>CM066576.1:24476761-25834886 GCA_033816785.1 Picus viridis
GCGGTGTCCCAAGGCACTCCGAAAGGTCTGAAATACAGCAGGGAATAAAATAACCATTCTTTAAACTTCTGTTCCTTCCCTTTGGGCTAGTTCTGCCCTACCAGATTTGCAGGACCTCTGCAAAAATTGTATGCATTTTTCATTTGTCTTCAATGTTCCTTGCAGCAGTTTTGCCGTACTTTCACTGATTTCTATTCATTTGTAATCAGAAACTTTGTCTTCAGGCTATATAGGGAAGCCATCCTATCTAATATTCACTCACAGAATACATTTTTCACTGGCACAAAACAATTGTTTTGTGAAGGGGATTGTATACTAATATATCCAGGTACTGCAACTGACTGTGTTCTAACTACACCTCCATGAAAAATTGTACTGCACATGAAAAGTGTAGTTGTTAGCTCTCAAAGATTTTTAAATCCTATCAGTAATTTAGGAAGTGTAGCCACAAAGGAAAACTGGAAATTTATTTTTTTTTAATCGCAGTTCTTATTATATCATAGAATCATACATTCATTTGAATTGGAAAGGCCCTTTAAAGGTCATCTAGTCCCAGTCCTTTAATTTTAAACACTGAATGTTGCCTTTTTTTTTTTTTTAAAGTGCTTATATTTTAGGTGTCTGAACAAAAATATGACTTAATCAGTGACTTTTAACACCAGATGTCCAGAGACCGCTATAATGATACTATTCATGTTTCCTTGAATTATTTAGCTGAGGTGGACTAACAATGGTCAAGGTGAAAAAGTAACTGGGAGCAATGCAATGCAGCCTCTTCATATTGTGTGCACTTTGAAGCAAACTCAAAAGAAGAATAATTTAAAGAAAAACTCATCTAATTCTTTTTGTTTTCTTGTATTTGTTTATAGTACAACAATTGGTGATAGCAAATACATTTAATGAAGGCAATAGAAGCCCTGGAAATAATGACCTACCAATCTTTACTGTTGATCCAGTTTACCAAGTTCAGTAATAATGCATAAGTACATAAGTGCTATTATGTTTTATCTTTATATCTTTTTTCTTGTCTTTTCTCAAATAAATTATGAAAGATTGAAATGCTCTGTCTCCATCTCCTGGCAGATAAGAATTTCTTAACAAAAGATATGGACTGAAATGCATGAATCTGAGGAAGAAAAAAATAAGGGGCATTAAATTTCTCTTTCTTTATATATTTGTAGCTTTTCTGCTTTTCTAAAATCATTCTAAGCACTAATAATGCACAGAAACAGAAAACAATGATAATGTTATGAAGCTAGAGACAAAAAATCATATCACTATGGCAATAGCTCATAGGAGTTCTTCAGCTTCAATGTTCCGTTAGAATAAAACAAGACTACACCATTTAACATAATGAAGAAATGCCAGTTTACAGTAAATGAGTATTGTCAATAAGAAATTATACGTTTTTGAAACTTCTTCTTTTTGTAAGTCTCCAATCTTTCCCCAATTCTTATCTTCTAATTTTCATCAATATTTGTGTTTCAGAACACAGTATAAAGAAGGAACAAAACAAATTAATATATAAAATAATATATATTTGACTATATTAAAAAATCACCCCATGCTTATCTTTACTAATTTTTAGATTACCATTTTTATTTTTACATAGGATTAGCAAACCAGGATTAACAAACAAAACTAATCATAGATTTTTTTTTCCACTTATAAAATCTTTTCTTTGAAGAACAAAGAAAATACAAACAAATACTGTATCTGACCTTTACCAGTATAACTTGTCCTTGGAGCATAAGAGAGAAAACATGAAAATGCCACTTTTTAACTTACTTATCTAAGATGTATTTGATTCATCTTATGTGATAGTGCTCCAGAGAGGAAAAAAACCAAAAATTTATTCAGCCTGGTTATAACTACTGGTTATAACTACTACTATAACTCATATAGAAAGAATTATCCTAGCATAGGTTTTACTACAACCTATCTCATTTCTATTGTACAAAAAGAATTATAAATAAGTTCTATATACATTACACAGTTTAACGAATGCTTTGAAATACATAGTACTACAGGAAAGGTTACCTTTAGAAATCTGTACTACAGATATTGATTTAAAAAATAGAGAAGTACTTTAACAATTATAAATAAAAGGAGGAAAACATTGGCGTTTTCCAGACAGCAAAGTCATGACTTCTTATTTTCTTTAATATTCAGTCAGCATTGCAGTATTGAAGTTCAAGAATTACTGTATCATCAAATGGAAAATAAGTTTCCAAAGTCACACTTCTGTTCATCATGGATAAACATATTCACAGGAACATATTACACAAGACTGTCACTGTCAGACCACTAATTACAAAATATTAGGGGTCATATTTCCACATTAACATTAATGAAATCGCTATACAGTCATTGAACAAAGTGTTATTGTGATAATAACATGCCCAGTAAGACTGTAAATCATACAAATGAAAGACTATTCACACCTACAGCAAGTGCATCATTACTCTGCAACACTTGAACAACTTCAGTGCATTTCCACTCTATGAAATAGAAGGAATTATATATTCATTTAAATAATTGAAAATATTAGAATGTTTTCTTACATCTGACCTTATAAATCTATGAAAAATAAAAATTCCTTTTTTAAAATCATACTGCTTTCTCAAGTTTGTAAATTATAAGTAAATGTATGTTTCTCTTAACATACAGAAGCCCACTTTACAGAACCCTGAATTTTGGTCATGTTATTGAAAGCCTTTCTGGCATTATACTAAAAAATAAAGTTTATAAACCAACAGTGCAAAGTCAATGAATGCAATGTGTAGAAACATCAGAGAGCTTGAAACTCTTGAAAGTCTTCTCTTTTTCAAAAGATCAGTGAGACCAGAGAAGGGAGGTTGTAGCCAGGCAGAGGTTGGCCTCTTCTCCCAGGCAGCCAGCACCAGAACAAGAGGACACAATCTCAGGCTGCACCAGGGCAGGTTTAGGCTGGATGTTAGGAAGAAGTTCTACACAGAGAGAGTGATTGCCCATTGGAATCGGCTACTCGTGGAGGTGGTGGAGTCACCTTCATTGGAGGTGTTCAGGAGAAGACTTGATGGGTGCTTGGCTGCATGGTTTAGTTGTTGGGTGGGTTGGACTGGTTGATGGGTTGGACGCGATGATCTTGAAGGTCTCTTTCAGCCTGGTGTATTGTATTGTATTATTGTATTGTATTGTGAAGAAAGCTATTGCGTGTGATCTTCCCTCAGTAATGTCTATGAGTATATGTATGCAGGTAAATTTCTCTTTTGACCTGTGAAGAAGAAAATAATTTTGGATACTTATCCAAAATATAAATTGCTTGTTTAGTCAGCTTACAATTTGAAAATACTCTGCAGCTCTCCTGCTGCAGAGAGGAACATGCTTTGCTTGCAGAGCTGCACTGTAGAGAGGAAAATCTGGTCTTCCTGTTTTAACTCTGACTTCAGAGAATCCAGAGCAAATGAAGCATGATGAAGATCATGCTTTAATAATATTAATTAATATAGCTAGGATATTTTAATACTCTCTTATTTTTCTATTGAGTCACCCTCTTCTGCACAATGTAATGGGAGCCTTTCTCATTTTCTTTTCCACCTACATGCAAAAATGCATGCCTCTTAGTAAGCAAATCTGTCAGTCACTTTGCCAGCTTCATAGTTTCAGAAGCTTTAGGCTGGATTTACACAAATTCTGAGAAACAGACCTTGATCCATTATATTATACTTAGACCAACCTACAGCCTCAAACATGTATCCAATTTAGATAGTAAATTTTAGATATGTACTTCAGATCATCGACTTGTAATCAGTTTGTCACTGAATTGTATCATTCCAGGACACATTTAATGTGGGAATACAGCACAATCCTTTGTGGCAGGCCAGAAGTTTCATTTTGCATCTCCCTCCATGATAACCTTTATACTGTGGCTAAAGCTAATCTTATTTCACTGCCACAGAAAACTACATTTTATTTATATTTGATATGAGTTAGTTCCTCTATCGACTTGATGACTAGAAGATGACATCAGTATTTTTGCAGCTTTTAGGGGACTCAGATTCCTACAGGACTAGATGCAAACTTGAGTAATAGCTGGAACAGGGTTAATATTTCCTAAATGACAGGCATGCATCCCTAAAAAGGCAAACAACTACCTATATGTAATTCAGATTGAAGGATCTGAATTTCAGTTATGTCTATGAAAGGCAGAAGCTATTATTTAGTCCATGAGTGTCTTAAGTAGTACCTGGAGGAAAGCAACATATTGTTATTCAAGACTGAAGGTAACATGCCATTACATTCTTTGAATATACCTAATTATCCAAAGGTAATCTATGTTTAAAAGAGATTCTACATAAAGAAAAAAATACTGTTTGGTTATTATCTTTCTGAATATGATAAACATGGTGTCATTTGATAGTCATCTTTTTTTTTTTTTCTTGATTCCTTGTCAAGACATCAAGTTTACAGATGCTATTATTTGAAAGGCAGCACTGTAATTCTTACTTCTATACTTTCATTATGGCCTGTAGCACCTGTGATTACAATGTGTCACTTTCACGTGTAAATGGACTTTCTAGCCAAAGTTTGTATCCAGGAATCGCAAATCTGTCAGAACTGCACAAAACATAGAGTAGTAGGGCACTCAATAACAGAAAACTGGAGAAAATGCTGGTCACATAACTGTACAATAAATGACTGTGATAGCTTTTCCTTCATTTTGTTCTGATGGTAATAGGGATATGAAGGTTGTACAGCCAGGTGACTGCTTATTCATTGTATAATACAGTTAATGAGCTTCATTTGTGACATTAGTATTATCTGCCTGGTTCATAATGTACTATAGCACATACATTATTTCACTGAAAGATTTATGGGATCTCTATTATGTTGTACTGCCTTTCCTAGGGTAATAGATGAGATGGATTATCTTGTGTTTCCTAACATAACGTAGTTTTGTACATAAAAATTATAATTGGCTTATAGGACATTGTATTTCCTTGAGCAATGAGAATGGTTTTGATGAAAGGTATCACTTCATTAATTAAATGTTTCCTTTTCCTTGCTCTACAGTTCTAATATTTCCTAAATCTTTCTATTATTTACAGTATTTCTTATAAATGTATTTGTACGCACTATTCTATAATAAGATATTTAAATATTAGCTTGTAGGAATCAAAAACTATCTTTCAAAAGCAAAAAAAAAGGTCAGCTTTTTTTAATTCATTCAGAAACAATTCCTAGTGAAGATCAATTTCCTAAGGAAATAGGTCTTTGCCTAAATGTTTTCATTGTTTTTTTCAGTGTCTGTCCCCTTTTCAACCATTTTCAATCTAGTCTGTTGAGGGGTAGATCTCCAAATTGTTAAATTTCTCAGTTGCGGTTCCTGGTTTAGGGAAATGGCACTGAAGAAAATAGCGTATTTATCAGCAATATCCCAAATAGCCACACTGCATTACCTTTTGCCAAGGAGAGGGAAAAAAGAAGTGGAACATCTGAAGAGATAGGAAACTAAAGAAAGGGAGGACAAGAAGGACCGATGCTAGACAAAACAAGGCAGGAATTAAAAAAAAAAAAAAAGTATTTTCATGTCAGGGGCTTTTAGGAACATGAATTCAAATTACCACAGTAGGGGGATATTATAGAAAGCTGCATCAGATAGAGGCTTGAGATACAACTGGTTTACCTGCATAGTAATATCTAAAACATGTTCCCATCTCTGAAGTTTTAAAATAGAAAATTACACAGTGGAATACAGTAAGTATAAACAGAGATCGAAGAACCAGTCTGGTGCCAATGTTCTCATGATTCTAGTTTCACTTTTACTTGTGCTCTCCACTCTGAGAGTGCTCTGAGTTTGGCCATTGCTCATGCTACTGGCTCCTTGCTTGTTTTTGGTTTGGTTTTTTTTTTTTTTCTATTTCCTTCTGCTCAGCATCCTGTGTTTCTCTGAATTACAGATATTCCAGGGGTTTTGAGAAAGACTTAATCTTTGATTTCCTGCTGATACCTTGATTTAGCTTAACCTAAATCTTTCCTTTTGCCCAGTTGTGTTGTTTTAATGAATGCCTGTACACAGTTCATAAATGTAAATGAAGACATTGTTGAAATGGGGCCATCTCTGGCTCTACAGCTTCTGGTTTTCCAATGCTTTGCAGTATGCATTCATAGCAAGGTGGTCAGTAATAGTTCAAAGTATTGTATTAATTGTCATTAATACTCCTCAATGAAAAGGAAGGTCCATTGGGGTGTCCTACCACTTCAAACATAGAGAAACCAGATCTCTTGCCACACTGATAGTATAAAGGAGATTCAATGAAGAGTATAAAAAAGTTTGGTAAGTTGTGTGAACTTTGGATGAAAACTAATGCAAATGTTTTTTATATTCAGCTCTAGATAATCAGTATGATCTAGTTAAAGATGTCTCTGACCATGGCGGCAAGGAGGCATAACTGGATGATCTTTAAAGACCACTTCCAGTTCAAATCGTTCTATGGTTCAATGATTCTATGATTCAATATATCCTAAAAGAACATCCAAGTTACAATTTATCATATAAATGGACTGCTGGGCAAACAAACTCAATTATTTTCTGCACACAAAAATTGAAAGCCAGGAATATACATAGTAAGCCTGAACATGAATTATGTATTGTAAGCTGCATGGATGAAAATTAGGTGGGTGGTCATTAGGTTCTGTCATAATTTAGCAAAACAAAAAAAAATCTCATGTTCTAGAAATTTCTACTGAGAGACTGGAGACTGTCAGATCTCTGGGTTTAGGTCTTGTCTGTCACTTACACTTGGCTCATTTTTGACCTAGCAATTTCCAGAATTGTTAGCCTATCAGGAAAATGTACAGCATCCTTAAATAACATAACTTGACATGTAGAGACAATACAAATGAAAAGAGTTAAACATAAATATTTCATGCATTTGTTTGTGGTGAGATGAACTTCTAAAGGAAATGTAGTCCATAATTTTATACAATAATATAAGTATTTTATGGAATAAGTTTTCTTTGCTAAGACATACATTTTCAGTATCAGAATAGAAGAGTTTGGTCTCCACAACAGACACATTTTTCTAATTTGCAAGTTCAAAATAGGGATAACTACAATAAAGCCCAACTACCAAGTATGTGGAGAAATGAGATTCTATTTAACAATGGCACATTGTATTGCACACTTACAGAATATGTGATTTTGTGAACTCTGGCCCCAAAATATAAATGCACAAATATATACATTACCCATATATTTTGACAGCAGGTAGATCCAGCCTTCACCTTTCCTGAGTGGAAGAGAAAGAAAGCAAGTTTAATGGCATTTTTGGAGGTTAACATACCCAGTCTTTGATGAACTAAGTTATAAAGTGAATGAGTTCCAGAATAAAGAACACTCACTGAGAATTGCTCTTTCACTTTTGCTTCTTTTAGAACACCTTTCATTTGGGGGAAGCAAGTGGGGACTTGATTTTGCTGCAAAGAAAGAGGAGTCTACGTTAGACTTCAGAAACAACTTGCTATCTGATTTGGCCTAAGACATTTTATTTTTAGATCTTAAACTTCTGGGAGCAGGGACTAACTTCTGCTGCACGTTTTCAAAACTAATAAAAAAATAGGTCTTATGCTTTCATGGAGACAACTGTAGGCTCAAACTCCCAAGTGAAGTCAAGTCTTCCATTCTCCCACTAAAGCTACCCCTCTCCTCAGCAGTTTCTATTCATTTTCTATTGGTGCGTGTATATATATCTCTATCTATCTGTGTGATTCTTCTCCTCTTGTACTGGCTTCTTTGTATTCCACTCTGAGGGAAACTACTTTTTCCTTTGCTTCAGTTCAGAGAGACTTGATAGCCACCAGTGAGATTCTTCTACAAAAGCAAACATTTTTTTTTACCCCCACATCTTTTTCTAGGAAAAAGAAAAAAAAAAAAAGGTAAAATAAAAAGAGGAAAATCTGTGTGTTTGTTTTTTTTTTAATTTGAATACTTTTTTTTTACATACAGTTCCTTTCTACAATAAAATTAACTGGCATGCTGAAAAGTGATCATTTTCTTTACAGAAAGAAAATAATGTAGTGGGATTTGTATTTCTATTCAACAGGAAATTTGACAACTTTTTTAACTTAATATCTATTTGACTAAATTTTTTGACAAAAATTTTAGTGGTAATCCATTTCTTCATATGATGATGAATAATTTGCTGTCACTGATAAATGAATTTCTCGGATGTTACAGTTAGGGACAAAAAAAATCCCACTGTATTAATTGACTGAAGGAAAACCAGGATTGCTGGAGTTTCAGTTGTAAAGTTAATGGCAAAAAAAATAGGTTAGGGTGATATGAGGTTAAAAAGTAATCAAAAAAAAAATATTTTAGCTGTTGAAAGGGAGAAATATGCCATGCACTGCTAGCAAAACCATGTCTAAATAATAGGTTGTTATTATCTGGCATCTAGTGCTTTTTAACTCAGCCTTCTGGACAAAGTCCTAGGGAAAAGTTCTTTTCCTGTAAAAAGATGATTACCTGGATTTATAATGTTCAAATTCCTATGTTCTGTGTAGTGGACTTTTCCTATACTGGTTTTCTGAGTTCCCTGCGAATAACTTCTTATCTCATTGGAGTCTAAAGATTCTGCTTGAAACTAGAAAACAAAGTTAGCTAAGAGGAAAGACTCTCATCCTTGGATGTGATTTTACCATTACTGGGAGATTTAACTGCCTTTTATACTAAGAGTGAATGGTTTGTTTTACTGTTTTACTTGTGATATATATATGTATACATATATATACACATAACTTACCCAGGCTAAGAAATCCTCTATATCTTCTATAATTTTAGTGGATTTGTGTTCTTCCCTGAATATATCCTGTAAATGCATATAGCCATTTAACTCATAGAACTGTACTTTAAAAATCCACTGAAATATTCTAAAGCATGCTCCAGTGAATTGAAATATCATTAATGAAAGGGACAGTAATAGGTATCTTCTGAAGACAGTTATATATGCAAGTGTCTTTCAAAATTGCAACTAAAGGAAAGCTAGAAATGCTGTACCCAAGGCTGAACTGCTCCTGGATGTGCAATGATGAAGACCTTTAGGAAGCCAGAGAAATTCAGAAACTGAGATGCTTAAAGAGCTAAATATTAGGTGGTCTTTCCATGTCTCAGTTTGTTTGGTTTTTGGTTTGTTTGTTTGTTTTTCATATTCCTAATCTTACTATAAATTGTCTATATAGGAATTCACTTCTTGTTTGGATTTTGTCCAGCATCACTATTCATTATTGGTTCTCACTTGTGTTCTTTAATAGCCTTTACACTTCTTTACTCCAAAAGAACAGTTATGCTAGCCAGGACAATAAAGGCACCAAATAAATGGAACTTTAAACACACACTGACATTACTTTCTGTGGAAATTGCTGAAATATAAAGTATCTTATTGTCTCCCGGAGCATTAAAATTTCAGTTTCTCAATCGTGATCATATTAATAGTCGGTTTTAGATTAGTGAAAAAAAAAAAGTATTATTGTGTATGGAGCCATAAACTTTAAAGATGTATACTTAGAAGAATCAGTTTTCCAGAGTCTGTAATTTTTTTTGTTTTATATCCATTACTTATCCAATGACACTGAGAATTACATTTCTTATTTTATAAATGAGATAAAATTAAGGGGCCAGCAAACAAGGGGAAAACATCGCTCACAGGTAATTAGCATTAGAAGCAGAGGCAGTGGCCTCAAGCTGCAACAGGGTAGTGTTAGACTGCACATTAGGAAAATTTTTTTCACAGAAAAAGTGGTCAAGCATTGGAATGTGCTGCCCAGGGAGGTGGCTGAGTCACCAAACCCTGGATGTGTTTAAAGGTCATTTAGATGTGGTGCTTCGGGATATGGTCTAGGAGCGAACTTTGTGGAATAAGGTTATTGGTTGGGCTTGATGTTCCCAAGGGTCTCTTCTAAACGGAATGTCTCTGTGATTCTGTGATCTTTAAAGAGCTGGGGAAAATGAGATATGTTCTGTCAGTACACAAAACTGCAGAATAATGAATTGTGAGACTACAAAACAAATCAAAGGGTGAGTGACTGCTTAAGAAAAGATATTACAGCATCTGACCTTGAGAAAATCTGTGTATAGTGATGGAGAAATCCCTGAAGTCTCAGCTTGCCACTGCATCAACTAAAACATAAGAGACACTAAGTTGCATTGCTCATGAAGCACAAAATAAATCACAAAAAGTAAAACTAGTGATGTATGAAGCTCTGACTATATCCCAGATAATATTTTGTCTGCTGGTCATCAGTATTTTTTTTTCATATTAATCATTGTTATATCTCTTTTTTATGTCTGTTTATGGTCTTGGTTTTGTATTTGGTGTGGGGGTTTTGTGGGGGTTTTTGGTTGGTTTTGGTGTTTTTTTTTCTTTTAGAAGACTATTAAGAAAAACAGATACAGCTGATAAAAATATGAGCAAGCTTTGGCTGTAAATATAAACTCAAAATATGGTGTGCTAAAAAAGAAAAGTAAAATAATAAGCAGGCAGTAACTTAGGAATATTATTCAAAATAAACTGTCAGCAAAAATCACAAATTAAGTGTAAAAATATGGAACAGTACAAAGCACAATGAGGGTGCATTACTTGTACAAAACTTTCTGAGTCAAAAGGAATAAAACTCTTTTGTAGCATGCCTCCTCCAATTAAGCTCTAAGGTTTAACTGTTGGTTTGGGGTTTTTTTAATAGTGTAAATCTGTTCCAAAGGTACACTTGAAATCTAGCTTTCTTGGAGTTTATCTGCCAAAATCAATGTCAATTCGATCTACTATTCCTATATTTTCTGTGCCTGAACTGAGAAATTTTATTTACAGTTTGAAAAATTTCACAGTGGAAGAAAATCTGAAGCAGGAATTACTCAAAACACTTGTCAGTAGTGCCTACTGGAACACAGTAAGTTCCATCTGACCATAAGGAAAATCTTTATTTGGAGTGTGACAGCACTGGAGCAGGCTGCACAGAAGGGTTGTGGAATCTCCTCTGGAGATTTTCTAAAGCCACTTAGGCACAATGTACAAACTAGCTTGCAGATAGATATACATGGTTAAAAACTGATAGTGCATAAAACATAGAAGTTAATAATCTGTAATTGTATAGTTCCTTTTGTATTCACATATATATGCACATGAATTTATCCTAGCGGTAGATAAAATGCTCAGAACTAACATGTTACATCAAAATGTAACACTAATGAGGGGAGCAATTAAGTTTTTCAGATATTTCACAGGAGATGTCTACATATTAAATAGTGCAAAATCATTCTAAAAGGTATTAAATTAATTTTGGGTAACTTTGTGGAGATAAATTTCCACTAATTTAATTTTCACAGAGCTCCACTAAGGAAGCAACCATATTTCTCTTACACATTGTAGAGGCCAATATTTGAATGCTAAAGAGTGACTGCTACCAGGGCGACTGAAGGAGCAATGGAAAAAAGGTGAGACTATGCATATTTCACACCTTGGGCACTGACAAGATCTAAGCTGAATTTTTCTGTAATCTAGACTGAGATAAAACTCAGAAGTAAGGGCATCCCTCATCTTGTCTTTCATTCTTACAAAAGCACTCTGAGTTGAATCGAATTGCATGAGATTCATGTAAAGGTTCTATCCATCAATAAAAGATTGGGCTTTGACATAATTCCTAATTTCATTCATAAACACTTTACAGAGTTTACCTAAACACCAGAGAGTTGCACTGTATGTCTTTACCTTGACTAACCTTTGATAATATATCTGGCAAAATTTATATGAGTAAAATACAAAACAAACACTAAATAAAAACCAACAAAAACCACAAAAAAAACCCAAACAAACTAAAAAACCAAGCAAACAAAACCCACCTCAAACCAAATTAGTACATTTTTACTTCAATCAATTACTTGTAAGAAATTAATGTGACAAAGGCAAGAAAAAAATATTCTCATCAGTTTGAACTACTTTGGTTTTGTTTTTAAAATATAGGGATTTCTTCCATGGGGATTCCTATGGAGGTTCCTTGAAAGTTGTAATACATATGCCTCTTTAATATATCTGAATATTAATTGCTTGTCATAAAATCAGTGTATATTTCCTTCTGGCTCAGATATAGGTATTATGACCTCCTGTAAAAAGCCTGGTGAAAGTTTCCTAATTTTCTTCAATGTGACTGCACGGTCCCCAATGTCTTTGTAATATCAAGATTGCTGTTTACATTTTCCTCTGTCGGCACTTATTCCATGACAGACAAACATTTCCGTTGGATATCTGATGGAATATTTTCTGCCCAGTAAACATCACCTCCTTAATTATCCAAATGAAAATGCAATCCATGTGTTTGAAAAATAATGTTTTATCATCTACTCGTAATGCACATTGTTTGCATTCAGGACTTACAGAATTCTTATGCAGTACAGAAAACATCAGAAGAAAACTAAAGCCTTTGAAATTATTTATTATTGTGTTTCAAGGGATAAAGAAAGGAAAAATGTGTAGTGAACAAATTCAGAAGAGCATTCAAACCAAGAACCACGATAAAAGTGTAAAGCTTTGAAATCTCTTAGGCTTCACTGAACCCTAACCCTGGGGCTCTGTGCACTTGACTAGCCTCATGTTGCCTCCTTTGCTGTGCTAAATGTATTCTTTATCAGATTCCAGATACCTGACTCCTGATCCATATCACTGGAGGGTGACTTCAGATCTGACTTAACTGCTCTAAAATGACTTCTTACTATCAGCCTCAGCTGCAGACTGCAGTTTGCACTGATTCTCATCATTGTAATATCTGATTCATCTTGTAGCTCCTCTAACAGTGTCTCTTGGCCTGCAAGGCTCAAAATAATACCTTGGATGCTTATGTTTTTGTGTGTGTGTGTTATGTTTGTCCAACTTGCACAAGTTCTCAAATACCTGCATGGTATCTTAAAGTGTTTAATACAGGTTTTAAGTGTATGTTGGGGTCAGGATCAGGCTTAATGGGAGCAACAACAGTTCACCCTTGGGAAGGCCAGCAGGGCAGGACTGCGGGTATGGGAATAATTTCAGACCAGGTGGAGACATGGACCTGTGGTTGGGTTTGGCTTGGTAGGGCTACTGACCAGGCAGAGTCAGGATATGGAAAGCTGTAGACCAGCCCTTCTATGGTGGTGCTAAGGCAAGGGTTTTGGTCTGAGGGTTGAGATGTGGCCCTGGGACTTGGACTGGGGTGAGGGTGGTCCTGAGGCCCTGACAGTGAACATGCTAATCCATAGAAATAGATTGTGCTCAAATATGAGAGCAATCAACTAGCTAAGTGTTTTCATTGCCAAGTGTTATTAATTTGGTTTTCCTTTTGAAATAGTATACTTTGAACATTTTTATCAACGTTTTTGGAGACAAAGCCTCACTGTTAGAGTCTTGATAAACATTATTTACATTTCATACTTTAAGATAAATGTTATATTAATGGTCCTTTAGAGAAAAACACAGTAAAACATTTCTGCACATTAAACCCTTGATGAATCCTCAATCAGTAGCAGTATTCAGGTGCTAATAATAATTTTTTAAAAATTGGTAAGAGAAAAAAAAAAATGTGAATGAAAATAAGAAAAAGGGTCACCAAAATATAAGTGAATGAGTAAAAAGATAAAAATGTACTGAAGTATGAGACTTTAATTTGATTACTAACTAGGAATATCATCAATAATATCAGAAGAATTGCACAAGTTGAATTACAGGTCTCCAAGAAATTAATTTCTACTTTAGCAAGTAGAATTGAACAGTTCATATATACTGAGGGAAAAAAAATCTGAATATGGTAAGAAAGCAGACAACTCCCAGATACCAATTAAGGGAGAAATAGGCAGACAGAGATGTAATGAAAATAAAACATTCAAAATGCATGAAGACATTAAATAACCTTTTGAAGCATGTGTTGCATTCTAGCAAAATATATTTGCAGAACAGGAAGATTCAGATAAGAGCAATAAAATGTCAACATTTGTGAATAACCTCCAAAGTATTTCAAAGTTAGAGCTTAAAATCCCTGCAGAAAACTTCAGAAATATGGCCTTTTATCCTGTAACTGAAACAGCACTGATATTTGAACCTTTTTTTGCCCTTTCCTTTCCTTTCCTTTCCTTTCCTTTCCTTTCCTTTCCTTTCCTTTCCTTTCCTTTCCTTTCCTTTCCTTTCCTTTCCTTTCCTTTCCTTTCCTTTCCTTTCCTTTCCTTTCCTTTCCTTTCCTTTCCTTTCCTTTCCTTTCCTTTCCTTTCCTTTCCTTTCCTTTCCTTTCCTTTCCTTTCCTTTCCTTTCCTTTCCTTTCCTTTCCTTTCCTTTCCTTTCCTTTCCTTTCCTTTCCTTTCCTTTCCTTTCCTTTCCTTTCCTTTCCTTTCCTTTCCTTTCCTTTCCTTTCCTTTCCTTTCCTTTCCTTTCCTTTCCTTTCCTTTCCTTTCCTTTCCTTTCCTTTCCTTTCCTTTCCTTTCCTTTCCTTTCCTTTCCTTTCCTTTCCTTTCCTTTCCTTTCCTTTCCTTTCCTCCTTTCCTTTCCTTTCCTTTCCTTTCCTTTCCTTTCCTTTCCTTTCCTTTCCTTTCCTTTCGCCTTTCCTTTCTCCTTTCCTTTCTCCTTTCCTTTCTCCTTTCCTTTCTCCTTTCCTTTCTCCTTTCCTTTCTCCTTTCCTTTCTCCTTTCCTTTCTCCTTTCCTTTTCCTTTCCCTTTTCCTTTCCTATCTATTTTCCCTTCTCTTTTTGCTTCCTATTTTGAAAGTAGCACCAAAATTATGCATTTCTCAATATATATAAATGAGTACTATGCTACTTCATCTAAAGTTTCCTGGTTTAAGATATTTGTCAAAGGAAGCATTTAGCTATGCATGTTCAGCCCCAACTTTAATTCTGTTATTAATTACTATTTATTTAGTGACCTCACAGCTAACACTAATTAATGCAGGATCAGCTACCCTTGAACTCCTTGTCTTACTTACTGTTTTTTAACTAATACTTAGATGTTTTGGTGATGGGATCCCATTTACATACACAGATGTTATGGCTCCAGGCTGTACCAGGGAAGGTTTAGGCTGGACGTTAGGAAAACTTTTTTCACTGAAAGGGTTGTCAGACTTTGTAACAGTCTGCCCAGGGAGGTGGTTGAGTCACCATCCCTGGAAGTTTTTAAAAGCCATGTGTATGTGGTGATTGGGAATATGGCTTAGTGGTGAACTCGATAGAGTAGGGTTAATGGTTGAACTCTATGATCTTGAAGGTTTTTTCCAACCTAAATGTTTCTGTGATTCTATGAAGGACACACATGCAGATTGAACTAGAGGACTCAAAGTGCACTATAAGCAGGAATAATTTGCCATATGCAAATGTCTTACTAGTTAAGATTTCATCACACTGATCTTTTTTCACTCTTTCCAGTAAAACCTGAAAATGTCTGAGTTTCTGTTAATCTCTTACTCTATTCATACATGTCCATGTCACTGTTTTCTGTAATTTTAGCAGATATTAAACAAAGCAAGATTTAGGATATATTTCTGAAGTATACTGCAAATAGAACTGTAATACATTGTTCTCCTGGCTGATCATAAACAATGATAGCTGGTTAGCTCAAAGTAAGCAGCAGTTAATATGATAATCATGATGAAAATATAAGACTATCAGTGTGTGAACTGGAAGTTGTTTTATTGTCCTGGCACTGTTAGCTTTATATTTCCTCTGACAGGCTATTATTACAGATTTCGGTGGCAATTTGAGTTTTTAGACAGAAATGGTGAGGAAGGTCATGAGTCCCAGATCACACTTGGGAATGACTTTTTTCTAGTGAGTCCTTTGACTCTCACTACCTACATCTATCATATGACTAGTAAAGATATATTTGTAGGAACAGAACTAGAGTGTGAGATCTGTATCAGGAATATTGTGATCAGCAGAAGCAAGGAAATTATTATCTCCCAGCACTCTGCACTGGTGAGGCCACAGTGTTCAGTTTTGGGGCCTTCATTACAGGAAAAACATTGAGGTGCTGGAGCAGGTCCAGAGAAGGACAACAAAGCCAGTGAAGGGTCTGGAGACCAGATCTTATGAGGAGTGCCCGAGGGAACTGGAGTTGCTTAGTCTGGAGAAAAGGTCACCGAGGGGAGACCTCCTTGCTCTGTTCATCTATCTGAAAGAAGGTGGTAGGGAGGTGGGTGTGTGTTGATCCAAAGTTTGGGTTATTTTCTGAACATTCCTGTGAGTGAAGGCACAAAGAACGTCATATACCACAATGAGACTATTTATAGAGAGAGGGAAAATGGAGCAAACAAAACAAAGAAAGAAAAGGGAGAGAGAGGATGGAGAAAGAGAGTGAAGAGATGGAGAGAGAGAATTACCACCCCAGGGTTTTTTTTTCTGTCTTCAGTGGGGAGAGGGGGAAAGACATCTGAGGAGGGTGTTACTGACATCCCTTCAGCTTGTGATGTCCTGGGTGGTGTCACTCCTGCTTATAGCATTTTCAGTGATGTTCTTCTCTCTGCTTAAGCAGGCATAAGTCAGTGGTTTTTAGACTGTTTGTAACTCCACCTAACTCATCTCAACAATGCATAAGTGGATTTCCAGGGGTCTTCTGTATGTGTGCAGGGGTTGGGATGGAGTGGCCTCCAGCCCTCTTTGCCATCCACTCTCCACCACACTCCCTGGGCAGCTGCTGTCTCAGTGGGCAGAGATGACACATCAGGTGGGTCGTTCAGGATGATCTTATCTTGTTGAGACACTTCTCAGATCTTCACAGTATCACAGTATCACTAAGGTTGGAAGAGACCTTGAAGATCATCGAGTCCAACCTGTCACCACAGACCCCATGACTAGACCATGGCACCAAGTGCCACATCCAATCCCCTCTTGAACACCTCCAGGGATGGTGACTCCACCACCTCCCTGGGCAGCCCATTCCAATGGCGAATGATTCTCTCGGTGAAGAACTTCCTCCTCACCTTGAGCCTAAACTTCCCCTGGTGCAGCTTGAGACTGTGTCCTCTTGTTCTGGTGCTTAATGCAATCAACATGATCACCAGGTGATGTACATGTTCAAGAGAGGATTCTTTTAGTGTGTTGGTCTCTTCTCCCTAGTGACAAGTAATAGGAAAAGAAGAAATAGCCTCAAGTTGCACCAAAAGAGGTTTAGTTTGGATATTAGAATAAAATTCTTCATTGAAAGGGTTGTTAAACACTGGACCAGGCTCCCAAGGGAGGTGGTTGACTCAACATCCATGAAGATGTTTAAAAGGTACAGAGATGTGTTGCTAACAGACATGGTTTAGCACCAGACTTAGTGAGTTAGATAATGGTTGGACTCAATGATTTCAGTGATCTTTTTGAATTGAAACAATTCTATGATTACATGAATATACTGCTATGCATGAATTGCTTTCAGAATTACGAAGCAAGATTGATGCAAAATATGTTTTCTCCATGCTAAGTCTGCTGCAGATGCTCTGAAAGTCTTATGTCTGTTGGGAATATCTGTGTGAACAAAACAGAGGCAGGTACAGTTTTAATAGGAGGAAGGAAAGTTAACGATCTTTATTTTGGCACTACCTGCCAAATTAGGGAAAGTATCATTCAAGTCAGGTTGTTGAAAAGAACAGAAAAAAAATCTCATTTTTTTTTCCCACTAACCTGACAGCCTTGTACAAAAAGAGAACTTGACTCAGAATAAATTTAAGAGGAAGAACAAATAAGGCTAGACAGTTAAAGTCTCTGGAAAAGAACGTTCAGGGGTTTTGGGGAAAGGTGGAAGCATGCTGAAACACTGACAGTTCCTATAGAAAGCAGTGCCGACAAGGGCAAGTCACAAAGAAAAAGCACCAGTGTGAGGTAAGAAAAGGTCAAAAGTTCTGACATTCACACTTAAATGAGCATACCTGGAAGGAGGTTTTATTTGATATTAAACCAAATTGATTAGAGTTTGTCAGAATGTATGCAACAAAGCAGTAAAGATAATGTTTTATAAGAAGAACAGTTGAGGTCATACATTACAATGCCACATCTTTGTGCTATGTATCTGACTGGAGAAATACATCAGAAACTGCTTTAGGCATCAACAGGCACTTTGGTTAGAGTATAAGAAAAATCCAAGGAATGCATAAAAAGGATCTTAATGTTTACATCATTAATCTCTTCAGAAAATAGTGTGCTTAATGAATTAACATGAAATTATTTCATACTTGTCTTAATACTTTGACAAAATTAGACATTGATACTTTATTTTTCTGTTTGTTTTAAAATTTTTAAATATTTTATTTTTTTTTTAAATATTATTAATACATCTTTAGCCATTTCTGAAACCAATAAAAGTCAGGCCATATGTATGTCAACTTAAATGATGGAACTCACTACATGTAAAACTTCATTTTATTCCTATATGATTTAAAATTATGTCTTTACCCAACAGAGATTTTGAAAACTGAGACAAACAGATTTGCTGCAATGTTTGATTTCCATGCTTCTACAGGCAGCCTCTGTCTATTCCCACACGATCAACACAGCAGCCTTGTGGATGGAAGCAGACAGGATGCAGGGCAAGCAGTAGCTACCATGCTCTGAGGTTCTCCCCTTTCAGAGCAACAGAGATATAATCTTGAGGTTCCCAATTAAATGAAATCCAGTAATCGATTATATACTCCAGTTATATATATATTTTAGATATTATAAGCCTAGACTTTTAAATTCATGGCTTTTGCCCAACAGTCACAATGTTGAAATGCAGGCAAGTGATGTAGCCATAGTCTTGGGCTGTAATCCAGACTTTCTTAAGAGGCAGGTTTATTTTCTTTAAGCAGAGCCAGTTAAGTAAAGCCGGAGGTACACTGTTGCTGAGCCCATGCCATTAGGATTCAGATTACTTACTGTGTTTCTCCCTGCATATAAATGAAGCACTGCCATAAGGTAGCAAAAAGTTTCTCCCAACACCTATAAGACAGGATGACTGAATGAAATACATCTTGATGGAAGGCAAAACTTTCTCCTACATTAATTAAGAGCAAATCTGTCCTTATATACGTGTGTGCGTGTGTGTGTATTTGACTAATAATTATCATGGAATGGTACAATAATGATATTATATAAAATACAGCTGTGGTCGTTATCACTTAGAATGTTCACTTAATGCTTGTTTTCATGTGCACTGCTAAGACTGCTTGATCCTTTTTCCAGAGGTTGGGCTGCTGAGTATTTTTTTCCATGCAGTTTAACAAGGAGAATAAAGATATACTTTAAAGGACAAAGGATGGTGGTATTTAAATAACACCACAGGTGAATAAAGTGAATCTGCAAAATGTTACCACATTCTTCCAAGATAAAATAACATTGGTTTTGTCATTTGAAAGGCAGTTAATAATTTCTGATATTTTTCCTTGGATCAAAACTCTGAATGCAAACCTTTGTTTTGTGTTAGAAATAAAATTATTTGGTTGCTCATGTGACAAAAGTTCTGTGACTTTTACCTAACTAATCACATCTTCAGCTGTCCATTGGTTTAATTAAGCATGGTCATCTTAGGTGTACATGGTCAGATAAATGATCACTGTGATTAAATTCTGATCAATCTTTTTTATTATTATTTTATTTTAACCTCTTCCTTGATCTTTATTATGACCTATGTATAACCTTTCATATGTTTATCAGAGCACTAAATATCAGTGACTGTTTATAACTCCACAGTATCATGTTATTAGTACTATTTAATATACAATTTCATACTACTTACAATAACTAACAAACTAATTTAAAATTACCAGCTATATTATGTAATGCTGATTGATGTACTGTTTAATCATACTATTTTGAAAGGAACAGAATATGCATAAATTAAGAATGTTTTAATATGCCTTTTCTAGAGTCAAATTTCATATCTGCAGAAAATTCAAACACATGGAAAACAATGATAAAAACATCCATCATATCAGATACTTAAAGGAAAAATAAATCAAGATGAGGTATGAATAGTTTTGCTGTGCAGCTGGACAGCAGCTGAACTTGCAGATGAATGTAAACCACCTAAGATGAATCCATACTACTCTTTCAGGGTATATATTTTATGAGTTTAATAAATGACAACTTTGCATATAATCTTGTCACATGGAAATATTGTCCATAATCTTGCCTGGCACTGAGGTCAGACTGGCAGGTCTGTAATTCCCTGGCTCCTCCTTCCGGCCCTTCTTGTGGATGGGCATCACGCTGGTGAGCTTCCAGTCATCTGAGACCTCTCCAGTGAGCCAGGACTGTTGAAAAAATGATGGAGAGCGTCTTGGCCAGCTCATCTGCAGCTCTCTCAGCTCCCTAGGATGGATCCCATCTGGTCCCATGGACTTGTGGGGATCCAAGTGGCTAAAAAGGTCCCTAACTGCTTCCTCCTGGATTAAAGAGGAACTATACTGCTCCTTGACTCCATCTGCCAGCTCAGGAGGACGGTTGTCTGAAAGACAACCTATCCTGTTTTTAAAATTTGAGGCAAAGAAGGTGTTAAGCACCTCTGCCTTTTCCTCATCTTTTTTTACTATGTTCCCCTCTGTGTCCACCAAGGAGTAAAGGTTGTCCTTGTCCCTCCTCTTGCTCTTAACATATTTGTAGAAGGATTTTTTGTTGTCCTTCACAGCAGTGGCTAGTCTAACTGTTGGTCTTTCTATTATTCATCCCAGGCTTATGATCTCCCTAGGATGCAGCCTCCATGACTCTTATTCTACTTTCTAGCTATTTGAATTCTAGTGTTCTTGACAGGGTGAACACTTGTCTGGTTTTGAGACTCGACAAATGACTTTGAAGTTTAACTAGGGTCTAGACTGCTCAATGAAGCATATATTATTCCTTCCTATTCTCTGTAATGGAAGAATTGCTGCTTGAATGGTTTTTTCAGCTTAATAAACAGATCAATCTTCCATACTCTTCTAATGGCAGAACAATTTACATTTATACCTTAACTTTGCTTCATTGTTCTCCACAATTCAGATGCATCCTTGACTTTTCCTGGTTAGAACCATTACATACCAAGATGAGTTCATGTGTATCATTAGATCTTATCATGTATATCATTAGTACTTCCAGTCTGACTTTAAACCAGAAGTTTTAAAAATCTTTATGTGCATGATTTTACAGATAAACCAAATGCTTGTCTTGGATAATCGGCAGAGAGAAACATCTGTGCAGCAACAATACTTTTGAAAGCATGTTCTTGTGGTTTTGATCAAACTGTGTCTTCTGGAAAACAATAAAAAAATAAAGTTGTTTCACTAGATCTAAGATGAAAAACAATCTCAGACATGAGCTTGCAATAGCATCTTAGACTGTTGGTCATTTTATAATTGCAGTGGCAACATCTTAATTGATCATAAATCCTTATGAGCAGTATTGTAGACTTTCATGGCATTTATGACCCTCAGAGATACAAATACCACATGGAGGAAGAGGCCATGGGTATATGAGAAAATGGTGGATTTGTGGTACAATTTGGCCATAGGACTATAGATTGTTTAGGGGGTCTGTACCTCAGTGTGAGGCACTGGGATCTAATTGTATTTTGTTGTTCTTTCTTGTGCTGGTTACAGACTGCTACACAGCTCAGAGTTACTTAGAACAGTTATATTTGTTGTGCTATGCTTCCAGCCAAGTATATCCTCAACTAATATATGGGATGAGAGGATACATTTAAAGAGACATAAAGCCTTCCTATATCTTGCTTTCTATCCTCCTACAATCTTCTAGAGTCTTGTATCTTGCTAAAATGCATAGGAACTGCAGAGAGAATGTTCATAATGAACAATTCCTTCTTATGCTGTCATACTTCAGTAGATGGAATATTTTTTTAAGTGCTAGTCAGATTCTCTTGATGCCTATCTGCCTATCTGCCTCTCCTACACAAAGGTACACCAACAGAATGCTGGTAACTTGTTTTGGCAGCACCATTTTTTCCCTTTCATATTTATTATCCACTTAGATTCTTTTGCTGTTTCCAAATGTCTTCTATTCTAATTTCCCTATACAGAGGGCTTAAAGGGGTCCTGCTTGCATTGATTTTGTCTATGATATTTCATGTATGTACTAATTTTCCAGATTTAATTTTTCTAGTTTAAGATAGAATTTTCTGGTTCTTTTTCTAAAATGTCCAGGAGAGAAATGTAAAGAGCAGCTCTACCATTGTGATAGCAAGACAGATACGATAATATTTAATAACAGCTATCTAGGAATTAGATCTCAGCTTTTATTTTTCCAGGATGTGCCTTCTGAGTCATCTTTCTTTTATTTGCTAAATCAGTATTAATAAAAGTCAAGTGCTTTTTATCAACTATTGAGTGATTCCTTTCAATTACAGAACATTAAAATACCTCAAATGATGAAAAGATGATGAAACCCTTTACATCACAGATATCTAGAAAATCCCACACTGCTTTGTGAACAGCAGAATCAGAAAGAACAATCTCATCAGCTTTAGGAAACTGGATATTCTGGGAGTTTTTTTTCAACAGTTTTACAGAAATATGTAACTTTAGTTTGTGAAAGAATAGAAAGAATAGGCTTATTCCTATATAACTATTTCAAGTTTCTCCTGTACCTTTTATCTTTTGTTTTGATTTATGCTTATGAATAATCCAAACAATTGACATCCCCCTCAATATTTACACCTCTCCTTAGAATGAAAGAGAACAGTATTATGAATTAAGATGATAACCCTGAGGAATTAAAAGAAGCTGCTGAAGAAGCCCTTGTTAAAAGTCTTGTGATGACCTTTTCAGTGAAATAAGCTCTGGAGTCCTCAGTATAAAAAAGACATGAACCTGTTAAAGCAGGTTTAGAGAAAGGCCACAAAAATGATCAGAGACTTGAAACAGCTCTTCTGTCATGCAAGGCTGAGAGATTTGGAGTTCAGCCTGGGGAAGAGAGGGCTCCAGGGAGACCTTATTATGATCTTCTAACACTTAGAGGTGACTTATAAGATAAATGAGAACAGACATTTTATCAGAGCCTATTGCAACAGAGAAAGGGGCAATGATTTTAAATTCAAAGATGCTAGATTCAAAGTTGATATATGGAAGACTTTTTTTTTACAATGAGGGTGGTGAAACATTGAAACAGGTTACTCAGAGAGGTTATAGAGGCCCCATCACTGGAAATGTTCAAGGTCAGGTTGGACAGGGCACCAAGCAACACTACGTAGTTAAATAAGTCTCTGTTCACTGCAGAGGACTTGGACTAGATGACATTTAAAGGTCTCTTCCAACCTAAAACATTCTATGTTCTATGATTCTATGAAGATGACCAGGACTCAAGTAGGTATTGGTTTCTTTCTTTGTTTTGGGTGGGGTTTTTCATTTTGTTTTGTTTTGTTTTGGGTGGTTTTTTTTTTTTTTTTGGAGGGTTGTATTTTGTATTTTTGTTTGTTTGGTTTGGTTTTACAATACAATACAATAAACCAGGTTGGAAGAGACCTTCAAGATCATCGCGTCCAACCTATCAGCCAATCCAACCCACCCAAACAACTAGATCATGGAACCAAGCACCCTATCAAGTCTCCTCCTGAACACCTCCAATGAAGGTGACTCCACCACCTCCATGGGTAGCCGATTCCAATGGGCAATCACTCTCTTTGTATAGAACTTCTTTCTAACATCCAGCCTAAACCTGCCCTGGCGCAGCCTGAGACTGTGTCCTCTTGTTCTGGTGCTGGCTGCCTGGGAGAAGAGACCAACCTCTGCCTGGCTACAACCTCCCTTCAGGTAGTTGTAGAGAGCAAGAAGGTCACCCCTCAGTCTCCTCTTCTCCAGGCTAAGCAACCCCAGCTCCCTCAGCCTCTCTTCATAGGGCTTGTGTTCCAAACCCTCACCAACCTCGTTGCCCTTCTCTGGATATGTTCCAGCAAGTCAACATCTTTCCTAAACTGAGGGGCCCAGAACTGGACACAGTACTCGAGGTGCGGCCTAACTAGTGCAGTGTACAGGGGCAGAATGACCTTCCTGCTCCTGCAGGGATTGGTTGGTTGGCATTTAGCTTTTGTTCTGTTTTGGGAGACACTTGTCTATTATTTTACCATCTGGAATTAATAAAAAAATTCTCTGATATTCCACTGATTTTTTTAAAATTATTTTTTATTAAAATCTGCGATATATAATGCACAGTGAGCATACTTACCAGCAGAGTCATGTTTTTCCAAACTGCATTGTCTGGAATCTCCTAATGATTCTACAATCAAATTAAAATGAAATGTGTTCTAACACACAAACTTCTCAGTAGGATGAATCTTTCTTATTAGCTCTTTTCGGTCTTTCAAATTCTGAAGCATTCACAAAAAGATGACTAACAAATCTGCACATTGACTCTTGTGATTGTATTGCATACTAGATTGCTACTTCAAATTACAGTGAACATACAATTCTATTCTTTCCATATGTTCAAGCTCACTGGAACAGGACTCGAAAATGAGAAAATGAAGACAAACCTGCTTACAATATGAGATATTTCAGGTGTATTCTGCTGATAAATTTAAGCTGAAGAAAAATTACATTAATCTACAGCCTCAGAGAACAGCTTTTCTTGTGAAGCAGGAAGAAAAAAGGTTTGTTACTCCCCAAGCAAATTTCATTTTGCCTTGTGTCCTACCAAATATTCTGTTGTTTACAGTAATAAATGCTGCCCAGAGCAGCAGGGACTGTCTGTAGAAAGACTAGAGTGATACTGAGTGTTCTCAATTAATTTTTTTTCTGCCCACTTGTATGCAATATAGTATGACATTTATTGTGAAGGCCATCAGGCAGCATCTTAGCACAAAGTTTGATAATATGAAGTTTATTACCAAGACTTTTTTTTAGCATATGTAAACATTTTAATCCAGTATGAGATTATTTAAAACAATTTTTGCTGCATCTTCCAGCAACAGGCACTAAGTCAGTTTGTGATTGATGTAAGAGATCAAAATGTAGGTTCATGAAGAACAAAAGACAAGCTTTTCTCCACTGTGAGCCCTACAGACTTTTCTAGAAAATATGAGCAGTCTAGACATACAGATTGTGAAGGAAGTATCACAATATATCTGGCATTTAAACTAAATGACATCAGTGTTGGTGACACTTCTGAATGTGTATCCGTTACTAAGGCTTCTCTGTATTTAAATACACTTTTTGATATTGTATATTAATTACAGAGTGCTTATTTTCACTATTAACCACACTGTTTTAATTACATTTCTTCCTTTGGTGGGGATTTGCAATTGTTATAGTTAGCAGTTAGTCCTGTTCTCAGGACAATGGCACTCAGAACTCAGACTTATCTGAAATAACTGATGAATCTATCAATTATCTTGTTTTCTTTTCCTTTATATTCTGTTAAGCATGCAGAACTATGTTAAGACATTGACCATTTGCATGGTAGAGAAATAGGATACATATAAACTCTATGAAAAGGGATTTGTAATTCAAATGGAGAAAAAAACCCACATCTTTGCATGAGCAAATGGATATTTCCTCTATGATACACCTATTCCTTCTGCTCCAGCAAATGGTATATCCTTTCCTGCTATTGTGCATGAATTATATGACTTTTCCACTGGGCTATGTGGCTGTGTGATTGAATCCATCTTGAAACTAAATGTAAATGAGGTAAAATGAATTTCTGAGTGTTACAAAGAAATTCTTATATATGAATTATTTACTGAGCTATACTAGTCACTTCCTCTTACACACTTTTACACCTTTTTAGTGTATTTGTTAGAAAGAATATCACCCACATTCTACTGGAAAATAGCACTTGTGGTTCACAGTCATAACAGCAGAGAGAAATCCATGCAATGAGTGTGCACTGTATAACAACTCTCAGAAAATACAAAATCAACTGCGTATTCTACAGTCTATTCAAGAGTGCTGAAACCTTTTCTTTTCACAGACAGTGTTTATAATTTTTTTCTGTGGTATACCTTCCCTCAACAGATCACATCCTCAACTCCTTTCTTATTCTGCGTTGGCACAGTAAAGTGCCTTGTACAGTTAGTATATGAGTAACTTGTATTGTATATCTCCAATTCAGCTTGCAGTCTCAGAGCCAAGCACAACAAATCCATTCACACTGCAGAAGTTTAATGGCCTAGCCATTCAGTGAAGATGCACTCAACGTAGTGTTAAGAAGTTACAGGCATAGGATGTTTGTGATCTTAAAGGCCTGCTTCATGGTCTGGAATCCAGAATATACTGTTGGGTAGAAATTTTTGCTATATGGTTATGTGACTATGTCTGACACTGTTTAAGAACTAATGGCTAGGTAAGAATACAGTTAAATAGGCTGTTGTATGGTAGCAAATACAAGATAAATAGATCCTGGAGATGCTGAAAACAACAAAATTAGTAACTGTCTCCCATTTTACTCTCTGATTGACTATTTTCTTGAACCTGTCCTCAAAGTAAATTCACAGGTGAACTTACATATCTAAATCCTATGTCAGATATGTATATTATTCAGAAAGCTGTAAATTATTTTGAATATCTAGAACCTGAAGGGAGGTTGGAGTGAGGAGGGGGCCAGCCTTTTCTTGATGACAATTGACAGAACTAGAGGAAATAGTAACAAGTTGTGCCAGGGGAGGTTTAGGCTGGGTATTAGGAAATACTTCACTGAAAGGGTAATCAAACATTGGAATGGTTTGCACAAGGCAGTGGTGAAGACGCCATCCTTGGAGGTGTTTAAGCAGCATGTGGACCTGGCACTTAGGGACACGGTTTAGTGTTGACCCTTCAGTACTGGGTTGAAGGTTGGACTGGATGATCTTTGAGGTCTCTTCCAACCAGATGTATATTCTGTGAAATTCTGTGAAGTAAAAAAGTATCACAATATATAGGCTTTCACCAGTCAAGTACTGAAGTGTCCATCTTCCCTTTTTTGTCCATATGCACAATAATCTAAATGCTGTGAAATCAAGTTAGGAAAGTACCTACCTCACATCTGAGCTTTTATTTTTAAGTTCACAACATATTAATTTATTCATCCATCTTAGCTGTGGTATCCAAGTGAATAAATGTGTTCAGATTATGAAACAGAGAAGGCTGCTTTTACCCAGTACATAGAGGTTTCATTGAAGATGTGGGTGCTCATGTGCTGTCAAGAGTTACAGCTGAACTGAGCACTAAACAACTGACAGATGCTCTCCATAAATCCTTCTCCCCTCCCAAAGGGAAAGAGAAAAGGCAAAAGGGAGAGAGGTTTACCAACTGGAAAAGATAACTAAAACTAATGAAAATAGTAACAATAGAATTAAATAGATACAAATGTATAAAAAGAGAAAAACAAAAACAACTGATGACAATGACCTTGCTGTCACCATTGATGTTGAGAGCAGACACTGCAGAAGTCACAGACTGGTCTGAGCAGCAGACAGGAGCGCAATTCAGGCACTGGATTCTGGAACTGGATTCAGAAACACTTAGATCAAAATCGAAAACCGAATGGACAGAGTTCTCCTCAGCATTTAAGAAGCATGCTGACCCTCAGCTTTATACTGAATATGACATATATGGAATGGAATCCCTTTTTGGTCAGTTTAAGGTCACCTAAACATCCTTGTAAATACAGCCTTTTACTCTGTCCCCTCAGCACGAGATTTAGTGGTTACCATGGTATGCATATCAGTCCTTGGTACTAACTAGAACATCAAGCATTACTACTAGAAACAGATACTGTCTGCAGAAACATGCTATTAACATCAGGAAGTACAGTTACTTAGAATAGGCTGAGCTGGAAAGTATAAAAAATGTTTCATTTTAGGAAACAAAACATGCAGATGAGCAAATAAATTAATATTGAATGTTTTCTTCATTTAATTATGCTGCCCAATATCTTTGTTAAGAAAGTTTGTTAAAAGCTGCAAAAGCATCATAGCATTGATATTTTTCATGCTTGTTTTGTAAATACTAAAACTTTAGCCTGGAATTGTTGATTTCCTCGTCTATTATGACCTACCAGGCTGTCAGCTTTGAGTGTCTTTTACTGTCAATTTTTAGTTTCTCTTGAGTTTCATTCCCAATTCTCATCTTTGGTGTGATTCCATCTCTTATCAGACACTCAAGCTGTCTCCTTTCCTCTCTCCTTCCCTCTCCTCATTCCCTTGTTGATCTTCAGCTTTAGATCAGTCACAAACACTTAGATGTTATCACCTTCCTTCTGTATTCTCTGATAAAGAATGTTTCTCCTGTGTGCATATAATTTTCTAATGGAGTGCAGTAATATTGTAATTTCTGTAACACTTATCCTGGTTAGCTGCATCTGCTTGAGTTGACTGGAAACTATTAAACACATCAAGATTTTCAGGGCTAGCTGTTGCAGGACGTAGTATTATCTGCTGAGTTATAGGTTTTTGTGTTGCGTACTTGCTTCAGATATAGAATTATGTCCCTGTCTCACAGGATGGGAGAAAGGTTCATTAAGTTATCTACTTTCATGCACTTTTAACACTCACTCAATACAACTATAAACACCACTTCTTCACTTAATTCACCAGAGAACATAGGACCTTTCCATTCTCACAAAACAATATTTAATTATTCCTATTTCCACTCAAACTTGTGAGGCAGATTCCAGCAAGGAAGTAGTATATTCCAGGTTTTGGGATCTGACATGCTTAGGAAATGACCTCTCCTAAATCTACCCTTTTAAGAAAATATTAATTCTAACTTGTGGATGTCTTGTATGACCTTTTGTCTCCAAAGGTGCTCTCTTGATGCTCTTTATATTATCTGTACACTGTCTTTTCAGGAGCTGGGTAAACTGCTATAGATATGATGTGTCCAGAGATTCTATATATTTTTGTCTTTCATTTTTTAAATAAAAGCTCTCAAAATGCCTAAACTAAATTCTATTTGTTGCACAAATTTACTAAAGACATTAATCAAATAAGCAGACCTATACGCACACTGTCCTCTTTCCCTCATGTTGGTACACACCATAACAAATCAGTGGATTAGCTTCTACAAAGTCTCAGCCTGAGGGTGAGGGAGAGAGAAGCCTTGGGGTTCACAGAGGAATTGATAGAACAAATTTTAGAGTATTAGGAAGCCTCTTTAGCTGGACCAGGAAATGCCCTCCCCTCCCCATTTTCAGTCAGGCTGAATCTTAGCACAAGCCCTATGAGGAGAGGTTGAGGGAGCTGGGGTTGTTAAGCCTGGAGCAGAGGAGGTTCAGGGGAGACCTTATTGCTCTCAACAACTACCTGAAAGGGAGTTGTAAACAGGTGGGGGTTGATCTCTTCTCCCAGGCAACCAGTGACAGAATGAGAAGACACAGTCTCAAGCTGTGCCAGGGGAAGTTTAGGTTCAAGGTGAGGAGAAAGTGCTTCACAGAATGTGAAATTGGCCAGTGGAATGGGCTGCCCAGGGAGGTGGTGGAGTCATTGTCCCTTGAGGTGTTCAAAAAAGATTAGATGAGGCACTTGGAGCCATGGTTAATTGTCAGGTGGTGTCAGGTATTAGGTTGGACTTGATGATCTCTCAGGTCTGATGATTAGGTATAGGTTGGACTTGATGATCTCTCAGGTCTCTTCCAACCTGGTTGATTCTGTGATTCTGTAAACATAAAAGTCTCCTAGATGTCACTCAGACAGCTTATACCAAAACCAGTCCTCCTAGAGCTTGCAAGGCTCTGAGACATACAGTAGAATAGCCTAAGAAGAGAACTTTCTCATAAAGGCACAGGATGCCATTTAGCAGTCATTGCTGGAGTCTGCAAGTACACTTGGCAGTACAAGCCCAGACTGGGCACTCCTGCTTTCTAAGTCTGTTTGTAAAACTATATATACATAGATGCCAGATCTGACCCATTCCTTAGAAGATTGTGTTACATAAAAATTTGTTGCTGATTTGAATAGGTAAGAACTTATGAACTGTTCATAAATGCTCAACAACATGAGAAAGCATGAAATTAATTACAATGAATGGTCTTTACCTACACCCAGTAACCCAGACTCTGAAAGGAGGAAGGTTTAGCAGACACTTGTAAGAGAGAGCTGTCCTTCCTGTGGGATGGACTAAACATGTATCTGTGTTTTTCAGGACGAGAAATGCATTGTGGTGGTAGTATAGAACTGGCCATGACTGCATGATCACAACACATACCAACTCCCCAATCCAAGATTTGAGTTGCATCCCTTTGTGCCTATTCTATTTCTTCCCAGTTTAAAATACTAATAAGAAGATTGCTTGATGCTTGCTATAGGTACAAATTTTTTTTTTGGCAGATAATGTCATAACTGGGGCACATGAATGAAGAGACTTTGGACAAAAATGTGTATCATTGAATTACAGACTCATTTAGGTTAGAAAAGACCCTTAAGATCAGGACCAACCAAGACCCTTAAGATTTGGATGACCTCAGAGATCTGGACAACAGAACCAAATCTGAAATAGCTTTCCTTTGTGCATGGCACAGTGGACACTGAAACAAATTTTTCTGTAGGTGGAGTTGCTAAGGGACATGAGAGAGTCAGTTCAGAAAAGAATACAGGTTTCAAGCTAATGTGAAGACTGGAATCCTTGTACCAAGAAGCAGTGTTTTAGTGATGTAGCTGCAGTCTCAGTTTCAAAAAAATAATACAAACCTTATTATTCTAACAATTTAACATTTCATTTCACTAACATTTCTATTCATCATGAGAGAGGCATGCACTCTCTTATAAAAAGAAAATTCAATTTTTCACTGATTTTAATTTTTAAAGCAAATAATTAGACTTAATTAACTGAAAACCTTAGAACTAAATAATTATCACTGCAGAACAGGAACTACACACGATATAGTTTTGTGATACTTATCTGAATCTCATGGAAGTACTCTTCTCCACATTAGGCAACTACTACTAACAATTTGGTCTTCATACTGTAATGTCATCTTTTTTTTAATGTGTGACTATAATTGTCCTAATTTATATATATGTATATATATATGAACAAATAAGCTCAAATAACTTGCATGAAGGGGAGGACTTGTTCTGCCTCCTACCTCTCACGCCGCTGATGCTGGATCAGGGAGAGACAAAGGGGTTACTGCAGCAAAGTGGCTTGCTGAGTGTTTTTCGAATGCAAATTGTTCACAAATAGTTGTGATCTTGGTGATAAGCTCTTAAGTGTCGCCTCAGTTACTGTGTGGCCCTCCTAGGGGGAGCATGTAACTTTGTACTGCTGCTTTTGGTTTATAGTGCTGTATGATTTATGAATATTATTGGCCTTTGTGTGTTCACCCTGAGAATGTTTATAAAATTTGAAGTTATAAGCCCGGTTTATAAAATTAGATGCATTATTTGTGGTCGGAAGGTCTGGGTAACTTTTCCATGGGATATAGACACTGGAACGGTTGCCCAAAGAGGTGGTGGAAGCCCCATCCCTGGAAGTTTATAAGGCAAGGCTGGATGGAGCTTTAGGCGACCTGATCTAGTGGAAAGTGTCCTTGCCTGTGGTGATCTGATCCAGTGGAAAGTGTCTGAGTCCATGGCAGGGGGTTTGGAAATAGATGATCCTTGAGGTCTCTTCCCACCCGACAATTCTATGAATCTACGGGTCTATAAAAAGAATGTTCATTGGAAAAAGAACTTCTTGGGTCCTACTGTAGTGACTCATACAAAACCCTACTTTGGACAACTCTATGTAGGTAGTATTCTCCCATTGTTCACTCCAGTATAAAATATTAAAATCACTATGAACAAGAAGCAAACAAACAACATATTATAATTCCTTTTCTTTAGTTCTTAAATAGTTCTTTAGTTACTGTGGTAACAAACATTACTGGCTCATTATGTGGTAGTGAAAATTATTAGACTCTATGGCAGCGGAAAGGATACTAGAACTTGTGACAGTTAACCAATTTGAGAGGCTCAAGCCTGTAGTTCTTGTCATCTGAGCTACTATTCTCTTAACACATTCATTTCATGAGGTTGCTCATTTTGATTTTCTTTTTTTTTTTTTTAATCATGATGTGATTTATCATATGTTGTTCTGGAAGGTGAAATTCAGCAAGCAAGGTTACCATTCAAGCCAATTGCCCTTTGGCCTTCACCTTTCGTTTCTGCTATCATGCACTGCATGTTTAATTTTTCTGTTGTCAAATATGTTCATTTTGGTGAAAAATGTCTTTGTTTTTCTGCTCTGCCACTGTTGATGTTTTATCCACAGAAGAAGTACATTTCTTGCTTGAGATGTGAAATGTAGTTTCAAGGTTACAATTTGGTTTCTCTTTTGTCTTTCAGTGTTGCTTTGTGAACAGCACTGTGAATTACACTGACTTATATCATCTTTTTTCCTCAGAGACACCCTCAAAAAAAAAAAAAAAAAAAAAAAAAAGCAGAATGGAGAAGAATCTACATGTGGATGACCTTGCACATTTTATAGCTAAGTGCCCCTCTGGGCCTGTGTGATTCAGAGGTATAAAAATGGACAGATTTCAAGCTGTATGATTCTAGAGAGTATCAAGTTTAAAAAAAAAAAAAGAAGAAGAAGAATAAAACAAAGAGATGACAACTCTCATCTACTATGGGCATTCAGTTGTGAAATAATTACTCCACTGACCTCATTTTACCACTGACATCCATAGGAGCAGAGATTAATCAAGGTTGAGTGCTTCTGAAAAAATCTCACCTTTAGTGTCAGTGAGAGAATCTGCCCATTCCAAATTCCTACTTTCCCTGATACTTCAGGGAACTAACCTGAAGACCTATGATAACCCCTACAAGATTGGAGGGGCAGGTAAAGGAGGACATGAGGGAAAGGATAGGGAGACATAGGAGACCTAAGCAATGCTTGCCTTCCTGCACCTACTTAATATTTCTTTTGCACAAAACGTCCCATACTGCTTATAAAAGTTAATCAGGACATTGACTTTAATACTGAATATTATTTATGATTATTAATTCTATTTCAAAGTGGTCATTCTAGGTAAATTAAAGCATCACACTCTAAGAAAGAAAGTGGTGATGGATTTTGCTGACAGTAGCAGAATGACTAAAAGAATGTATATTTTTATTACTATTTTAATAATATATTGAGCAAAACATCTGAACACAGAAAATGAACACATAGTGAATGTGTCAGATGATTTATGTTACAAAAGCTATCACACTGAAGATAAAGGACGAGTCTGCCACCAGCCAAATGAAAGTGCAGCTCTGTTGTGCACACATGGACAAGACTTGTGCAGAGAATAGTGACAAAATTGCTAAAAGGAGTAATGTATTCCCTTATAAGCTTAACTTTATACATAGAGGCAAAACCCAGGAACTACATACACTTAAACAAAACAGGTTCAAACTCTTCTCCCAGGCAATCAGCACCAGAACAAGAGGACACAGTCTCAAGCTGTGCCAGGGGAAGTTTAGGCTTGAGGTGAGGAGAAAGTTCTTCACCGAGAGAGTTGTTAGCCATTAGAATGGGCTGCTCAGGGAGGTGGTGGAGTCACCGTCCCTGGAGGTGTTCAAGAGAGGATTGGACATGGCACTTGGTGCCATGGTCTAGTGGGCATGAGGTCTTGGGTGACAGGTTGGACTTGACGATCTTTGAGGTCTTTTCCAACCTTGTTGATTCTATGATTCTATGGTTTTTAAATTGGTTCATATTAATATAGTCTGAATGCTGAATTCTCTTAGAGACTTAAGAAAAATAATTTTACTGACAAACTTTTTGTGCAAGTCTGTTTCAAAGTTTGGTTTTATGTTCATTCCTCCTTACCTTGGTCAGAATAATCATTTTGTGATATGAAATAAAGTACTGCAGAAACCTAGAACATGACATAAATGCAGGTGAGACATTGATAAATGGACTCATTTATATATACTGCAGAACTAGTTAGCACTGTTGAGTGTGCTTTGGGATGGCCTGTTCTCTATATTGCCTTCTCTCACTTTCATAGTGTACTTGTGTTGCACAAACTCATACGAATTAACTGCCATTGTGTTTTCTGTTTTCATTTTCCTGCTAAATTTGTAGACGTGGCACTTTGGAACGTGCTTTAATGGCCATGGTGGTGCTGGGTTGATGGTTGGACTTGCTGATTTTAGAGGTTTTTTACAACCAAAACAATTCTATGATTCTATGATCCATTTTTTTTCATCCAAAGGGTTGAAAATGTTAGACAGTGTATTGTAATATCTGTTTTCAGTAAATGTCTACACTTCTAAATGTCATTTTACAAGGCCTGCCTTTGGGTTTCTGATAAGAGAAATAGATTTTAATGTACACATTAAGAGACTGTTTTTGTTTTTCTTTTTTTAAATTCACATAGGTTCTATCCTCTATAAAGAGTGGGCAGACTGCTCTGATTCTATTCCCTCAGCCATAATATTTATTTCTGCAGGCATCATTTCAATCTTATCTTTTGTAGATGTAACTGGCAGTGGCAGCTGATTGTTTCTGGCATGAATTTGTTTGCACATATGTCTAATAGAGGGTTCATCTGCAAATTTCAGTGAAGGGTTTTCTGTACAGAGAGGTCTCAGAAAGGACAGTTCTGGTTATGATGTACTGGTTTGGTTTGAAAGAAGTAGTTTTCTTGGTTTGATTGGTATTTCAGCATGGTTCAGTCTGAATACACTATCAATGAACCAGTAAATTGTATTTTTGCAGCACCCAAAGCAGGTTAAGCACTGTATGGGGGCCAGATAGATAGTTTTCATGATGGATAGATCTGATTTTCCCCCCTTTTCTTCCAGAGTAAGCAAATAGTAGGGTGTGTTCAAGTGACAAAAAAATAAATTCTAACAATAAGGCCACAAATGAGTCATACTTCTGGTCTCTACATACTGTTTTGTATGTTGCAGGGGAGTATATTTAAGTGTGGCTAGAGTGGTCCTTTGCACAGAATCACATAGGCTAACACCAACCTTGCTCCTCTGTTCAACATTGTTTTCTCTTGTTCAGTGAGAACTGTGATCAGAGGATCTGCATACAGGGAAGATACACCTACTCAGTTGTACAATCTTTGTTTGCTAGGACATATCCCCTTGCCCTTAAACCAACAAAAAACTGGCTTTAGAAAACTGTGAGAAATCTCCTGCAGAAATTATTCAGGGATTGAAGACAGAATAGTTATTTCATATTACAGAATCTTATTTTTCCAAATGTTAATTGATTATAATGGTCCATGTTAATAGCTTATTTCTGTGCATCATATATGAAGTAATACCATTTATTACTATTATCAATGTTTTCATGATATGTATTGGCTTTCAGCATTATTGATGATATTATTGATGACTATTCTGAATGACTTTAATGTGAGCAATATTTGAACATATAATTTGGTAAAATACACTACCTGTGTTACAATTCTTAGAGTTGAAATGAAAAACTATTAGTAATGTATACTGAACATACAATGCTTAGAAATTCATGTCACAGAATGCAGTTCCTGACTTTGCTGCCTAGCTGTAGTGAGAAAGACAAATTATAGGGTTGATGTCAAATGCCAATGTACTTATGATTTCTAACAAGAGCTGCCCTGAAATTTTTGAAGTGCTTGCATGATTGTAGTATTCCATGCTTGTTAATGTCAATGCCAATGCAAATCCAGAATCTATTGGGATACTCTGATAATCTTACCTACAAAATACTTTAGAACATTTCTAAAAGGTATGTAAATTTGGGATTCCTTCATCTCATTCTGCTTTTACTCTTCTCAGACTTTTCTCAGGCCTTTCTCATTATCCACTAAATACAAAGATTTATTTAGAAAAAGTAAGACGTGATGTTTTTTTCAGTCTTTCATTCTTTTATCATTATACCAGATTATTATTCCAGTAAACATTGCAACACCGAGATAAAAAAATCCATCTTTCTACAATATTACAACATTCCACTAGCTCATGTCAACAGAAAATACAAGCCATGGACAGAACAATAAAAGGCCCCTTTGAAAGTCAGATGAAAGAATGCTGTAAAAGTCTTAACTTTAAATAAGACCTGCACTAGGCCCTGCATGATATGTCACAAGGGAGAGCTCCCACAGTTTCCACCGCATTGCCTGAAGGAGAGGAGGTTATAAAGACCTACAGAATTTTCAGACCAAAAATATACTATTGAGTTTATCCCTCACTTTCTTATTTTAGTCAAAGAATAATATTAGCAAAAAAAGATATAATTCTTGTTTTATGGTGTCATGATAAATTCCTGAAAAAAGAAAACTTAAGAATACAACACTATTTGCAGATGGGTAATATAGATACAGAAAGTTTAAAATGTCTGAGATACCATCACTATCAGAATTGCTTGCTGTAACATACAGCAAATAAAGATGGGATGGAAATTATTTCTGTTAAAAGATCAAAATAAAAATATATTAATATTACACTTCAATTATTTTTACAACTATGAACACAGATTAATATAAAAAGCATGAAACCATAACAAAAACAAGATCATGTATATCAGATTGAATGTTCAGTGTTCATGAGAATATTCTTAGCAATATGAAACTTGTTTAAATTACTCTATTCTGCATAGCTCTCCTACCCTCTAACAGATCAACACCCACTCCCAACTTGGTGTCATCTACAAATTTACTGATGACGGACTCAATCCCCTTGTTCAGATCATCAATAAAGATATTGAACCGGATGGGGCCCAGCACTGATCCCTGGGGGACACCACTAGTCACTGGCTGCAAGCTGGATGTGGAACCATTCACAACCACTCTCTGGGTTCTGCCCTCCGGCCAGTTCCTAACCCAATGCAGTGTGCTCCTGTCCAAGCCACGGGATGACAGCTTGGCCAGGAGTTTGTTGTGGGGAAGGGTGTCAAAGGCCTTGCTGAAGTCCGGGTAGACTACATCCACAGCCTTCCCCACATCCATCAGGCGGGTCATCTGATCATAGAAGATCAGGTTGGTGGGGCAGGACCTGCCCTTCCTAAATCCGTGCTGGCTGGGCCTGATCCCTTGGCCATCCTGGAAGTGCTGTGTGATTGCACTCAAGATGACCTGTTCCATAGTCTTGCCTGGCACTGAGGTCAGGCTTACGGGTCTGTAATTCCCTGGCTCCTCCTTCCGGCCCTTCTTGTGGATGGACATCACATTGGCCAGCTTCCAGTCATCTGGGAACTCTCCAGTGAGCCAGGATTGTTGAAAAGTGATGGAGAGTGGCTTGGCCAGCTCATCTGCCAGCTCTCTCAGCACCCTAGGATGGATCCCATCCGGTCCCATGGACTTGTGGGGGTCCAAGTGGCTAAGGGGATCTCTAAGTACTTCCTCCTGGATCACAGAGGAACTATACTGCTCCCTGACTCCATCTGCCAGCTCAGGAGGCCAGTTGTCTGGAAGACAACCTGTCCTGCTATTAAAAATTGGGGCAAAGAAGGTGTTAAGTACCTCTGACTTTTCCTCATCTTTTGTTACAATATTCCCCTCCATGTGCACTAAGGAGTGGAGGTTGTCCTTGCCCCTCCTTTTGCCATTAATATATTTATAAAATCATGATGGAGTAGATCCGGAGGAGGCTGTTATGGTTTAAGCTTTCCTGCTAGCCCGAAAGCACAAAATGTAACATATTTAGAAAAGCAAACTAGGCAGGAACAGTAAAGAGAATTAAGATTATGAAAGAAACAGTCTTGAATCGATTTGGAAGTAACCAAATATAAAAGGCATTTGAGTAAAAGGAAGGTTACAAAGGTAAAAGAAAAAGGGCTGAAGAAAAATATATATAAAACCAGATGCAACTGGCAATGGATTCTCTAGATGCAGGATGGATTCGCTTTAGATGCAATGCCTTAGGTGTCTCAATCAGCACAGAACAGGCCCCACTATGTAGTTACCGCAACAGCAGTAGCAGCAGGGTGTCAGCAAAGCAAGGACAGGAGAAGAGAGAGAGGCAGGGTTTGCCACCTCTTAAATAGGGTTGTAGACAGGATGTATGAGTGAAATAAACTTTGACCTGGGGACTCCTTTCCCTGGGAAGGGGACCTAGTCTCTCTGCCCACCTGGGTCAGATTCTTTGTCCAGCAGGGGCTAGGTTCTTTTTCAGCCCACCCCTCCTGGACTACATTGTTCCTTTTTTTAACCTAGCACAGAGGGCCATGAAAATGATCAGGAGGCTGAAGCACCTCTGATACAATGACAGGCTGAGGGAGCTGGGGTTGTTCAGCCTGGAAAAGAGGAGGCTCTGGGGAGATCTAATAGCAGCCTTCCAGTACCTGAAGGGACCTCACAAGAGGGATGGACAGAGACTGTTTACAAAAGCCTGTAGTGATAGGACAAGGGGTAATGGCTTTAAGCTAGAGAAGAGCAGATTTAGATTGGATGTTAAGAACAGGTTCTTTACCATGATGGTAGTGGAACACTGGAACAAGTTGCCCAGGGAGGTGGTTGGGGCCCAATCCCAGGACATATTCAAAGGGCTCTGGTCAACCTGATCTAGTTGAGGATGACCCCTCTGACTGAAGGCAGATTTGGACTAGATAACCTTCAGAGGTCCCTTCCAACCCAGGCCATTCTATGATTCTACAAATTTGCAGTCTACTTGAAGACCTACAGTGGTTCCTCTAAATAATGTGGAGTTGTATCAGTGCTTTGTGCTGTGTGCTGTGTCTTTCAGCAAATAAAAACAACATGAGAAAGGAAAATTGTGAATAAAATATTTTTTGTTCTTCTGTCTACTGTTGTTATTGTCTTTTATAGGCCTTGATTGCATGTTAAGATTTGTGGAAAGTTTTCTAGGCACAGCCTAAAACTACCACGCAGGAATATGAAAGGAAAAGTTATATAATATCTTATATAACTATACTTATGCATAGCATGGATCGCTTTCTGAATTCTTATGGTTTGTTGTTGGGGGGTGGTTTGTTGTTGTTGTTGGTTTTTTTTTTTTTTTTTTTTTAAAGCTTTTGACACTGAAGGACATGTTCCATCTCCTCATGTGATTTTGTGGCATAAATACCTCACTAGTATTTGATCCTGGTAATCAAAATGAGACTCTAAGTACTTTTCCATTATAAATATTAAATAAATGTATGAACACATTGTCATTTTTGCTTCATGCTTCAGTGATGGCAGGGGAGGTAACACAAAACACTTTCCCATTCTTTTGTCACTAATCTGATTAAGATAAACCCTCTTCCTTGATCAATCCTGTGAATTACTCTGATACAAGAAGATTTGGACTTCAAGGTAAGTATTTACATTATCTTTTCAAAAGGATGAGGATTGTATCAACAGAATCTGTAAATAGGGAGCTTTGTAATATTCCCTATAGACCTTGAAAATGAGGTGCATAGTCTTAGGCTTCATGGCAAAATAAACATTGGCTGGAATCCAAGTTTAACTAACTTAAACACCTTATTTGGCAACTATATTAGCCACCACTTCATCTCATTTTTGCCATTTAAAAGTTATATTGTATTGTCATCTGAAGTTCTCATACTTTTAGTGGAGACAAAACCTTAAGAAGGCTAATTATTTTCCATATATTACATAAACTTCAGTAATAGACACATTTGACTTCCTAGCATGAAGGGCAAAATGGAAGATCAAAATCAATGGAATGGATTCTATACAAAAGATGAGTAAGTACTAAAGGGCATTTCAATATGTAAAAGATGTGAGAGTAGCTACTTGGGTTCTGAGTGGCAAGGATAGCTGAAAAGGGCATTGTTGCTTTCAAAAAGGGAAAAAGGACCATTTAATAGAATAAAAACCACTGAAGTGATATTAATGTAAGGACAACAAACAATATTAGAAAATCCCAGAAACTTGGTTTGCAAGTTGTTTAGGATGGGAGGGTGTTTTGGGGAAGCATACTTTGTTCTTGAACTACTAGTTCTTTAGCTATCTTGGAAAAACAACCCTTATTCACAGGGTTTTCTGGTCAAACATGTTATGAGTATTTGTATGTTCTTTCCCACTTACCTGTGTGTCTGCTGCAGCCCAGATATCTTCTCTCTCTCTAGCAGAGAAAGGCCATGGCAAGCACAAAGGAATCTGCAATTCCACATAAACTCAAATTAAAAAAGTTATTATCAACTATATACAGTGACTAAGTGGTTTCCTAGCCTGAACATCAAATGCAAACCACATGTCATTCTGATATAAACATGGAGGAGAAGTCAGCCTGGAAGAAAGAAATGTACTGTGTCTCTTTGGCCTGACACAGCCACACTGTTTTGAGAGTGGAATGTCAGCGTACACTTCTTCTCGGTGAAGACAATAATTTGCCACCTAGAGATGGTGACTCTTTCAGGACATTATCACACCAGGTGCACCTGGAAAAGGAAACTGTATGAACATGACTAACTATTGGATAATTCCTGTTCCTGGAGTTCTAAATGGAAGTTTTCCAGGAATCAGCATCCCTCAGCTTAGCTCATATTTGGTAGCAAGCCCAAACAGCAAGGAACTTCTGTCATATGTGCCTCATGTCAAGACTGCTTTGCGCAGAGGAAGAAAAATCTGTCACAATCCATGCTTTTACTGCCTGTAGAGTGCAGGCTCTGGAGAACGTTATCCTTCCTTTTGGGTATAGGTTTCCTGGCTCAGAAACCTATTGGCATCATTCCAGTATGCAGCCTAAGAGGAAATTAGTATGCATTCACTGAGGGGTGACAAGGTAGCAAACTAAGCTTCTTTATCCTTTGAGGTGTTGCTATTATTAATTGCATAATTATTATCATTTTTTTAAACCAGAGTTCAATCGTACAGTTATTTTGCAATGTTTTATAGCAAAATGGCTCTGCAATAAAACATAACAAAGGAAAAATAGATTAGAAAACAAAATTAATATTAAACTAATGCAATGATATTAAGAAATGCAATGTTATTATGTGCACATGACTTACAGTGATTAAAGGATAATACTTAATATCAATATAGTTTTGAATAAAATCAGGACAGAGTATACCAATCTGGCTAAAACAGAAGTGAAAAAAAAACAGGCAACCACAAAACCCCACAAAGGTAGAAGGCTGTAAAAGGCAATGAAGTATAATTAGGTTATTCACAGTAAACATTTTTAGTAATACACTACTTCCTCTAAATCAATCTTTACAGCAGGAAGTGATTATGAAATTCAAACTGTGCACACTCCTTACCAATCTGTGGATTTACTATCAACTGAAGCCAAATTAGTATACACTGTCTTTCAGATATACTAGATTAGACATAGTTTTGGCAGCAGGTCTAGGGATGTGATTGTCCCCCTTTATTCAACACTGGTGAGGCCATACCTCAAGCCTATGTTCAGTTTTGGGCCCCTCACTGCAAGAAGGATATTGAGGTGTTGGAGCACATCCAAAGAAGAACAACTAAGCTGGTGAAGGGTCTTGAAGACAACACTTATGAGAAGTGGCTGAGTGAACTGGGGTTGCTTATTCTTCAGGAGAGGAGGCTCCCTTATTGCCATCTACAGATACCTTAAATGAGCTTGGAGGGAGGTGGGAGTTAGTCTCTTACATGCATCAAGTGACAGGACAAGAGGAAATGGCTTCAAGTTCTACCAAGGGAGGTTCAGGTTGGATGTTAGAAAATATTTGCTTACAGAAAGGGTTATCAGGTATTGGAATGGGCTGCCCAAGCAGGTTGTGAAGTTACCATCCCTGGAGGTATTTAAAAGGCATGTGGTGCTTAGGCACACAGTTTAGTGGTAGTGGCTTCACAGTAGTGGTGGAATTGGGAGCTCTAGGTGAGTAGTTAGACTTGATGATCTGTTCCAGCTTCAACAGTTCTGTGATTCTATTATATCAAAACATATAGGAAGCATATGCTGCATACATTAAAGTATTTTTCTTGGCTTTGTGAAAAGTAGTGATGAGAGAGTGTCTTTTGTGTTGTTTAGTGATACCTTTGATTTGCGCTCTGAAAATAGACTCTTTTTTTTTCCTAGGTTTGCTTTTGTGGGTTTTTTTTTGGTAGACTTTTTTTCCTACATTGCTGTTGCTATTGGGTTTTTGGGGGAGGAGGTTGCTACTTTTCAATGTACATTTGGTCAACTAACCAACAGAACCACAAAGTGGCTGTAAGCCACTTTTTTGTTTCTTCCTTCTTCGTTTTGTTTGGTTCCAGTTTGCATTTTCTTAAGGCTGAGAAAAGTTACAGACTAATATCTTATGGCAGTCAGCTAATGATTGGAAACTTTACAGAGACAGAATGTACCCACAACATAAATATGTGAAAAATCAAAATGACAGAACTGTTAAAGTGACTCTACCTTGGTTATGTGTTCCAGAAGCTTATTATGATGCAGTGAAATGAAAACTTAATAAACATACCCAGTGATTACAAAGAAAAAAAAAAAGACATTTATTAACTGCAAGATGCACAGATTTGCTGCTTCTGTGTTGCAAAGGATGTGAAGCAAGTGAGAGACAGTACCCAACTGCCCCATATGACTAATCCATGCCAATACAGAATATTAAAAAGTAATTTTAAGTCGCCTTTTCACATTAACTTTGTTAAACCAGGTGAGTTCATGATTTTGTAAATTAGAATTCAAATGAAAGTGTTCTATCTAGTGAGAGCTTGGGAAGACTACTAAGAGAGCTCTGCAATTACTGCCATGATTTGCTTTCAGCATACTTTTTTTGCTTACTTAAATATATAGATTCATGATAACACATACTCAGAAACCTCAGACAACAAGGAAAGTGGATAAAAAGGGCAATTCTTTAACCTATCACATGTTGGTTTCTTGACATATGATTGTCTGTGTGACTGACTAGTAGCCATGTATGTTTCTCCTCTTACTGAAGTTCTAATATTTTTTTAATAACACTGTGCATTAAGACAACAATCACCCTGGGCTGTACTGTGCTCTTAGTCCTTCTCTAATTTTCTCAAATTCTTCATCCATACAATTTCATAAAAAGCAGAGATAGTAGGAAGGCCATCTGAAAAGTACTTTCCAGGTTTAAGTGCTCAACTGAGTGTAGTTAATGAGAGCACTGAAGTGAAGACATTAATAATAATGAGTCTCACAACATAAAACGAAAGCACAGATGAGAAACTCCACACAAAAAAAGGAGGTGTGTGTGTTCACATGCTGACCTCAGTGTGTTAGTTAAACAACTAAACCAAGTCAAATAAGAATATTGCAGGAACATGTAAGTTTTAACCTAGAAGCAAATTTTTAAATATGGATGACACTACTAGTGTCAGGTATCCCCTGAGGATGATGGAAGCAAGAATACCAGCTGCAACAACTGAAAAAGGAAAGGATGATGCTCTCCTGAATTTGGCATCTGATCTGGCAGCTAATCCAGTATATAATACTTAACAAGTATGAATGGTTTTCCCACGTAGATTTTAGATGGCAATATATTTTGGAGTTGGGCCGAAAGCATTGCTTATGTACCAGTACAATGAATCTTTGATTTTTGGTAGCAAGCTAGTGGTAATGTAATGATAGGCAGCGCTGATCATCTTGATTGTCTTTGCAGTGAGAGAACCTAGTGCATGTAGCAAGCAACTCCAAAATTCACAAACAAATACTGAGACAATTAGAAATATGCAGTTTTGTCATCACACTACTGTAAGATTCTTGAATCATCCTGTGCCAGTTAAGAAACTCTGTATTATTTTTTCAGTCTACTTAGGTGGAAAAGAAAACTTACCCTTCTGAATATAGAAGTGCAAGTACAATATAGTTCCTGTCACTATCTCTATGGCATCTCAGGAAAGCAGTGATTATTTTTTTTGGGTCATGTTTGATTTTCTGGATCTTTTTGCTGTTGTTGTTGTTTTTTTTCAAATTATATACTTTTAGTAAGCATTGAGTGCCAATATTTAATTGTCTTACTTTGTATTCAGTTATTCGACACAATCAAAAAACAAGCCAAAACAGCTGTTACAATACTCACATATTCAATACAGAGAAGTTATTTAACAGGCATCTGAATGATCACTGGCAAGGAAAATTTTGAACTGTGGATCGATTAGGGAGAACTGAAGCATCTATTAAGTCCATTCAACAAAATCAAAATGAAACATTATTGCTCTCATCAGACTGTGTCATCTCCTTTACACTGGCCATCCAAGGAGTCTGAAAAAGTAGAATAAACAAGCATGAACTCCTATGACTTCTGGACTAGATCTGACATCTTACTGGCAGAAAAAAAGAAATGATAATTCTGCTCGTATTGATATAGAGGTAGCCTCAGGTGCTAAAAATTACATATTTCATTAGCATTTGAATAAGGGTTTCAAATACCTAGAGAAAGCAAAAAACATACTTATGGAATTAAAATTTATAACATTTTATAAACCACATTTCTTTCCATTTGCAGGTTCACACTTTCTGGTGAGTTGAGGTTCAGTCATATATTATAAATAATTCACTATGTATTTTTCTTTTAAAAAGTTTGATAAATACATATATCTGTGATTCTCTCATTTTATGCTGTTGGGTATTTGTCCATAATTTATTCAAATCATTGTAGAAAATATTTCAAATAATAACTTCAATGAATGATATTAGCTGAAAATGTCTATGGCAAACGTGATAGTTGAGCAAAATGTTTCCACTACCCTCCACTTCTGAAAATGCAGACCAATAATTTGTGAATATATTTAGAACACAGCTATGAAAATATGATCTGAAGTTCTTATTCAAACTTCTGTAGAAAAATCACTATTGTTGATTTAGTCTCTAGTTACTGATCCAGAGATCAAAGATGTGTTAAACTGTTCATCCATTACTTCACCAGTCTTTGGCTCAGTTGCCTAGTCCAAGCATAAGAAGGGCTTTTGATAAAGGCTGCTCTAAACCTCACCAGAGAGTATATTATTCCGTTATCCATTGGTAATTTACATGCATAGCTGAAACCAAAGTGGAGCGTGTCACTTCAATAGCTGTGTGCGGTTAGATTCATTTATCTTTTGAATACATTTATAAAGAGAATGAGGAGTTAAGTAGCAATTACAGCATCTCTTTCCAAAATACTAGTAGTCCAAGTGACCTGGGTATTGTTTCACTTCTTCAATTGCATGTACAGAAATATGTAGTAATAGAGATAAATTTATTCTAGGTGCACATATATTTTCTAAAAATTAGATGGGTAACTTTCATGACTATTTCCATTTTATGCTGGTTTCTGCAAAAGACTGGGCTTAGGGGCAAGCTGAGTCAGACTGTGACAGATATTTCTGCAAGAACTTGCAGAAAATTAACAACATCATATTTAGTATTTCATAACCAATATACATTTGCTCCACTATTTTCTGACTGTGGTTTTGATAGGTTTCAGTCGTCAAGGTTATGCGTTTTTGTTATATTAATGAATGGAGAAAGCTCATGCAATTTTAAAATAACTTACTGAAAAACTCAAAAGGAAAAAAATACAAACTAGAAACAGTTGTCCATGGCAAATGCAGGTTTAAAAGCTTTGTTGCAATTAAACGATATTCAATTTAACCTACACACAGCAAGTTTATTTCACAACTGCCCTTGGTGCTCAAAGATGATGAAAAACAGAGTTTTCCTTAGTACAAACAATTCTTGATGCTCACTATAGTATCAGTTTCACACTGACAAGACCAGTGATGGTTGCCATTGAAAAATACCTTAGGCAATGCACTTGTCAAACGATATAGTATTCTACACATGTAGAGATTTTACAGCAAAATTGAGTGAGGAGAACTGTTTCTTTATAGAATATTTCCTTTACAAACAAGGATAAAAGAACTAGCTATATTTAAAATCAAACAAAAGAGGACAACTTAAAATCTGATAAATGCTACAATAAAAATATTATAAAGCTATAATAATGCATGGCAAAATCTACAATATTATTATAGAAGGACAAAAATCCTACTTCTACTCTGTGTTTATTACTCTTCAGGTGGAATCACCATCATTGTAGGTGTTCAGGAGGAGACTTGATAGGGTGCTCGGTGCCAAGGTTTAGTTGATTAGGTGGGTTGGATTAGTTGATAGGTTGGACGCGGTGATCTCGAAGGTTTCTTCCAACCTGGTCTGGTCTAGTCTAGTCTAGTCTAGTCTAGTCTAGTCTAGTCTAGTCTATTCTATTCTATATATCTGAGTATTTTATTAAAATTATTAAATTTATTGGTTAAAATGCATATCTCTATAAACAATTATCATACTGCTAACTTATAAATGTTGTAAAATCGAATACTATCTTACTGGTTTATTTCCTCCCAGGGTCAGAGATTAGGTTTAGTTTAATTTTGCTTTTATTTATGACTAAATAAAATTAAATGAGCAGCTTTTTAGGTTTATTCTGATTATTATAACCAGAAGACCTTTAAAATTTCTGAAGCATATTCTATAATTTGGGAATAGTTAAGTATCAACAACATGGTGCTTAATTATTTCAGAAAATCAGAATAGAGGAGTGTAGCAATACAAAAAGGAAATTGTAGGACCTTGCAGGCCTTAACAGATGCAAATATAAATGGGAAAGAGGGAAATTAAAACCAGATACAAAATGCAGCCAGCTCACAAGGGATATAAATGATAAACAATCAAAGACAGGGAAGGCAAAGACTGTGTAAAGAGGCTCCTTCTAAGTATCTGGTAAAGACGGTGGTTCTGAAGCACTTAGTTTAGTAGAGGCAAATGTAAACTACGCAGATATCCCACAGCATAAAAACTCAACAATCAGGCATCAGCAGCTATGTGAGCCTCAGCAATACATTGTTCTCTTTGAATAGTAGCTGCAGAGACATGATTCAGCAGAGGAAAAATAATAGGAAGTTGACAAGAATGTTTAGACCAAAATAAATAACTCCCCCTCCCCCCTGCCGCCCCTCCATGAATTCAGACAGCAGTCACAAAGTCACAGTTCCTTAGTTCTTAAAGAAAATAAGAATACAGCCTTCCCAAGTTCATGCACTCAAACAATAAGCTAGTAGTTAATTTTCCAGCTACAACAATTTCCAATGTTTTTCACTTTATTATCTGGCTCCCATTATATTAACAATGTTACTAAAATACTTCTAGGATACTTGCTGTATATTAGTAATGTCGTTCATCAGGTGGAATGCATGTTTTGTCTGCTACTTGGTGTACACAATATTTCCCCCAAAACCTGCAAATAACATTACTTAGTCATTTTACTGAAGGTTATGTTTGGCCAAGAATGGTTTTCTCTTTGCCTGTTTTTACTGTTTACCTCTTGGACTCACATCATGAAGTATTACAATGCACTACCTAATACCACTAAAACTCACAGTATGGTGACTAACTGCTGTAATAATGTGATCACTGTTATAAGTCAACCATTAATTCAAGTACTTTACTACAGCAAAAGCATGCCTTACTGCTGTGGATAATTTTATTTTGCCATTATTGGTTTATTCAGTCTCTGTTAGGTTGGAAGAAATGACAACATACTGTATTTTTTAAAGAATTGCATTAAGATTACTGAAATGATTAAGTTTAATGTTCATCTCCATGAAGTTCAGAGAGGCAGTGACCAGGTGCATTCAAAGGGGACTTGGTGCTTGACACGATTCTACATGTCTAACAATATTTGCAGGATGGTATATCTGTGTAATTTCAGAGAACAGGTGTTTAAGGTTGTTTGGGTTTTTTTAAAATCTAAGCAGTTCTTTGGCTTCCAACAAGGTTTATAATACCTCAGGGTTACAAAATATTCCCTTCCTATCTAAACTCAAAGATTCTCTACTGTTTAGAGACCTAAAGCCTTAAGGTTGAAACATTATGGATAAATATTTTGTTGAAAAACCCATCTCTTGAGTGACTTCCTGGACATGAAATTTTTTCCCTTTGACTTCTGTTCTGGCTGTGGGAAAATGATACAGTAGAGGAAATTCAATTCAGTCCTACAGAGACTTCCCTTTTGAGCTAGATTTTCTGAAATACCAGGAGAGAGAAACTAATAAATGAAGAGTAAGACACAATTATCTGATCATATAATTTTATTAAAAAATAAAAATTGATATCTGAAAAAATATTATACTGTTTCATGTTTCATCCTCATGGTGATATTTATTTTCTTATTATATATGCATGCTCATATAACAGTGAGAAAGAACGTGCAGACATATACACATGCTGTGAATATGCTTTTAAGCTTGAGAAGCTAAAAGCTCGGGATTCAGAAAATGCCAGGAAGATAGTTGCTTTTGGAACTTTTGTTTAGCTCTATTGTCCATACACTTAAAAAACAGATTTTCATTGCCTAGCAATATATTATTTGTCTGTGACACCTGTGTTCAGTGTATAAATAGCAATAGCAGTATAAGGATTTGGTGATTGTTTTTTTTTCTACCCCATACCTGGAACATTGTGTAAGACCTACTCTGAAAATGGAATCACAAATTTTTCTCATGTTTTTTGCTTTTATTTTTGCTTGTTGATGTAGCACCTGAGTATTTCAAAAATAGTAATGCATTTGTCACTAAAACACACTTTTATAGACAGACAACAAAGGCGCAGTAATGTTCTTCTCTAAAGTCCTCATGGAATTCGTGTACCGAAATTGGGAAATGCTGGGACTGGTTTCTTAGAGAAGCAAGGTTTATATAATCACTTTATATATTCAAAACACATCTGTTACTGATTTCAGATGCATCTCTTGAGTGCTCAACACTTGTGCTGGTCAGAATCCAAAGATGAAGTCAAATACGAAAAGTTTCCATTAAGCAGCTTTATTGACACCAGACATGATCTTATGGGATAAATACAAACATTGAATTTAATCCCCCAGGCAACCTTTCACTACAGTAAACATTAGGTCCCTTTTTCTCTTTCTGAAAGTTTCTGCCTCATTCAAACTCATATGCAAACGACTGCACGAAATGAAGTTCAGTCCTCCAGACAATTGTGCCATACAATGCCTTTTTAAAACATTACAGCCCCTGCACTCTGTTCTAATGCAGGGTTTGTCTCAAAGATTTTTCTCTGCAATTTTCTTCCTGGTTGCACCCTGTCCTAGTTGTCTTATTCTCAACTAGTCAGACTCTATGACTATAGTGAGACAGTCACCACTGGAACCATGAAATTTAAGGACAAATGTGAATGCCAGCACAAGTATAATTTTAAGGTAAGCAGCCCTATTGTCAATAGTAGGAATATGAACAAATACAATAATTTTGTGGTGATCTGAAAAGGAAAAGCAGAAAAGATTCGAGACATAAAATCAAGAATAAATAAATATATATATATAGGGTTTTTTTTCAAATCCTTCTAAGATAACTTTGTAAATCAATATATGAAAAAACCCAACACTGCTACTTTCTACTGTAAAGTACTATTATATTGCAAATTTTAATTAAAATAAAATTGTTTCCATGAAAACTTCATGTAGCCATGTAGACAAGTACAAATTTAATTAAAATAAAAATATATATGTCAGCTTTAAAAAATGGGAAAATAAAACAGTCTGGGAAATATTCCCAAGCATGTGCAGTAGAGAACAGAAGAAAAATTATTGCAAGAATATCTTTTTTATAATACTGCTTGAGTTAATGTATATAATTAGGAATGACAATTCCAACTTAGAAGATGAAAGGGTGTGCAGAGCATGCACAGCTAATATTGGTTTCATAAATTTCAGTATATAATTCTAAATGTAAAAGAGAAAAAATCAGCAGAAAAGTTGGTATGATTCAAACCAAGGTAGAATTTCTGATAAAGATGGAATATAGGCCTACACTGTAGATCTGGACTTTGGTGTCAAATATGCATGAGGCAGATTCATAGCATTTTTCTAGCTAGTATATGTTTAATCTTGTCTCTCTTCCACCCTTATTCAACAGGGTCATGGCAGTATGGCTCCCTTCATGATTTTTGAAATTTGACAGTTCTTATGTAAATTCTTCCCACAGGGAAAAGTAAATAAAAAGCAAGAAGATTTTAACAAAATTATTCTTTTTCTACCAGAATTCTTCAATGGAAATTTTCCTAGTAATGAATTATACTAGGTTAAAAACTCCACCTTGTCTGAACACCAATGGTTATACCCCTTCATCAGCAGAATGAGCTGAGACTATTTTTGTGACTCTGGAGGACAAAGACAAGAACACTAGATGTGTTCCTAAGAACATTTATTATACACAAGTATAGCTTGACATAATAGGCCTTAAGAGTGTCGCTAATTTGAGACGTGGATAGTACACCCTCTACGCATGTAACACCTAGACTCGTTTTCTGCAATATCTTCAATTAGTAATCTCTTCCACCATGTGGTAAGAGAAACAAAACTTTAAAAACAACGTGTAGATTCAAAGTTTTTAGAAATAATTTCTGGTGTATATTTAAACTTCTTGATTCTCTTATCCACCTTGCAATTAAATAATAAAAAGCAAATAATTTTTTTAAAGCATGTGAAGTAGGGAAAAGGATGATAACATTAAATTTGGAAAATTATGAAACCATTTATTTATATATATAAACCTATATATGCCATTGGTTCTTTTGTTATTGTCTTCTTTCTGTATATTTTTCAGTGGTAGTTTATTTGTGCTGGAAACTGTTGTCTTAATAAATCATTACACCAGAAGCCATTTTGACTAAGATCTGAGAAATATTGAATGGATCTTAGGAGATTGTTTTGTCCTTCAGTCTGCTCCAAGGTAGTATTAGCATTCCTCCTGACAGACATTTTTGTTTAACCTTTTTCTTAAAGATTTCAGTGATAGGCCTCTCTAGGCAACCTATTTCTATGCTTTATAATCCTCATCATAGGAAATATTTCCTAATCTGATGCCTTTTTTCTGCACTTTCCCCTTCATTTTTGTGACTGTTTATAAAATCCTATCTGCCCTCAGTCCTTTCTCCTTCAGGTTAACCACTCTATTTTTGCATGCCTTTCTCTATAAAGTCTTATTACTTTGGATCTTTGATGAATATCAGAGGCTGAGAGACCTTAGACATCAGACTGATTTAAAGCTTTCATTAAATGCAATACCTGCAACTGATTACAAACTTCCCTAACAGGACTTAATGATAGCAGAAAAAATGTATAAGGACTTGTAAACTATGCTATTGTTTATGCCTTTTGGCATGATTATCTTAGTCTCAATAGTACTATACATAAATGCAGTAGATAGTCATTGTATTTATCTGAGGTTTAGTGTTCCCCTATAACCTCATATACTCAGACTTGAGAGTGCTATTGACCTATATTAGTGCAGATAATTACCCCTGCATAGAGAAGGAATCTTGCGGTTGTCCTTATCACATCCCTTTCTATGTTAACTTTATGTCTTCAACTTCTTCAGACTGCTTTGTATTCTGATCATTTTTTCCAATGCCTTTGCAGCCAGCCCCTCCTAGTCTAGTTTCATCTGGCATACCCTCTGTTTCATCATTCTCCAGAAAGAATCAGGTAACCTGGTTACCAATGATATGGAAAGGCTGAAGTACTCAATGACAACTTTAGAATCATAGAATCAATAAGATTGGAAAAGACCTCAGAGATCATCAAGTCCAACCTATCGCCCAACACCTCATGACTAACTAAACCAAGGCTGCAAGTGCCACATCCAGTCCCTGCTTGATGATGTAAGTGTGCATAAGACACAGCGGTTGTAGTATGGAACCATACCATGCCTGCACAAAATGCGTTATGCTGGGAATCACTGAACAGCTGAGACTGGAAGGGATCTCTGGAGGTCATCTTGTCTGACCTCCCCTTGCTCAAGCAGGGTCCAGTGGTTCATAGTACACTGGTAAGCTGCAAACTTAATCATCCAATCACACGCTGTGAATGAACTGTGCAGTTGGATTAGATGATCATGGTAAGTTCCTTCCAACAGAACAATTTTGTGTTCTGTACTGCATTTCACCCCAGCTGGACAGAAGACTTGTTTAAATGCCATCCTGTGTTTCCTAAACAAGCATGCACATACATATACTTTGTTTCAGTCTTCACTGGTAAGCACTTAAGCCACACCACTCAAGTCACAGTGGGAAGTGACTGGGTCTGGAAAAGAGGAGAACTGCCCACAGTAAGTGTAGATCAGATCTGGGACCACCTAGAGAACCTGAAGCTGTGCAAGTCCATGGGACCTGATGAGATTCATCTATTGGTCCTGAAGGAACTGGCAGCTGAGGTTGCTAGGCCACTAGCCATCATATTTGAGAAGTCAGAGTAGTATGATGAACTTCCTGCAGATTGGAAAAGGGGAAACATAACCACCATTTTTAAAAAGGGGAGCAAAGAAAACCTACGGAACTACAGGACAGTCAGTCTCACCCTTGTGCCAGGTAAGATCATGGAGCAGATCCTCCTCATAACTGTGCTAAGGTAAATGGAAAATAATAAGGTAATTGGTAACAGCCAACACAGCTTCACAAAGGGCAAATCTGGTGGCCTTCTGCAGCAGTTACGACTCCAGTAGATATAGGAAGAGCAGTTGAAGTCATGTACCTGGACTTGTGCAAGGCACTGACACTGTCCCACATGACATCCTTGTCCCTAAGATGTCGAGACATGGACTTGATGGATAGACTACTGGCTAGATGGGTGGCCTCAAAGGGTTGTGACAGGCTTGAGGCAGTGACAGGCCAGTGACAACTGCATGAGATTCAAGAAGTCAAAGTGCAAGGTCCTGCATCTGGGTTGGGCCAGTCCCAGGCACAAATACAGACTGACTGCAGAGGGGGTTGAGAGTAGTTCTCATATAATCACAGAATCATAGTACACTGTGGGTTCTCAGGGACATTTAAAGATCATCTATTGCAACTCCCCTACAGTAAACAAGGACATTCTTCAGTTAGATCAGGTTGCTCAGAACCCTGAACAACCTGACTTTGAATGTTTCCAAAAATGGAGCTTTTATCACCTCTCTGGGCAACTTGAGTGTCTCATCATCCTCACTGTAAAAAATATCTTTCTTACAAAGAGGAAGGTTCATTATGACACACTACTATTCAGCAGTCCTATTTCTGGAGCTATAATATCAGATCAGACATCATCTTTTGTGTTAGGTACATTGATTCATGCCTTCACTGTTGAACATGAAGTATCTAAAATACATCTTATAAATCTCACTACTGCAAAAATACTTAATCTAGACATTTAAAGAGATAAATGAGTGAAGCTCATTACTAGCTTTTGACTGAGACCAGGCATGATGGTAATTAACATTTCTGGGGTGATAAAAGCCTTAGAGTGATTGCTGCAGTTCTCCATTCCACCTTTCTTTTTTTTTTTTTTTTCCTTTTCTTTCTTTCTTTCTTCTCTTCTTCTCTAGACATACCATAATAAACTCTAACTGAAATATTGTCCACTGAAAATTTTCACTTTTGACATACCTAATGCTTCCTATGAAGTTTCTGGGATGTTACTTAGAAACCCAGAAAGGGTTTTCTCTGTCCTATCCACATCAACCTGAGAGTGGATCTATATGCTCTCTGTTAGTTATAGGTCACCACCTTCTGACATATTTTAATTAGCATATAAATTTATTGAAGTACAATTTCATAGTTCAAATGTAATTTGAGATGCTTTAAGTTTTTATGAATGTCCAAATAATAACTATAAAACTAAAACCTAAAAAGAATGAATTTTTTTATATTGCTTTCCGCTGTTTACCTTAGATGTTTGGATAATCTGTCAGCTCAATGCACTTGTAATGAAGAGAGTAGAATTACATTTCCTTGTACTGCAACAAATTTGCATTCTTTATGAAGGTTTCTAAGGATTTTCTTTTTCAGAAGTTCCAAATCTTAAATGCTTTTTCTACTTTTGTTTTATTTTGTTTTCAAATAGGATAACTTAGCTGTTGCTAGTGAAATAGGGTATTGTTTCTTTGAGATTCTATTTAACACTAGGTTTTATTCTGCAGGATAACTTGAAGCCTTGGGTGAATTAGTATTTCTGTGAGACCTCAAGAGGGATTTTATGTGTACCTGATTGTGAAGTACTGTATTTTAAATCTGCTTCAAAGTGACAGAAGAGGATGAACAGTTTTGCTTACTGGGTAGGCATTTATTTTGTTTGTTCTTAACAGAATGAAAGCCTAGCCTTTATGGAGACCTACTTCTTTAAAACCAACAGATTCTTCCTACTATGAAGATACAGAAAGCTAATTAGTTTCCAAGCTGTTCAGAATAATTTGATTACAGTTTTTCTATATCCTACTCCTTATTGCACCTCAGATATTTTTATTTCCTTTTCCTTCCTCTCCTCTCCTCTCCTCTCCTCTCCTCTCCTCTCCTCTCCTCTCCTCTCCTCTCCTCTCCTCTCCTCTCCTCTCCTCTCCTCTCCTCTCCTCTCCTCTCCTCTCCTCTCCTCTCCTCTCCTCTCCTCTCCTCTCCTCTCCTCTCCTCTCCTCTCCTCTCCCTCTCCTCTCCTCTCCTCCTCCTCTCCTCTCCTCTCCTCTCCTCTCCTCTCCTCTCCTCTCCTCTCCTCTCCTCTCCTCTCCTCTCCTCTCCTCTCCTCTCCTCTCCTCTCCTCTCCCCCCCTCCCCTCCCCTCCCCTCCCCTCCCCTCCCTCCCCTCCCCTCCCTCCCTCCCCTCTCCTCCCCTCCCCTCCCCTCTCCTCTCCTCTCCTCTCCTCTCCTCTCCTCTCCTCTCCTCTCCTCTCCTCTCCTCTCCTCTCTCCTCTCCTCTCCTCTCCTCTCCTCTCTCCTCTCCTCTCCTCTCCTCTCCTCTCCTCTCCTCTCCTCTCCCTCTCCTCTCCTCTCCTCTCCTCTCCTCTCCTCTCCTCTCCCTCTCCTCTCCTCTCCTCTCCTCTCCTCTCCTCTCCTCTCCTCTCTCCTCTCCTCTCCTCTCTCCTCTCCTCTCCTCTCCTCTCCTCTCCTCTCCTCTCCTCTCCTCTCCTCTCTTCTCTTCTCCTCTCTTCTCTCTCTTCTCTTCTCTTCTCTTCTCTTCTCTTCTCTTCTCTTCTCTTCTCTTCTCTTCTCTTCTCTTCTCTTCTCTTCTCTTCTCTTCTCTTCTCTTCTCTTCTCTTCTCTTCTCTTCTCTTCTCTTCTCTTCTCTTCTCTTCTCTTCTCTTCTCTCTTCTCCTCTCTTCTCCTCTCTTCTCCTCTCTTCTCTCTTCTCTTCTAATATAAAATAGCAATACTGACATCCAGTGTTTAGTTAAATTAATTGCAATCGAGTAGTCCCTAAGGAAACTTCAGGTGCAAATCCTCAGTTCTTTATGGATTGTCTAAATACGTGTAAAGGTGTCAGTGCATCCTACAAAGTAATAGAAACAGCCTTCTAGTAGATGATCAGAACAACTGAAAGACATGACAATAAAAAAGGGGAAGGGGAAGAGGAAGGGGAAGGGAAAGGGGAAAGGGATCCTGAAGGTGTTGAAATAAAATTGTAAATATATTGCTAACTGAGAACAGGATTTATATATACATGTACATGGTCAGCAGGATAAGTAAGAAAGCATGATTCCAACTGGAAAAGAATATGATGTATCACCACAATGAGCAATGTAAAACTGTGGTTGGGGTGAAGCCACTGCTTTATTCAGCATTGTTTGACATGACTGATAGGTGCAAGGGTAGTGACCAACTCCAGCAAAATCACTGGAAACGCAAACATGCCATGCATTATTGTGGTTAACAGCTAATATAAGATTTAATTATATTTTTAAAGTGCATTTTTGGTAGGTTTTTAATTTCTCAAAAAACAATAACTTTTTTTGGTCATCTTCAGAATTATGTGCAAGTCTACTCGGAATCCACAAAACTATTTCAATTTGAAGCAAAATATTGAGATTCATGAAGACAAAGGAAGACTTTTCCATATGTCTTTGCATAAAAGGAGTTCAACTTACTTTACCATTTCTGGTTAAGAGTGTTTTACTTAATAATTCATAGGGGAGTTTGTTTTACATCTTTCTAGATCTGTTTTCTATTTCTCCCTCAGTTTTTATTAAAGTGTTTCCTTGTTAGTGAAGGAGAAAGTCAGTCACGAAACTGATTCTCTAGCTTTGTGGGTAAATATTGTTTCCAATAAATGGCACAGCTGTATTTTGGACTTTGTTTTAGATAGGATTTCAAAGTGGAAGAATCTCAAAAGAAGATGGAGCAAAAAAATATAGCAAAATATTATCTAGGCTGTTTCTTTCATGGACTAAATAGCTAAAATTAATTTAGAAAAAAAGATTGAATTGAACTCGGATCTCCCATTCTGGCTGTTTGATAGGAAAAGGAATACACACCTTCAGTCTGTTATGAATGTGAATTTTTACTTTTCTAAAACATGCATGAGAATAAAAGTTTTCTTTTGCATTAGAGAGGAAGATTCAATTCAGATCCTAAAAGAATAAAATTGACCTTGATTTTGTTTCAGAGAGTTTCCTATGATCCTTGCTGTTTATTGGAGTGTTAATGATTAAATGGAGTGCAATGAAAAGGCAGAAGTAATGAAAGATAATGCCCCTTAGCTTTTTGCCTTTTAAAAGATTTATTTATTTATTTTACTGTATTCTAATTCATGCAATGTTTGATTTATGAATCCGATTCCAGAAAGTTTTGACGACTTTCCAAAGTCAAGACAAAAATAATGGCAATCTCATTCAGGAAGCATTTCTTGACAGAAAAAAATGACTCCTGAACACTTTTAGAATTTGACACATAAGCTTTTTAAGAAGAACACATTATGAATAATGTAAAAATAAGCTAATTTAAGACAAGGTGTTCATGTATGAAATGAAGTCCAGAACTTTTAGAAACTTTTTGCTCATTTATTAACTTGCAGTTCATAAAATTTGTCTGTTTATACCTCTCTATGAAATATTATAAGTATCTGAAGAAATGCATTCAATAAAATATTAAAAAGCAATTTAAGAACATTCCAGTTAATGTCATTCTTGTTGACACATTCCTAAAGTCTGAAATTATTGGCCAAAATTCGGATTCAATAGTTCAGAAGAATTCTCTCTTTCATCAAAATTATCAAGAGGACTAAACAGCCCGCATCAGTTCATACATCTAGATACGAAGTTTAGGTCCTCAGATTCTTTTGTTCTGTTGCTCATTAACTACAGGGTAAGGTACATGTTCAAAAATACATGTCCAAAACCTTGTGCTGGGTTATGTGAAGTTATATGAGTCACTAAACAATGTTAGGAAGAAGTTATCATAAACAGTCTTTCAGATAATGGTACACTCTCAGAGACAACAGTTGTGATCACAGTGCCTTATCAGGTATTCTTTTTAGAGTGAGTAAGAGTTGCTATTCGTTGTCTACCATATTGCTCATGTATCAAAGCAGCAGCCAACATCAGGAGGCAAATGCTCAGGAAGCTAACCAGTTTATTCACAGTATACATGTTATTTCTCAGTGCCTCCCTACGTGGATACTTTTACTCTGAATTACAAATTCCTGTTCACAAAGTGGTTGACTCTAAAGACTGAGAGAAATGCTTCACATCTATGGCATGCTGATTGTCTTCACAGATAATTTCTGACAGTACATTGTAAATAGACACCTCTGACCTTGCATGCATGAATTTCATCAAAGCAGCAAGTTAATATTATACACTTTATTTCTGATTTCTAGGCACACTAAGCACACATTTTTAGAATTGTCCAGTATTTTTCATTCTATTCTCCAAATCAGTTTTGACACTACATAATTTAACTTTCAGAGAGAGTTACATACTTCATGATAAGATTTGCAGAATATATTGGTGTCTGATTTTGCAGGTGAGAATCTAAGCAAGCTAGATGTCTACATAGGAATAAGATGTCATTATCTCTAATTAATACTTCACAGTGTAAAGATGTCTTGAACACCCAATGTATTACTGGAATTTTGACTCAGAAGAAATACAGCAAAAACTGAAAACAAAGAGATCTCACAGGTGATCAAAGGTATGGCTTAGTTTTCGTGAGTAGTTTTGAGATCTAATCAGTACCACTAGTATGGAAAAGAAACATGTACAGAGCAGGGAGAGATATGATGGAAGTTTTTAATATCCTGGGTATAAAGATCAAGATAGAGCATCTATCTCTATTAAGTAAAAGAACAAGAAGCATCAAAGAAACCACCAGACTGAAGATTTAAAACAAAGAAAAAAGTAATGCATACTTTAAAATAACATCTGGTAGTGTTACCTGTATTTTGCAGACTCTCTTGGACACTGTTTGAGAGATCGTATTTGGTGTAGTTTTCAGGATCACAGAATGGTTTGGGTTGAAAAGGAACTTTGAAGATGATCTAGTTCCACCCCCTCTGCCATGGTCAGAGAAACCTCCACTATAGCAGGTTCCTCAAAGCCCAATTCACCCTGATGTTGAACATTTCCAGTGATGGGGCATCCACAACTTTTCTAGGAAACCTGTTTCAGAGTCCCACCATCCTCACTGAAAAGAAATTTCTTCCCTATATTGAATCTAAATCTACCCTTTCAGTTTAAAACCATTGACCCTTTCCCTGACACTGAAGACCCTAGTAAATGTCTTTCTTCATCACTTTTATAATAATACAATACAATAATACAATAAACCAGGTTGGAAGAGACTTATAAACTTACCTTATATATTGAATGGACACAATAATGTCTATGCTCAGCATTCTCTTCCCCAGGATGAGCAACCCAAACTCTCACAGCCATTCTTCAGAGAGGTGTTCCAGCCATCTGATCATTTTTGTGACTTTCCTCTGGATTCACATTAACAGGTAGATATTTTTTTTTTTGTTCTGGGGAAACCAGTTCTGGATGCAGTACTCCAGAGAGGGTCTTATGAGAGTGGTGTAGAGGAAGAATCACCTCCCTTGACCTGCTGGCCATATTCTTTTGATGCAACCCAGAATACAGTTTGCTTTCTGAGCTGCAAGTGTACATTGACAGCTCATGTTCAATTTTTCATCCACCATTTTTTCCAAGTTCTTCTCCACGGGGCCATTCTAAATTAATTTCTCATCCAGTTTGTATTGATATTGGAGATTGTGGCAACTCAGATGTAGAACTTTGTAGCTGCTCTCGCTGAATTTCTTCAGTCTCTCATTTGCTCATTCCATCAGCCTGTCCAAATTTTTCCTTGTTTTCTGCAAACTCTTCTCTACTATAACCTTCTTCTCTACTCTAACCTTCTGCATTTTGTTGTCTATAAACCTGAGTATATTTTATGACATATGTAATAAAGATTCTAATTTTGAAACTGTTTAAAAGGAGACAAAAATTTAAAAGGAATTAAGCCCTTTGCTAACCAAATCAGTTTTCCAATAAACTGCAACTGTCATTGCACATCTCAAGGGAAAATAGCTTCTGAGTTAAGTCTACCCCGTTATGAAGAGGCACAATCTCAAGTGAGATAGAACTTCTAAAAGTGAGTTTAAAAAGAGAATCACATCCAGTGTTCTGAAGAGCATATGTCCTAAACATGCTATGCCTTATACAATGTGTGGTTTTGCAATCACCCTAAGCAATGTAAACTGAGAATAATAGTGAAGAAAGAAAGTTGTTGTATGCATTTACATAGGAAGAACACAGTCTAAAGTAATATGAAGGAAAAATCACAGCTGAAGATTATTTCTGCAGAAAACCCCTAATATTACCAATATATTTGGAAGATCATGAATAAAATTTTGGATGATGAAACAAAGCACAGACCATCAAACACAGCCTGTGTATACTCTTACAGCAGCTGTAATGTTTAAGAAGACATAACTGGTTATCATCCATTCCACAACAGACCTGTGGTTACCTAAGGGATATTTTCCTGTCATATTTCCTATCTTGATCACTTTCTGCTCAGTCTCCAGTGCTCTTCAGAAAAGTTGTAAGTTGTTTTAAATGGATGAAAGATGTACTTTGCTCTGAAAACCCAAGTAGATTACTCTGCTCAACCCTTGTGAAATGTTCTTTCCTAGCCTGAGAATTAATGTAACAAACTGAAACCTAAAAGCTAAAACAACGATAGCCTTAAAAAAGAAATTGACAGCTTTATAAATTTTGAAATACGACTGCCATTTTCACACACACTCCTACAAGTGTGCACACACACACAGAGGGGTTTTATATCAAAACTTATGAATACACATGTGTGTGTATGTCTACAAAGCAAAGTTCAGCTATGATATCTCAAGATACTTCCTAACTTACATTAATGGGAAGCAATCAAGGTGTTTGGTACTTTCCCTTCAATTTATTTATTTTATTTTTTTTCCTGTAGCTGCTCCACTGAAAGAATTTGTTTCACACACTCTAATGCAAGCACACATTTTCAGGCAGCTGTTAAAGTCTCAATTCTTATTGCTGTCTGTTATTATGAAGGCAATATCCACTGGCATAGAAATTTATTCTCTTCCAAATGCTTTGCTTAAATGAATCAATATAAACTAATTTAAATGAAAAACATATGGATAAGGACTTATTCATTTTATTCTATCAATTATTTCTCTTTAAACTGAACACTTAGAACTTATTCATGCCAGTGGGAACTCTGATGATAAACATAGCATCACAGTAGTGGAATTTTACCAATGTTGCTTTTTCAGTTGTGGTTTGTTTGGGGACTTTTTTTTTGGTAGATGCTATTTTGGAATTTTAATAAAATATTACATTGTCTAAACAGTGGTTTTTGCCAACACATAGCCATGTCAGCTCTCATCATCCCTCTCTGAATCAATTCTAATTTACATCTGTTCTATCATGTCCATAATTTATCTTTCACAAAGTCATAGCTCCTAGCTTCATTAATCATGCCAAAATTTCTAGCTTTCAAAGTTCCTGTGAATAGCTTGGGTGCTGATGGGGTGAATTTTAGCATTGAGATTCATCACTAGTGTTACAGTGGGTTTGGAATTCTGCAGAAGTGTGGTTGCTTCTTATCATGCAGACATTCACTCATTTATTGACCTACTTGAGGAAGAATCAATGAATATCAGACATATTTATGGGAAAGGGATTCTCACTTAATACTTCACTGCATTATTTGTAATTGCTGTTATTATTAATTATGTTAATGTCATACTGTTGTTATTTTGTTATACTCTTGTTAAAGTTGTTATTCTTTTTTTCCCCAAAAGTTAAAATAGAGATCTAGGAATCAAAATTGCTATCTTCTACATTTCCATGGACACATTGTGTAGAACTTGCCGTGGGTCAGGTTTTTTAGTAAGTTTAAAGAACAGAGTCTAAAAAAAGAATCTGTGCTAAGAAATGAGACCGTGCTCTCAAATACAGAACAGGTATCCATCTTGTGAAGATGCATACAAAAATTATCTTGTTTGAATATGCAGAGCATAATAATTGTTTCCTGATTCCCCTATACTTCATTTTGCATGCTTCCAGTATTATTTGTGCATGTGTCAGGAAACAGTTAAACCTTCAAAATTAGATTTGATTATGTGCATTATACTTAAATACATAAAAACCACAGACAAAAGTTCTTTCTTTCTAATTGTCTGTTTCCTTGGGAAAAGGCAGGGATAAAAACTGTGCTCTGTAACACTAATAAAGGAGTATTATATAGTAACCTGCTTATCCTGTAAGTATTTGCACACATTTTATGGAACCAAATACCTCTTTTTAAAAAATTCTAGTTTATCTATGTGTTCAAATGAAACTGCTCTTCAACTTTCTTACTGACCCAGCTGAAGGCAAAGTGAAACAAGTTATACAATAGCACCTGTCTTCAATTTATATGATCATATGCACAATTATACAAGACCAATACCAAACCAAACCCCCCTGATGGCAATTAGTCACCACCACCACTTTTTTACAAATGTAATGTAAATCACAGTATGGCTATGTACAATTCTGAATTCTTTCACTGAGCTTTGTTCATTTGACGTGGTGGTAGTAGTACATTGAATGTACATTCATAAGATCTGCTTGATTTTATCACAAGAGACTGGTTTTAATGTTAAGTGATAATGACTGAGTTTGGATTACGCTTATGTCTCACCTGTGTAAAGTTAGACAAGGTGAGGTATTGAGCAATGAGGCTTACTAGAAAGAATTTCAACACTACTTTTAGAAAACAATCATAAGAAAGCAATTCATCTTTCATCGATTGTCAATAGCAATACAGAGAATATGAGTATTACATTTTCTGATTATATGCATAATTTATTTAGCACAATATTTCCTTTTTTTTTTTTTTAATAAAATGCATATAATCTTCTTGTGCCAAAATAGGGAATGAATTTAAAACAGGAGTTCTTCATCAATGATATAATAATTAAGAATGAACAATAGATTTGTCATTAAAATTAACAGCTGCTATTTCACTGAGAGAAGTATAAACAGTAATCAGCACAGAGAAATCATTCAAAGAGACTGGGACAGATTGATCTATGGATAATACCATTTGATTTAGCTGAGTACTACATAACTAAAAATCTTTAGTGTACTTCTGAAAAAAATGAGTATGATAAAAGTTGAAGCATTTTTTTAACATCTTGTAAGCACCTATTGATCATGGTACTCAGTATGATGATGCTAAGCAGAAAATACAAATAGAACTTGTTAACACTTGTAAATGTTGATCAAAATACGAACTCAAAGTTTACATTCAAGGATGTTAGTAATATGTTATTTCTCAAAGCTCTGCCAGAGAAGCAGCAATATCCAACTTGTTTATGGAACTGTGTAATAAAATGTCAGTCTTAGAGGCATCTTTCTTGATAAAAATATTAATATTAATATTAATATCATCCAAACAATCAGTCAAGACTTAGACAGGTCTAATATAATTAAGTGAAAGTGCAGGATAAAACTTCTAGTACTAAATCATACTGACAGACGAGAGGTTCCAGGTATCACATATTCCACCAACAGATATTTTCAGAACTGGAAAAGATGATGGGTAATGTGTACAACCTCCTCCTTGGGAGATTCTGATTGGACATAGGATGACAATTTCTCAAAATGAGAACAAACATTAATTGGAAGCATCTTCCCAGGGAAATCATGATTCCCCAATGCTGGACATTAAGATTCAGCTGGACTGGGCCATCTTATCTAGACTATGCTTACGTCAAGAAAGGTTGGACCGGATGATTTGTAAGGTCCCTTCCAACCTGGTATTGTATGATTCTCTGGTAATCTCATAAAAAAAAGCTTTTCTGCCCTCTAATGAGAATAGGTATACTTCAGCTTTTAACTATGGAATAATTTTTATTTTCTGGTGCTAACAGATTAACATTTGCCACCATACCCCTGATACAAAAATCAAAGAAGTCTAGTGGGAGCCTAGCCATTAACAGAAAAGAAAAGTGAGTCCAGACTTTAAAACAAAGGCAGAATTGCTCTCCACATAACTTGAGATACAACGAAGAGTATAAAAATACATTACATGATATTTCATGTTTATATAAGGTGCAGTAAAATAAGATAACAAGTCTCCAAGCAATAAACGAAGAACTCAGAGCAGTTTGTATTCTAATTTTGACTCATAAGAAGGACATCAGAAAACTAAAAAGTCACCCAGAGGGAACTGAGGGGCTGAAATTATCAAAGAAACCAAAATTAGTTGATGAAACAAGTAAGAGAGAAAACAAAAGTGCAGATTACAACAGAAAAAAAAATAAATCTCAATAAGAACGATTTTGCTTTTACTTGTCACTAGACCTGTGACCTGTGACCATCACAAATAAATAAATAAATAAATACATACATACATACATACTATCCATTTAGGCTATGTTCTGTTTTAAAAGATAGGACAAGAGGACACTTGTATTTTGTTTTGCTTTCTGTTTTGTTGTGCTTTGATTTTCCTGGATAAAAAATAATAAATTAAAAAAAAAAAAAAAAAGGAACCAAAAAAAAGCATCCAACCACCTTCTTATTAAATAAAAATGTATTTGTAGTTATCTGTTTTTTTTATTTTATAAATGAATGTTTTATCAGAAACAGTAAATTTCAATACATTGCAACAGTGAGGACTAAATCAGCAAAATATATAAAAAAAAGGAAAAAATAGCAGCTGAGAGTTTTAGATCATTTATCAGATTTCTTCAGTGGATTGCTCCAGAACTGAATAAAGATCATAAGAAAGTTTTATATAAATTCCTGATGTAGATCAAAGTGCTCTAATTTTGGAAAAGAGGGAAAAAGGTTATGTAGTGCCTCAGCTGTCCCCAGATGAGATTTCTTCAGCTTCTTTAACTCTTTCCTGTATTACAAAAGCTTAATTTAGAGTATTGAGGCTAAAATTCAGCTACCTATGCTGTATGAAGTAGCATTTGTAGTATCATAAGGCAACTGACTCACTACCTATGTCAAAGGAACATCACAGACCACGAAAAAAGTACTCGACAAACTTCATTTTCAGTCAATCTTTCTTGCTACACACATCTCATTATTAAAAAGATGGCTACTTGTGATTCTTGAAGTATGAAAGAAAAACTTATAAAATGTCATGTTATGTGTTAAACTAGACATATTTTATTTTTTTACTTCATTTGTGGTTTGGAATTCTTCTATGTGGACAGGAACATTTCAGACATCAAACGTCTATTACTGATACTACCAATAGCACTATTTTGTTTTTACACCGATTTTTACCCATGTTCTCAGACTTTGGTAAAGAAAAGTAATATCTTTTACCTTATTTTATTTCTAAGTTAAAGAAGAAATTTACAGAAAACACATATTATCCAGGTTGCATCACAAGTGAGGAACAATCTGGAAGTGAGCTTTATACTGTGAAGTGGTTAAAAATTTATCTTGATGTGGCCCACATGCTCTCTGACTGAGAAACTGCTTTGCGTTAACTTTAACCTTGTTTTTGTTTGCTAGCTACTTTTAATCACATAGAATGATATCACACTGATAAAAGTACATCTCTCAAGACGTACTAAGGGTTTGATTTGTAGTAGAAGAAAGTGCTGCTGTATTTGCTGCTGGATGATTTAAGATAAAGTGAAGGATAAAACATGTTTGACATAATACTTGTTGCCAGACCCTACTCAGCTTGCACTGTGGTATAAAGTAGTTTATCAGAGTTGATAAAAACTGATTAAGGCTAGAATGGTAAAGAAGACATTAAACTAGTCCTTCATTGCAGAGCAGAGTTTCACCTACACTGTGCAAGTAAATTATTTCAGAGCCAAAATCTTTCTTATGTACTGTCCAGTGCTATTTCATATTACACTGAGGTAATTGGACTTAAATCCCAGATCAATATGAGAAGGAAGATAGTTAACTTAGCACTACTAGGTCTACAGTCATACTGTTATCACTAACACATAAAGCATTAGCATATTGCAATGGGAAATCACAACTCCCACCGCCAAAGATTAAAATACTGAAGACACAAATAAATTATATACTGTAAATACCAGATGAAAATGACCAGAACTAACTACTGTAGAACCAGTTTTCTTTTTTATCTATCTGAGCATTTGTGGTGCTCCCACCCTACTTAAAAAATGAACAAAATAAATTTGGCACTCTTGCATGAATTTACTGTACATAATGAAAGTGTGCAGTATATTCAACATATAATTATGAGATGTGCCTTTTTCATATGTACAATACACAAATTGTATTAACAAATTACACCCAGCAGAGCCATAAACTCTATTACTTCTTTCAGACAACCTCAGTAACTCAAAATCCTAGGTTATTGCAATGACTCGTTAGACTGCCAAATTGATAAAAAGAACATTGTGCCTCTGATAGCTTTTACTGAAGCTTTTTCATTGCTTCAAAGGTAAAAGTGAATAAATGTTTAAACTCAATAAAGGTGGAACTTACTTTAGAAAAAACATCCCTTTAAGATTCATTCCTTGAAAAATATTAGCAATCTTAATCATACACCAATTTCAAACTGTAGTACTTTCAATCTATTCATCACCCACCCTGTACTTGAGAAATTCTTCAATGTTAAAAAAAAAAATAAAAAATTAACATAATTAACATAATTCTGGCTAGAGTTTGCCTTGCCCACTTCTTTCAGAAGTATTATAAAGATGATCCTGCAGATTATTAAACATTTACTATTAGAACTAATATATAAAACCTTCAGGGTTCCTGTGAAGGTTCCTTGTTTTGTGGATGTCACCTGATTTTTTTTTAGTCAAAAAGATTCTATTCAACACTTCTGACTTTGACACAGTCATTGGTAGTTTGAGGATTTCCATTTGATACCAGTAAGTGTTGCTAGACAGTTGTCTTTAGTGAGAATATATTTGGGATTCCCTTATTATATAGAATTTGTCTACAATATATTATTTCTTATATCTAGAAAATCCCAATGAAGTGCTACTTTAATCCACATTCTGCTTTCTATCTTCACTGTGCTAAAGGTAGAGGTTAACAGAATGCTGCTGTATAGTATTGCTACTTTCAAACCCAAAATCTCTTTTCAGCCGTTCTAGCTGTTTATGGATGGTGTAACTGACAGCTGAACTAGCAATACCAGTCTATGGTGGCATCTTTATAGAGGATCCTATTTACCTTCCAGCTAGACAATGATAGTAGAATATCTAAATTTACAGATACTTATGCAATTACCACAAAAAAAATATCTATTTTGTTTTACCTTTTTGAGAAAATTACTGATTTTCAATGCTGTGGTAAGTCTACCTCATAGTTGGGAAAAAAAATTTTACTCTGGCCTGCTGGCATAATTATTATGAATCACAGCCAACTTGATCTTCACCACCTAAAGGCAGTATTTCAATGTTAATCAAAAAACTACTCTATTTCCTAGAAGAAGCTATTCTTTCCTCATACATACCCTAAACTGACTTAAGCCTCCCTACTCTAATAATTTTGGAAAGTGCCTATGGCTGTCTGTCAATTTTGTCCACAAAGGGATTGTAGCATTCTCCAGAAACTTTACCAGTCTTGGCAAAGTGAAAATTAATTTACATTTACACTGTTAAAAAAAACCCTTTGACTTTCATGGAGTTCACCACCTCTGGAAGCTGCTGTAAGAAGGGCCTGAAAGCACTAATCCATCACTGAGTAGCTGAGGGGTGCTTTTGTCAAACAGTTGTGACCAAAAAAAAAAAAAAAAAAAATTGATACAGTATAACATGAAAGGTCTTTCAAGGTGTACTGATTTGGGCTGGATGCCTTGGTATTGATGGGGCAGAATCCCAGGGCAGCCGTGTGCTGCAGGCCATTAGCAGTTGGTGTATCCCAGACATGAGCGTCACACTCAGTATAAAGGAGGAAGGTTGCTGAGGAGAAAGCGATTTCTTGCTAATCTTCTACTTGGACTTCCTGCTCTCAAGGATTGCTTTCCCAAATATTATGATTGCTGGGCTAAGTATGACCTCATCTATCTTATATTAACATTGGTGTTCATTTGGCTATTTCATTACATCCATTTTCATTTCAATCTATCAGTCTTCTCTCCTTTTCCTGATTTCCTCCTCTGGGGGCACACAAAAAGTTGGGAAGGGGTACACAGATGGGACAGCTGACCACAACTGACCAAAGGCTATCCCACACATACTCAGTAATAAAACTAAGGGACAGCATAGTGGCGGGGACTGATGATCTGGGATGGGTTGAGCATTGTTTTTTTCGAGGTGAACAATTGATTTCATCTGCATCACTTCTGTCTTGTGTTTTACTTTTCTTAATTATTTTTCTTTTCATGGCAGCTTATTATTATTTTGTTATACTGTTTTTATCTCAATTAATGAATTTTCTAAATTTTACCCATCTGATTCTCTCTCCCCATCTCTTTGAGGGGGAGCAGCTGTGTGATGCTTAGTTGCAATCGGGGGTTAAGTCACGACACAAGGGAATGAGGAAAATGTAAGAACCAGTGTCATGACATTTTAGGAGACCTTATCTTCAAATATCATGCAAAATTCTATTCCATGTTTGCATTCCCTTAAAGATCTGTGTTCAGAAAGGGTGCCACAGAAGTAGCATCAGAATAGATGTAAAAAAGGGCCATTAAAATGAGTGCCAAAATAAAACTAAAATTATTCATTTGCAGATTAGCACAAAGAAAGGATGCATCTGACTATTCTTGATTAACATATCAGTTTAAATATAAAGTTCCAAAAAAACCCCAACATTTAAATTTCAGGCCTATGACTTCATTTATGAAACAAAGATTATATCTAGATGAAAATTAGAAAGTTTTTACTTTTAAAGAAATCTATATCTGGGACAGATTTTTATTTAGTGTAACAGAAATAAGAAAGCTGCTTTTAAGATGGACCTTGGTAAGTTTAGGAAAAGGATTACTTTATCCGAGGACTACGATAACATAGGATTGCATTAAATGATAAAAGGTTTGCTTCACTTCTATAATCATCATGCATGCATGAAACTTCCTCCATTTAATGCTGTGTATCTGGGTCCAAGCAACAAGTGAATTCTATCTGGTTGACACTCAGCAACGACATTGTCAAGTCATTTGTAGATACACGCAAAGTGTCTGCTGCTCAACCACGATGCATTAACTTTTGAAGCCTGCTCCCATGTTGTTCAGCTATTTGCATTATCAGTCCTTCAAACAGAAGGCCAATTAACATTGTCAGCCTCAGGTCAGGCGCACCAATTAATGAAACTGTGAGTTTAAATGGCAGGATATGATCTGGACCCCAGGTCCGGATTAAACTTTTACCTGCATTATCCAGAGTAGGGTTTTTTTTGTGTTTAACTGGCTATCTGGTTGTCAAAGGAGGATTGTTAGACATCACCTTATAACTGCAATGCTTAACAACATTGAATCCCCAGGATCAGGTGTTTTTGTTGTTTTGTTTTAATGATTAATGGAACATGTATTAATTTAAAAAAATTTAGATGAGGCATGGAACATAAATAATTAGCACTGTAGAAAAGGAGCCTATGTGTGATGGCATTAGAAGTTTAAATTTTGCATTGAAAATGTGGAGCATCAACCTTAACATCTAAACCGAATAACCTCCAACAATTTGAGGAAGACAAAAGTACCTAGCATTAGATGTTGATGTATATTTGCATTTATGTTGAAACATGCGAAAATAAATTACTTTTCTAAATGTCTACATGTTCAGTTAAGCTAAAATTACTTTCTAGTCAAATAGAGAATTAATATATGCCTTAATTTAGAGTAAAATAATTCAGCTGATTGATTATTCTTTTCAGCACTCAGGAATGTTTTCTCTAATGGGATCCACTTTTCATGCACAAAGAGAGAAAAGAGTCAAAAGAAATGTTCTATAAAACCTCTAAAACTTCCTTTGTCCTCTTTTTTGCCAAATGGCCTTGATTAACACGTAAAATATACTAATTATAGCATTAGTGGACATGATAGATTAGCAAAGATGTACCTAATAATAGAAAATCTATGAATGTTTAGTTAAGATTAAGACTGCTTTTTTCATTAAGTACTCAAATAACTGGCAGAAAATTAATTATGCTGTTAGTCAAAAGCAACAGTTTACTCGTTAATATATTCTACAAGGCAATTCACACAATGATCATCTTTTGTCATTTAACTTTTTATAATATGTAGTGGTCAAAACACTTGTGATTCACTGTGAATATATTAAGATTTGATGGCAGCTTCATAATGAACAGAATAGAGTGAGACTGGAGAAACTGATCATGCTTACACTTGCTCTCCATCTGTATACACTGGGCCTTGTGTTACTTGCTAGTAATATGTTGATGTACATTAAAAAGATGTACTTTGTACATTAAATCAACTAAATTATATATTTTTTTTCCATACAGATCTCTTTATCTAGATTAAAAGTAAGCCGCAATTGGATCTGTGCAAACCTGTAGCTGTCAATGCCCTACACGAATTTTACAGAATCTACTCGAATAATCATCCATATCGTTCAACATAGAAAACCAAACAAGAACATCCACACAGATGGAACTATGAGTTTAAAGCTAGTCAGCAAAACTTTTCCAGATAAAGGAGTTCATGCCTTTCATAGATGGATGCAGCTGGCCATCTGGTAAATAGAATAAATGTTCTGTGAAGTTCATTTTTATCAGTGTGTAGGGAAAATGTATTTAGAGCTATTTAGCATTGTGCTATAAAGATAAATTAAGGATATAATGATTTACTGAATTGTACTTCAAAAGTAGGAAACAGTAGGGTATTAGTGGGGCAAGAGTGTCTTCACCAACAAGTCAGCCAGGCTTATGAGGACAGCTTTAAACTAGACTTACCCAGGGAAGAAGGAGCTTTAATTAACCAAAGAGATGCATAATAATAATGTTAGGAACTAACAGGGAAACGATTCTGAAATGCCTCAAAGGAATTAGGACATGTTCCTCTAAAATGGTGACTTGGTCAATAGCTCAGCTGAAATGACTACACCCTAGGAACTGCTGGCTAGTCAGCCTCACCTGCAAGCCCAGTAAGATCATGAAACAAGTCCTTTCAGAAGACATGTCAAAGACAGGGAAGACAATAAAGTGGTTAGTGCCAGCCAACATGGCTTCACCAAGGTCAAATTGTGCTTGACTAAACAAGTGGCTTTTGACAAAGAAGTGACCACATCAGTGGACAAGGGAAGAGCAACTGTTGTCATCGTTGTCATCTACCTGGACTTCTGTATAACCTTTGATATAATCTCCCACAACATTCTTGCCTCCAAGTGGGAGAAATGTGTATTTAACTGATGGGCTATTAGATGAGTAAGGAATTGGCTAGACGGTCATATCCAGTGAGTTATTCAGTGGCTCAATAATCAAAAGGAAACCAGTAATGAGTGGTGTCCCTTAAGGGACACGTACTAGGACCATCCTATTTAACATGTTCTTCAGTGACAGTGGGATTGAGTACATCCTCAGCAAGCTTGCAGATGAAACCATAATGAATGGTGCAGATCACACCAGAGGGAAGGGATGCCATCCAAAGGCTTGTGAGGTGAACTTGATGAAGTTCACGATGGTCAAGTGCAACCTCCTGCACCTCAGTTAAAGCAAGCCCCGGCATTAGCACAGACTGAAGGATGAACAAAGGAGAATATCCCTGCACTCCTGCAGAAAATGACTTGGGGATACTGGTGGGTGAAAAGCTGCATGTGAGTCAGCAGTGTACACCCATAGCACAGAAGCCAAACTGTATCCTGGGCTGCATCAAAATAAGTGACCAGCAGGTTGAAGGAGACTATCCTCTGCCTCTGCTCTGTGCTGGTGAGAACCCACACAGAGTCCTGCACTCAGCTCTGGAACCCCCAGTAGAAGAAAATCATGAACCCATGTGAGTCCAAATGAAGGTCACAAATAGGATCAGAAGGCTGGAACATTATTCCTCTGAAGAAAGGCTGAAAGAGTTGGAGTTGTTCAGCCTGGAGAAGGCTCTGGGGAGACAGAACCTACATATTTCAATATACAAAAGGGGCCTTAAAAGAAAACAGACATTTTAGCAAGGTCTGTACTGACAGGACAAGGGAAGATGATTTTCAGCTGAAAGAGGGTAGATTTATATTGCATATAAGAAAGATATTTTCTTCAACAATAGTGGTGAGACACTGGAACAGATTGCTCAGAGAGGCTGTGGATGCCTCGTCGCTGGAATTGTTCAAGGTCATGTTGGATGGGGCTTTGAGCAACCCAGTATAGTGGAAGGTGTCCCTGTCCATGGCAGGAGGGTTTGAACTGGATGATATTCAAAGGTCACTTAGAACCCAAACCATTCTGTGATTCTAGTTTCTAGAATTACATGATTCTATAGTTTTGAGTGTGCAACATGCACAACTGCTTTAAATATGGAAGAAAAGAATAAGAAATTTGGCAGTGAAAGTGTCTAGGTCTTTCTGCACACACTTGTATGTTGATATACAGCTTAAAAAAGCTAGAAAGTAATGCTTATTTCCATCTTAATTATTTTCAATAATTATATTCACAGCTTGCAGACATTCTTTATGCTGTTGATACTTTCATACTAATCTCAAACAACAAATAACTATTTAAAGTATTAAAAAAGAAATAAGAATGTGGTTTTTTTCTCAATATTTTATTTTGTTTCATAACAATTGCCAAAGTAGCTCTTTAGTAATTAGATGCAGTAAAAAACAAGTTATACAACTATGTTTTTAACAGCAACTAAAAAGACATCTTTTGCTTTTCAAGATAAATAATATATTTGAAATTGTTCATACTTTTGGCATATAGAAAGCAAAACCAAAGCATAAGTAAAATGCATTAGTAGAGTTTTTTTTTTCAATATTAATTTTCTTTTCCACTAAGCATTTTACATATAGATTTGGACATTTGAAATCAAGGGTTGATTATCTGTTGAGTTTTTTACTTCATCTGAGAATAGCATCTGATTTCATATTGTCTCATAGCAAATTATCATATAGATTTTTAGAACATAAATTTATTGCCACTTGTATTATGATTGACTTAATTTTGCATATTAAACATCAAAATTGGCTACAAAGAGGTTGTGGTTATTCTGTCTCATTCATCCGGTACTTCAAGAGCTAGATGATTTTTGTACTGTGTCTGATACCTGCATTACAAGCAACATATATTAATTTTACAGTTTTCTAAATTGCCTATGGAAAAGAGTAGTCACAATAGCACACCTGGTATTTGAATACAATTAACATGAGAACCGATCATGCTTTGTTATGTGCAAATGATGAATAAGGTATATGAATAGCTGCCTTAAAATAAAAATAAGTATACAAAGGGAAAAAAAGAAGCTTTTAATGCAAGGAGACTATCCTGGTTTTGTCAAATGACTGAAAAGCAAATATATGTAAATAGCAATAAGAAAAATTAAGACACGTTTGAAAAATAACATCAATAAATTAGTGTGCTGTGAAGGTACTTAATAGTCTAATGATACATCTCAAATATTTATCGTATTCTGTATTCAAAATAGACCACAGAACCAAATTCAAGCTTTAATTCAACTGAAATCAATGCAGTAGTTATAAGAGGTAACTATTTTCAGTCTTGTGCATAAATTGCATCAGTATCTGCGGATCATATGATCCTATGATTAGGCAAGCCCTAGATACAGAAAACATATCTTTTTTACTTACATTTATTCATCATTCTAATTCATTGTACTGCTCTAATTCATTGTACTACTAAGATATAAGAATATATAGGGAATAATTACTGATATAGAAAGTTGCAGGCAACATCTGGTTGGCTTAAGACTTTAATTTTCCAATTCTTACACTCAGCTCTTGCTATCTATTTTGTACACTGTCATTTTCCAATATATTTTTATAGTAAGTACTAGAAAATATAAGTCATATATTGGAGTGTTCATGTCAGCTTTCACTGAAATAATACTGCATTTCAGCCAGTCTGTACAGTAGCTACAGTCACTCACTGTGATTTACAATGGAAAAAAAACAAGACAAACCCTATTTCCTTCCCCAAACAGGTAGCAATATATTGGCTTCAACAGATCCATTACTAGTATGCTGCTTCTTTTTCTCTTATTACTATTGAGATACGGAGAATGATCATTGTAGAAGGCAGGAATAAAATACCCCCCTACTGATTTTTCAGTTTTATGTCAGAGGAAGTAAAAGAAGCACAAGAGAGGAACTGAAAACTGCTAACTGAAGGACATTTTCAAATGTGAAAGAAGACTACAAACTAAGAACTGGGAAATAAAATAAAAACTGCACTGAGGAGAAGAAATATTGGAGGAAGTTGGCCATGAGGAAAAGGAGACAATGAAAGAAGAGATTCAGGAAAAAATCAAAATAATGGGGGATATGGTTGGGTAACACTCAGCTTCTGAAGATGATTCTTCTGACGTAAGTAGAAGTTCTGTACAAATCTCAACAGGAGAGGGATAGAATTTTCTTTGCACTGACTGTAACCTTGACAATTTTATGCCTGGTTCATACATCTGCTTCAATGAACAGCAGCTGGCTAATAACTTGACAAAATACCAGCTGAATTAGAAAGCTGTGAATCACCGAACTCTTCCAATTACATGCTCAAAAGATTCCATGAACATCAAAGCTCCATGTATACAAGTATAGTGAACATTTGTAGCACCAGTGTCCTGTAGAAATGAAATACTATTAGCACACACTGTAGTCTGTGCCATTATTCTCTGGCAAATGTGGTAAATGCATAATTGTAATCTCTGTTTGCATTAGCATTTGGTGTGTCAGTTTTGGCACGCTATTGGAATACATTTCCTGTATTTGATAGACTGGTAATACAGCTTGTTCTTTGTTATAAAGTTGCCTAGTGGTTTCACGGATACCCATCAGTAATTTGCAAAATTACTTTTTAGAACTTTGAGGAAGACACTAAAATCCTTTCTAAATTATTAAGCAACAACTTCTCTAATTATATAGATAGAAGTCATCAGAAATGTACATATTCAGAATGTTGGTAAATGTCTTGTTTCATAGAAGCTTTAGGATTTGAGCAAATATTGAGCTGAATTCTAACAGTTGTGGTTTGTGACTAAATATTTGATATAATTATCTACATGAGAGACAGAAATTCTACTTAGATGTTTCCAATGTAGACACCACAGTGTCCAAAAGAAATAGCTACCTGACCCACGGGGCATTATTCAGAACACGTAAATTAGATACTTATTCCTCATCTTTCCCATGTGTCATATAAGAAGGGATGGATCTTATTACTGATGACTATGAAAAGTGATTTGGAAAGATTACATGCTGAACATACACCTAAAGTAATCTATTGTCACAATGTTTAAAGGTTTTCAATCCACAATAGCTGTAAGAGGAGCTGGTGGAGCAACATTTTGCAATTAGTCCAAAGACTTAACTCACCTGGAGAGTTGCTGAATGCCAGCCTTAGCCTCAGAAATCTAAAAGGACATATTTCTTGCTTCTCAACTGAGCGCTTTACTCACAAGCACAAAATATTTGGATGAGGTATCAGTTTTGAGCAGAGATAGAGCAACACTATTCAGCCAAGCATAGAAATATTAATAATCCAATTATAGCAAATGAACTATAGACAGATTTTGGTTATGCAGCCAGTGAACTAAACTCTGGGATGGATATGTGAAGATTTCCATACAAAACACTGGATCATATATGACACACCCTGAGTTAATGAGAGAAGGAAAGACAATTTCTTTTTGAAGGAAAGACATTCTTTATTTCCATTTTACCCAAGTCACCATTAAGCTAAAGGTTAGGTCTGGTTGTTCACCTTTTCCATTTATGTACTGAATAAACCACCTGTGCTAATCTCTGGCTTTAAAACACTTGCAGCCTAAATCATCTTGTCTTCTTGGAAAAGTCCTGATTTCTCTCTGAATCATGATCATCTTGTAGATATATACAGGGGAAAAAATAAGGAAGTTATTACCTGCTCGTGTCCAATCACAGATATTATTGTGCAGTACCATAAGCTTAGGGTTACTTCTGCTCTGGAGGAATTAAGAGTAGGATGCTTCTGCCTTAAATAGTCATCCAGGGAACTTCCAGCATAGGCTGTAACAAAGTGAAGCCTGCTCAAAATATGATCTGACTATATGTGATTGACTCTATCTAATACCAGAATAACAAAGCAGAACAGGTAATAGTTCTAGAGAAGATTACCTCAAAGATCTGAACTACATCTGCCCCATTATGATTGATGGCACTCAGGAAGGAAAGAGTGAATTCCAGAGGCACTCTTACCTTTACATCCTTGCAACATATTAGAAGTAAGAGATCAGAAGAAGATAGCAACCCAGGCAACAAGTCTCAGGTGGCTTTAGATATAGAAAAGGTTAAAGAGATTGGTCTGGGGTTGCTTTGTAATAGTGATGTCATTGATTTTTTATAAAGACAGTAAAGGCAAAAAAGCAGTAAATGAATAAACAGTGAGAACATATACAGAGGTGTCCAATAGCTTGTAGAAGTCTATGTTGTAGAACCTGGAACTTTGACTAGAAACTATTATCCATCCAGTATATATATATATAAATACTGAATGTTATGTCATTGAGTGGTATGGTCTAGTCTAGTCTCTCAGCCAACTCACCCTAAATTCACCACAACAATCAGGCCACACTTGCACAACCTGTCTTGTCAAATTCTGAGAGCACCTATGACTAGAGTGTCATTTAAAATGAAATTTTATTCTCCAAAGTATTTCCTCAGAATGAGAATGAACACATCAGTATTTGCTTGTCAGGTAAGGATGATTAATGCTTTGTGAATACAGAAGAATGTATATGGCATGTGTGCATACACATACATTCAGGAGAGTGGGTTTTTTTCTAATCATTTTACACCTTGCAAATTTAATACCTTTGTTTAGTTATTTGTTTGTTTTATTTTAAAATGTTTTAATTTGTTTTCTCCTGGAATAATATTGCACATGTAGCAACAGTTACTAGGACTAGTTCAAACCTTATTGAACTTAAAATTCAGTCTTTAGAAAAAAAATAATTATATTTAACAAATTACAAAATGTCTTAAGGCTGGTAGAGATGTCTCTCTTATGGCCAGTCACTAGCTCTAGCAATTTAGAATGCGTACCTGGAAGGTGAGAATGACCTTTCTTGACTGAACAACTTCCCACGGTTATTCTTTTGCCAGTGAGCTGAGGAATGCTTTATGTGATGCAGCTGTTGACTATCATGGAATAGTAAATTACTCTAACCACTCTATTTGCCAGAGAGTCCTGGAGTTTTTATTTTGCTTCTGTTTAGATTTTTGTGGGGTTTTTGCTGTTGTTTTGTTTGGGGGTTTTGTCTGGGTTTGGTTTTTGTTTTGGTTTGGTTTTGTTAATGATTATATAAACTGTCTGTACTTGGAGATTCTGTTGTTAACAGGCTTAGAAAATGGAAGCTTCTTTCACAAGACAGCTGGTAGAAATGCACACACTACCACTGTGAGTCTAAGTCAAATCAAGAAAAGAGATGGAGTTATTTAAATTCTGTCCCTGTTCACTTCTTGGCAGCTTTTTTAATGTTGATAACAATTTGAAAACTGTTATAAGTCTGAATAGAAAATGTGTTAATTCTGCAAGTAATTTTTACAAAGCCAGCCTCTGTAAAATAAGGGCTTTTTATTGCTATTAGTGAGTTAGGCTGGAATTATGACCAGTGAGACAAAATTTCTTTTAAATATTAACACTTTTTGAATAATTTGTTCTCTGAAACAAAGACAACCAAATCTGTTCTTAAAGAAACATTTGGTATAGGAACAAGATATAAATAAAGAAGAATTTGAGTAGAATCCAAGTATCCAATAACATATTTATTCAGTCCTAGTCTTACCTATGCTTCTGCTATAGAGCTGCCACTTCACTAGATCTAACTTTGAATAACAATGCTAACAAACCCTTTAAACATTCCATAAGGTACTATTTTTCTGCAAAAGCCCAGAAACATGATGCTTGAACAGTGCTGTGACTATCTACTGCCTTAACAAAGCACAGGAATTAGAAGAAAAAACCCTTACATGCTCTGAAGGCACTTGATCACAGATTGGTCTTTCAAAATAAGGCTATAATAACTTTTTTAAAGAGCAGTGGTGATGACAGTAGCCCCACTGTAGGAGGACTACACAGAGGTTAAAGAACCATCTCAGAAATTTATAGACATGGGCTAAATTACCTTCTCAGAATTAGGAGATTTAAAAGCTGAACATTAAAATCCCATATGGAATTTACTTAACCAGAACTCATTTTTTTTTTCATTGTTTTCAGCTCCTACAAAGTGAATTACCTTTGTAATACTTTTCCTGTGTGTTTATATATTTTCTCATGATTGTAGCATTTTTTTTTTCATTTTATCCTTTTGCTGCATTAATTTTATCAAGTTCTGTTGGAAAGAAATAAATTATTTCCAAATTCTTGAAATGGAAGACATTTCACTTTAGAAAGCATGGCTCAAATTATAGATTACTGAACTTGGGAATTTCAAAGGAAACTACATTGCTTAAGCACGCCATGTTCAGTAACTTTCAAAAGGATTTTAACTCTGTCCCTTAGGTATTTTTAAGAAACCTTCCTCTGATCCTTATTTGAACACTTGTATTGAAATTGTAGGGTTTCAGAAGCACTGAATAACAGAAGTTTCCACTGATTTCAATGGGAACACATTAGCTAAGAAAGTAAGGCCGTTTTTATCAGTGCTGGAATTTCAGCACTCAAATCTAAAGAGCTGGACTAAAATACTTGAAGTCAGTCTGTGAATTTAGGAATCAAAGAAAACCAATGATAACAACAACAACAAAACACACAAAAAAACCCTCAAACAAACCAAAATAAACCAAACCAAAACCAAAAAAAAACCCAAACAAATCAACAAAACCACAACAACCAAAAAAACCTCCAAACCCACAACCATGGATAAATAAAATCCGGGATGTTTTCCCCACTGTTCTGTGTAATAAGGTGGAAATACAAAGAAGAAGACAAGAGCTTAGCACATGCCTCTTGTAGTATACCCTGAAGTACAACATCTATATGCTTTTTTAACACTTCCGGGGAGGGCAAGTCCACTGCAGGATCACAGGATATTAGGGGTTGGAAGGGCCCTCCAGAGATTATTGAGTCCATCCCCTCTGCCAGAGGACCATAGATTCTAGCACAGGTTGCACAGAAATGCATCCAGATGGGTCTTGAAAGTCTCCAGAAAAGAAGACTCCACAACCTGTCTGGAGAGCCCATTCCAGTGCTCTGTGACCCCGCACAGTAAAGAAGTTCCTCCTCATGTAGAGGTGGAACCTCCTGTGCTGTAGTTTATATCCATTGCCCCTTGTCCTATCACAGGGTACAACTGAGAAGAGTCTGTCCCCTCCCTCTTGACAGCCAGCTCTCAAATATTTATAAACATTTATTAAATTCCCTCTCAGTCTTCTCTTTTCCAGACTAAAAGCTCCAGGTCTCTCAGCCTCTCCTTGCAGGGCATGTGCTCCAGTCCCTTAATCATCCTGGTAGCTCTCTGTTGGGCTCTCTCCAGCAGATCCAAGTCCCTCTTGAACTGGGGAGCCCAGAACTGGATGCAATGTTCCAGGTGAGGTCTCACTAGGGAGGAGCCTGTTTTAAAGCCTCACAATTCTTTCAGTAATGAAATTTTTTCTAATATCCAATCTAACCCCTCTGGCACAACTTAGAGCTCATTTCCCTCATCCTATCACTAGTTACCTGGGAGAAGAGACTAACATCAGCTTCACTACAACCTCTTTTCAGGTAATTGTAATCTCCCCTTGCCCTTCTCCAGACTAAACAAGCCCTGTTCCCTCAGCTGCTTCTTATGCAACACACACTCCAAACCCCTCACCAGCCTCGTTGCTCTTCTCTGGATACCCTCCAAGATCAAAATGTCATTCTTATAGTGTGTCACTCAGAACTGAACACAGTAGTCAACCTGTGCTCTAACCAGGGCCAAGTACAGGGGTCTGTTGGCTTTCCTGGCCACCTGGGAACACTGCTGGCTCATGTTCAGCCAGCTGTCCACTAGCAGTCCCAGATCCTTTTCCACTGGGCTGCTTTGCAGCCACTCTTCCCCAAGCCTGTATTGTTGCTTGGGGCTGTGACCAAAGTGCCCTTCTTGTACATTGGTGTTAAGTTGCTGAGCTCCCAATAGTATGGCATCTCCCCTGTTAACCGGGTCTGCTGATAGCTGATGGAAGGTGGCTTGGCAAGCTCCTCCACCAGCTCCCTAAGCACTCACAGGTGAAACCCATCCACCCCCATTTCCGACAAGTGTACAGATGACATAACAGGTCATTACCTGCTTACTCCTGGATTATAGGAAGTTGATGCTGTTCTCCATCCCTATCAGGAGGCTGAATACCCTGAGGATAACAGGTCTGACTATTAAAGACTGAGGCAAAGAAGGCATTAAGTATCTCAGCCTTTCCTCATCCTTGATAACAATGTTGCCCCTTGCATCTAATAAAGGGTGGCCATTCTCCTTGGCTTTCTTTTTGTTGTTAATGTATTTGTAAAAACCTTTTTTATTATCCCTCAGCCTACCTGAGAAAATTCAGATTGTTTAATGAACACGATCCTAAAATTAATGCATGGAGATATTAACAGTAGCAAAGTCAAAATATACTGATACTGACTCTGCTAGAGAGGGTCCTGCCAAGATGAACAGAATTTGCAAAGATCTGCCAAGGAGACAAAGTCAAAAATTGTTACCTTTTACTGTCTTTCAATTAGTAGTTGTAGGACTTACTGATAACTAAGCTAATAAAAAAGAATTATCTGAATAAATTGCATTATCTACTTTTTCTGGATAGCTGAGGGTGTCTAAGTTCACAAGGTGTAAAATGGTCAAATTAACCATGTTAAGAGGTAGATAAAAGTAGTGAGCTTCAGGACTCACAGCATTTCTCTAGTCTCAGCACCATCCACAGTGCCACATTCCCAGTCTGGGCAGTAGCCAGACACCAAGACAGATGCAGAGAGTACTAACATGGCCATCCACATAGATCAAGACAGACAGAAGGCAGTGTCTTTACCAACACCCACATAAACACAGACTGCTCGTATAAATGTCAGTAGCACAGATGGCCTGATTATCTTTCTCTTCTCTGGCTGATGTGGACTGGGGATCTCTTGGGTTCACACAGACATACAGAGCCCCTCTGTAGCTGGCTTCAGATGATTGAACTACCCAGACCTCCCAGACCTCCAGGGCCCCTGTTGAGGTTTAACCCCAGCTGACAACTAAGCCCCGCACAGCTGCTCGCTTGCTTACATCCCCCAGCAGAATGAAGGAGAGAATCTGAAAAGTGAGGAAATTCCCAAGTTGAGATAAAAGCAGCTTAATAGATAAAACAAAAGCTGTGCATGCACGTAAAATGAGGAATTCATTCACTACTTCCCATTGGCCGGCTGTGTTCAGCCATCTCCAGGAAAGCAGAACTGCATCATGTGTAATGGTTGCTTGAGAAGACAAACACCATTGCTCCAAACCTCCCTCCTTTCCTACTTGCAGCTTTAGTATTGACACCACCACACATAGGTGGTGTGTGAAGCAGGAAAGGCTTTGACTGTTTGAGCACTGCTCAGTAGTTAGAAAAAATTCCCTGTGTTATCAACACTGTTTTCGACAGTTTTCAGCTCAAATCCAAAACATAGCCCATCCTAGTCACTCTGAAGAAACTTTTACAGTCAAAACCAGAACACCCCAGGACCTCATGCTTTCTCAGTCCTGTCACTCAGACCTCTCGCCCTACTCAGATGACAGCCTGGCTTCATATTTGTTTGTACTCACGTACAGGCTCACAGTACAGAATGTATTCACCCAAGATGCCCATGGATACAGGGTTTATTCAGTGTAGGACAGATTGCAGTGGTCAAGCATAAAGCTCAGTCAGAGAAGCATACTGACCAACCACCTGTTTTGATACAACTCTTTTACAATATTCTCCCTCTTTTTCCCCAACATTTCATTGTCCTCAATCCACCTTGAATTCACCCAGGCTATCTTTGATATGTCCCCTTAAATGTAATTCTTACACATTCCTACAGTCCTTTTATCCTTGATATGTCTTTGAGTTTAACTTGCTTTTTTAATTTAGTCAGTCTAATGAATTTGAGACATCACAGGTATATCTGATATGCTCCCAGTCTCAGGACCAATATCAACCTAACAACCACCCCCGTGTATTACTCAGTAAAGAGAAAACTAGTAGAGAGAAAAAACTTTTGCTGTAGATTGCACATCAGCCACAAATGGATGTCTACAAAAAGCTGAGTAGCTGACATGAGGGTGTTATTGTTTATTTCTTTTCAGAAGGCAACATTAAAAGATAGCTAAGAATGCACTTAACATTTTCTTAATTTCACTTTACATTTAAGCAATTACTGCATTACTTATAATATCTGATTGCTTTTCTACCCATTTATAATTGGAGCAATGACAACGAGGAGGAAAGATGGCCCAGTTAGAAGAATTTTGAATGAAAATGTGATCTAGACAATGTGCAAAGAATCTAGAGCATTCATCTGCTAACAACATGTTTTTCTTTGGCATATTTTGTCAACAAGAAATAGATTGGCACTTTAGTTATAAATACATATTTTAAAGCACATTTCATGACTCCATATCCCATCATAAAATATACCCAAAATAAAAAAGAATAGTAATTTTATGACCTAGTCTTATCGTGAAATAACCAGATTTTTTAATATCTGTCTGTTCTTTTCTATTAAATTAAATAGTGCACAACAGTATCTACAGAGATTGAGAGCTGAAAGAGGCGTTCTTAAAGAGGCGAAGCATGCATAGTTTGTCATCTGGCTTGGTAATGAGAAATACAACAGGTGTATTCAAAAAGCTGAGTGGAAACCTTCTTTAACCTTCTTAAAACTGCATCCACAGAAGAATCTATGGATGTCAAAGAAGTGGGACAGGGCACTCTCCCATTGGAAAAGGATTGTTTTCCATGTCTGTATAAATTCATGGAGCACTGCATACAAAGCCATATTCCCCCATGGTTGTATTCACAGTACTGTGTAGGGTAGAACATTCAGAAAAAAATGGTAATTTCACAGTTGTCCACAGTTGTCTACACTGAAAATGAAGGGGTGAAGTCTCCAGAAAACCTGGCCTTCAGTGGGCTGAGTCTTCCACTGCTGCTTTAAGTCAATATACCCACATATAGCCAAGGGTCTTCTGTTTTTTTTCAGTGCACTGCCATAGTATCAAAATTGACAGTGTACATCATCTTTCCCCCTAACTTTGCATAACAGTTTATGTTAGGGCTTTGTAACCATCCCCAACATTTAGGAAGAGAAGTAATTCTACTAAAAAGTCATACTTAATTTTGCCATTATATAAACCATATACAATAATTTTAAAAAATGTATTTCAATTAATAAAACATGGCCTCTCTATAAATGAGGAATATTCTGTAGCAAAGATTTCTGGAAAGCAGCAATTAGAAAATATAACAACATTCTTTGCACTTTCTTTCAAGATTGGATGCATTCAAATGATAACACTCTGTAAATAAATGATAAATAAGTGACTCCAGGATGGGACTGTGGCAAAAGTAGTGAGCATTTCCAATTCTTTCGACAAACCAACACTTGGTGTAGTTTGTTCCTTAAATAAAGCACTTTTTCTGAAAGCTGCCTGACAAAGTGGCATCAAGATAGTGCAGATTTTGAAAATGAAAACATGAAGAGATGCACAATTTTCCAGAGATCCCTCAGAAAACAAGACCAGGATGAGAAGTCAGCTCCCCCATGCCCCAGTGTTATAATCTACCAATCATCAGTCTTCTATCACCACATATATCACAAGGAAAACAAGAATGTAGATTTTTCTAACAAAACAAAACAAACATCAAAACCAAACACAAACAAACAAAATACCCAAACAAACAAAACCAGCAAAAAAAACCCAAACCAACCAAAAATCTTAGTATTGAAATTTAATAAAATGGGCTACCTTGGAATGTAAAGTGATACTTCTTTTCCTGAAGAAAGAAAACTTATTTTAGGCAAGTGCAACACCTTTAGCCTTAGAGCACTGCAATACATACCTATTTGTGACATGATCAGAAAGTAAAGAATTATTAGTCCAGGCTTAGTGACACAGGACAACGGGCTATTGAGTAACTAACCCAAGTTACACACAAAAATGATTAATCTTGTTATTGTAGTAACCTGAAGTTTGTTGTATGTAGAATTGTAGTTTAATTGGAGTAAAAACTTTCAATAATGTAATCTAATCCTGTTCAATAATAATTTCAGTTGTTTAAACACTATCTGTTCAGACAATATATCCATTGTTAACCAGTGAGTCAGTCTTTTTATCAGTTTCTAAAAACAGTGACATGCTATATAATATTTTCATGCATGTTTGAATCATGAATTTGTTTTTAAAGTTGGAGGCTCACATGGTATGAAAAATACATTTTTCCATAGTAGAATATAAATAAAATTTATTATTTTTATATTCTGATACAAAGAAAAAATTCTCAAAGTAGTTCTTGAAACTCAAAAAACTGACATTAACTTCACTAAAAAATTGCAGATTAAATAATAACAATAGCTCAGAAAGTTTCACTGAGATATTAGAATAAGGTATAATATTTTTAAATAAATCACTAAAATGATATCATGTCTGTGAAGAGTTCCAAACTACTGAGTCATATATCAAATAATGAATTATTTATCTTTAACTTGAAAGAGTCCATCCACTCTGATGTTGTTTCCACATCCATCTTGTTCTATCATACCAGTGTTTCTATAATAAGAGCTATTTTTTTTCACCTGGAATCACTTTTACACAGACATATGATCTATTTTTGCATTTGAAAGCAGCATAGTCATGTATAACAAGCAATTTACAGTGCTCAGTTCTACATTCTTTCTAGAAATCACATGTCTTTAGGGTCACTGAATTACTTGTTAGCTGTGCTACTAACTGGGTCATACAATGTTAAAAAAACATCAAAGCTGGCCTTCATATCCCCCCCAAAAATTATTGCTAAAACATTCGTATTATGTTTCCGTATAATTGTAGCTTAACGATATATGCAAAATTCTGTCATCTTTTCCTCTGGGATGCCTTCAGGAGTTTGTAATGATCTCTGGATCTTGAAGCTGCTGTACTTTATATGAAGAAGAAAAGCTATAACAGATTTCCTATAAAATTAATATAAAATACCTTTCCTCTTTTTCACCTTTTCAGAGCAACCTATGAATTCAGAATTTAAAAGCACTGTTAACATATTAAACTAATCTGACTCAGAGGAATGATGAAGATATGTATTTCATCATTTCTTCTGAAGATATAATGTAATTTCCCCTGACTTACATGATTTTTCATAGATGCTTATTTCATCAGTTTGTTTAAACACTATATAACTGACGTCAAAATACCAAATAGCCACTTCAACTACAGTTGCTATACTGTCTCACAAAATGTAACTTTTTAACTTACATTTTTTTTCTTCCAGTTAAATAAAACTTCCCTCCCAATACATTATTATTTATTTTTTTAATATTTTGTTTTTCTTGAAAGATACCAGGACATTTTAAAAAATGTAGGTTTTGTCCTGTAGCCATAGAGAAATTAAGGGACATGTCAGGGTTATATTGTTACTTCTATATATAAAATTAGTTAGATTGTCAAACTCACTTGGGAAGTTAACTCACACATGACCTCATCTAATTCTCATTCAGATCAATAGCAGCTTTTAGGAGGCTTTGAGACTAGTCTATTTAATATTTCTGCATCTCAGTTCTACCCTTGTAAATGGAGGAAATCTCATTTACTTACAGAAGTGATGTGAGGGCGAATGTTTAATAATTTATAAAGCTCCATAAAGTGCTCAGAGGTAGGTCATAAAAGCAAAAAGACAGCTCCACTCTGTATCTATTACTAAAAATACTGCACAAAGTCCAGCTTGCCTGTTTTGTGCCCTGGCTGGGGAAAGAGTAGCACCTCTCAGATGACCCTGGACAACTTTTACTTTCCTTTGACAGGGCAGGAAGCTGCTTTAAACTGTTGGCTAAAGGGAAATTAAAGACATTAGGTAACGCTGATCTCACATTTTACCCAGCCTTTCTAATCATCTGTATATATTTGAGACTTCACCCAGACTGGAGAAGAGAAGACTGAGAGGGGATCTTAACAGTACATTAAAAATATCTACATAGAGGGTTTAAAGAAGACAGGACCAGACTCATTTTAGTAGTGCCCAGTTATAGGGCATGGGAAAGTGGGCACAAAGGAGGTTCCACTTAAACATAAAGAAAAACTCCTTTCCTGTCAGGGTGATGGAGGGTTGGATTAGGCTGCCTGCAGCTATTCTGGAGTCTCCTGTGGAGATTTATCATCATCCTGTGGAGATGCCTGAATGGGTTCTAGCACAGCCTGATCTAAGCAAACCTGCTCTAGCACAGGGGTTGGACTAGATGATCTTTAGAGGTCCTTCCAACCCCTACCATTCTGTGATATCTTCTACCTAGAAGATATTTTCTTTTTATGTTTATATGGGTATAAATATGTGTAAGTTCTCAAATAATAAAAGATAATAATAGGTACACTTTTATAGCTTTTACAGACAAAGTAAAAAAGAGAGTTAGAAATATTATTTTCTTTATTGCTCTAATAGCCCAGTACATATATATTTATTGACATATATAATTGATATATTACCTTATTTCCTGAACTTTGAGTATCTGGAGCTTACACTGCTACCTGAAAATTAGAACTCTTTCCACCATACAGAAAGAAGAGTTATTTCTTTTAAAAATAGCCAGCTTCCAATTAATATTCTATGATTTCTTTTAAATCAGCAGCATATGTATTATTAGGGGTTTTAGGGAATGAGTCAGATCCTGATAATTGCAAAGTTAATTTAACTGTGAAATGAAGATATTGGTGTGTGCCGGAAAATGTCCTCAAGTAGTCTATGGTCAATAACCTTAAATGGTATAAAACTGCCCCAGTCTACTGAGTTGTGAATTCATACCATCAAAGCCCCTAGTCCCATGGTTTATCACGCTATTTATAGTGTCATTTATAAAGATTAGTGAATTGTAGGAAAAAAATCTATGATATATATTTACGTCCCTTTCTGTCAACCTTAGTTTTTATTGTAAATGACTGAGTCTTTCTCAGACAGAAAAGGAAATAAACCAAAATTTAAAAAATGAATTAAAAAAGAAAACAAAAAGAAAGAACAACAAAAGCAATCAAACAAACAAAAAACCCAAACAAAAAAACCAAACCAAACCAGAAACATACACACACCCCCCAAATAATCCAATAACATCTTTAGACAAACCTAAACTCCAATAAACTTCTTTCTAAAAGCCTTAGGGATTACACATCTAGAGCTACACATCTCATCTGTGAAGGGAGGGATTCCTAAGAATAGACTGTGTAGAACAACTACCTTCTTCATAGATAATGAGTTTATAGAATAAGTAGGAAACTTCTAAGAGTCCAAGGATGCACCCTGCACTGTCTTGCACCACACACTCTGGCATAGCTCCTTTTGTAACTTGAAAAAAAGGGTCTGACTTGGCTTATGATCCTTTTTTGTTTGTTTGTTTGTTTGTTTGTTTGTTTTCCTTTACAAATGGAGCTGCTTTTTAATACTTTTCTTTGGAAACCATTTAAACACAGCTTTCTACAGGACATTTTTCATAAGCCCAGGATAGCATTCTGTGTATAAGAGCTGATAACTCAAAAATACGGACATTTTACTGTAGTTGCAGGAATGCAAGTTTAAGCCTCTCATCTTCCAATAATTCTTGAAATATTTTATATGGAATTTCTCAGGAATTTTCCATTCCATTGTTTTTCATTTGTTCTGAAATTATTTTCATGATTTTAAAAACACTTTTTCAGATAACATATAAGAGTAAGAAATCATATAGTTATAACAAACTCAAATAACCATTAGTGCTAAATAAGATATGGCTTCTGGGAGCACTCTGTCAAGTCAAATATTAGATACCTTTCATGACCAAGGTGTTGGTGTTTTTTACTGATTATGAGAGTTCTGGATTTATTTAAATTGCCTGCTTTGCAGAATACAGCAGGAATAATGTGAGGAATTCAGGCATAACTAAACTATTTAATAATAAAAACTATTATGGATAGAGAACTTCTTTGATCACCCCAGATTAGAGCCTGGATGTGATGAATACATATCAAATGTGGATACTTAGAAGACTAAGAGTACAGTGCACAAAACCCACAAGCCAACAGGGCAGTGCAGAAACATTTTAAATCATCTATGGAGGATCTTTTTTTTCTCCTTATCAAAGAGGCAGACTAACTTATGAAATTATATCAGCCAACATCAAGCTTGGTAATTTTAATATACATTACTAGTAAAATCCATGTTGTGGATTTTGTGTTTAGAAACCAGTTTGTTTTGTCTTAGCTATGACCTGGTCTGATAAAATCAGATTTCCATGGATTATTTTATGTCTAATAAATTTGTGGTGAATTACAATTTATAAGTAAACTTTACTGAGCTCCAATTTCAGTCTTATTTTTTAAATTGTAAAAGAATTTGAACATGTTTATCAACTAAAAAAGTTAAATGTATATCATTCTCAGTTCGGTCTGATCTTAATTTGCAGACTCACAAATTTACATATACCCTTCTCTAATCTTGTAAATTGCTTATGTTTTTTTGTAAAAGCCTGGGGTTTTTTTGTTGCCTCACATTACTGTACTTTTATTACTTTGCCCTGACTGAAAATTACTTGTATTGTATTGTACAAATTGTATTGTGAGACAACAGGGGAAGCTCACAGCATCTGAGTATACTGTCCTTGTACTTCTTCCTGCTTGTTGAACAGATTCCATAATAGAGATACATCTCCTCGGCATCATTAGTAGCTGTCTTCATTGATACAGAAATTCTGGGGCATGTGGTAGGGTTAAATTACTTTCAGTTAATAACCACTTTTAGGTTGTTTCTTTTTGTACATGCACACACTAACTGGTCCCTTAATGCATCGTTTAAGCTCTCTGAACCAGCAATGCTCTGTTAATTTTCTTAATTCAGCCTCTTCAGAAAAAATTATAAAAGTGGAAACAGTCTGAACTCACCAGCAGTTTAGGGACTAGGTGCTCTTGTGCAGTTTCCCCAATCTACATAAATGTTTTCTCCACTGGTTTAATGGAAACCCTCACCTTATGCCACAGTTTTAAAAGGTTAACCACTATTATTCTCACTAAAACCACATAGCTTTTTTCATAGTTTCGGTTATTAGTTAGTTCATGTTGTTTCAAGCTTGAGATAAAAGGTGGGTCAGTTCTCTGTTGAGCTATCAAACAATTCAATTTCTCCCATGTTAGGTATTAGCCTTTTTTCTTTTTCAAACATGCAGCTTACTCTTTGTCCAGGAAGTTACCTGACATTTGTTTGTTTGTTTTTTCCCCCAGGTTTTAATCAAAGATTTTACAATATTGTATAGAAGTCTATTTTGTCATCAGTGTTATGTTCTTTGACATTGGCTTAACTATTGTATTATGAAGAGAAATAATTTTACTGAGTAAATTACATACATAATATATGCACTAGAAATACATGCACTTAAGTGAACAGTGTTTTAGTGTAGGAAATGTTGAAGTAATCATAGTAAAAGACTTTACAAATAACTTTAGGATAGAATAGAATAGAATAGAATAGAATAGAATAGAATAGAATAGAATAGAATAGACCAGACCAGACCAGACCAGACCAGACCAGACCAGGTTGGAAGTGACCTTGAAGATCATCGTGTCCAACCTATCAGCCAACACCATCTAATCAACTAAACCATGGAACCAAGCACCCCATCAAGTCTCCTCCTAAACATCTCCAATGATGGTGACTCCACCACCTCCCTGGGCAGCCCATTCCAATGGGGAATCACTCTCTCCGTGTAGAACTTCTTCCTAACATCCAGCCTAAACCTGCCCTGACGCAGCCTGAGACTGTGTCCTCTTGCTCTGGTACTGGCTTCCTGGGAGAAGAGACCAACCTCTGCCTGTCTACAACCTCCCTTCAGGTAGATGTAGAGAGCAATAAGGTCTCCCCTGAGCCTCCTCTTCTCCAGGCTAAGCAACCCCAGCTCCCTCAGCCTTTCCTCATAGGGCTTGTGTTCCAAACACTACTAGTTATGGAACAGTGTGGTTGCTTTCTGCCATTCAAGAAAAACACAGTTAAAGAGCACCAAATAAGCTATGTTTCATTTGTAAAACTTCTAATTTTTTCTTGTGTAAAAAACAGACTATTTTGTATTTATAATATAACCCATACAAGATTCTGTGCTAAAGTTAGAAGTATTATTTCAGGTCCATTAGTGCTGTTTCATTTTTCAAGGTCTCTCAGGGCAGCTAAAATAATAGCAAAAATTGAAGACATACACTACTAATGAAGTCTGTTTCATAACCTCAGAGCTATGTTCTTGCACCATTTTGACAAAAAGTAATTACTTTCCTTATTTTAGCCAAAGGCTAAGCTTCTAAATAGGCAAAAAGAGTGTGAGGGATTAAAAAGAATACATGTTGAATTACATGTGCCAGATAAGTAAAAATAAAACAAAATAAAATATTACTTACTAATGAGCCTCCAAATTCTGAGATTAATATTATACACCCACCCCCCCCAAAAAAAAAAAAAAAAGTTAAAAGTAGAATCATGTCCTGCTTTTCCCCAATAAACACTATTTTTTAAGACATTGAAAAATGACACATCAAAATAAAAGCTCGTTTTTATTTTAATCAAAGTGAATTATTCATGTCAGCAATAATGACTGTAGTTTAAGAACAAAGTAGGTTGGAAGCTGTGTTTAGTAATGTGTGCACTCTTGTCATAATAGGTTTTACAGTCTGACATAAAGTTTCCTGTGCTGAATTTTTATTAATATTGTTTTGACAGGCCTTAGTTTGTACTGTAATTACAAGAAGCAGTTTTTTCCCCTTTTGTCTTTCCTCCATACCTCAAAAGCAATTCCAAGCTATCACAGTTTTTAGGTGGGATCGCTGCAAGAACAGACCACAGTAGTCAGTGATCTAGAATCTAAAATATATTTGCAAATCAGAGTAGGCATAATATGTGATTACTGATGTTTGTGTTAAGATTTCTGTCTGTGGCACACAGAAAACAGACCCTATGGTTCAGTTTAGGGCAGCACCCTAGAACAGAGGAGCAGAACTCTCTCCAATGGTCAGCATTCCAAGCCCTGGATGGTGACAGGGCACTTTTGCCAAGCAGCTTCCCCATGGGATCAGCCTTCCCCATGGAGGAACATCTGCATGTGTCCCTATGTGCTCCTGCCTCTCATCTATTGTGTTGTTGCTTTCCTGTTTTTTTTTTTTTTAAAGCCACCCCATGAATCAGTAATTAGTGACCATCACAGAGCTTCTATCACCCTCTAGGCTTCTGCCTCAAATGTTAGGAAAGTCTAAGGTTTGTTCACTTCCCTGTTTTCCACCTCACACCATGTTGATCTAGTCAGCATCAGGCTAGTTGAAATTTCACTTTTTTGGCTTGTGCTTTTGGGTAGAGCTTATCTCATAAAACTATTACTGAAAACTATTGCATTCCTTTAAGCTTGTAGAGACGGCAGAGCATATTAGATGAGAAACATGATATGCAACCACTGTCAGATAATTCTTTATACATATTCTTTATACATACAAGGTCATGTCTCTGTTCAGAGTGTCTCAGTACTCCAAAGAATCTGCGAGTTCAACTGGCTTAATTAAACAAATAATAAAACCTTTTGCTAAAATAGATTCCAAGCTGGGCCTATGTACTAGTCTCTAAATCAATTTAAAACCATCTAGAGTCATCCTGGATAAACAGGGACTGAGTCTAGCTGCGCTGCTTCTGCAGCATTCCCAGAGCTCAGATTACATTTAGATACATGGTTCATGAGAATATTTATCTTTATTAATAAAGGGATTTAGCCAACTTATAAGGGAAACAAGTCCCTCATCACTTTGATTATTAGAACACTGGTTACTGAGGGACAGGTCAATTCCTTTACTGTATTTAAAATAAGTTTTCATCGTTGCATAGTATGTAGTGGGATATTCCAAAATAAGACTAGAAAGAAAAAAGGCAGCAATCTAATGTGCTCTTTTAACTTCTGTCCAATCAGCATATTATATTTTTCTCATGGCATACTGTCATCAGGTATCTCAGCCCTTATGTGCACAGCCTGACTACATTTTTTATTGAATTAATTTTAAAAAATCATAAACCTGATCAACCAGGTTAAAATCCTTCCATTTCTGAGCAATACATTGAACAACCAAGCCTGCAATTGTTCTTCTGATGACTAGACCAGAAAATTTAATCAAAGCTCTTAGAGTAAAACACAGTAATGTATCTGTTTAGCAATCTTTTTCACGGTTACATCTTGATCTCTGTGTTTTCTCTGAAGACCACTGCGAGGTTTTTTTGGGTTCTTTTTGATCACAGTGTCAAGAACATGGACATCATGAGCTAAGTTCAAAAAAGAGCACAATTATCTAAGTACAATTCCATTCCTGAACACATGAGAAATCAAAGAAGTTCTCTGGAGTTTAATTAAGGAGTCACTTTGGCATAAGCAAGATAGCCCAAATATTGAGACTGAAAAACAGAGACACACTTATGTTGATTCCTATCAACCTCGAAATCCATGAAAGTCATAAATGTATTCCTGTTGGTTTAGTATATTAGTGTATTGCACTTAAGTGAGACTTCCAAATCGAAGGGGATATATGTTATATATAAGTAAAAGTTTAGTTCAACTTTATTTCCTGAAAAGCTAGTGTTAAAGAAATAGTGTCCCACAGGTTGGATTAAGGACGACCTTCCTTTCATTGAATCATCATTCAGAGTTACAGAGTTGAAAAATGGATGCATTGCCTCCAGTAAGAAACTGTTCTGTACTAACAGTATTTCATACAACTTCAGTACATTAATACCGAGAAATATGGCAAAATAAATATGTTTATACCATATATATATCATGTTATCAAAAAATGCAATCTAGCAAAGAAAAATAGTATTCAATATAAGTATTTTACGGACTTCTACATAATTTGGAATCTGGAAGCAGTATTTATGTTTTCTTTTTGAAATAAGATTCCTGTGAGTATCATAGATTTGATGCATGCCCCATCATATTGCTAATTTCAAAGAAACATGAAAAAAATTAATAGTAAATCTGATATCTTAATACTATGGTCTGATATCTTAATACTATGGTCATAATTCCATAATTAACCTTTTGACAGAAAACAGATTAATTAAGACATTAAAGATGTTTGAATGAAGCTAAATTGATATTTACAGCCTGAAAGCTGGCTAAAATATTTTCAAATTTTGCACATGGCTGGACTGCAATTTTTAATTGATATCTGAACTCCAGTTCCTCATCAAAGAGACATTAGGCAAAGCTTAGGAGTACAAGAGCCAACTTCTTTAAAGCTAGATGCTAATTAAGCATAGTAATTAATTATTTTGACTAACAAGCTCAAAGATCATCTGAGAAGTGCCTCCAATTAGATCTTTAGTATCCCAAGAACCTACTATAAATAAATGTATTAAATCAGAAAATCACAGTAAAAATATTGCAATTGGGAAGGAGTGTATGTCAGTATGAATGAAGATCAGGAAATATTAATGTAAAGGTCAGTTATTTTTGAAATATTTAGAGAAGTAGCTACAGGGTAGGCTAAGGGTGAAGTCTTTAATTTGGATGAACAACAGAAAACTTTCAGCATGAATTTTCTAGACTATTAGTAACCATAAGATTGTCATTTGACATTTCAAACTTTAGTGTATTTGCCTCCTTTTACAGACACAATGGTTACAGCTCCTCCCCCCCCCCCCAAAAAAAAACAAACAACAAACCAAAACTTAGAACTAGACAAACAGACAAACAAACAAATCTTCCCTTCTTCCAGCTCTTAAGTATCTTCAGTGTCTCAAGTCTTGCATTTCAGCAATTCTGGAGAAAGTAAGTACAGCTGTTTTAAGGACAGCCTTGAAGTTTCCTTGACCTTAAGTGATGTGACATTAGATCAAGTTACACAAAGGAAACAGGACTGACTGCTGACAATGGATTTCTCACCTGTGATGGATACAGACATCTATATACTAATTTTCTTAGATTTACAGCTGTTGTTAGAAATACTAACCATGATCTCTTTTTGAATCTGAAGTCTTGCATGAATCCCTTGTGAAAGGATTTCCCAAGTGGGCTGCCCATATTTTTCTTTTGGTGGCCCTTGAAGATCACAAAGCAACTGTTTATAATTTTTAGATATTGTTCATACAGATAGAGGCCATAGAAGCTTATGATGAGTGATCATTATGAAAACTGGGAAAAATACCTGGGAAATACTAGGAAAGCCAATATACATGATGAAAATTATTTTTAGAGAAATAAATTCTCATTGGACTTATTGGGATGAAGAGAGACTGATAAAAAAATGAAACTTGCTTAAATGTCTATTCCCCAAGATTTTTGACATTTAACCCGATTGTGTCAACTATTCTTGCCTTAGAAACAACTGCACAATTGAATACATGGCTGTTATTAGCCAGTTAATATAGTTCTAAACATATCTGTGCCTTCTTTTAAAGTATATTATAGTAGATTTATTGAAATATAGGCTTATCCTTTTGGTCTGCATTTTCATACTTAGAGGTTCCATCATTTGCCAAATTTTCCAACAATGAAAGCTACTTCAAATTATGCAGTATTGACACAAATCTATCCAAAATCAGATTACAAAAGCTGTTTCTCAAGACATGCTGAATATCAAAGGGCTTGCAAGTGAGTACACCTGCAAATTTAAAAGTTATAGAAGCTCTGATCCTTGGTGTTCAAGATGTTTACCTCTTTGTTCCCGTATTTACCTGAAAAAAAAAACAGTAATAAAAAGAATAATTTACATTAATAGTTCTAGAGTTGATGAAATAAAGATTAATAGTCAGAGACTGGGTTAGTAACCCTTCATATTAATTCTCCTAGGGTTCTCTTGAAGGGAAGATAATCATAGAATCATAGAATCATAGAATCAGTCAGGGTTGGAAGGGACCACAAGGATCATCTAGTTCCAACCCCCCTGCCATGGGCAGGGACACCCTACACTAGATCACGCTGGCCAGAGCCTCGTCCAGCCTGGTCTTAAACACCCCCAGGGACGGGGCCCCAACCACCTCCCTGGATAACCCATTCCAGGGCTTCACCACTCTCATGGTGAAGAACTTCCTCCTCACATCTAGCCTGAATCTCCCCATTTCCAGCTTCATTCCGTTCCCCCTAGTCCTATCACTACCTGAGATCCTGAGAAGTCCCTCCCCAGCCTTCCTGTAGGCCCCCTTCAGATACTGGAAAGCCACAATGAGGTCACCTCGGAGCCTTCTCTTCTCCAGACTGAACAGCCCCAACTCCTTCAGTTTGTCCTCATAGGAGAGGTGCTCCAGCCCTCTGATCATCCTTGTGGCCCTTCTCTGGACACGCTCCAGCACGTCCACATCCCTCCTGTAATAGGGGCTCCAGAACTGGACGCAGTACTCCAGGTGGGGTCTCACCAGAGCTGAGTAGAGGGGGAGAAGCACCTCCCTTGACCTGCTGGTCACACTTCTCTTGATGCAGCCCAGGATCTGATTGGCTTTCCGGGCTGCAAGTGCACATTGAGAGCTCCTGTTGAGCTTCTCGTCCACCAGCACCCCCAAGTCTCTCTCCTCGGGGCTGCTCTCCAGCCAGTCCCTGCCCAGCCTGTCCAGGTCCCTGGGATTGCCTCGACCCAGATGCAGGACCCTGCACTTGGTCTTGTTGAAGCTCATGAGGTTGGCTTGTGCCCACCTCTCCAGCCTGTCCAGGTCCCTCTGGATGGCATCCCTTCCCTCCAGCGTGTCCACTGCACCACACAGCTTGGTGTCATCAGCAAACTTGCTGAGGGTGCACTCGATGCCACTGTCCATGTCACCCACAAAGATGTTGAACAAGACAGGTCCCAGGACTGATCCCTGAGGGACTCCGCTTGTCACTGGCCTCCACTGGGACATGGACCCGTTGACAGCCACTCTTTGGGTGCGGCCATCAAGCCAGTTCTTTATCCATCTAGTGGTCCATCCATCAAACCTATGTGTCGCCAGCTTGGAGACCAGGAGGTGGTGCGGGACTTTGCTCAAGTCCAGGTAAACGACATCAGTTGCTCGCCCCTCATCTATTAATGCTGTCACCTGCTCATAGAAGGCCACCAGGTTTGTCAGGCAGGATTTGCCCTTGGCAAAGCCATGCTGACTATTCCCAATCACCTCTTCACTGTTCTTCTGAGTCATTAGTGCCTCCAGGAGGATCTGCTCCATGATCATTCTGGGCACAGAGGTGAGACTGACTGGCCTGTAGTTCCCCGGTTCCTCCTTCTTACCCTTTTTGAAAATGGGAGTAATGTTTCCCCTTTTCCAGTCTGTGGGGACTTCCCCAGTCTGCCATGACTTCTGGAATATAATAGAAAGGGCCTTGGCAACCTCATCTGCCAGTTCTCTCAGCACCCGTGGGTGCTGAGACACCAGGACAAATCCTTGTCTCAGAAAGGTTATTGGAAATATCCAAAACCACATTCATTTCAGATTAATCTGATTCAACAGAAGTTACAGTAGTAAATATTTAGCCTTTTAGCTGTATTTAGGTACAGAAAATAGGGCTCAGGTTGTCAAGGAGTTCTGCCTACAAAACTCATGGCTCATGTTTTAAAAATACTTTTATTATATTTGCATCTTGTGTTGAACATTGTAGCAAGTGTTAAGAAATATATATTTAGCAAATGACAAAAATATTAACAAACAGCTATTCCTGATGTGTATTTATGCACATTATTTAAATACACTGCTAATTTTCAGGTTCAGAAGACTTAAATGTAAGCTCTACTTACAGCAGAAATATCTGATATACACTAAATGAAGCCTACTACTCAGTTTATATTTCAGGTCTCAGAGCATGATTTTGAAATGATGCAAGCAGCATCCTCAGAGTGTATACTCACTCACTGTAGTGGATTTAAGTACAGAATTTTTGGGTGCTTTAGCACAAGAAAATTATCAGTAAATTGTATTCAGTTTAGCCACCAAGATAATTATGAAGTATGATGCTACATGGAGATATCTGGATTAATTCAATCTTTAGGAAAAAAATTACTACTAATGTCTTTAACAGTCAGAGGTGGCTATAGAAAGTACAGAACTATCCTCTGCAGATGCACAGTTAGAGGACAATAGGCAGTAGAGAGTTAATAAAAATTCAAATTGCCTTTTAGAGAATTGATCACAATGAGACTGGTCAAATATTGGAACAGTTTGCCAAAGAGTATTGTGAAACCTCTTGGATGTTTTTATAAACAGACTTTGGCAAAGATCCTGAGTAAGCAAATGTGTCCTCTTTCAAGCAAGGGGTCGGATCAGATGATCTTCTAGGGTCCCTTTCAGAAGAAATTAAGCCTTAAATTTCTAAGTTGCTCTGCATGGACTATTAAGATCAGTTTTAAGTTTTCAAATCTCCAACTTTTCTCTGGAATTGCTGCAACTGTTCAAAGCACGTCTAATATACTATTTATTGCTATCCTGCTTTATTTCTTTATTAGTTGAGCAATCAACCAGTACACCATTGCCTTGCCCATTGTAATTACCCACAACCCAGCAGATTTATTTTATTTTTAGCTTCAGGAAAGAAATGAGATGAAACAATATTGATTAGTTAGAAAGCAAAAATCGAATTACACCTTCAGCACAATTCCTACCATAAAGAAATGTTTTAGAGGAAGATTTTAACACCGCTACCAAGATATGTGCATGGGATCAGCACTAAATTCTATTAGCTACATTGCTTTAATGAAACTGTAATATGCATTTGATATTCCTGCTACAAAATTACAGTGCAAGTGTGTTTTACAGCATATCAAGAATTTCTATTAAATTCAAAGATTTTTTTATTTCTTTCCTTTATAATTGCATGCTGAAGTAATAAGATTATAAATACATACGAAGGTATCATACCTGGTTTCACCATCATATGTCATTACTAAAAGAAGGACAATCTTTCAATTATTTAAAGACATATTTTTAGATTGCATATATATATGTTTAAGCAGGTTTAAGAACAGAATTAGATATCCGGGAACATTCAGTTTTCTAATTTTCTAGGCTTTTTCTAAAGTTTTGGGGTTTGATTGTATTTTTTGTTTGTTTGGTTGGGGTTTTGGTTGGTTGGTTGGTTTTGTTATGTTTTGTTGAGTTTTTTTATTAATTCCTCAGGGCTGATTGCCTCTTATTCTCTTTGAACTACTGTCCTTTACCTCAAGTCTTAGCCTAGTGCCTTCAAAGTGTGAAGTAGAATTTTATGAAAGAAGCGAAAGTCTCATCAATTATATTTTTGTTAAAATGCTAATACTTTCATAATCCTTTGATCTGTTGTCACTACCACTGGTTTATTTAACAATTTAGATAAACACCCCAAACCCAGAAACCAGAAGCAGCAACCAGAACAGGAAGCCTCTCACGTTACAAGCACCATAATAGTTTGCTGTAGTTTGCACTTCCATTTTGAAGCTGACAGGATGCAGTACATTATTGAATATCATCATCAGATTCAACTTAGCCCATGGCCACCATATAGAATTCTTAATTTTTATGTATTTCATTAGTCCCTGTAGTTACAATGAGATAATGACATTTCTAGCTTGTGTTAATAAATCACTGAATTGTTAACATTATCATGATATTGGTGCCAGAGTTTTTCTATGCCTTCATACGGATAATTGTATTTTTCTTTGGATATGTTTTTAGAGCAGTTACTTTCATTTTAAAATGATGAGACAGTTGCAGTTCCTAGTGCTGTAAATCTCATAGAAGCCGTGATAAAAGTTTTGTGTGTACTGGGTTTTTGTATCTTTCCTAGATACTTTCTTCTATATTACCTAGGATTGAACATGGCTTGTATGCACCATTAAGGTACCTGACTGGGTAGGATTCTAGCAAAGAAATTCAGACACAAGGCTTGGAATAACTTGAATTAAGGCTTACACTTGTAAATATGAGTATGACCAGTCAGTATGTGGCTGGGAGACTGGGATAATGCAGGGAAACCAAAACTATCCTAGCAGATGTCATGGCCTTTTAAATTTCTTCCTATTAAACACTTAATAGTCATTTAAATGTAGCCTCATCTTTAACCTACATAAAAGGCTATTTCCTTTGGAAAACATCCAGATGTGTCTTTACAAGCACATGCAAAACTTTTCTAAGGCAGTGTATGCCTGTTACAACTGTTTTGGAACATAGCAGTACTGCAGTTTGGGAGGAGAACAGGTAAACAAACTGAGCTTGTGAGGGTACACAATTCTGTGTTCTTTTTATCCCATAAATGCTAACATTTTTCTTATCACAATGTCTGATTATAACTGGCATTAACAAACCAGATGATCTGTAAGAAAAAAAAAATAGGTAAGGTTCACTGTGAAGATCTGAAGCAGTTCTTCCGGGTAACATGCAAGCCTTGTTATTTGTGTAAGGAATGTCAAAGACTTCTCTTGCCACCGTTCAATAGGCCTAAGTGGCTTACCACCATCTTTTCTGGAAGCAAGTTCAAAGCATTTTGCTGTACTAAATCCAGGACCAGAGATGCTGCTTTGTAGTTTGGGGGTCCCTGAGAGTCCTCCAGCTTACGTGATCCACAGGGTACCTCACAACTTTGTCTGCAATGTTTCAGAGTAATCAAGTCTTTCTGTTTGGCTTACCCAGTCTGAGGATCTTTACAACATACAGACTCCTCAGGGAATGGCTGTGCTTCTGCAACAACACAGTGGCCAAACTCTGCTGTGCAAATCTATGTATATACTTCTTTTAGGCTATACCACAGGAAAAGATAACATTTGCTGGTTTTCATTGAAAGCCACAGCAAGAAAAGTGCCATCTTTGTGCAAGGATAAAAGAGCAAAGCATCATTACTAAAAAGGACTGGAGTGAAGCAATAGATAGGACCACAATGGCCCAACTATTTTGATTCAAGGGCATGTTGTTTCCACCCAGTGGGTAATGCAGGCATTAGTAAACTCATATGCTGCCCTGTTGTCACCATGGCCAAATGACAGCAACAGTATGGATTTTAAACTACATGAAGATAGCTTTAAGGGACCTGTCATGATGCACCCAAGCCTGTGCCAAGAAAGCCTTACAGACACTTGGAGACTGAAGAGTTCAGGGTCACTGTAATGAACACAGTATTTAGATATTGACATCCAGTTGGTCATGCAAACCATGATTTGATCTGAATTTTAAAATGTAAGGCAGTGTCCCTTACAATTAAAAACATGATTTATAAGGAATATTAATTATTTGTGAGTAATAACTGATAAGCAGTATACACGTAATTTAGCAGGAGTGATTGCTTAAATATACAACCAATTGAAGCAAGTTCAAAACAGTTGAAAAGTTTTAGCATTCTCTTTTCATTTGCCCTTCCCCCTTTTCTTCCAATTTTCTCTCCAAAGATTCAGCTGATAAAAGTAATACCACTGAGATATAAAAGTAAAGCAAATTAATCTCTGGTTTAGTTTCAACCAGGTCTGTTTTTTCATAATGGTAGGGACTGCTTGCTTTCATCTGGAAATGCCTGCTAAACCTTCTATTTGGATTGTGCCTTTTTTTTTTTTTTACCAATATTTTCTAAAAGGGCTGGGTTGCAAGTCCTTTATCCGGGCAAATACAAAGTTTGAAGGCATAAAAATCATTGTCTGAGCCATGAACATAACAACATTTCTTTGAGGCTTGCCACAAATACAAACTATTAGTTCAATTCTGTTTGCAGTTTTTATTCCAGAGAATCCTTTTAGAATTTCAGGGACATGCTGAACAAAAATATATGCTTAGATGTATTACAAGTTGCCCTAAAGGTCAAGATAAACTTTACAGTGTTTCTAATTCTGCCATGGTTCCTGCTCCTTTGAAGCTTATCTTAGTGCACTTTTCTGTTGCCATTTCCAAACTTTAACCCTGGAAACTTTTATATATAATTAACTGAGCATGCTGAAGTGTTTTCCAATATATGTTGGGGAGACTGAAGCATTTTCTCTTTTCTGGACTTTTTAATGAATATGAAAAGAAGGCCAAGCAGGGGAAAAGTCAGACCTGATTCTCAAAAGACCTTGTTCACATAAATCTGTTTTCTGAAGAAAAATGTCTATTCTGGGTTATTCAGTTCTGTAACAGAAAGGAACACTGTCTAAGAATCACTAGCTGATTAATCATTTTTGTCCAGTTATTTTCTGCTACAAAGCACACCAAGTTTTTTCAGAACACACACGTCCTTTCCACCATTTCCCTTCCACTGTTTTCAGATTCCTTAGTATTTTAATGACTCCCTAATAATCTGGTTTATTTTTTCTGTATAATTAGTAGGAGTGAGATGATTAAATAGAGTAACAGATGTCAAGAGTAATATTTCAAAAGACAATTCAGCTATAAGGGGCTGGGAGACATGAGCTAGTACTCCCATATTAGACAATGGCAGAGATGCATTATTTCTGTAGCACAGATTTTCCTGAGAAGTGTGTTGTATGAGACAAACACACAAAGACTTTAGTGGAAGAACTCTGAATTTTTATTTCCCTTCCGGTACTGCATTACTTTTACCTTTTTTTCTTGGTTGTAAAAAAATATCATCTCCTAAAAACTGTCACTGCTCAAATGGTGTTCTTAGTTCTTTCTTAAGGAAGCCAAAGTAGTCCTGTTCAGTGTTTTGACAAGCAAATTCACATTTATGTTTAGAGCAGTGCAAAAGGGAGTGCTGCAACCTATAAGAAAAAATATAAATCAAGCAACAATTTCCAATCACCCACTCAAAAAAGTTTCAGTAACACTGTTACTGAAAGGTTGCCACTCTATTAATATTTTAAATTATTACTTCATGTTCTTAATTTTTCAATTAAAATATTTTAAAAAGTGTAAAAAACCCCAAACCCAACCAACAAAAAAACCCCACCACATACCAAAAACAAACCCCACACCCCAAACCCCCAAACCCCCAAAATTACATAAAGAAGCCTAAATACGCTGAGGATGTGATTTACTCAACATCAGCTGTTTAAAAAGTAAGATGTCTAAGTATAAACTAGTCATGTAAGGTCTTTCTGTATGCAGTTGCTGGTGAATGTTTCTGCCCCATGGTGTTTGCTGTTTATTATAAAAATATAATGCAGTGTGTAAAGTAGAAAGGTAACTTGAGAGGTGATAAAGAAATCCTAGAAGATTTAGCTGTCGAGCTTTGAGTAGCTGTGGTTTGGTTTGATGAATCCCTGATTTATGTTAGTAAGAATCAAGACTAATAACTTGTTGGTACTGCAGAACAGAGTATCATTATTCTTCTATATTCCTGATCTAATAATGCTAATGAGAATTTTAAGTGCACTCAAAATACAGTCTTATAGCAGACTGGACATTTTGGAGTTTGAGAAGACACTTTTTGTCTTCAAGAGAACAAGATGTATGAGCAAACTGTTTTGATGTTTTTCTGAGGGAGCTGGGGTTGTTTAACCTGGAGAAGAGGAGGCTCAGGGGAGACCTTATTTCTGTCTACAACTACCTGAAAGGAGGTTGTAGCCAGGTGGGGGTTGGTCTCTTCTCCCAGGCACCAGAACAAGAGGACACAGTCTCAAGCTGTGCCAGGAGAAGTTTAGGCTCAAAGTGAGGAGAAAGTTCTTCACAGAAAGAGTTATTGGCCATTGGAATGTGCTACTCAGGGATGTGGAGTCACCATCCGTGGAGGTGTTCGAAAAGGATTGGACATGGCACTTGAAGCCATGGTTTAATTAGTCATGAGGTGTTAGGCAATAGGTTGGACTTGATGATCTCTGTGGTTTTTTCCAACCTTATTGATTCTATTACTCTAAAAATAAACTGTATTGTGCAATTACATGAAATCATTTTTGATCTGCAGTTTAGGCAATGACAATATGACAACCTCTTGTTTCTGTTTTATCATATGGTATCTAAGGCCAAACTGCTTGTGATAGTAAGTATTCAATGAAGTATGCAAAATTTCTAAAGGAAATTGGTATCCTTTTAAAAAAGCCACCCATCTCCCTATTGTACCAATTAATCACATTAGATTTTAATGCAAATTCTTAAATGGTAATAAAAATATAGTTGCTTCCTTTTGAGCAACTTCAGGATGCATCTGTAGGCATGAATTTACATTCCTGAAACTGTGTGAACCAGATCTTAAGCTGCTAACTCTTCCTCTGCTAACATTAACGAGCAGTAGTACAAATCAATTTATACAAGTCTGTGGAATATTTTGAAATGGGCCAGTCCAGACTTTTTCCAGAAAAACTATTTCCATAATTAGTCTCAGTATATCTTTAGTTCTGGTTAAAGACAGGCTGTAGATTTTTGTCTAACAAGTAACAAGACAAAACCAAAAAAACCCAAACCAACCCAAAACACCAAAACCCCAAACCAAAAAAGCCAAAACAACCAATCAACCAAAAACCCCAGAAGCAAACAAAACCCCCCACACTCAAGTGTCAAGTTAAGTGATTCAGGGATAGTGACATAAAAGTAATTTCCTGTAAATATCTTGGAAAGTGGGAAGATCAAGACAGTGAAATAAGAGCTCAAATTCTAAGGAGAAGCATTTGCTGTAACCCTAAAACATTCTGTGGGCACAAGCAAATAACCTCATCATAACTTGTGGCACAAATACTCTGCAGTCTCCATGAGTTCTGAGAAATTATATTTAAAGATTTTGTTTTTTTCAAAATGTTCTTTTTCTATAAGTCCCAGGTAATGAACCATTTCAGTGCCTAAAATAAATGAGAAAGTTCTTTATATATTCTTCAATATCAGGTAAGCTACAGATTTTAATAAATGCAATTTTTTATTTATTTATTTTTACTTTCAAGTGTAGATACCAAAGCACATTTTATGTGACTTGACAGCTACCTTCTGTATGGCTGGCATTCAGGGCCTTTCTAATAAATAAAATCTCTTTCAGATATTTAACTGGAAATTATCAACCTGTTGGGTCTTTAATGAATTAGATGTTTATTAAGTAAGAATAAATTACATTATTTGCATCAATTTCAATGCCTATGTTCCACTAACTGACAGATCTGAATTACTAATGATTCACAAAAGGAAATTTGTTATTAGCGATAAGAGGATCAGTTTTCAATAATCTTCTAAATTATTCAGAGAAATAATACTCTGAGCATATTAATATATAACATGGATTTGCAAAACCATTTATCTCAAGTTTTTTTTTCAAATGAGTGGAAAATATCCTAAACAAACAGAAAAACATCACTAGAAACACATAGAAATATACATATAATGAACTACAAAGCTAGCTTCATAAACTAATGATTCTACACTACACTAACTTGCTTTTCAGAAAAAATCATCCTCAACACTTGATGAGAATAAAGATGCATTTTCCCACATTTAGAAATCAACTCATTATAGTGAATAGTAATCTCAAAGGCCTTAATATTATAAAACTTTCTATCATTACAATAGAAATTAAAAAAAAAGTTATCATTCTGTAAAAAAGTATATGTGAGTTATAAAAAAAGCATATGTAAGTTATAAAAATATTCAGATGGAATCATGCTTCATAGTAAATTGGGAGCTTAAAGTGAGATATTAGAGAGGACACAGGCCCCAGTACTGAATGCTGGGGGATACCACTAGTGGCTGGACACCAGCCAGATTTAACTCCATTTCACAGAATCACAGAATGTTAGGGTCTGGAAGGGACCTTAAAAGATCATCTGTTCCAACCCCACTGCCAGAGCAGGATCACCTATACCAGATCACACAGGAATTCATCCAGGCAGGTCTTCAACACCTCCAGACAGGGAGACTCCACAATGTCCCTGGGCAGCCTGTTCCAGTGTCCTGTCACCCTCACAGTGAAAAAAAAAATTCCTCATGTTTACATGAACCTTTCTATGCTTCAATGTCCACCCATCACCCCTTGTCCTGTCTTTGGGCGTCACCAAGAAGAGCCTGGCTCCATCTCGGCATTCACCCTTCACGTATTTATAAACATTAACGAGGTCACCCCTCAGTCTCCTATTCGCCAAGCTAAAGAGATCCATCTCCCTCAGTCTATTCTCATAAGGCATATGTTCCACTCACCTAACTGATTTTCTGGCTCTACACTGGACTCTTTCGAGCAGTTCTCTGTCTTTGAACTGAGGGGCCCAGAACTGGACACAATATTCCAGATGTAGCCTCATTTGTACAGCTGAAGGTGACAGAGCTTTGCTCCTTAAAACTGGTGTAGTTGGGTATAAGAGTTGGGCATTTATAGTGCACTTAGTCATTCTAAACAAGCTCCAGGAATGCCCCAGCTAATCACTGCATAGACGATGCAATGGACTGATTTGCATGGAGTTTACTGAACTTCTAGGCAGTAACAATAAGGGGATTGAAAATAGTCCAGGCCAGATGATACTACCACTAAATTCTTGTCACAGGGATTCTTGAGTAGGACCTCAGGCAGAGTCAGAAATTCCCCCTGGCAGCTCATCTTCTTATGTCAGTTGTTAAATAGTATTTCTGAATTTACATATGTTAATATCTTGAAGGAGAACCTTAAAGAATTGCCTCAACTGGACATAGGTAATATAATTTTAATCAGTCTGTAGAAACTGTCTATGCAGAAACAATCCCATCAGCGAGTCTTTTGTACACAGACAAGATATTTAGGGGTTGTTTTCTTCGTAGTTTAATATCATCAACAAAAAATGATGGTGCATGTGCTAGAATAGTCACAAAGAACCATGAATAGGCAGGATTATACGAACTAAACTGCAGATAAGTGAATCTCCCCAGCTCAGCTGAAAATTCTTGCAGAATTCTTGCAGCAGATACTCCTGTCACCAAATGGACAGTGGCCATTCTGTTTGAGATCTCATCCATGTGAGTGCTACCTGGTGCAAAAATCCCAGTAAACAGTTTTTATTATCTCTATGAGTGTCTGTGCAGTATAACTCTCCAGTCAAAATATATCTCCTTGCTATATCCAATAATGATTTAAAATATTAAACATAAGTGTAATTCTACAGAACAATAATACATAGGCCTAAAATTATTTCAGAACTCCTCTTTCCAAATCCCACATATAATGAATTCAGGTTTTGCACATTCTGGAGGTTTAAGCTTCCACCCACTTACATGCTCATTCCCTGTCCTCAACAGGGCAAGGGAAGAATATAGAACGGAAAATGTTTGTGGGTTGAGATAAAGACAGGGAGATGACTTATCAATTACTGGTACTGGCAGAACAGACATGAGCTTGGAAAAAAAAAACTTGATTAAAAATAGATGTGGGTACTGAGAAATAATGACAAAGAGATTAAAACACCTTCCCCCACACCTTCTTCCCAACTCAACGTCATGTGTTTGTTCCTAGTTCCTCTACCTTTGGACATCTGCTCTAATGCCTGGAGTTTCTCCTCTTCCTCCTTCTTCTGTCCCCTTGCTGCTCTCACAGTTCTTACACTTTTTTTTCCTCACTCCTCATTGACATGCAGCTTTTCACCCTTCCTTATATTAATTTTCCCCATAGTCTTTCAAACTTGGCTTTTGGCCCTGCAGTGGGTCAGTTGAGGGCAGATGAAACCAGTTGTGTACAGTACAGGGCAGCCATGACCTCTCATCACAGAGGCCAGCAGCTTCCGCCCTGCCTCTCAGCCTCTGTTGCCAGCACCTTGCCACCTACACTCAAAGCACCTTGCCACCTACACCTATTACAAGATGTATTACAGTTTTGAGGTAGTAGATAAATGTTTGTAAATATGCCATACACATGTTCCTCTCCCCTCCTCTGGGAGCTCACCCTTCCTTTAGATGTCATTTTGGTCAGAAGATGAAGCAAACCAAAAGAAGATGATGCCTTATGCTTCCCTCTGGGCTTTGGTTCAACACCCCACCACCTCAGTTCTCAGCCTGTTGAAATGTCACCCAGGATCACTTCTACACCTTCTTCACCTCACCAGGAATTAAATATTTTCTTACATTTAAAGAGATACCAAGAACAAGTATCATGAATTAACTAAATGGATTTTCCCCAAATATTGTCTGTTTGCTTTGGCCTCTCACTTGAAGTTAGATCAAAGAATAGGCTGAAAATCATTTTAGCTGGAGGTAATACTGAGTACAGATTTGGATTCCTCTGGGGCTCTGCATAAGGAGTCTGCAAACCAGCTGTGCTGCAAAAGTGGAAACCAAAAATAATAGACTTCGCATACTTTTGCTAACATTTATTTTTCAGAATATTATAAGGATCACTTTCTTTAATTGGAAGCTTAACAAAAGAATTCATAATAACTTGCTGCTGCCAAGTAATATCCAGATTGCTGTTCAAGTAAGTGCAACTGCGGAAAATTAATGGATAGCATTAAAGCATTCTTTTGATTCTTCATGTATTTGTGTTCATAAATCCTTGGTTACTGATGATCACAAATATTCATTGAAGCTCTATTGAATTGCATTATTTTGTATTTATATAGATAAATGAATTAGTTACAAACCAAATTATAATTCATGCAGTTCAAACTAGTTAAAGGATATAAATGATTTGATTAATCTACAGAGATGAGACAGTGGAAAATAACGTTCAATTCTTCCACAGACTGTGGAATACTGTGAAGTTACAGTGGTTAACAAGACATCTCCTATCAAAACAAGCTGAGAGAGTTGGGGTTGTTCAGCTTGGGGAGAAGGCTCCAAGGAGACCTTATAGTGGCCTTGCTGTACCTGAAGGGGCCTGCAGGAAAGATGGGTAGGGGTTTTTTCACAAAGCCATGTAGTACTAGGACAAAGGGCAATGGTTTTAAACTAGAGAAAGGTAGATTTAGAATGGCCATTAAGAAGAAGTTCTTTACTATGAGGGTGGTGGAACACTGGAATGGATTTCCCAGGGATTTGTGGAGGCCCTATCCCTGGACACATTCAGGCTCAGGCTTGATGGGGTTCTGAGAAACCTGATCTAGTTGCACAAGTCCAGGCTTACTGCAATGAGATTGGACTAGGTGACCTCTAGAGGTCCCTTCCAACAAAATGCATTATATGATTCTGTGTCATTTTTCAATGACTAATATTTTGATCCCACATTTTCAATTTTTGCATGTGGTTATATGCTACTATCTTAGAATTAAATTGCTGACTTCTATAAGAAATACTTTGTAAGTCCATACTTACAGTAGTGTTGTCCCTTCCCTAAAGGATATGCTGTAATAGTAAGGATCTTTTGCAGCACTGATTCATTTCTTCAGAAATCTCTTTGTTTTGTGACAATTTGTTCTTGAGTTCTTTTATCAAAGTTTCAAAATACCATCTTCCCTTTGGCTTCAGAGAACACTGAGAGAATAAGTATTTGTGGTGTGCATTTCTTTTATAAAACTGTGCTTTTTATCAGTAGTATGGAAAGATGGAAGTAAATATGATTAACAAAAATATTTCCATGGTTTATAAGTATTTTGATATTCCAATTTTATTTTTTTTTGTGGAGACTGAATCTATTACAGTTTTATTAATATAAAGACTTTGGATCAGGTCCTGATATAAGTAAAATCTATAAGTGTAATTGAAATTAGGATCTGTTTTTCCCTCTTATGTTAAACTTGTCATATGTGACTGAACTTGTTAGCTAAAACTAAGTTTTCACTAGGAAACTTAGAAGTAGTAACATTTAAATATCTGAGACAGTTCTGTTTATTGACAGAGAACTGACAGTCTCTCCTTCAGTCCTCTCACTTCTCTCATGTTGGCAGTTTGCTCTACACCCCATGTCTCCAGTTCATGTATCTTTTCATCTGGTCGATATAAAGCTGAATGCATTAATTTATAGGATGTGGTGGATTGATTCCAGCAAACAGATCAAACACACAGCTTCCTTTTCAATCACTCTCTGCTCCCTGTGTATTGGGAGAAAACAAACCAGAAGGAAAGTGAAATTTGTAGTTGAGGTAATGATAATTTCATAATAAAAGCAAAAGTTGTGCTCACAAGCAAAACAAAAGAACAAAGTTATTCACTTCTGCCCATCATAAGGCAAATGTTCAGCCACTGCAAACTGAGGTCTTCAACTGTATAGAAGTTGCTTGGTGAAATAAACTCCATAACCACGAAAGTCTTTACTTTGCCCTCCATTCTGTGAGCATTTTACTCAAGAATCTGACATGTGATGTTGAATATCTCAACTATGTTCATTTGAAATCTTTTGGCCACTTCCACCTTACTCACTTTGGGAACTGATGGGTGGGAGAGAAGAGGTGTTGATTCTGCGCAAGAACTGTTCAGCAGTTGTCAACATACTGGAATGTTATCAACACTGGTTTAGTCAGCACAGCACCATACAAGCTAATATGAAGAAATGTAACTTTGTAACTTCATTCTAACCAGACACAGTACATAGGAATACAATAAGCAATGAGTATTAAAATCATAGCGGCAAACAGAATAATAAGAAAGTATATCGCCAACTGGAGGGCATCGCATGGTGTAGATAAGTGTTTGAGTTACAGATGACTTTTTCTAATTTGAGACACTGATTTGGATCTTTATCTTGTGTCCTAGTTCCTAGTTTTCATAATATTCTTAGAAATTTCAAATTTTGGAACCCTTTATGACTTGGCTGAAATTCCTGAATGGGCAGAAAAGTTATTAGATGGAGAAAGATAATAAAGTCAAGTATACAATCCAAGCCTTTCCTTCAAGGATTCCAGGCATCTCTTCTTTCATTTCCAGTTTTTTCACTCTTAAAGTATGCCACCAATCTAAAAGGACCATGGAAGAAGTATTAAATGTCTATGTGATTAAGTTTACTGATAGTATGAAATTAAGAGCAGCACACAGCACAAAAGAGTGCTACAGATATTCCAAATGCTCTGTTTTTCTCCTTTATCTCACCAAAGATTTGTCCAATATTGTTCACTTTTATAAACTCTCATTGCATGCTAAGTAAGCTAATACTCAAGTCCTTTATACTCTTCTGAAACAAAGACCAAGTTAAATACTCCATCAGGAGGGAATGCAGCAAAATAGGCATTGAGAGGACCTCCTGGAATGTTCAATCCTGTCTTCTGAAATTTCAGTCTTAATAAAGGAGGAAACTTTTTGCTTACATTTTCTCAAAGGTGGATATATGGATAAATTAAATAATGTAAAACACTAGAGGTCCCTGCTCCTAGATACTGACTATAACACAGTCAAGACTGAGTTGCTTAGTGCTAAAGATACTTATAATTAGGAATAATGGCTCACCTTAGACTCTGAGTAGAAGGAAGCCCACAAAACAGCTACACCACACAACAAAACCTTGAGGAGGGCTCAATACCTTACATAAATTTAAAATATACAGCATAGGACCATGAAAGCCTACAAAGGAAAATTAAGAGTGATCTAGGTCCATTCAGGTATTTATGAAGTAAAATTAAAAAAATTTTAATGTCAATATCTTATCCAACAATCAGGAATGAACAAAGCAATTCTTACTAGTCTTTGACTATCCAGACTTGCAAAACTCCAGGCAGAATGATTGGATAATCAATTTAATCCAAAGTGTCACAGGCAACTTAATTAGGCAATGAACTCTATGTAATTCAATAAATTGCACATGACTTGCAAAAAAACCCTTCCAAAATAACAACAAAAAACCCTCCAAACACATTCCACTATCTTTTCAAACTGCACAGAGGAAGTGAAATAAAATTCCATAAAATATCCTTGTCACTGGGAACTTTTTTTTTCAAATACCTGTGTAGGATTATCAAAGTGCACTTTAAAGTACTTTTAAATCTTTGCCTCACAAAGACATTCAGATGATTACTTCAGAAGTTCACTCACAGATGATCTGAAACCTTATATAACATCCAGACTAAACTTATTTATAGCCATTTATCATGTACTAATATTATTTTAAAATTAAAGGATTTTTCTTGCCTTGATATATCCCCTCTCAGTGCAGTTATAAGTCATTATATCCTCTCTTAACCTTCCCCAGCTAGGCTAGACAAACAGAGCTCTCCTTAATCTTTTCTTTGTAAGGTAAATATTCCATTCCTTTAATCATATCTCTTCTCTGATTCTTATCCAATTTAAATTAATCATTCCTGAGACAAGAGATTAGAGGTGTACATAATATTCCAGATGGGGCCTTGCTGATGCCTTGTGCAGTGGTATTTACCTTTTGCTTTCTCCTAGAAGAGTCTGCCACTGAATGCATTCCATAACAGCAGCAGCCTTGTTACATCTCTTTGGGAGTTCATACTCAATTCCAACAAATATACCCAGATATTTTTCCCCATTTCAATACATGAGAATTTCAAATCACCTTTTGTAGCAAATTTGTATTATCTACTCTTGAAAATATAGCTCTGACTTTGTGGTATTAAATCGTATTCCATTTGTGTGATTTCTTCAGACAATCAAATCCTGATGCAGTCTCAGCACCTTTTCAAGCATATACAAGTTTCTATCTCAATGTTATGAACAAACATAGTCCACATGATCAGGCCCAGTGCTAATGCTTGAGAGGTATCTGCACTAATTTTTCTCCAGCCTGTCTAGCTTTTTGAGTATAGCTGGGCATAGCCTTCCTCCTAACAAGCTTCTTTCACTCCTTGTGTTATTCAATGTCATTACAATCTTTAATACTAATTCTTCTTCAAGAAGTATTATCAAATGTTTAGTTTAAATTTAAATAGTGTAAATTTATTTTTTTGGCCTCTCTAGGAAGCCAGTTATCTACAAAGATAGTAAGTTATCCTGACACAATCTGTATGAGAGAAAACCATGTTAGAATGTAAGTTCCATTTACCTCTATATCCCTAACAAGTTCTTGTTAAAAATCTGCTCTAATGCTTTGCATAACTCTGCAATCAAACTAGCTACTTGGATCATGTTCTTTTGCCACTGTTTTTTTATCTTGATGCTACATTTGTTGTTCTCCCAGTTTACCATTACCAGATGTATAGATTAATTTAAAATTACTTCTACTACATTTGCAATACCATGTGCTAAATGATTCAGTTGACTTGAATAGGTATTATCAAGCTCTTTAATTCTTTCACAATTAGAAATAATAATTTTGCTCTTAACTTCTACCCTGTAATTGGTATCATGGTCTTGTCATTTGCAGCAGACAATGTGCTCCCTCACAGCAGCACTCAAAAAACCCCCCACAAACCAGCAGACCCTCTCCCTCTCTCTCACCCCAAATCCTCTAATGGTATGATTAAATAAAATGTGGGTCATTTCTAGATCTTCTTTGCTGTGTTCTAATTCAAATTATACAGAAGCTTTCTTCTTTCCTACTTTCACCTCTCACTTTTCTTCTTAGTTTTGTCATTTGCACACTCTACAATTTTCTTTCAACCTATCACAGCTGAAATGATGAGATGCAACTCGATATTTTGTAGTATTGGTCCACTTATCTTCCATGCCGCTTAATTTTTAGCAGTTCTGAGTTGTTCCAACAAGTTCTCATTGGGATCTAAGAGGATAACCCACTCTGAGAGTATGCTCCAAAGGGACTGTATCTCATTTGACTTCTACACCACACAGGGCTTTCACACTTAGCCCATTCTCAAACAGTGCAGACATTTTCCACCTTCAGAAAGCTGTGCACAATGAATGTTAACTTACACTCTCAGTTCAGTTTCATTCTACAAATAGCAGCAATTCCTATGGGTAGCCAGCTTTCCCTGCAGTAAACTTGTCTTAAATGAGAAAGACAGGTAATGGCTAATATAGATGCACTTTAAAATTAATTCCCTTAGATTTTTTTTTTTTTTTTTTTTTAAAATGAAAATTGTTATATCACTTTTTGGTGAGAATATTGTTTCAGAATAGTCTTTTTCTTGCAACTAGATATAAAATACTCTTAAGATATTTATTGTATATACTGGGGGGAAAAAAGAGCATATTTTTATCCTAACTTTTGATAGATTAGAATAATATTAAAATTCCAAGTGACTGCAGTCACTGCATAGCTCTAAGCAAGAAATTCTTCAAAATATATAAAAAGGTTTTTTGTTTGGTTTCTCTTTTTTTTTTTTTCAGAAGAGATAGTCACAAAAATTAAGTGGAAACTATTAAGTCACAAAATCAGAGGATAATTCAAGTGGTAAGAGACCTTCAGACCTTCAGAAGTCTCTGATCCAGTCTCTTTCTCAAAGCAAGTTCCTTAGGTATTTTTCCAGGATAGTCTTTAAAACTTCCAAATATGTACTCTGGGCAACCTCCTCCACTATCTGGTTGTTGTCTTGGTGAATATGTTATTCCTTATATTTAATTTTAACCTCTTTTGTTTCAGCTGTTGCCACTGTCCTTCATCCTCCCACTGTGTAGTTCTGTGGAGAGTCTTTTTGTAGGTATTGTGGAGACTAATCAGTGAGAAATGTAGAAATAACTGATTTTATTAAGAAAAAACCCCAACAAACAAACAACCCCCCTATATTCCCTGTGTCACGAATATTTGTTCCAAATGCTTGTGCATCAACTTTGGTGAGTTTGTGCAAAACTGTTTGAAAAACTGTTTTTATCTTTATGACCTGAGAATGAAAGTTTAAGTGAATTTTAATTATTTTTAGCCAGATGAATGCATGTATAGGAATTAGATATTACGCATGGGATTTAAATCTAACTCAAAATAAATTCCAGATATAAAATTAATTTATGAAGAAATTCAAGAAATGAGTGTATTTATCTCCTTCCAGTATACACAGTGCCACTACATCCAAGCTTACTAGTTTGGAATCCTAAGAGGTAAACTCAGTGTGAATGCAGCTATAATTTACTGAAGCAGTATTTCTCTATTGATTCAGCACTTCACTGAAGACCAGGGCCCTTTATTCTGTGCACACTGATTTGTTTAGAAATAGTGAGGACATATTAAAAAAAAAAACAAGGAAAAAAAAGACAATAAGGCTATAGAGATGGGTTAAAGGTCTAGGGCTGGAGGATTATTGATATTATTTTTTGAAGTGTAGCACCTAATCAGTGTGTACAGCCACTAAGCATGGACAGAAAGAACACAATCGGTGCTGACTTCTCAGCCAGAAAAATAATCTGGTTATAAGGCAAAATGGCAGGCAAACACTGCAAAGGTTTAGAAAAGCACAACCTACTGAATCAGCAATATTGATATAATATATGAAATACCCATTCTAACATTTTTTAGGGCATTCCATTGCCTCAGTTTCCAGATATTTCACTATTGTCATCCTTGAACAAATGTCTTTGAATCTTATTATAATTTTCCTTTTGTTTTCTCTTCCTAGTTTACAAAAGTTAAGAAATTCCCCAAATAATAAGTGATGCCTAGCTATTTTTTCTCTTTTTTATTACCACGAACCTCTACTTACTGTTAAGATTTTTTACACAAGACTATTTTGGTGAAAAGGAAATGCTGTTAGCATGGGTGCTCTTCCTGCTTAACAAGCTTGCTGTTGCTTTTTATGACTCTCTGGTGTCTAACAGTTTAGATCTGCAGTCTTACTTTGATCATTTAATGCAATACATGTTATTTCCAAAGTATGGGCATATAATTTTACCCAGCCTGTCACACAGGTTTCAGATGAAGGGTTTCTGAACAGAGCCACACAGAGAACATTAGTAGTTTTGCTTGTTCTTGGTTCATATTTACTCAATTATTTTATTATTTTAAGCTCTAGATATACTTTAAATTCAATGATTTTTAAAAAGGCCTTAGTTTCAATAAGTTGCCTGTGATACAGGTACCTGCTTATTTTTATTCTGAGAGTTTGTTTGCAAGTCCTTGCAAAGACAATGTAGAACACAAAGGAACAGAGAGGAAGTTTGGATTTCAGGTAGTAATATATTGGTCTTCTTTGTTTACTATTTACACTCAACAATAAAAATCTGTGTAATTTCCTTAAACATCAAGAATGACAATTTATTTTATTAAATGCTCAGCATTTGGTAAAGCTTTAATTTTGTAGTGTTCCTTACTAAATTTTACCTTATCTGTTTTTTTTTTCCTAAAGAAAGCTTATTTGACAGTTTTTAGATAGTAATAAAGATGGTAATAATGTTTCTTTTTGTAAAGAAAATGTTATAGCAGAAAAATGTAAAATATAGGTTGGAAAGGTCATCCAGTTCCTGCCCTGAGGCAGAATCAGTTCAACCCAATGGTTAACTGAGAAGGCCAAAAGCTGTTTTTACTGCTATCAAGTTAGATCTTCCTTCACCAAGATGTAACAAGATGTATTTCACAAAAGGCCAAAGAAAAGAAAGACAAGCACAACAGGAAGTCTGAGCTGCTCCTTGAAGACCCTCCAAACTTGTAGAAACATCAGGCTATTTAAGAGACTGCTTTTTAGCTGCTTTTTCTCTGTGTCTCACAGCAGCACTGTGATAAAGATAGTCTTCACTAAACTGGCTTTCTTTATCAAAGGCCAAAAAGATAAAGATAGAGAAGAAGAAAACAATACGGTAGAGAAAGAAAGCACATAAAAATGTTTGTAACGTTATACAGGCATTTTTTATACTACAGATTATGTCCAAGATCTTGCCAAAGCCAGTGAAGACAGCAATATACTATGCTGTTTTCTTAGTGTTTGATGCTAAAGTTCAAACTATTGAGATGGTTTAGTGAGTGGAGATTGAAAGGACTGAGGTTTGCTGGCAGATCTCCCCATGAAGACACTTTTAAGACTTTATAAAAAAAGCAATAAAGCTCAGCTGCTCAGTATTTTACTGAAAGTACATTCTAGGGAAATATTTAACATATCATTTTAGGTGCACTGATTTTTGCTCCTCTGTTCCTCAGATTTGTGGTATGTGGTTCCAGCTTAGACATTTTTTTGTCCAATTTAAAAAAATTGTTCTCACTGATGTTAATTCAGTTTTATTTTTAACTACTACAATTTCTTTCAATATGCAAAGCTGGGGTTTTGTTACTGTGAGTTTTGCAATTCCCATCTTTAAATTACTTCTATAAGCATTCACATAGAAATATTCACAGCTATCATATAAGCAAATAGATTTTATTTTTGTTGTGCAGTACTAAGCAAATTGAAACAAGATAGAGAGGCAGCTTCAGATGTAAACCAGAAAATATCAGTGACAAATTAACATAAGAGAAAATGGCAAAATGCTACAGATATTCAGTAAATTGTGTGAAAGTCTATTAAAAAAAAAAGTGTCACAATGCCAAAGTTTTATTTGTCTTTTTGAAAATAAGCTATTTACAGGCAAATATTCAGATAACTAAGGAACCACACTGTCTTTACATATTCTCATGAGGTGTACTACTTCATAAAGGATGAAACTATCAACTAGCTGAAAGGTTATTGTCTTTTTATATGGGTCTTGTCAAACACAACTCATTTTTATTTTATGACAAAATAAAAAACTGGTAACTAAAGATACATAGGACACTAATGAATTTTAAATACATTCAGTATTATGTTTGCGTTTTATTTTGATTAACAATTATTGTAAATATCAATAATGCTCAAACAGTTTTCAGAACTGTGAGTGGACAGGTTACACAATATCCTGCCATTCGTAGTAGGGTATTATTAATATTAACATTACATCTGATAATGTTCAGAGGTTGTGTCAATTATTTAAGATATCAGAATGATGTCTCATGATGATTTCAGGTTGTGCAATTGTTAGTGAAAAATAATAGCAAAGCACAGCCAAAAGAAATCCTGATCAGTGAGACCAGTAAAACACACTGTCTTCCCAGGGGCTCAGCCGTATACTGCAGGTCTATAATTAACCTTCTGAATTCTCAGTGAATTAATACAGTCTAAATAAAGAAACACGTGAACAGAATTTCTATGCTTTACAGAGATTTCTCTCATGAATCTTTCAATATAAAAAATAAGCCTTTAAAAATATAGCCAAATGCAAAATTATGCTTCTGGGGGAATGGAGAGCCATGGGAAAATGTTAGCAACGATCACAAAAGTTAGGAAATCTTTTTAAACTGAGTGCAGTAGTTAAAAATCATTGTTGATAAAAGGTAATGAGTATAGTATAGACAGGTATCACATACTAGAATTAATAACATAAAATTGGCAATTCCTAAAAGCATACAGAAAGTATGTGTTGATATCTTTAAGTATGCAGCATGAGTTAGGTAGAATCAGAAAATCCTTTGCTTTCTAACACAGAAAGGAGACTTGTTTCCAATGATCATAAGTAATCAAGTACTAGTACCCTTGCAACATCGCTTTACCCAAACAGTGCAGCTGCAAGGCATTAGAACACAGGCAAATGTACAGTCAAGTCACTTCAAACTAGCTGTGACTACATGACTGAGTATAATGCTAACAAAATCAGAAATGTATGCACTAATAAGAAAAGGATTATGAATTGCCGATTCACCACAGACAAAATTCCTGGGTATAGCATTGTTATGAATGAACAAACACAAAATTTGTTTTGTTTCATAATGCATAATGTACTGTTCATCTCATTTGTTCAGAATCTGTCCAGAAAACTAATTAATGTTTGGCATCATCTATTTATTACATTATTGGATTTTTAATAAATAATTTTTAAAAGTCTCATTCTGTGAGCTATATCTATTGAGGAAGCAAACATGATGTCATACGTTTTCCTGTGTGTTTGGAAATGACAATAATTTTGTGTCAGCAGAAGAAAAAAAAAAAATATGTGTACTAGTTACAAGTTAGATACAGTCAAAAGATATTCATTACAGCATAGGAAAATGGAGGTCAGCCATTCTGCACTGCCAAGTAGAATTATCAAATAGCCACTGCAATATTGATACATTCATCCTTTACATGAGATCAAACACCCTAATATTATTTTTACTATTATAGACACTTGAAGGTCTTTATCCCTGATCTGTAGATGTACTGAGAGCTCTCTCTGTGAAATGCCAGCTGTCTAGCTATGTAAATGACTGCATGCTTTTCTGCTTTTATGTAATCTAGAGCCTTGTTTAAAATGCTGCAGGCTAAAGTGCTTTCCTCTAGAGTGTTGTGTTCAGGTATTCAGCTGTGCTAGGCAGATGAGATGTTCTGAGATGTTCTGTCTGTGTAGAGCAGGCACCAGGGAAACACCTCAAAAAGGTGTGCTACATCAAGTCTTTTAAGCCTGTTTTCAAAGAGCAGTTTGCTGGTTGTCACATACCAGCTGGAACTCAAAGTGCCTGGGGAACCAGGGGAAAGATGGAGCTCTTGTTACTCTACTAATAGCATTACTTACATAATATGGAGTCTGTTGAGTGTTAGCATGTGCAGTAGTTAACAGTTTAGCCACAATACTTGAGAACACTTGGTAAACACATTTCTGCTGGCTGAGCATAGGATCTGTATTTGTTCTGCAGTACAAGCTCGATTAAACTTCATACTCTTTAAACAATCATTCAGACCATGTAAGAGTCTCAACTGCTCTCAACAGGAAAAGTTCAGGTATGCACAGAGTGCTTCAATCAGCCTAAGTAACTAGGGGACTAAGGCCAAACATATTACAGCCCACAAGGTTTTTGCCTCAAGATAGGTTCTTCTTAATGCTGTTGAAGACAAGCTTGATGATCTTAGAGGTCTTTTCCAACTGAAACAATTCTACGATTCTGTATAGTGCCACCAAGATCTTCACAACCATTTTTGAACATGATTTTCCCCCTAATAGAAAGAAAATTAATAAATAAATTTGTGAGCTACAGTAAACAAAAATCACACCAGCTGTTAAGTGCACACTGCTAACCAAATGCAGAAAAAATGAAGAATAAAGAGAAAGAAAGAAAGAGAGAAAGAAAGAGAGAAAGAAAGAAAGAGAGAAAGAAAGAAAGAGAGAAAGAAAGAAAGAGAGAAAGAAAGAAAGAAAGAAAGAAAGAAAGAAAGAAAGAAAGAAAGAAAGAAAGAAAGAAAGAAAGAAAGAAAGAAAGAAAGAAAGAAAGAAAGAAAGAAAGAAAGAAAGAAAGAAAGAAAGAAAGAAAGAAAGAAAGAAAGAAAGAAGAAAGAAAGAAAGAAGGAAAGAAAGAAAGAAAGAAAGAAAGAAAGAAAGAAAGAAAGAAAGAAAGAAAGAAAGAGAGAAAGAAAGAGAGAAAGAGAAAGAAAGAAAGAGAGAAAGAGAGAAAGAGAGAAAGAAAGAAAGAAAGAAAGAAAGAAAGAAAGAAAGAAAGAAAGAAAGAAAGAGAAAGAAAGAAAGAAAGAAAGAAAGAAAGAAAGAAAGAAAGAAAGAAAGAAAGAAAGAAAGAAAGAAAGAAAGAAAGAAAGAAAGAAAGAAAGAAAGAAAGAAAGAAAGAAAGAAAGAAAGAAAGAAAGAAAGAAAGAAAGAAAGAAAGAAAGAAAGAAAGAAAGAAAGAAAGAAAGAAAGAAAGAAAGAAAGAAAGAAAGAAAGAAAGAAAAAGAAAAAAAGAAAGAAAGATAGATGAGTAATGAGAAGGAAGTAGGAAGTAGAGGAAAAGTAAAACAGAAAGAGAGTATGACATTTTTCCAAGACAGTTAATTCTGATTTGTTAATTCAGAATTTCATAGTGACATAACTTAACAACTCAAACCCTCAAACCTTGATGTTCTAGAATAGAAAAAATATCCTCAGGTGGATAGCAGTACAGAGAGAATAAAAATTAACCATATTTTTAATTAAATCTAATGGAGGACAAGAATAAATACCTTTGTCATCATGATATTAAGTGTATTAAGTGAAGAAAATGAAAACATTACAATGGGATGCACATGTTTCCATTACTTAATCCTTATTTATGTCCTGGAGATTTTTCTCCAAATTGTCTTTTGAAAGAATTTCTCCTTTTTTAAAGTAGTGAATTCTATAATGCAAAAGAATGATTTTAGGACAATGTATCATGGATTGACTTCCACCATTGGATGCAGTGCAATTTAAAGTGAAACTTTGGTATTTAAATTGGTTGCTGTAACTGAACAGATTCACGGTCCTAACAGAATTTAAAATGACATATTGAAAAAAAATCTCTTAAAACAGTTTTGGGAAGGTTTCTTGTTTATATTTTGAATATTACATAATCTATGCCTTTTGATTGAGAATTTGAAGGTATTATTCTTGCTTGTATTAAAAAAATAAATAAATCCATCCTGAAAATAATTTGCAGATTTGGAAAAAAAGGGGCAGGGAAGAAAGACATTGAATGCTAAAAAAATTGAACATAAGTTGAAAACAATGAATAATAATAATAAAAAAAGTAATACCATTTCCCTAATTTAGCACTAAATCATCGTTTCACACATTCAGAAAGAACTTCAGAGGATGCCAATCACAGTATCTGGGACAGTGTATGCAATCTAGGGCATCTGGGACAGTCATAAGTGTCTTTTCCTAAGCAAAAATTTATGTACAGAAATATTGATCATGAACTGAATATATTGATAATTTCAGACAGAACAATAAACATGTGACCATGGTTATTACATCAGGCCAGGATGGAGATCACCTTTGTTATTTACTTTGTGAAATAGGATTTTAAGAAATTTCCTTTTTCAAACACTGCAATGCTGAAGACATGTTATGTGAAAGTGAGGTTCAAAAGTTTCAAAGGCCACATGAACAGATCTTCCAGGTTTGTTGGAAACAAACTTTAGTCATATTTACATTACATTAGTTCAATTTTACTTACATCGATCTGCAAATCTGGTGCCTTTATAGCCAAAGTCTCAAATTAGGTCTTTTTATTAACAATGACCTAACAGCAACAGCAGATCTTCATCATTTTTAAACAGGAAATGATGATGGAAGATTACAGAAGCTGTGAGATTCTTCTACGGGCACCTAAAGACAACATATGCAGTGGACATTTACAATATCATGGAACTTTTCAGAGCTCTTAGACATCCTAAAAAGTGAATACAAAAGCTTTTTCTTTTCTAAACATTATTTTTGATAATAATAAATAGATATATATCTGTCTATATTTTAAAATACAGTGGAATACAAAATCTGAAACATTATAGCCTGATCTGCTGCCATTTTGTCTCTGTAGAGTTGTGAGAATTTAGAAGGTTCTTTGGTACAAGGTATAATTTGTGAAAGTACATTTAATATGACACAGCAAACACAAGGGACTAAGCTTCTGGATTGCACTCCAAATAGCAGGATTCTCTGCTGAAATCTGGGCTTAGGAATGCTACATTCTGAGAGAGGAAAATGTCATTTTTTCTTACTTTGCTTGCAAATGCACCTGGGTGCAGGGGTATTTGCTTTATCAAATCATGATTATCAATTGATATAATGAGTTTAACAAGGTATTATTAATAGCTTAATAGAACTTAAGTAAACTTTAGTAACCTTTAGTGCATTTTGGTCAGACCTTTAGTAACCTATAGAAGGACGTGCAGGCGTGCTGCAGAAGCAGGAGACGTGCTGATGTGCAACTGTATATCACAGGATGTGAAATAGGCTGATACAATGAAGAAACATTGAAGCCACAACTGAAGGAAGGACAACCAGAACAAAGAACAATGAAGTTACAGTCTGCAGCCAGCAGGAACCTCAAAAAGATCATCCAATGAACTTTGAGACACCCCAACTGTTAGCCTATCAGCTAAGGACAAGTAGCTATAGCAATACAAGAAGAAGAGTATAAAAATGATGTGCTGAAACAATAAAGTTGAATTAGACCACTAACTCTATGAGTGCTTGAGTCTGATTCCTTTCACCCCGACGGCGGCACCTGGGTGCTTGGAAGATTACTGTTTCTCTCTATTTCCCACTAAGCATCCATGTACACAAAGTATGAAAATGAAGAATTCATACATAACTCATGTACAAGAAGTTTCTGCATAACACCTAGACTGTGGTAACTCTGACTGTGTGCTTTCTTAGCAATAGTATTTTCCAGTCACATAGAAATCTTTTCTTAAACTTTGATTTATTATTCCTTTGTCCTGAAAATTCTCATGTGGTGCTGTGCTTTTCTTGAACTTAGATTTATATCAGTGTTTCTCAAAATAAATGCATTTTATTCTCTTAGCTCCTTCTATGTAAAGATGATTTAGTCTTATTTTTCTGAGTGCCACTACAGACAATGAAGTCAATGTGAGTTTTCAGTGCCCACTATATTTGCAGATATGTCAAATTTAGCTTTCTCCTTTTGTTTTATCTATTTTCCTCCTTTAACCATAAATGTAAGAGTCTAATTTACATATGTTGTGTTTTGCTTTTTAAGAAATACTTTGCAGCCTCAGATTTAGACATTCCCATTTCATATTTCCTGTTCAAGTGGAAAGTTCAGCTGCCAAATGACAGCAATTGCCTGTGTTTTTTTTTCCCATGTAGTGTTTGAGATTCACTGCTTTCAGCTTTCTTCAGAATAGCTCTGCTTCCATTACTTAGTCAAGTCATCACAGTGCAAATAATGTAATTCATTATCATCATGTCATTTGCAGTGTGAATGAGATGATGAGGCAAAATGAGAAAATACTGCTTCACGTCAAAAATGAAAATTGTAAACATTTCTTACAGGATGGGGAGTTGCTGAGTCTATTTTCCAGCTGAAAAATAAATATGTAATGGTAGGTAGTACTATTCTTGGCTTGAACACAGACACACACACATGCTAACAACTTGTTAGTAGTCTAATCTGACTTTAATAAGTCCCAAAGCTCTCAGTGGTTGGAGTGTAACTTGCTAGGATCAGCTATTTATACAATTCAAGGCTATTTGAGGAGAAAAAAAGGGGAACAAAAAAGAAGAGAAAGAACCAAAAGCCCACCAAAAAGCACAAAAAACCCTCTAGAGCTGAAATCAGGGATTTCAGCCAGACAACACATTTTGTTTTACAGATACTCACAAAATTTGATAAATGAGCAGCTGTACATTACCCTTGAGCTACTATATTTAGACAAGTGGAACAGATGGTACGGCTCTGCTTCTTCTGCAGTGAAACCTAGATATTGATGAAGGCAATGAGATTATTGCATGTACAGTCATGAAGTGCATCATAAAAGTGGTGAGCAGGGCAAAAATTCTCTTTGTAACCTCTGGTTATGGCATATAAACCAAATAACACCATTAAGGTTAAGACTACGGACATTCTTGCCGGTATGCAATGAAGACATGCACCACTGAACCACTCCTGAATGCCTGAAATAATACAACCAGAGCCTTCATTGTGACATGGCATTAGTTCTCTACCCCATATACATGTTTTTGTTATCCTTGTTGTTCCAGCAGTTCCTATTCTGAAACAGGGCTGGCTTTCTAACAGGGATGTTTGATATACCTGTTCCCAGGATCAGAAGTTATTCTCATCCTTCAGGCAGTACAGGATGCTGGCAAAAGGTACATTTGTAATGTGTCAGGCAGTGAGTTTCAAGATCAGTCCTCGATGCTGGAGTATATTAGGGTATAGTACTGGCACGTAGTACACATTAGTTGCTCCATTCAGAGCATTCTTAGTGACATATCCATGACTTTTTCTGAGAAAAGGCAAGTATATTGGGGAAGGTGGAACTGTGTGGTCACCTGACAGTAGAATCCCAAATCTCACAGAAAACTGCCTGGTTTCAGATTCAGTTAAAGAAATACAGTTGGCATTTGAGAATAAATCATTATGGCCTGACAGATTTTTTTGGTCATTCAAATCAAAGTTTTATCATTATGACAGTGTAATTGGGCCTTTCCAAATAAAATTAATCAGATTGCTCTGCAGGGGAGCTCAGGTAAATATCCCACAGAAGGGCCATGGTTTTGCAAACATTAAATGACAACTCGTAGTGATATTTTTGTATTGGTTTTGCTAAAAATCACACAAAACAAAACACAGGTGTTAATGTAGATGAAACATACAGAAATGTACACAGCAAAGGAAACAAAGTCTCTACGATTTCTATTGTCATTACTTTCCTTAGTGGACACAGTCTTAATCATTTCCATCTTTAGAGCTTCAAAATTCACTGAAGTGTCATTTTCATTTTCAACAAAGTTTTTCTTGCATTCCTATCAGTCTTTAGGGATAAGTTTGCATTGCATAGTCTAGAACTTCTTTGGGTCCTGAAAGCAGTATTCCTATTTGCTAGGACAAACATCCTAGCAAATGGTACACTTGACAGAAAATTTGCTTTATTCATTGTTCTATGTAGGTACAACCCAAACTTCACATTTTGTTATGAAATTGGACTCATCTGAAAACCCAAAGTTAAATTTGTGAAAAAAAAAAAAAGTCTTGGAGTAGTGGAGGTTGACGTTTTGTTGACTTTAATATATAGTTAAAACTTTCAAATTTAAACAGAAGTGGAGCCAAATTCCTCCCAAAAGTATTTCAGATATCTTGGGGGGGGGGGGGGGGTGGGGCGGTGTTTGGTTGGTTTTTTTTTTAAGTTTCAATTTTGTACCAAGTCCCAAAATCAGCAATTGTAAAATGTGGGATATGGTAGATTGCAGTTGTCTGGATTCTGCTTTGTTCTGCTTCTGATGCATGCGTATATGCACACACACACACATATATGCATTCTCTAAGCATGATCATAGTCTGGTATTTTCAATAGTTGAGCCTAAGCTATAGAGCTCAAATACTTTGTTATGTCCTGAAAGGCTGATTGTAACTTGGTTTTATGGTGAAAATTCAAATAAATTGTAATATGTATGGAAGGTCACAAAATTAATTAAAACATTAAACTGCCAACATTTTCAGTACAAATCTGATGTAAAGATCAAAATTGTTCTGTCTAATGCCTGGCCAAGTATTCTCTGTAGTTCAGAGTTCATCCCCCAACTCAGGGGAATAAAAATGAGCTATACTCCCTTTACAAATGTAAATTTATTTGAGCTGTCAGTGAGAGAGAGGAGAGTGGGGAAAGAGACAACTGAACAAATGTTTATTTATCTATTAGCAACAAAAGATGAAAACACATGACAGTGGATATGTTGTTTACTAATCAGAATCAATAGTTTTCTTATACCCTTTAATTTTCTCCCCATCTCAAATAACATAGATTACATTTTTAAGAAAGCAGGAAGCATAAATAAGTGACTGGAAAAAAAGGAGAGCAATAACTAGAACAATATTATTGCTACTAAGGTGAAGCTGCACATGAAACAGGGGAAGAAAGCAGCGTGTGTACATTGGGTTCTTATTTGTGGGTTTCAACATATGTTAATGTGGCCATGTGACACAAGATGTACCAGAATGTCTTTGACAAAGGAATGTCATCTGCCCTGAGTGTGTCATTGTAAAGGACAAATAATCATCTGCAATTGTTTCAACATTCTACTTGCAATGTAGAATAGCTGGGGCTATTCAACATGAAGAAGTGAATGGCCATTGCATTCAGTTCTGGGCTCCCCAGTTCAAGAGGGGCAAGGATCTACTTAACATAGTCCAATGGAGGGCTACAAGGATGATTAAGGGACTGGAGCACGTGCCTTATGAAGAAAGGCTGAGAGAGCTGGGGCTTTTTAGTCTGGAGAGGAGAAGACTAAGAGGGGATCTAACAAATGGTTATTAATATCTGAGGGCTGAGTGTCAAGAAGGAAGGGATAGCCTCTGTTCACTTGCACCCTATGATAGGACAAGGGGCAATGGATGTAAACTACAGCACAGGAGGTTCCACCTCAACATGAGGAAGAACTTTTTTACTGTAAGGGTCATAGAGCACTGGAATGGGCTCCCCAGAGAGGATGTGGAGTCTGCTTCTCTGGAGACTTTCAAGACCCATTTGGATGCATTCCTGTGTGGCCTGTGCTAGATTCTATGGTCCTGCTCTGGCAGGGGGGTTGGACTTGATGATCTCCAGAGATTCCTTCCAACCCCTAACATCCTGTTATCTGTGATTTCCCAGGGATGTTGTGGAGTCTCCATCCTTTGGAGGTATTGGACACCATCCCAGTCAACCTGCCATAGATGAACTTGCTTATGCAGAGCCATTAGACCAGATGATCTCAAGAGGTAGTTTCTAACCTCAGCCATTCTGATATTCTGTGACTACAGATGTCTGCTCTGTGTATACTTTGGCTGGCCCATCAACAAGCCCAATAGCTTTGCCTAGAGCTGACTGGCAGCTGGTATTCAATGTTTCTATGAAAACTGCAAAAGATTTTGACAAGAAAAACTTTTCCTCCTCCCTTTGGAAGCTTTAGGCTGCAAGACCTTGAACAAAAAAATGCAAGGCCCTCCAGAAAATTGATGAAAGGAATAAGTACTCACAAAATCAGCTTATTAAAGGCAATACCCTGTTAAAAACATATTCTTAAAAGTGTTTGAAGTAAAGAACTCTGTGCACACAAGAAAACAGCAAACTGTGGTACTTATTTTAATCTGAAGACTGCTTACTCTACAGGAAAAAAGGAAAAAAAAAGCGTTTATTAGTATCATTTGCATCTCATGGTTGAAAAAGAAATAATTAAAAAATAGTACCCTACCATTTAATTGGCTACATATATTTAAGGAAGGAAGAAAACACTCCTTATGCATAAATTCTCTCTGTAATTAAATGCTGCAATACAGGTTTGTCTACCCTTCTAACTTTATGTCCTCTATCCAGATATTTTCATCATTTTATTTTGGAATATGGTTTCTTTTATTTTTTTTTTAAATAAAATAATTAAAATACAAATGTTTAAGGTCTCAGTAGAAGAGTGTGGGAAAGAATGACTACTGAAATATGCACTGTAACTTCCTGAGACAAGAAAAGTCTCTACAGTCTTTCTTTCTCCTTTTTGCTCATTTTCTACTGCAGTGGTCTAGAGGAAGGAGACCCCCTAATATTCTGTTTTCACCTCTGGCTTCTGCAGGAGTTGCTATGGTTACAAACTAACAGAGCACACAGGAATTTCCATGCACACAATCACTGTGCTCTGCAAAAAGAGAACTAAGCTTTCCCATATATTTCATCCCTCCCTGCCTTCACCATCTTCCACCCACTGCTTCTTCAGGACTGCACCCTTTGAAAACTCTTAGGGAGGTTTGCTTAATTAGGGACATGAAACATTTTGCAGTGCAGACTAATTATGATGACATTTCTCTTGTGTCTAAAGATAGAAATTTGTAGCTGCAAATACATGCACATAATTATGCATGACCACTAGTCCTTTGGAGTTTAAAAGATCTACTCATATGAAGAAAAGATATCTGTGAATCCGTTATCTGTCAGTTGCATTATATCTTCCTCTTCATTTAAGATCACTGAAAAATTATTCCATCAGAATATTTAGGGCAATGTTTAATGTAGAAATTGTAGGTAGTAATGAAGTAATTCATCTGTTTACTATATAAATACTTTAAAATGTACATCAATACATTAGGTGACAGAATCATAAATCTGTTTACTCTTTGAAAAATATATATATGTGTGTGAAAGAAAAGCACTAATGCAATACACACAGTTTGTTCTGAATACTTTTTGCTTCAACTAACAAAAATCTATTTTTAATGTAGTTAAATACTTGAGATTGCCACACTTGAAGCTGGAAAATAGTTCTGAAAGGTAGGACTAGTTTTAGCATCACTTTAGGGATAAAAATAATATTTGCATGCCACTGGTCAAAGTTTATTTATGGTCAGTACACAATTTAAAATGGTTTCTTCACCTCAAGTGTTTTCATTACTTTGAAAAAATTTTTAATAGTATTTTGGTAGCTAACATCACTTGAACACTGTTGAGCTGTGCATTGTTTATAGTAAGTCATTGGAGTATCATGTCTCCATGCCATGGCTGACTGACTTTAATTTGTAATTGTTTTTGGTTAGGGTTTTCACTTTTCTAGTGGTCTTTGCCATCTAATCACTGCAGCAGCATCACAGCTTCTGTTGTTGATAATCTGTTACTAGCTCTGATTAGCTGCTGCCTTCTAAGAGGCAAAAATGAGTATTTTGAGGAGTAAGAGATTGCTGTTTTGACATAACTGCTGTGCCTCCTCTGGTTTGACTTTTCCTTGTCCACTTTTAGATAGATTTTATTTGAACACTTCTACAATAACTTTTAAATCTTTCAACCTGGTATCAAAACAACCTCCTTCCTCATCAAAAAAGTCATCTGTCGTCCACAGTACCAATTGCACATTCCATTCTCCCATAGTGGATATTGCCATCCAGTGAAAAGCAAAAAACACCCTACATATTGATTTTTTCACTTATCTATAATTGTTCTTTCCTCCTATATAATTCTGTGCTGTGGGTCTTATAGGCATCCTGCTGTAAAGTAAGGCTTACTTTTTCCCCCAATCTGCTCTAAAAACTGTCTTAGTGATTCTGCCTGTTAACAGCACAAATAGAGAAACTTGTTCACCTCAACGTCATTGAAGCCCAGGTCCATATCAGGCAGGCAGTCTAGGTTATCAGATCATCATGTGAGTGCTAAAGCCAGCTGTTACAGAATGAATGAGGGGATTTAAAAGAAAGAACCTTTATAAAACTCTATAGACAAACCTTTCAAATGAGTAAATTTTGCTGGTGTTCCTCAAGGTGATGTCCCTAACTTCTTGTTGATTTTTTGCCTTATTTTGTTTTCAGAAAATCTTTTGTCTATCTGTTCTGTAACAATAAGCACAGAAGAGACAAGAACTTCTGCCAGAACTAGATCAACTGTGAACCAGACAACAACACATGAGTGTATCCACATGTATTATTAGTAAGGGATGTTTTTTTCTTTTGTCTGTTTTTGTTTTGTCAAGACTGTGGTATCTCTATACTGTTGTATGCATCTTGTTCACACATTTACAAACAAGAAGAATCCTCAGATATTCAGTTATGTTTAGAAGCAACACTTGAGGACTGAATTGTAAAAATCTTACAGATAGAATCCGATCCTTGTTTTACAAGAAGCCTTCCTTTTATCTTTCTCAAAAATATGACTTCAATGATTTGATATCTGTTTAACAGCTGTTGACTATAGATTCAATTTGGACAAGAAGACTATCTAATCTGTGGCAATTTGGGAACTGATCAGACAACAAGAATCTGACTCAAGACATTTACATTGCTTTAGGGAATATATGGTGTTGTTTTGGATGGCAAAATGTCTTTGTATGCAATGCAGAACAGTACAGTTTCTTGACAAATATTTGATAAACTCTCTCAGCCACAGGAGGAACATACAGATATAAGGACATAGATACAGGTGTAGATATAGAAATATATAAAAATTCTTGTAGCCATGAACACCAGATTTTCTAGCTTGTCTGAATTTTTGACATATTGTAGAACATCTCAAATGAGGTTTCTCATGATAAACCAGTTAAATCCCATTTAAAGGCAAGAGAAAAGAATAGGAACATAATGAATGGAAAGATATCTGACCTTACTTTGGTTTTTGGATGACCTATTGAGCACCTGTAGATAAAGAACTTACTGTCTTTGGAATGACTGAATCCAATTCAGTTTGACAGACCTGATAGGACCCAGCTGGGACAAGGCTGAAAGAAGATCTGGCAATACTAAGCACATTTACTGGAGCCTGTGGAAAAAAATAAAACAAAATACTGTTCTCAGCTCTTGCAGCAATGAACGCTCCAAGTGTAATAGATACAACATATGAAGAACACATCAGGCTTACATACTTACATATCTTTTCATTACAAGCAATCTTTTCTGTTGTATGAAATTGACTAGATATGTACTGCACATCAGATGGGTGCAGCAGGAAATACTGGACAGAAATAAAGGATGTCTGCTACAGGGACTGACTATAGAATTAATATATATCTTGTAGTATCAATTTGTCTAAAAGAAAAATGGTTTAGATTTATCTTCACTTCATAAACATAAAGAACTCAGCAGTAGAAGATGACTAAAAGATTTCTGGCAGTTATTATTAAAACAAAGTGCTTGATAAATAAGGTCAATAATGTATATTGAACCCACTGAAAAAGCTAAAAATTATTTTATATCTGATCAATAAATTGCATGGCTCATCCAGATTTGAGTTAATCATTATTAAGTAGTGAATCTGTAACACCAGTATGCTCTCTTGCAATTAGTTTTCTTTCCCTGTACAGCTAAATAGAAAAAGAAAAATTAGAACTATATTTTGTTGCTCTTTAAATTATTTCTGTAAAACTTGTACATTTATTCACAACATTTGTCTGTAGTCTATACAGTTAATGTATGATCATATGATTTCTGCAAGGCTAAGTTAATGGTAAAGTAGCTCAATAATTTTATTGTAGCAATAGGAATCCAGTTAGGCCTGGATTTACTCTGCCAGTTTTAGTTACCAAAATGTCTAACTTTCAGTCTTTCAGTAGTCAGTAGAGAAAGGTGTTTTAAAACAGTGACCCAAATGTTAAGTAACTTCAGTTATAAGAAGGTTGAGTTGTCCTTTGAAGAACACCTCTTTTCCTTATCATTGATTAGGTAAATATATAAGAATGGACAGACAGCTTAACTGGGCACCTAATACTATGACTACTGTATGTGTTACTGTGGTTAGGGAAAACTGGACACTCCTTCCTCTGCTGCAGAGTCTGTATGAGGAGTGGTTCTTAGATTAACTCTGGTCACAAACTGCATTGCTGTCATGTGAAGAGACATACCGAGGCACATATTTAAAAGACATGCCAACATCCTGTCATCAGAGCTGCTTTCGATAGTTACCCTAGGTATCCATTTACTTTTTCTTGGCTGGTGTGAAATCAGACCAGTGCTTTTCATCCTTCACATTTTTTTTGTTTGTTTGTTTTTTGTTTGTTTTGTTGTGGTTTTTTTCGTGACCATCCTGATGATTCTGACATTAGAGCTGTTGCCAGCTCCCATGCAGGGAACAATCCTCCTCCTTAATTGGAACTGCTCAGTGTAACCAGCAGAGTAAGAAACTGCTCCTGCTGCAAGATCACCTGCTGGCTGAAGAGGCATTTCAGGCAGCCACAGGGAGCTGGGATCTAGCCTGTTTCACTTACTAAATCCTTACTCCTACAGTAAACTACTATTTTGTCTGTGTACCCAATGGAGAGAGAGTCTACTGAAGACCTTCAAAAGTAAGATTTGTTCTTTTCAGACTTTTAGCTTTCAGATAGCATGGTGCAGAAAGGGTATATTTTTATGCAAAAGAAAAAGATTTTTAAGATTAACTTTAGTAAAACTGTTTCCCAGTAGGTAGTACTAAGTTGCTCCTGTTATCACTATAGCCAGCTTTACTGGAGACAGATACACTGGGATGTTCCATATAGGTTACACTGACAGTATTTAAATAAAAACAAACTACTTCCTTTTGATCAAAAATAAAAATAAAATAAAACAATACACAGAAAAGGAAAGAAATAACAAAAATTGTGTTTAAATATGAAGGAATTAATATATGTAAGCAGGTAGATGATCAAAGAGAGTCAGACATGTAACTGGCAAAAATATAAGCCAATATGTACCAAAGCCATTTCCTAATCTGAAGAAACAGTTTATATGTATGCACAAATATATATATATGCATGTATAGCTAGGAATTCCAAGAATCACGAGCAATATTCTGCAAAGAGAAAGATCTGCATAATGAGACAATTAGTAATAATCTCATTAGTTAAAACTTTTCTTTCCTATCCTGTCTAGCTTTGACCTGAATAAATTATGCAGGCTTCAAACAGCTTTTCTAGCTTTTTTTGCTGAATAGATGAGCTGGCTGCATAGTTAAAGCATATGACCTTCAGATGCCTTTTCAGAAGAGCATTAGTCTGTCATAGAGACTGCCAGGAGAAAAAGAGTGAAAGAGAGAAAGAGAGAGAGAGAGAGAGAGAGAGAGAGAGAGAGAGAGAGAGAGAAAGAAAGAAAGAAAGAAAGAAAGAAAGAAAGAAAGAAAGAAAGAAAGAAAGAAAGAAAGAAAGAAAGAAAGAAAGAAAGAAAGAAAGAAAGAAAGAAAGAAAGAAAGAAAGAAAGAAAGAAAGAAAGAAAGAAAGAAAGAAAGAAAGAAAGAAAGAAAGAAAGAAAGAAAGAAAGAAAGAAAGAAAGAAAGAAAGAAAGAAAGAAAGAAAGAAAGAAAGAGAGAAAGAAAGAGAGAAAGAGAAAGAAAGAAAGAGAGAAAGAGAGAAAGAGAGAAAGAGAGAAAGAGAGAAAGAGAGAAAGAAAGAAAGAAAGAAAGAAAGAAAGAAAGAAAGAAAGAAAGAAAGAAAGAAAGAAAGAAAGAAAGAAAGAAAGAAAGAAAGAAAGAAAGAAAGAAAGAAAGAAAGAAAGAAAGAAACCCAAACAATCCACATAATAATATAGTTCTTTTCAATTTAAGTGTTTGGGGTTTTTTTCTTGTTCTTTCCAGAGCTGAAATGAGCCTGATCTATATGGCAACTTTCTAAATGGAATAGGAAATATTACAAGATGATATTTTTTTCATTTCTGGTGATAAAAAATATGTCTTTTAATTACTATTTTGTACCTTCTTAAATGTTATAAATTTTTATAATCTAGTAACATAAAAGATTTCAATACACTGCAATTGTTGGAGACTGAGATTCCTGAATTTATTAATACAGTCAAAGAGAAAGATCTCTATTTGGTGACATTCTATGCCTTATAGTTATTAGAGAGTACATTGGATCAGGCAATTGGCATAGCGTGTCATCATCATGTAACATCAATGCTGAAAGTTGCTTACAGCCTTAAATACCATCTGCATTTTCCCTATACTTCACTGATTACTGTATCTTTACCATTTTTTGCATTTACTTTCTAGTTCTTGCTTTCATTTCCCATCTGTTGACACTCTATAGATGCTAGCCAAGTAGTAAACCAGACAGAAGCCTTCTCCTCACCTATACTCTCTGTACACAAGATTTTGCTCAACAGGAAATTTATTTCACTGACTTGTTCCCTTTTACAATAATACAATACAATAAACCAGGTTGGAAGAGACCTTCAAGATCATCGTGTCCAACCCATCAACCAATCCAACTCACCCAAACAACTAGATCATGGCACCAGGTTTATGACCTGAAGAATACCAGGTCCATTCTGCCTCCCATGTGGAGCTCCAAATCACTCCTACATTTGAGGAGATCTAGAAACTTGGCATCATTCTGACAAATTCCCGTAAGGGATCCAGCTGGAAAGGTTTCTCAGAGAACTCCTGACACTCCAAACTGGATCAAACTGCATAAATTATTGATACCAAATCAGCTTCAGAAGGTAGCTTGGAGGAAAAAATGAGACTCACAGGCCCCATGTGCCAAGACTGCTGATTTTTTGCCAAAGGACTAGTGCATTTTCTCCTAGATCTAGGTATCTTACCCATGTGTGTAGAAAAGTACCACCATAAGCCTGAGACCCCACGGTCCTATTGGCCATGAAGACAGAGGCCTCCTTTAATGATAGAGCCGGTTTTTGCATGTAGACTAATGACTACTAGCTAGGACTACAATCAGAAGTGAGCAGTTGTACAGTTGCACCTGCTGCTCTTGCTTACAGAACAGTCATAATCTTAGCATCCATATTTTTCTAAAGTCAGGTGTTCACAACACCAGAGCATGCTGAACCAGCTGTCACAGACTAACTCCATGGAGAGATAGTTCTGTTTCTGATAGCAGTTTAACTCTCTGATACATTAGTGTGACACCATATGCAGTCTAATTAGCTGAGTCAATGGCCTATATAATGTAGCTGTACAGCTTCCAGACCCAAAGCTCAGATTTAAGATCTAGTTTCAGGTTGTATGCTGTGCATCTCATGAATAAGCAGAGATGCCATGGAAAGTTTCTCCCTTGTTTCAGTTAATAAACATAGAAGCTTGGCATACTGTAGGGGTTTGTCAATAATGGTGGCAGATTCCAAGATTTAAAAATGCATGCAATATATAGATCAAACAAAAGGAATTCAACAGCAGAGCTAAAAATTATTTCAGCAACTATACCAGATGTGCATAGTTATTCTTTATGCTGATCATCGTGGTGCAGCTGTTTCAGCTGTATCACTTTCAATACAGATGCCGTTCGGCAAGTTTCAAATCCTAAGAGTGGCTAGCCTAAACTGATGTGATGTTTTGCATCCCTACAGTTAAAAATTACTGCAAATGCTCTTCAAGCGCTCTCCCTGTGTGTCTTTTCCTGAAAGTATGCTTGCTGTTAAACTGAGTTACCTTTCACAACATTAGTGGTTGCTGCAAAATATTTTTAAAATGTCAAAGCTGCATGTTCTTTTAAGAAGGAAAGCTGTAGAAGCAAAAGCAGGAACAAAACAAGGTGCCTGGCACCTTTGAGGTCTGCTCAGAAAACTGTTCCACTCTACTGATGTTTTCATATTTTCTTTAAAGAGGCTTTCTATATTTGCTATTCCCGTATTTTTCTGAGTGGCTTTCATATGGTCTTAAGTATGCTGTCTACTAGCATACCAGGATGTTGGCCTGGTTTCTCTTGAGTTCAAAGATGTGGTGTGTGATACTCTTTCTATACACAGCCATATGTTATGGAAACTAAGCTGGGAGATAAAAAACAACAAGGAAACAAAATGATCCTTACTAAAATATTTGGCATTATGTTCTATCAATCATTTTGGCAGGAAAATATCTAATGAACAGGCTTTTTTCAGTTTTTCTTTTGAAGACATTGCAGACTGAATTCTGGTTTATGGCATGGCAATATAAGTAGGATGTGACCCACCTGAAGACAATAGAATTTTTAAAAAATTAAAAGTACCTTTAGAGGAAAAGGATAAGGTCCATTGGAATTAATCTGATTTATAGGGAGATTTTTCTTAAATACACTGGACACATTTTGCTTAAAACAAAGCTAAGTAAACCTGAGTTGTGAAAGTGTTAAATGACTGCAGTGTCTCAGCACATGTAGGTCTTCATTGACTCATAGAATGGCTTGAGTTGGAAGGGACCTTTAGGATCATCTAGTTCTAACCCCTCTGTCTTGAGCAGGGCCACCTCCCACTAGACCAGGCTGCTCAAAGCCTCATCCAGCCTGGACTTAAACACTTCCAGGGATGAGGAGTCCAGAACTGCTCTGGGCTGCTCCAGCACCCTGATCATCTTTGTGGCCCTCTTCTGGACCCTTTCCCACAGATTCAGGATCTTCTCCAGCAAATCCAGTCTTGTTCACAGTGTATTCTGAAATGGAAATATTACAGGTTAAGGCCTCCATAAGAAGTAGGAATTGCTAAAATGGAAGGATTCTAAAGGAAAAGTCATTAAAATTAAAAAGCCATGGAGTGTATCTATAATAATTCTCTTTTTTTTTCCAATAGTTCAGGTTGATTTTTAACCACAATGAACTACAAGAATGGCCAATAATGGACAAGAATGTAGTTTCTTCCTGCCCAGTATCATGCTTGAGTCAGAAGACAATAGTAGATCACCTGGTAAGCATATCACAGAGAGGTAAGGGCTGAAAGACTCTGTCCCACTGTGGTGGGTTGAAGTGCCCCCAGCATTAACTTTTAAGCCAGACCAACTCAGTTAGAAGTAAATGAAGCTGTATTTACAAGCAAAACTACACTTTAAAATGGAATGCAATGAATATTTACAAAATATACAGTATTTACAACATTATACAGATATTTACAATTAGCAAACAACATGAAAACCCCCTGGTCAAAAAGAGACCAGGGAAGCAGCCACTCCCCCCCACCCCCCACCCCCATCTTAGACCTCTCTGTACCCAGAGAGAGAGGACCTGAGAGAGAGCAGTGGGTTAGCTTATCTAAAGGCCAGCCAGAAGCACCGTTATCTCCCATGTGAAGCAATAACAGCCAAGATCAGAGGAGAAGAGAAAAGGAATGGGAATGGAAATGAAATGTGAAGAATTGTTATGGTACAGCTTCTCTTATCCCAGATTCCCATCCAATTAATTTGTTTAGAACAATCTTTTGTTTTCCTTTTTATACCCAATAGTTTTTTTAATTTATGTTTTTCTACTTTTCTGCTCAAAATCTGCAGCTAAGTTTTAAAGGCATAGACTAAAACCCCCACACCCACTCTCCCATTCTGCCTTCTTACTTCCAGCCATACCCATACTAGTATGTGGATTCAGAGAACTGCATAATGCTATAGTGCAGGAAAATTTTCAAATTTGATCTAATCCACATCAGTGCTCTGTGTTTGTGACAAATTGCTATATTGTAATAAATATAAATAGTTTCTTTCCACAAAGGAATGTGGCAATGATTCCCTTTTTCGGCTTTGCTTGAAGAAAATATTTTTGAGAGGATGTTCCAGATAAAGAAAAGTATCAATGTATTTACTGATATAAATTAGAGATTTAACAAGGCTTGATAATAAATGTGACAACAATTTAACGAGATTCAATTGCAATGTACTCTTGATTATTTGCAAGGGCAAGGACAGACAAAACTTTCAGGGAGACCTTGCCATTGGATCATGAGGTTCAGAGAGAAGTCCCTTACTTTCTATAGTCTTAGAGTGGAGTCTAGATGCAGTTAGATTCAGTTCTAGTCCCAGACCTGGTCAGTGGGTTATATCTAGACAGCTATATAGGTGCATTCAATCATTTTTATTGCTTAGCTAAGACTTCAAAGTTTAGCATGCAATTATCAATCACTTGGTGAGGATCTGTTGCAGCAGAGAAACTCTCAGCCTGCAGGAGAAGCCTTGAGAGGCATCCCTACTCAAAGTATGATTCTAGCATGCAGGAGAGCTCAATGAGTCCTGGGCTATCCATTAGTTATGGTGCAAGATAATTAACTTATTGTTGTGCTTGCATAACAACTACAGAAGTCAGTTTCTTCAAAACTTGGTTTGAGTAGGACACTGTCCAGCACTTTGGTTAGACAGGTGCATTGTTCACAATAGCCCTTGGCTACTGTGTTTTTTTTTCCCCTGAATGCACTGAGTCATATGCGTTCAGGCTAGTTTAATTGCTTATAATGCTCAAAATGTATCCAGGGAAAGGAATGAATAATCTATGTCTATTCATGCTTTTTGTGACACATAATCTTATCACAACTTCTGCTTCTGTAAATGCAGTTATCTCAATGGCTTTAACGGCTTTAGTAAGGTACGTATTTATTTGATTTTCCAACGAAGCAAGATAGGGAACACGGCAAAGTTTCCAGTGAGTGCAGAATCTATGTGATTGGAGAAAACACATATTTTAATAAAAACTATATCAATTATTTCATTCCATAAATTAGAGCAGTGTCTTAATACCATGTCTGTGTGCTGCAGTGTTCCTGTATAACTTTTAAGGAAAGCTTCTGTCTAAAACATTTACATTCATGAGCTTAGTTTGAGTTATTTCAATCCCATAATTGACATAATATTCAAGGGCAGCACTAAATTAATTTCTGATGTCTCAAATTGAGGGGAAATAAGAACTAGCTCCAGCAAGACAGAAATATTAACCAACATGCAAGTTAATTGCGTATTCTATTCATCAAGCATCAACACACTAAGAGGGATAGGATTTCCCACAGTGGTGCTTAAATTGCAGGGAGGGATGCATTTTTCAAGAGTGGGTATGATGAATTTTGTTTCTGTGTAATCCTTGCTATTATACACCCTTCATTTTAAACACAATAACAATAGCGATTGACTGTTAGATAATTGATTTTCAGTCTGTGATGTTATATATTTTGCATCCAAAATTCATTAACCCAGAACAGATTTCCTCCCAGATTTTTTCAGACTAGTTAATTAAGAATTGGAACAGAGTAGTCTGAACAAATCCTCATTTAGGGTATAATGGAGCATAATGTATTTTTTATACTGACTTTAAAAAAACCAACCAAATCCTTGAGAATCAACAGTACCTTTCCTGAATAACAGAGAGAATATATAAATTTAAGCTAGGACAAGTGTGACAAAAAATTGTGAATTCCAGTTCACCCAGGGAAAAGCAAAGGTAGTTAATGCCTCAATATTTGAAAGCTCCAAAGACATGATGAATTGACCTTGGTGAATTTTGTGCAACTATCAAATGTATTTCGACCACCTGTAGAGCAATAAATCTTCCAAGTTTTATAACTGGGATCTGTTTCCAACCATACAATTCTTTGATAATCTGTGTATGTCTCTAAATTATTGTGTGGCAGTTCAATTAAAACACATCTATAAGTGACATTATTCTGGGCACTTCGTATTCATCATAAGATCTTTATCACTTGACACTATCTGTTTGTATTTTAAGTGAAACTTTAAAGAGGAAGGAAAACTTGATAAAAACACTCAGCCTCTCAGCTGAAAGAAAACTGGAAGCAGTTGTGGAGGTAGGTTGGGTATTGTGGGTATCTTTAGATTTGTTGTTTCAGTTTTTATTTTATTTTGGTTTTGTTTTTTTAATGATTTCATAATAGTTAGGGCCATCTACAGGTTTTTAAATTTACACCACTGTGTAGTTCTTGTAGTAAATACTGAGATCAGCGGTAGAAGGATCAAAGGACATGGACTGATCCAGTGTGAACAGAAGTAGTGGCAGGAAAATGTTACAGGCTTCATCAAATGTGTTGTGTTTAGGGCCAAAAATCTAGGCTTGTGATACTGCTCTGGGCCTAAAAGTGAATTTCAAGATAATCCAAACAATTGTCAAATATTTCAGAACAATTCTTTGAATGAAAAGTAATTCCTGATTCAAACCATATATAAGCATGCTTTTCACTGTATCTTTATTCTGGAATTTTCTGTGGTGGTCCTGGGAATTACCTGAGAGTGCTTAGGGAATTTTGACTAAATTCTGTTTGTTACCTGAATACCAGATGAGATATTTATGAGACAGATGATGATTATTTATACTGTTTTTAATTTTTTTTTCTGATGAATATAGGTGCATAGAAGTAAGATGAAGTGTCCAAGAGTTTTAGGATTTCAATTTTACATATAAAAATCTGGGGGTTATTTTGCTTGGTTTTTTGTTGTGAGACTTGTTATGTGTTTGTATTTGGTTGGTTGGTTGTCTGTTTTTTTCCCAAAGGATGGAAATATAATAGCCTTATAGGTCCTTGGGATAAATTACATCTTATTTTAGAACAATTAATTTTAACTGTTTTGAGCAGCAGTAGACACACATGTCATACATCCTTTGAATTTCAGCTGGAAACCTTCATACTTATAAATTCACTGTATCACAGTATCACCAAGGTTGGAAGAGATCTCAAAGATCGTCGAGTCCAACCTGTCACCACAGACCTCATGACTAGACCATGGCACCAAGTGCCATGTCCAATCTCTTGAACACCTCCAGGGACGGTGACTCCACCACCTCCCTCAGCAGCCTATTCCAATGATGAATGACTCTCTCAACGAAGAACTTTCTCCTCACCTCAAGCCTAAATTCATCATTCTCTTCTCAGCTACAACACATAAACATCATGTCCTGTGATTTAAAAAGTGCATCAAACACATGATAATTTGCTATTTATAACTATTGAGTAATTAATTCAAAAGCCTCTGTATTTGCTAGCAAAAAAAAAATTCAAAAAAACTCAAAATTACAGTGAGATCACATAAAATTGAAGATGTTTATGAGTGTGATCACATCACAAATTCAAACTAGAAAAAGCAGTTAGTTGTTTTTTTCTGTTTTTTTTTTTGTGTGTGTGTGTTTTTTGTTGTTTGGTTATGGGGGTTTTGTTTGTTTTTGTTTGTTTTGTGGTGTTTTCTTGGTTTTTTGTTTGTTTGTTTTTTCTTTTTGTTTGGTTTGGTTTTATTTTGGTAAAAGTATTTACTTTCAAAACCAAAGCATTTTTTTCTGCTAGTCCTTGCTGTGGATATGGATACATATATGAGAATCACTTTATCAATCAACAACTGCCAAGGGACATGATTAACATGAATTAAAAACAATCCTGTAAATCCCTTTACGGGACTTAGTAGCCTTCCCCCCACAAAAAAGCAGATCAGTTTTCAATGTAATTCAGCAGCATATAACATAATTTCAGTTCCTCCTGAGCAGAGCTCTAAAATGAAACTCAACTAGTTTTCCATTCACTGGAATATGATCACACTTAGTAATATCTCAGAATACTACAGCAAACACTTCCAAAATTTGAGAATTCTGAGAAAGAGGATTCATTTTGTACTTATTTACTATAGTTTTAAAATATTCAGTCTTTTAGAAGAAATTTAGGATGAACATAATAAAAGCAATGTACAATATATTCTCACTGAGTCTTTCTTCATAGCACTGCAGTTTTCACTAGAATGAAAGGCAGAGTAATAATTTGTGGCATGTGTGTCTTGACCATAGCAATCATACTGTAAGCTACATAAAATCAGTTTTGCCTGAATATATAATTGTAAGTGTTGCTAATAAAATGTTGATAATAATACTTAAAAATCTGTCACAGAATGTTGATAGTATTAATTATTGGTGTAAGATGAAAAATTATGTAAATTGTCTAAGCATCATAATTGCTGTCTTAATGGACAGAAATTGCATTGATCTGAACAAATGGAACATTAAAAAGGAGAAGCTTGTTCAAAGAGTCAGAGATACATCTGAGGTTTAATTTCTCAACTACTACTCTTATAATAAATTTCAGCGTACCCTTTTTATGCAATAGATAACAGACAGTGTAATGAAGCAATTTTTCTTCAGCCAGTCAGGGACCACCATCATAAAAAGATAACATTCTGAACACTGAACCAGCAGCTGACTCTGACTTGGCAAAACACAACTTAATTTTTTTAGCAAATAATTCTCTTCCAATCTGCCCAAACCTTCTTTGCATATCTCATTAACTGTGCTTCTCAGTGAGTGCATAAAGGAAAGTGATGAACTCTACTCAATGGATTTGCTGTGTAAGAATACGGGAACCGAACAGATTCACTAGCTGTGTCATCACAGAAGTTGAAATATGTTCGCTTCACCTTCTTGTTTTATCTTAATTATATTTGTTTGTGGGATGCTGAAACCACTTTTTTTTTCTTTTTTTCTTTTGAGAGTGATCCTGTTGATAGACCTGACATTAAAGAACTTACTGTTGGAACAGTCTGAGGAAAGAAGACACAGCCAAAGCTCACAAGAGGGATGAGGAGGGTTCTCCCTCTAATAGCCCGGTGAGATGTGAAGCAGCAGAGCTTTTCAACTGCATGCTTTGAGCTGTGCCAGCATGAAGGCATTTCTTCCCTCTTTTCTAAGTAATCAACATGGAAACTTGTTTGCCTTTTGGACAGAGACCCAGTAATGAAACTAAGATGACAACAGTGAAAAGGAACAGAAATGTGTGTAGTGTCAGAGGAAAGAGTGAGTAGAGAAAGACAAGAAGGCACAAAGGCAGCAGTGAAAATAAGAGGGTAGAAGAGAAAAAGAATCATGATTAAACAAAAGAACTAGAAGCAAAGAAGAGAGGAGAGAGATTTACAGAATAAAAAATATTACATTAGAAGGAAAATTAATTAATGGCAGAGAAGAATTGAAAAGAATATAGCTTCAAGAGGAAAAAATAGGAAAAACGAGAGCTGGAAGACAGGCAAATAGAGTGTGGGAGAAGAGCTGGTGTTCTGGTTCCTCATTTACCCAAAGTATATGCAGAACCACTCTTATGAAAGCTTCACCTTTATATTTTAGGCCTGTTGTAAAGCTGCTTAGTTATTTTCACTTTCTTGCTCTGTCATTCACACCATTCACTCAGTGGGAGCCACAGTGTTAAAAAAACATGAAGTGAAGTCATCAGCTTCGCAGCATTGTATATTGATCCACAGATTCGAACGTCATGTGCAGTTTTTGCCAGGATAAAAAAATCTGCAGAAATTGGGAAAGAAGTTGGCTACCTAGGGATACTATTGCTGAAATATGACTCTGAAAAGAAGTTGAAAAGAATTTCATATTGGCTGTTAGAAAGAAGTTCTTCACCATGAGGTGGTGAGACACTGGAGCAGGTTGCCCAGCATGGTGGTGGAAGCCCCATCCATGGAGGTTTTTAACGCCAGGCTGGATGTGGCTCTGGGCAACCTAATTAGTGTGAGGGGTCCCTGCCCATGGCAGAAGGGTTGGAACTAAATGATCCTTGAGGTCCCTTCCAACCTTAACAATTCTATGATTCTGTGATTCTATGATTTCTACATTTATAAATATATTTGAATATATATGTTTACAGTAGCTCTTCTCAGACGAGCAAAATGAAGTAACTTTCTACTGTGAGCAGTATTTAACATGATTTAGATAAAGAATTTTCAATTCTTACATTGTTCCATTTTTATATCTTAATTTTCAAAATTTGATTAACACTAGTGCAACAGAACGACCCTTGAAATAACTTGAAAAAAGATAATAACAAAATATTTTATAGTTGATATTTAGAATGAGAGTAAAACAAAATATATTAGTCTATGTCCCTTTTTTTTTTTTTTTTAAAGACAATAAATTCCATAACTTTGTATGACCATGGAAATAATTTCTGTGGGAGAAATGTCATTGCTTTCCTTCATGAAACATTTGAAACGTAAACTCATGAAGCCAGCAGTAGATTAATGTTTCATTTTCATAGAAAATTCAGATGCACTATTGACTAGTGACTGCTGTGTAAGAGCAGAAATATATTTGCTACACAACACGCTTAACCTAAACTATTTTTAAAATCAAATTTACAGTAACCCAGTCCTTTCATTGTTGTCACTACAGAGGTAAATTCAGCCATTTTCAATTGTTTCCCACATACCTTGAAAAGTTTGTTCTCCACTGAAACACTGGTTGGGCTGTTTACAGAACCAGTTTTTCAAGTGTTAGCTTACTAATGAATTTTACAGATATTCTAGCTGATATTCATCGTGCAAAGCATTCAATGCAAATGAAATTCAGTTCATAATTTCTACATAATGGACAGAATTAATTATTCAAATGTTGAAGAATTTCAGAGTATATTTGCTTACATTTCGGGAAGACTTAAGTTTAAACAGTCCCAATAAAATGAAATACGAGTTTATTGGATAATTTTATTTCAAAATATATAATATTACCCTTATTTATATCTTCCTCATGTAATTTGATATAAAGTTCACAGACAAGGTGCCATGGTCTCTTTTCGCTCATTATGGTCTCCTTTGTCTTTTTTATATTAAATATTAATGGTCAGGGTCTCTTTCCTGCTTTTTAGGAAGTAAGGCACACCTAGAAAGCAGCTATCCTAACTGGCTTTAAGCACAAGGCTGGCATAGTGACTTCTGCACAATAATAAGCCATTCTAAAAGAGATGATCTGAAAGTTTAGGACTACAATTTTCAAGTGCTACTTAAACAATTTAAATGTACAGAGAAAGTCATACGTCCAGTATCTATTTTGTCTTACTTTTGCATTCTAATTAGAGAAATACTTGAAATGCAACTTTTTGGAAATTTCTGAAAGTAAGTTGGTTTAGTTTTAAAATCTTCTTTGTCAATAACATATTAATGAGCTATGTATAAAAATCTGCAAAATTATATTCTTAAAGTTATATTACATTATGAAATTAGTAACTAATTAAGTAGAAACATCAAGTGAGAATATTTCTATTGGTTTTGTCATTGTTTTCTGTTATTATCTATAATATGCATATTGCCTTATGAAATTAGTAATGTAATTTAAGATTTCTAAAGATCAACTATTCTAAAACTAATCAAACAGACACATCAAGTGATAATGTTTCTTTTGGTTTTGTCATTGCTTTTTGGTTTTATTATTTATACTGCAGTAGTGTCTATAGAGTTCAGTTTAGGGTTTGTTGAAAGAGATATTATACTAATGCTGGCAATAAAAGACCTTTGTTCCACTGAACATCCATGACAAAAGTTTATCATGACAAAAGTTTAAAGTATAAGTAAATAAAAAAGAAAAAAAAAAAAGAAAAGAGGATCTTATCCTCAAAGATTATTGGTTTCACTGAGCATACAGATAGCCCCCTATGTACATTATGCTAAGTTAAATTCTCACTCTGAGAACCAGACAGTGTTAGAAAACAGCATCCTGTCTATAAAATAGATCAAAAGGATGATGATTACTGAGAAAATTAGTCCTTTTTCTGCTTGGGATGTTATATGATTGTGATTATGTGATGATCCATGTATTTAATAATAGCATGTTCTAGCAGATATCTCAAGCAGTATAGGAATAAAAATGGAAAGGCTAACACTTTCACATCTTTACTGAGCTCTGCTCCTCAGTCCTGTCACTTAGACATGCTTTCCCTTTATTTTCTTGCTGGCTTCTTCAATGTAATCATTATTAGCTCTTCCAACCTAATAGTTTTGCAAAGTAAATATTCCTTCATGCTGTTCACTATCAACAAAATGTACATCAGTAAAAGTAATGACAATCCACCAGCAGGAGAATTAGAATGAAGATTCTTGGTTATCTCATAAATATTGACTTGACATCATAAAAATGTGTAGATAAATATAGTTCCAGCTGGATGCAGTTTCCATACACAAAATGGCTTTAATGGAGATTGGATGTGTTCAGTTAGTAGAGGTAATCCTGTTGTTTGATTACAGTTTTTATCATATCTGAGTTAAAGCTGCAGTGACATAGGTTATAGGGACTGAGATAAGACTAATGGGCCTGTAGTTTCCCAAGACCTTTTTTGGATGATTCTTGTAGATGAGTACAACATTTGACCTATTTCAGTTGTCAGAGACACGACCAGATCTGTCTGACTTTTCACTGTCTATAGACAGTGGCTATGCAACAATGGCAGCCGCTGCTTTTGACTCTCTTCGGAGGATTTTTTGTGCCCCAGTAGATTTATGTGGGTTGAGACCTGGCAAGAAGCTCCAGGTAAATCCTACCTCCACTACTTGTGAGTTGACATATGAACTTTTGTAGCTACTGAATCTTGTAACCTGGGGTCCAGCTATGCTGGTAAAGGCAGAGGCAGTGAAGCTGCTGAGAGCTTCTACTTTGTTGGCATTATTAGTGACTATTTTCCCTGATCTTTTTGTAGTAGGCTTGTGTCATCCCTGTGCTTCTACTTACTACTCATGTACGTGAAGAGCCCTTTCTTGTTGTAACTGACACCTTTCAAAGCTTCTAGGTCTAGCTGAGCCTTAGCTTTCCATACTGCATCTGTGTATGTCCAAGCAAGATTCTTTTAGTTCTTAATAGCTACTTCGATGCTTTTCCATAGCTGACATGCTTTTTTTTTATCTTTTAAGCACACTTTAAAAACTTGTTGTTAAGCTAGGGTGGTCTCTTGTTCTGCAGTTCATGTAGTGACTATCCTACCTTAATCCTATGGTTTAGCAAATTCTGAACACATTAATGTGAATTTGGAAACAATGAAAGGTTTTTTAATTACAACAGCTTCTACTCACAGTATGAATAAACACTAAGCTCTTTGCTTACAGGCTGAGCTAAGGCTGGATTTTTTCTGCATTTGAGGTCTTTGTAGTACTGGTCCTGAAGGTACTTTTAACCCACAAAATCCAAGAGACTAATTTCTTTTAAAAACACAAACGGTAAATACCCGTTTTAAGTCTGCAGTGTGTGCTTCTGTAAAGATCAGTTGTAACAAATATTTCAAATAGAAGAGATATCACAGACTTTTTGTAGTGTTCCTTAGCTTTGAAGGATGGATGCATGCATGCTCTTTTCACTACAGAAAAGCCATGGGTTTACAAAAGAGATTATAGCTAGAGGTACTGCAAATAAACATTGTGAAAACCAGTATTGTGATTATGATTCTCCTTTAGAAGTTCTGTAAACAAGGAACAACTATTGTGACTTGCTACACTAGCACCTTTGTGAAAGATGATAAAGGAAGAAAATTATCATATTTTGTGTTCTAAAACTATGTTTTGCTGTGCTCCTAATAGCAGATATTATTACTGAAAATTAAAATATATCTTAAATATTATATTTACTATGGTTCATTAAAAAAAAGGATATTAAATAACTAGAAAAAAATAAAAAGAGGAATAATTAAATGATCACAGATATAGAACAGCCTCTTTGTGGAAGAAAATAAATGAGACAGGTACAGAAGTATTTTGTAGGTAGAAAGCTATAAAAAAGAATAGCCAGCAAAAGGCTGGGAAAAAAATAAAAACAGAACAACAAACAAAGCAACAGCAAAGCATGTCCTTGTGATCCCAGGATGAAATTGTCAAGTAGCAGGCTTTTTTTAAAAAAAAAGGGCAATGTTTTCCAACGCAACAAAAAGAGAACTTGGGTGAATAATTGTTAACAGAATAACAAGTCCCTAAGTATAAGAGGTTAAAGAAGACACTAAGAAATGAATGAAGGAAGCTGCTTATGTCAAAAGCAATGACCTATATTTCTGGAAGTATGTGCTGTGCTGGTTACCAGCAGCTTAGAGAAAATAGCAGAGAAAGGATTAATTTTTTTTTTTATGTTCCTCGTCATATTTTTACTCTAAATACTGGACACTTTGTAGTCAGAATTCTGAATTGGACAGAAAGTTTTCTTGTGATCCATTTCAAAAGTCATATCACCATGTAACCTTCACTGTTATAAATTGAAAGAGGTTCATGTATTAGCTGGAGAAACTATTTTCTTTCCCAGTACTATTAGAGTTTTTATACCAAAAATATCTCATATAAAGATATTATTTAATTTAAAGTACAGTTCTATATCTGAAAATCTGTTATAAGTTAGACTGTATTTAGGACTCATCCTTTCTTAATTTGAAAATACAATACAATACAATACAATACACCAGGTTGGAAGAGACCTTCAAGATCATCGCGTCCAACCCATCAAACAATCCAACCCACCCAACAACTAGACCATACAGCCAAGCACCCCATCAAGTCTTCTCCTGAACACCTCCAGTGAAGGTGACTCCACCACCTCCACGGGTAGCCGATTCCAATGGCCAATCACTCTCTCCGTGTAGAACTTCTTCCTAACATCCAGCCTAAACCTGCCCTGGCGCAGCCTGAGACTGTGTCCTCTTGTTCTGGTGCTGGCTGCCTGGGAGAAGAGGCCAACCTCTGCCTGGCTACAACCTCCCTTCAGGTAGTTGTAGAGAGCAAGAAGGTCACCCCTCAGTCTCCTCTTCTCCAGGCTAAGCAACCCCAGCTCCCTCAGCCTTTCCTCATAGGGCTTGTGTTCCAAACCCCTCACCAGCTTTGTTGCCCTCCTCTGGACACGTTCCAGCAAGTCAACATCCTTCCTAAACTGAGGGGCCCAGAACTGGACACAGGACTCAAGGTGTGGCCTAACCAGTGCAGTGTACAGGGGGAGAATGACCTCCCTGCTCCTGCTGGCCACACTGTTCCTGATGCAAGCCAGGATGCCATTGGCCTTCTTGGCTGCCTGGGCACACTGCAGGCTCATGTTCAGCCTACAATCAACCAGTACCCCCAGGTCCCTCTCTGCCTGGCCACTCTCCAGCCACTCGGACCCCAGCCTGTAGCACTGCCTGGGGTTGTTGTGGCCAATGTGCAGAACCCAGCACTTGGATGTGTTAAATCTCATGCCGTTGGACTCTGCCCATCTGTCCAGCCTGTCGAGGTCCCTCTGCAAAGCCTCTCTGCCCTCCAGCAAATCAACTGCTGCCCCCAGCTTGGTGTCATCTGCAAATTTACTGATGATGGACTCAATGCCCTCATCCAGATCATCAATAAAGATGTTGAAGAGCATGGGGCCCAGCACTGATCCCTGGGGCACACCACTAGTGACAGGCCGCCAGCTGGATGTGGTGCCATTCACCACCACTCTCTGGGCTCGGCCCTCCAGCCAGTTCCTAACCCAACGCAGTGTGCTCCTGTCCAAGCCACGGGCTGCCAGCTTGGCCAGGAGTTTGCTGTGGGGAATGGTGTCAAAGGCCTTGCTGAGGTCCAGGTAGACCACATCCACAGGCCTCCCCACATCCACCAGGCGGGTCACCTGATCATAGAAGGAGATCAGGTTGGTCAGGCAGGACCTGCCCCTCCTAAATCCATGCTGGCTAGTAACTTCTAGATTCATTTCACACAGGTAAACATTCTAAAATACATTACACAGGGAAAAATTCTGCATGCCATATGTTATCTTACAAATGGCAAAGTATAATGATCTCAAAGAGCTTTTAATGATCATTTAAATTCCATAACTTCATTAGTTCTTTACATTGATAAGATGTTGCTTATATTTGGCTTACAGATTGTGTACTCATGTCACTTGAGGTTAGCATAATGTTATTATTGAATCTTTACTAAAACAGTGATGGTCAGTATAGAAAATTGGATAGCTGTTGACATAATAGGAACTACCAGTAGTATGCTGTTATGATATGAAATTAACATTTCTAATGACTGTATGCTTGAGACATTCTTTCAGTGTAAATAAATGGAGTAGTGCAGACAGAAGACAATACCAGATTAAATACTCTAAGAAGTCAGGCAGCCATAGCTCATGCTAGTGCAGAATGGTTAGGCCTGAAAAGTACAACACATTAAATGTAAGTGTACTGAAAAAAATTAAGACAAAGCATTCACAAAATCCACCTACCAAGAAAAACCAAAACCAAACAAAACCCACCAAACCTCAAACCCCAAACCTACCAAACTTATGTGAAATGAAAGCAAGCTTTCTTCCTGGCAGAGTTGAGAAAATAAAGCAATCAAAGTCTATTTTGTTTGCTTATGGAAGTTACACCTTTAAAAGAAATGGGAAGGGAAATAACCAAATTTCACATTACAGTAAGACAAAAAAATCTAAATAGCACTTTTTTATGAGGTAACATCAGTTAAAAAAATGTGTACAGTTCCCATTCCTTTTTAGGTTCTTTTTACTCCTTTTTCTTAGTATAGTTAGATGTTCAGGTTCTACTCAGACAGAAAGTGTATTTTTAAAAGATAGTATTATGTGCTTAAGGTCAAATAAACTGACAAATTTTATTTCTGGGTCTTTGTTTTATGTTACATTTTCACTTTTAGATTATAATGTCCAAAAGAGATGTATGAGACCACAAGAAAATCTTAGGGTGGGTTTGTTTGTTTGTTTGTTTTGTAGGTTGTTTTGGTTTTGGAGTTGGTTGGTTTGTTTGTTTGTTTGTTTTTTAAATAGTACTTGTCAAGAAAGCCTTAGTGGTGCTATTTGTAACTTCATGACAGTTCAAAAAAACTTTTACAGTCTGGGAGAAATAGCACTAGAAATTGTTACATCTTGTACATGTTTGTCCTTTCAACTACATGAAATAACTCCTGTAGCATGTGAAGAAATAAATATTCAAGCTGTTTGAGGTGATAACTTGATTTAGAAAAGTTAAGGTAGCTTGGTGTTTTGAAACACATCTTTACATTCATTTAAAATTATGCCTTATTTTCTCTTTTCACTTACATAAATTCTTAAGGCCTGAATTAGAATATTTCAGGGATAGCTGTTATTTGAATATTTACCTCAAATTGTTTTAATCTCAAACCTGATGTTGTGTTAGAGAAAGCAGTCAAGAGTCACTGAAATTTACAGATTTTCAACTTGAGTACCTTAAACTATGAGAGCTCCTAATTTACTACATTTTATTCGACTATTTATCCATGATAATGCTGTAGTACATGCCTGTATTTTATTTGATTTGCCTTTTTTCCTACCCATTCAGATACTACATATTTTCAACTTTTTATTTCAGATAACAGCTTCAGACCTAGCTATGAACAAGTGAACAGATTTCTCTGTCTTTAAGAACACAATGAATGAAATATGATAAACTATTATTTCTACATGAGCATGGTAGGGGTGGGTTCTCTCCAAAAAAGCAGAGAACAGGTGAAGATTAAAAATAATTTTTGAGAAATCCAGGCTAAGGTTACAAAAGAAAACTTAATACATTAGCATTAGAATAATTGTACAGGATGTGTTCTCGCCAATTGCACAAAGCTATATGAGTATCAAAATAACTCTCCTCAATAAGGAAGATTTCTCTTTCAAATAATTTAGTCAGATTTTTATTCAAGTCAAATATAGTAATTTAGCCTCTCCCCAGTTTTAACTATGGTATGAGGTTATGAAGAACTATTGGAAATTTCTGTATTATAATGATGCCCAGCTATAGATATAAGAAGAAAAGGGGGAAGTGAGATAATAAGAGAAATGATAAGTCCTTAGAATTTTATGCATATACTTAAAAACAATTGAAAACTTGATTGGACAGAAAATCAAGCATCTGTTTATACCTAATAGCTTGACTTAAATTAGCAGAATCAGTATACAATTTTTAGCTTGATCCTGAGGATTATATATAAAAGAAAAAAAAATATCTTGAAAATTGTTTAACCTTGTACTTCCTTTATTTGGAGAAGCTCTTGGCTACATATAATTTTCAATCTCAGCCTTGTGAAAGTTGTGGCCCAGAGGGGATGCCAAGTACAGTGATGAAGACATTTTTGGGGCTGTGCTGAGTTAAACTTGGCTGGCTGCCAGATCCTCACCAAGCCTTTTTTTTTTTTAAGAATGCATTATTTTGCATATATCTTTCCAGTTGACACATTGCAGATAGATATTTCATATCAATCTGAGCCAAGATTAGTGCACTGCATCATTTATTGTGAAGGGACAAATTTCAAAAATAGAAAATGCTAATTACAGAATCTGGACAAACAGTGTGGTCTGGAAATCACAGCCATTTTCTACAGCTAAACACAGGGGTAGCCAAATATATGCTCCCTAAACACATGCAAAATTCACAAGATAATGTGTTTTGGTACATGGTTCAGGGCTGCGCCCAATAATGATTGTGGCATAACCTCCACGCTATTCTGTTTATGCTATTATGCTATAGTGAATAAAATTATTTACTTGCAGTCTTTCAGATCCCACAGTAAGATTTAGTCAGCATTTTTGTCTCAAAACCGGTCTGGATAAAATTCACAGATTCACAGATTGCGTTGGCTTGGAAAGGACCCTCAAAGGTCATACACCATTTTGCATTCTTTGCAAGAAGAGGCATACCATGCACAGAATGATAAAGAAGTTTATGAAGAACAGAATTCAGTGACTGATGGACCCAAAGGGTTACACCTGCCAAAATGATTTAACTCTTGTAATGTGACGTAACAAACTATGATGGGACTTGCTTGACATAATAAAGAATGTCATTTGGGAATGTAAATGAACAAAAGAAAGATTGCAAGTAGAAAAAGTTTAGTAGGGAAGAAGTTGCAAAATTAACTTCTAGTTTTATAAGGGGAAAAAAAAAAAGAGAAGAAATTGCAATTACTGGATAGCAAATGTGTGTCAGGCAAACTGTTTAGAAGGTCAAAATAATTGACATTCTAGGTACTCCTAGGGTGTGGAATACATCCTTCCTAATGCCAGGAAGCGAGACCATCGTCACTTAGGAACTAATCCCAGCACTCAAACCTCCAAGGTATTTATAAAAAAAAAACAAATCAAAAACCAATACGTAACTGTCATGGTTTGAGATGAATGTGCTGCTGATACCATGCAGCTGTCATACCAGCTTCAAAATGAAAGTGCTGGCTGGAGCAAAGTATTATTGGACTTGAAGTTCAGATTATAACATGAGAGACTTCCTGTTCCAGTTGCTGCTGTCGGGTTGCGGGTTTGGGTTGTTCTTTTCTGCTGGGCAGGCTGTGGGTGGAGGGAGGTTGCTGACTTCTGCAGCTGCTTCTGCAATTTGTTGCACTTTTCTGCAAATAGGCTAAAATTATTGTGGATCTCATCATCTCATTAATCTCTCTTTATCTCAACACAGATTTTTTTATTTATTTTTCTGTTAAATGTGTTGCTTTCCCTCCCTTCTGTGTGTGGGGAATGGGATCTATGAGAGCAGGCTCTTAGCCCAGGAGGGTAACACACTCATAACACACACAAAAAAAAAAGAAACAACAAAACATGTATAGTGAAGTATTCAAAGAGGTCTTATTGAATACAGACTTTATAGTTTAATCTGTAAATTTACATGATTGGCCCATTCCCAGATGGAAGAGAGCTTTCTTTATCCTTTGGTCACTCCTGAGTGGAAAAAAAGAGAAATTCAAACAAGTAATACTTTTATATTTACTGAATATAACAAATCTGTATTATGCTAATACATTAGACTCTAAAAATAGCTCTTCAAATGATGAATACCTTATTAAGTACACTATATCTGGACTTATGTATAGGTATACTGTGACCATTTTAGGTTGTGCCTTTAAGAAAGGGACAGTTACTGGAACACTCTGGCTGAATGTTTTGGTGTAAAATGAAAACAAAGATGAAGTCTAAATGAATTTCATTGGTAGATTGGCAGAATGCAACTTTACATTTTTAGCTTTAGTTCAGTTTGAATCTCAGTCAGTACAGTCTGACTGTTTCAGCCTCTCTGAGCCACAGCTCACATATATGTATCTGTATTTGCTATTGAGCTCAATTTTGCTTATGTCAATTATGAGTTGAAATTGAGCATATTGTTTAGAATTCTTAAGTTAATATATCACTTCAGAGAGACGTGAGAATTTCTGTCTGTATCTACATATACTAAACTAGTGATTATTGAAAGTGATGATTTTAGGCATAAAAGTAATATCTATTTATTGAATTTGCTGTTCATAAACTCTAGAGAAGTTCTTACCTGGTAAAGCACCTTTGTCACTGTGTGGTCTAAGTGAGTCAACTGCAGACTCATAAAGGAACAGCACAGTAGTTGCTTTCTGTGTGATCATCCCATCATGAGAGCTGCCAGCTGAGAGTGTGACTAACCAGGGAAAACGTTCAAAGAGATAACACTTGATCTTTGACATGCTATTTCTCTCCTGCTGCTGTGTGGATCTCAGTGCAGGAAAATCCCTAACACAAACTCAAACAGTATAACTAAATTGATTTAAAGTAAATATTCATATACTGGATATAGTAAAGATTTAGAAATCTATGTAGGAAGTGCAACTCTGATGGAAACTGCTACTAAATTTTGAGAAATATAAGGAGGAAAATATTTGCCTAATACATAGAGAAATATAAAAGATAAGAGCAGAAGAGATTGTGCCAACTGTGGCTGCAAAAGCGGTCAGAAAACATTTAGTGAGTCTTAATGGATTAACACAAAAATTGCTTGGGAACTGTCAAAACTTAATATTGAGTGAATTTGGAGGAATATGGCATGTCAAGATGGGATATCAGCCACATTGGTTGGCTTATACAATTTTATTTTACAGTCATGGAGCTTTCAGAGATGACATCAAAGCAAAAATGAGATCATTACTTTAAAAGGATTGAAAATCTAAAAGATTGAGCTAACGTGTTTCTGTAACAGCAGCTGCAAAATAGTAATTTGTATTTGTTGAAAATAGAAAAGAAACACTTTTCTCTGATATTTCCTTTTAAAGAAGTGCATATACCTTTGGTTTCAGTTGTTTTCTGACTGGAGAGATGGGCTCCCCAGAAACAGCGATGGGGGGATACACGAATATCTCTCACTGGGCAGCAGCAGAAAGAAACACAGAATCATAAAGGAATGCACCCAGGTGGGTTTGGAATGTCTCCAAAGAAGGAAATTCTACAACCTCTCTGGGCAGCCTGTTCCAGTGTTCTGTCACATTCACAAAGAAAAGTTTTTTTTTTTATGTCCACATGAAACCTCCTCTGCTCCAGCTTACACCTCTTGCCATTTGTCCTATCGCTGGACACCACTGAGCCTGGTTCCATCCACCTGACACTCACACTTCACATAGTTATAAACATTAATGAAGTCACCCCTCAGTCTCCTCCTCTCCTAGCTAAAAAGCCCCAGCTCCCTCAGTCTTTCCTCATAAAGATGTTCCACTGCTTTCTTCATCTTTGTGGCTCTTTTCTGGACTTTTTCGTTCTTCTTGAACTGAAGGGTGCATAACTGGACACAATATTCCATATATGTCCTCACCAGGGCACAGTAGAGGAAGAGGAGAATCCCTCTTGACCTATGAACCACACTCCTTCCTTATCTCCTTGCCAGAACCCACTGGAAACAATGAAATATAGCAGACAGAGACATCCGTCAACCATATAATCCTAGGACACTTATTGCCTGTCAGAAGTTCATATCCAGAATGTTTGCAGAAGCATCGTCAAGGTTTATCTGGCTTTCAAACTGTTACTTTTTGGCTTCTATGTGGCATCAATGATATTTTCAAGGAAGATCCCTAGCACATAAAGAGTGACTGCAGAATTGTGACAAAGTACCCTCTGACTACTTAATGGGGTGATATAGAGAAGATAGATCCAGCTTCTTGAAAGTTCATGGTGAAAGATCAGGAGGCAATGGCTATGAGCTGGAACAAGGCAAATTCCAATCAGGTGTTAGAAATAATTTTCTCACCATGAGAGTGATCAAACACTTGAATAAGTTGCTCAGTGAATTTCTTCTCAGTTCTCACTAGCCAGGCCTAAGTTCTCATCCCATAAGTTAGCTGGCCGAAGCTCAGTTATCTTTCCCAAGACCATATAGCAAACTAATCTTCATGCTCACAGCTTATTTCTTTCAACTATTGGGCTCCCATCCTAAATTACTTTTTTTTTTTTGTCCTAACCTTAAGACATTAAAATTGAAGGCATAAAGAAACCACAAGATATCATTGTGAAGGAAAACTACATTTTTAAATTGACAGTAATTGAAGAGCTGGAGAAAGAAAGCTTAATAGGATAACAACCTTCCTAATGACTAATAAATGGTCCTAGAGTTCAAATATACAGGAGGAAGAATGAGAAAGAACTGCAGAGTGAGATGTAGCAGCAGAATGTTCCCGTGCCCTCCCCACCCTGCACACACAGATTGGTTTCTCGTGTTCAGAAAATGAAGTAATGCCTGCAGTGGAGGAAAAAAATATCCCTGCAAGGCCCCATTTCAGTGTCTATGGTAAGAGTAGCACAGTGGGGATGATGACTGAAAATCAATGCTGTTGCTGTTCATTATTTTTCTTTGAGTGAAATATATCAGACAAGACACCAGGAGTACTTCTAAAGTTTGGGTCTTAAAGAGATCCTTTGGAGCAATACATTGGTTTATTTTAATTTCATTTTTGTAATCTTTTGTTATAAAATAATTTCACAAGTGTTTCCAAAGTTTCAGTTCTCCTACTTTGTAGGAGAAAAGTGAAAGAGCACTAGAAAAAGAAAGACAAAAGTAGTATTTCAGATAGCAGCAAAAATTATGGAAGCACAGAAAATCAAAATGTAACATTAGTCCAAAAGTCACAGAGATTTTTTTTTTAAACAATTGTTTTCATCTATGAAAAAAAGATTAATAATGCTATTTAAATTCATCAGAGATAGACATTTGCAACAAGCAGAAAATCAACATTTCTTCAGTTCTTTAAATATATCAAGTATATTACAATAATCTCATGACAGAAAAATGTTTAAAATTGCATGTTTGTAGAGATTGGTTCTCTACAGAAACTAATGCTTTGAGAGTTAGGCAGGAACCACAGTCAGAGTACCTTCACTGCCATTTGAGGTTGATGACACAATGTTCAGAAAGTATATGAATTAGGGGCCCTAGATAATCTGAGAAAGGTGGCTTCTGGAATCAAATGATACAAAGCTGTATGAAAGGATTAGTATGATGAATATCAACAGATTTACTGGCTTTAGTCAGACTGTTGACTTAATGGGGGGAAAACTGTGTTCTGGTTTCAATGTGATCATGAAAGAACTTTCTCTGATCAACTGTGGACAGGTGAAAATATGGCAACACAAAAAAATAACCAAATCTGTGATCCAAAGATGGAGGAAAATACTTTAAATCCTCATCTTGTTCTGGGGATCTCACCTCTGATTCTCAGCAGCTCTGGCTGTACTGAAGCAATAAGCAATAAGAGGGAGTTTATTTCACAGTTAAGCCAAGCTTAACATACCTAAGATATTCAGATTTCCTGAGTGACCTCTAGAATTTTTCAGTGCAGATATTTTAAGAGTCTATTTTCTAAACAGTTTTTTTCTCAGGATATGTGAAGATGCATTGTCCATACAGCAGTCAGTGTAGATTGATACTAGAAGGGTTTAAGTAATTTGCAGTTGTCATTTGAAAGTTCAGTGTATGATTCAAGCAAATATAAAACTTCAGGCATGTTTATAGACACAAAAAGAAAAGTCAAGAGCTAATTTTGGCTGTTTGTATTTTTACATTTAATCATTGCATTCAGATTCCTACAAGTAAGCAATGAATGAAAGTTCCCCTCATTGACTTTATTCCCCTTTCCATGTCTGTAAAACAAATAATAGAAATTGAAATGCAATAAAAGGTGCAATATTCTTCCAAGAAAAGAAATATCTAGATCTTAAACATAGTCCACAAGACTAAATCAAGCATGCATACATCTTGCAAAGCATAAAAATTTATTAGGACAAGAAACTTAACAAAAGCCAGATGTGAATAAGCCACTTCATGACAATGGTAAGGTCAAGATAACACCACGGAATTATGGAATATCCTGACTTGAAAGGGACCCAAGAGGATCATCCAGTCCAACTGGATCATTCTGCACAGGGCAAGCTGAAAGTTAAACCATATGTCTACAAGCATTATCCAAACACTTAATGAACATTGACAGGCATAGGGCTTTAACATTTCCCTGGGGAGCTTGTTCTAGTGCTTGATGATCCTATCAGTGAAAAACATTTTCGTATTATCCTGAATCTGAACTTCCCCTGACATATTTCTTTTCATCCTAAAAGTGCTGTTATCACTCAGCTTCCTATTCTATGGGATAAACAAATGTAGTACTTTCAGATGCTTGTCATAAGTCCTGCCCTCTAGTCCTCTGACCATGCAATGGAAAAAAAATTCAGGAGAAAAGTGACTGTTTCACCTGAATAGTCTTGAAAACTGATGGAATGCTCTAGAAGGGAGCCCAAAATCCAAAAATCATATAATGTAAAAGAAAGAAACAAAATTGGAGGGTGGTATATGATTTTGGGGTTTTGGTTATTTTTTCCCCTGTGAATTCAGAGGAATTGGAAGACTTCTCATTATCTTATATTTATTCCATAACTGAATGGGATGGGTTCCTCCCTTCCCCCCTCCCTCCATTCCTCCCTCCCTTTCTTATTTCCTTCCTTCCTTCCTTCCTTGATTCCTTCCTTCCAGATTCCCTCCTTCTGAATTCCTGCCTTCTGAATTCCTTCCTGCCTTCTGAATTCCTTCCTTGCTTCTAAATTCCTTCCTTCCTTCCAAATTCCTTTCCTCCTGAATTCATGCCTTCCTTTCTTCCACACTCTTTCCAAATTCTGTCCTTCTTCAGAATGTCTTCTGAATGCCTTCCAAATTACTTCCTTCTGAACTACTTCCTTTCATAAATAGCAGGACTATCTTAAAAAAATATATAAATTTTTGTGTTTTAAATGGAAGCCACTTATCCTCTGCAACACTACACAAGAAACACTTCATTGTGAGTATATTCTACCTAATACCATCTCCTGCAGTCATCATATGAAAAGACAGGCAGTAGTCCATCCAGTTTGTGGCATTTCAATGATAAAAGTGAACAATTGTTCCACTTAATCTCTGACCTTTTTATCCACATTTAAGGAAATAATCCAAGGTTTCCAATTGTCCAAATTTTCCAAGTATATTTTTAATCTGTATTCTGGGATAACAAAGACATAACACAGTATTTATTTTCAATTTCTGTCCAGGTAGTTTCTAAAGATAAATACAGTTTTATAAAGAGGAAATTTACCACACCAGACCTGTGAACTTCTCTTAAAACACCTTTAAGATTTTTTTACTTGCACTGTAATATAAATTATAAATTGTGATCTTCAAAACAGTCTTCACCACATTTTAATTAACATAAAGGCTCACTAGATGATTTGCTGAGTGCCCCATTTACACTTCTTATTGCCTGTGGTGCAGGCAAGGAAATAAGATTACCTGGAAATTCTCTTTCCACTGTGGAATGCTTTAACTTAGTTTAAAAATAGTCACAGTTAGAGGCTGAAGCAAAATAATCAAGCATTAGATGATTTTGCCAAAGATTTTATTTATCCAGGAATTGAAATGAACATTTGCACCCCATTACAAGAACCCCCAAACCTTACAGTTTATGAAGGCAAATAGAGGCATAGGCTTTGATCTAGACAAATCCTATACTTTAATGATGAAATAGTGGGGAATTTATTCAGGTACCTAAATGTGGTCATTTATTTCCAAGCATTTTGCCTTATGAAGGGTTTAGATTCATGCCCAGTGTGCTGAAACCATTGAGAACACCTTTAATGTAGCTCTGTACAGAAAGGGGTGTCAATAGGTCATAAATCTAACATGTCTCTTCAGAGGAGTTGTTGGCTTTCATACAGGTTGCAACAATGGAAAAGTCACACAATACTTGTTAATTGGTCACTTTGATATCATTCAAAAAGTCAAACTGTACTGTATTTCCAGTGAAAAGTTTAGTGTCATGAATTCTTGAAAAAATGAATCTTCTAAAGAAAATAAAAATCTAATTTCTTAAAGGCTATTTTCTCCTTTTTTGAAATATTAGCTATAATCCATAAGTTCTGTTAAAAATATCTGCTTTATGTAACTCCCTAAAACTTTCCAATATTTGATTTTGGTTATCAAAAGACAAATAAAATTATGATGGTCTGGGGGATATCTGTCAGCCCATGAATTCCTTTTGGTTTACAAATAATGGTAATAAACTTCAGTACAGATTAGGATCTCCATTTTTTAATAAGAGTAGATAAAGTCTGGTAGGATTAATAAAATCATCCAAGAGACATCAAAACAGAATAGTCCTGTTTTTTTCAGAAAACATGGTTAATACAAGGAAAGGCACTGACTCTTAATGACTCTGTGACAAGCAGCTGCTTGATCACCTCCAGGAGTAGGTGTAGCAGGAGATTAATGAGCCTCAGTGCAGTAACAAATAGGAGGGGTGCAGGACAGTATGACAGACTCCCTTCAATGACAGCCCTTGTCAACAAAGTATGCCATGAGAAAAAGACAGCTTTGCTGGGAGAGGAAGGTCAGAAGGGATTTTGTTTTAATATAAGAACTAAAACTCACTGAAACATAGCCTTTCTCACATGAGGTAGGCATTGACCATTATGCACAACAATCCAACTACTTTGTAATAAATGTAAAATATATGAATTCCTAAACCTTAGGTTTAACTTTTTTATTTAAAGTATTACACTGTGAGGCAGAGCAACCAAAATAACTTGAGACTATGGATGCTTATGTATGAGATGATTGATTTAAAATCATGTCTGCTTTGAGTGGAGGAACGAATAGCTGAACTTCAGAGCTCCCTTTCATACTTGACTCTACTATGTTCCTTTGGAAGTATATGACTGCACTGATCCTGGGCCAAAATTTTGCAGATGGAAGAGCTTGATTCTAAAGAAGACTAATGCTGATGAAAGAGCTTCAGACAGTGATTTTCATGTATCATTATTCTGTAAAGGCCCAGACTTAAAGACAGTATAGCCTCTTTTAAAATGCAAGGGAATTGGAATACATATAGGTTAGGTCTGATATCCAAAAACATAGCAGTTGCTTCAGAAATTAATTTAGACAGAACCTGAATGGCAACCAATAGTTAAAGCTGTGTAAATGACAGTTTTGCTAGTGAGGTTTGAATGTAATAGTTCTCTTTCCTCAAGACAGGAATTATTGGATCCATTTTAACAAATTTGGCTGTTTAAAATCAAATATTTAGTCTATGACCTTTGTGCAAGCTCTCCCTATTGTCTTATGGAGGCATCTCAAGATGAGATGCAATCTATTATAGAATGAATAGTTAAGATGTGGATAAATTGACCATTGCATAAGCTCGAGCAGTCCAGATCAATGTGTATGCATGAGATGATAATCAACTAACCTATCCTACACACTCAACAAAAATTGTGATTGTATCCAAAAAGTACTTGTTCAGTAAAACATTTCCAGAATGTTTGCATTGTACTTACTGCAGAGCACTAAAAAAAGCTGAAAATTTGAAAGTCTGAATTGTACAATCTTTTTGGTTGGAAGAGACCTCAAAGTGCTGTTAACCCGGCACTGCCGGGTCACCACTAAATCATGTCCCTCAGCACTACATTGCACGTTGTTTAAATACCTTCAGGGATGGTGATTCAACCACTGCCCTGGACAGCCTGTTCCAGGGCTTGACAAACCTTTTAGTGAATAAATTTTTCCTGATACTCGAACTAAATCTTCCCTGGCACACCTTAGGGCCATTTTGTCTTTTCTTATCACTTGTTACTTAGGAGAACAGACTAACAGCCACCTCAGAGCAATCTCCTTTGAGGTAGTTCTAGATAGCAATAAGGTCTCCCCTGAGACTCTTTTTCTCCAGACTAAACAACTCCAGTTCCCTCAGCCACTCCTTATGGGACTTGTTCTCTTGACAAATGTTGTTGCCCTTCTGTGGACACGCTCCAGCACCTCAATATCCTACTTGCAGTGAGAGGCCCCAAACTGAACACAGTATTTGAAATATGGCCACAGTGCCACGTACAGGGGAACAATCTGTTCCTCTACCCTGCTGACCACATTATTTCTCATAAAAAAGAGAGGATGAAAATGTATTAAAACTTTAGCTCCATACAGTGATACCCAGAAATCAACATGATGTTATATTTCTACACAACAAGTTGCCCTGTTGTTTTGGCTACTGTTTCAATTAGTTAACTGATTAATATATTTATGACACACAGCAAATACCTATTATTTTTGGGTTTGGATGTGCCTTTTATCCTATGTTAATTTACTTTAAAATATTCTTGAAAGTCATTACTGGAATACAAAGTCATACTTTTCCTGCATCACTTCCATTTAATGATATGTATTAGTAAGAATATTATTTTCTAAAATATTCTGTCCCCACCTGTCCATGCCAACAATAAAAACTTTGGTTTCCCTCAGTACTATCATTAATCTTTTACCAAAATCCAGTAAAGGTCAATGCAGGAATTAAGAGACTCCATGCACTAATCAACACATACAGAGGCACCTGGCTGTGTCTAAGCAAGTCCTTGCTTCCAGCATTTTAAAGATATATAAATGCATTTATATAATATGTTATATTATATATGTATTTGCATTTATCTGATATTTTCTAGTAACCTATGAATTATATCAGTGTAATTTAGTGGTCTGTGGATCTCTGTAAGCAAAGAAAAATAGAAATGGCTGAATGTGTAAGACGGTGCTGTTTTTCTGTTCTTCCCTCTGATATCAGCAGCAGCCCAGATTAAAGATATCTATTTTCATGTTAACACATAGATAGTGCTTTCTTTCTGAGAAAATCAAATATCCTGTAACTTTCAATAAAATTGTTCTTAATAACAGCGGCAAGGACTGTTTTGAGCTATAGGTTCTTTCTGGTTTATAATCTAAAAAAAAAAAATAATTAAGATTAAAATATGTGTTTAGTTTGTGTGTTTAAATAAGAAATAATTAAATATCTTAACTGCATTGTGATTAGAGAGAAAGCAGTGACAAGATATCACTGAAGTCACATTCCACATCTCATATTTGGAATAAGGTATTTCTTTTGGATCCTCCTTTCATGCTTAGAAATGTCAAATGTGTAATCCACGACTGCAATCCATGTGCCATCTGACAATAGCAACAAAGTGAGATAATCTTATAGAAGTCACAAAGGTGGGAGCATCAGATATCTTAGAGGATATAGGAGGCTTATATAGCAAAGAAATGAAATATATATTCATAATGGTACAGACATATTTATTGTCTTCCTTGCATAGCAGAGAATTTAGTTCAGATAGAAATTGAATTAGTAACATCATATTTAAATTGTTGGAACTTAAAGCTCTTCTTATAATCACAGGATGGTAGAGATTGGAAGGGACCTCTGGAGACCATCGAGTCCATCCCCGCACCAGAGCAGGACCATAGAATCTAGCACAGGTCACACAGGAATGCATCCAGATGGGTCTTCAAAGTCCACAGAGAAGGAGAGACTACCACCTCTCTGGGGAGCGCATCCCAGTGCTCTGTGACCCCTCACAGTGAAGAAGTTCCTCCTCATGTTGAGGTGGAACCTCCTGTGCTGTTTATATCCATAGTTTATGTCCATTGCTGCTTGTCTTATCATAGGCTACAGCTGAGAAGAGCCTGCCCCTCCCTCTTGACACTCAGCCCTCAAGTATTTATAAACATTTATTAAATTCCCTTTGTCTTCTCTTCTCCAGACTAAAAAGCCCCAGGTCTTTCAGCCTCTCCTCACAGGGCATGTGCTCCAGTCCCTTAATCATCCCCATAGCCCTCTGTTGGACTCTTTCAAGTAGATGCCTGTCCCTATTGTTCTGGGGAGCTCAAAAATTAACACAATATTCCAGGTGAGGACTTACTAGGGCCGAGTAGAGGGGGAGGAGAACCTCCCCCAGTCTGTTGGACACACCCCTCTTAATGCACCCCAGGATTCCATTGGCCCTCTTGGCCACAAGGGCACATTGCTGACCCATTGATAACATGTTATAATTCTGTTATAGCTGACATACATAGTTTCTTATACATCAGAATGATTAGTGCGAAACATTTTTGGTAACGGCTCTGAAGTTAGACATGCAATATTGAAAGTAGAGTAGAAGACTTTCATTTGTCATTCCTCATACCAAGTTTTGCATATTTTATAGCTACATTCAGGAACTGAATGTCTGCTTCAGAATGAATAATTAAAACTCACTTTAAAATAACTCTCTCTGGGGAATGGGTGTCTTAGTGGACTAAACAATTTCTATTCCTGTTCACAACATTATTTCCTTGTGATTTTCTGACTCGATTTGCAATACATTCTTGTATATTTCAAGAAAGAAAGATATGTCAATGTATCATGATGGGAAATAAAAATTCTGATACTTTAAGATTGCCACAGAAAATTTAGATGACTAAGCAGAAAAGCAAAACAACCCAAACAAAACCAACTCTTTCACACAAGCCAGATCTTTCATAATCCTTCAACAAATCTGACAGTAGCTTTAATCTCTCCTTTAAGAAGCTTGTCTGGTCTAGACAGGCAAGAAATCACTGCAATTCAAAGGTTGCCAGAGAATTTTTAGAAGATTATTTTCCTATCTAAAAATGTTGAATGATTGGAAGTGTTGTGTGCAAATGTACAAATCTCACAAAAACTTTATGAGGTTATGAAAGGGGACTTTTCCCCCTCCCCAATTAGAACTGTGTATTCAATATTTCAGAATATAAAGCAGTCCAGAGTCTAATCAAGAATTTTTTTTTTTATCAGTACAAATAATTTTTTGCTTGTTTGTTTCATTAAGTTTTTACTGTTGCCCTAGCTGACCTGGGTGAGCCTTTTCTTATAGAATGTAGCTTACTTAGCATCTCGAGAGACTGTGCTGAACTTCAATTCCCTTCCAAGCTTGTTTGGCTGCTGTAAGAATAAAAAATTGAAAATGGAGGAAGTACACTGTGGCAAATATATACACTCTTAAATACAGGGAACATAACTGACAGAAAAATTCTAAGCACATATTTTGCCAGGCCCTGACAATGAGGTCCACGACAAAAAAAATACCTGACTTAGATTTGTTTCTGGAGTATAAAATAAATATGACACACTAGAAAGAGGGTCAGACAACTAACAACTGTGGCAAAGTAATTTTTTATGGCGTCATTCAACTCACAAGAACATTCCAAGTTTTCCTGGCATTTATTGCAAATTGAGCCTGTATATAAGGGGTCAGAGACTCAGAAATGCTCTGAAAAGAAAATCCTAATTGGATTAACTGTAAGGATGCTGCAAGATTTTAGGCTAGTGACAGGCATTCTGAGGTTTTCAGGCTGCTATCTTTGCTGCAGTTCAATCATTCTAACATCAACAGAAGAAATAGAAAGACACAGAGACAAAGAAAAATACGAGTTAGGAAGAAAAAGAATTATCTGGGCAGAAATCCCATTGTATAAGAAGTCATAAATGTTTTTCTTTATTATTCTATCTTATCAATCACAGTAACAGTGAAGTCTGCAAAAACTTGAACATGTGTGAATAAATGTTTTGAAGTCAGCAATCAAGCAAAACATTGGATATATTCATTTAATTATTTTTTTACTTCAAACAATGTTTTCTATCCACTGTCTTCTGCGGATGAAATAACAAAACAAAACCAAAAAGAGAGAGAATTCTGTAGTGTTCTTTTCTGGTGGCTTGAATGACATCTTTCCCAAATCTAGATGTCATTGAAGGTCACAGGTTTTTAAAAAACCTTTCAGCCTGTAAATTACAAGATTAAGTGTCATTTGATCTGAGCCATTTTTTATCAGCTTGTGATGCCATTTGAAAGCACACCAAACCCAACAAAGATGTGTGGGCTGTATCACTTGGGCTTTTAGTTCAAATATGAAACTAAAAGTAACAGTAAAACTGTTAAATTAATATATGTGAACCATGTTTGGTTAAACTATGAAAAGAGAAGCCAAATTTTGCAAACTGTGGAGGAAACAAAGGTGTATTTCTCCTTAATTTGATTGTAATACCCAGTTACTGAAATTGATGGTCATATAAAAAAAATAATCAATATATAGGACTGTGGGAAACTGTGATGAATCTGTGGACCCCTTGATGGGCCAGGAAGAGATTGACCTCGAAAATATTTCTGTGTATCTGTGAGAAAATATTGTTGTGTACCCTTGAATGTCTGGAGAGTCCCTCGGCTGAATGTGTATTTAGTTTGAGGCAGAGACACTGCAAGATTGAGATAGAAGAACAGCAGGAGAAGAAACATGGACTTAGTTCAGCAAATAACTGTAGCAATGTATCACTGACCAGTAAGAATCTTGAGAAATGCTTGTTAACCAGTCAGAAGTAGCCACTCTGACATAACATACATGCAAATATGTGCTGCTTGCAGAAATAAACTTTGTCTTTGTACTCTGCTTACCAGAAATGTATGTGTTTGTCTCTTATGTCCATCACCCAAAATAGCCACATAGGATGATGCATCAAGAAGCAAATTATCCTTGGAAAGATGAATAGATCTAATAGATATTAGATATTTTTACTATCCTTGCAAATCAAATAATATTATTTTAAAGCTAGATTGATAGATTTAATTTTCACTTTGTACACTTCCAAGGCACTTTTATAATTCCAAGTGCTGTCAGATGTCACTATGCATATTTTTCTCATCCAAACAATTATTTTGTGAATTGAGATATATCTAACAAAAAAAATATTTGATTGGATTCCTCAATTTCTATTTCAATGAGACATTAAAAAGAAGTGATGTGTGCTAAATGTTAGGTTTAAATCTTAATCTGATCTCAATTCTTTTAATCTCCTATTATTATGCAAAACAGCTGATAACATTTTGGGTGGTTTTGCCTTCATGAATAGTGACTCCATAAGTAGATGGATAGGGCAAAAATAAATTGTTTCTTACTGCAATTGCTGTGACTACATTAATGAAGTTGTAGAAATCCTCTAAAATACTCTGAGTTTTCTGAACATGACAGCACATTCTTAACATGTCCAATTTCAAGTAAGGAGATGGAATTTACCATCCATCATTATGTTTACTATCTTTACATTAAATGCTTGTTTACCCAAGACTATGTCTTGGTGTTTGCCTTTCTTTTATAAAATCACAGACCAAGTCTTGCTTTATGTTTTTATAGTATCTATGTGTAATGCATTTGCAATTTTAGAAAAAATCACTTTTCATGCATAGACAGGGTTTATGGGACATACCAGTTTCTTTCCACCTGAACTTACATATCTGTGCTTAAAATAAGAATGAATCTTCCTTATGGCTTAATAAAATATTAAGTATATCTGGTGATGCTAAAAACAACTGTGCTAAGAAAAAAATAATTAAACTATGAGAAAAATCTGGCTGCTCATCATTCCTGTATACAAGAAACTACAGAAAAATCTTATGGTTTTTTCCCCCCATCACATCCCAGAAGACAGCAAAACTAAGGACAATTCCTTTGAGTTACTTTGTTATGGTTTTCTTGATATTTGTATTTTGTGTAGAAACTGTAAATTAAGAGCCTTTGGTACTAAACATTAAGCCAGGCTTAGTATCAATGCATTATAAAATTTTCATAGATTTCCTTACCATCCCATTGTTTTCAGCTTGAAAACCAGATGTATATAAAGACAAAGTTAACAATAAATCTTGAATATTTATGATTTAATTGTTTACAAAATTATTTCCTGCATGCATCTCATTCTAACAATCCTTCAAACTTAACACCTTTCTTAATAACTAGTTTTAATTAACATATTTGAACATAAAGCATTTCCCAACCTATTGTGTCTTTGACATTATTAGTACAGTTTTTCAACCTTAATTATTTTGTAAGGAAGTTGCAAAATATGAATGCCATATACTTTTTATGGCAATTTTATACAGGGATAATGAATGGCAGCTGTTAATTATGAGAAAATACCAAGTCACTTGGTAACATAAACTTTTAGTTATTGCATTCTACGTATACAATAAAGTTGATTTACTTTCAGAGCTCAAACAGATTACTATAGTTCATTATACCATTTTACTTTTATTTTACTTTACTTTTTCTTTGTTTGACTTCCCCCCACCCCCCCATTTCTTTGAAGCCCTTCTGGAAGACAAAACATCCTTTGCAGTCTATTGGTATGGTTATTTTGTTGATATCGAGTATTCCTCTGTCTACCTATTTGGAAATGAAATTTTACAATATTTTTCAATATGTGTAATTTATGGCAATCATGGCAGACTGGGATAAAGAAAATAGTTCAATTCTTGTAAATTCATGATGACCGTCAATTTTGAGTCAGGGCAATAAAGGTCCTATAATTCTTGAGTCTAACCTCTGTGGTTGATGTTTTTAATCAGGCCCTCACAATCTAATCACATAAGTTATATTTTTGTAATTTCTTTTTTCTTAACTGGCAAATGCAGTTACTTTTTTTGTTTACAGTCCTGATCTTAAGATACATTTTTCCAATTGTCATTCACTATTAACATATGTGCACCATACTAGACTGAAGTAATCAACTGGAATGATAGCATTTGGAAGTGTATTTAAATACTGTATATCCACCAAAAAAAACCCACAAACAGCCATTAAATACTCATGCATGGAAACATTGATGGTTCTAAGCATATGAAACTTTGAAAGGAGTAAGAAAGTATTGAAGTTTTCACTAATCAATAGTGCAAGGGATGTGATTGCTTAAAGGCTGTTCAGGTTTAGATTTTCACATTGCAGTAAAGACAACAACAAACTCAACATTAGATAGTTCCTTTAGTATGCATAACAATGTGCCTTAATTATGTTTCTAATTAGTAGATAAATTAACTGAAAAAGTATGACTGCTGCCCTGGGAAACTGGAATGGCAACTGTCAACCATCCATTGATTGGCTTCCAAAGACAAAAGTAAGACTTTCCAGTCCCATACCAAAGTTTCATACGTAGATAGTTACCTGTGCAAACCCCACAAAACCCAGGAGTTTTGAGAACTCCTAGAGCCAAATATCTCATCCTGGATCTTGGTGTTTTTTTCCCTATTTGACTCCAGATTTTTCCTCTCCTTTGTTCCAAACATTCTCTGATGAACAGATTCCTCTTCTACCTCAGTCAGCTCTTTAACCATAAGGATGGACAAACTCTGTAACAGATTTCTTAGGTTGTGGAGTCTCCATCCTAGGAGATATTAAAGCCCTGGATTTCGTCCTGGACAGTCTAATCTAGGTGACCTCTTCCTGAGCAAGAGATTTGGACTAGATGATCTCTAGACCTCCCATGAACCTCAACTAAGCTGCCCTTGTACAATTGTGTGCATTGTAAGCTTCTCTCTGTCATTTCAAAGAACAATAGCAATGGCCAATTTGCTCCCTCTGTGTGAATCTTAACATTGAAGATTTTGTACTGCTAATTCCTAAGGTTCTCAGAAGCTCTTCAGGAAAGAGCACCTTGTTTCTGAAGTCAGTTCAACTCAGATGTGAATGAAACTCCTGACTCAGCCTTGTCAATATTGATGAAGAGCTTGGCATACACAGACTTGAATTTTAATACCAATTTAGAAGTGTCAAACAGCTTTAATAGAATTTCAGGATATCACAAGTTACATAAAACACTTACCAGGGTTACTGATCAAGAGTTGTTCCCCATATTCAATAAAGTACTTATTTTAGATGACTAAATTGTTTATGGATGTGTAAACTAGTTGCCATTCAGAAATTGTGGGATGTGAGGGATGGCAAATCTGAGCAAGGATATTTAGGTCTTCTGTGAGGTAATAAACTATAAAGTCTCAAGCAACAGAACTTGGCTAACTACCATCACTGTTGTTTTGGAATATGGAGTATGAGGATCACAATGTGAGGGGTGAATAATTTTTGAGGGGAAGTAGATAGGCAGCAATGGCAGCATATTTTACACCTCATCTGCCTGATGTTCTCTTAGGACTGGCAAAGTATGTTTGTTAGTTTGATTCCTTCTCATGTTCTTCCAGCATGGTTCAGAGGGTTTGGCTTTTGCATTACAAGTGTAAATCAGAGTCCACCTTTTTGTGCAATTCATTCTGCCTTAGGAAACAACAAAATTATTATTTTTTTCTGGGTTTTCTTCCTCCTTTTATTTCCTTCAGCTTCAGTGTTCCTCCCCAATGCACTTTTATTGTGCTTTCTAAATAGGAACTAAAACGGTGATTTCTGAAATACCCATCTGATTACCTTTTAAAGCTTTTTTCCTAATACTGGGTGCTTGATATTTTTTATAATGCAAATAGGAAAGCATGACAAAACCTCAAAGGGATGTCCTGTGAAAAAAGTATATTTAAGAAATTTATCTCAGTATGTTGCCTTAATTTTGATAGGTCCTTTGATTTCATGCAGACATTTCACAGTGAACCATAGACTGTCCAAACATAAAAAGAATGCTTTTCCAAAAGGATAATACAAACAATGTCTTAAAGAAACATCAACACCCTGCATTTGGGTCAGAATCACCATCCACCAGATTTTTCAATAGGGTATCAAAGTAAGGACACAACTGCTAACATCTTATATCAGTGTACGACCTTACAGTCTTGTCAGCCAGCAGGCAATAGCAAGCCAGAAAAGTTACCTGTTCTTTATAAGAGAAAAATCAACATAAAATAATAATAATAATTAAAAAAAAAAAAAAGATCACAAATGTTACTGAGTAACCCAAAAATGGAGATTAAGATAAGTCACACAATCTAGAAAGAGGAGAAATGTCTTATTAGGACAAAAGCAGAATTGTTTCAAGTTTCAGTGTAATTGGTGTCTTTAAAAAAAAACACCAACACTTTAGAAAATTTATTTATATGTAACTGCACAATATCCTACCTGCAGCCTCATTACACACACACACCCCCTAAGAATTTTAATGTAAAATATTACAGCAACAAATTGCAAACTGTTATAGTGACAGTTGTAGAACTCTGAAATTATAAACTTCAGTCACGATTCGAAAATAAACATTGAGAGATGACTTAAAGGTTACCCCAGTCTGCGGCATCTGCTCAAGGTCTCTTTGAGCAAGCAGGAGTAGGTGAATGAAAACACTAAGCATACAGAAAGGCATCTGAACTCTTATCTGTCTCTGTGGTCAGGTTTTTTGAATGAGAACTAAATGTCTGATGCTTCCATTTACCTGGGATACACAGCACAGAAAATTATCGTGTTATTCCCAAATGACACCTAGCCAAACGTGTAAATGCTCTTAGGACCTATTCAAACTGTGCTGTCAGATGATTCAGTGGTATTTTCCTTTCACAGCAGCCCACCTTTCTTGAAAGATTTGTCATCAAATATCAACAAGAAACTTTTCAGTTAGAGAAAGGTAAAAGAACTTGTCACATAACATTACAGATCCTTCTGTCTTTGCATTGACTTATGCAGAATTTTCTGTGGTTCAAACATAGTTGCAAGCAAGGTCTGTATTTGACCGGGATGCTAGACAGCCATGCAAATACATTAGAGTTTAGTATTCTGCTTCAATTATGCATGCAAATCCAGTTTGCTTTTCCGAGTTCCATTGTGCAAAGGCAAGCCCACTGAAATTAGTGGAGATAAGGATACAATCTAGAACAGAATTTAGCCTCAAATGTTAAAGCTATTAAGCAGAAGGAAAAGACAAAATTATTTCTGTCAAACATTTGGGTTATTCCCCATGTGGGCATCCTCCAACCTTATCACAGCAAAAGCACTCTTCACCAAGCTTAGAGAGACTGTAATTATTCCTTGTCAATTAGATTCTCAATCACTGAACTATAAACAGCTGGTGGTGCATAACCATCATCCCAGTTTAAAATTATAGTGCCCTTTCTTCTACTTTTTTATTTTTATTTTTTATTTCCACATGTTCACTAAATTTCCTGCCATAAAAATATCTTATCCTGCCTTTAAAACTGCTAAATAAAACTAAGAGAAATGGTACAACAGTCTGAAATTATAATGATGGTTATGCATCACCACCTGCTTGTAGCTCAGTGATTTAGGATTTAATCGGCAAGGGATAATTACCTCTCCCTGTATAAGGTGAAGTGTGTTGTCAATCTCTCAACACTGCTCCTGTCTCTAAATATACAATACAAAATACATTTGAGGATATTATTTTATTTTAATAGGTTGCACTATTTTATTTTCCCAAGTGTACAAAAATAACTTGCTCTATTTCAAAGAATACATTTTTAATAGTACCTGTTACTGAGAATTTTTATGTCACTGTTTTTAAAGGGTGATCTAACTATTACAAATTAAAATATGCATTTTTTACTCCCTGGCTTATTTTTACTTTAGAACATTAAATAAAATGCAATGTTATATTTTTCCTTTCTAAATGTTGTTTTCTGGACCAGACTGACAAAAAAAAAATAATCCAGGAAACTCACCTGTCAAAGCAAAAGCATGACAACTTCCCTGTGCTAATCCATAGGTTCAATGCTAGCTGTAAACTGAATTAATTGGGCAATTTTCTATCAATGAGATTTCATTTCTTTTCATATTCAGTTCAACTCTTAACATTTCATTTTGAGGTGGAATTCCACTTAGTTTTTACTACACATTATGGAGAATAAGCAAGATAGTTAAGGTAGAATTAATTTTGTTGCCTCAACATACCCATATTTACACATAGTTAACATAATTACACACCTCTATCAGGTCTTGGACACCAGCTCCTCCCAGGCACCAGCACCACTTTTCCAGCTGTTTGTGGCCTCTCTTCTCTAAAGCTCCATCATTCCTGCAAGCACCACAATACATGAAGTGTGCTGTCCAATGGATCAGTTTCAAAACTGGGTTTTGGCTGCTACTGCAGAAAGAGAAAGACCACATTCTCCCTGCACACAGTGTATAAACCCATCTTGCTGCACAAAGTGATCCTGCCTTCCTCAAGCTCAGTGGGTAGCACAATCCCACTGATTTAGGTAAAGAACCATCACTTCCATGCATTTCATGTTCAGAAAAATTATCAACATGATCTGATTCAAAGAACCATGGGACTATTATTGCTACTACAAGGGGGAAAATGGAAAGACATGGCCAGAGGCACAAGAGGAATAGTTCCAGAGCCAACACAGTCTTACCTCAGCTTCTGTTGCCTCAGGCAGTTTATTCTGTCCATGAACCCCCAGCTACTACTAGATATCTCATTTTTTGGTGATGCAGTTGATATACATTTGGCACATCATTTTAGAATGAGATGAATCATCCTTTAGAGGGTTTTATTTTATTCATTGTTTCTATGAAGAATTTAGGCTTCTTACTTAAAGATGCCTAAATTAGACAAGCTAAATCTCACCTGATGCATTTTTTCCCTGTAGTTTACTTTTTCCAACTAAGAACAAGATAGTAAAATCCAAGCATGTAGCTAAATAATTTTTGGTGATCTCTAACATACATGGGTGTTTGATATACAGTTTATATCATTTATGTAATTTGAGCTTTACTCCTTCTAATTAATTGCTGTCTTCACACACTGAAAACATAGGGCTAACTGTTACTAAGTGATGGCCACAAAGACTAAAATAAGAAAATGTAAGGCAAGATCATATTTTGTTCAGGCAATTGAAAGAAAATTAACTTGAAAGTCTCTTGTTACTTCATAAAAAACTATTTAAAATGAAGTTATTTTAGACTAGAAGCTAACAAGCATGACACTTCATTATACTATCGCACCACTGACCCTTGGAGAGCTAGATATTTTTTAATCCAGCAGACTGTCTAGACTAGGAAATCTAAAATTTCACAAAATGACAGATGAAAATTGAAAGTATAGGATCAAATCCAAGAGTAACACAAGATGTGAGTTTATCTCCAGAGGCAAAGACATTGGTTCTCATATTGCTTCTATGAGTTTCAGCTGAAGCTTCTAATGTCAAACTATAATTAGGCTTAAAGTCTGATCAAGGTTTTCATGATTTAAACAATGCATTTTCATAGAACGGATAACTATAAGACAATGATAAATGCGACTTATTAAAGTGATAAAAAGTCAGCTCTCCAGAAAGATAACAGTATATATATTAGTGACCTTTGCATTAATACAGTATTCTGGACTCATGCTCCAGCAATTAGATCAACTTCTCTGAAATTCTTATGACCTTTCAGATCTTTGCTAGTTTTAAGCAGGTTCATATCAATTAATTTGCCTGCTGATTTTGGAATCTGGGCTTTAGAGATTTTTTTTTCCCCTCTTACATAAAATACTTATTTTAACAATTTGTAACCATAAAATAATTGGCGTGGGTTTCCTTATATTTTGTTTGTTTGGTTTTTTCCTTGCTTTGTTTACCTCCCATAGAGTTTTCTGATTTTAACACTGAGATGATTTTCTAGCCAATTTTTTCCCTTTCAAAACATTCAAGGACCACTGACTTTTTAGTTTAGTTCCTCTTTTAGGACATTTTTCTGTATCTAGAAAATACCTTCAAGTTGTAACTATCTCAAAAGAAATTTCATGAGTTATGTTTACTAAAGACTTTTCTGAAATAAAAATCTGATATCCCAGTGCAAACTAGCACAAAAGTTACTAAAAAAAACACCAAAGTATTAGGTCAGTATTATAGATTCTTTGTCTGTTGTTTCATATACTACCTTCAAAAATATTTCTTCATTATCAAAACCTGCCTGGGGAGGTGGTGGAGTTGCCATCCCTGGAGGTGTTCAATAGGGGACTGGATGTGGCACTTGGTGCCACGGTCTAGTCGTGAGGTCTGTGGTTACAGGAATTGAAATGTATCACAGGTCATTGGCACTACCTCTTGTTTATCATGAATACTTTATTTTATTATGTGTTGAAGTCTGATTAAAGTACTATTTCAAAACAAAGGATTAAACATGTGAAAACAAATACAGTGATGTTAGTAACTGGGGGGGGGAAGTTTCCTGAACTTGATATTTTGTTTTAAATATTTTTTAAAAGTATATAAAGTCATGTATACTCATCTCTCTATAGGAAGTAAGAGCATTATTTTTGACTCTGTCATTAAATTTTCCAGACATAAAAATCTATAGGTTACTATGATCTACACCTTGAGATTTTCCTGAAAGCCATTTTCTTCCTGACAGTATATATTTTAGGAGATGAACTATTCCTTCTGTGGTAAAACAAGAGGCATTGTAGTTGAAGAGATCGGGGGAAAATGTGTCTGAGAACCTATATAGTTAATAGTTACTGATAGCAACATCACTCAAATAGGTTATTACATTTTTACAGATCAAATGTCTGTCTTCTTCTGTCAGTTTTTTGACTTGTGCTGAATTATACATAATCATAAACAATGCATAGTTCTAGCCAAACTATGTACCATAAAACGTTTAAATTTCTGATTCCTTCTTGAACGGATAATGCAGTGGGAGTCCCTTAGTAATTGTTGAGTGGCTCTCAAAACTCCAGGCTCTGCTTCAGCCTTATGCAAAAGTATTTAGCCATAGCAAATTTGAAGAAATGGGCAAATTGTGAAATATGTTTTCTCAGATGTTATCAGTGCGCAGTAATAGGATAGTAGAGCTGTTTGATTTTTCCCAATTTTTTAGAGTGGTGGTCTGTAAAATATGTGGGAATTACAATGTTACTGTAAGGGTATGTGAAAGGAGAGAGAGAGAGAGTGTGCTCCTTTAAGGATATCTGCTCAATGAGCTTTTCAATGCAGAAGAGTATAATAAAAGTGTCTGTGTCACTCCAAACTAAGTGAGTATGGGGTGCAGTGCATATTCACCAGCAAACTCTTTATAATCTGTGAAATTAAGCACTCACCTTGGGAAATCAAATAACCTCACTTTAATGTGGATGTCTAAACTAGTTCAGATATCACTGTATCTTAAAATGGCCTATTTCTTTTTATTGACTGTAAAAAGAATCCAGACAGTTCAGGTATAGCTGTCTACACTGCAGATGTCTACAGTTAGATGAAGTGAACTTTGTCATATATACCTTGTAGTATTTTGCTTCATGAATATGAGGCTTAAACGTTCTACTCAAACATACACTTCAAACATCCTGCTCTATACAGGTGCCCAAACTTAGTACTTGAATAAAAGCAACCTGATAAACTAAAGAACACAAGTATAGGGAACATTTCTCTCGCATGCATTCTCCAATAGAATAGGGAACATTCTCTCACATTGGGGGTGCTGGTGGACGAGAAGCTCAACAGGAGCTCTCAATGTGCACTTGCAGCCCAGAAAGCCAATCAGATCCTGGGCTGCATCAGGAGAAGTGTGACCAGCAGGTCATGGGAGGTGCTTCTCCCCCTCTACTCAGCTCTGGTAAGATCCCACCTGGAGTACTGCCTCCAGTTCTGGAGCCCCTATTACAGGAGGGATGTGGACATGCTGGAAGGTGTCCAGAGAAGGGCCATGAGGATGATCAGAGGGCTGGAGCACCTCTCTGATGAGGACAGACTGAAGGAGTTGGGGCTGTTCAGTCTGGAGAAGGGAAGGCTCCGAGGTGACCTCATTGTGGCCTTCCAGTATCTGAAGGGGGCCTACAGGAAGGCTGGGGAGGGACTTCTCAGGATCTCAGGTAGTGATAGGACTAGGTGGAATGGTATGAAGCTGGAGGTAGGGAGATTCAGGCTGGATGTGAGGAGGAAGTTCTTCACCATGAGAGTGGTGAAGCCATGGAATGGGTTATCCAGGGAGGTGGTTGAGGCCCCGTCCCTGGAGGTGTTTAAGACCAGGTTGGATGAGGCTCTGGCCAGCCTGATCTAGTGTAGGGTGTCCCTGTCCATGGCAGGAGGGGTGGAACTGGATGATCCTTGTGGTCCCTTCCAACCCTGACTGATTCTATGCTTTTTACAGAGTTCTTATGATACAAGATAAATGGGAAGATTTGATCCAGAATATATATCAAATGCTTACTATAGACTAATGTTGTCCAAACACATCTTGAATTATCACTGAGAACTTTAATACTGCACTGTATGTACCAATATCTGTAAATTCTCAGCTGCATACTGTCTGCACTTATGTAATTTACATCATTTGCATCGTTGGGAATCAGACTGTTGTGGAGGAACCCACACGAAAAACAGCACCACCACCCAAAATTGTGGCTATGTTGTAACCAAAATTGCTCAGCACTCCTTCTGACACAATTAAATTACAAGTTTGGATGTTGTTTGGGAATATACCATTGCACCAATAATTAAGCTTTAATCTTACGCTTTCAAGAGTTATTTTTCTAGAAAGGTGCACCAAAATGTGCAGGGACACACTGAATCCATGGAAATATCTTTAGATGGCATCCTAGGCTAAGGGAAGAGGGTTTAACTGCCAGGCCACTTGCTGCATAAAGACTAGCTCAAAAATCTCTCCATAGTGGGGCTCTATTTATAATGTAAGTCAAGGGTGCTTTGTGGTCAGTTCTAATGACCTGGAGGGCCAAGCTGGCAGGGTAAGAGACTGGAAATGGAGGCAGCAGACAGTGTCTGAGAGGCACCAAGCTGATCTTTATGAGATTCTAGTAAAACTCTGGCAAGCCTTGTTTTTTTGTCAGGCATCTGTCAGGCTCTTACATTTGTCAGAGTAGTTGCATGTACCATGCAAACACAGAAAGCATTTCACAAATACAAATGATCAAATATGTTTTGTAGCATTTGCAATTTCTAATTTGTAATTCTAGCAATGTATTCCAGACAATCTTAGTTTTGGTTTGCCAAAAGAAACGAAGAGTTTGAAAACAGTTTTCTTAGAAATTACTCTTAAATATGGCTTTGTTAATTGATGTAATCAAGAATAATGTCTTTTTTTCTGAAGAAAGCATGAAGACTTCTGTCCATTTTATATATATATGTATATAAGTAAATTACTCCTATGTAGAGATTTTTTAATATTAGTCACATTTAGCTGGAGCTCTTCAAGCAATTCACTGCTGATAAAAGGATTTACCTGGGCCAGTGTGAAAATGTATAAGAATGTAAGTTGTCTGTTAGGGAAAATTATTTATACTACCATTCATTATTCAGAAAGGAGGGGAAATAAAAAGAGAGGTTTATCACACTACCTTATAATTAACTGTGCAGATGTCATACTAATTACTATTTTTAAATATTCTGAGAATGAGCTGCATCATTATTTCTGCTACTCTTTGGTTAGAGATTCTTAAAATCAGTGGCTTTCCCAAGCATTTTAGCCTCTACACTGTATTACGCTTATTTACAAAATCACTGTGCAGCTATTTTTTCAATACTGCAGTATTTCCTCCCAGTATAATTGTCTGAATGGTTCAACTAAGTGACAAAATTGTAAGGATTTGCATGGTAATGACACAGTTCCTTTTTAAAAGCTATGCAGTTTCTATCTATTTTGATCACTTTTTGATCACCTCTGTGCTTTGAATAGCCCATGTACCCAGAATATTTGTCACCCAAAATCCCTTTGCCTGAAATAAAAATGTCTCAATATGAACCTGAAAGCAAAGATTAAAAAGTACTTTTAATCTGGAAATTATCAGAGACTGAAAACCTTTTATATGATTCCTGCTTTACACATTTCTTTTCTTGCTTACTTGACATTTTTTCTCCTTATAAATAAAAAAATAATGTCTCAGAATAGGTATCAATTATTTTAGGTTTCTCTTTGGGATCTTTTCCATCTTGTGAGAGCTCTATTTAATTTGCAATAACTTCAGTACCTCTGAAATGTGGAGAGATTGACAGATTCCTTCTGTCTAAAGAAGGCTGAAGGGTAAGAAGTAGTGTCTTAAGTATGCAAGAGGACACAAAAGCAATCTTATCACAACTGTGACATTCCTTTTTTCCTGGTTTCTCATTTCCTAGGGGTGTTTAATATTTTTAAAGTATTTGGTGAGAGATTTATTAGCCCAACCATCTATATCCACAGGTTTACTGATGTCTTTAAATACTTAAGAATTTTCTGAAACAGGATGTCCCTTCACAGAAGCCATGCCTTGCTTTTCTCAAATATAAGTCAAATTTATCCAGGTGTCTACTGATCTTTGCATATCTAGTTATTTTGCTGTACACCTCAGGCTTTTCTTAAGAATAGTGTCACATTTGTCATTCTTCAGTTTTCAGACATAAAGGAATTTAAGAAGTTAAAAAAATATCTTCAGTCCTAGCAAATTCTTACTTCAATCTTTTGTGCCACAACAATCCCACAATAACTTTGATTTCAGACATATCCTCTGCTAAATCACACTAACCATTCTGCTATCTTCTAAAAATATGTTTGAGGACCTCAACAGTCTGTTCTGCAGTGAATATCTTGGTGAATTCATTTATATTCTCTGCAATGGCTTTGTCTCCTCTGATTGTCCCTGTAGAGTTCAGGAAAATTAATTACTTATTTTAAGCCTCAAGCAAAGAGCTGGTCATGGCTATTTGGACAGTTTGCCTGACATTCCACTTTTCATTGTGTCGCTGCTGCCTGGAATTTGAAATTAATCCTTCCTCAAAGAGAAGGAGGAGAATCAGGCAGCAAAGATTTGCTACAGAAAAAGTAAAATGTAAGTGGGTTAAGGAATATATAAGAAAGATATAAACATGCTGGAACAAATCCAGCAAAGGACTGCAAAAAGACTAAGGGACTAGAGCATCGGTCATAGGAGACAAGAGATTGAGAGATCTGGAACTGCTTAGAAGGCTCAAGGGGATTTTATCAATATGTGTAAGTATTTTCAGAAGTGGCGCCGATGGGTCAAGAGGCAAAATTTCACCTGAAGAAAAAAAAATAATAATTTTTTTTTCCTGTCAGAGTCAACTGCTTGACACTAGTTGCACAGAGAGGCTGTTTAATCTACATCCTTCGAGAGATTTAGAACTTGACTGGACACAATTACGGGCAACTTACTCCGGGTAACCCTACTTCAGTAGAGCATTTGGACTAGGTGATCTGCAGAGGTCACTTCTAACCTAAGATACCTTTTGATACAGTAAATAGTATTTTTCTTCATGTTTTGGTGGTGTTTCTTTGTTCTTCTTGTTGATTTTGTTTGTTTTGATGATGCCGACTTTAAATTTTACTGTATGGTTCTCAGATTAACAGACAGTCTCTGATCTTTCTGGCATGAATAATGGAAATGGTTAAGCAGTAGCCGAGCAGGATGCTTGGTATGCGGAGTTATTTCCCTAGATGACTGCAGGCTGCAGAAGGCCTAACTGAACATTTGTGACTTTGGTAGATTCATCTCTGACTAGTGGTTATCCCACAATAATTACCACGCAGTCACAGGTCTAATAAACAGATATGGAGATAAAAGTTCATAGCAGCACTGCAGCTGTCTCCAGCAAAGACTGAAGCACTAATGAATTAAACACTACCTTTATATGTAAATGATAATTTCAGATATTCTGCAGTATCTATCAATTCAATATCACTATTTATGATATTATTATGGTTAATCTTACTGTAGTTTAACCCTGTATTTTCTTAGTCACGCAAAACATTCCTAGAAAACAGCTTAAGGAATTCTACTTCAATAAAATTTTCACAGGTACCACAATAAAATATTACAGTGTTATGGGAGTTATGCTAAATGTCTTGTATTGGCAACCCCTACAGTTCATTAACTTATGTCAAATAGCTTCTAGTATCAGGGCCAAGTTTCTTCCTCCACTTTTTTCCTCAGAAAGTGAAGGAAAACAACAAAACCAAACCTTTTTATGTTTAGCAGTTTCAGAAGCCTGTAGGACTAGTGCCTGTAGGGGTTTTGGTAGTGAAGAAGGAGGCTGCAGGGGTCCAAGGAAGAGTCAGTCAGTATCTTTGCAATAATACATTTAAGAGAATAAAATCTGTTGGAAAAGTTCATTTGTTTTGGAGAATGGGGAGACTTGAAAGTAACAGCCACATGGACACTGAAGTCAGTAGAGAAGGAGCAATAGAATCACAGCAGAACTGTCAATTCCCTTTGGCCTGTGGTAACATGGTAGGCTGAGCCCTTGCAGCCCTTAGAGATCACTGGTGGACCAGAATCCCACCTGCAGTCCTTAGAGGACCCCACTTCTCTGAAGAAGGCCATGGTTCTGAGGGAAGCCCACACTGAAGCACGCTGTAGAAAGGAGAATTATAGCCCATGGATGGAATCCATGCTGGTAGGAGAAGTTAGTGGAGATTGTCTCCTGTGGGAGGGAAGCCACATTGTTGCAAGGGAGAACTGTGAGGAGTTTTCCCCCGAAGAAGTGAGAGCCTGGGACTGACCATAGTTGATATTCCCTGCCCATTGATGGGCAAGAAGTAGCAAATCTGGGCCAGGAAGAATGGAGGAGTAGAGAGAAGGTGAATTTAAGATGGGGCTCTATTTATCACTGTTCTACTCTGGACAGTGGCATTGAGTGCACCCTCAGCAAGTTTGCTGATGACATCAAGCTGTGTGGTGCAGCAGACGCACTGGAGGGAAGGGAGGCCATCCAGAGGACCTTGACAGGCTGGAGAGGTGGGCACAAGCCAACCTCATGAAGTTCAAGAAGACCAAGTGCAAGGTCCTGCATCTGGGACCTATTACAGGAAAGATATGTAGGTGCTGGAGTGTGTCCAGAGAAGGGCCATAAGGATAATTAGAGGGCTGGAGCATCTCTCCTATGGAGAGGTTACTCAGTTTGGAGAAGAGAAGGCTCCAAGGAGACCTTACTGTGGCCTTCCAATATCTGAAGGGGGCCTACAAGAAAGCTGGTGAAAAACTTTTAGGGTGTCAGGTAGTGATAGGACTGGGGAGAATGGAGCAAAACTAGAAGTGAGTAGATTCAGATTGGATAAGGAAAAAGCTCTTCACCATGAGGGTGGTGAGACACTGAAACAAGTTGCCCAGGGAGGTGGTGAATGCCTCATCCTTGGAGGTTTTAAAGGCCAGGCTGGGTGTCACTCTGGGCAACCTGATCTAGTGTAAGGTTGGGGGTTGGAACTGGATGATCTTTGACATCCCTCCCAGCCCTGATAATTCTATGCTTCTGTTTGATTCTGTGAAGTGGATAGCAGCTCTCAGTTATCAACAAGACATAAATCATTTGAACAATTTCTGGATGTTATGGTCAGCACTCACCTGACCCTGTGTCATCTCACTGTTTTCCTTGGATATGGACAAAAACTATGTGTCTTCATAACCCTTAAAGAAAGATTACCTACTGAGTGATGATCCTACAAAGGAATTGGACAGAATTCATTGCTTAAAACATTTATTTCACTCTTCAAGAAGTTTTAAAGAGCACCAACTGTAGCTATGAGACCATTGCTGTTATGTTTGGATTTTTAAAAGTTTTTTTTTTTGGATACCTGATAATGACTTCTCTAGGGACAGACTATTGTGAATGCCTTTTCTTTAGCAAACTACTATAACAGAAAAACCCTACATCCTGCCAGTATATTATTACAATGTGGTGGTTATTAAGCCTGCATTAGTGTTGATCCAAGGCAGGTTTTGTGACCTGGAGTTATTAGATTTTCCCTCAATTATAGCAACAATACAGTTTAATTTTACATGGGGGAAAAAAATAATCAAATAATCCATTACTGATATTTACAACTAGCAGTAACTATGTGGAAGAAGATGCTGCATTACCTAAGGCATGGTCACAATCAATGCTTTTCATCATTTGTACAATACTTGTATACAAGACTTTGAAAGCATAGCATGATTTAGAACAGCAATCTCATAGTCCTGAGGGTCACATTGGAAAAGGCTTGTCAGATCCACAGGATTAGTATTTTACTATTCATCACCTGGACAGCTTAGACTACCAGAATACTAATACACACTCTGCTAGGCCAAATTTGGTAGATGTTCATAGACAACATGATGAATGTGAAAAGAGGTATCAGAACTGACAATAATGAACACCGTAGCAAACAGCTGCAGCTGCCGAGTAGCAAACAGCCAAATATAACAAATTAATGCTCCATATGCCACAAAACTCTTTCAAGAAGATTTGAGAGCTTAGTATCATCCCACTAGTTCCAAAGAAGTCAAGCTTTGATGATGATGAAATACCTTAATTGCTCCCACTGGGAATACATGGAACTGGCCAAGCTTGCTACAGATGAGGCCATTTTAGAAAGGAAAACACTCAAAGGTTTTGCACTGTATTGAGTGATTGCGGACTGTCAGGAGTATGTCTGCTGATGGATGAACCATTTGTCTGAGCATTAACAGTCACATGAAGGACATGAAATAGAAAATAAGTGAAATCTTGCCCTGTGACCAAGGACATTTATAATGCCTAGCATACTGATGCACTAAGCTGTGCTATATTTTGTAGTGAAAACTTGTTTAATACTGCAGAGTGAGCCATAGTTCTCCAGTCAGAGGGAAAAATCTGAATTCATTTGAGCATCACGAGATTTGTGCATTATATTCACAAAATAAACAACAGCAGATCACTATAAATTAATTTTATATTTGCTCATAGGCATTGGAGGGAATTGAAAACTGCATCACCCTTGATAACTACTAGAAAGGAATACAGCTTTTGTCTCAGATAAATTGGCTCACCAGTTTCAGTGAGTAAGGTTTAGAGCTTGCATCCATTTTAAATGGACTACAATCTCCAGGAGTGTTTGATTCTGTCATATCAAATCTCCATTGCAAGCTAATCCCTAAGTACATTCTGTTTTCATTCCTGTGGTTATACTAGGTAATGAAACAGATCAGAGCATGCATCTGTTGATGATCAGTAACCTACAGCCATTTATTTTGTAATAATTTTAGCACATTCCCTGTGCTCTTTTTCATTGGGCCAGCTAACTTTTCTGAGCATTATCCAGGCACATCTCAGGAGGATGCAAGTGCCAGGGGCCATTTCCAATTGTCCATGGGGATGCAGACTCCCTGTTCTGTACAGTGAGAGTGTTCAGCTGTGTGCACAGAAGTCATGCACTTGGTCTCAAGGCAAGATAATTGTCTTTAAATGTTTTATTACTGTTCACCACCAAGAAGAGAATAAGACAGGAACAAAGGATGCAAACTTGAATATAGAAGGTTCCACCTCAATACGAGGAGAAACTTCTTTATGGTGAGGGCAACAGAGCACTAGAACAGGCTGCCCAGAGGGGATGGGGAGTCTCCTTTGCAGAAACTTTCAAAACCCGCTTGGATGCATTCCTGTGCCAACTACCCTATGTTATCCTTCTTTTGCCTGGAGGGTTGGACTCCATTTCTGGAGGTCGCTTCCAGCCTCTAACATACTATGATTCTGTGATTTTATTCATGCAGCAATAGTTTACGTGGATAAAGCCCATTCTTACAACAAACTACTACCACCAGGAATACAGTGAAGGCTGGGTAGAATATTAATATTGAGTCTAATTTCAAGCTAATCTCAAGTTCAGAGGCTGACCTGCCCCAACAGATCTATGAAAAATAACACAGTACTTTTACAAGCTTTTTTTTTTTTTCCTTTTAAGGTGGCCTGAGGGTCATGCAGTCTGGGATATGAGACAACATCTTTATGGTGCCACCATCGGAAAGTCAGTTCTAATGGATTCATCTTAATTTGTTGGTGCTCTTTTCAAATGTGATTGCCTAGCTGTAAGTGAAATGGCTTGTAACGGTATTAGCAAGCAACCAAGAAATGTACAAATCCAATACTTAATGATCAAAATTTAGAAACTTTCAGTTTCCTTTGAATGTTAAAGACAGTTTAACGTTAATATGTCCAGCTGTTGTAGAAATCAACAAAAAAAATCCTGGTAAATACTAATTTTCCTTTGAAATGCTGTCCCCCTGTGAAAAATAGAGATGCCCAAATTTAGTCTCTATATGTATTTTCATATATAAAGAGTAAAAAAAGGGTACATTTTTATCATGCTGTCTGCAAAGTTCTCTGCGTTCTTATAAGATCAGCCAAACTTATTCCCTACAGTCACAGCAAAGTGAATTATTTTAAGTTTCAATGAGCTCTATCTGACAGTGAATCCTAGGTTTGACGGTATTGTAGCTCCATTATCTTGTCATACCTCATTCAACAATATTCATACCATATTTCTTTTAAGCTATTTTTGAACACATTTTCTTCACTCTCCTTTTGAATTCTCAAGGGAAAGAAAGAACTATATTTAATCTTACTTGTTCCTTCCTTGCCATTTGAACTTGCTCTCTTCCCAAATATTTCAGCAAACACAGAAATGCTGGTACTAATATTATACTCAGTTGACATATTACTTTCAATATCACATTGTTGGTGGTGTTTTTTTTTTTTTTTTTTAATTAGCTTAACCATACTCCTGGTTAATTAGCTAAACCATAACTACTGGTTTTGCAGTTCTATCTAAAGGACTAATTTTCTAGTGACTAGGACAATATCTGTATCTAAAGGGATGCATGTTTTGTGCTCAGTGATCATCCTACTGTTGTGATTGCTTAAGTTCAGGGAATGTATCTTCCCCCTGTGATGCACAAACCATCTCTATAGTGTTTAAATACCACATGCAGTAGAAAGTTACTCCATTTTGCTCTTCTGATAAGAGCTACTGTAAACATATATTCAAATAGATGTAGAAATGCTGTGTACTTTTTAAAGTTTTATGTTTCATTGTGAGACAGGAAAAAAAGTATGGAAAATGAGCATATGTGGCAAACTATAGTTGACATGCTCATTGAAATGCATTGTGAATAAATCTAATGATTCAAATGTCTCAAAAGAAATTGGACAAGATACTTTTTCTTGTTTTTACAATATGGAGACTCATTAGATCACTGCTGTGATTAAATTTCTGGACAAAAGTCCCTGGCACAGGAAGCCCTTGTTCATATGGAGAAAAAAAAAAAAGTGAGAAGTGTGCTGGGGAGTAAATGTCTGGGTTGTATTACTGCAAACAGACATATATACAAATGATCTTCAGTGTGGGCTCAGTCATATTCACTTCCACTCCATATAGGAATGAAGTCTCATTTGTTTGCATATAACCGTTTAAAGGTATTAGTTTCAAATCTGACAGATATATCTTCAAGTGTTCACATGAAGTGCACCGGTGAATGTTAAAAAAAGCCTTTAGTAATTCTTACTGTTGGTGTGTCTAGAAGAACATATTTCAACCTCTGTCTTCCTCACCTACTATTTGCAATAATTCTTCATCTTTTTAAGTTCTCTTGAAAAAATATCTATAAATACATATTCAGTTAGATTTTAAAACTGCATTTCCTATTAAATTTGATATCTGGGAATGCACAACAGGCTTATACAGCTCATAAACTCAGCTAATTTTTCTTACTAGAATGAAGTGGATTCTTCTTCCTTTCATTTCACTTTTGTGGTTTCAAAATACACAACAGTATTCACATTTAAAATATGTTCACAATTTTTATTTCATTTGCATTTTGCCTTTCTTATTCCAATTCATCCTAGAAAAGTTTGCATTCAATAACCATCTTAACCATTCTATTGGATTGGTTTGCTATGTAAACATTTATAACGGGCATTCATAATGACCAGGCTCTGTTCTAAGATGCTTAAAAATCTTCATAGTTTTTATTTCAGTTTTAGTGACCAAAGAATTCTGCTGGAGAAAGCCCAACATATGAGATGATTCAGTATGGGTTTGATGGATGGACCATTCAGTGGATAAAGAACTGGATCGATGGCTGCACCTAAAGTGGGGCTGTCATTGGGTCCAGATCCTAGTGGAGGCCAGTGACAAGTGAAGGCCCTCAAGGATCAGTACTGGGACCACTCCTATTTAACATCTTAGTTGGTGACATGGACAGTGGCACTGAGTACACCCTCAAGTCTGCTGACAACACCAAGCTGTGTGGTGCAGCAGACACACTGGAGGGAAGGGAGGCTATCCAGAGGGACCTTGACAGGCTGGAGAAGTGAGCTTATGACAACATCTTGAGGTTCAACAAGACCAAGTGTAAGGTACTGCATCTGGATTGGGGCAATCCTAGGCACTTATATAGGCTAGGCAGCAACTGGCTTCAGAGCCCTGAAGAAATGGACCTGGGGGAGCTGGTGGATGAGAAGCTCAACATGAGCCAGCAGTATATACTTGTGGCCCAGAAAGCCAATCACATCCTAGGCTGCATCAAGAGAAGCATAGCCAGCAGGTCAAGGGAGGTGATTCTCCCCCTTACTCCACTCTGCTGAGACCCCACCTGGAGTACTGTGACCAGTTCTGGAGCCCCTATTACAGGGGGAACTGGATGTGTTGGAACATGTCCAGAGAAGGGGCACGAGGATGATCAGAAGGCTGGAGCACCACTCCTGTAAGGACAGACTGAGCAAGTTGGGGCTATTCAGTCTGGAGAAGTCTCTGAAGAGACCTGATTGTAACTTTCCAGTACCTTAAGGGAGCCTACAAGAAAGCTGGTGAAGGACTTTTTAGGGTGTCAGGTAGTGACAGGACTAGGGAGAATGGAGCAGAACTTGAAGTGAGTAGATTCAGATTGGGTATAAGGAAGTTCTTCACCATGAGGGTGGAGAGACCCTGGAACAGGTTGCCCAGGGAGGTGGTGGAAGCCTCATCCCTGGAGGCTTTAAGGCCGGGCTGAATGTGGCTCTGGGCAACCTGATCTAGCATGACATGTCCCTGCCTATGGGAGGGGAGTTGGAACTGGATGATCCTTGAGGTCCCTTCCAACCCTATCAATTCTATGATTCAAAGACCTTATTTTCATAGTAAGGTAGCTTCAGATCCAAAAGCTATCAGTTCATGATAGCTACCATATTATGCTTTCATTTCTACATACAGTCTGAAAAAAAAAAAGCAGCCTTAAAGATGCTGACTTGGTCTGGTGGAAGGTGTCCCTGCCCATGGCAAAGGGGTTGGAGCTAGATCACAGTCATAGAATCACCAGAGTTGGAGGTGACCTCTAAGGGTCATCTAGTTTAAGCCCCCTGCATCTTCCTAAAGTAGCTCCTGCTCCACTCCCCCCACACACTTCATCCTACCAAAGCAGCCCCTGCTCTCTCTACACCATCCTCCACCCTGCCTAAACAGCTCCTGCTCCATCACCACCATTTTTGCACCCATCCCAGAGCCAGGGGCAAGACCCTCACATGCCGAGATACCACACAGAGGAGCTCAGCCCCAGTAACAAGGCCCAGCCAGCACCCATGGATGATATTGGAGTAGCCATCAACCTTCTTCCTACCTAACCGGGGGCCACCAGGCCCCCCGGCCTTTGTTGTCACCACCACCATCACCCAGTGTGCACCATGAGGACTCACCAGTGATGAGAGGAGGATCCCTCAGCCCAGATGGGCTCAGCTTAGGGCTGCTGCCTTCCTGGGGGGATTAAAAAGGGGAGTGGGTGGGGTGGGCCAAATGGCCACACCTGAAGTGGGAGGAGACTCCAACAGAGCCCAGGTGCTCTGGGGTTTGAGGGGAAAGAAGGGAAAATGGGGCAGGTGAGTAACTTTTAAGGTGTCAGCTAATAATAGTACTAGGGGGAATGGAAAAAAAAATAGAAATGGGTAGATTCAGACTGGATGTTAGGAAGAAATTCTTCACCATGAGGGTGGTGAGAAACTGGAATGCTTTGCCCATGGAGGTGTTTGAAGCCCCATCCTTGGAAGTTTTTAAGGCCAGTTTTTAAGGCCAGTCTGGCCAGTGGCTCTGGGCAACCTGATCTAGAGTGCGATGTCCCTGCCCATAGCAGGGGTCTTGGAACTGGATGATCTTTGAGGTCCCCTCCAACCCCAACAATTCTATGATTCTATGATTGCAGGACTTGAACATCTTTCCTATGAAGAAAGACTGAGAGACCTGGGACTGTTTAGTCTTGAGAAGGCTAAGAGGTGATCTTATCAATGTCTATCTAAGGAGTCTCTTTTCGGTGCCAATGATAGGACAAGGAACAACATGTGCAAGCTAGAATACAGGAGGTTCCACCTCAGCATGAGGAGACACTGCTTTATGGTGAGGGTGATGGAGCACTGAAACAGGCTGCCCAGAGAGGAGACTTTCAAAATTCACCTGGATGTGTTCCTATATGGCCTGCCCTACATGATCCTGCTTTGGCAGGTGGGTTGGACTTGATCTCTAGAGGTCCTTTCCAACCCCTAATATCCTGCAGTTCTGTGATTTGCCGCAAGAGTGATTCTATGAAAAATCAATGTTGAGGGTTTTTTTTACAAGAAAAAAAGATTTTTATGAATTCACATAATCTTACTTTATTTCTGCTGATTCAGGTAGAAGAATTTTAGGAGTTTACTCAAAGTAATAAGATGGAAGTATAGACAGCATCATTTAGGTAGTCATCTGAAGAAATGAAAATTTCAATTTCAGTTTTATGTAATGCATTAGAATATTACTTTGATTACACATAAACCAGAAGTTTAACAAAAGTCAGGACTGTTCATGAACAAAATAAATCAAAAAAGTATTATTTAAGAAATGTCATCTCACTCTAATAAGGAACATTATCTCATTAACAGTCTAATAACATGATATATTTGACTCATTTCACTAATATATACAATATCTTCAGTTCAGTGGTTTTAGAAAGGAGTATTTGCAACAGGAGAAAATAAATCCTGCTCTTTGCTTAGATTTATTACCAAAAGCATTCAAAATTGTTAATGGACATCATTGATGATTAGAACAAAGTACAACCAAGAATTAGTGCCAATGGGTCAGAATAAGATACGTAGAAGTAAAAAAGTTGTAATGTTTACCTGAAATAGAAAATTGCCAGTGGTGGGAATTATCTTGCTTTTATTTTTGCAGTGGTTTGACTTACATTATTACAAGCCAGGTATCTAAGTGAAAAATATCCTGTGATGTGCTTAGAAATCAGTTTTATAAGGAATATCCTTTTTTTTTTTTCCTTTCATACTTGTCTATTTTCCTTCCTACTTGGTACTTGCAATAGACAAGATAGGAAGTTTTAATAGTGAATGGATCATGAACTATTGAAGGTGGATTATGACATACAATAAACATATTATTTCTTAATCACAACAGGGAAGAATAATAAACATATTAAACATATAGGATTGGGTCGGCAATGTGCATAAATCAGTTTCTGCTGCAAATTTTTTTCAGTCTACCACCTTAAATCCTTGCTTGTTTAGGAAAAATTTTATGAAAACAGACATTTAAAAGATAAAGACAGTTCAAAATAGGATAAAAAATGGAATCCTAGGGGATTTTCAGCTTTCAAGTTTAATACAGATGAAGAACATAGCTTCAGATTTTGTCCCAACAATGATGAATTACAAAGTAAGACTGTTTCTCATGTCAAAGTTACAAGAAGGCTAAATGGATAATGATGGCAGATAATGGATACAGTGCCTGTGCAGATTAATTTGAATGTAAATTTAATTTCATACACAATTGAGAGGTGAAATTTTCTTAAACTATATTCCCCATCTGTCAAATAAGACAGTCTTTGAGGAGTCACCTTTATAGATTTAAGGCAACATGTTAAAATCAGTGGATAGGATTTTTCTTTGTAATATTTCTCACACTACTATGCATAAAACCAACTGTGTCTTTCACAGGTTCTTTGTAACAAATCAATGAGCAACATCAAAACTATAAGCTATAAACATGTCCTTTTCTGTTTGTTTATTTGAATGTGCTTTCTTTTTAACTTTGGAAAACCATTTGCGTTCCCAGATGGAATGATTTGATACAATAAAACAGAAGAGAGATGATTCCTGGTGAAGGATCAGAATAAATCAATGACTCTAAATAATTAAAACAATCCCCGGACAGAAATCCATTAGTCCAAGGCAAAGAGGATATCTCATTGAATAGCTGTAAGAGTATCAACTGAAGAAAGAATTTAAGTACCAAATAATGCTGAACATCTACATCAATTGGGTTATAAACTGAGTAATTCTGAAACAGCACCTTCTACCTGGGAGGCTATGGGTTAATTCTTTCTACAAAATTATCATCATATTTGCACAGCTTTTGCAGACTTTTTATACATGATAGATAATCCTCTCAAATTTTCCTAGGAGATTTCTGACATTTATGGCTTACCAAAGCAGAATCCTCAACATTTTCCTTAAGAGGTAAAAAAAATTAAAGTAGTTTCACTTGGTTATTTTATGTTGTTGTTGGTTGTGTTTGTTTGGTTGGGGTTTTTTTTTCTGTTCAAAAAGAATTTGAGAATAGGAGAAAGTGGGCATTATTGTTTAATTATTTCTAAAGAAGTAAGAACAATAGAAAAATAAAAATACTTACCCCAAACTTCAAAATTTTATTGGAGAGAGAAATAAAATAACAGGTTGCTTACATTTTGTTCTGTTTTCTTTTAAGAATACATCCTTTTACGTATTGCAACAGAGCTGTTCAGGCACACAAAGTAACAAAAGGAATAAGAGAGTCTTAGGTGACATATTCAGGTAATAATATTATTCTGCTCCTTCAGTCAAGTGAGCCTGTGACACTTCTTCAAATCGCCTTGCACATTCATTACAACCTGTCATCACTATTTCTATCTAGATGGTGTTTCAGACAGATAGCCCCCTTTAAACCTCAGCCTTAGCTAATCATGGAAGAAATCAAGCAGCTGCATACTCAGTGTCATCTGAAATAGAGCCATAGACTCAAGTGTCATTAGTGAACATCTGGCACTAAAAGAGGCTATTTTAGTATCTTTGCCAGTGAACATATAGACATACTAAATTCTTTCTCCCTTTGTACCACACTGTGATTGCAACTCTTCTCCAAGAGCTCTGTCCATGTATTGCACACTGAACATTTCCTTTCTCACAGGAAAAATACCTAATGTCTAAATATCCGATGCAATATCATTAACAATTTGCTTTTCTTTACTGAGAGCACAATGTTATTCCTCTCTACAAGACTTTGCATTTCATTTATTCTTTCAGTTGTTCTGCTTTTCTGGATAGAGAGAGAGGAGAGAAGATTTTTTTTTTCCCCCTTCTGATTATTTTTTCTTTAATTTAGATGGTTCCCTTGATCACTAGACAGCAAGATTCTCACTCTGAATGTCTGTCAAAGCATCATACTATTAAGAAACACATTTATTTAAGTTCCAGTCTTTAGAGGTTTCCATGGTAACTGCTGCTTAGTACAGACCTTTGTAAACTGATTAAACAAAGCTACTCTAGTTCTGAGGGGAAAAAAAAAAAAAGGAAAAAGAAAAAGAAAAGAAAATTAAAGAGAGCGGCATTTGCATTTTGGTTTATTGTTAAAAATGTTTGTTATGGTCAGACATGTGAACTCTGAAATGTTAAAAAAGTTATATTCATTTATATATTCATCCACAGAGCACTGGAACAAGCTCCCCAGAGAGATTGTGGTGGCTCCTCTGGAGACTTTCAAGACCCATCTGGATGCATTCCTGTGCGACCTGCAGTAGATTCTATGGACCTGCTCTGGCAAGGGGTTGGACTCAGTGATATCCGGAGGTCAATTCCAACCCTAACATCCTGTGAGCCTGTGAATTCTGTGTTAATATAATACATATATATATATATATATAAACTTATTAACAGTATGAGAAATACTGTGTGATATATGTTCTACATATTAAAAATATGAACAAAGAATAAAATTACATAGTATGGAAAAATATTAATTGTGAAGACTTCTCTGCTAAACCAACAGAGACACAACTTCAAAAGAAGCTGAATCCTTTTCTCCTAGAAATGCAGGAGTTTAAATTTGGGGATTTAGTGCTGTCAGTTGTCACTGCATTTGCTGCTATTCATAATACTAAGAGACAAAATAATTCCAGCTCTCTAATATACCCACAAGTAACTGTAAGATGGCAACTGTGAACTTTTTCCAGCCAATTTCTGACATATATGAAATAAATTAGTGGTCAGTTCAGCTATTTTTGCTACCAGCAGGAAACTTGTTATAGCACATTCCCCTTCTGATTACCTTAAACACAGCTGTAATAAAACTGGCACAGAGATCGAATTACTCCCTTTACCTGGCCAAAGGTGAGACATAAAGCAGAAAACATCAAAAAACCAGTGCATCAACCCTTAGTGCACTCAATCATGCAAGATTTTATGTAGTTCAGATTCTCATTCTGAAAAAAATAAAGCAAATTAAAAATGGGCACTAAGAATGGCCAGAAAGGTGGTGCAGAACTAGTTACTCTGTCAAGACTGGCTAAGATGTAAGCACAGGTGTCTATAAAAGCTATGAGTCATTCAGTGAAATGAGTGTGCAGCAAGTTTAAAACCAAGTAATAAGTTCTCTCCCTCTGCTCCATTTAAGCTATGAAACTCACTATCTACAGAACCTAAGGAAACTGAAACTGTACATGAATCCAAGGGGGATTAAATACATTCATGGAGGACAGCTCGGACTGCCACATGAGGCTGTTTCATTTTGTTGCGTCACTTATTACTTGGGAGAAGAGACGAACACCCACTTCAGTGCAACCTCCATTCAGCTAATTGTAGAGAGCCACTCAACCTAATTGTCTCCAAGGTAAACAATCCCAGTTCCTTCAGCAGCACCTAACAAGACTGGTGCTCTAGACCCTTCACCAGCTCAGATACACTTCTCTGGATGCACTCCAACATCTCAATGTCTTTCTTGCAGTGAGCGTCCTAAAACTGATCACATTATTCAAGGTCCAGCCTCACCAGTTCCAAGTACAGTGGGAAAATCACTTCCCTTGTCCTGCTGGCCATTGTATTTTTGAGGCTGTTGTCCTTGACCACACTGCTGGCTCACATTCAAACAGCTTTCAAGCAACACTCAGAGGTCCTTCTCCACTGGACCACTTCCTATGCACTCTTCAGACCTGTAGTATTGCATGGTGCTGTTCTGACCAAAGTGCAGAGCCTACCACTTGAACTTGTATCTCATTAAGTTAGCTTCAGTCCAATGATACAGTCTGTCCAAATCAAAGAACACTGTAGGATGAAGTATGGGAAAATAGAGAGAAAAAGGGATAAAAGGGGCAGCTGCTGATCAGTACACCTAATCAATACAGTCTGGATTATTTCCTGAATAATCGCCATTTTTAACTCTTTTCCTGGGTGAGGGACTCCCTAGCCTGTAAGCATGTGTGGGTATGGGGGTCCATCTGTCATCAATGGAAGTGGGACCTCAGACGTTCAGATCCCAGATCTTCAATAGTAGTCTTTGTTTTATTAGTCAAAATCATACTGAAATCCTAATTGTTTTTAAACTTTCATTTGTCCCCTTTGGAACTGAAGGCAGCTTCTAAGCTATTTGAAGAGCATTTTAAATGGGGAAAAAGGAAAAAAAAAAAAAAAAGAGCCAAAGAATGTCTTCATTAACATTATCAAAAAACAAATAAACCCTAAATTAGAATCCCAAATTTCTTCTAAATTTAATACATTATTCTGCTACATTTCTTGACCCTCATCTGTTCTTTCCTGCAAGTCTATGAAGAAGTTGCTGAGAAAACAAGAAGTATGTTTCAGTTAGATCAACAAGACTTGCAAATGATCCAAGATGGAGGATATGAAAATACTTTCATATTTTCCATATTTGTTAATATCAGTGAGCAATGAAATAGAAAATCACATTTTATCAGTCACATGCAAGGAAGTGCAGTGAGATTCCTTGAAATGGACAAAAAGCTGAGTGAACATGTTATGTCATAAATGGCTTAACAGATCATATTTCCCATTTTTATTATTGAATCAGAATTTAAGTAATTTCTTTACACTCTTGAAATAAAAAGTTTCTATTTACAACACTTATATGAGGAAAATGATAGGTACATCATTTAGAAGAGGTTCATCACTTCATACTATAAACAACATTATCAGATGACTAATGTACTGAGCTTGCTTAAGCATTAATCTCTGCATACTTTTCCTTCCTTTTAGAATGAGCAGCAACATGTTGCTTGCACTATTCATTTCTTAGATAGCTAACCATATTTCAAAAACTATAACCAGTTACAATTAATCATAACCATTTCATTCAATTTATAATTCCAACGGTGAGAAGTCAAGGATTCCATTAGAAAATTGAAAGATGAGCATATCTGAATATCTTTTCTAACTGTGGTGGAGAGAAGAGTAAAGATTTGCAGGAGAACTGAAGAAAAAAAAAAAAAAACAGCCAAAAAAAAAAAGCCAATCAATGGGGAGTTTACAAAAAGAGACATTTTTGCTTTTACGGTTTTTAAACCTATAGGAATAACCAGATAACAGAACTGTTAATGAGATTTAGTGTTACTGCAACTAACAAAGGATTCTAAATATAATTCTTAGCAAAATCTTGACATGTCTCTAACTTTGGAATAAGTACTTTGCTGTTTGTACTAAAGGAAATCTTGAGTCAAGGTGGGTTTGGTATATCAAGCTTCTGAACAGTTCTAGCTTTTGACTTAAATTGTATTTCTGGTGAAAAAAATAAATACATAAATAAAAAATTAAAACATAGATCCTAAACCCAAGATTCAATTCTTCAAAACTGCACCTTTTTTACAGCCTGTAAGTACCCAAATTCTGTAGTTCTTTTATCTCTCATCATTAAGGTTCTCCAGGAATTTGATATTCTGCTTGTGTTTTTACCTTAAACATCTTAAGCTGTGGTAGAATGTTAAGTACAACTTCATTAGTAAAACAGTCTTTCAGGGTCTTATTCACCTGCCTCCTATAAAGACTATAAAATCACTTGTTTCTGCCCATCATATTGCCCCTTTATATATGCAAATCAGATCAGTTCTTTGAGGTGATTTCCAATGTGCCTTCAGTATCATGTTGATACAACTGAGAAAATAGTACGTTGCAGACCATAAATTATTAGAAATTTCCCTTCAATTTCTTGATAAAAAAGTGTCTATGTGCGACTTTTTATTTTGTCAAAAAAACACAGTTCTTGAAGATAAAAATAACAGGAGTTATCAAATGAGATTAGAGTGTGCTTATCTACCATTCGTTTTGCATTGTTACATTGAATAGACACTTTTTGACTCACTGTGGAATCTAACTCATCCTACCAATGTTATCTTTAAGGTTGCCCATACGTAATACATCCATAACAAAAAACACCAGGACATTTTAGAATAGACTGGGATGTGGGCTGCTTCTCATCAGACCATGGGGAAGTCTTTCATTGATTGCTTTTAACAGGGTGCCTATGTCTCAGGACTAGTACAGATCAAAATCCAGTGGTCTGTGCAAAGCTGTAGTGAGTTGAGTTATGATCTTAGTAATAAAGGAAGGTAGTGTAACACAAATTTCACCAAAGAACATTTTTGGCAAAGGCAATTTTCATACCTTGTGTTGTGTTTTTCCTTTTCAATACATGATGCAAATATTAATTATGACAAATCATTAGCAGAAAACCAAACATTTCCAACCATTCTTTTCCGTTTATTTCAGGGCAGAAACTCTGCTGTTTTTTTTTCAAAAACATGTTCTTTCAGCCTCCATGTTGCCTCTTCTGAAACAAAATTTGAGCTACTAAATTTTATGGAAGAAAAAAAAAAAGCCCTGAGCAGCACACTGTATGAACTCCATTTCATTTATTCTCAGCTGTGATATTATTTATTATTTGTACTTATCTTACTGCCAAAAGAAATACTTATTTAGTAGCAAAACATGTACTTATGTCTGCAAGAAATAAGAAAGAAATAGAAATATGCAAAAACTTCACTAAAATTTTATTTCAGCTCTGCAAGGCTTGTAAGATATTTAAGATCAACACAGAACATTTTAATTTTTGCAATTAAATGTCACTAGAAAAATTTTTAAACCAAAATTCTGCAGAGCATAATATAAATTCCTGTTTTCAAATGTCCTTGTACCCATCATAAATTTTTAGTTTCATCTTGTTAAATATCAGAATATTGTTTTTCTTACTTGCACCTTCCATCTACTTCTGTCAGTGACGTACAGTCCTATACAATTCCTACCTCTGAGACTGAAAGTTCTCAAAGGAATCTTGTAGAAAGTAACTGATTCTGAAGGAGAAGGCTCCTACATTTTTGTCATAAATTACATGCAATTTTGAAATGTATGACTAGTCTTGGAAAACTTTAGATTATCTACTTCAACACACAAAGCTGTAGGACTACTCCATTACTTTTTAGATGTGTAGGCATAAGCAGAAACTGGAAATACACACAGTTTCAATATATGGATTAAGCAGCAGTTTCCAATGTTCCTCTCTGTGAATTTATATCTATTCAATGTGCAAGAGGTCAAAAATTGGATCCTTTGTGTCTAATACATTTTATTTTAACAAAGCATTATTTTCAGCATTCCTGTGTATGGACATGCTATATGTTATGCATGAACTTTTGGTAGTGTAGTACAGCTGATTGTAAATATATTGATACATGTTTTGACTTAAGAATCTGTGTCTGGAAAATTTGTTAATCAATGCACAAATAAGTAAATAGAAGACTCTGAGGTATGTGGGGGTACTTTGTTTAGCATATTATGTCTAATACATTTTTCATTATTTTGTTGGAGAACAACACACAATTTTTTATTTGAGAGCACAAATTAATTTACCAGAACCACATCTGAGATCAGATCTCTCTCTTTTCCATTAGTACAGAAAAGAAGTAAAGTTTGTCAGTCCCACAATACCAGTACAACTAGAATTTCAATCCAATCTAGGACTGTTTTTAATGAATTCTCAATTGTAACCCTACCACTGAGAACAGTTTTGAAGTTTTGCAAATTATCAAAGACAGTTAGCAGACATTCTTTTCCCCGTGCTTGGGAACCATCCTTCATTTGCTTCCACCAAGGAGAACAGACTGCCACTGCTGGCTAGAAACAGCCACACTGGTCACAGGAACTGCTGTCCATCAAGGAAGGTTAGCATCTGTACAGGTTTTGTAGGACTGGAGACTACATATACATACCTTGATCAATACTGACTTTCAGGAAGGAATGAAGGAAAAGAGTGAGAAAGGAAGATAATGGATTGAACAAGCATATGTGCATGTCATGCTTTAAACTAGTACCTGCACATGATCTCAAAGTCTATGCTATCTATAGGGTGAAGTCTAGGTTAGGATTCCTGTTGAGATATATCCTGTTGAGGCTGCAACAGTATGCAACTGCTGTAGAATTACTTATGAAAAGATAAGAGGCTTGGCTTGCATTTTAAACACATTCAAAATGAAAGGTCTGCAATTTAATGAAAGTTTTCAGGAGTAATAATACCTCCCTTTTCAAGTGACTTCAATTTCGTATGACATCATGCTTTCATGCAGCCAGAGTCTCCCTTTGTTTGGGCCTCTGACATCATTCTGTAAATAATTTTTTGTGGGCAACAAATACAAACTCATCATAAAACTCAGTAGCATAGTTGCATTTCATCTGGTTGTTATGTTACTGCTTCAAAAAATAGTTCTTCACCCTTCAGTATAAGTTCATTTGATAGTTTCTGAACAGCTGTCAAGAAGAAATTTATTACTAGATATCTCCTTCACCTGCAAAATCAACAGTTGATTCCCCTCTAGTTAGAGCAGTATAAGAAATATCTAATACTCTTAGCTATGTAGAATCAACAAAGTCATCCACCCAGGTGGTCTGCTGCTACCTACAGTCAGTGATGAACAACTGGAGTTCAGACCTGGGCTTATATTAATGTCAGAACATGCCAAATTGTAAGGCAGAATCAAATTAGGTAATAAAAGAATGAGTCGTGTTGTGGCAGTAAACATGTATAGGTAAATTCACAGTATCACAGTATCACCAAGGTTGGAAGAGACCCCTCAAAGATCATCGAGTCCAACCTGTCACTACAGACCTCATGACTAGACCATGGCACCAAGTGCCATCAGTAAGCAGGAGGCTTCTGCCTAACAGAAAAGCAAAATTTTTTGAAGTTTGAATGCATTATTCAGAGGAATAATAATGAATAAATAAATAAATAAATAAATTTTTAAAAATGAGTCATAAAAGGGAAATTAACTGTTAAGTACCAAGCCAAGACATTAGCTATAACAGGGTATTGGTCAGAGGTAGGACCAGCACACAAGAGCAAATACTAGAATCAGCAAGGGGGTAAACTCAAAAGGGTTGAAGACAATAGTCACCTTACAGTAAAGATACCAAATGCCCTAGAGGGAAAATCCAAAATATGACTCAAATGTATATAAGGGAGAGACAAGGTACTGGAGAGTAGTTTGATTGGGCTTTAGTAACAGTTTTATTAACTCATGGTATGTTCCCTGACAGCTGTTTCAAATTACTCCTTTAATTAATGATATTGGTTAAAGGCCTATGTTCAATATAACATCATCTGTATGGGCATGTAATTGTCTAAAACCTCCATGTAGCATAGACATGGAGCATTGTCATGACTCTTCCTCAAAAATTATGTCTTCTTTTGGATAGCTTCTTAACTTCTTAACAACTGCTATATAAAGTTTTATTAGAAATCTACTTTTTCTGCCAATCATTTAATCATTTTTATCCCACAAAACACAACGGATTGTCAGGCTGTTGTCTTGCCACAGCTGGTCCCAACTTCTAAGCATGTAGAGGTGGAAGCAAATGAGGATATCCCTTTCCCTTTCTTAGAGTTTCCAGATTTTTCCCTATATTTTCTGTGAGAAAGATCTTCCAATGCTAATTTATTTTAAATTAGCCCCTTGTGAAATGAGTTTTTCTGTTAGATGGCTGCCAGCTGATGATAACAGCAGGGAAGCTTTCGGGCTCCTCTGTCTCTTTCTCATTAACACAGGTCAGAAATATATTTGTGACTTAATAAGGGAGATGTATCATGAATAATTGAAGTAAATTATATAACTAATGTTTTTGTTTATGAACACACACGGATACAACCAACTATAAACAGAATACTGTGCCACAAATGCCTCATGTACATTAAATGTAAATCCTATATTGAAAAATGATAGTGTAGACTTTTCTGGATACATCACACCCTAGAATTTAACGCCTGGATCACAGATCCTTTGCCTCTGAAACCTGTTCTTTAACAATTCTGAAAAGTGGCAAGAACCTCCTTCTCTTGACAGCCTACCTCTCTCCTGAGATGTAGAAAACAAAGAACACAAACTTGTCCTGTATCTTATGCATTAGACTGCCCTTTGCTGAGCTATTAGCATGAATTTAATTTATCATATCTGATAGAGACTGAGAATTAGCCATAAGGAATTATGCCTACTCATGCTTAAAGCCAAGCCAAGACTTCCCACCATGTATTTAATCAATATTTTAATGGATGCTTTAATGCAACAGAAATTCATCACTTGATGTGAATGAGGGCATTTGTATGCCACCATAGCAGTAGAGTAAGAATCCCCCTTTCACTTGTGCAGCAATTTCTAGCAATTTGGCATGATTTTGTAATTACAAATAGACTATGACCATAAAAAATAATTCAAGATGGAGAGGGGGAAATAGAATAGGCAGGAAATATTTTTGCCACATACCATAAAATGTCTTTGCATTTTCCAGTCATTAATGACTTCCTTTCACTAATCACCAATAATAACTCAAACAAGGACAATTGTACCACAAGGATAAATCATTCAGTTAAAACACTCCCTGTAATTTAGGCTTCACAAACAAGCTCAAGGGATTTCATTTGATTTTTTGCCTTTACATCATCAGTTAATTTAAAATGTATATATTTTGTAGCTTATGATGGAAATCCTGAATTTAACAACCAATTCCCTCAAGAATTCATACAAAGTTTAAGCTGCTAGAATGAACAGAAAAAAGTAATTCTGTCAAAGAAGAAATACTGCCATATAGGCCAAACTTGGCTGTGCTCATTCTGTCATTCTCTCTCTTTCATAACCATAAAACAGCATAAGACATTACAGTGTATAAGATTGTTAATGGAAGATAGATTTTTTACATATAAACTGCCTGGTGTCAGGAAACGGAGAAATTAAATTTCTTTTCTGATCTGCTTCATAGTCTTCCTTTTCCCTCATCTTTCCCTTCCAAATACAATTTTGCCCCTTAGTACATTTAATGATATCATACCAGAATTTATTTAATTTTTCTTACATGTTACAACTCACATTTCTTAAACTTTTCAATAAGGCGGTGATGTCAGACCTGTTTATCCCTTAGATTTTTTATCCAACAAAGATAAAATAAATCATTTTTATTAGTATTATTAATACTAATTTATGAAGATAGTATTACACATAAAACGTTTTGAAAGACAGCAAATGGTGATGAAATGTTCAAAAAAATTGTGGAAAATATGCATTTGCTGTATGCTTCCAAGCATTATTAGGAAAGTATTAGGCTGGGAAATAATGTTTTCCTTAAAAATATTATGTACACTTTGATGTAAATCAGCTACTTCACCTTGGCAACAAAGTGTGAATAAATCTCTGCAGTCATTCTGAAGATATGGAGGAAACTGATACTTGCTCTTTTACAAAAGTACAACCATCACAAAATGGAATGATTGCATCAGATATCTTGAATTAGAGAACACACACATATATATATACAGTAGTCGAGATGTCTAAGTCATCCCTAGTTTTAATCTTTTGCTACTTTTGATTACCTGAAATACAACTGAAACTCATATTTATTCTTTTTTTCCAATTAAATGTAAAAAGTGAAATCAAAAAATTAATTGGAAAGAAAAGATCAAAGGGGAAAGCAAAATAATGGGTTAAGTATTCCCTCCTGGTGTTTTTGTTTGACAAAACTACAGAATTTACCAAATGTTTCCAGTGCTTTCACTCACCAGGCCTCTCAATGTCACCGTTATATTCATTACAAAGTTGTGCTACTACCAAGTAAAAAATTCTAGTCAATGACAAGTTACTGGTACTTAGACTGCAACTCAGTGAAATATATTTTACTAAGGAATACATGAACAGGCAGTCAGACAAATTGATTGAATGACTCCTCCAGTCTTAAGAAATATTTTCTCTTCTTTTTTTTTTTTTTTCCCCCCCATTCTTTTACAATCTTTCTAGCACAGAATCATAGCGTAGTTCAGTTTAGAAGCAAGTAGAGGTCATATTGGCCAACTCCTTACTCAAGGTGGGCATACCCTCAAAGTTGAATTGGATTACTTCCACATATGCCTGGATAAGTTTTGAAAATCTTCGGACACATCTCCTGACACTCAGTTCCAGTGCTTGACCTCACACATTACAAAGGAATTTCCTTTCCAACTTGTGACCATTATGTCTTCTTACTTTGTTTCACATCACTGAGAAGATTCCGGCTTCATCTTCTCCCCTATTATCAATTATATAATTGAAGTCTGTAATTAGATTTCTTTTTGTCTTTCTACAGGCTGATCAAGTCCATTTCCCTCAAGTTCCCTTCATGTGTCAGATGCTTCAGGGCCTTGACAGCTCTCTACTCTTTTGCACTGAGAGTATTCAAATTAGACAAAGTATTCTGCATCCAGCCTAATGAGTGTAACACAGGGGAATAAGCACTTGACTTGGCTATGCTTTTGCCAGTGTGTCATTAGCCTCCAAGGCAAGGGTGCATTAAGACTGATCTTCACCTTATTCTCCATCAGGACCTTTTCTACTGAGCTGCTGCATAATCAGTCTAGTTCCTACCTACTGCATAGGATCCATGGTGTAAGACTTCATATTTGTCTTCATTAAGTTCTTGTTGATACATCTCTCCCAGACTTCTGAAATACCTGTGGATGTCAGCCCTTTTCCAGTGTATGAGCCACTCACGCCAATTTGGTCTTATCTTCAAATGTAGGGAAAATGCTTTCCATCCCATTGTCCACAGCAATGCTGAGAAAGAAATTTTCAGTGTCTTTTTTTGTTGGTTTTAATACAAGGCATATAGTTGAAACAGAAACACTATAAAGTAATAGTGAATTCTTAGAGCAGACTGTTCAGAATGTATGACACATTGGCACAGTTTCTGAATCTACATGCTCTTGTACAGTATTAAAAATATTTCTAAACTTCATAATGATTCACAATAATATGTTCATTGCCTGTTGCGATAAGATTAGACAATTAAGACCTCAGAACAATATAATGTAATACAAAACACTGGGCTCAAATTTATTCTCTAGTAGAAAGGGGGAAAAGTGCAAAAAATTTAGAAAGATAAAAGAAGTGGCTAGAATATGAAAGTCTTATGTTTAGGTTATTTCTAAATATTAAAATATTTTGGTAAAAATATTTTTGGGTTAAGAGTATCACAATTGTAATTGGAAGAGATCTGTATTTTGTTAGGTGATGATAGTTAAAATCACATACAAAGACAAATACAGCAATCTAATATGTTGTTACCTAATGTCAGAAAAAACTATTTTTTATGTAATAGTGCAATTTCATTTTGGCTATTTTGCCAGCTCCTTTTGAGTTTCTTTATGAACTTATAATTGAAAACAATCAAAAATGAAGCATTAACAAATTTATATGTCTGTAACACTTGTGTTTTCCTTTGAGACACTAATGAAAACTGCCATCAATCTGCTGGCATCTTGAGGGAAATGCCAGCATCTGAATTAATCCGTGGCAGTTCCTAACAATAGGAGAATAAATTTTAGCAAACACTCCAATACTCAGCTGATGAATAGAAAATTGCCAACAAGACTGAAAATATCACATTTAAGCTGTAAACCCTTTGTCAAGCTGTGTGTTAACATAGCATGGGGGGCATCTTGAAGATATACCAAAAAAGCTGTCACTAGAAGCTAGAAGAACTTCAGGCTTCAGTGCTTGCTTCTCACAGGGATTTATGTAAAAGGTTACTGTCAGCTCCTGCTTCAAATTAAATAAGGAATAAGATTCAGGCTTGTTTCCCACTGTTCCACTTAGAGCACTGAGTATCTGCAAGCATGAGTGCATCTTATAAGTCTAGCATAAGCCATGGGAATTTAAGAAGAGCCTTCACAAGCTTTTCTCATACAAGCAGCCAAACAATAACTGACTGTCAGCCAATACCTGCATTTAAACTTTCATTAAGTATAAGCTGAGTCTTCTACAACTGAATGTATAATAACCTTTATGTAGTTTTAATTAAGTGTTTTGGAGACTTGATAATATTATAGTATTGCATTAGAACACCAGAATCAGAAAACATCTATAATATGCAAAAAGTTTGTAATGTTTTACAACAGTTATTATATTATATACTTGTAAATATTTGAATTTACCTTTTTTTTAAAGTTTTGCTGCAACAAAGATGTTACAATTCCTTGAGGAGCTCCAGGCACTACTTATAAAGACTTAATTGGAAATTATTTCAGCTAGATGTGATATTTCCATCCTACTACATCAGAATAATGTTATCTAATGCTGCACTTACATTACTGTTTTAAAGATGTTGAACCAGTCATATAAAACTGCAGGAGTGACTAAATTCCAACTTATATTTTAATGTCTGAACCTAATAATACTCTATAAACTTTCACATACACACTTTCTCCTTCCCTTTCACTTGTCTGCCTATAGATCTAAGAATGTCACAGATACCTAAAATATTATAGAGTTGTCTTGACATTCATGTTTTCTCAGTCATGCATATCCAGAATTGCTGAGAGTTTCACAAATGCCTAGGACAAATTAATGTAGTTCATCCTCCCTTACTTCTACCTCCTGGAGTACAATGTGGGTGTAATGCTTGCAAGCCAGCCTAGCCGTACTGTTTTGAACAGAAAGCAGAACAATCATATGTGTCATTAAAATTTGTCCAGCATGATCATTCCTGCCTTTGGACTAGTAACCTAGTGGTTACAAGGCAGCACAGGGACTACATGATCTACTTTTTATGTCCTCTCCATTCTCAACTTTATTTATATATTTTATCCAGTTTTCTCTTTAACATAAAACATTTAAGAAAGCCATGTGGTAGAGACCAGAACCAAATCCCACAGGGCTGGTCCACAGTTCAAGCATGTCAACTGCTTTCTCGGTTTTGTGTCTTTCTGGTTCTGTTTCATTAATACAGAAAACTGAGTCAGCTGACACAGTCAGGTGTTTTAATGCTGAGAATCCCAATTGACATGCTTCAAGGCTGTATATACATACATATTCTGTGAAAGAATATTTTGAGGACAAATAACAATCAATAAAATTTTATGGATCCCCTTCTGAGTCACCCAGAGTTTCTCATTCTCTATTATACCTAGCCCATAACTCAGCATTTGAAATACATTATTTATTTATTTGGTTGGGTTTTGAAAAAGGTGTGTAAAGAGGTATGTGTTTTCCTGGTGATGCTGAGCTTTAGTGATCTGAAGAGCTTCAAGGGATGTCTTTGAGAGACTCCTAAATCACTATGGGAACAGTCAGAGACCTAAATGTAACTGGGTTCTGTAGCATGAAGAATCAATTCAGCCTAAAGAAGAAATTCCCTTTCCCCTCAGGTCCAGCTCCCTTAAAAAGCTTGAAAATGCTCTCCAGTAAATGCTTTTCAAGCCATTGGAGCGTTGCATCTTATACAGTCCATAAAATGTGGTAACCCAGAAAACCTACCAGCTAGGAATGAATCACTTTGGTAACAGGCTGAAGCAGCAAGGTCAAAACCACCCAGAAGAGTCCCATTTTAATTTCCAGTTCTGTATTTTCTCCAATCCAAAATCTATTAATTTCAAATCATGCTACCCTGGAATCTCCACTTATTGTTCTGTTGTGGGTTTAGGAAGCAGACAGATGCTCTTGTCCCCTCCCCAAAGGAGTAGAAGAAAAGAGAAGATTAAGATGTAATATTATGGCATGGAAAAGCATAATTTCCAGTGCTATCTCCCTTGGGATGGATGGGCTGTCCAATCCTCCAGGAGGACCTCTCTCTATGGATATACAGCTATTCCTTAACCCATAACAAATGCTTATCGTGTGAAAGAAACTGGGACTTCAAAGGCAATAGTTGCTGTCTCTCATCGGCTCTAGAAGATTAGTTGCTCTTTGTTTTGATGGATTCAATTCTGCTAGTTTTTTTTTCCAAAATACAACCAGATCTGACCGAGAAAGGCTGCTTGTTACTTAGTGAGGAAAAGGCATGATAACTATTGTTAGGTAAATGCTTCTACAAGTGTTATATTTTAAAAAATGACAACTTAGCATCAACACATAACTTCAAAAAACAACTAAGGTGTTGCTTTTTCTTAATTTTTTTTTAACTGACAAAAGGGCACATGCAATGACTCAGTTCATTCACAAATGACAAGACATGGCATATTCAGTGTCTGCAATATAACTTCAGATGTCACTTGTAAGGAAAAAAAAATCAGCGTAAAAGCTGTTGTTTTTCCAGCTGCAGACAGTGTTTGTCAAGGTTAATATTTAATACCACCTGCTCATGCTGTTCTATTAAAGTCTTTGCAGAATGATTAGAAATAAGGCATTATGGTAAGTAAATAATGCTCTCTATTTATTCATATCTGCTCTGTCTTTTTGAATTATTATTCTAATGACAAGACATTTCTTGATAATATAATGAAGTTGTTTGTTTGTTTGTTTGTTTGTTTATTTGTTTGCATTTGGGCAACTATCCAACAAAGCTCTGAGATGTATAAGAGAGAGAAAATTGCCTAACCTTATTATTTGGCCAGATATCTTTTCATCCCTAAATCTTTCTGAGGAAAACTAAAACCTTCTAAAATCCACTGTAAGAAGAGTGTGACAGCTGCTTTTTGGTAAAATAATGACATATTCTAGGAGCCAAGAAGACAGTCTACAGAATAAAGCATAGAGGAATATGACAGCTACTTTCAAAACAATAATATCCTATGGAAATATGGCTATTTGCCTGTTACTGCCTGTTTCATAATAGCAAAGTCAGTACAAGGAGAATAGCTTGAAAAGATTTTACACTAATTTTTGAAAGCAAATTTATTCTAAACCTATCTTTTCACATTATGTTATCTGACTAATGAATGTGGTAGGTACACTAAATACAGTTTACTAGTAGCAAAAAAACCAACCACCCAAACAAACAAAAAACAAACAAACAAACAAACAAAAAACCACAAAGAAACAACAACAACAAAAAATAGGTTAGAGGCTGGAAGGATAAATTGGATATTGATAAATCTGTAAGCATTATCAGCTTGTCTAACTGTCCAGATCTTTGAGATTAAAAAAGATGAAAAAAAAAAATCAATCATAAAATTTACATGGATCCAGTTCTGGACTCCCCAGTTCAAGACGGACTGAGACTTGCTGGAGAGGGTGCAACAAAGGTCTACAAAGATAATGAGGGGACTGGAATATCTCTCTGATAAAAGAACAATGAAAGAATTGTGTCTTTTTGGTCTAAAATTGAACAGACTGAGCAGGGAGCTCTTCAATACTGATCAATACTTAAAAGGTAGGTGTCAGGAGGATTTGACCAGTCTTTTTTCAGTGGTGCTCAGTGACAGGACAAGGGCAATGAGCACAAACTTGAACATAAGAAATTTCATTTAAACATGAAGAAGAGCTTCTTTAATGTAAGAGTGTCAGAGCACTGGACCAAATGCTGTCCAGAAGAGGTGATGGAGTCTCCATCTCTGGAGGCATTCAACGCTGACAGCTCTGTTCACAGCAGCCTAATTACATGTTGCATGACTTAATCACATCAGAGCTGGCCTTGAGCAAAAGCAGCCCAGCATGTCAGAGGGTTTTGTAACACTGGACTCCAACAGCAGCGCAAAAGGTGTTTATCTAGGGATTATGTTACATATTGGGTGTGACTGGTTCTTGCAGTCACTGCAGGTAGGTTTATGAAAGCTTTATTTCAATCATTTTACTGTTTTATTCAGATCAGCCTCTGTTGTTTCATTCTCCTAAATGCATCTTGAATGGCTCAGAAATGAGTGTTTATGGGATTGCTATAATATAGTAGTCCCATAGAAAAAGAAAAAAAAAAAAACCACACCACAAATCCAAAAACATATTCATTGTACTTCACTTACATAATAAGAATTAGGCAAAATAAAAGGCAGCCTTCAGGCTTGAAATCTCCAAAATACCAATCATTTTGATTGTTACTAATGTATGAGAAGAAAATATCAGAAATTAACTACATTATGTCAAAGTCATTTGAAATATTAAATTATATGTATATAAAGCTGGTTTTATTAGTAATATAAAGAAGCAAAAATATGCATATTTTCTATGGAAAATCTCCATAGAACAGCAGTCAGAAGTAAAATTTTAAAGAAAGAAATACCAGGGAATATCACATTCTGCCATCACACTCTCAAGAATGAATAGCATTAGTCAGCATTATTCAGACCCGAATGTCTTTGCTTGTTGATTTTTTTGGGTTGATTTTTGTTGTTGTTGTTTTGTTTGGGATTTTTTATTTGTTTGTTTCTTTGACAGGACTTCATTCAACCTAGTGTGGGATTTTTTTTTCTTAGTTTTTGTTCTGAATCATGATCTGCACATTATTTTCTTGAATATATCCATTATAGATGATATACTGAATCTCCATAGACTCTGTCAAACTAAAATGAAGGTAATGCATTCATACTTCATGCAAAATTCACTCCATCTTCCCCTAAAAAGATAATGTCCCTCTATGCACATAATATCTAAATTAATGAATAGCAATGCAGGGAACAACAATTTTGTAAAATCATGTGTGGGCAACTGCATCTAGTGCCTTTATGAAGTGAAAGGCAATATTTTAGCTTGGGCATGTTTATAATTTCCAGTGAATTTTACCCTATAGACTTCATTATATTCATAGAGTGGTTAATCTGTAGACATGTCAACCTGGAAGTCTGAAAGCCACAGTTTCACAGTTAAAGGTATCTGTAACAACTGTAGATTGACAAAACAGTATTACTGGAGCTAGTTGAACAAGTGGTCCCTATCATGTTAGTGAAGTAAACAGTTCATGGAATCATAGAATCATGAATCATAGAATGGTTTAGATTGGAAGGAACCCTAAAGGTCAACTAGTTCCAACCCCCACATCCCCCACACCCCCACCCCATGGGCAGGGAAACTTTCCATTAAACCTTATCCACCCTTGAACACCTTACGGTAGCAGGCAGCCACAACCTCCCTGGGCAACCTGTTCCAGCGTCTCACCACCCCTACTGTTAGGAATTTCTTTGTAATACCCAGTCTAAATCTGCCCTCCTCAAGCTTCCCTCTCATCCCTCTCCAGTTTTCAGAAAAGTTTGAGTACTTTCTAGATCTTCCTAGTAAAGTTTAGCTCTCTAGGTTTGACTTATTAGTGGTCAACTTTATTGACCACCATATTCTTTACACACAAAACTCCCAGGAGAAGCCAAGACTGGTTGAAGGAAAATGTGTACCTCTTCTAAATAGAGAGAGGAATAAAATAAAATCAGCAAACTACTGTGCCTACGGGCTGCATGACTGTGACTGAGAAGAATCTACAAGACTAGAGTAAGGACAAAGATGCATAAGAATAAAGTAAGATCAGAAAGGATAAGATTAAGGATAAGGATGTTCCCTACATTCGTCAGAGTGCAGCCTGTCTTATCTGTGGAGTCAAGTGAAGAGGAGCTAACAGACACTATGGAGGTGCTGAAGTAATCATTTAACATTTAATTGAAACAGAATTCGACATAGTGATCCTGAATAAAATGGAAACCACATTTACTATTTTCATAGGCTTTGGCAGATCCACTCCAATATCATTTTTGTTATGCCTAACCCCACTCTGTCAAAACATGCTATGAATGACTACAAATCTGACTGGATCTAGGTCTCATAGGTAACTCCAGTTAACCGGTTTAGCATATGTAAGGAAGCAAAACATGAATTTCATTTTACTTAAGACAAGGTCCATAAAATAGAAAACAATTTGGATATGTGTTTCTTTTGTGACGATACTCATTTGTCACAAGATATATTAGACCTTTTCTCCTTTTCAGTTATATTAAATACTTTCTCACTTTTATGAGCCTGTCTATAACTATCAATCCTACCAACAGCTCACCTTTGTTGAAAAGCCAGAGTGAAAATATTTCACCCTTTGCATCTTCAACTTAATTTCTCACTCCCTCTCACATTCTTAATGTAATACTTGTCTGAAGTGATTTTTGTCTCCTTGTTTAGAATTTAGGCTTTACTAAAGATATATAGAATGCAGTATTTCGTCAACTATTCTGTGAAGAACACTTCTTTCCCCCATCTGTTTTTGTAAAAGTGCTCTAGTTTTTAAATGAAACACTTGATCACAGTTTAACATAACATTTGAGAGTCATTCGGTCTAGTGACTTTCTTTGCAATCATACTTTAATCTATTTTGCTAGCTAAGTGGTATAAAATGAAAGGGTAACAAGAAAATACATTATTATGGTAGCTGAACCATATATATTTAAAGGGATGTATATAACAAAATCATGCTTGTTTTAGATTTAGTAAGTTATGGTCTTATTGGTATAACTTATCTGGTATAAGTAATAGTTGATAAAGTCATTGGAGCTCCGTTGTAGCTTCAATGGCTTCTACATCTCAGGATGTGACCTAGTATATGCAGCCTTTGAATAGCATATCCTTGTGTGGTACACTTATTTTTCAAAAAATGCAGCATGTAGAGCTGTGCCACTTTGCAGCTCAGATGTAATATGTAATATGATACATTTCCTGGACTATACCCTTACCTCTTTATTTGGTCTGAATTATCATGGAAATAAATACACTGACAAATAGAGTATACAGTACAAGACCATATAAACCACAATGAAAATGTGATGGTTGCTGTGTGTACATTATTGTTTATGTTCAGTCTTGCACAAGAAATGATCTATACAAACAAATACCATGTATTTTTGTTAATATTGCTTGGCTGTACAGTTTAAATGTATGTATGTATACATCTATATTATGAAAATATGTATTCTGTATGTATATGTGTATTAATATAATAAATTACAAAATACAATGCAAAGTTTAATAAAGGTACTATGATTATTCTATTTTAGACAAATGAAACATAACTGGGAATACAGGTGTTACAGATCAGACAAATAAATTTGCAAATGAATGTGAAAAATGAACAAGTCATGCCTTGTTGGATGGATAAGGGTCACCCTTACTGACAGGCTCAATAGAACTGAAAACCCAGTTGGCTATTTCCACAAAAAGGCCTAAAGATTCAATGAGTTGGAGAACAAACATATTTGCAGATGCAGAGCTGGTGTCTTGGAAAGAAAGTTACGGAAATGCCTGGCTTGTTTCCAGACAATTTGACAGTCAATGCCCTGCTTGTAGTTCCTATATCCAGAAAAAAAAAGGGCAAATTTAATTTCACAGATGTGTCAGTCCTGCATCTTTCATAAACACAGAATGTACTTGAAAAAGAAGGCTGTAGGGAAGACCTGGAACAATTAATTTCTGGCTCTTTTGCTACTGATATAGGCAGAGAAATTCACAGCATTGTCAACTGAAATACATCTATTATAAGGGCATATTTTTACCAATTAAAATGTTACTAGTATAAACCATCCCTGGTATTATTTTTACTTGAAATGGCATTAAAGAAAGAAATTAATAACTACATAGTCTAACAAATCTTTAATCAAGGTCACTGCTTGCAAATTATACTGACTGTATCTCTATGCTATCTGCATTTGTCACTAGATACTATGATATGCTTGAATATAAACTGGTCTTGACAGCAGAAGAGATTTCTAGCTAAAATCAACAAGGACAATGGTGACTGGAATAGCAATCAGCTTCACACTATCAATCTTTCATTTATTAAACCTGCATCAAAACTTTGCATTCTCAGCTATGGGCAGAAGACTGTAAACATTCTCTGAACTTTTTGTTTCATTTTTGTTTGTTTGTTTATTTGTTTGTTTTGATTGCTTAAGCTATTACATTAATATTATTTGGCTTCTTTCATGTTAATACTTCTGATTTATATATCATTCATGACACAGAAATTCTTCATACAGACAAAATCTATTCAGTATTTAGTTCTATGACATATTTTCAATGGCTGAACCTGGTAAGTAGTGGTTTCAAGACAGAAGGCTCTAAGAATACCCAAATGCTTTCTCAAGCAGGGATTTTAAAAATGAAGATTTTAGGTACACATACTTCATTAAACTGAATAAGATGTCTAATGCCTTTTGACATCTCTAAAACTTCAGTTATGTAGTGGTGAATCTACATGGATTGTATTGCTGTGGTTATATGAAGATAGCTATAAGGGTGGAGTTCCCTTTAATAAATGACACAATAACAGCATGCAAAGTTTGGGAGATAGATTTTACATTACTGTAAATAAAATAAAAATAATTTATAGACATTTCATATAATCAAAGAATTATAGAACAGTTTGGGTTGGAATGGACCTCTAAAGATCATCTAGTACAATCCCTCTGCCATGGGCAGGACCATCTTCCACTAGAACAGGTTGCTCAAAGCCCTTCTCAGTCTGACTTTGAACACTGACAACGATAAGATATCAACAGCTTTGCTAGTCAATTTGATCCAAAGTCTCACTATTTTCCGCATAAAATATTTCTTCCTTAAGTCCAATATAAATCAGTATATACTAGGGAATTAGTAAAAGAAGACCATGTTCATATATGAAAGAAATAAAAATAAATGTATATGTTTTTAAGGTTGCACTGTGGACCTATTCCACTGTCTACTATTCTGTGCAAGTGAACGTACCTTCGTTTCCATCAGCGCCAATTGTTCTGAATGGAAAATTAATGCTTTTACTAGCAGCTCAGCTAAATGATTCAAGTTTACTTCAGGTATCTCTGCATGAGTAAATGGTATGTGTCTTGTAGGCATAACCTGCAGAGCTCCCCTTTATGTTTGTCCCTTAAGTTACTACATAGGCACATTGACTTATCTAACACCTGCTCTGCATGTACATTCAGGCTGCATGCTGGCCTTCAGGGGATGACTAGTTGTTAAATGTTGTTACTTGATTTTACTGGTTCAGATATTTCACACTGTTTGGCTAAATGATCTGTACTACTACAGGTTTATTATCTTAGCAGCTAGTATCTCCCTTTTCTACTGCCTCTAGCTTTCAGAAGGTTGTTTTGCTGAGTCTCACTGTTTTTTACAAACTTGACCTTTGAAACATTCAGCTTCTGATTCTCATCTCACTTTAGTGTCTGCCAAAGAAATCAAAGTTCTTTCGGGTGGACTCAATTGCCAGTGTAGACTTTGTTAGATGAAGATTTGCAGAATGAAAGATGGAGAAAGCATAAGAGGTCCCACTCCAACTATATATGATTGTTTTCTATTCTTTTGTTCCTTGTATCCTCTCTTTTTAGCATGCCACTTCAATGACTCTTTTTTGTTTGTTTACCTCCTTGTTCTTTGTTCTTAACAAGTAAATGAAAATTCAGTAATGGAAAGGCACCAGTATCAGTTAGTAAACATCTTTTGAAGACATTCTTGAAAAGAAAATATACAAGACAAGAGAAAAGAGAGACTGAAAAAAGGAATTGGTGGAAAAAAAAAAAAAAAAAGTAGAGAAAAATCTTAGGAAAGGGCAAAGACAAAAAGGGAATGATGAGGTAGTTGTCCAAAATTAAAATGTACTGGAAAACATAGAATGGGGAAACACAGCTGCTGAGTTTGAATTAATGAAAGGAACACACTCTACCATGACATACCAAGTTTTCCTTCAGACATTTTCAAGAACTCTGAAATGAAGAAAAACAAACAAGAAAAAATAGAACAATATTAAATGGACTCAATTTATGAAATAAGTTCCACTTTACTTATTCAATATTTGACAGTTTTCAACTTGTTATGCCTTTCTACTCTTCTTTTTGTCTAAATTATGGCTTAAATTAGTCCTTTCGGGCTTTTTGATGCTGTTTACTGCCAATAGAGAATACATTGCATCATCTTGAATTACAAATTACATCTTTTCAATAAAATAACCAAGGTGAAAGAAATAACTAAAAGGTCCTTTCAAATGTATCAGGAAATGTGCATTAGAGTTCACAGGTTATCTCCAAAACTCCATTTCATGTAGAAAGCAAAAATTTTCCAGAGCAAATACACAACTGTATTTCTTTTGTGTTTGCTGTTTATGGAATTACTGAGGACACTATGCACTCTAAGATGGTATATATAGGCTTATGTACAAAGAGTCTACTTCAAATCTATGTACATCTATGTTTAGAAGTTTCAACAATTCCTTCAGCTATTCTGATGAATGTTTAAAGCACAGGAAAAATGGGAAGGAGATGAGACTTAACTTTGGGGAAATCAGGTTTAGCCCTCTTTTATTACATTTATTCCCATATTTCATCATTTAAAGGTCCAACAACTTTTTCTTGTAGCAAACTCATTGGAAGATACATGACAGCACATGGTTTGTCCAAGCAAGGGCAAAAGAATATGAGGAGAAAACAAAATAGTATCAGGAGCACAGACACAAGGTTAAGATATCTCCTCCTTCCCCACCAAAAATATCAAAATACAAACCAAACCTTAAACAATTTAAACCAACTAAACAAATCCCTTGATTTCAATAGCATCTTATCTTTGCTGTCAAGGAATGAAGAACAGGAGTCCAGCAAAGAAGCCAGTTGGCATGCGTCCTTTGATCACTTCTTCGCCTTTCACTCCTGGATGAGAACCAGGAGAACCTCATCCAGGCTCTCATACTCTGAGACAAGTGAGGATTACATGCCATAGTATGTATGTAAGAATGCTATGCTATAGCAAATATCTGCAATGTCTACACAGAAACAAAGAACTGAAGTTAATCAGAGGAGGTCTGGCAGGTGAAGACAATAACATACAGTATATTCTGATGAGAATGTAGTATACATGCAGTATGTTCTCAGGAGAATGGCAAAAAAATTAAAGCACATTGCAGCTGACAAGAGTTCTCTTCTAACTCCTACCATTCTGTCATTCTCTGATTCTGTGAAAGTACTTTTCTTATTCATATTGTCTGAACAAAGGTCCTTGCATCACAGTTCAGAACTGGACAAAGCTCCTTAATCTAACTTAAGGCAAAACAGTTTCACCTAACTGCTTTTATGCCAAGAGCTTTAAATTGTGCACAAGGGCCAACTTTTGGAAGGTACAAGGATTCCTATGAGATATCATCAATATGAGCTTTCAAGGTACCTTTCACATATTCTTGACTGTTCAATGATTATCTAAAAGAAAATTAAAAATCAGTAAAATAAAACATGGAGTAGAATAATCACAGAATTTTAAAAAGTGAGCAGAGTGACACAGAAAATGCACTATAAGCTGACACTTTTAGTTGTGTCTGTACTGCAACTTCACAAATTTCCTAAGTCTTATCCTCAGTTCTGCAGACTCATGACTTCTACATCTGTGAAAATTCCAGTTCTAAGTTTTATAGCACTTCCTTCTAATACATGTTTGCATTATTTATGCACTTCATCTTTAATCTAATACTAGCATCTATTATTAATAGACCAAATTACAAATCTAGGAGTCAATATACATCTGGTACTGTCATTTATTTTGTTGTAAATCAATGGTCTACCTCCTTCCATTATTTATAGCTGCATTTTCTATTTGGAATTCTTTTAAAGAATTTTCAGATTCAGTGAAAAGTCCACTTACTGAACCTGTCCATAAGAAGACAGAAAGATTATAAAGGATCCTTAGAGGTAGTCATATTTGACAGAAATCAACAGCCTGCTCGACATTAAAAAACAAGTATTTTATATCTACCAGGAATGTAAACATATAGTAGATAGAACATACAAGTGGAAAATCTATTTTATTAAGATTAAAAGTTGTACAGACATTTTATGTTACAATAAAAAAGAAAGAAAGAAACTGATTAGTAATTGCAAATACTTCCAAAGTTAACATCCATTACTTGCTTTAAACTTGATCCTGCTTATTTTCACACAGAAGTAGAAGTATCAGAAAATTCACTCACACCTATCTGGTTTAATACCTAAATGTTTACAGTGACTTTGTATTAAAATGCAATCAGTCGACTAAGGCAAAAATTTGATTTTTCTCATTTGAGTCTTTGAGTTACTTTGAAATAATTTTCTGGAGGAAAATGAATGCACTTATCTTTGCTATGCTCATGTGCTTTTGTAATGTTGTTCTGCAGTTCTGCATTTTAACATTGTCTGGCCGGCCTGATCTAGTGTACGGTGTCCCTGCCCATGGCAGGGGGTTGGAGCTAGATGATCCTTGTGGTCCCTTCCAACCCTGATTGATTCTATGAGATACTATGAGATAACCCTGCCTATCAAAGGAGATGTGTACTGAGGCCTATTCGGTCAAATTTGAGTTTTAAATCAGTAATGTAGATTAATTTTAGAACAGCTTGGTCTTCTAGGCTCCTATTCTATCCCAAATGACAAACCCATTTCTGTTGCTGATTGGGACTGCTTTAATTAAAAGGAGAAAACAGTGTCGAGAATTAGATATGCAATCGATTTATATATGCACATATAAGCATTAGTATTGTCAAAATACAAATTTCCTAACTACTACAGAAATAACAGAAAGGAGAAAGAGTTCTGTTAACAATCTAATTTATTTATTTATAATTTAATACCAGGACTCTCCACCAATTTTTTCTTTCTGCTTGCTTTCATATCTTGCTAATTTTCTGATACTAAGCAGCATGAATACTGATGGTCCAGCATTTCAAAGCTTACTCCAACCCTTTATTTACTACAGGTGTAGCACTTAATTAAAAAGCATAGAAAAACAACCAAAACCAAACAACACACACACAAATCCAGTTCTTCAGTGATTGTATAAACATAAAAACAATTACAAAGTGTATATGAAGTCTTATTTCAGCCTTATCTTGAAGCGTAGCAATTCTTTTAATGCCTGTTTTTATGCAGAAGAACTATGATGTCCACCAGCCCTGACCATATTAAAGATATATTTTTAGATAAGGACCTGTACTAAGTAATCAAAATGTGAACTGGATCACTAAGCAGCATATGCCAACACAATTAAGTAACATGAATTTCATCATAAGTGTAGCCCTTGTGCATAACAAAGTCTAAATCTGTAAAAGAAATCTGAGATATATTTGAAAAACCATATGGAAAGGTCAACCTGATATTTCTTTGATAGCACAAATATATCCTAAACGCCGTGGAAAAGGCAGTAACTTGGTATTTGTGTTGCAAACAAAAAAAGGTAGAATGATCAGTAATTTGCCAAAAATTAGCAGAACAAGATGCAGAAGAAGGATTTTATAACATTGCTATTATGCATGAAAAACATTAGTAATAAATATAAAAATTCAGCTTTTTGGAGTAGCTAGTGGTACAGGAAATAATAGCCCTATTAATGGCTAATTTATTATAAGTCATCCAGAGTTTTCTGTGATGATGCTGTAACAGTAATTTGATATTCTCATTTACAGTTTCAAGAAGTGGAATATGTGTAGATTAAGAAAGGACTATAAAAGTCTTCCTCTGCTTGAAGTACTTTCTATTTAATTAATCATGTGCATTTACTGAAGCAACTTGTGATTTTTCTAATTTCCTCAACAAATCTTTTTTCCCATTTTTTTGTCACAACAAAGAAGGTTGAAGCAGAAGGGAAAATACAGAACAAAAAAACAACAATGTGCCAGAAGACAGTCTTTTTAGTAATAATTTAAAAGTGAGAACCATCAATTTCACTTTATCTTCTTTTGCATTAGAGCTTTGAAGTGTTTAAAACCTACCAGAACACATGATCACTGAGTCTGACTCACTACATAACATGGGCAAAATTTTTCTGACCAATAATTCCTGTATTCATAACTTTTTCCTGAGTCCAACTTTTAGAAGGAAGCTTGATGTTTAAATACAAAAGCTTTGCTTGATAGAGAATATACTGCATTGCTAGCAAATGATTAAATGCATTTGTAGTTTAAAATAGAGACTTTATTTTTAAACCAAGATGGGCCTTTTAACTATCTTATAAACCATTTATTTTGCCATTCATTTGCTCTGCCTAGCATCAGGCAACGTCCTAAGCAGGAAGAAATCTGAGTGATTTGTACTCCTTTTAGCTTTTTTTTTTTTTTTTCTGCAAGGCAGATTTTCTAGGTTTCAGATAATTCTTTCACACATTTGGTGAGCCTTTTCCAATTTGTAAATAGTTTTTCTAAAGCACTAAAGACACTGCAAACTGAATTTCAAATTTGAAGTAATTTGAAATTACTATATATATAATATATATATTATTATATTTTATATATATATACACACTATATAATATAATAAATATTTAAGTCATTATTTCTTTTTCTATTTGGTGTCAAGGGCTATGGCTGGGCTGGCCACTAAGTGAGTGACAGATGCTAACCAGGACAATTGATTAATCATGGTTTATCTATCCCAAGAGCTGCCTTTGTTCCTTTTTCTACTCTTGCAGACAAGGAATGGAATAGGTTGGAGGTCAACATGGGACTTATAAGCTGCCAAACCAGGTATTTACCTTACAGATGTGACTACAGTCTCATATTTGAACAAGGTAACAACTACCTAGTAATGTTATTAATATGCTATATTTAAAAAAAAAAAAAAAGGTACTGGGGGATGAGGAGAATATCCAATAGTGTCTATATCTCTCTCCTTATCACATTGATTTCTTAACCAGAAAAATGGAACTTCAAGTAAAAGCTGCTATATTTTGTACGCAACATCTGTGCAATATCTTTAACTACATATCTTTGGAAAACAAGTAGTGTTTATCTCTAAAGTTTTTATATTATTAGATATTGCACTTATACATGTTTTACAGAGCTGGAACTGACAGTTTCTAAAATTACAATAAAACATGCAGGTTTGGGAAAACATTAGAGAGGGTTGGGTTTTGTTTTGCTTTGTTTTTCTGTTATATTTTTAAAGTACAAATGTTAATGGACCATGGACCAAAGGATTTAGAGTTATGTGCAATTAGTTTCAGACACTTTGTCTTTGACAGATAGGTACTATCTCAGCTACTGGCAGTCTGAGGAACAAAGGTTTGTAGAGCAGATTTTCCTGTCAGACTTGGAGAAGAGGGAATTCATTACTCACAGAAACATTTTCTCCGTAGTCATAAATTTCATCCTACTGAGTTATTTGCTTTCAGCTCTGGAAGCCAATAACTACCTCAGAAGTTCATGTCAGGAATTAAAGGTGTAAAAAAGAAAAAAAACCAATTGAATGTGAAAATAAGATTTTTTTTTTTATTTCCTTAAGCATGACTCCAAGGTAAGCAGACAATTTATCCTTTTGGTGAATCAGTTCGTGGTACATCTGAGGCTGACATTTACAATTTCAACAACTGTTCTACTTGGCTTTGGTTTTCATTTGGCTACAAAGGAATTGACTTCTGCCTTTTCCAGTCCCTTCCTACTTGTTGCAGCTACTTATTTAATTCTGAAGCATCTGTTATGATTGTGAGGCCTCACAAACATTTCACTAAGAAAGTGGCAGTGAAGGAATGATATTATAGCCAACCTATTATATTCAACATTTTCTGAGTAATCACAAATTTTTGCACCAGTGTGGTCAGTATAAATTTTGGGGAAAGATCTAGCAGATATTAGGTATAATGAGATGATGATAGATCTCTTATGTTAGAATGCTAAAATGATGAGCACATCTTAAAATTGGTTAGATGTAAGATAATGAAGTGTCTCTGCAAAGAAGTTTAACTTGTGGTAGATAATTTTCTTTTTATTGACTTCATTATGCACGTTGTTGAGGGGAAGAAAGCAGCTGTATTATTAATTCCACGATAAACCCTACAGAGGGCCTGTGGGTAGTTATACCATATTTCACTTCAAAATTTCACAGATGTTAGGGAACCAGTCCTCAAATTTAAGTAAAATTTAAGTAGCGTAAATGTATCTCCATGTCACAAGTGCAGTTAAGCCAGCACAACTGCACATAAGACCACAAAGGTAACCAAAAGCAGATGAGTAAAACCCTGGACTTAATTTACCAATATCCATAGAGCATCTTAGGAATTAAAACTCCTAAGTATACATCATAGTAAAAGAGATAAGTGAGATCAAGACATTTCTATAGCATGCTTCCCAAACTATGAAGATTTGAAGTCATTATAGTACATCTATCAACAAAATTACTAGAAGTGTCTGAAATGAATAATTCTGCTTTAAAGGTTTATTAAAACGAATTTTTTTCTCCATTTATTCAATTGGAGCCTCAGAGTTATATGATATTACAATACTATATTCTAGTTGTTTGGGGTTAAAAACACTCATTATTATAAGTCAGTATTTTTACCAGAAGCAGTGTTTATTTTTGAGTAATTAAAAAAAATAAAATATTTAAAGTATTTTTTCTCCTTCTTTTATTTTTTAAAGGTAAAACTAAAATATATACCACCACCACCCCCCAAAAGTCTACTTTTCTAGTAACCTCCATTAAAATCACTGCATGACAACAATCCAAGTGGTTAATTTCTGTGACTGACTGAACTCATATTGTCAAGAGCATTTTATAAAACACGGAGTAAATTCTGGCTCTTTCTAAACATCAGGTAATAGCAATGCCTTCCTACTTGCTTTCAGATATGAAAGCAATTTATTTTAGAGTCCAAATAACACAAACTACCTGGCAGGAATAATGTGTACCTGTTTATTTACTGTGATACAGGGAGCCACAAATGAGAAATATACAAACAAACAAATCTAACTGTGCTCTACAATGAAAATAGTAATAGCTTTTAAATTTGCTACTGAAATTTTCAGATATTAAGTAGCTAATGTTATTGTCATATTTTGATTTGATTTTCTGTAGATTTTGCAGTTCACAAATGTGAGCTCAGCCTCTGACTAAGCAATGAGTAGCTTTATAAGTTCCCTAATAGAACTAACTCATAACATTTACAAGAGAGAGCTCTTATATTTAGGTCTGAGGATGACATTTTTAAACTGCCTTTATTACGATCAAAGAATAGTTATATTTCCTCGAGGAATGGATTTGACTTGGAGGTGTATTTTCTTAGCTTTGATAAATTTGGAGAACGTAGACACTGATACAAGAAACTCAGTAGGCTGTGCCATGTAAAAGACAGAACCAACCTATACCTGATATGTAGAGAAGGCAAATGAATGCATATCCCTTTGAAGAAAATAATAGCTGGTATAATAAATATTGCTATGCATAAAGATCAGAAAAATCATACTGTGGCAGAAATAAAGATAAACAATACCTGAGATGAGAGGGAAAGTAGTTAACTTTAGTAAAGGCTTTGAAAGATTAAAAGTGGTGGGAAACCTCAAAAACTTGTTAATAAGACATTTACTTTTCTATAGTATAAAAAAAGCGTCATTAGATTTGCTGGACTTGACAGCGCTAGGTTTGTGGTTGATCTCAATGATCTTAAGAGTCTTTTCTAATCTAAATGATTGTATGGTTTTATATTTAACAATCAGAATTTAAGTATTAGGAAAATTTTCAATCTGGAGTGACAAGTTACTTAAATCTTGTATCAGAGCATTTGTTTACCTCAATTCACCTACGCAGAAGCATCAAGATCTGAAACATTGTTAAGCTAACCAAATTTCCTGCCTTGTGGTGGGTGTTTCACATATCTCAAAACCCGCCCCATTTGTTACTGTCATACACAAAACCTTGGAGACATCTGCACACTACCTTCATTTGATGTTGATACAGATATCATTCAAAAAGAACACCTACAATTCCTAAAATATACATAGAGAAGAGCTTCCAGGGTTTCCAGATGTCTGTTATAAAGGTAAAAGGCAGCAAATTATCCATCTGGAAAGCTGCCACTAATTAAATTAAAGGTTGAGAAAGAAACTCCACAGGAAGTCAGAAGTCCATTTTATGCCATGAAGTACTAGATGAAACAACTGTAAATTAATTCAAAGCCATTTATAGGAACACAGTTAACTTGATAAGTCCAAATCAAGAATTATTGCATTATGGTAAACCAAATGCTAGAACAAAGCATATGTTTGCTTTTCACAGTGATCAAAGCAGTGTGCCAAATTGAATGGAGTAAATAAAGTCACTGATTTGATCAATCAGCCACTGTAAATGCTGGAAACCCAACTGATGAGCCATGCTGACTAATGATCATGAAATATTAAACAACAGATGTTGAAAACTTGTGAAATGTGCTTATGAATCATTGTACTGATTTACATCATCATGATGTATTATAAGAGACCTCAATTTTGGCTATTTATAATCACTGACCTGAATGTGCTATATAAACTTGTGTACTTGTCTCAGTCATTAAATTTAAGTCTGAACTTTATCCCATATCCCCAGATCTGGTTTTGGAGAGGACTTAGATCTTTTTTTTTTTTTGCAAAATTCATGTCTGAGTTGAGGGCTGAGATACAGTATTAACTCTAAATATAGTAAGTATCATATCATATTATAGGAAGAGGGAAGAAACATCTAGGAGATTCATAAGTAGGCACGCTTTGGCAGTGGAACTCAGCAAAATATGCTTCAGAGAGTGTTCATGGGAAATAGCCCAAAAAATGTGAAGGAAACTATGTGGATAATACTTCTAAATCAGTCCCACAGCAAATAGTCACCAGTCCAATTCTTTTAAAAGCCTAGTTCTATAATTTCACTACATTGAGACAGAATCAAGACCTTACTGGAGACAATCTTAGATGAAAAAAACACTTAATTGTGCAGCAAGGTCTTATTGTCTCTCCATTTGCAGCTATAACCAATACAAGTAAAGAAAGTAATCTTAATAACTTGACTAAAAACATGTTTCCAACTTTGAAGAAACTTCTTATTCTGTAAGAGGAATGTGAGGTTAACCTTCCTGAGAGTGAAAAAAAGAAAAGAAAAAAAAGATGGCAAAGGATGATTAATATTTCCTGCAGAATACTGTAATAAATGTGACTGCATCAATGAAGGAGAAAACTTTATCCTAATATTTTGAATATGAAGCAAAAATAGAGTCTTCATAATTATGAGGTTTGATTACGGAGGTTTTAGGAACTATTCTTCAGTACAACTACTATATGATGATCTTGGGTTTAGATACTGTTATTCATGAAATTGTCATACAGATTTTTATTTTTTTTAAGTGAGCAGTAAATGCTAGAGGTTAAATTTTTCAGGTTGCTAGTTGATATATGGGAGTTGCTAGTTGATATATGGGAATGGTTCAAAGCTGTGTCAGGGGAGGTTTAGACTTGACATTGGGAAACATTTCTTTACCCAGAGGATGGTCAGACACTCTTAACAGGTTTCCTAGAGGTTTGGTTATAGCCACAAGCTGTCAGTGTTTAAGAGGAATTTGGATAATACCCTAAATAACATGCTTTAGCTTTTGGTCAGCCCTAAAGTACTCAGGCAGTTAGACTAGGCGATCATTGTAGGTCCCTTCCAAATGAAATATTCTGTTGTTTATACTGTAACTGCTTGGAGGCATCTAGAACTGGAAGAGAACAGAGGAAAATAACTAGTTGCAGCTGTAGTTCAAAGACTGCAGCTACTGTTAGAAGAGCTGAGGAAATGGATGAATTTATGCTGAGTTGAATGTGCATGCAGAAAGCAAAGGAAATTGTGGGGGAAATGGAGAGAGCTGGCTACACTGGGGCATATGGGTTGGACGCGATGATCTTGAAGGTCTCTTCCAACCTGGTGTATTGTATTGTATTGTATTGTATTATTGTATTGTACTGTATATTGTATTTGATATTTTAACAGCTATATTTGTCACTGGTTAGCTAAACAGAGGTAAAAGTATCCATTGCTCCCTGATGAAATTACAAACCCTATGGTAAACTTGGCAATTTATGTTGTTAAAGCAAATGTCATTTTATCTGCAAAATCCCAAGAAATTAGGAGTTTCAGAATTCTTCAGAAAGCCACAGATATCAGGGTACTATGACTAGTCTCTGTCATTTTATGGTGAAAAGCACAATATTTTCTTCCACTCTGACAAAGTGAAAATATGGAAAACAAGAATTTTATAGATGATACTTCTTGCAAAACTTTACAGTTCACTGACCTGGGTAGTCAGTATTAGTAAACAAATTCTGTGGGACCAGAAGAGCTTGAAAGATATCCCAAGGTCTCAGAAGGACTGTAGGAGAGATATCATATTTGATTCATGGTTTAAACTGTTCAAAATACCAGACTAAGAATCCATGAGAGACTGCAGTAATGCAGATCCCCTCATTGTGCACTGATTACAATACAAACTGGGTACAGAGGCAGAACAGAAATTCCTTCAGATTAGTTAACAAGCCTGTGTATTGATGTCTATCTTGAACAGAGAATTGCAGTGCCTACAGTCAATGACTACAAAGTATCAAATAAAGTTGAAATCTAAAAATTATTTAGAAAGTCAAGAAAAATATCAAGAAGGTGCAGTAGACATGATTAAAATAAGACTATTAATCTTGTTAAACCATTCAGTGTTTAAACATAAATAATTTAGAAATCTGAGTTAGTGAGTTTGGTACCATAGTCATCTAAGAAAAGAGAACAATCATCTGAATGTTATGGAGAAGAAAAAAAGGAAGAAGAAGAAACAGCCTGCATCAATTAGAACAATTGAAGAAATTTAATCTCTTACAAGAATTGAAATCCAATAATTGAAAAAAAAAATATTACTGGGTGCTTCTTGCAATTTGATTCTTTGAGGGAAAAATGAACCTTTCCCAATTCCCCCTCACTTTTTTGATCCTGAAAAACAAAGATTTTGCTTGCTTTTCTTTTTTTTTCCCCCAAATTGATGAGTTATCAAGCTGCTGTGATAGTTACAACATTACTGTGAATATATATCACAAATCTGTTATGTGATATGTGAATCAGCAATTGATGTCTGTGACAGATATCAATCAATGAGAAAAATCATCTTTTACTATGAACAGTACAATCTGCTTTGAGTGACAGGAGGCTAATCCTCAGCTACTGCTATGTTTATTTTCTCAGTAGTCACATGTGAGATGTGAAAATTCTACTGCTGTCCCAATCAAATGTAATTTCTTCTAATGAAATCCTCTTATTAAAAAATATGGAGCATAATGCAATTAAAAATAGATCTGTAGGTGTGGTGGTTCAGCCCTGGCTGGGAGCCAAATGCCCATGAAAGCTACTCTTTCTTAGATGGACAGGGGGGAGGGGAAAAAATAACAAAAGACATGTAATAGGATAGAAGAAATTTTAATAATGCAAAGCAAAAGTAAACATGTCATATGGCATAGAATACTTCAGTTTGGGTCAGCTGGCTCAGATGTGTCCCCTCTCAAGATCTTGCCCACCCCTCAGAGTTCTCTTGGGGCAGGGAAGCATTGTGAAGGTACAGCCTGGGTGTTCATTCAGCAGCAGACAAAATACCAATGTGTTATCAACACCCAGCTACAGCACTGCAAAACACAACACTAGAAAATGCACTTGGGAGAATTAACTCCAGCTCAGCCAAACTCAGTACAGTAGTTCATAGTGTCTTGAGTCAAAACAGTAAAAGAACTTTGCGACAGGATCTCCGTCAGTGAAATACCTATTATGGATCTGCCCTGAACTTCATAATAAGCTCCCAAAAAAATCAAAATTAAGAGTTTTTACATTATGGATTAGTAATTTTAGAAACATGGCTTGAAATAAACATCACTTACAAGCAAATGTTTTCCTGCTTGTTGTATTTACACTGGTGAATTATTGCTTTCATTCAGTTCAGTGTCCTTCTTATCTATGTTGAATGTTGCCTAACCTGATGTGGAGGCTAGGATGTGTATATTGCAACCACGTGTGTGCTGTGGCTACCTACTCCCTCCTCCTCTGCAGCCTCTGGCATGCTATCCTCTGTAAGCAGCTCAATAGCTGCCTGAGAGAGCACATTCTCTTTGCTTCCAGAGGAATCCAAAATGACCTTTTGCTTTGCTTGTTCACACAAACTCAAAACACGCATAAATGTTATCAGTCAAATGCAGTAAAAAGTCAGAAAGACTCTGACAATAGACTTTACACAATAAATCCTGAATAAAACTGAATAATTAGGTACTGATTAAATTAATTTCTTAGCATAATAACTCATTAAAAGACTAAACTAACTTTAAAAAATTGCTATTATCATAATAAAAGAATAAGATGCTATCACAACATCAATGGGATCTTTTTTGGGGAACATTAGATGCAAATGTATTAGATTTGTGATAAGAAATTTAAAGGTATGAAGATTTTTTTGTTTAATTAATTTGAAACCTCTAGCAGTATGTGATATCCTGATAGAATCTGTGTCATTGAGAACACAATTATAAAGTTTCTCAATGCTGATGCACAAAGAAGTAAAATATATCACATAAAGAAATGGAAGGACAGAAAAAACTAATAGCAAAAATTGATGAAAAGTCAACTCCCTTATTACATTTAACCTTAAAAAAAAAAAAGAAGAGGACAACACCCTTTCAACCTAATCAATCTAATTTCAAATATCAATAAGTAATGCATATTAAGAGCTAGTAAATGTAACTGTTTGTATAGTTAATGTTTTATTTATTTTTTTTAAAATATTCTTTCAATGAATTAAAGTACCAATTTTTGTCTTTTTATTTCCCTAGCCACCTGTTGGCTAATGGAAGAACTGAGAATGGAGTAAATTTTAAGCACACAGAGATAAAATACAAAAATAAATTGTTTAGGGAAACCAAGGTAGCATATGTGCCAACAGTTCTGTCCTGCAGAAATTGACTATTCTGTCATATAGGTTTTTACAGATACTCATGACCTGAAAACAACAACTTTTTATCATTAGCCCCTGGAGAACTGGGTTTCAAATACCCTTTAAGCTCAACCGGAATTTGACATGTATGAAAATGTAACTTTAATTCAAAGTAAATATCTGCAAAGATTACTAAGCTTCATGTAGCAATAATGGTATTAAACTCGCAGGCTAGAGTATATTACCTTGAGGTAACTTCAAGTAGGTTTAAATCTCCAAAGACTATTTTTCTATAGCTGTAGTTTTCACATATTAAGAAATACATAAGGCACACAATGCTATCATTCACAAGGTCTTGTTTACATTAGATTTCATGTGGAACATGATAAATATTGATTTTTCTCTCTGAAGTATGAAAAGAACTAACTAGCAAAGGGTCAATAGTATAGACTAATAAGAAGTTGCAGAATTGAAGGACTGTGTCATATATCATCTTGGTTCTAATAGAATTTTCAAGTATATGTAGAGGTTATCATTCTGTAACATTCTGTCTACAGATTACTCTTAAAGACAGTTTTTAAAGAGTTGCAAAACTACAGAATGGACAAGCAAGCACAGTTTCTTTGTAAATGATGAAAGCATTATACCAGCATTAGTCTGACAATCATTTATGTTTTACTAGATAGCAAACTAAAGTCTTTTAAAGAGAGGCTTTTTTTTTTTCCCAAAGATGATTTTTATCTCCTAAACAAACAAACTGAACTAGTTAAGATTAGAAATCATCAAATCATAGAATGGCTTATGTTGGATGGGACCTCAGAGATCATCTATTCAAACCTCCCTGCCATAGGCAGAGACACCTCTCAAATAGACTTGGCTGCTCAAGGCATCATCCAATCTGGCCTTGAAGACCTCCAGGGTGGGGCATCCACAATCTCTCTGGGCAACCCATTCCACCCTCTCACCATGCTCACATTGAGGAGCTTCTTCCTAAGATGCAGTCTAAACCTATTCTCCTTCATCTTAAAGCCATTCCCTCTTGTCCTATCTCTAGAAACCCTGATGAAAAGCCCTTCTCCAGCCTTCTTGCAGGTTCCCTTCTGGTATTGGAAGGCATCTATAAGGTTTTCCTGGAGTCTTCTCAAAGCTGGGGAATCCCAGCTCCCTCAGCCTATCCTTGAGAAGAGCTGTGTCAGCCCTTGCATCATCTTGTGGCCCTCCTGTGCACTTGCTCTGACGGATAATAATAAAGAATGTTTTAAGCAAAATCATTGGAACATTTTACGAGGAACAAAATATAAGCTGCTAAATGTATTTAATCTGTTTAAATAATATGTTTCACTTTTAAAAGTTGGGAGTCTTTTTGCTTCGTTTATTTCATTTAAATAACATTCAACTAACTGAAATCCTGTGGTCATGACCTTCTCATGTAACTTCAGTAGTACCATTTGTTCTCAATACCTCCTGAAGGACAGCAGCTGTTCTGGTATAGATGTCTAACAAGCAAAAAGCTTGGGAATTTGTCTGCAACCAATGCTTTGCAATCTGTTTCATATCAGTAAGGCCTGGGAGACTGGCTGCAGTGACAGGATGGGTAGATGACCTAGGGCCAGCAATGATTAATAACTGCTTCAGGTTTGTGAAGGTGTGGAGCAGTTGGTGCCTTACCATCACCTGGCGTATCAAACTGTGTGACAAGGCATCCCCTCACCTGCTCAGAGACAGAAAAATTACCCTCTTGTAGACCTTCAGTCTACAGCTGTTCTTAATTTATGTCATAGAGATTGTGTTTATTTTTTCAGAATTATTCTTTTTGTTGCACATTGGTTTACTTTAAAAACAAGTTCCTCACAGCTCTCATTGGTGCATAAATTCAAGAAACTGTGTTGTTTCTTACAGGAAGCTACAATCCCATTCCCTACTGTCCCATGTGAATCAGCTTTGATACGAAGCACCAGCTGCAGTCTGTACTCCTACTGCCTAGATGCCAATAATTTGCATGGCTGTCTCTTTACCTCCTCTAATAGTAGTCAAAATCATATTTGTTACCAATTTGCAGATATACCATTAATTTTTCTTCTCTGATAGGGCTTCGGAGAATCACAATCTCATAGATCTGTTTCAGGTTTCTACAAACAGGAAACTGTGATGGAATCTGTCTAAGGTGCTGTTCTCATGAATGAAAAATGCTCTTTTCTTACATGATCTTTCTCCAGATAGGCATTTTTAGAAGATGTCTCATGTATCATTCCCTAAGAAGCAGTTTGTGGCTAACCTAAAATCATTTATATCTTTAAACATCCTCATGTAACCTTATAAAATGTATATAGATCAAGATCTCTTTAAGGACAAGTATATATTTGCAGTAAATAAGAAAGGCAATTAGAACTAAACAAGATATATACATAAAAACAGTAAAGCTAGTCCAGATGGTCCTTTCTTGGTCCAAAAGTCTTGTACTTTCTTATGTGTTATCTCAGGAAAGAGGCATGTTTTGCGCCTAATTTCCCTAAGGTGAAACACATGGCATATGGTATGTCTTCTCAGTGGTCAGTAATATACTTTTAACACTCAGCAATATATTTCTTTTACATAAAGCACCATAGATTAATGACACAAGTACTTCTTAAGTAATGCAAATGTTCCCACCTGGACTTAAACTAACAGCAGTAGGAAGAAGCATCCTTAAATACAGTTACATGTATAATTCATTGTTGTTGCAACAATAATTAGTCCTCAAAGTGTGTGCCTTCTTAACTGCAATGACAGTTTAAGGAAATGCTTAATTCTTTATTAAAATATTAATTTTTTTCCTGTATCATTAATTTATTTTTAAACATAATTTCATTATTAGTGATGTGGAATAAACAAGTTTGTTTTCTTCTAAATTTAGACATTACTACTATAAAAATTGTGCAATGTAATGGGAAAAAAAGTTATCCATTAAGATGAAATAAAGCTGAAAACAGCCTCTAGCCTCCCTCTTTTTTTCTGTTCTTCCTCCCACTATTTCACCCTTCTACTTCTTACCCTATACTTTTTTTCCTTTTTTAACACTTTCTCTTTTTTTGAACATGAAAAAAATGTGTTTCTTGATCATATCTAGACTACAAGAACTATGTTTTGCTCTTGTAATTCTGATGAAAATTATAGTCATCATTTTATATAAAATCTGTATTATTTTGAGGCAAAACTTGTGTATTTTAGGAAAAACTGTCTCTGTAAAAATATTTCTGTATTAGAGGCACATCTTCATGGAATTTGGAAAATATTTATCTTAAGATGCTTCCTTTGCAAAGGTCTTTTAAAAAGGATAGATGTATCATTAAATGATGTAATGAAAATTTGACAGAAGAACATTTCATGCATATATATGAATTTCATATATATAATGTATCTTACATCAGCCTATGAATGCTGTGCTTTAACCATACTTACTATGCTAATACCTCTCACAGCAGCAAAATAGCCAAATAATGTGTTTGTGGTGCCTGTAATGATACTCTTCCTTTCATTCAGACTTATTTCTTTTATCATTGGTCTGTCCCTTTCTCCTTCAATCCAGACCTAGTCATCTTGAAAGGGCAGCCATGTAGCATGCACATTTCTTTCATTGCTCAGGAACTCTGAAACATCTACACTAATTTCAGCTAGTGTTTAATTTCACATATAAAAATATGTGGCATATTGTAGCTGGCATTACAGTAGTGGGTCACATTGGCTATGTAACAAGAGTAGAGGACTGGTCAGAATGAAATTGTTATCCAACCTTTCAAAAGTGAAAGGTCAGCAGTGCACCAAACCATACTCTTGAAAAGGTGACATAAACATTTGTCTGTGCAAGTGTATGAATGTTCACTATATGTCATGAAAAGTGACTGAAAAACACATTGACTATTCTATTTACAATGTTTGGAATTCCCTGTCTACAGCATTTTGTGAACAATGACTGATTTTTTTCAAAGTTAATTTTAAGCAGTACATAATACCTTACTTGGCCTTTGTGCAATTTATGATAAGGTGATCAAATCAGATTAAAATCAAAACTGCATCGTTTGGATAATCTTTGGTTGTTGAGTCCACTACATGCTCATATTAGGCACTGTTGTTCAGAGATACTGCCAATACAATTAGAATAATTTTAGGAAAAGATTAAACAGATGGTCTCAGCAAACTCATTATTTCCAAGCAATGATAACATTAAGACAGAATGGATTTTCATTCACAGTATAAAGAAAAGACAAATGACTGTGGCAAAAGGATCACATTTTTTTAAATATAAACAATATTTGTAAACAAATGGAATCATAGACTGGCTATTTAAAATATATAAATAAAGCATCCTGTTGCAATGGATTTTCTCACTTTACCTACACACACATACGTATGTGTATAATTTTTGAAAAGATCCTCAGAATCACAGAACCACCAAGGTTGGAAGAAACCTCAAAGATCATCAAGTCCAACCCATCACCACAGACCTCATGACTAAACCATGGCACCAAGTGTCAAAAACTTGTTTTCTGTTTCTTCCCCTTTAGAGAAATAAGACACAGTTAGAATTCCACCTGGTCTGTTTAACCATGTATGAATATAATCTTAGTGAAAGTGTCTTATGTCATATCAATGCAACATAAAAAATGGGAGTGAAATTATTGATGAAATGGGATAAAGGGAATTTATGATGTGTTCATACTATGTAGTGTTCTGACTACAAAAATTATAAGTGGACTGCATTCTGAATTCTCACACTGCTTTGCTTCACAAGGAGCTGCTGCACTAAGACTATAGAAGCACACTGTGTATTGCATCATCCAATCCATTAATGAAATTATTGAACAGTACTCAAAAAAGAAGGCCCAATAAGATCATGCTTAAAATATCCTCCAGTCTGACGTGAAATATTGAAAAACAGTTTTTAGTAAAGCTTAAAATGTATTTCTGATTCTATCTGGACCATGGCTTCTTAACTTGCTCTTCAGAATAAGAGAATAGTTTATCTCAAAATCTGTGTTAAGACATATATAATGGTTCTTTCTTGCCCATGAGGCTAGCAATTCTGTCAACTAGAGAAAACAGATTGATATGATACAATTTATTCTCTATGTATCCATTTTGGATTTTTCTTATGTGCTTCTTATAAATTCATTATTTAAGAATATGTTCCAGCATCTTTCCTCAAATTGAAAAGAGTATACTAACACACATTTTCTTGCTGTCTATTTTTCTTTAAAATTGTCCAATATTTTATGACCTTGTACATCCTTCCTGCATTTTTAAAAATCATTAATAGATCAAATTCTTTCAGGTAATTCTTTCCAATTCTTTCAGATCTTTAAGCTGAGTTTAAACTAGTCATACTGATGAATTTAAACTAGTCATACTGACTTAGAATGTTTAGATTAAGTAAGCATTGTTAAATTTATTAGTTTCCTATTTGTATCTGTGTTTCTATTATTTTGTTCTCCTTTTACTCCTTATTGTGTTACCTAACAGTCACAACTGCTTCAGTCTTCCCTATATCATGATTCGTTAGTTCACCTTTCTCATTAAGCAATGAATGTACATTTTCTCTTTATCCTTCTTTGTAATGAGTTATAGAAGCCTTAATTACAACTATTTATGTTCCTGACTTGTTACATAACTCAGCTTGTATAAAGTAACATAGGTAAATTGGTGCTGGAGCACCAATTGCTACCTTGTGCAATCAAGGCTGAAGCTGAGGCAGCATCTTAAGTTTGTTTGTTCTTTCTTGAACAATTACTTGTACTTTCCTGGCTACTTATCCACTTCTTTTTTCTTTCTTCCAAATGTATAAATTCATGGATTAGAATTGCCTGGTGTCTGCGGCATTATTACCATACAAGTTGCAACTTTTACAAAGGTATGTAAATTATAAGCAAAATTATGAAATCACCTCCAGTGAAAAGACAAGCTGATCAATAAATTTCTTATATTTCTTTACAAAATTCTCAAGAGATATCAGTCTATAGTGCCACTTTAAAATTAGTAAGATTATTCGAGGCTTTGATTCACAATAATGGCTAATTCTGATAACATAATAAATTGTAACAAGCTACTACTAATGGCAAGGATATGACCAAAGAAAAGAGAAAAAAAAACCAAACCAAACCAAAACCACACAACAAGGGAAAAAAAAACAACACAAAACAAACACCAAGGCAATCTCTTCCTTTGACTGATTAAGGTATCTAGATTTCACTTATGGTTAAGCCAGTTAACTGAGGCTGATTCTAAACTTTAAAAATCAAGCACATTAAAGCAATAGACTTTCTTCTATGTTGATTATCACTGAGCCAAGAACATGATTCTTCCAGTTAAGAGACTGACCCTGCTTTAGCAATCTTTTTGGTAAAGATGGCATAAACCTATACTGAAACAAGGATTTGGTCTTGGACACTGACTTGCAATACATTCTGGAATAATAATGTTTACCAAATCCTATAGTGTTTGGGCTTGTTGACTGTTTTTCATTTCAAAGTAATTGTTTTCTATATAATGCTTATTTACAGAACAGTAATATTTTTAAATTCATAGTTTCACCCTCAGTTGCACCTCAGGCAGTTTACTGCTGCTTCAACATATAATAACTTGTTAGCATTATTTATTTCCAGTGAGTTGTAAATGATGCTATTAATTGAATCTTAAGGTGATAATGCATTATGCATTGTATCCTCCCAACTGGGAAAATATAATTTGCATATGCATATTATTTTTTTATAACTAGAAAACTTACAGAAGAGTAAAATGGGATTGACAACTTTGTCCCACTGAATGACAAAAATGAACTAAATATGCTATAGTTTACAGTTTGTATGTCTGAATGGCTTGTCAATGGGGAATGGACAAAATCTTTGTGACTGCTATTTTACCTTTTTTGTTACTGACATTTTATCCCATGCAGCATAGTAATGAACATGAAAGTTATCTAAATCTGTATCGTGTATCTTTATTCTGCATTCAGTATAATAACACATACATCTTGATAGCCATGAAGTTGTATGGAAATACTACAGGGGTGGGGGTGGAGGGGTTGTTGGTTGCTTGTTGGTTTTTTGTTTGGGATTTTTTTTAGTATTTTTTTTTTCTAAAGAGAGGTTAGAAGTGGCAAGAACATGAGAAGAAAAATACAAACACCATTTCTTCCTGGACATCATTTATGGTTAAGCCAGTGGACTCCCAAACTTCAAAATTAAGGACACTACAATCATAGACTTTCTTGTTGAAAGGTCTGGTTTGAGTCAATAATAAACTCCTGATCTCTCAAAAACAATAAATCTAAGCAAACTCCAAAGTCATGGCTCTATCAGTTTCTATTAGTTTTGTCAAATGATATCTGAAGGTACTCATAAAAAGCCAATGGTACTGTCCCATCAAGATTTGGTCTCAAATTTGGACATCTTACTTAATGGAGGAAGAGCTGACAATCCAATCAATCTTTATAATTGTGCACTACCTCCTCCATTTACAGGCTTTGCTTCCATTAACCTCATTTTGCTGATAACATACACAGTTGCATGTGCTATTATGACACCATGGGGAGGATAAAGAGAGAAAGGTGAAAGCTCAAGTACTGCTAGGAAAAAAACCCAAGCACCTGAAAGCTAATAAGAACAATATGAATTATAATGAACTTCTCAAATTTCATACTGAAACTGCTTTGCAAGCTAAGAGAACTTTCCTCATCCCTTCCATTAGAGAGAGCTACAGAGAGGTGTGTATTGCTTCATCAATCCTGACTGCCTACAGCCTGCAACAGAATTAAGGGCTGAATGTGATGGGAATTATTAACTTCCTGAACATCGTGGATCCATTCTATTTATATCCAGTAAGCAACAACTCACCTGCATTTCCAGAGCTCAGAACATTCATTAATCAAGATATATTGAACACCTGGAAAATTCACAGCCTGAAAGATGTAAGTCTGACTCAGAGATCTTCTGGTTATTAGAAGCAAGTCATGAGCAACTAGGATCAGTCCTACCAAGAACAAGGTAGAATTTTCTTTTAAGAACTGAATTGGACGGGGCCTCAACCACCTCCCTGGACAAACCATTTCAGGGCTTCACCACTCTCATGGCGAAGAACTTCCTCCTCATGTCCAGCCTGAATCTCCCCACCTTCAGCTTCATACCATTCCCCCTAGTCCTATCACTACCTGAGATCCTGAGAAGTCCCTCCCCAGCCTTCTTGTAGGCCCCCTTCAGATACTGGAAGGTCACAATTAGGTCACCACAGAGCCTTCTCTTCTCCAGACTGAACAGACTCAACTCCTTCAGTCTGTAAAATATTTCATTTTATCTAGGGTAAAAATTGTTCAAATTTCACTACTAATTTACTTTTTTTTTCTTACTTTTAAGAGAATTTATCTGAGAGAGATAATCACATGCCACTACCAGATGAAAGAGCTTGTACTGAAATACTGTTAAATCTAATTCTCACTTCACCTCTCCTGAAACTTATTAGTCTTAGATAGGTACTAGTTCCAATTCTGAAATTGGATTTTGGAATAAGTAATCAAAATGTGGTTTTCTTATTACTGTCTGAGTTGTGTTCAGAATCTAAGATAAAGATATCTTTATTATATTTAAAAGAATAGAGTCTGTTGATTAGTGCTCGGATGAAAAGACTGTATGAAAATACAGGAGTGACAAGGTCACTTGTCCTATATTTATTGAATAACCCATCTGGGTAACAGGAGGAAATGTTTCTGTGGGCTATCTACAAAGTATTCCCAGTGCCAAACTACATTAGATGCAACAAGGCATTGGAAGAGGGAGAGTAAAATTTGTCAGGAAAATAATCCAATCTGGACAGAAACCAACAATTTGAGATACAAGCACTATAATTAGACAACTGATTTCTTTCACAAATTCCAATATTTAAGAATCTATAACAGTATTTTCACCCAGAGATGTTTGAATCATAATATTTTCAACCAAGGACCTAGCCTACAGTTATAAGTTTTATATAAAGTGGGACTCTAAGAGCTAAATGATTTTATTTCTGCTTTGCTACTCTCTTCTCTGCCTCCAAGCACTCCCCACCTCAGACTATCTGTTAAACATTGCTTTTGGAAATCAAAGTCATATATTTTGATTCCCCCTGCAGAACTCTTACTTAGGTAAGAATTACTTACTTGTAAAGGTTTGTGAGGTTTCCTTAATAAAATCATAACCTATATAAAACTACAGTAGTTTTGTGTCTGAAAACACCTGAGATTTGGGGCATTTAATCGAATAACAGGGGAAAGGTTTTGCCCTATATAGATGGTATTCTTTAAAATATTGTGTTCAGATATTAGTTTCACAACTGAACTGGTGAAATCTTGCTGTAGAATAGTCCTTCTGGGGATGTCAACTGTTATGACATATGAAATTATTCTCCTGAGAATAAAAGCAACATACTTAGACATGTAATTGAATAAATCTTTCCTTTGTATTAGATTAGATTTCTAATAACTATTTTCTTAACCCCAAAATATGTCTGTATACCAGATCACAAGGCCAGTTATTATGTATATGAACTACAGAAGTGGTTCGGTAATCTATATCCTTTTGCCAAAATGGACAGGTCCAAAAGGCATGCTAATATATTTGCATTGTAAATGTTTTAGGTTTCTTCTCTGCCTCCAGAGATTATATACAGAATTAGGCAGCCAAGTTCACCATACATTGAACAAGGGTATGGAGGCACTTAACTGTGTCTAACAGGAAACCAGCATTTGAAACTCCCTCTTGTTGCTTGTTTTTTAAAATTATCATTCAGGTGAAAATGTCAGACTTGCTTTTTTCTTTTAAGAGAGCTAGTGAAAGAAAAAGATGGCTCAGGGTGGATGTTGTTAGGTCCCTGAGGACAGTAATATGTATGACTGTCCTTGTCCAATGCCTTTGGGGTCTCTTACAACTCATCCATAGTCCAGGACCCAATTTCAGCTCCCCAGTGCTATGAACAATGGAAGCACGGGGGAGCAAACATTCATCCTTCTACAGGTCCTCAGGACTACTGTGAAGAGGGGGCACCACCCTGCTATAACCATTCTTCACATGGGGTAATATAGCCATAACTTCTCCCACCAAATAAACTCCCCAGTGGAAGCTTTGACTTAACAAGAAGCTGGGAATGTACATCAGTGTTTAAAGAGTGAGATACTAGAACTGTGCATACATATCCTGTTTGCCTCTGAAGTGGTTTCCAAATAAGGGTCAGTCATCATGATTTCCTGTTTTGAACCTTTTTGAAAAGTACTTTATGGCATTCATTAGGAAAATTAACTAGCTTTGCAGCACCATATTATGCAATTAGCAGATCCCTACATTCACTGAGCTTTCAACACTGACAGCCTTTTATAAAACCTTCAGTCTTTCAATCTGCGAAGAGAAAATGCTTTTGCAGAGAAATGTAGTGTGTGTCAAATAGCTGGCTGAAATAACAGGCACAGAATAAAATGTACAGTATGCAAAATAGAGTCAACCATTTCTGCAAAATGCTAAATTTTAATTACTATGGCTAATTGCAGTACTGCTATATTACTTTCACATCACAGATGTATACTGGTTTAATGCAGATTAGACAAAGCACTATGAGAAAACAGCAGCAAAACTAGGACACTGACTCATGTTTATAGAGTCAAATAGAGAACTTTACCACAAAGACTTGAGCCTAAGCATCGAAATTCTATTAAATGCCATGATTGTAGCTGAGTGGCTAGTTCATACGTAGTGGCATGCTAGATCTTCACTGTACACAGTAATCAGGTACACTCCTGTTTTGTGAAAAATTACAATTTACTTAACAGCAATCTGTCTGAACTGCATTATGAAACATGGTTTATGGTACCATCAAATTAATCTCTCTTCCCTCTCCCAAACCAATAACTGAAAATTATTCTCATATTTTATGCATTATCTTCACTTTGTCAAAGGCCATTCTTTGCTAAATAGTAGCAAGCTCTACTAAGACAAGTATCATGTTGCTATATATAACCTGTTCAGAAGGAGAGAGAAATTATTGTTATACAGAATGAGGTATTGCTTTCCTCTAAATTTATAAGCATTTTCTTTTGTACTTATTCACTGAAACCTTTCTCTATTTGGAAGCAAGACAAAAAAATGGTTATAAACTTTAGTTTGGTTACATATTTAGAAATGTCACTCTAAGTTTTATCCTTTTAGCACTCTGTAAAAGTTGTATAGTCTATGTTAAACTCATTCTAGTAGGATTAATATCAGGTTCTTTGGTGGATTTTTCTTTATGTATATAGATTTCATTGAAGAAATTTATAGATTGTGATAACTATGCATTTCATTGTGGTTAAGTGTAGAATTTAGCCTTCAGGAGTTTACTAATTCAAGCCATTACCAAATGCCTTCTTTTTGGATGAGCATAGGATTTAAATGAATGGAGTAAGAGGGATTGCAAAGACATCCCAAGGTAAGAGATGAAGTCTGACCCTCACAAAAGTCAAAGTATGAATCCAATGGGATTTTTAAACTCAAGTTCTCTAGTCTTTGTAACAAATAAACTAGGTTTGTTTTCTAGCACAGAAGGTCAGTTGCTATTGGAGGAAAGCAAGTTCTTTTCCAGCTCTTGTAGAGATGAAATACTTTATTTACACAGAACAATGAAGGAATGAAAGAAATCCACTCAGGAGAAGGAGAGGATAAAGGTGAATGATAAAACATCTGGAGTATAGTTATATCTTCTGAGTGGCTCCTGTACATAAATGTCTTGTTAATGACAATAAAATATTTCTGTGTAATTTTTTCCTCCATAGTGATGGAGAATAATTTTCTGCAGCTGGGTCATCATCTGGATCTGGACTATCTGCAGATTGTGACAGACTGCAGAATTCATAATTTTCCTCACTATATATGATGCTTTGATAAGAAAATTGATCAAATCAGAAGAGGTCTGTCACCATGCTGTGGTCTCAACAGCATAACAATTTTCATTTGATTGTGGAGCACAGAAAGAAACAGTCATTGCCTTGTCATGAATTGATAGCAGAGCCAGCTACAGAACATTTTGCTCTAAGTGCTTGTGGAGTGCACCTACCATTAGAGCACACTGGTGTAGACATGATAGAATTAACGTGAGATCATTTTTGTGAGTATTTGTGGTGCTATTTTTCAGTATTAAATATTCCTCAGGGTGTGAGCTAGATCAAACTTACACACTTGGAGCTCTCAGCAAAGTACTTATATTAAAGGAAATTATAATATGAGAAAATGTTCGTGGTGGTGGATATGCACAATTCTAGAGGCTTTGCTTTCCCTACAGGTTTGTTTTAAAACAATTTCAGAGGCTTCTGTAAGGACAGAAAGTCCACCACTTTTGTAGATTACACTAGATTTGTGCCATTTAGAATGTCCCACCATGATACTCTGAAAACCCAGTTCTACTGAGCACAAAGTTCCTAGATTAATACTTCTCCCATTTCATAGCTCTTCTTCTCCTCTGCAGGACTTAGGGACTTTTTATGTGACAGATAGCCTCACTTGCAAGAAATCTGCCTGGAACAAGGCCATAATTTCACAATCCTGATTTCTCATCCTTTACATCTCATTACCACTATCTGTTCCCTACTTCTAGATATGAGTCTCTCATTAAAGAAGAAAAATTATAAGGTGGATGACTGTGTTGCAGCCTCCAAGGTACAGGATGAGTAAAGGAAAGTCATTCCTTTAGCCTGGGGTGAGTAAAACAGACATTCCCTGAGAGTGACTTTAAAAAAGATGCCAGATGTCTTCAGTTGGATTTACAATTTATTATGATATTTTGCCACCTATATAAGCTAGTTTCTTTTTTTTCCTAACTATCATTTCAGGAAACACAGCCTGAGGTCAGGTTCTTTTCTTCTCATACCACCTGTCAGGCATACAAGACCAGAATCTCGGCTTACTGAAGTTTTCTAACAGTGCAGTATTATTTGATGATTTCTTATTTATGCTATTGGAGTGTTACACTAGGGTTTGAAATCCTCCAGGCTAAATGGTGACCTCATGTGCATTTATGCATCCTAGCTATTGATATTAACCTCCAGTGAGACTGCCCTACTATAATCAAGGCTAACCTTTGGACTGCAAAATTTCCACTGTTGGTGTCAATCTGTGACCAGGTTAAACCTTAAATTGTCTCTAGAAGTATGAGAGCAATTTAGTTCTTGAAGATGGCATTCACAAAGGAAAAATAAAATAAAATAGTTTAAAAAAAAAAAAAAGAAAAAAAAAAAAAAGAAGGAAAGCTGAGCAAATATGATGCTGAAAGATTGAAGTCACTGACAGAGAACCCCAAGATGTTGGTTTTATAGTCACAGAACACTGCCTTAAAGAAACAGTTACTAACAAAGCTGTCTGATGGGAATTATGGATAAAACTTTTCTTTCTGTCTTTGATATTGTGTGACTAGTCTAGTGTTTCTTTTCTACCTTTCTCGTCCTGTTTTCAATTGCATTTCTTAGTCAAACTAGAAGAAGAAAAAAAAAGAAATAAAGAGAAACATTAACTTAAGAAAGTCATTAGGAAGAAATTCTTTGCTATTAAGGTGGTGGAGCAGTGGAAGAGGTTGCCCAGGGAAGTCATGGAGACCCCATTCCTGGAGACATTCAAGATTAGGCTTGATGGGACTCTGAGCAACCAGATATAGTTAGGGATGTCCCTGCTAGATTGCCTAGAGAGGTCCCTTCAAACCCAGTTCTTTCTATGATTCTGTTTTAAGTTTCCATGTTTCCATAAATGACATTTACTTGCTAATGTTAGAACCATAGAATTGTTAGGGTTGGAAGGAACCTCAAGGATCATCTAGTTCCAGTCCCCCGGCCATGGGCAGGGACACCTCATACTAGATCAGATTGCTCAGAGTCCCAGCCTGGCCTTCAAAACCTCCAGGAATGGGGGTTCTACCACCTCCCTGGGCAACCTGTTCCAATGTCTCACCACCCTCACAGTGAAGAACTTATTCCTAACAAACAATCTGAATCTCCTTACCCACCTGAATATATCTATTCTATATACATTGTTGTGCTTTCAAAGAACGAGCTTCTAATTGCCATCATGTAGAGTTAGGAAGAATGCAGCCTGTATTATTTATGAAGATGAGGAGAAAGTAGTTTTGTTGTCTCCTCTGTGAGAGTGCTTGTCTCACAGAGTTCCTGAGCTGCATCAGATGAAGCTGTCTCTCTGCAATTCTTTAATCAAGCTAGAAGCACATTTCTGCAGCTTAACCCCATCTCTTCCTTGGCATATCAACACAGCACAAGGATGCTTGAAATTTTGCTAACCAAGCAGCACTTGCCTCCATTAAAAATCACCCTAAGCAGCTAAGAATGTCCAGCAGCACTCAAATCAAAGGTTTATTATTGTGCACTTCCTGCATGCTTCCTCTATTGATCTGATCAGGGGGTTCCAACAGAACAAGGCCGCAAAGTTGTTCAATGTCTGGTTGAAACTTCTAGCACAGTAACGCAAAAGTATCAGTATTTCATTAAAAAAAAAAAAAAGAAAAAACCATAGGCAGAAAAAAAAAAAGAGGCCTCTGATGGTCGATCTGGCTGTGTGCAACACTGCTCAGAAAATGCTGTGCCTGCTGTTTTTATAATAGGATGACCTTTTCCACTGCAAAGACACAGCCATCACAACCATTAGTAAGGCACTAATGAATAGCCTCCTATTCAAACAACAGCAGCAAAGCAGGAAACTTGTATCTTCTATGTCCCCTTCACTGAAGTACAAAATCTAAAACCTCGTTGAAAACAGAATATTTTGATGAGAGAAATAGCAGGAATCACACAAAATAATTCCTGCTACAAATTTTTCAATACAATACAATACAATACAATACAATATAATACAATACACAAGGTTGGAAGAGACCTTCAAGATCATCGCATCCAACCCATCAACCAATCCAGCCCACCCAACAACTAAACCATGCAGCCAAGCACCCCATCAAGTTTTCTCCTGAACACCTCCAATGAAGGTGACTACACCACCTCCACGGGTAGCCGATTCCAATGGGCAATCACTCTCTCCGTGTAGAACTTCTTCCTAACATCCAGCCTAAACCTCCCCTGGTGCAGCCTGAGACTGTGTCCTCTTGTTCTGGTGCTGGCTGCCTGGGAGAAGAGGCCAACCTCTGTCTGGCTACAACCTCCCTTCAGGCAGTTGTAGAGAGCAATAAGATCACCCCTCAGTCTCCTCTTCTCCAGGCTAAGAATCTGCTGGCTTTTAATGTTGTGGGTTGTTGGGTTTTGTTTTTTTTTGGCTTGGTTTGGTTTTGGTTGGTAGTTTGCTTGCTGTTTGTTGTTGTTGGTGGTGTTTTGTTTGGTTTTGTTTTAATTTGCTGGGGTTTTTTTTGTTTGGTTTGATTTTTTTGTGTTGTGTTGGGGTTTTTTTGTGGGGGTGGTGGTGATGGTGGTTTTGTTTTTGTTTTTTAAATGTGCATATGCTTAGCATATCCAAGCACAAGTTACTGTCTATGTTATTATTGTGCCTATGAGCCATGATCGAGGTAAAGGACTCACTGAGCTATTTAATCTACAGCTGTGGATACATATACTTGTAACTGGTCTCATGCTGCCATCTCTAACTAGTGTCACAACATTTTTCTGTCAGACTTTGCCACTCTTCAGGGATTTGAACCCTCAATAGGTGTGATCTCCACAGAGAAAGACCTTAGAGTGCTGGAGACAAGGAACAGCAGATTCAGATTTGAACATAGAAAGTTTCGCCTCAACAGGACGAGAAACTTCTTTCCAGTGAGGCTGACGGAGCACTGGAACAGGCTGCCTAGGGAGGTTGTGGAGTCTCCTTCTCTGGAGACTTTTAAAAACCCAGCTGTATGCATTCCTGTGCAGACTACCCTAAGTGATCCTGCTTTGTCAGGGGGTTGGACCTGATGATCTCTTGAGGTCCCTTCCAATCTCTAATATTATGTGATACTGTTAGAATGAAAAGTGTATCTTGCAGGAATTAGAAGAGATTTAAGAGCCTAAGATATGCTCTCACTGAAGTAAGATAATTTACACTACTTTAGGAAACCCACCACTTGTAGCAACAGGCTGATCATCTCTGCCAAAATGTTGAGTTGCTCCAAAAGAAGTACAGCTGATCATGCAGGAGCACCCATGCTTATGCTTCAAAGCTCAAAATGCTGTATTAGCTTTGGAAAGCTCCCAGAGCAGGATTAATTTAGCTTGATTTCCTGTATTTAAACAATTTTTAAACACCCACAAATTTCAGACATTAATTTGTATGCTGTTGGTTGACCTGTTAGAATGAATTCAGGAAAGATCTGTACCCTTAATGATGGAAATAAACCAACCGATTAAAATTACAGAAACACCAAACCAGATGACATTCCAAATTTGCAGCGGTGTCAGTGTAAATTCTGAACTTCTGGACATACTGTTAAGTGTTTATATGTATCTTCAGCCTAAATATTCACTTACAGTTTTGCACTAAACCCCCAGTAATTGGAATGGGAATTAAAAGCTTCATTACTTGCAAAACAATTGTCTGCTTTGCTTCTGAAAACAAATTTTAAACCTTATAGCTTAATATAACATGTATCTTTTATATATATATATATATATATATATTACTATGTACTGTTGACATTGTTACTCAAATAAGGAGGACTGTATACAAAGATTTTAAAAGATTTGTGAGTCTCAGAGGAAGCTTTTTATTTTTTTACCAGCAGGCTTACATCAATTTTATTGATGTGGTGCTTCTTGTTCACTCCATCAGCTTTTTACCTCATTCACACACAAACACACACACACAATGAAGTTACGAGCTAGCACAACTGCTATCAGAACTTACTACTGTAGCCTACTGATTTTTAATTTGCCCATAAATTAAGCTGTGTATTGGATTTTAAAAATTGTGATTAAAATTACTAAAGAGTGCTTCCAGAAGGAGACAAGTGTGCTAAGCTTCCTTCCATAAAGAAGTTTTATAAGTAGGTCATAAACCCCTGAAATTAAGTCAGAAATGCTGACAGACCCCAAACTTTTAGAAGCTCTGTAAGCTCCAGTCTAATCATGTTCTCCCAGAGGGGGAAATCTTTTTCTTGAGACTAAATTGTAGACTGTAAAATTGTTGTTTTGTCACGTAGAGCTCTGAGTATACGGTAAAGAAATGTACAGCAAAGAGAAATGTGTTGTTACTATAGCAACTAAAATTCTGATATATATCTGAAAATGACAATTTTTTTCTAAATTTATCCTATGAAACATTTCCAAGTCTTGCCTAATTATGTTATATGGTACAACTTTCATTTATTAGTATGGGTCAGAAACTCTGAAACTAGACAGAAATTACTGATGGTAAACAAATATACACTAATCGGTTATGTGTCCCTGGTGGACCTTACATATACTAGGGCATGGCAAAAACTGCATGGAATTAAGCATCTAAAATTTTCCTCATAGAATCCATATATGTTCCCATGTGTATGCAAACAAATTTGCATATTTTTATATATTCCTCTCCTTAAAAAGACCAGTTGTTAAGATTTTCCCCCAATTTTTAAAAAATAGTATCATCATCATTATGACCTTTATATGAAACATTGTTCGTGTTTAGCTGAAGGTTCTGAAAGAAAACATTTGTGGGTTTTGCAAATGTTTATGAATCGGGTATGGAATTTGCATTTCATAAGGATAAAAAGGATATAAAATAGATTATTGTTAAGCATTATTTTTTGCTCATTGCATATGCTGAATTACATATTGATATGAAAACAAAGTCTTTAATCTTCTGTTTGCATTTTCTTTAATGTAAAATAAAGCCAGAATAGATAATCCTATTGCAGCAGAGAAGAGCCACTAGAAGTACCCACAAAAGGTCACTGGGACTATTATTCTATTTCCATCTCTGCAGTAGAAGTGACAATTTTTCTCCAATATACTACTGTAGTACAGCTGCAATACTGTGGAAGTTTATTTTATACTGCACTGAAAAAGAGTACACTTGGGGGAAAAAAAAATCAACAAACAACCAAACCCCAAAATCTTTCAGACTTACCGTGGTCTTCTTGAAGGCACATTAACAAGTTCTAACTTGGATCTTTTTATTGCGAACTCTTTTATTTCCCAATCATATGGATTTTAAAATTTGTTTACACATGTCTATGTATGTTGTTCTGTTTCCCTTGTACTTACACTGTTTTTCAGTGACTTTTCTATACTGTAACAGAAGTATCTCAAGATATAATGAAAAGTAGAATTCTTTCTTTGCCTGTTTATTGAGCTCATAGATTAGATATGCAATTGATGTCTCTCTCTTTGATGAGGTATCTATTAAAAAAAAAAAAAAAGGAGATTCCATGGTCAAATTACATTAATAACAAAAGACAGGCTGGCAGAAGCACCTTGTAATGAAATGAAGTGAAAATGCAGTCATTTTTGCAACAATATCAGCTTCAAATTATTTCAGCCAAAGAATCAACATAATATATTAAAATTCATCCCATGTTTTCCATGCAAACAAATGTCTATCTTGATTTAAAAAAACTTCTGTGAACTTTTGTTGCTTGTACATAATGCTCTATGCTGGAACGTGTGTATGATTCTATGTGTCCAGAGAAGGGCCACAAGGATGATCAGAGGGCTGGAGCACCTCTCCTATGAGGACAGACTGAGAGAGTTGGGGCTGTTCAGTCTGGAGAAGAGAAGGCTCCGAGGTGACCTCATTGTGGCCTTCCAGTATCTGACGGGGGCCTACAAGAAGGCTGGGGAGGGACTTCTCAGGCTATCAGGTAGTGATAAGACTGGGGGGAAAGGAATGAAGCTGGAGGTAGGGAGATTCAGACTGGATGTGAGGAGGAAGTTCTTCACCATGAGGATGGTGAAGCCCTGGAATGGGTTATCCAGGGAGGTGGTTGAGGCCCCGTCCATAGAAGTGTTTAAGCCCAGGCTGGATGAGGCTCTGGCCAGCCTGACCTAGTGTGGGGTGTTCCTGCCCATGGCAGGGGTTGGAACTGGATGATCCTTGTGGTCCCTTCCAACCCTGACTGATACTATGATATAAGCTTGTTAGTCATAATGATTTCATCTTCCTTTAGGCACAGTTATCCCTAGCACCAAATCCACAAGTAGGACTTCCATTGGTTTGCAGGACTTAATAAGAAAAAGGACAGAAAATAAATTTTTCCTTTCCATGGCCATTGAGACATTAATCCTTGACTTCCATAAAGGTTTCCATTCTCCACCCTTGAACATAAGAAATACCTGAAAGAAGGCTTTATGATTTAGGTTACTGCTACTCTTATTGGAAGTAACATTTTCTTACTATATTTTGTCATCATCTAAAAGCCATGGCATTTATATTAAATATCTACTGAATTTCCTCCTTAAAATTAAAAACAAAACAAACCACAAAACCAAAAAACAAACACAACTAAACAAAAAGAGGTGCAAACACATGCACCTACACCAACCAACCAAAAAAACCTAAATAAATCAAAAAATCACAGTTCAGTTTCCTCATGCAGAGCTGCAGAGCTACATGAAGTCCCAAGGTCAGGTAGGAGCAATGTGTGGCTCTGTTCCTAAAGCTGTGTAAATGAACGGCGATGCCACTCTTGCAACAACCCCCTGTCAATATGAGAGAACAATTTCCATTGTTTATAATCCATACAGAATCCCCCCATTCACTCTGGAATACACAAGACAGCAAACAAGACTAATGACTGAAGAGCATGGGAAGAACACAGTTGATGTTCAGTGTGGCACCAGACAATTAAAAGCTGTAATTTCTCAATCTGCCTGGTATCTGCCTTAATCCTGTTTATGCATTTCTTCAAGAGTTTAATTCTCTTTGCACTATCTTATATTCACATTATGTACTTTATTTACTTACTTTTCTCCCTTTAGCCACATACATGACACAGTCCCTGACTATCAGTTACGATAGATGCTCAGAATATCAAGGAAAAAATTGTAGGTATATCTCAAACCAAACATAGTCCTATTGCATTTTTGTGGTTTACAGTCATAAGTATTATAGATAATCCCAATTATTAAGTGTGTTGCAATCCCTATAGAGAGCTGTGGACTAAGCTTCTGATTGAAATACAAATGCCAAACTACAGAAACTTTACAAACACTAATACTCTAGCATTATAAATTTTTTTTGCAAATAAAAATTTAAACTTTAAAGGTCCAAAGCATGTAGTCATTTAAGATTAAAACTAGTTGAGGGAGGTAAGTACATAATAATTATAACTTTTTTCTTCAGACTTTTTAAACGCTATGTCATCTATAGAGACTACCTAACAGACAAATAATTTATTCAGCAAATTAAATAGCATGGATTTATAGATCTGAGAAATAATAATGCAAAATAACAGTTTATTGTAAATGCTAGCAGAACAATTCCTAAAAGATGAGTGTAGCAAGCTTGCCATCTACTGATCAACAGAAAAGGTCTTTGTTCGTAACCTATTTTTGTATACTACAATATATAATTCGAAAACCTCTTCATATGATGAATCAGTACTTGTGTATTGAAATAAATCTGTTTCCAGTGCTCCCATAGGTCAGTATAAAGCCTCAAAGGTATCGTGCTAGTGTATCAAGGATGAGTTCCTCAAGTACTTCTTGTACCCACTGAGGAATATTTCACTGAGAGATGCAATTTTATTCAGTATTTGGGGAACTCATTTGTCTTCTCTTGTAACAGCATATTTCTAATCCATAAAGTTCAGATGAAGTTAAAATATTGTTTTATTAATAATATAGCAAAAGCAAATAATTATTCTCACTTTTTCCAAATCTTTCCATTTCACAAAGACATCTTCACTTCCCCCTGCTGTCTGCCAGTTTTAGCCTCAGTCAAACCTTGACAGTGTGTAGCAGGAAACAGCAGAAAATCCATTTGCCTGGTTTATTTGGTGCTGTATACCTTTAACACTATCTCCCACATCAAACTTCTGGCCAGGCTATCAGCCTGTGGCTTGGACAAGAGCACTCTGCGCTGGGTTAGGAACTGGCTGAAAGGCCAAGCCCAGAGAGTGGTGGTGAATGGTGCCACATCCAGCTGGCAGCCAGTCACTAGTGGTGTCCCCCAGGGATCAGTGCTGGGCCCCATCCTGTTCAATATCTTTATCGATGATCTGGACAAGGGGATTGAGTCCATCATCAGTAAATTTGCAGATGATACCTAGCTGGGGGCAGGTGTAGATCTGTTAGAGGGTAGGAGGGCTCTGCAGAGAGACCTTGTCAGGCTGGACAGATGGGCAGAGTCAAACATGATGGCATTTAACAAGTCCAAGTGCTGGGTGCTGCACTTTGGCTACAACAACCCCATGCAGTGCTACAGGCTGGGGTCAGAGTGGCCAGACAGAAAGGGACCTGGGGGTATTGGTTGACAGTAGGCTGAACATGGTCCAGCAGTCTCTCCAGCTGTCCAAGAAGGACAATGGCATCCTGGCCTCCATCAGAAATAGTGTGGCCAGCAGGAGCAGGGAAGTCATTCTGCCCCTGTACTCAGCACTGGTTAGGCCACACCTTCAGTCCTGTGTCCAGTTCTGGGCTCCTCAATTTAAGAAGGACATTGAGACACTTGGATGTGTCCAGAGAAGGGCAACAAGGCTAGTGAGAGACCTTGAGCACAAGCCCTATGTGGAGAGGCTGAGGGAGCTGAGGTTGTTTAGCCTGGAGAAGAGGAGACTCAGGGGAGATGTTATTGTTCTCTACAACTACCTGAAAGGAGGTTGCGGACAGGTGGGGGTTGGCCTCTTCTCCCAGACAATCAGCACCAGAACAAGAAGACACAGTCTCAAGCTTTGCCAGGGGAAGTTTAGGCTCAAGGTGAGGAGAAAATTCTTTACACAAAGAGTAATTGGTCATTGGAATGTGCTGCCCAGGGAGGTAGTGGAGTCATCGTTCCTGAAGGCGTTTGAAAAAGGATTGCATGTGGCACTTGAAGTCATGGTTTATTCAGTCATGAGGTGTTAGGTGATAGGTTGGACTAGATGATCTCTGAAGTCTTTTCCAACCTTATTGACTATGATTCTATGCAACTTGGAGGAGAATTGATGAGGTGCTTGGTGCCATGATTTAGTTGTTTAGGTGAGTTGGATTGGTTGATGGGTTGGACGCGATGATCTTGAAGGTCTCTTCCAACCTGGTTTATTGTATTATTGTATTATTATTATTGTATTATAATTGATAAGGAAGCACAGTTTTATTGTTTGTTCTCTGCCTCTAAGCTACTGAAGACAAGGATTTACACATTACGTAGAACATATCTAAACTGAGTGGCATGATTAACCTGAGAATGTTGCTTTATCCAAATAATAAGGCTGTGCTTATTGGGAGAAACAGAAATAAGCAAAACTTTCTGCATGTTTTAAGATAAAGAAAGGTAGGTGTTTTTCAGTGTGAAGGTAAATTTAAAATAAACAGAATTTTATGTTCATACACACTTAAGCACAGGTAGCAGAATCAGAGAAACTGAGAGAATATTACAGCTATATTTGATCTTTGAAAAGAAGCTTATTAAAAAGGGTCAATTTCATCTTTGTAAGAAAATATTAAAACTTCAAAGTAGAACATCTAGGGTGGAGAATAGCAGAATGATAATTGCGTAGTAAATTTGAGTTATTTCTGCAAAGTTTAAATAGAAGATTAGGTAAATATGGGATTTGGTACTTTAGCAAAATTGCTCTAAAGTAAACTTTTACATTGATTAGTATTATAATTCCAAAGATGTAATTTCAGAAATACTTATCAGAACATATTTAATTACACTACTTATGCAGATATAGCTTCTTTAAGCTTTCTTTATGCTACAACATGACATATGGATCTGAAACATATGATCAAACTTTTGCTTTTTCTCAAAGCTCGTGTCCAATTTCAAATATGGAAAAAACCAAGCACAGCCTACTGAATTAGTATTTTATCTCAACTGAATTTGATACATATCTCCCAAAAGTTACAAAAATGTTCCAAGATCAACTTAGTTTGAATTTAGGGAAGGGGGTGGTCCCTCAGGCTGCAAAAATTCATTTTGCTGGAGATTTAAAGTGGCCTTGCACTCTAAATCTTGTATAAAATGCATTAAAATATTAAATAGGCTCATTATATTTTATTATGTCTTCTTCTATAAATTGGTGCCTAATACTTTCACAACTGCCCTATTAACAACAACTAGCTCAGATAGAGTGGTTTGGTTGAAAAAATTAGTATTCTTACTGTTTGAAACATGATTTTGGAAGCAATTAACCTTCTCCAAGTTTTTATTTGTCCTATATATAATTTAAAATCTCAAGCAGCTGCTGGTATTATTCCTGAGACAAATTCTTTCCTACTGTCCAGTGAGAAAGATGAATATGGGATTTTCTTCTTGCCTGTACAGTCTTAGTCCTAGTGCCAAGTCTAGAAATCTACATCAGATCTGCTCTGTTTTCTCAGATGTAACATGTCCATTTATTCAATATAGTGAGTTAAGTCCTGCACTACATTTTCTCAGCTTTATGTATCTGTAATTCACACAAAAATTACATTGAGGAAAGACACAAAGTAAACAAGCAGTGACTCAAAATCAATTTATTTTTTTTAAAAAGAATAGCAGAAAGCAAGCATTTCATGAATCACTGCAAGATGTAGTTAAAACTTATGGGTCTTATAAAAGACATAAATTTTTAGGACTGACTTAAGACCAGTCTCTAGATAAAACAAGGGTGAGTGACAGATGTTAACTCATTTCCCAGGTGTTCTGCTGCTTATATTGATACAGCAACTGACAATGACTCACACCATTCTTAGACCATGAAGTATAAAGCATGAGTTTTTTATGGCTCCTGTAAGTTATGTCTGCTACTTCTAATCCAAAATATATACTATATTATTTTTCCTTTTCTCTTCTGTTATCATTGAAAAAATTGCACAAATTACTAATTTCTTTATAGCTGCAAGTCTCTTAATTAATACATACATTACGATATGCAATACATGCCTAAATAAACCAACACTAAAAAATATTTACTAGGCATCAGATGCTCAATAAAACCTAAGCAAAGACAAACCTGAACTGTTTAGTTTTCTGATTCTAAATTAGCATTTTAAAAAATCCTAGACAAATTGAGCACAACACTTCATCTTAGTTCAAAATTGAAGTGTTCTTCTACTGTTTTCTATCATCAGCTCTAAAATTCCAGTTTTGTTATCACTGCATTTATCATAGGAAGGAAAAATGTGGATGGAAACCTGTACAGTGTGTGTCCAATTCTCAGTGCTTTTCCGTCAAATCAGAACTGCATTATTTAATTTAGATTGCAAAACATGTATGATTTGTTTTCAAAACTACATTTAATTTTGTCCTATCAGATTGTAGTACATCATAAGTTAGGAACTGCTGGAACACATGATGTCTGCATGTAGCATTGGGATTTGAAATTGATTACCCAGTCTTTAACTGAGGCGAGTGTAATCAGACTGTGGCTCTTAACACATCACTTAGCTCTGTACTTGATGCCCTGTTGCTGAACTGTGAGGAACATCAGTAAAAACACAGGTTATAACAGCAATTTCTCATTAAATACTGACACACTTTCATCCTTACTATGAAGTTATGTACTAACAGCTAGATTTCTTCATTATCCACCAGAGTGCAAACTACATCTTCCATATATGTACTTTATGCAATTTGCTTAAAATTTACAAAAAGTCTGCATTTCCCAGTGCACAATGCCATGCAAAACGTGGGTAACTGAAGCTGAGAAGCTTTCTGACTAATATGAGCTAACTGTGTTAACTGGTTTATTTTATATGTCTTCATTTCTATACTTGTGTGCCCACAAAAATTTGTGTACTGGTTTTGGTGCAAGAGGCATTGAGTTAAAACTCTCCTGTAGAGTGAGTGTCTCTGGAGAGATATTTTATCTCTTCCTTAGGAATTGAAATGGAGAAAAAAAGCAGGTGAATGACAGAGGATAGCCATGTTCCTAAGAACTAAAATTTGTTGACTCTTAGTTTGTAGTGGATAGAAAAGAATCAAAGGACTAACATCACAGGAAATAATTTCTACTGTAAATGAGTTCAGCCATTAACTCCTAAAGGAAATAAATATAGCCTTTGTTCTATCTTCTACAATCCTGTTATAGAAACCTATTCATCCTGCAGTTGAGCACCTCTTTTAGAGTACATGGATGGAAGAATCTGCTGGAATAATGAAGAGAGAAATGAGAGGTTAAGGCTTTAGAAGATGCAGAATTTCTGCTTTCTTCCATTACACTCTGGAAAAATTTCCAGTTCTTCCCTCCCTGTGACAAAAATGCCTGCCATTTTACTTTATACACTCTTGTGAATGATCCAAACCCCTCTTTCCCAGAAAATATTCTCTACATGGCTCTATGTGTGTATGCATGCTTAGAAAGATATGTGTACACAGCATTTGTTAAGCTGAGACTGGACATATCAGTCACTAACACCAGGATAAGTTTATGGTAGGTAGAGACAAAATTAAATTGCAGACGTTTGGCATTTTCATCTTTCCCACAGCTGAGGTTTCAGCTCCTGCCTAAAGTAGTTACTTCCAATTTCTCTGCAAATATTCCAAAAAACATTTCATTTATATAACTAATATGTAGAAATCCAAGTCTAGCCATATTTGCAGTCATCTCATTTTTGACCTAGTTTTTAAGTGCAATTTGCTTGTCTCAGTAATTATTTCTAGTTAAACATGATGCAGCTGTAGCATCCCATGGGAAAAGACCCGCTAGAGGGAAATACTTATTTAGTCAGCATACAAAAAAGATTTGGACTGAAGTCCAGCTTTACTGAGATGCTCCATGGCTTCTTGCATTAATTTCAGCACCATATTAGCTGAATCATTTTATCTTGATTAGGAAGAAAATTTAGAAGGACAAGTCTTCACGGTATCACAGTATCACAGTACCACCAAAGTTGGAAGATACCTCGAAGATCATCGAGTCCAACCTGTCACCACAGACCCCATGACTAGACCATGGCACCAAGTGCCACGTCCAATCCCCTCTTGAACACCTCCAGGGACGGTGACTCCACCACCTCCCCGGGCAGCCCATTCCAATGGCAAATCACTCTCTCAGTGAAGAACTTTCTCCTCACCTCGAGCCTAAACTTCCCCTGTTGCAGCCTGAGACTGTGTCCCCTTGTTCTGGAGCTGGTTGCTAGAGAGAAGAGGACAACCCCTTCCTGGCTACAGCCACCCTTCAGGTAATTGTAGAGAGGTAGTCTTCTTTCAGTGCTGCCTCTGGTACCTCTTCCAATTTTCCTCAGAACCTTCGACCTAAAGTTGAAGAAATGTTAAGTAATACAGTGAATTAATTTATTGCATTCTAATCCAAATCCTTAAACAGCATTAAATATCAGAGAGAAAGCATCCTGAGGTAGTGTAAACATTAGTAATTTTCTTCATTGTTATGGCAGAGAATGTGAACTTGATCTGAAATATTTTATGAAATTTAAGTATGATTTGATTTCTTCTTTCCACACTGGACTTTCTGAGTTGTACACAGAGGTGGAATGTGGTCATAGAAGTACAGCGAAGTTGGTCTGTTGACTTGATTTGGTAATAGTGATGATCATATTAATGCACACTTGAAGGTAGCATTGCCAATACTAACGAGAGCACAAGCTTAACTTCTTCCATAAACACCGACTGACATAGAATATGCAAATGTAATTTGCAAAAGAGAAGTGTTTCATGGCATGTCAGCCTTTACAGGACTTGTTGAAAGATCAGTGCTGAGAAAGACTAGAGTAAGAGTCCAGGTCCCAAGCCCTGGAGGAGCAAAGTCTGGGTGCTCAGAAGCAGAAGATCCCAATTCTCAACAATAAGGTACGCCAGAGTACTATGCAGAAACACTGGAGTTAAAAGCTGAATGAAACTAACTTTGAAATAATTGTATGAGAAGCTAATTTTATATTACTTTAATTTTTTATTGCTTCATGTGGACATACATAGAGAGTTCTACAGAGATTCATATGAAAGATAAGACACACAGACTAAGTCCTTGAGGATTTTTGTGGTGCCCCTTCACCCAATCCATCCCTTCCCCAGATGAATTTTTCTTATAAAATTGCTAGGTCGTTCATACAGAAGAATATCTTTTTTGTTCTGTTTCATCTTGCTTGCTCTCCTCCTGGCCAGATGTACCTATATACATTGTACCTATGTATACAGCTTCAATAAAAAGAGTAGAAACTATTCTCTTTCCAAAATAAATGGCAGCCTTGAGGTTTGGAATCATAATAATCCAAATTTATTCTGCCAATTTGAGGTTTGCACTTCCCTTCCTAGACAAATGCTGTATGCACTGAAAAGTCTGTATTCAAGCAATTCCAGAGTTACACAATTATTTTATGCTAAAATTACTGTTTACTGTAATTTAACTCTGGCCATGTTCCATCTGGGCTGACATTTTAATTTGAATCTTGCCTACAGTGACTTCCAACATTTTTGAGGTTTGTAACCCATCCATCATTAAGTCTGACTGCAGAGCTCCTGCTCTTTCATCAGAGATTCTCCTGCTTCCTTCTCACTCCCTATCAGCTCTGCTACAGACACTGTTACTGAGAGAACAAGTGAGAACAGGCCTGCCTGCCTATTTCTCAGGATATTCAGGTACCTGCCCCTGCTTTCTATTATGTTAAAGTGATTTCCCAAGAATATAAAAATAACAACAACAAAATAATCACAGAAAAGCAAAGTCTAGGAAAGAAAAAAAAAGAAACAAAAATTTCCAAGACTTGCAATATTGAAATCACAATAAAATAGTAGTTTTGTTCATTTAGTGTTTGCATGCTTTCATATTTTTTTCCTCAAATAAAAGAAACTAATATATGCATAGTATATAAAGAAGAATAGAGCTAAGGGTAGTTCTGGAAACAACTTTAATTATTTCTATATATCTATTACATGTCAGCTTTTAGTTTACTGATGCTTAGAATTCACTATTTTACTTTCTACCTTTGCATATAACATGACTGAGATATTTGATTATGTAGTTTTAGATTCAAAGCTTGTGTTGATGTTCATATTATTGTATTGTGCCTGGCAGAGATGAAGATAATTTTGCCCACAGCAGCAACCATAGTGCTCTGCTTTGTGGTGGTTGGCTAAATGGGTGCTGATAACACATTGGTGCTTTAAATACTGCTGAGCAGTGCTCACACAGCATCAAGGATGGCTTTCCAAAATTTCTCCCTCACCAGTATGCTGGGAGAGGATAAGATCTTGTGAGGGGACAGAGCCAGGACAGCTGACTCAAATTGACCAAGGGAGCGCATATCATAGGATGCCTGCTCAACAATAAAAGCTAAGAGAAAGGAGGAGAAAAGAGGGGCGTTCATTGTTACAACATTTGTCTTCCAGAGCAATCACTACATGTGCTGAAGCCTGTCTTTGTGGGAAGTATATTCCTGAAGAGCTGCACCCCATGGAAAGGACTCATACAGGACCAGTTTGTGAAAAACTATAGCCTATTGGAAGGACTCACTTTGGAGGACAGTTTATGGAGGACTGTCTCCCATGGGAGAGACCCCATGCTGGAACATGAGAAGAGCATGAGGAATCGTCCACCTGAGGAGGAAGGAGGGGCAGAAACATCATGTGATGAGCAGACTATAGTACCCATTCTCCAACCATCTGTACTGCTGGAGGGGAGAAGTTAGGCAAAATTAGGAGTGAAGCCTAGGAAGTGAGGAGTGGGAGGTACTTGTTTTAAGATGTTACTGCATTGTCCTACTGTGATCTGATTAGTAATAAATTAAACTAATTTCCCCAAGTTGAATCTGTTTTGCCCTTTAATGGTAATTGATGAGTGATCTCTTCCTATCCTTATGTCGACCCATGAGCCTTTCCATATATTTTCCCTCTTCTGTTCCACTGAGAAAGGGCAGCCATTAGAAAAGCTTTAATGGGTGCCTGACATTCAGCCAGGCTCAACCCATCACACCTGGCCAAAACCACATTAAGAATAAGGATGCCTGTTGAAACATAGTATAGTTTGTGATTTTCTTAAAGTGAATGAAAGGCTAGTCTACACAGGAGAAGAAGTTTTAATTAACTAGAAGGGGCAAGAAGTATGTGTTAATAAAGGAGGAGTGAGTAAGCTTTGTTTGATAATTTATCTGATTATTTTATCAGTTGCATAAATCAGGTTTGTTTTTTTAATGGCAGCTTTCTTTCAGCAAAATAAAAGTTATTTCTAAGTTTTCTTTTTTTGTAGATTTTGTTTCTACAATTTCCACTCTTTTTTAATATATTCTTTCCTGAGTATCTAGTTCTGTCATGACAGACAGTTCTAAAACCTGCTTACTACCATTTTCATTCTGAGGCTTTGAAGAAAATTATTTCTTGGAAGCTCCACAGCTCATCCCTGTGTTTAGATGTTCAGAACATGACATATTTGGGTCACTAGAGGAAGGATGACAACTGAAAGGATGCTACTCTAATTCTGACATTTTACATCCATTACAGAGATTCCATGTTGTTGCATAGTTCTGTTAAAAGAAAATAAAATTGCTTTGCCCGAGTTCCACAAAGATGTATTTACAATCAAAACAGGGCTTGGCAGGTTTTCATATTAATATCAATTATTAATATTTTATTAATATAATATTTCCCATAATAATTTTTCTAAATCCATAAACCATAACAAGATCCCAGTACTGAGACCTGGGGAACATAATTTGTGACTGGCCACCTACTGAATTTATCTTCTCACCTTAATTATTTGGATTCAGCCATTCAGCCAGTTTTTCACCCAGTGAAAAACATGCCCATTTAAGCCATGATCAGGCATGCTCCGAGAGAATGCTGTGGGAAATGGTGTCAAAGACTTTACTAAAGTTTAGGTAGACAACAACCATAGTCTTGCCCTCATCGCAAAATGGGTCACCTCGTCAAAGTAAGAGATTAGGTTAGCTAATCAGGATCAACCATTCATAAATCCACGCTGACTGGGCCTGATCATCTGGTTTTCCTGTACATGCAGTGTGATCGAGATTATCTGCTCCGTTACCTTCCATGGTACTGAAATCAGACTGACAATCTCCTTCCAGCCCTTTCTGTAGATGGGCATTACATTGGCAAACCTTAAGTCAAGGATGATCTTCCCACTTAGCTGGGACTGCTGCTAAGTGATTGAAAATGGCTTGGTGAGCACTTATACAAGCTCCCTCAGTACTCTTGGTAGAATCCTATCCTGTCATAGACTTGTATGTGTCTATGCAATGCAGCAAGTCACTAACCAATTCCTCTTGGATTATGTGGGTTCCATTCTGCTCTCCATTCTGTGTAGCTGGAGAACAACTGACCTTATTACCAAACACTAAGGTAAAGCAGACTTTAAGTAACCTCAGCCTTTTCCTCATCTTCAGTCACCATGTTTCCCACTGCACCCAATAAAGGACTAAGCTTCTCATTAGCCTTCATTTTGTTGTTAATGTATTTATAGAAATACTTTTGTCTCTTACATCTGTAGTCAGACAGAGTTCTATTTGGTCTTTAGGCTTTCTAATTTTCTCCCTATATAACTTCATGACATCATTGTAGTCCTCCTGAGTTGCCTATCCCTTCTTCCAAAGGTCATAAATTGTTTTTCTGGGTTCCATCCAAAAGTTTCATTTAAGCTTGGCCAATCTTTCCCCTGGCTCATCTTTTGGCATATAGGGATGACCTTCTTCTGCTCCTATAAGATTTCCTCCTTGAAGACTGTCCCCTCTTCCTGGACTCCTGCATCCTTCAGGATTTCCATCCAAGGGACTCAGTCTACCAGTCTCCTAAACAAGCCAAAGTCTGCTCTCAATCTTGTTACAACTTTTTATTAAAAGTGAGTTAAGTTGCAAGTCTTGAAAGCATGTGATAAATGTTTTAAAGCAAACAAATAAACAAACAAACTAAAACCACCCAAAACCCAAACAAGTCTTCAACTATCAGGAAAGGAGTGATAGGGGAAACCCTTAGCTCATTCCTCTGTCAGAGGAACAGCCTCTACTGTCCAAAGTACTCTGTTTATCACATCTAGAAGCCTAGACTCCTTGACTGAAATTCATTTTACTCACCTTTAGATATTTGGGGCTAACTTTTCTAGGAACATTCTCTAATCTCTAGCAATCACCAGAACAAGGGGACACAGTCTCAAGCTGCACCAGGGGAAGTTTAGGCTCGAGGTGAGGAGAAAGTTCTTCACAGAGAGAGTCATTCATCATCGGAATGGGCTGCCCAGGGAATTGGTGGAGTCACCATCCCTGCAGGTGTTTAAGAGGGGATTGGACATGGCACTTGGTGCCATGGTCTAGTCATGAAGTCTGTGGTTACAGGTTGGACATGATGATCTTCGAGGTCTCTTCCAGCCTTAGTAATACTGTGATAGCGTAACTTGCCCTGTTCAGAGACCTTCTCCATAGTCATTGTGGACAAAAAAGACACTTTCAGAAACACTTGATTCTGCCTGCTTTTAGCAGTCACTTGAGTACAAAATTAATGGTGGTCTAGAAGTACCTTTTTTCCATCTCCCTTTTTTTTTTTTTTTTTCTTTTCATTGCAATGAGTCTAGATGATCAGTATGAATATTTAGGCTGCAGACATCTAGAGTGAGGTAAGACATTGGCAATAATGGTCCATAATCGTAGAAAAATGGCACCCAAAAGTTGAGTAATTGCCCAAGCAATCATCAATGTTTGCTTTCATGTTAGTAAGACATTTTGATTAATTTGATATACAGCACCCATACAGAGATTCAGATCCATTCACTGGTAACTAACATCTTTTAACTGGATATCTCACTATCTTGTCTTGCATTTACTCATGCAGTTAAGACCAGGAAGACAGGCAAAGTAAGGATAGAGTCTAATCTGATAGTATTGTAACATCTATCATGGATCCTTTGGCTATGTTTAAGTTGGTAAGTTTAATTTTTGGGGAATGTTACTGAATGCTGGACTTCAATTAGTTATTCTACAAATATTCAGAATTGACTTTGGCATTCTTCTGATCTCTGGCAATCAGAAAACTCCCAAACAATTCTGGGCCACAGATCATTCCCAGTAATCTTGTGGCCTCCTTATCCCAGGGGATAAGAATGTAAATGAAAACTCTGTGTGTCAGCTGTCCTTAGTATTCTACATCGTTTAATTCGCGAGTAAAGATGATTTTGCTAGGAAGAAGCATTTACTAGTGATAACAAGTGAATAAAACCTATCCTGCAAGTGTGTGGTAAAGAGAATAATTCACCTTCTTTTTCATCAGAATGATGACCCATTACAATTATTGCATGGTGAATCAGATTTTTCTAGATCTATATCACCCTGTTCCTACATGTCATTGTCTTAATGGTTTTTATGGTGTATCTACCAGCTGGCATTCACCTTGCAGTGCTGATTTTTGAATCACATGCTAAAATAAAATACTAAGAATTCTATTGTTTTTACTCTGTTTGTTCTGTGCATGTATTGCATCTTACCATTGACAAATGCTGCAGAGCACAAAAGTAATTGAATGATAAATCCTAAAAAGGATTAATCAGAAGATTAAAACAGCTTTTCACTTTTCCTAAAGAACAAATGGACTATAGGCTGTGTTACTTTTTCTCAGTGGCAAAGGGAAGGAACTGTAAGAGAGGGAATTATTCTGTGGTTCACATCTTCACAGCCTCCTGGAGAACATCAGATGCAGTGGATAAATGATACTCTTTTGTACCCAGTATATTTTGGGATAATCTGTGGTTCTGTACGAGAAGCACTAAAATGTGTTCATTATTAGATAACTTAGACCATTGGATCAGCCACAGAATTAGGAGCTAGAGACTGTTTAACTTTGTGATCTACAAAATCCTTAATAACACTCTACTGACATCAGTAGAATTTAGCCTTTGCTTTTTACTGCCTCATCTATAAGAGAAGGGTAATATTTATCTACCTCAAAGGGATGGTATAGGATTAATTATTTAATAATTACACAGTGATGTATAAAAGGCAATCACAAATACTGAAATATGACACTGTCAGCTTTTTATATCTAGTTGAAGGTGGAAAGAAATGGCATCTATTGTGACAGCTGTAATACACATGAAAAATGGCAGTATTTTGTGTCTGCTGAAGAAAAAAATGGGTTGCAGCTCAGCTCCACTTCTGAGCAAATTTTATACCTTATGTGCAGTTTAACTAAGCTGGTCATGGGCAAACGACTGAAGAATGTTAGCTCGGGAGTGCAGTGCAGATCATGCACAAGAAAAACAAATAAATTTTTGGGAGTCAGATTTATCATTGTTCTTAGAGAGACATTTCCGTGCCAGACATACAAGGACATGTAAACTGGGCAAACCATTGCCTGGATTTTTAGCCACTTGACACAAATATTGAAAAGTCTTGAAATGCAACTTGCCCTTCAACAATTTTAATACTGAAATCTTTTTGTGGTGAAATCTTTCTAGGCCAGAAAACTGGCATAATGAATGAAATACATATTTATGTTTAGAAACTTGCTGTGTTTTTCTTCTGGTAAAGAACTGACTTTTGTTATCCATGCTGACAGTGATAAAAGAATTTCTCAAGTCCTATCCTGTAAAGCACTATAATCTTTTGAATTCACATTGTTCAATCACTAGAACAATTGAAGAAAATTATACGCTCTTCAAGCAAACTTAGACCAAGTAACTGTTTTGGACATTTTGCCAAAGTCAAAATGGCATTGCTGATTCATATGATTCAAAGCATGTTTGCACATATCAATTCTGAATGTCAACAAACACCAAATTTTCAAATTCGCAATTGATTGAGGTATTAAAATCATAATTAATTTTGTACTAGGGGAAACTGTGAAGCAGAAAAAGAAAGCAAAAATGACAGGCATTCACTGATTATGATGTTTTGCATATCCTCTGATAATTACTTAATATTTATCTAAGTACATTCATGAGAAAATGAGATATTGAACATGATGCTTTTCCCAGCCAATGATCCAGAGATATGCCAGGAAAACATTTACACATGACCTTCAGCCCTATACCTGTATCTGCTCAATTTTCTTTGAAGGTTTAAGCCTGACTATATTGACAACTCTTCCAGCAGCACATAGCTCCTTCACTCTGGAATGTCACACAAGCAGGAACTTTGATTCCCTTCTAGGAAGATACTTACAGGGATCCCAGATGTACTTCTGGGATTCTGTGGGCAGGAGCCCTCATTGGCAGCACCTGGGAGGCAACTAACAGCAAATGGGTACAGCCCAGACTAATTTCCTGAGCAAATGCATTACTCCTGCATTTATATAATTCTGAAGTTGAATTCTCCATGAAATATTATGGGTCCCTTACAGGTACAAATATTGTCACTGTATAGAATATGACATCTTTCACCTACTGGCTTCCTTGTAGAAAAGAAAAACCCTAGCTGTGTAGCAAAACAAAGACAGGTAAGGTCTGAAAGGGAGATTTGTTCATCATTTTGCTGAAAAAAATAATTTTGTTTCCCAGTAAGGGTCCATCCTTTTTGTCTCCACAGGGTAGAAAGGAAGTTTTCAAATATTTATTAACTCAAAGACAGGTACAAATCAAACTTCTGAGCCTAAGAGTCAAAGAAAACTGACAGTTTTCAAATACAACAATAGGAAAAACAATCCCAGAGTCTTCAAAACAGCTCTGAGCCTACCCTGATGCTCTGCTCATCCCTGAGTCCTGGTACACACTGAAGTTACATTTGTCCCTTGCATCTTGTCTGTGACAGCTTCATAAAATTAGCCAGGAATTTATGTTGGATTAAAAACATGGGCCCTTCTCTGTCTTACTGGATGTTAAAACTGGGCAGAGTACAATGCCTGTAAATCTATGGATGCTAAACAAATGCAGAAGTGATATGAGAGGTTGTAATTCAGCAGGATTGCATTTACCACAGAGATTAGATGCCTTAGAATTTATTTTCTGAGTTGAATGAAATATAATTTTCACGTCCACGAAGAGAAAAAAAAAAAAAAAAAAAATCCCTCCTTTTTTTCTAGCAAATACTTTTGTTTGAGCGTTTTCTATTACCAAGGTGAAAGACACTCTGAAAGAAGTAGAATGGAAACTTCCAGAGTAGTAGAGACGATGCTGACATTTCATTTTGAGGCATTTTTCAAACCATTCCAATTAAAGACCAAATCGTTTGCTTTCAACTGTGTGCAAATTGACAAGCTCCAAATAGAAACAGCAGCTTTTTCTATTTCAGTCTTACTGTGCCCTGACAAAACTAAACAAAAATAAATAAAATAACTGAAAAATTGAGTGTGGTTGGCTGGATGCTGTGAAATGGAAATGGCAATGATTAGTGAGATGGTAAAGATTAACGAATTCAATAAAATCTGACCTGATTTTAGAAAGTGTTTCAACTCCATAGAGAGCAAAATCCTGTGTGTTTTTATACGTATCTTTGATAACCTGTAACTTCAGGATCCTGTTTCAAGTTCTTGCTATTTTAAACCTCAAATCATATGACAGTTATACATAAAGATAAACCTCAGTCTGTGTGAAGTTCTGATTATCAATTAAATCCTGATCACTTTGGAAACCTTGAGAAAAGCAGATCAAAATTCAATATCAAAAGTTCAAAGTGTGTTACTATTCTGATAGTTACACATTGTTATTTGTGGAACACATGAACTGCCATCAGCTATTTCCCTTACTTATAACAAGATGCTTCTTCAGTATCAAAGAAAAGTAAATTGTGATCTGAGCTGAGTTCTAGTAACCTCAGTTGCATGGTTATTCTGTTAAAATCTGCCCTCTTTCCCCTTTGCCTCACTCTAACTCCCTGTTACTACAAAAACAATATCAGATCATCTGAAAGTTTAAACGGGATTTGGATAGTTCATCTCCAATAGTTTGGTTGTGTTATGCTGATGATTGTTTTATAGTTTGACCCCCTTGATCCAGAGCAATTACCCAAATTCAGGGAAACATTTCAAACCAAGCAGCTACTCATGTTTCCTATGTAGCAAAGGAAAGACCTTCACTTTCTTTAACCATTCCTAGTGGACCCTGGGACTTCACCAAGGTCATTCTTCCCCAGAGGAGCCCAAAATGAAGGAAAAGCTCTTGCTCATTCCATATGAAATGGAAACAACTTCAGTTTGTTGGGTTTTTTTAATAAAAAGTCATTTTTTGGTCAGTCATCTGTTTGAGATCATACACCTCTCCTATTCTGGAGCTTCTTGCCATCACATTTTGAAATTTTGCCTTCTTACAATTTTCCAACAAATCAAAACAAGTAAAATTTTATATTAATTCTAATTTGATAACAACCAAATAAATATTTATTGTGAAAGCTTTTTTTGTTATCTTCTCTGTGAACATAGTATTTATTAATTCTGGACAGGAAGCTCACCTTGAGCCAGCAACGTGCCTTTGGGGCCAAGAAGACCAGTGGTTTCCTGGGGTGCCTTTAGAATCACAGAATCACCAAGGTTGGAAGAGACCTCAAAGATCATCAAGTCCAACCTGTCACCACAGACCTCATGACAGAAACTAATTTCCAACTTCTGTCTTCAGCCATTAGGACTAGACCTCACTGTTGCACCTCAAAACCTAGGCCAGAGGCTTACCTCTATAAGAGTGTGGCCAGCAGATCAAGGGAGGTTCTCCTCCCCCTCTACTCTGCCCAAGTGAGCAGCGTCCAGTTTTGGGCTCCCCAGTTCAGTTGAGACAGGGAACTACTGAAGAAAGTCCAAAGGAGGGCCACAGAGATGCTGAAGGTACTGGAGCATGTCTTACAAGGAGTGCCTGAGAGAGCTGAAGCTGCTCAGCCAGGAGAAGAATGGAGAAGACTGGGATCTTATCAATGTATATAAACATAAAAAGGGTGAGATTCAAGAGGATGGGGACAGATTCCTTTCAGTGGTGCCCAGTGGTAGGACAAGGGGCAATGGGCACAAGCTGTGATTTACTCTATGTGATTCTGCTCTAGCCAGAGGGGTTGGACTAGATAATCTTCAGAGATCCCTTCCAACACCCACCTTTCTGTGATTCTGTGAATTTTGAGGGGAAAAGGGAGACTTAATTTGAGATAAATGCAGTTGATTCAGTGTTCCTTCTTATTGAATCTATTTTGTATTTCATGAGTCTCCTCTGTTTGTGCCTTGTAATGGCTGTAGAATTTTATGTTTATTGGTACCAGTTACATTTGGTCTTTTGTTTTACATATATATATATATATATGTAATATTTAGATGTCTTTTATGCTGTGTTTCATGTCATATAATTCTGATAGCACCAGAATACTGACTGAATATTCCAGAATATACCTTATTTAAATTCTAAAGAAGCAGCTTACATTTTCTGGAATCTTTAATACTATTCTCTTTCTTTTCTTTTCTTTTCTTTTCTTTTCTTTTCTTTTCTTTTCTTTTCTTTTCTTTTCTTTTCTTTTCTTTTCTTTTCTTTTCTTTTCTTTTCTTTTCTTTTCTTTTCTTTTCTTTTCTTTTCTTTTCTTTTCTTTTCTTTTCTTTTCTTTTCTTTTCTTTTCTTTTCTTTTCTTTTCTTTTCTTTTCTTTTCTTTTCTTTTCTTTTCTTTTCTTTTCTTTTCTTTTCTTTTCTTTTCTTTTCTTTTCTTTTCTTTTCTTTTCTTTTTCTTTTCTTTTCTTTTCTTTTCCTTTTCTTTTCTTTTCTTTTCTTTTTCTTTTCTTTTCTTTTCTTTTTTTTTTCTTTTTCTTTTCTTTTCTTTTCTTTTTTTTCTTTTCTTTTCTTTTCTTTTCTTTTCTTTTCTTTTCTTTTCTTTTCTTTTCTTTTCTTTTCTTTTCTTTTCTTTTCTTTTCTTTTCTTTTCTTTTCTTTTCTTTTCTTTTCTTTTTTTCTTTTCTTTTCTTTTCTTTTCTTTTCTTTTCTTTTCTTTTCTTTTCTTTTCTTATCTGGTGAAGCTACTAGTTACTTAATTTGCTGAATCTTCAATTATTTCCTTACTAGCCTATTTCTGGCAGATGAGTACTAGGAAAAAAAACATCTCTGAAGTCAGCACCTGGATTTTCTATATAGTCAGTGTGGAGAAGGAGCTACTTAGGCATCCATGAGGAGATTTTATGTGATTTTCTTTGGTGCCTAGCCTGAAGAAATGCAGAATTTGTGCTGCTGCACATTTTTATGAGGCCATAACGTGGTTACAGGCTTGGAATAAAGTGTTCATCCTTCAGCCTCATAGTCTGGGAACAGGATTATAACCTCATAAAATACCACAATAGTACTATTATAATTTAATTAGAAAAGGAGGCATGTTATTGTACCTGCTTATTGTAGTCTTACTAGACTTCTTCTGCAACTACTAGGCTTCCATCATTACAAAACATTTCCAAAACTTGCTATTTTAAAATTGTTTCATACCAGGAAGAAATCAGATTTTAAATATGCAAAAATCTACACAGATAACAGAGATAGGATGTCTAACAAAATCCATACAAGTCTAGTTTTGTGTGATTACACTGTCCATAATTATTTCCCCATTAAGCACATAGTCCTATGTGATATTTAAGCCATAGGCCTCCAACTGACTTTAACAGAAAACAGATAGCTAAAACTATTTGAAACTGAGACTTGAAATGTATGTGTAATGTAAGACATGATGACGATCCCATTTCAGGTTCATTCACATTTTTTCCCTTCCTCATAAAGATGACTGACATGACAAATCAGAGTCCTGCTCTCTAGGGAGTTACTTCTGAAAAACACAATGCTTTAATCAGAACGTAATAAAATTATATGCAGTTTGCATTCACATTGCACAGGTATAAATAGACACTCAAAATGCCCAGCAGTACAGAATCAGTGCAATAGCTTTTAAAGGCATTTAAAGCCAGCATGAGACACCATCAGTGTGAACAATATTATGGAGAGTAAAGCTATTGTGATAAGGATAGATTTTTTTATCCTAACTTTCAATCAGACGTATCCATTCGTACATTTAAAAAATAGTAATTAAGAGGTGTAAAGAAAAGGGCATTGATAATACATCTCTGAAAACTGAGAGTATAAACTTTGGGAAGGGCCTTTTATAAGCTTGATGTACAGGTTTGAAAGCCCTGTTGAGCCCTGAGAGAGTCAAGCTTCTCCCTTTTTTTTGGTAGTTCTAGATATGCCAGTTAACAGCCAAGATGAAAACACAGCTACACATAGACTGATCACAAATGTTTAAAGGCATGTTCAAATTTGTTGAATGTTCTACTGAAAATTTGATCTGCCAGATTTTCTTTTTTTTTCCAAATTTGTTGCTAAGTGTCAGTGCTTCTGACATCATCACAATCTAACTCATTATGATAATGGTTAGTCCCAAAGGAAGTACTTTTTAAGAAAATCAAAATGGTTCCAATTGTTCGCCTTGGACTGAAATCAGAGAGCTCTGTATATTTGTAAATGTTTTTAACTTTAACTTATACTTAACCCTTGCTCGTAAGTGAAATCAAGAACTCTGGAAAGAATTACTTCTTGGTCTCTTTATACTCTCATTATACTCTATGAAATTAATTGTCATATACCTATTACATTACTTTTACTTATTTTTTATTGAGTTTTCTTCAAATCACAGCATATTAATAAGATGCTGATGTGTACACAGATTTGTACATGCAACTAACACACTTGTACTGTGTGCATATGAAACATTGTTACTCTTTTTGTCAGACTAGCAGAAGAATTTATATAGAAAATTGTCTGACCATTGTAATCTTTGGCAATAAAGCATTTTAGATGAAACTGCAAACATATTCAATTTTAGAAATGAAGAAAAGTAGATACAAGCCTTTTTGAATGTATCAAAAAATAAGAAGTATCTAGAAGGACTTCAGATAAGACTGTGTAGAGGTTTGAAAGTGATTCTGGAAGACAAAAGATCTTGATAGTGGAGCCTCTTTTACCCCTTTTTCATTTCTTGTTAAATGCATTTTGAAAATACTTGAAGCCATATACTTCGGCTGATCTGAAACAGAATGATTTCTTTTATCTTTGTGGTTTATCAACATTCACTCATGTTCTGTCTTTGTCTAGCTGAGTTAAATTTTGCTGGCAAATTATTCCTTGGCTTCTCTGGCTTTTAGTTCCACCCTACAGGTACAAGCAAAGCTTGTAAACAAAGACAGGTTTTGAAAGTTCATATTAGTATCAGAAATTTATGGTAAGAACTGATTCCCAGTTATTTAAACCTTATAATATTTTTACATTTCAAATTAAAGCAATGGTGTCTTTGAATTGTCTGATTTGAAGGATGGCCAAGGGCTCAGGTCCAGCCAACATGGATTTAGGAAGGGCAGGTCCTGCCTCTCCAACCTGATCTCCTTCTATGATCAGGTGACCCGTCTGGTGGACGTGGGGAGGCCTGTGGATGTGGTCTACCTGGACTCCAGCAAGGCCTTTGACACCGTCCCCCACAGTAAACTGCTGGCTAAGTTGTCAGCTCATGGTTTGGACAGTAACACTCTGCGCTGGGTTAGGAACTGGCTGGAGGGCCGAGCCCAGAGAGTGGTGGTGAATGGTGCCACATCCAGCTGGCGGCCAGTCACCAGTGGTGTCCCCCAGGGATCAGTGCTGGGCCCCATCCTCTTTAACATCTTCATTGATGATATGGATGAGGGAATTGAGTCAGTCATCAGCAAGTTTGCAGATGACACCAAGTTGGGAATAGATGTTAGTCAGTTAGAGGGTAGAAAGGCTCTGCAGAGGGACCTCGACTGACTGGACAGATGGGCGGAGTCCAATGGGATGACATTCAACAAGTCCAAGTGCCGGGTGCTGCACTTTGGCCACAACAACCCCATGCAGAGCTACAGGCTGGGGTCAGAGTGGCTGGAGAGCTGCCAAACAGAGAGGGACCTGGGGGTGCTGATCGACACCCGCCTAAACATGAGCCAGCAGTGTGCCCAGGTGGCCAAGAGGGCCAATGGCATCCTGGCCTGTATTAAGAATAGTGTGGCCAGCAGGAGCAGGGAGGTCATTGTGCCCCTGTACTCTGCATTGGTTAGGCCACACCTTGAGTACTGTGTCCAGTTCTGGGCCCCTCAGTTTAAGAAGGACATCGAGACACTTGAACATGTCCAGAGGAGGGCAACAAGGCTGGTGAGAGGCCTTGAGCACAAGCCCTATGAGGAGAGGCTGAGGGAGCTGGGGTTGTTTAGCCTGGAGAAGAGAAGGACCAGGGGTGACGTCATTGCCCTCTACAACTACCTGAAGGGTGATTGTGGACAGGAGGGGGTTGGTCTCTTCTCCCAGGCAACCAGCACCAGAACAAGGGGACACAGTCTCAAGCTGTGCCAGGGAGGTTTAGACTCGAGGTGAGGAGGAAGTTCTTCACTGAGCGAGTCATTCGTCATTGGAATGGGCTGCCCGGGAGGTGGTGGAGTCGCTGTCCCTGGAGGTGTTCAAGAGGAGACTGGACATGGTGCCATGGTCTAGTTGTGAGGTCTGTTGGGACGGGTTGGACTTGATGATCCTTGGGGTCTCTTCCAACCTTGGTTATACTGTGATACTGTGATAAACACATCTCTTCATATACTCACTTCATCTTCTATGTTTGGGTGACAATGTATCTGCATCACTTATCAGTTTATCAGTTATCAACTTCCTGTTATGAAACAAATAAATTCTACTCAAGTAGGATGTTAAGAGTTAAGAGACACTGTTTAACATGATGAAACAGAAAGAACATTGACTTGGGAAATCATTCCACATGGTATATTTGTATAGCTGATATTCAATGTCATCCACAGTAATACTTACTCAGTGTTTGTCATCCATGCAGATGTAAGTTACTTTACTGCTTTTAAAGATTAATTGTTGGCAAAGGTCATGTATAGTTCATTAATACTGTTTAATGAATGTCTTCATAAGTATTTTATCAGTTACATGCAGTAAACTGTACTTTCTTTGCAAAGGCTACAAACCATGAAGAAGTGTCTGTCTTTTTTTTTTTTAGTTCATTTTATTACATTTTGGGTATTTATGTAGTAATACTGACAGAGTTTATTGGATTTTATTTTTATTTTTTAACACAGACTTTCACATAGAGAATTATTTCTGGTTATTCTGTCATGTAAAGATTTTACACTTTGGAATTGCTAAATTAAATAAATATTGCACAAAGATTCTAAATAACATACTGTTGAATATCACGAGACATACTCTATGCTGTAAGTCAAAAGATGGGATGTCAGTACCTTACAGGTAGATCAACTATTTTGTATATAATCCTCAAAGGATAATGCATTTTTTTCTGATCTTGGAAACTTTTCTTTCAACCTATGTATAAATGCCACTTCATCAGTTTTCTGTCTGATGCAATTTTCTTGGATAAGCTCACAGAGATTTTCTTTTACTTTGAGTGCCATTTGACACTATTGGGTTTTTTACTAAGTCATAAATCTGTATGAAAACTGCAGTCAATGCAGGATTGTTAGCATTTTTTTTTTCTAAGACTTTTATTCATATCAATTTTACTTTTTCCATTCATATACCGTGATAACTACTTTTTGTGTTTCCATTCCCAGTGTCAGCTGTGGCCAGCTGGAGCAGAAAGGGTACAGGACTCTGCAAGTAATGAATTGTTCACCATCACCTGAGACTTTCAAACATCCTTGGCATTTGCTTCTACATATATCTACTCTTCAGGTTTTACTGTTGGGTAGTAAATGTTATTTTAGCATTAAACAGCATGCAGTGACCTGAGATCACTTTCTATTTTTCCATTCAATACAATACAATACAATACAATACAATACAATACACCAGGTTGGAAGAGACCTTCAAGATCATCACGTCCAACCCATCAAACAATCCAACCCACCCAACAACTAGACCATACAGCCAAGCACCCCATCAAGTCTTCTCCTGAACACCTCCAATGAAGGTGACTCCACCACCTCCACGGGTAGCCGATTCCAATGGCCAATCACTCCGTGTAGAACTTCTTCCTAACATCCAGCCTAAACCTGCCCTGGCACAGCCTGAGACTGTGTCCTCTTGTTCTGGTGCTGGCTGCCTGGGAGAAGAGGCCAACCTCTGCCTGGCTACAACCTCCCTTCAGGTAGTTGTAGAGAGCAAGAAGGTCACCCCTCAGTCTCCTCTTCTCCAGGCTAAGCAACCCCAGCTCCCTCAGCCTTTCCTCATAGGGCTTGTGTTCCAAACCCCTCACAAGCTTTGTTGCCCTTCTCTGGACACGTTCCAGCAAGTCAACATCCTTCCTAAACTGAGGGGCCCAGAACTGGACACAGGACTCAAGGTGTGGCCTAACCAGTGCAGTGTACAGGGGCACAATGACCTCCCTGCTCCTGCTGGCCACACTGTTCCTGATGCAAGCCAGGATGCCATTGGCCTTCTTGGCTGCCTGGGCACACTGCAGGCTCATGTTCAGCCTACAATCAACCAGTACCCCCAGGTCCCTCTCTGCCTGGCCACTCTCCAGCCACTCTGACCCCAGCCTGTAGCACTGCCTGGGGTTGTTGTGGCCAATGTGCAGAATCCGGCACTTGGATGTGTTACATCTCATGCCATTGGACTCTGCCCATCTGTCCAGCCTGTCGAGGTCCCTCTGCAAAGCCTCTCTGCCCTCCAGCAAATCAACTGCTGCCCCCAGCTTGGTGTCATCTGCAAATTTACTGATGATGGACTCAATGCCCTCATCCAGATCATCAATAAAGATGTTGAAGAGCATGGGGCCCAGTACTGATCCCTGGGGCACACCACTAGTGACAGGCCGCCAGCTGGATGTGGTGCCATTCATGCATTTTGATCAGAATACGTAGTCTGACCAATGAAGGAAAAAGTGGTTTGTCCTTAATTCCAAGCAGTTGTGATGCACAAGTCTCGACTCTTTTTTTTTTTTTTTTTTTAAATTATTAGTATTCTTTCTTTTCAGCAACTGCTTGGACATGATTTCCTGATTAATATTAATATTCCCCAACTGAAGTATGAAATGAAAGAGATCTTTAAGTCCATTAAAATAATACTCTCCAGATTGAGAGGAGAGAAAGCTACAGAGATATGAGAAAGGGAACAGAGAAAACAAAGTGAATTTTTTGTTCATGAAATATAGCTTACATATGTAATAAAAAGTTGTCAGACAAAAGCGTACAATAGAAGTTATGCTGACTATACTGCAGTAATATTTTTAATTAAAGTTATTTTCATACTACAAAAAAAACCCACAAGAATAACATGCTCACTGTCAGGAAAGGAAAACATTATGTCTCCTCTCAAATCTCTGATAATAGAAAAATAAGAGTTGTGAGGTTCAGATAGGCAGGCAATTAACTCTACTAAGAGAACCAGTGTGCCTTACAGTTAGGAGAATTTTTTTTTTTTTTTTTTTAAGTAATAAGTATTAGTGCTCATTTTCTTTTTGCCTTAATGGTCACCAGTATTGTATCGGGAAAAACTCAGCAGTTTTATGTTACCAAATTCAGACAATGAAATACAGACTGAAGGAAATGTTCTTATTAAGAATAAAATAAAAGTCAGAATGTACAGTAGAAGTTTCAGAAAAATCAGTAATAGGACAGGAACATAAATATCCCTGAAACAGTTAAATGTTGCTAACTCTGAAGTACACCTAAATAAATTAAGTGCAGTATTGTCACTGCGGTACTATAACAAGATCTTTAAAGAGTTAGAAGACACATTGATGGAAACAGTATCTACATGTTACATCCCCTAGGAAAAAAATAATCCAAGAACCACCACTAAGAAGGCAAATCTAGCAATATGATCATGAAAAATTCCTCCTCTTACATATCTTGAATTTCAGAATTTGGCAAGACATTAAAGGCATTTTATCAGTATTCTGCCCAGAGCCTCAAATTATCTCACATCATACTCATTACTCTCTCTAGCAGTAGTAGAGGATGAAATACTATGATTCAGTTCATACATCTGACTCAGGGAAGCAGTGGAAGTAGTTTAAGATTTTGTTTACTTGGTTGGTACAGGTGTTGATATAAAAAAAACCCTCTACCATTATATTTCAAATACCCTTCACCAAATTGCAGTATTACATTTAAGCAGCTGGTGACAGAAAATACTTGCCAACTTTCTATATGCAGAGATTTATACTTATGCACTCCTTGAGTGCAATGTGGGTGTAGATGTTAATGAAGATATGAATTATAGATCACTGATTAATTATTTTAAAAGATGTTTCACTAAATCGGTACATACTGATGACTTGATTAGATTTGCTAATATACCTCTTTGTGTTCTCCCTGAAAAAGCTCCTGGATTCTGTCATATTGTGAACTATGAGTTTATTCTAAACCTTGAATATTATGACCTGCAACAGTGTTGTTATTTCAGCTGAAATAAGTGAACATTATCATTTGCCTTTCTTTATGTCAGTTTAGACACACTTTTAGTTTATTTACATCTCTCTTATTGAAGTTTTGTAGGAAAGGTGATTCATGAAACCGTGTGCACATTTCTAAACAATGTTGCTTTAAAATTAGGAGAAAACTAGTTTGCAGAACATATTCCCAGTTAATGGGAAAATGTAACAAGACAACACAGGAATGACTTTTGGATTCATTACTGTTCATTAAATACCTAATGTTGTAAGGACCTTCAAATAACTCCCAACCGGAAAGGCCAATGAATATATTAAATATTGAGGAATAATTCTAACTACAAGGTACAAGAACAACCATCTATAACAATGCAGGAAGAAGAACAAGACAGACTAAAGAAAAATCTTGTGGTGGGTGTTATGTATCAGAAGACACTTGAACCATAGAATTGTAAAATGTTTTGGTTTAAAAGGAGCCCTTAAAGGTCATCTAGACCTGCAGAGAGCAGAGGCATCATCAACTAGATGATGGTCTATCCTGACCTTGTCTGTTTCCAGGCATCAGATACATAAGCATATACATACAGACACATGTAAGGGCAGATACAGTGCTCTGGTAACTGCTTGCTTCCTATATTTAGTAGTTTGATAATGTATAAAATTATATTATTATCTGTTGAAACAGCTACACTAGCAGGAAAAAAACACCTGTATGACCAAGTGCTATGCTGTAGCAGGAAGCAAATATCAGCAAAAAAAGGTATCACGGTCTAATTGTGAGTTCTTCAGTGACTAGATGTGATGGAAAACTTAACAAAAATCTTTTTTCTTTCCAACAAAACATTTTAAAATTATATAGAAGTTAACTTCAAGACTTGGCAAAAGTTTTAATATTGCAAATCTACTAATTATAATTTGCCTAATATATTTAATAGAATTTCTGTCTATTCTCATTAGAATATTACTATATCACTGTAAATCAGTGTTTCCACAATTTTCTGTTAACAGTGGGAGCATGCTACAAACACTGAGGTAGCTTTGCAAAATGGCTTATGAATGCCATTACAGTTAAATCTGTGGCAGCTTTTTGTTGATGTGTATGGGTTCTCACATGATGACTGTAATGACTGTGAAGATGGCATTCACCTGCACTGCTCTCACAGTGACAAACATTATGCAACTTCACAGGAACATGCAAAATTTAAAATTTTAATTTTTTAATCTATTATTTTTCATATTTCTCTATAACATGAGCATTTCCTCTCTTTAAAGAAAAATCATTAGTTTCTGGTTTCATCAGCATATGAATCCATAGAAGCTGTTAAGGTGGTAAAACAGACTGTCTTGTTCAAACAAAGAAACAAATCACCTTGTATTTTCATCTTATTTCTGTAAGCTTTTTTCATTTCCTATGTTTATGATATCATAGAATATTGTGCATTCCTGTCAGTTTAAACTGTTCCCTATAATCTTTCTTTAAAGAAATTCAAGTACAGCTGCAAATTATTTATCCTAATTGGACTCTCTGTTATTTTGTGCTTTATACTGTCCTGGGAAAAAAATACAAACACTTCTTTCCATGCTTCTGCTGTAAGTTTTTCTTCATGTAACAATCAGAGACACAATTAAAAGTAACATAACCTGATGTGAACTCTTCTGGAAATACCGTGTCATGGTAGGGAGCAACTGTTAGATCACCCATCCGAAAGGTTTGCAAAGACAACTCAGAAACTCTCTAGAGTGTCTGAATTCTTGTCTGTGTGACAGCACTTTTCATCACATTGCATCATGCCAGCTGTACAGAGCAACCTACCAAGAATTCTTATGTATATTTTATTATACTATACTTGTCTGTATTTTAAAGAATAGTATGATTCTTGTCTGATTTATACAACATAACAAATGTTCGTTCAATGAAAAATATTTTTACTATGATTGTGCAAAATTAATAAGAAACCAAAATAAATATTTCTATTTCTGAATGTTTGCTTATCTTTAATGGATAAATTGGAAGGCAACAGTGGTTAGAATTTGGGACTTTACTGCTTCTTATTTTGTATAATGTGTTAATATTAAAACAGGTGGACAGAATTTTTAGAGCTTTAAAATATCCACAGTTAATTGTCCTAGATATGATTTTCCAGTCGGAAGCAAATATAACCCATTTACGATACACATGGCACAAGTGATGAGCTATGCATAGTTTAGCTTCTTTTTGATCCTGTCACTCTGGTTTTTGCCTTTGCAAAACTGATTATTCATGAGATTCCAGTTGAGTCCTTATCTGTGAGATCCCTGTTGTGCAAAAGGACTTGACTCACATTGTTCAAACTTTATGAAACTTTTTTAAGACATAGAGAGAAATCAGTTTAAACAAATGAGAAAATAAAATAAAATAATTCCAGAAGTATTTCTCTTTACAGTCACAAAGAGAAACAATAATTCTTAAAAAATATAATAATTCTTAGAAATTCCCAAAACTTGGTAATATTTTTGCAGAAATCTTGGTATTGTTGTTATTGTAGAGGCTGAGTTGCCTAAAAATATTGGATGTTACTTGAAAAATGTAGACATTTAGAATCTGTATTCAACAGTGCACTGTTCTCAGATTCATAGAATATATATGAATGAAAGCACCCTCAAAGTATCATCAATTTGATACTAATGCTTCAAATTGGTTAATAGTTCATATGAATAAAAGGAGGAAGATGGCCAAAAAATAGTTTGACTTGTCTGGTAGGAAAGCAAGTACTAGCAATGTAGCTCTTGTATTTGTAGACTGAGTATTTGCAAGACATCCAAATACAGTATTCAGTGCAAAGAAGTTTAAAAAATTATCAGAATAAATATATAAGGCTTTCATTAGTTCAAGATTTTAATTTCTGGAGTATGTGAAATAGTGAATTACTTTTTAAAGCACTCAGCAGTCACAGACAATAGTCTTCAAACTTCTGGAAATTTCTGTAATATACACAGAAATAATTTCTGCTGGAATTCATAGCAAACAGAAATCCATCAGAATTTCTGAATATTTTCTCAGCTTCATTGAAAAAAGCTTCAGATACTAATTGTGTTCCAAAAGTTCAAAAATTTTCAGCCATTGGGCAGGGATAGATTATAGGGAAACACAAAAACATGAAGAAAGAAATCATGTTCCAGCAAGGCAAAACCCTCATTTATGAGGTATTTTTAATTCTCCCTCTGAATCCTGTCGAGAAGAGGATTATCTGAAGTCAGAGAGTGGGGCGAATGTTAATAATTATGATCTGACATACCATGACTGCAAATTATCCCAATGTCAGTACTGAAATCATTAATATGGACATTCATGTTGTAGCAGCTCCACATTTACTGTGACTAGAATTGCACCTGGTACATATTTAAAAGTAAAGTGATGTAAAATGTTTCTTTGCAGAAAATGTGGGCTGCAAAAAAAAGTGGAACTGGGAAAAGATATAATTTTTATGTAGGTGGAATGTAATTTTCATTCAGTTAGACTGAAATTCTCCCTCATGAGTTTAGAGGTGAAAAACTCCATCCCTTTTAGTTATTAGTTAAAAAAAAAAAATAATAAAAAAATTAATAGTTCAATGGGACTTTATCTTCTCTCAGACAAGTTTTTGATGTCCCTTCCATAAATAAAATCTGGACTAGGCCTACTTAATTTTGTAACACAAATTAGAGCTTGTACTCAGTTTTGTTTTATATTTGTACAGGGCTGGTGCTTGCCCTGGAGGCAGGGGACAGTGCATGCACTGGAACACAAAATGGTGCCGTGACTTGGTAGGGCACCTCTCCTATGAGGACAGACTGAAGGAGTTGGGGCTGTCCAGTCTGGAGAAGAGAAGGCTCCGAGGTGACCTCATTGTGGCCTTCCAGTATCTGAAGGGGGCCTACAGGAAGGCTGGGGAGGGACTTCTCAGGATCTCAGGTAGTGATAGGACTAGGGGGAACGGAATGAAGCTGGAAATAGGGAGATTCAGGCTAGATGTGAGGAAGAAGTTCTTCACCATGAGAGTGGTGAAGCCATGGAATGGGTTATCCAGGGAGGTGGTTGAGGCCCCGTCCCTGGAGGTGTTTAAGACCAGGCTGGATGAGGCTCTGGCCAGCCTGATCTAGTGTGGGGTGTCCCTGCCCATGGCAGGGGTTGGAACTAGATAATCCTTGTGGTCCCTTCCAACCCTGACTGATTCTATGATTCTATGATTCCATGATAGGAAGCACACTATTGCCTGCACATAACCATCTCCATCACTTTTAGAGACACAACTGAATTACAGAGGGAGTGTAATAACCTACATGTTCCACCCATTCTCATAATGGAATATAGATAATGAGGTAGCACAGAGTGATATTATCTTCATCACAGGCATAAATCATACAGGATTTATTAAGGTATTTTACCATGGAGTCTACCTCACAATAGCCTCTTTTCCTCATTTAGTTTCCTGCTACTTAATACCACATAGAAGACAATGTTTTAAAACTGAACTTAGATCACTAAGCTTTTCCTGCTTGAGATCAAGGCAATTTTATAAACTCATACCCAGAGTGTATCACACAGATCATTAGCAAGATAAATGTGTGTTTATATGTGGTAAAACAGATCGGAGGTAAGACTACAACTTAGCAATAACACAATCATGGTGTTATTTAGAGGAAATAAGTTTTTTCCCTCTGAAATTATTCCATGTCAATGTAAAATTTAAGAACAGGAGTTCGAACATCTAAGATTAATAAATGAGGGAAAGTATTAAACTGAGAGTATCCTTGCAGAAAAGAACTTGGTGATGTTGGTGGATTTAAAAATTAATATAAGCCAGAACTCAGAGACATTCATGTCCTGGTCTTCATCAAAAGAAGCATGACCAGCAGATAATTAATGAACCTACAGACCCTTTTGTGAGCAGAGACTATGGTGATGTGTCACAGCTTCTGAACATAATGTTTCAAGATGCTTCAGGTACTAGCCATGGGTCTTCCCAATGCAATATAGAAGAGTTGCCTAGACTCAGACCACTGTTTTGGCTAACAAGGTGAAACCAGCTTGTGCATGTCAAAGCAGTAAAAGACAGAAAAGTGTAGTAAGCTACAATTCAGACAGCATTTAGTGGACATTTACTGGTGTATTTAATTCTGAAAATCTACCATTGCTGTTTTAACTCCATTTCTACTCTAGTCAGTAATATATAAGACGATAACTATTTTTCAGAACTCAACCTTGCTGAATTATTGCCCAAACGATGTACAGTGAAGTTCAGCATTCTTTACATTATTTATATGTACTTTACTTTGAAGGGATTTGTTTCTAGCAACAATTTCACAGCCTATCTTGTGTAATTTATAAGTTTTTAAAAAAAGTCTCATTACAAATAAGTTCCCTGTCAACAAATGTAATACTCTTTTGTAGTTCTTAAAAATACAGATTTTTTCCGTAATGTGATTTACTGAGTCTAACTTAGCAAACAGTGAATTTGATTTCTAGAACATCTATCAAAGGTGGGATCATTAACTAAGTTAATATACCCTTAGACAGCTAATGGATAATGCCCTTGTCTCATTAAGACAGAACTTTAGATTAAATTTGGTGCTTACATGTCACAAATGCCAGAAAATGTATTTGTCTTAGGGCTCCCAAAGTTTGAGTGAGGGGGAAAAAAATTTGTTATTATTTTAAAAATACATCTAAAATTAATAGTCACTATTTTTTTTTCAAATTAATTGTTCTCTGATTTTGTTTGAAGCTGCACAACAAAACTATAATCAAATCCTGACTAATACTGTCTCAATTGCAAATAGTGTTTCATTTTCAACACATTTATTTTTAAAGAATACTTTTGTCAGGCATATCAGTTGAGTGTGTAGAAACAACACTTATAAACAGTACATTTAACAAATAATCTGCATAGATTTTCATGGATTTTTAATGTTCTTTATCTTTCTTAATCTTTTAATATTTCCTAGTTTTCTGCTAAGTTTACCACTTAATTAAATTTATTTACGGGATTACCAGTATATTTCTATCTTGTCTGTTTGTCTAATCTGTCTTCCCTCCCAAATTACTCCTGTGGACAGTGGGAATTAATGTTCTTCTGATAAAACCAAACCAAACCAAAAAAAGAAAACAAACAAACAAACAAACAAACAAACAAACAAAAGGCAAAGTTCTCAGAGCCTGATTAGAGGGAAGGGTCAGTCTAACAGTCCTTAGAATGAAAGGGAAAGTGTGTTGTAACTGCTGCAAGTACTTCAGTTCAGCAATTTCTTAGAGGATGTTCACCAACCTTTAAGAAAATGTTCAGTATTTGTTCTGTCTTGGACTTCAACAAGGTTAACATTTGTTCTTCTCTTTATTCACCTTTTTGTCTCTTTGTGTATCTGCTTTTTGGTTTGCATGCTTTTGTTTTTACTTCCTTTGGCTATACACTTTAAGAAAATTTAACAAGTGTTCTCTATTACATCCTTAAAAGTAATGAGTTTCCTTTCCAGAGGAAAGCTTAAAAATATAACCTTTTCTTGAGAATATTTTTTGTCCCTTTTTTCCTCTTTTTTATTTTTCTTTTTTCAGAATCAATATATGCTCCCACCTCTGTGGAATAGACACTTTTTGGAATGGTTCTAAAAATACATGAAAGGACATAATATCTTTGTTCTTGGCTTGTCTTATCCACTGCAAAGAACAGAACAGTAGAGGGAAACACAGGAGAGATCTGTAATCAAATTGCTTTCACTGAACATAAAATCAAGATATTTCAAGGAGAAAGCTTCTGCAGAAGCAACTTTCATGTGGGTGTTGGAGTGTGAAGAGAGTCATTGAAGGAACTAGTCTTATAATGGAGCAGTAAACTTCTAGCAGAGCAGCTAAGGAGTTCATATCTCAAAGTGATATTGCAATCTGTGAAAACCTGTATTGAATATCATACCTGCATGATTCTGGTAAAATGCAGTGTATGTGGCTTATTGATTTTTTATTTTTTATTTTTTTAAATTCTTTAGGCTGATTTGCAGGACACAGTCCTGCTAGAAACAGATGGGATACATCTGTTACAAAGGGGAGAAAGGATGCTAGTGTAGGTTTGTAAAGATTAACTGATGTCAGGGTGGAAAAAATGCTTGCATGGCGAGACATATTAAATATTTTCCTTCCTTTCTTTCCCTAAAATGCTGCTGCATAATCTAGTACACATGCATCTCTCAGTCCTCTCATTTGCACTGGATGCACTAAGATTCCCACAGTCAGTCCAAAAGGGATGGTTAATTTTATTTTATACTTCTGCCCTTGACCTACAAGTTGGTGGCTTGAAAAATAAGCTGCAAGCTGCTTAGCTGTTATCGTAAACTAACTCTCCCAAACCATTTATCAGTTCTGCTATTGCTCCCTCAGTCCTTTCCAGCAATCCATTAGCCTGGCACTAGAAAAAGACAGACAGAAAATCAGCAATGTGCACTCTGCTATTGTTAAGTAATATTACAGAGTGTTGTGTAGCTAGAAATATCCTAGCACACACTATCCTTGATCTTTCATTCTCTGATACTGTAGAACAAATTATCTTCATTCTGTCACTTCCTCAGAAATAACACTTTTCCCCATACAGGTTCATCACGCATTCTTCATGGAGGAATTGAGGAGTGTGGAGAATAATTGGGGCTTTCCTTTTGCTTCCTGCTTTCATATATAAACATATTTTAAATGGTAAAGGGAGATTTTTATCCCCTTGTAGCCCAGAGAAGCAATCGTCATTGACTCTGAGTTAGATATCAGTGCAGTTCAGATTAAGGAGGCTGATACATGATGGTCTTTAAATGTATAAACGAGGGTTAAAAGAAAGTCAGAAAGATGCTTTTTACCAAGGTCTGTAGTGACAGGACAAGGGGTAATGAGTTTAAGCTGAAAGGTAGATTTAGATTAGATGTAAGGATTAAATTTCTTATGGTGGTGAGACATTGGAACTGGATGCCCAGAGAAGTTGTAGATGCCCCATCACTGGCAGTCTTCAAGGTCAGGCTCCATGAGGCATCCTGATCTACTGAAAGATGATCCTGCATTTGGCAGGGCAGTTGGACTAGATGATTCATATTCAGAGGTCCCCTGAACCATCAGAACACTGTAGAAAGTAGGATTATAAAATTCAATGTGTTATGATTTATGGCTGGACTCAATCTTAAAGGTCTTTTCCAACAAAAATAATTCTGTGATCTTCTAATGTGGATTCCAGGCCCATGCGGGGGGGAATAAAAGCTATTGTTGCTTGTAATGTGTGACCAGAGTTCTCACGTACCACAATCTCCATTTTCTGTGCATCTTTCTAAAACATGGCTGTGATTCAAGAAGTTTTTTTAACTTGCAGATATGTATTTTCTATCCTCATTAGTTTTAGTACTTTTTGCAAATGTACTTAATATTTGTTGTCATTCCATTAATATGCTTATCCTACTTTCCATATAATTAAGATAACAAATAAACTTGGAGTTAAGAATAGCCTTGAAATTCCTAGATATTTATGGACATTCAGCAGTCCTTAAGACAGACTAGGTAGTCTTAAACATGTTCTGCTTGCTTCAGATGGGTTTTCAAACATAAAGGAGTGAAGAACACTGCACATTGCTTTTGAACATTCTCTGTATTCTCTAACTGCTGTTAGTTAGAAGCAGTATTTGAAATCATGGTCCCACTGAAATTGTTGCTAAGTCTTTCCCATGTACATCTAAGAGAAGTGCAGAAGGATGCTTTCACAAAAACACCTTTCTAACATTTGGAGATGCAATTCTTATGTTTCTGTTTTTCAAGCCAATGTCTAAGTGTAAAGGAGGGTAATGGAACTTACTTATCTGTGTAAAGCTTTAAGAAATGCCACACTACTATCTGTATGAAATGTTAGTTATAACACACCTTAGCAATTCAGCAGATACACTTCTTTGAAGCTTACTGTCAGATTAACTTAAGCTGACAGTTATTAAAATTCAAGTTGCTAGAAACACTCTTCTCACTGAAAACTTAAACGTGATGTCGTTAAGTTGTCTTTTAAGTCTTGCAAGTGAAATTAAAGAATAAATATCTTAATTTGTCTGATTAAAATTTACATTGACAGGGAAACATTAGGTGTGTGCAATTAGCTATGGCTTTAGCCAAAGACTTCTGAATTCATTTGGATTCTTTCTGTTGACTTCACTGACATTAGATTAGGCCTTTTGTGTGTTTGTACTGTTCTCTTAAAAAAGAAGTATTATATAAGGGCCCTGATAGACAAATATATTTAATCAGTATATGAGAACTATCAGTATAGAAGAATATAAGCCATTACTTTTCAAGATAATTTGGTAAAATTGCATTATTTCATAGAACAAGTCTAATGTTTCAGAGGATGAAGGAAGAAATGATGCACTAAAAGATCAGAAGGTAATCTCTGAGGAGTGTTAAATATTCTTGCTACTGCTTGCACTGTTTTCTTTCTAAAAACTAATAGCTAATTAAAAAATAATATTAATATCAAGTATCAACCTGTTCCAGCATCTCACTACCCTCACTGTAAAGAATTTCTTCCTAATAACTAGTCTAAATCTAACCTCCTCAAGCTTAAATGCTTTCACTCTCACCCTATGACTACAAAACCTTGTAAACAGTCCCTTCCCAGCTTTCTTGTAGGCCTCTTCAGGTACTAGAAGAGGCTGCTTAACAGGTCTCCCTGAATATTTTTCTCCAGGCTGAGCAACCACAACTCAGCCTGTCCTCACAGGGATGATGCTCTAGTTTCCTTATCATCTCATGGCCCTACTCTGGACCTGATTCAGCAGCTCAATGACCTTCTTATGCTGGGGGCACCAGAGCTGGATGCAGTACTCCAGGGGGAAACTCATGAGAGCAGGGTGGGAGAATCACTTCTCTCTTGTTGGTCATGCTTCTTTTGATGCAGCCCAGGACACAGTTGGCCTTCTGGGCTGCCAAGCGCACACTGCCAGCTCATGTTGGGTTTATCATCAGCTGGCACCCCTAAGTCCTTCTCTTCAAGACTGCTCTTGAATCACTTGCAGCCCAGCCTTTATTTTTCCTTGGGATTGACCCAACCCCATATTTTAATTCCTATTCATCTTAATGAAAACAGAAGGCAACTTTCTGGCAAAAACCAAAATTACCTAATCATAGGTTACATATTTCAAAGAGGATGAGGCCTAAATATAAAATCAGAGATAGGAGGGACAGCAAAATTAGGTGAGAAGTCTGGCTTAGGGACCAAAGAAAGAAAATGGAAGGTAGAAATTGAGGTGAGATAGTTCTTGGCTACAAGACAGATACTGCATTACAGGAAAAACACATGTGCATTCAGTCAGACTCTGCATAAAGAAAAGAAAAAAATTAATATTTTTGGCACAATCTCCTATTGTCTGCTTAGATGAAGACCAGAAAGCTATAATATTGTTGCTTGGTACCTCTTATGTGTAACAATTTGGGATTTTGTTTGTCTGTGCTTTGATTCCTTTTATCATTTTCTTTTTGCCCACGTGTGTGTGACTAATTTATGGATATACATGGGTTTAGGAAATGCATTTCATGTCTTTACCAGAAGTTCTTTTACTAGGTTAAAAATTCACTATTTTTTAAGTGGAAACATTTTTTTTTTTTCTTCAGCCCATTGGAGAAGAAATGACTGACCTTAATACAATACAATACAATACACCAGGTTGGAAGAGACCTCCAAGATCATCGCGTCCAACCCATCAAACAATCCAACCCACCCAACAACTAGACCATACAGCCAAGCACCCCATCAAGTCTTCTCCTGAACACCTCCAGTGAAGGTGACTCCACCACCTCCACGGATAGCCGATTCCAATGGGCAATCACTCTCTCCGTGTAGAACTTCTTCCTAACATCCAGCCTAAACCTGCCCTGGCGCAGCCTGAGACTGTGTCCTCTTGTTCTGGTGCTGGCTGCCTGGGAGAAGAGGCCAACCTCTGCCTGGCTACAACCTCCCTTCAGGTAGTTGTAGAGAGCAAGAAGGTCACCCCTCAGTCTCCTCTTCTCCAGGCTGAGCAACCCCAGCTCCCTCAGCCTTTCCTCATAGGGCTTGTGTTCCAAACCCCTCACCAGCTTTGTTGCCCTTCTCTGGACACGTTCCAGCAAGTCAACATCCTTCCTAAACTGAGGGGCCCAGAACTGGACACAGGACTCAAGGTGTGGCCTAACCAGTGCAGTGTACAGGGGCACAATGACCTCCCTGCTCCTGCTGGCCACACTGTTCCTGATGCAAGCCAGGATGCCACTGGCCTTCCTGGCTGCCTGGGCACACTGCAGGCTCATGTTCAGCCTACAATCAACCAGCACCCCCAGGTCCCTCTCTGCCTGGCCACTCTCCAGCCACTCTGACCCCAGCCTGTAGCACTGCCTGGGGTTGTTGTGGCCAATGTGCAGAACCTGGCACTTGGATGTGTTAAATCTCATGCCATTGGACTCTGCCCATCTGTCCAGCCTGTCGAGGTCCCTCTGCAAAGCCTCTCTGCCCTCCAGCAAATCAACTGCTGCCCCCAGCTTGGTGTCATCTGCAAATTTACTGATGATGGACTCAATGCCCTCATCCAGATCATCAATAAAGATGTTGAAGAGCATGGGGCCCAGTACTGATCCCTGGGGCACACCACTAGTGACAGGCCGCCAGCTGGATGTGGTGCCATTCACCATTACTCTCTGGGCTCGGCCCTCCAGCCAGTTCCTAACCCAACGCAGTGTGCTCCTGTCCAAGCCACGGGCTGCCAGCTTGGCCAGGAGTTTGCTGTGGGGAACGGTGTCAAAGGCCTTGCTGAGGTCTGTGTTCAGTTCTCCATTAAAACCCAACACCATAGATGACTTTCATCAAATTGTTTAATTTGTCTGTGTTTCGTTCCCTTCTGCAGCTGAGGGATAACAGCATTTTCTATTTCTATCCTACCCTGAGCATTTTGACTGCACTATCTCTCTTTGCTAGACATGTCAAATATTGTTCAGCATCTATCTAATTTATGGACTTTTGGTACATTTAATTCCTTGGAGTAGAAACTGATGATTTTGAGCTGGGGTGAGGCAAGAAAGTCTTAGATGATGGATCATATCTAGCTAATACAAAAAAAGTATTGCACCTTCCATAGAATCATTAATTGAAGTGGTCTGCTATTCATACTTCTGATTCTAAAGCAGTAATGGAGGATTTTCTCCTGCAAGGTTATATTTCTGATCAGAAATACCCACAACCTCCCTATTGCTACTAATTTGCAGTAATCATTTGCACTTAGGTAAATGTTCCAAACTGAGAGTTGCCAAGTAGCAAGCACATAGACATGAGATTTTCAGTTAGAAATAGAATTTGATTCATGTAATGGTCACATTCATTGTTTAAGTCTTCCAAGACCATTATAATCAACTCAGAGAAAAATATGTTCAGCTCTGTTCAGCTCTGCCAATGAGTATGTTGTTGAGAGGGCACCCACAAAACAGAAACAGCAGCAGCCTGAAAACTCTGGATTTATTGCAATTAGTCCTCTCTCCTTCCAACACAATAAAACTACAGACTCAGATGTCAGTTGGAAAATACTATTGCATAACTAATGAATCTGTTTGGAGAGATAAACTAAAATGTGCAGCCAGAAAAGGAAAATCTCCCACTGGTACCCAAGATATACACATATACACTCACAAAGGCAGGAGGTCAGGACACTTTAGACAAGGTACCATTCTGAGGGGAGAAGATATGACTGCTAGGCTGCTTCTGTGTGGATAGAAACCTCTCTCTGCATAGCAGGAATCCCTTTATACCCTTTGAATTGTTGTACTGTGATCAATTTCTTAATTAGTCAGATGACCAATTTCTCCAAGCAACAAAAGTGCTTCTGGGCCCAGAGGAGCCAGCTAATGTCTGAGGGCATCAAGCTGATCTTTATAATCTCCAAGGAAGCCTTGGCCCTTTGTGCAGGGTCTGTCAGAACTTTGCATTTGGCGGGTTGTCTTGGTCCGGAGCGGGAAGGAGACTCAGTTCTTTTGAATACTCCCGTGTTGTGAAATGAGAGGCACAAACTAGGCCAATATATCAACAGCTAGACTATTTAGTACATAAATAAAGTGGATGGATAAGAAGGGGAGAGAGAGAAGAGAGAGAAGTGGAAAAGAATTATATTACCACACCCCTCACCCCCCCAAGACAGTTTGAGTCTGTGGAGGAAAGGTGCTGCAGGAGATGTTGGGTCTGTAGAGGAAGGGTGCTGAGTCTTTGGCTGTAGGAGGGATGAGGTCCTCTGAGCAGCTTCTTCAGCTCCATGAGTTGCAGCAGGAGGAGCTTAAGACACGGAGAGAGGGTTCAGTCTGCTTCTTCCAGGCTCCATGGCCTTTTTCTTCGGAGCAGCATTGTCCTGTGCTTTTCCTTCTCTCATGCTTTCCTTCTCAGCAGCGTTGTCCTTCTGTGTTTTCCTTCATCTGTGTTTTTTGTTCTCCATTTTCCTTCTCCATTTTTCTTCTACTGAGCCAGTAGTTGCTCAAGTCTTTTATAGCGTTTTTTAGTCCTTAGCTATGTGTCCAAGTATTGTCCCTCAGGAATTCGTTCCAGGAAATCATCTGTAGGTAAGTATCCAGGTATCATTCCCCAGGAAATCTTTCTGTGGATTCATGTGAGTTTGGGCAGCGGTCTGGGGGGGGGGGGGGGAAGGGCTCCGCCTCCTCCTTCTCCATCTACCTATCCATTGTCTCATCATCCTCCCTTCCTGGGGTATCTGATGGCTGGAAATGATCTTGTCCTGAAGGCGTGATGGCTGGGCCCTTGGGCCATTGTTGTAGGCCAGCTGCAGTCCCATGAGCAATGTTATCTTTGCACCTTCCAAGAGTCCTCCCAGTGGCTCTGCCCAACACACATCAGCTATTGTCTGGGCAAGCAGCAAGTGATTTTATCTTTGTTGAGTCACACCAGGAGAGACAAGCTTTTAGTCTCTCACAGGGGTGCTGTTCATACCTGCCACATAATGTAAGTACAGTACATGTGCAGTCTTTGTCCAAAACTGATTGACACATTTACTTTATTTGGCTTGTTCTAACAGCTAGCTCCAAACGGACATAAGAACAGGAAATTTAGCTGCTCAAGACTGCTTTCACAGCTGGTCACCATGGCATAGTCATAGAATCAAAGAATGGTTTGGAAGGCATTATTGAAGATCATCTAGTTCCAACCCTCCTGCCATAGTCAAGGTTGCTCAAAGCTCCATCCAGCCTAGCCTTGAACATTTCTAGGGAAGGGATATACACAACTTATCCGGGCAACCTGTTCCAATGTCTTGCCACCCTCAGAGCAAAGAATTTCTTCCTGATATCCAAAGTAAATCTAACCTCTTTCAATTTAAAACTGTTACCCCTTGTCCCATCATTCCAGGCCTCAGTAAAAAGTCTTTCTTTGTCTTTCCTATAACCTCTATTTATATTTTGAAACTCTGCATGAAGGTCTCCACATCAGCTTTTCTTCTCCAAGATGAACAACTCCAGCTCTCTGGCCTCACAGGGGAAGCGTGCCACACCTCTACAGCTTTTCTCTGGACCTGCTCAAGGAGAGCTGCGAGTACCTATTTTTAGCTTATATTCAGTTTTTCATTTATCAATACTCTCAAGTCCTTCTTCACAGAGCTATCTCAATCTACGCTTGTCCCAGCCTGCATCCATGTCTAGGCCTCCACTGACCCCAGTATAAGAACATTACTCGTGGCCTTGTTGAGCCCATGAGGTTTGCATTTGTCCACCTCTCAAGTCTGTCAAGACCCCATTGGATGGCATCTCCTCTAGAGTACCAACCACAACACTCAGCTTGTTGTTATCCACAGACTTATTGAGTGTTGCACTCAATCTTATTGCCCATGTTCCAAACAAAGTGATTCAATAACCCTGGTCCCAATACAGACTCCTGAGGAACACTGCTCTTATTTGGAGTGGAATACCTGTATCTAATATGAACAGTACTTAACACTTTTTTTTTTTCTGTAGGCAAATGCTTTGCCTTATTAGCCTCAAGAGGTAACTCTGTATATGTAATTTCCATTTCAAAGCACCTGAAATAATACTCTCATATCAAAAATTGCAAAATATGTTGTGATATGTTGCTTTTTTGTGTGCAGAAGAAGAATGAAAGCATATGGAAACAAAAGCTTGCTGGGACACTGATGGAGAATTGTCCTTAGGAGCCATGCCTGGCAAATTTATATCCATAATGTATTTCTGAAGTATTCATTCAGTCAGACACAAGTTTACTTTCAGAGGAAGGAGTCAGCACACAAACCAACATTTGCACATCACTGGACACACAGGTCCATGGCCCTGAAGCAAAATAGTGATGACTTTCACAGGAAAAACAAAGACTACCTAGTCTTTCCCTTTAACTCTGTTTCAGATTAAACAGATGATTGCCTAAATAGACAGCAGAATGCAAACATTCACTATGAAGATTAGACCTTGCATATGAAAATAAGGAAATTATAAAGAAAGCAATTACTTCATTTGCAATTTTAAAAATAGGAAAATCTTCTTATAAGAAAGTCTTCCGTCATAAGAAAATTATTTTCAAGATTATCTTCTCTCCCAGCCCTTCTACCTTCTTCCCCTGAGTGGTGCAGGGGAATTAGGAATGAATACTTCAGTCAGTTCATGCAGTCATTGCCACTTTATGTTCTTCACCAGCTCCGGTGTGCAGTGTATCCCATGGGATACAGTCCTTCACAAACTTCTCTCATATAGATTCTTCTGACAAGCCGCAGCTCTTCAAGAACTGCTGCAGCATGGGTCCTTTCTTTGGTATGTAGTCCCCTGAAATGGGAATGGGAAATCAGCATAGGTCTCCCACGGGACACAGGAGCCTTGTTGTGTATGGTCTCTCCATGGACTGCAGCTTCCTTCATGGCATATACACCTGCTGAGGCATGAAACCCTCCATGGGCTGCAGAGTGCGTATCTGCTCTTCTGTGGACAGGCTGCAAGGGAATCTGCTCCAGTGCCTACAGCGCCTACCTCCAACCCCTTCTTCTTCACTGACCTGGGCATCTGCACAGCTGTTTCTCTCACTTGTTCTTGCTTGTCTCTGCCAGATGCTGTTTTGTAGCATTTTTTACCCTTTTTCAAACATACTGTCACAGAGATACTGTCAATGTCACTGATTGTCTCAGCTTTGGCCAGTGGTAGCTCCATCTTGGAGCCTTATGCAATTGGCTACATTCCAGCGTGTGGAAAGCTTCATGAATGGAGAGGAGCCTTGCAGGGAAGGACTTGAGTATACTGAAGGAATGAAAGATTGGACATCAGCCAGCAATATGCACTTGAAGCCTAGAAAGCAAATTATATCCTGGGCTGCACCAAAATTGTGTCTGGCAGGCCAAGAGAGGTGATTCTACTCCTTCACTCTGCTCTTATGAGAACACACCTGTGTTCAGCTCTAGGGCCCCCTGCACAGAGGAGGGCCATGAAAATGATCAGAGGGCTAGAGCATCGCTCCTATGACAAAAGGCTAAAAGAGTTAGGGTTGTTCTGCCTGGAGAAGACCTTCATGCAGCCTTTCAATATATAAAGGTGGCATATAAGAAAGACAGAGGCAAACTTTATAGGCCTTTTAGTGACAGAACAAGAGACAGCAGTTGTAAACTGAAAGAAAGCAGATTTAGGTTGGACATTTTTTATGATGGGATTGGTAAGAAACTGGAACAGGTTGTCCAAAGAGATTGTGAAGTGTTCCAACTGGCAGTGTTCAAAGTCAGGCTGATTGGGGTTTTGAGCAGTCTGATCTAGAGAAAGATGTCTCGGCTTGTTGGAAGGGGTTGGAACTAGATGATACTCAAAGGCTGCATTCTTCCTAACTCTATATGAGAGCAGTCACAAGCTTGTTCTTTGACAGCAGCACAATGTATACACAATAGATAGATTCAGGTAGGTAGGGAGATTCAGACTGGATGTTAAGAAGAAATTCTTCACCATGAGGGTGGTGAGACACTGGAACAGGTGGCCCTAGGAGATGGTAGAAGCCACATCCTTGGAGGTTTTTAAGGCCAGGCTGGATGTGACTCTGGGCAACTTGATCTAGCGTGCAGTGTCCCTGCCCATGGCAGGGGGTTGGAACTAAATGATCCTTGAGGTCCCTTCCAATCCTAACAATTCTGTGATTCCATGATTCTTTTTTCTTCCCATTTTCAGACTTTATGAAAAATTAGAATTTCATATGATAAGACCTCAGTTGAGTGAAGTCCTAGCTTAGCAGATTTCACTGTTGTGTGTTTAAGTACTGATTATTTAGTATTTCAAAGCACAGAATATTAACTAATTTTTTGTCATAACCTACATTTTTTTGTTTGCTTGTGCTTAAAATCTGTGTCCTGATTCTGACAAAAGGCATAAATTATTCCAAACTTTTAACAATATAAAGTGTCCTAACAGGCAAATTGTTTTCTATTTTATTCTTCTCACATCTGCTTGTACTTCTAAACAATAGGCTAACAATAAAGTTTTCACATATTTGCATATCTGAAATGGATTTAAAAAGATGGTCACTAAATTAGAATGGATGACACTGATAAGAATGGGTAAGTATTTTAAGTTGCTTTTATTATACTACAATATAACATATCTGCGGAACATTAGTAATTTCAGGAAATACTGTGGTGTCAATGCCTTTTTGCCCTCTTTTGTTGTGTACCAGATCCTGTTTCTCTTATCAGCAGTTTACTTTTAGTAAAAGTAGTTTGAGAGACTAAACTGCTTGTTCCTGTATAAACATGTATATCAAAGTAATGAAGTGAGAGTTTTTGAAAGTTGAATAAGGTTTATATCCTAGAATATTGTCTAATTGAGATTTAGGTAGTGGACCCTGGAAGATTTAACACAATCCTTATTACTTGAACATTAGAAAGGGTTTTCTAAATTACTTCTTCATCTTGTAGCCTTTTCCTAAAAGTCACCACCTAACTATGTTACAGAAATACGTGATTCATAATCAAAAGTTTAATTGACTGTGGTATTCTTGATCTTAAATGTCTTTTCCAAGCAAAATAATTCTGTTATTATGATTCAAGACCAACAAAAATGTTCCAGTAAGTGGGTGGAGTTAAAAAGCTATTTAGACAAACAGCAGGAAAAAAATGTGATTTGACCATTGTAAGGAGTAGTTTGGGAACTAGAATACAAATCTTTTATATAACTGGCTCATTATTCTTAGTATGAACTAGGTCTGGAGCTGAAGTTGTTATTTTTGCAAACTTTCTGAGGATAGTCAGGAAATCAGATGCTTAATTTTCTAGAGGTTTGAAGTTACAGCTTTTTTACTTCTTACCTATAAGATGGTTGAAAGGATACTTAGTGTAAATTATGATGATATATATCACTTAAAGACTTTGCAAAACTGATCTTAGATACTTAATGTCAGGTACACATCAGGTACATCATTTTATCCTTTTGTGTATAAATACCCATGTGTAAACATATCATTATTTCATCAGGCTTTCTCTGAATATACTACAATAATTACTAAGGGCCAAAGGCTTAAAAAAACCTAATAAGACAGTATCTCTTTTCATAGAATGGTTTTAATATCAGTGCATTAAATGGTGCCTGGACAGTCTTTAAGAGTGATGGTAAAACAAAGTGTTTGGATAACCTCTTATGAATTAGATGCTTTAAATTCTGTGCAAGTTCAAAATTAAACACTGCATCTGCAGACATTTCATAGTGCAGCTGCTCAAGTTAGTTCAACACTAAGTACAACAGTCCTGTTCACTACATTTTTTGGTAAATGGAGAACCTATATATACTGGACAGTAGGAAATATTTTTTCATGGTAAGAGTGATCAGGCATTGGAATGGGCTGACCAGGAAAGTGGTTGAGTCACCAACCCTGCATGTATTTAAAGGTCGTTTGGATGTGGTGCCTGGGGATATGGTTTAGGGGTGAACCTTGTACAGTAGGGTTCTTGGTCAGATTTTGCAATCCTGAGGGTCTTTTCCAACTTGAATGTTTCTGTCATTTCTGTAATGATGTATATAAACCTTTTATATTTGGTGAAAATACAGAGGAAAAATGTCTTTACTTAAAGAATGGTCAGGCATTGGAACAAACTGCACAGGGAAGTAGCAGAGTCATAATCTCTGTAAGTACCCAAAGTGCCATGGCACTTCAGGACACGGTTTAGTGGTTGTGGTAGTGTTGGTTGATGGTTGGACTTGATGATCTTAGAGGTCTTTTCCAATCTTAATGATTCTATGTCTTGTCATAACAAACTCCTGCCAAGCTGGCAGCCTGTGGCTTAGACAGCAGCACTCTGTGCTGCATTAGGAACTGGCTGGAGGGTTGAGCCCAGAGAGTGGTGGTGAATGGTGCCACATCCAGCTGGCAGCCAGTCACTAGTGCTGTCCCTCAGGGATCAGTTCTGGGCCCCATCCTGTTCAATATCTTTATTGATGATCTGGACAAGGGGATAGAGTTGATCATCAGAAATTTTGGAGATGACACCAAGCTGGGGGCAGGTGTTGATCTGTTAGAGATCTACCCTCTGTTGGAGGGCTCTGCAGAGGGACCTTGACAGGCTGTCCAGATGGGCAGAGTCCAACAGCATGAGATTTAACACATCTAAGTGCCGGGTTCTACACATTGGCCACAATAACTTCATGCAGTGCTACAGGCTTGGCTCAGAGTGGCTGGAGAGTGACCAGGATAATCACTGTAGAGTTTTAATAATGGTAAGCTTTGGTGCTCCAACAGTTATTTAAGCAACTGAGATGGAATTCTTCTGGGAAAACTTTTTATATGTAAAAAAAGGTATCTTTTGCAAGAGTTTGCAAGGAAACTAAGTAAAAGGGTGATAGCAACACAGACTTGCATTCTTGATTTTAAGCATTTCTGCAGTATTTAGCACTTCTGGTGCAGCTTTATGATGCCTTATAAATATTGAAGAGAGCTCTTTCTAGACAAATTTTAAATATTAATCACTTTACTAATTTTTTTCCAGCTTCCAAGCACTTCTTAGACTTTAGTGACTTGATGTATATTTTGATCTATGTTCTGAAAAAAAGGACTTATATACCAGGTGTATCAAATGCCCTATTTTTCATGAAGAATTACAGATCAATTGATATTAAGTAGACATGCCTCTGATATCAAGATTGTGTTGAATAGCAGGTTACAGAGCAGTGTGTGTGCATGCAGATTTTATAATCCCTTGAAATGGAAAGTGTTGTGCCAGTACAAAATATATAGCATTAAATATTACTTTCCTAATAAAACTATGATATTCTTGTTCTGCAGAAATTTGAAATACAAAGTGTCTTCCTTTCTGCTCCCAAGTATTCTATAGTCAACAAAGAATAAGTTAAAAAAGATAATTAATGAATACTTTAGCTGCCTGAAACATCAAAACCCATTTATTTCTCTCCCAGGAGCAGAATTAATAACAAAAGATTAAATAAAAATGCTATTTTCCTACCCTCAAGCTATTTTTGATCTTGATTTGGATATTTATTCTGTTGATAAGATAACTTTTTCCATCTTCATGACAATGTGCAATAACCCCCTGGATGTATGCAGCTCTAAACAAACACTCTGTGTTATCACAGAGTCACAGGATGTTAGGGGTTGAAAGGGACCTCTTGAAATCATCTACTCCAACCCCACTGCCAAAGCAGGATCACCTAGGGCAGTATGCGTAGGAACACATCCAGGTGGGTTTTGGAAGTCTGCAGAGGAGACTCCACAACCTCTCTGAGCAGCCTGTTCCAGTACTCTGTCACCCTCACCGTAAAGAACTGTCTCCTTGTGTTGAGGTGGAACCTCCTGTGTTCTAGCTTGTACTCATTTTTCCTTGTCCTGTCATTGAGCACCACCAAAAAGAGACTAGCATCTTCATCTTGACACCCACTGCTTAGATATTTATAGACACTGATGAAATCCCCTCTTAGCCTTCTCTTCTGAAGACTAAACAGCCCCAGTTTTCTCTTTCTTTATAGAAAAGATGTTCAAGTGTGACAATTATCCTCTCTGTCAAAGTCTCTCCAGTAGATCCCTGTCTCTCTTGAACTGGGAAGACCAAAACTGATGTTCCAGATGTGGTCTCACCAGGCCAGACTAGAGGGGCAGGAGAACCTCCCTACATCTCCCAGACACACTTTTCTTAATGCATCGCAGGATGCCTATGGCCCTCTTGGCCACAGGGGCGCATTGCTGTCTGATGGATAGCTTGCTGTCCACTAGAACTCCATGGTCTTTTTCCAGTAGCAGATGGCCAGCAGGATGACCCCCAGTCTGTACTGGTGCCTGGTGTTATTGCTCCCTAGATGCAGGACTCCTTATTGAACTTCATGAGGTTCTCCTTCAACCAGATTTCCAGCCTGCCCAGATCTCATTGGATTAGCAGCACAACCTTCCAGTATGTCAGCCACCCCTCCCAGTTTGATATCATCAGTGAATTTGCTGAGGGCACACTTAATCCCTTCATTCAGGTCATTGATGAAGAAATTGAACAAAATTGGACCCAGTACTGATCCCTGGGGATCACCACTGGCCACAGGCTTCCAAGTGGACTCTGCACTTCTGATCACATCTCTCTGAACTTTGTTTTTGAGCCAGTTACCAATCCATCTCACAGTCCAATCATTTAACTCGTCTTTCTTGACTTTGCCTATGAGGATATTATTGCAAACAGTATCAAAAGCCTTGCTGAAGTCACGATAGATGATATTCACTGCTCTCCCATTATCCATTGGGTCATGCCTTTGTAAAAGGCTAACAGATTAGTTAAGCAAGAGTTCTCCTTAGTAAATCCATGCTGACTACTCTTGATAATCCTCTTTTCTTTCACATAATTAGAGATGGCCTCCAGAAGGAGCTCCACTTTTCTAGGGATGGAGGTGAGGCTGACTGGTATGTAGTGCCCCAGTTCTTCCTTCTTGTGAGAGTCACCTCCCCAAGAAACACATTGATAGGAAATATTACTCATGTTAATGATAGGGAGTTTGATGCAAATAATAGAATTTTATCAGGTTTTATTAAATTCCTAATATATCAGAACTGGTTTGATCACTGGAATTTCTGAGTGTCTCACAACCATCATAGAGTTGCTCTGTGATAAAGATAATCCAATTTGGTTCAATGTCTGCTTATAAATGCTAAATTAATATTCAGATTATTCCCAAATCTATGCAGGACCATGGACCAATGTATTAAGGAATAGCAATCTACAATTAGCCAGTAAAAATGTTTGTAGGATTCTGTCTCTAGTGCTTCATATTTACTGATTTCCAGGATACACATGACCAAAGGCCTAAAGTCTCTGAAATAAGAAAAAGAAGGCATTCATAGAGCAAGGAAATTAAAAATCATTAAGTGCCACTCAGGATTATCCCTTCTTTTGGTGTCACACTTCATCAAAGTATGGCACTTCATTCTCTCCTTAGCATTTTCCCTGAACTTTTAAAGTGCCTTTACATAAATAAATAAATAAATAAAAATTATAGCACAAGTTGAAAGTTCATCTTATATTGCTCTTCTGAAGTCTGTTCTGCTAACTTTCTTAAAAAATGCTAAGAATGAGAATATATTAAATGTCAACCCCTTTGATGGCATAATCCAATTAATTAACTAGAGCATGAGGACTCATCTTTTATATACTGTGTGTACAAGTCAAGTTACATCTAACAAAGTTGTTCATCTGTGCTACTTTAGAAAGTCTTTTAGAAAAGATTTTCCTAAGCTCCAGAGCTGGGAGTACATTTACAGTAGTACATTTACCTTCTTTCCTCTAGTCATCTGAAAATTAAATCTTGACAATGTTTAATAGATAGCAATAGATTTATCAGAGTCGCCTGTGACAGTGAGTTGGGTTTTTAAAATCTTTTTATTTGTGTGCTCCATTTCAGGTGCAACTCACTTTGTAAAACTCCCAACAGTGTAAACTTGATAGGAGGAGGTTGTTTATCCGTCATTGCAAACATTCAGTGCATGATTAGAAAAAAATGTATGTTTTTTTCTCCAGGAAAGCAAACTTCTTTTGCAACACTGATGTCACATGTGATGAGAAAGATTTGTTCAGAAGATAAGGTATCAGAAATCATATCCAACAGTTCATTTAATTTTATTTTTATTATTATTGACACATTGTATTGTAACTTCATAAGTAGAGGGATATCTGATTAGAAATCATCTCAAGAACTAAACCCACAACTATGAGACCTCAGAGAAAATAGTGTTTTCTATTGCGGTGCATGATTTTGAGGTACATACATGTAGAAGGGGCCAGAAGAGTGAACAGTTGCCCTTGATTAGTCAGACATTTTGTTAAACCATCCATTTTTGGTGTCAAGGACAGAGCTGTCACTCTGTCTTTTAAACTCACTTTCCAATAAAAGTAATGTCCTCTTGTAGTGAAGAAACCAGTTTAAACACAAGGACTGTAATTGTTCTTTATAATTATTTTTTTCCTCCATAAACTGGAGTAATGAAATGATTAGAGCTTTTAAAGTACTTATTCTAAATTAATTATCTTAATAACAAAATATGAAAACATATTCTTTCAATGAGATATCTTTGCTTTATATCTGAGATTATCTATAAAATCCTTTGAAGAGATTATGTAAAAGATATATTTCTATTCAGGCTTCAATTGACCTGTTATTATAACTCTTAACATTTCTTTTTTGATAGCTCTGTATATTTTCCTTTCTCAAGTGTATGGAGCAGACAGAGAAGGAAAAATGAGTGATGCTAAGGAACAGCAGTTATTTTATCTTTGACGTTGCTTTGTAGCCCTATAGATATAATTTATCTTTTATAAGTCACATGTAAAAATGACATTACACAAACATATGAACACTTTGATGCTCATGCTGTTAAAACTAGTGGAGGTATTTTGTTTTGTATATCTGTGAGATTTTGGCAAAGGTTCACTTTTACCTTTGTACTTCTAATTAGCAGAGAAGCTTAAGATCTCTACCCAGAAAGGCACGTTTTGAAGAACGTGTTTCTAAAATTAAATGTTGTTCATTACAATTTCAACCTTGATCAAAGAAATTGCAATTAAAGAGGAAAATTATTCTCTACTTATAATATTGACTCCTCTATATTTTTGTATTATACTGCTTTAGAACGTTACATTGTCAGTGACCTCACTTCTTTGTAGTGTCAGTGATATATTCTTACATGAAATAATGGAATCATAAATCAGTCATAGAAATCATATATCATATATCCCTCCTCTCTAAAAAGTCAAATATGATTTCTTCTAGTAAGAGTATTGTCTGCTTTTGATCCGATGGGAAAGAAATGTAAAGACTAATTCAATTATAGCCTGTTGATAGAGTTCTCGCAGGACACAGTGTCCACATGCCACACAATTTACTGTTCATGCTTTATTTCTACTTTTGCTATTCACTGCCCTCTGATAGCTAGACCACTTTGCTGAGAGTATGTTAACCTTTTTTCTGTCGTATGTTTATATTGGCATAACGTTCAGAAATACGAACTCTAGAATTGCACAATGTTGATCTTTTCCAAGGTAAAAGAAATGAGCAATAAAAATTACTGTTCCTTGAAATGGTCCTAAAAATTAGATTATAATGAAAATAAAGAGTTAGTCCATGCTTTCGGTGTCAAATTAAGCTGAATTCACAGAATTGTCAGGGTTGTAATGGACCTAAAAATCCCCCCTTGCCATGGGCAGGGACACCCTCCACTAGATCAGGTTGCCCGATTCAAAACCAGCTTCCACTAAGACACAGTACACTGACTTATTCATATGGTGAACAAAAAAGGAAAAGGTAAGGTGGCAGTCATTACTGGTTGATTTCTGTTTGGACAGTATTTGTCTTTTAGTAAACCTTACTCAAATGTTGTCCAAACATAATCCAGAGAACACTTGTACTTGTTTAAATAAATTTTGGATTGGGCCCCAAAGTACATAAGTTGATTCTGTCAGATACACTGCTCAATAACTGCCACTTCTCATTCCCTCTTTCATTATAATAATATGCTTCAGAATTGGTAATTACAGAAGCTAATACAACAAAACATGTCTATGATTTAACAAGTGTGGTATGGCTTTTTCAATAGTTTTCTGTATTAATTTGTTACACCCTATCGTTTGTTATGACTAATTATGAAGGTGGTATGGGAATAAGGGTAAAGGTTAATGGCATCTCAGATCTTATATTTGTTGCTACCAAGGCAGATGCAGTTTCTGAAGAAGCCAGGTTCTCTTTTAATGACTACTGGATCATTACTGAGATAATTAATTTTGGAGGAAAGGAAAGAAGTCTGTGAACAAGAGGAAAGAAAGCAAAGAGAAGAAGGTACAACTTCTCACAATAAATCTTTCAAGTCCATATTTTGCAACTACATCTATGTAGAAGATAATGATTTCCAGAAATGTAAACCAGTACATAATTTAGAATTTTCATGTCTCATTGTTAAAAGCATGGCAGCCATCATTTTGACACACTTCATCCACAGGGAAGTAATTAGGTTTTCCTGGGAGCATCAGGCCAGTTCTGTCCTCTCTTAGGCTCATATTTTAGCATTTATTAATGAGTCTAACAAGCAAAGAGAAAGGAAAAGCATCAGAATAGGTTTACTGAACATGGTTCATTCTTTCTCTCTCATGCAGTCTCCTGAAAGAGATAATTTTTCTGCAACTGATTTTTCTGTACTGTAATGGAGACCCATCAGGATTACACAAATAAGTGTAATAAGATGCATTTAAACTTTAATCAGGAAAAAGTTTTTAACTGTATATGTTTTGCTATAAAATGATCCAGTAACTGGTTATAGAAACAAAGGTGTCCCATTTCAGAACATACCACAGTCATATATATTCTCTTTGTGGCCAGATTCACAGAGAAGTTGTGGAGTAAAGCATTTAAAATCAATAAATATGTCCCAAAGGGATTATTTTTTATTTCACTTCAATAGGCTGCAACATTTTGACAGTGACTGACACTCTTGATACTTATGTGATATCTATTCCAGAAAAGACACCACAGAATGCTGTATGAGTAATGTATTCATTCCTCAGCTTTTAGTTATTTCCTTTATCTCATTGATGTGCATATATATTTAAGTAGTTGGATAACTTTTTCAATATGCATCTAAATTCAGCAAGCAAGGAAAAAAAACCCACCACCCCTATTTCTTTCTCGTGCCAAACCAGAGAAGGCCATGAAGTACTATGATTGCCAGCAAAAAACACCCAATCTTAATATGATCAAAAAAGGTGAATGTATAGGTTTCCAATTGTCAATAGAAATAGGGCTATTTTTAGTACAGAAATCTCAAACTCAGTCCTACACCCAATGTACTTTAAAATTTTCTCTGTACAATATATTCATGTTTTGGAATAGACTTACGGTATGGCTGAGGGAAGGATGTTAGCAACAGTAGAACATTAGCTCATTATCTACGAAACAATTCTTGTTTCAATTTTGGAAACAAAAATTATTATAATTCCTTGTCAACTCATTAGCAATTTATAAAGGTTCAGCTGGACAACACTGGTACCAAAATACTGATTGTTCATCGCCGCAGTAATCCCATGGAGTACAGTTACATGGATGATGAATTTGCTGTACAGTACCAGAGGTGATTTGCTCTATTTTAATAATATGCTGATGTACTTCTCTATTATGTCCCAAAGGTTTATATAGCATTGAACACAACAGGAATGAAGAAAGTAGTCAGAAAATATGCTGAAGGATATTTTTTCATATCAGAATCTGTAGTCCATCCCTTTGCTAGTCATCTTTGTTGTCTTCAAGTAGAACTGTGACCTCACATGCTGTCAATTTTTCTGTCAAATGGCTGAAATGTCCAGGTTGATGTTTTCTACCTGTAGGCAATGCTGCAAATGGTCAATATCTCTGCAGCCATTAGTTGGACTTAATGTACTCAGCCTGAGATTACAGCTACAAGCAAACTGCAGAAAAATGTGATTAATTCATGGCAAGTTAAACTATTCTTTCACAGTATCAAGGTCAATGATTAAGATACACAAAGGTTTTACTTCCCCTTATGGTGCACTATGCAGTTACTTGGATCATGATTTCTGGATCATGGACTCCTATTTATTAAGCATGTATGAGCAATCTGCATGATACCATGTAAGCCTGGCAAGATACTTCACCTCTACATCCTCAAAAACACTGTACTTATGGGGACTTTTCACAGCTTCTTTGAAAGTTCTTAATGATCTCTCACAATGCAGCAAACAGCCAACCATCAAAGCATCAAGGTCTCAGTTTAGTCTCTTTTTTTAATCTGGAGGATGGGACAGATCCTCTCAGCAAAGTATTTCCCACTTCACTCTGTAGGGCAAAGTGCTCTCCTTCAATTTCTCCATGCACTAAGGTTCTCTTGTTATCATATTACTTAATGACAGCTGATAAACAGCTCACCATCTTGTAAAAGTAGGTGTGTTAAACAGTTTATTAGATTTTAGAAGCTGCATGTAGAAAAGCTTTCTTGTCTGGATAAGAAATAGCATATGCATGTCTTTGTTTACACCTTTGAGTTTTGTTGATTTCACAGTATCTTGTCTTTTGTTCTTACCTTATCAAAAGTTTTTTTCACGTAATGCAATGTTGTCAGGCTATATCATGAGAATGAGGAATATCTAACTTCCTTAATTCCAGTCCCACACAGCCATTCACATGGTAGGCACAAAACTTTTTTTTTTTTTTTTTTTAAGTTAAGGCTATAATTATTTCTACTCAAGAGTCTTCTCAGCTTCCTTCTATTTTCTCCGTGTACCACAGGAGAGTGGAATTGGTGAGAGACTGGGTGGGTGTTGTCTGGGGTCAACCCATCACACCTACAAAACACAACATTTAAAAAAAAAAATTAAGCACAAGAGTGGAGACTGCTCTCTGTGTGTGATGACTTCTTTATAACCTGTTTCTTTGTTAAAGGAATTGTTCAATTGATAAATACAATGAGATGGAAAATGGTTTCTTTGTCAGTGAATTGGGAATCATTGATTCTTTGTCCAAATCTGTATTGTACATATAGCATCATTCCTTGTTTTTCTAGAGTAACCTTGTTATGTTGCATCCCTTGCCTTCTAGGTTAGAAACAAATGGCAGCTGAACAAGATATGAAAGTTGCGGGTTTTGAGTTTAGAAATGTCACTGGTGAGGAAAAATGGTCAGTCCTGTTGTGTACAAATATAATTATATTGAATTCAGTTCCAGCAAAAGAATCAAAGCATCACAACTCAATACTTCTGAGGCTTTCCATCTTGTGGGAGCAAGCAACTATGATTCCTGAGTTAATCCTCTTCATGAAACGAAGAAGGGTAAGCTTTATCCATTTATTATTTAGTTAGAAAAGAATTCTTTTTGTTTCAAAACTTTTGACATGATTCCAAAAATCAATCTCAGAAAATGTCAAGGAACATGAAAATAGAGGTTATTTGTCTGTGATCAATTTTTATGTGACAAAATAATAAAATGGTGAGAAATAAATTTCTGTACTAACACAAGTAATTCTGAGAGAGATAGATGTTTTAGATATTTTTGGCCTGAATGAAATGGCTTTTTTTGTGTGTGTGAAAAACAGAGGAGTTGGAATTATTACTTTTCTGTCACAGTCTTAAAACACATATGCTTGGGGTTTTGTTGCCCTCTGTTACACGTAGTCCAAGGATTTATCCAATTTTTAAGCTGATTTGCTGTACTGTACCAACATGTAAAATGGAAAGCTTGAAGAGGCAGTATTATATTTCCCCTGGTGCTGTTTTTCTTTGTGTATATGTCTTCATGTTTGACACCGGTTTTAGATCAAAGCTGATGTAAACTTACAAACCATAGAGCATGAAGAATATCCACAATATAATCTATTTACATTCACCTAGTATTGTGAAAAAGAAGAAGAGTGAGTTAAGGTTAAAAGTAAAAACAACTAACAGCTTCCAAGAATATAACCCTCACAGCTTTGAATTTCATCGGTATCATCATGTAGAAGATTCAATACCAGACTGTGAACTGCTGTTTTATTCAGTGTTTTTTATTTTCCCGAGTTTGTTAAAGTTTATTAAACAATATTAGAAAACAGTGCATTCCACAGGAAATATAAACAATTGAATATTCCAACTGCATTTTAGGTTAGTAGAAAATTATATCATGTCTTATTGGTTTATCTAACAGTAATTTTAATTAAAGATATGAAGTTTGCATTAAAGAAATGAGGGTGTGTCCTGATCTTCAAGGGGTGCTCAGGTTGGCTATTTGGTATTAACAAGTAGTTTCCAGTATTACAATTCTATTATAAGCCCTCCATAGTGAAGTCTTGAAGGAGCTCAGTTTTAAAAGAGAAACTGAGCAGGGAAATCATTATGAAAGAAGACAACATTTGCTTTGTCCCAGTTTACTTCAGGCCTCTGGAAGACTGTGTTAAATAATTAAAGCTAAAGTTTATGGAATCTCAGAGTCATAGAACAGCGTAGGCTGAAAAAGATCTTTAGAGATGATAAAATAGAAGAGGGCAGCTCATGGGAAAGTAGACAGAAAATGCCGGAGTACTCAATGCCTTCCTCACACTGGTGCTTTCTGGTAAGATTTGCCTTTGTGAATCCCAGACCCCTGAGACCAGAGGGAAAATCTGGAGAAAAAGTCTTATCCCAAGTGAAGGAAGATATGGTTAGGGAATGCTTAAACAAACTGAATATGGACAGGTCCACTGAGCCTGATGAGATGTACTGAAGGAGCTGGCTGATGTAATTGCGGAACAACTCTCAATCATCTTCAAAATAGCAGTGTCTGGGGAATACTTCTGAAGATTGGAAGAAAGCAAATACTGCTTTCAAGGAGTGGAAGAAAGAGGATCTGGGGAACTGCAGGCCTCACCTCAATCCCTAGGAAACTGATGCAGCAACTAATACTGGAAACCATTTCCAGACACATCAAAGACAAGATGCTGATTGGGAGTAGTCATCATGGGTTTATTAAGGGGAAATAATGCTTGACCAGCCTAATAGCCTTCTGCAATGCGTGATGAGCTTCATGAATGACAGTAATTAAGAACAGTGATTGTCTTGATTTTAGCAAGACTTTTGGCACTGTGTCCCATAACATCCTCACAAACAAATTAACAAAATACAAACTAGATAAGTGGAACATCCAGACCAAGAGGAAGAGGAGACTGGGAGGACAGTTAACAGTGGAGCAATACCCCAGGAGTCAGTATTGGGCTTAAGGTTGTTGAAAATCATCATTAATGGTCTTGGCTTTGGCATAAGAGTGTATCCTCAGCAGGTTTGCAGGCAATATTCAGGGATTTCTGCTTGATCTACTGTGCATGTAGGCAGACATCAAGAAAGTTGCCCTCTGACTCAGGTTATCCATTTTTAGACAGATTAAAACCCTAATTGGACACAGCCCTAAACAATCCACTTTAGCTGATCCATTTTGAAAAGCTTTTTGAACCAGATTATCTCCACAAGTAATTTTGAACCTCAAATATTCTGTGCAGCTTTTGTGTTATCTTCTTCACTGTAAAGTAACACATCTATTTTCCCTTCCATTTTATTCCTCCACATTTGTCAAGCACTGTAACAAGATGCCCATGGAAGTAATGGACTCACCATCCCTGGAGGTGTTTTAAAAATGTGTAGATGTGGATGGCACTTCAGGACATAGTTTAGTGGGCATGGTGGTGATGAGTTCAACAGTTGGATCTGATGATCTTAGAGAACTTTTACAACCTTAATGATTATATGATTCTTTTTAAATCCTTTCTTATTTCCTAGGGCTTGTGTGCCACATTTTGTACATCTTTTACAGGGCTTAGATTTGCCCAATATTTGTGTGTGAGGTCTTGCCATTGTGTATGTCTTCCAACAAAGCATGAAGCAAGCTTTCTGGCAGAACGCAGCTCCATAACGTACTGCCTGTGCCCAATGATGCAGTGCACAATCAAGCTGTGAACAGCCAATGAAGCCTACAGCAGCCTCAGTGCCCCAGTTAATTGTTTGTTCAAGTTCCAAAACAGAGCTGACACCTGTGAAAACTTGGCTCTTGTTTCTTTGTCAACACATATGCATCATCCATAAATGCCTTGTTGATGCTTAACAGAATAGATTCATCCATGGAATAACTGTTAACATGCTTGTCTCTATTAGATGTTTTAAAAATAGAGATTGCAGCACAAGAAAGTATCATTCCTTATAAATCATATTGTATCTGTTTTATGTCAAAGAGCCATAAAATTGGTATTGGTGATTGATCAGTGTTATTTTAGTTGCCTAAGACTTAAAATACACAGCTTTGGCAGCAAAAAATGAGAACTACCTGACTGGTCTAGGCTGTAAAATCATCTTCCCCAGTGCTAGCTCCCAACCTATTCTAATAATTTCATAAAATTGTTTACCTAAGAATTTTTCATTACTTAAATCATTTATTGCTATGTTAATTATTACTTCATTACTCTGAGACCCATAAGCATTTGTTTGTTTTAAAGTTAAGAAAAATAATTTAAAACCAAAGAATATGAGACTTCATATTTTTCTCAGCAAACCCAATGACAACTCCAAAAGTGTTAGGTTTAGTTTTCTGTGCCTATGTATCAAAAGAGTGAGCCTGTAATTGCTTACTGAGTAAGGAGGAGGAGGAGATTCTGAGTAGACGTGACAGTCAAGAATTTTTGACTTATTTTTCTGCCACTAATGAGGCATATTAGTGCTTTTCTACTGACAATGCTTGAAAGAATTTTGGATGAGAATCTCAAGGTCTGATAGTTATGAAGCCCAGCAGTGAAAATTTTAAAATATAAACTTCCAGGTAGGCTAAGGATTTCATGTGGTCTGTTCTGACTTCAGGTTGGACTCGATGATCTTCGAGGTCTCTTCCAACCTTAGTAATACTGTGATACTGTGACTTCATCGCCCAGTAGTCCTTTCAGGGATATTCTTTTCATGAACAGCACCTAAGAGATTCTTGGTCATTCCCAATATACCATTTTGAACCAGATCTGCAAAAGAGCTATCAGGGAGCAATTTCACACAGGCAGGATTGAAAGTCAGTGTATTAATTGTAGTATTTCTTTATGCAAAACTGTAGAAGTGAATAATTTGTGTTTTTCCCTCCAGTCTAACTGGTGGAGAAGCAGTTGAAAGTGGAGTCTTTTACTCAGTGAATGAACATTTCAGTGCATATAGAAAATATGATGCTGTTTAAGTGGCTGCTGACAAGGATAAAAATGTCTGGAGCTGCTAATGCCTAAGGAATGTATAAAATGGCATAATGCCAAACAAATTACAATATGAATTGACTGACAGAAAATATTAAACGATTCTGCAGAGCTCCAGTGTGATTTAGAATGTGTGTGATGTTTGAATAGGGCAATTATTTGGCAAACTTACTATCAATCTTTGGCTTTTCTTCCCAGTAGCTTCCAGTCATGTCCTGTTACCTCTTTTGTCAAATGACCATGCCGTGGTAGTACTGTGCTAGTATGGTGTATCACCACACTATCACACCGATGGCAACTTGAATGTAGATTGACAGTGTCAAAATAGACGCAAGTAGGGGAAAAATGGTAGGTGGGACCATTTAATCAAGAAAGTGAGTGAGAAGAAAAGGGTTGAATAACTTCCTTGAAGACTTTTAGGAAGATACTCCCCTGAGTGATGAAGAGGAGAAATTTTCATAGCTTCTTGGACAATTTGGAAATAATAATTTTAGAGAGAAAGTTTCTACAATTTTTACAAATGTTTAGTTCAATCTGTAAGATCAAATCAGAACTGGGTTATGAATTTCTATAAATGTCCAGCTATACTGTACTTGTATCAGTGCTCAATTCTAGCACATTTAGATTTCATTTAAGTATGAAAATAGACTATTTGCAGCAGACACAAAACAAGTACATACATGCTAGGAAAAAAAAACACACACAACCAAAACAAAACCAAATGGACAACTAGAAAATACTGTGAACCTTACAAATCTAATAATACATATGAGAAAATTTGATACTTCTGTGTTACACACTTTGTTTTTCAAAACAGTAATATGCATAAATCTGACCATCTAACTAAGACTGGGTGAATTCAAACACTGAAATATTTGCTGAACTATGCACTGAATACATTACCATTTATGTATCATACTATGATTTTGGTAGAAAAGTCTAATCTAATAATGTGACCTGTCACTAATGAATTCAATCCAGCAATGAGAATTTCGAAGACTTTTATCTAAGGAAGAATGTCTTGATGGAATTGAAATAATTTTAAAAATAAATGTAAGTAGAAACACAATCTTGTTATGAAAAGCAGTGCTGTACTGTATACACAGCACTGTTTTTCTATTGAAAAGTTGTGTTAATTAATCTTCTTAGTCTGGTACCCAGAGAAAAGCATCCTCAGCTCCTCTTTTTTCAGCCAACAGAGGTAAGGATGTAAATCTTCTTATATTAAGTGGCTAAATGCACTGTCATTTAATTTTCTCACAGGAATAATTTTCCTAACAAAGGTATTGCAGAATGACCATGTTTTTACAGCAGAGTCAATCTACCATGTTATTGCACAGCATTTTTATAGTCTGTGTCTGTTCTCTTTAAGGGCAATGTGGTCAAGGCAGCAGCATCTGAAAAGAAAGACCAGTCTCAAAGGTCAGTTATTGTTCAACATGTTCATACCATTTGGGGATAAAGTAAGTCAGCTTTTCAGAATATTTTCAGCTCTCTTCATTGGGAAGTTTACACTAGCGGAAATCTCATTCTGCTATTTCTATTGCATTTCTGACTGGAAATTGTCATCTTTTGTGGCATTAAGCAAGTATCTTAAGATAACCTTTCCCTCTTTTTGCTATGTTGTTATATACAGTTCATAAGAATATGAATATATTTATTTAATTGACCATCTGTGTGACTCCGAGTCATGGTAACTGAATAGTCCCAGAACAATGACAAGAAGATACCATCCAAATCTATAAAGATCTAAATTTCAATAGGTGTTTGCATTTTTTGTTACAGTCAGTTGTTTTCTAATAAGTAATACAGAAAATTATATTGCAGAAATATGACATTTATATGTAGTGAGAAATCTCCAGCAACATGTAAAAATCTGTAATAAACAAGATTGCAAATTCAGGAAAAATAAGGAAACTCGTAAGAAAAAAAGCTATCATGCAAATGTCTGTGTGTTTGAAGTTGAGTTTTGATATCTAGATATCAATCTGGAAAATATGAAAATACTCTGTCTTCACTCATAACTACTTTTAGAGTCACATTCTCAATTGTCATCTTAGTTTCACTGAGAAATTCCGTTTATTATGAATTTATGATAACATTATCATGAATAAATGAGAGATGTTATGAACTTAGATGATGATAAATGGTTTGCCATTTTCATTATTGCTTTGATTTCTACAGAAATTGGATATCTTTTACAGCAAAATGAAGAAGTTACTCTGAGACAATGTGTTGAAGCCTTCACTTATTCTGTATCTTAATCCAGAAATACATGAAAGTGCATTTTTATCAACTCTCCAGTTTCTGCTTATGACTATAGTGAGAAATTAGGGTATATCAAGCATTTTTCATTTTTTGGTTTAACTGAGGACTGAATGGAATAAAATACTTCAATAATAACAATATTTTAAATGGTGATTTAAATTTAGATTTTTGAAGATCAAATTTCCAATGGTCTCAAACCTGGTTTGTAACTAAGCATTGATCTAATTAACCTGGAGAAGAGGAAACTTGGGGGTGACCTTCTTGCTCTCTACAACTACCTGAAGGGAGGTTGTAGACAGGCAGAGGTTGGTCTCTTCTCCCAGGCAGCCAACACCAGAACAAGAGGACACAGTCTCAAGCTGCGCCAGGGGAGGTTTAGACTGGACGTTAGGAAGAAGTTCTATACAGAGAGAGTGATTCCCCATTGGAATGGGCTGCCCGGGGAGGTGGTGGAGTCACCATCATTGGAGGTGTTCAGGAGGAGACTTGATGGGGTGCTTGGTGACATGATCTAGTTGTTTGATGGGTTGGACGCGATGATCTTGAAGGTCTCTTCCAACCTGGTTTATTATTGTATTATTGTATTCCCACTTCACATTATTCCTTTTGCTTTATTTTTCTGTAATGTATTTGCTACTATTCCTATGCCACTTCTGACAGCTATACAATGCAGACATACAGTGAGAAGGTCTGGTAAGTTTCTCAGTGTAGATGGATGCTTATATGTGATGTACATAGTAATACTTTTATTAAGTATTATTAAGTATTATTACATATTAAGTATATGTAAAAAATGCACTTGCTCTTCATACGCTTCTTTCTGCACATTACAGACCTTCACCAATGCAGCTTTGATGAATCTGAAATTTCATTAGTGTTAGGATTCACAATACTGAATAGAAAGTATCTATATCACTTGCTGAATGAAAATGTCCTCATGTGGGCTCACCATATTTGTCCTATAACTTCATAATAATTATTCACTCTTTAGTAAAATTCAGGCATTATTGTTAGAATATATGTCTTTTCCTGAGTCATTGTGATGCTTCTTTACATCAATGTTTATTTAGACAACTTTGAACTTATCAACTGTGGTGGAGTAGGAAGGTTCCCACACACACATAAAAGAATTCCACAGCTAACTCAGCCGGAGAAGCAGATGAAAGCTATATTTTACAAGCAGATATGGAATGCAATGAATATGTACAAAAACATACAATATTTACAATATATACAGAAATATACAGGAAACCTTTCCCCAGCCCCTACGGCCAGGGGGTTCGGTCTGTCCCTCCCTTCTCCCTCCCTACCTCCCCTTTTTCCCAAAAGGGTTAGAGAGAGAGAGAAAGGAAGGTAATTAAAAGGGAAAACTTTGTTAAAGCTCAAAGCGAATGCAAAAAGTTAGTTTTCTCTTATCTGGTTAGCAAGAATCGTTCCTGCGTAGCAAGCTGTTGCTTCAGAGAGAGAAAAGCAGGCCAGCCACAGTACAGGGGGAAGAAGAAGATGACTGACTGCCCCCCCCGACTGAAAGACTAAACCAGAACCTACAGCCGGGTTCCACCAATGAAACTGGATTAGCATATCTCTTGTTTTCATTTATATACCAAAATATTCAGCCAGAGTGTTCAGAAAGTGTCCTTCTCTTAAAGGCACAGCCTAAACCGGTCACATCAACATATTTGATTTTTTCCACAAAGGATTTATACAGTAATGCAGGAGGGGAGGCAAGAAATAACCATCCATTCTGACTTTCAGATCTTATTGGACAGCATTAAGTTCAGCTGCCTTCAGCTGCATATTCTGATATGAGATTTGAAGAAGATAAATGACAGATAAAGTTATTTTATCAAATAGTTCAATAGGGTATTCATATTTTACTTCACTTATGCTTGTTTTTAGCCACAAAATGAAGTCTACTTAATAGTTAAAGACATATACCAATATTTAACCACTTACTGTTTGATGTCAAATCTGACAATATTAATTTCAAAACTATCTATTGTGAAGGAAAATTAATTATTCTTTGAGTTGTAATTTATATACCAAATTTAGCCTTCTCAAACTTTTCACCAGCAAAGCAGAAATATGTGAAATTCTCAAACATTGATAAATGTTTGCTTTCCTTTATTATTTGTAAAGTTAAAGATTTATTACAAGAGAGAATGTGTTTATTTGATGTTAGTGTATGCAGCATGTTTGTACTATGCATGCAATTATTCTTAGGTGGTAGATGTTATCAGTGGACCTAAAGTACAGTCATATGGGGAAATTAAAATGCATCATGAATGAGCAGATAACTAATAGCATTAGAACATTTAGAAGCAATATTAACATGCAAATATATTTACATAAATAAATAACCTGACTGCATTACTGAATTTTATTAATTTAACCAATTAATTTGATTTCAATGTCAAAAGCAGTGCCATGAATCTAGAGTCTACTGGTTTCCTAATCATATACTCATCCTACTGATCTGAAAAATTATCCTCCCAGATCTTGAATTTTATCTAACTTCATGACTCCATTACTCAATGTCCTTGTCTAATGTCTAGAGTAATGTTTAGGATCTTTGCCTGGCATGAACTAGCTATGACAAAATTATGCTTTCTGAAGCTGGTCTGAGCTTGGAACCCTTTTTCTAATTCCTTGGCAAATGCTGAAAAGTGAAATTTGAAAGGCGTTAACATTGTAATGGATAGGAACGCCTTAATGGATTTAAATAGTGTTTAACTGTCTTGACCACTTCTGAAACAGTCAGATTTCTAAGCTTCAGCTAATTTCCCTAGTTTTATGAAACATTCCAATATTAATTGAAATAAATTACATATAACAAAAGAGATGTCTTTAATCTTCAGAATTTATTTCATAAAAAAAGGACAAGACATTAGGTTCTCCATCTTTTTGAGCTGTATCAATGCAAGGAGAGCTCTGTTCCAAATGAAGTGACAAAGCTGTGTACTTGGGGATGGCTTTTTGTTGTCATGTTTTGAAATATGCCATGTCACATCTAGGACACCTTCTGAAAAATATTATCAGAAGCTATTGTTTCATGACCAAGCTGTTATATCTGTCACTGAGCAAGACAAGCATTTTAAAATTCAGTTTTCTTATAAAATCGAGGTATTATGAATATGGACCATAAAAATCTGAAATTTTGTGTGAAAATGAATTAAGAAGTATTTTGGAAATCACTGTTGTTAATAGCACTTCCAGATAATAACCAAAATGCATAATAATCAAAACAGATTAACCAATGAAGTGGAAAAGCACCATATACATAAAGTAACACCACGCACAAGACAGCTGACATCGTACTTAGATCTGTGAGCCTCAAACAAGGCACTCAAGCAAAAAATTTAACAGATGCCTAAATTTGTGATGTAACAAATGGATTATCTGATGTCAGCATTTTAAGCACTCTGAAGAGCTCTTCTGGGTACTGCCTGAAGTAATGTCAGTGTTCAAGTACATTTATTACCTCACTGGGGAGATATAGATACACTCAGTTACCTTTTGATTTTTTGAGTTCAATAGCTTTACAGAAGCAGAGACATAATATAAATTATCTATTTAAAATTATTTCACCTTGAGGAGAGTAAATAACTCTCGTCAAGATGTGCATTTTAGTGTTTCGACCTACCACTGGATTTCAAAACAGGAAATTACTTTAATGTTCAAGAAGAGTAAGAAATTGATTATAAGGAAAATATCTGAAGCTTGAATTTATTTGACATTTTTCTGGTGATTATATTTGTTTGACTGCTACATTTAGAGTAACTAAAAGGAAACCCAGTAATCATTTACTTTAATACGATTTTTTTGGTGTGCCATAAACTGCTGGCACAATTTACTCTGTTATTCCACTGAGATAATGCCACATTTGTTTGTTTCTTGAAAGTTAAATTTAGTAAGTGGGGTTTTTTTTGCTGTTTGAGTCAAAATAAAACAACAGACTTGTTTCATGATACAGAACACTTTCTACACTTTTTAAGTGGTAATTTAATTAGGACATTTTCTAAAAATGGCTGCATCTAAGAATGTGCAGGAAAGGTACTTAAATATTAAATTGCCAAAATTTGACAGTTACAGTTACTAAAAGGTAAAGGATTAAAGCAAGAGACCTTGCTTTTCAGGTCAAAAAATCACTCAAGTGGGTAAAGCTGTGAGCTTGATTACATTGAAATGAATTAGTAAAACTGAGGAAAATTACTTGATCAAACTCTTAATTGGAAGAACTTTCATATTCAAAACTAGGATTCTTGTCACGGAGCATGACAGGAAAATCAGCAGTGCAAAAACTAAAATACTTGCTAGTGATTTGAAAAATGCAGGTTTAAGATGACAGTAGTCATGGATCAAGGTAAAGACATCAGTATCACTTAGCAAGCACCGTCATGGGCGAAAGACACTTGACATGGGTAAAATTAATTCATTTCCAATTAAAATGCATCTGAATTATGAGAAGCAAAGATAAAAAATTAAAACAACAACTTACTCCCACCCTCAGCCCATTCTCAGACTCAACTTCACTCCTTCATTTCTAACTTCTCTAGCCCCCTACCTCAAGAAATGCAGCAAGAATGAGGAATAGGGAGTGTAATAGCTCCTCCCTGTTCCTTCTTTGTCACACTTTTCCCCTTTCCAGCATGGGTCTTTCCATTGTGCTGTAGTCCTTATGGATAAACCTAGTCCAGCATGGGCTCACCATAGGCTGAAGTACTGCTCTACGATGGTCCTCTTTGCAGGATGTAGGGAATTCGCTGGTCCAACACCAGAGTACCTTCTTCCCTTTCTTCTCTTACCTTGGTGTTTGTGCTGCTGATTCTCACACTTTTAGTTTGCTTTTCCCCAGTTCCTCTCTACTAATTGGGCACTTTTGCCCTATGTTCTCACAGAAGTGCCACTAGCTTGGCTGCTGGACTTAACTTGTGCCCTGCGGTGGGCCTGTTGGAGCTGTCTGGAACCAGCTGTATCCAGCATGGGGGCAGCACAATTGGAAAACCAAATTATTGTCTGCAAACAAAATAAATCACTGGTAACCTAAGAATTACTATTTATCAACCTGTGTACCATAAATAAGACAGCAGCATTCACAAAAGATTCCCAAAAATACACACAAGGAAAAAGAGGCTTGATAACAAAATAAATTTAATAATGGGGGAAATTGTAATGAACTATTACAGAATAATAACCTGTTTGCATTAAATATTGTTGTGGAACATAGCAGAAAAGTTAGTGTTGGCTTTTGTGATAAGATTATGCTGAAGACCCATGACTAGATTTAAATGGTCACAGATACCTTTACAGGACTTTTCTAAAAATACTTCTTCATGCCAAAATCTAATAAACTGTACTATTATACTGACAACACAACATACATACTTGGAACAGTGATAGATGTATCCATTGTCCTATATATCAGCTGTAGTGTCAAAGAATCAGCTGGCATACCAGAGATTACTTTTTTATGGTGCTTTTGGTGTTGAGATGATAGAAATATGCATTGAATTAATTGATAAGAAGCTTGTTCAATTTAAATTATACTACATGCAAGTTTATAGTTCTCTAACACAGATTACTCATTTCCAATTTCTCTCTTAAAAAAAAATTTGGTAACATTTGATAGCTTAGTCAATGAAATTAAATCATATGGGCTATTTTTAAATTAGTTTTAAAGAATTATTTAGGTCAAACACGCAAGGCTTGCCTTCAGAGTGTTTCCCAGGAGAGCTGAATTCTCTAACAAATGGTTTGGAAGCTTTCATATAAATAACAATTGAAAAACATACAAGCATAGTAGCTTGGAAAATGGAAAAATATCACTGAAGAAACTAAAATTAAAATGAATACTTTTCTTCATTTACACATTTTAAAAAGACAGCATAAATGGCATAAATTTAAAGTAATTGGAATAGCCATAAATGGACTACAAGATTTGAAAGAAAATTTAGTCTTACTGTATTTTGCATCTATGTAAACAGTCACACAGGTTGTCTCTTCCTCATGCTGTGTTTTGCCAATAATAATATGGTTAGTCATTATGTCTTTATAATGTACGGGTAGAATGAATACATAGCTTTCGTTTTCTTATATTAAATTTAGAGTCATACACAATGACACATTGATCTATTAAGGTGTTAGGGAAATCAGGAAAGTAAATGGTACTGGCAAAAGATGAAGCAGTGGAAGTCTACAATGAAACAGAAGTCAGTTAAAACAATGGGCTTTGAGGGCCCAAAACTTAAAAAATGGCTTCATATTATAGGATTTGTGTTAGACTACTTATGAGACAAAGTGAAATATATAAAAACTACTTTTTCTATGGGAATTTCAATCATAAAAGTAAGGATGATTGCAGAACCAGCTAAAGATAAAGCAAGGTGAATGAAAGAAGATTTGAACATGAACCAAAAATATGGAACAGATGGAAATGAAATAATAAGGTTTAGACTGTTTGCTTACTTTTCTCTTAACACTTCACTAGTCTTAATAGTACTTGGAAAAATCTCACATGAACATTACACTGGAATATATCCAGAGGAAAACAAAAAGCAACAGATCTTTAAGCTCAACCTCAATTAAATTGTATGATTCCTGAATAAATATGAAGGACTTAGATAAAAGTGTCTGGAGACTTGTAAAAAAATTTGAAAGGACATGAATAATAAATGAGTGATTAACTTAAGGAAATAAGAATGAGATATTCAGGATTATATGAGTATATAAGTATTCCATAAAAAGGTTTTAATAGAGTTTCTGCAGATAAATACTAAAAGAAGGAAGGCATTGTGCCTCTTTTGCGTTCTCTTCCCGTCAGCATGTGTGAATACTTAGACAGGACTAATAAAACCGCAAACATAATTCAGCTTTAATGTCCTATTTTCAGCATAATGACTTGCTGATATAGACAAGGTTTCTATGTATTTAGTAACCTAAATCCATTTCTTTTCTACAGATATGTCCTGTTTCCTTCTGTAGGCATGCAATTTTTTATTTCTTCTTTTAATTAAATATGCCATCCTTCCAAAGAGCAATATTTCCTTTGTTTTGACCTACATTCATTTATTAATCTCTGGTCTCCTAGCTTCAAAAAATGCTAAATCCTCAAGCCCTAAACACACATTTCTAACATTCATACAACTCTGTCATACCTTCCTTTCTATTCCAGATTTACAAATATAATTCTTTGCATTGGAACTGATCCATCATCCTCGTCTTTCTTCAATTTTCTACATTATCCTTTAAGAGACTGAGGAGACCATAACTGTAGGCAGTATTCAAGCTGTAGATGAAGTCATATAATAAAGTCTCTTTTCCATTCTCTCTTGTTTTCTAATAATTTTGAACATTTATTTCTTGCTACTACTGAGCACTTACATGATTTTTTATGGAACAATCTGCAGTAAAACAAGATCTGCTCCTAAATGGTATTGGCGAGTTCGGAATCTGTCATTTCTAAATCACATTTGTGCCTCTCTCTTCTCTCTGATCTACATCATTTATTAATATTTTGAGCAATACAGATTGCAGCACATATGTCTGAGGAGTTCCACTGCTGACATAACTGTTCTCCTGAAATAATTTGCTCCTGTTCTGTTTCTTATTTTAACCAGTTAGCTATATGAGGATCTTTCTCCTGTGCCCTGACAGCTTAAATTCTTTTGCTGAGAGTATTTGCCAACAGTATTTTTGGAAACCCAAACAGTCTTAGTTCATCCAAGTTTACACTGCCCCTGTGTTGTAGAATCAGTCACTTCTACTGTTTGGGAAGTTTGAGCAGAAACATTCACATTACTCTTTAAAGTGTTAACCTACTTTTCACACATAATATAGGGCAAAATTTTATATGTTTGCTGAGTCACATAAGAAAACTGTGATGCATGGTATTATTCCTTTTTGCAGTAATAGGGTGTGCAGGCCTGCTGTAGGTTACTGGTAATGCGCATGCAGCACACAATCAGGAGAGGTACTTCTAGGACAATCTTCCTCTCCTATCTTCCTTTCTTCCTCTTCAAAAAGGTGATCTGATGTCATCTTGTGCTGGCACTCTCTGCTGTAGACAAGTATCAAATGAGTTTTCCTTATCAATATGAAGTTCTGAGGCCATATAGTATAGTAGTCTTCATTAAGTATAACATATTAACTCATGTGTCCATTAACTGTAGCTCTTGCAACATTCTTATTCCATAAAATACTCAGTCATGAGAAATGAAAACCAACACCGTACACAACACTTTTTTCACACAATTAAACTAATAATTTTAAGGCATTTTAGTGGTTGAAGTAATGCAAAGTGGTATCCTGTTTATCTTTGATAATCAGCCATAAGAGAAAGAATATAAACAGGACAAGGAGATGTAGCTAGTGATGGCCCTGTTCCAGTTCATTTATCCAGTTCCAAATAATTAATTTATTTATTTCTGGTCTTCATTTAACTTACAAAAAAAAAAATACTTTTGCTAGTTTTTAACCTCTACATCATAATTTTGTTGTTTTCACTGTGTCTGTTTGTCAGTTGTTCCTGTTTATTTCTTTTTGTCATTTAGATTTTTATAGATCTCTATAGTATTTTAGTCAAAGAATTAGCTGAAAACCCACTTGTACTTCTTGAGCATCCTTGAGCTTGCTATGGGATTACAGGTGTGTGACCAGAATCCTGACTGCAATTCTGAAAACATGTGATATACATCCTATATTTGTGGGGACTTTCTCCACTGAGTCTTTGGCAGAATATAACTAAAAGTTCCTATTGCTTCATTGGCTTTAATAAGTCTGCTGCCAATAGAGAGCTCTCCCATTAGAAACTGCAGGCTATATAACAAATTCATATCTCGCTCTCTGTATTTGTTTGTATTTCATATGTACTAATTGAATCACAGTTTTGGATTATGTGGTTAATAGCTTTCATTAAGCAAACTGAAAGCTAAAAATTAATGTGAATTTACAAGCAAAATACATACTTCAGTACAGCTACTATTATACAGAGAAAAGGGATTTCTTATTGTTTACAGATATGATTCTCCCTCTCTTGGATGATATTTGCTCTTTGCAGGCTTGACATGGATATGAATAACAAATTACCAGGTTAGTCTGAGGGATTTGGGCTAAAACAGTTGGTCCATGTTAACTTAGGACTTAGTTTTGGCACTGAGATTAAGCCCCGACTAACAACATTTATACTTTGACACAACACAATTTTAAAGCTTTTATAGAACTATATAGATTCCCATGCTGCACAATGATATCAGCCACCATGAGCATTTTTGCTGTGGATATACATTTTATGAGTATCAAACCCTGTGTAAGGCATGCATTTTCTGACAGAACAGGTAAGAGACCTCCAGAAATTGCCCCACACGCAAATACCCTCTTCCATGGCATTGTTAGTCCCATCTCTTGAAGGCTCATGAAGAGCCTCGAGCACGTGACCTGTGAGGAGCATCTGAGGGAGATGGGGTTGTTCAGTCTGGAGAAGAGGACGATGAGGGGAGACTTCATCACTCTCTGCAACTACATGAAGGGAGACTGGAGCAAAGAGGAGGCCAGCAGAGGAGGAGCCAGCAGCTGACCAGCAACAGGACTAGGGGAAATAGTTTCAAGCTGCTCCAGGGGAGATTCAAGCTGGATGCTAGGAAATACTTCTTCACGAAGAGGGTTGTCAAACATTGGAATGTTCTGCCCATAGTAGTGGTGGAGTCATTGTCCCTCGATGTGTTTAAGCAGCATGTGGACCTGTCATTTAGAGATACGATTTAGTGTTGACCCTTCAGTGCTGGGTTGAAGGTTGGACTGGATGATCTTTGAGGTCTCTTCCAGCCATATGTTTTCTGTGATTCTGTGATCTCCTGATTCTGCCAGAAGACTGAGCATATTTTGCACCTATTACATCATCCTCTTTTCCCACAAAGTCTGAGTCAGTGACAAAACAACTGAGTCAGATTGCATATACTGAGATTTATGCTACAACTGACCGTTCACTAGTCTAGTAAATCATTCATTTATGTGCATGTGAGAGAAATGAAAACTTTTATTCTGGAGATATCTACTATTATAACTGTCATGAATGAAAATTCTAAATAAATTAAATTCAGCTCAAACATAAGCTTTGTCAATAAGGCTGGTTTTGTAATTTAGATCTTAAGTAATTTGCAGAATAACGTCTCTAGGAAAGTTTTGAAATGTGCAACATGAATTTTTTGGTGAATTAATTCCGTTGGAAAGAATTCTAAGAGGCATAGGGCTTTTTTTAGGGCAAGGGTGTATTTTGCATATTGACACTGCAAATATTAAGAAAATAGTGCTTTAAAAGATTAATTGTAATACTATGTACTAACCAAAATATTGAGCAAGGCACAAACAAGAAAGAGGAGGACAAGAACGTATTTGAAGAGTTTTCACACAAAGTTCCTGTTTCTAGGGAAGCCACTTCTTTCTCCTGTAATTCTTACTAATCCATCTATCTCAAGGTCCCTCAGACAGTGCAGATCATAATCTGGTATTTTGTGAAATGGGAAAAAATCAAACCAAAAAACCACAAAAACCATGCATGCATGTATATGTATGTATATCTGTTACAGTAGAATAAGTGTATGGGGGGTAATAAACTGCAGAAACTGTAGAAGATTCACGTGGGCAACATCATTTTGTAGTTCACAAAGAAACCTGCACACAGCAGCCATTGTATTTTTGTTTGCAAGAGTTTTCACCTTACTCAAGTATTTTCTTTTGCTGTGTAGCTAACTTCTGTTGTGTCACTGCAACATTTAACATTTTTAAATAGTAAGTGCATAAGACATCCTACTTTTATTAATCACTCACTGAACTTTGCAGCTTGCTACATATTATTTTCCAGCAAAGAAGGATAAATCTGGCTATGCATGTAGCTGCCTGGTTTGAATTCAGGTTTTGACCCAGAGACCAGATATATCTACTACACTTGTGCCTACAGGCAGACTAACAGTGCTAAGCTTCAGCAAGCACTGCCTGCCATCTCTCTGCCTCATTTAATGTCCACTTTTGAGTGAAATAGAGGAATTCACAGAACTAGACATCATTTCGGGATGAGAATTGGTAATTTTTCAATATCTATCATCACCTACATAAGGCTGAATCCTGTCCACGTGACTACTTCTACTCTACTACTTCTACTACTTCTGCCCCATCTTTGACTTCAGAAAAGCTAGTTTGTGCCAGCTCTAGAAGTGTAATCATGAAGACTTGTGACACTGTTCAGCACATACTCTGAAACTCAAAATGTCAGCAAACAGAGTGTCTAAAAAATATACTAATTTGATGAAAAGAACATACAGAATGATACAAGATCTTAGAAAGAATACAAAGTTTAACATTGGGTATGGGAAACTTGACATATGCACCCCTGTAATGCCAGGTCTTTTGTGATGACTGAAAAATATAATTGATACTGGGTTTTTCCCCAAGACACTTTTAATTGAATATTTGTCAGTTTTCTGTTCCTCTAAGCAAATCACATCCAACATTTCTGTGTTTAGTCTCTGTCTTCATTTCATCTCTCTTACCAGTCAAGTTTGGGAGGAAGGAAATAGGTTTTGCCAACTACATTTTTTGAAACAGAAGAGGTGTAAAGACTATTTTTCTGTTAGTTTCTACATAGATTCCATTAGGTAAAGAGCACAACAAAAATATTAACATATTAAATATTAATTTTAAGTGTTAGCCCGATTTTAAAGAAGGACATCGAGACACTTGAACGTGTCCAGAGAAGGGCAACAAGGCTGGTGAGAGGCCTTGAGCACAAGCCCTATAAGGAGAGGCTGAGGGAGCTGGGGTTGTTTAGCCTGGAGAAGAGGAGGCTCAGGGGCAACCTCATTGCTCTCTACAACTACCTGAAAGGTGGTTGTAGCCAGGAAGGGGTTGGCCTCTTCTCCCTAGCAACCAGCACCGGAACAAGGGGACACAGTCTCAAGCTGCGCCAGGGGAAGTTTAGGCTCGAGGTGAGGAGAAAGTTCTTCACCGAGAGAGTCATTCGCCATTGGAATGGGCTGCCCGGGGAGGTGGTGGAGTCGCCATCCCTGGAGGCGTTCAAGAGGGGACTGGATGTGGCACTTGGTGCCATGATCTAGTCATGAGGTCTGTGGTTACAGGTTGGACTCGATGATCTTCGAGGTCTCTTCCAACCTTGGTAATACTGTGATACTGTGATTTATATAAATAATAAATTTTAAAATTATAATTCATCAGACTTGTTCCTCACATAATCCTTATGAACCAGGATTCTACATCATTAAGTTCTACATCATTAAGTAAAGTTAAGCATGCCTTGGCTGCTAATTCTACTAAAAGTCTACTGCATCAAGTTACTGACTAGCCTTTTCCTCCCCAAGCAAATGAGTGTCTCTTTACAGTGTTACAATATAACTAGTGAAAGCAGACAAACTGCAAGTACTCACCTTCTGAATGAGGAATATCTAAAAATATTCTCTCAGAAGTACAGAAACATATATTAATTCTACTTTCCCTTGAGTCTTAAAGTGAAAGTGAAAGATAAAAAGCCCTGGATCTTAAATTCTTGTATATGTTTGAAATATTATTCACGGAGCCTGAAATTTTATGAGGATGATCCATTTCCATCATCCATCAACTTTAAAATTGTCAAAATAATTCCCACATTTGAAAATGCTTTGTTTGCTTTCAATAAAATGGGAACATTTTCTTTACAGGGTTTAAAATTTTATTTTCATGTTTGTAACTGCAAATATATATATATATACACACACATATATAAAAATAACAAGTATTACAAAATCTTCAAGTGTTATCAGGACAAAGCATATCCAGTCAAAGATATTCATCAAGCAGAAGAAAAAAAATTACTTCATATCCAGCTGAAGGAATGGAGTTTACCATTTATTTACAAATGACAGGCTGCAGGGTTCTTTCTATGTCTTTGGTCTGCAATCTGGAAGAAAAGTTGTGTGCCCTCCATACTCACACAGCACTTTTGTCTGCTTAAAATGACCCAATCACAAAGGGGAAATATGAAAGCCTTCTCCCTGTATTTCACAGTGAGGGTGAAAGCTTCTTTCAGACGCCGTATGAACCTCCCCAGTTCCTTCTGAAATAGTTTCCAAAACTTTTGAAAAAATTCACCCTTAGAGTAATAAGAATGCTATATATTCCCATTAGGAAATGGTCCCTGTTTGGGGGACTATTTACAATGTGTTTTGTGGTGCAGGCTTTCCTTAAGCCAGCTGCATATCTCACCTTGGACCTACTTGAAAGCAGAACTAGAACATAAAGAGGACTCCAAACAGCACTGCCATCTCATCAGCCCAGCACATCATCCTTCTGGCATCCCACTCCTGAACTGCTCCTGCCCTGTAGACCTTTCTCAGTTGCACCTGCCTTGTGGAGCTCTGCTCCACACTATATTGCACCTTGTAAATATGCCTCAGGTCTTGATTTGGGATCTGCCAAGTGGCTTTTATTGTAATTTCCTTAGCATTTAGCAAGCATTTTCATCTGTTTTTTTGTTTGTTTGCTTGTTTTAGTTCTTTTCTTCCCCCCCCCGATTGGAGGAAAATTACTTTGAAAGTTCTGGTTGGAAAACTGAATACCAACAAACTTTCTATTCAGCATTCAGTAGAGAATTCCTATTAGTTTAAATTATGAAATTATGCTTCACTTCTCTCTTTTATATCACACCATGAGGTATTAACATCCAAAGAGGGCTGCTATTCTTGCTTAAAAGCAAACTACTGTGTTTTTATTATAGGTTTGCAGTAGAGGTGGGCTACCATTAAATTAGAGATTGCTATTAAACTGTTTGGAATGTAAGAACCTTATAATGGAGCTTGCAGTAATATTGCATGCAGGCATTCTGAAATCAGGGCCTGATAGTTTGGGAAGGAAAAGGAGAAGGGAAAAACAGTACAGTCTTCTGTTATGATTGCTGTTGTGATTCTTTATTTTACTGTAGCAGTGAGCTGCTCTGTAAAGAACTGAAATTGCTGATACAAGGACTACAGGGGAAATTTTTCTGTCCTTTAACTGATGCAAGCCCCAGTGACTTCAAAGGGAGCATCAGAAATGTAAGAAAAGACAGAACTGACTTCAGGACTTTAAGTCAAGGTCTCGTTTCACAGATGCATCTAAATCAGGTCATGAAATTTCTGAGCTTCTGCTGGGTTGTTAGACATTTTTCAACAAGGCTTTTTTTTTTTTTTTTTTTTTCTAAGTAGCATACTGTTTTCTGGCAAAAAAAATTCTCTAATCTCCTATTTCTGATGATGATGTGTAAGTCATAAGGTTTCTTTCATTGGTCTTTAATGTTGATATTTTATATCAGTCTTACAAAATCATTTGCCTTTCTCACATATCTTATTTCTTTCTGAAATGTTTACTTAGGAATTATACTCCAGGATATAATTTGCCATCCATGTACCTCTATTCTGTTCAGCCATAATAGGATTTAGTGGCAGGACTCAGTCACGCAGTCTACAAAATGCTGATGCATTTTATTTAATGCAGGCTAACATTTCTTTGAGTAACATTTGCCCCATTTAAAACAAAATAGCAAACAATTCTGGTACTGTAGATGATTTTCTAATCCTGCATATACAATTGCACTAACACTACAGCAAAGCAGTTCTAGGCTAGAACCAGCCCTTCCCATTTTATCTTCCCCAACTGCGTTTGCATAACAGCAGGATCCCAGTGACTACTGGTTGGAAATATATAAATGTCCAACTCGATCACAGTTATGGGTTTGTGTCTGGTGAGATTCTGATAGCGAAGGAGGGGGTTCCTGGTGTGGTCTCCTGTAAGAAGCTTCCAGAAGTTCCCTTGGTTCCAAGTTGGATCCTACTCTGGCCAAGGCCGAGACAATCTTTGATAACATATTTAAGAGGGGAAAATCTGTTGGGCAAGGTCTCTTGTTTTGGGAGCTCTTTTGTTTGTGAGAGGAGTGATATGAGGGAGACAACCATGCAGACACTGAGGTAAGTGAGGAAGGAAGGAAGGAGGCACATTAAAGATGGCACACACAATGAGCCAGCAGGATGTGTCCTTGCAGCCCTTAGGGATCAACAGTGGGCCAGAATCCTGTCTGCAGCCCATGAAGGACCCCATGTCAGAGCAGAAGACTGTTTCTGAGGACAGCCATGACTGAGGAAAGCACTGGTGTTAATCCATTTGGCCCATACTGGTAGGAGAACTTCATGGAGGACTGTCTCCTGTGAGAGGCATATCATGTTGCAGCGAGGGAAGACTATAAGGAGTTTTCCCTATGAAATGGAAAGAGGAGCAGGAACAACATGGAATGGACTGGGTCTGAGCCAAACCCCCATTCCCTGCCTTGCTGTTCTGCTGTGGGGGTGGAGGTAGCAGAGCTGGTCCTGTGAAGAAGGGAAGGATGGGAGGAAGGTGTATTTATCATTCTCCTACTCTGATCCAATTGGTAAATTGGTGGGGTCTTGTGGTTTAAATTAAATTGGGTTTGTTTCCACAAGTCATGTCTCTTTTGCCTGTGACCATAACTGGTGAGCGAGTCCTCCCTATCTCGTGCCTCAGCCCCTGAGCTGTTATATTTTTTCTCTACATCCTACACAAGAGGGGTAGGAGTGAACAAGCAGCCTCATAGTATTTAATGCTGGGTGTGTGAGTTTAAACATGACAACCAAGTATTCTGCAATGGAACAATCACAAGTATGATACATGGCATGGGAACACCTGCTGAATTGGTTGATAACTGGAGAGAGAAGGAGGTAGTAAAGCTCAGCCTCTAAGCCTTCCTTTTATCATTGCTGAAGGAGCACTTTGCAGATGGTGTTTCAAAGTAAGTAGAAAAATGTACAAATATATCAACTCATAGTCATTAGAGAGGAAGTTTAAAGGTGGAAATGGTCCCTAGTGGTTGGACTTGGTGGTCCTGAGGGTCTTTTCCAACCTGAATGTTTCTGTGAGTCTGAGAGTCTGAGATTCTTTGTTCAAGTGAGTCTGAGAGTCTGAGATTCTTTGTTCAAAACAACTAAGAAATGTAGCAAGGTCTCAAGGCAAGGATGAATTTCATAAACTTTGAAAAATCTATGTATTAAAGAATGCAAAGCATTTTTAGAATAGGAAGACAGAAAAATTATGTTCATATATTTATAACTTTTTTCTGTATGTTCTCAGGACCATTATACTTCCTTCTCCTAGTTTAGAGAGATGTCAGCTACCTGTTGTTCCTGTTTCTCCAGGATATTTGGTTCCAGAAGGGTACATAGGTTTACAGGAGTTTCATTTGGTTTATGGCTTTTCTTTCTTCACATAATCCTTTCTATATCTACTGTTGTTTCATTTCAAAAAATTGTTAGAAACTGGAAAGATCTAAACACAGGGCAGGGAATAATGTTGGGTTTAAAATTAAATCAGATCTGTTACTGGTACATAAACAGACTTGAAGTTTGCAGGTTTTGCTATATCTTCAACATTTGCTTTGGAAGAAATGTTCCAGCTCACTCACATGTTGCTTTTGAGCAGAGCCAACTCTTGAAAAAATGACCAGATGAACACAAAATTTCTTCTTCTTGTTCCTCTTAACACATCAGGAGTGATTAGTGACAGAAATCTCTGGTAGCTAAAATTCTGTCAGAACTTTCATCCACAGGGATTTATACTGCTGTTAAAAATTGGTGGTAACTCTTTCAGTTCACAGCTAAAATATCTCTATCAATTCGTACACACCAATTTACATCTAAGCCAGAAGAGGGGTGCTTTTCTTTCATTTCCTTTCATGTCAATTGGCTTGGATATTTTTGATTTAAAGATATTTAAAGTCATACTACCAGGCATGTCAACCGCTTTGATGGAAGTGAAAAGCTTTAATCTCTACCTCTCTGGGGCTCATAGATAATTTCCCGTAGGAGAATACAATGAATCACTTGATCTCAACTAGCTTAGATGAAATTCTAAGGTGGAGAATATGGTGTCTCACATCACTGAAATCCCTTCAAGTAGATTTACTAGGCACCCTGATGTTTTCCTGATGTTTTTTATTAGTATAAATTTAATCTTGTCAGAAAGTAACCTACCATTTTCAAAAGCAGCAATATGTTAATTTCTACTCATATCCATATTCTTTCCTTTTTGGAAAAATGTGCAGCAGAGATATGAGAGAATATACACAAAAAGCACAGCAACGCAAATTAGAGAACCACATAAGCACACAAAGCTGTCAAAGACAAGAAAAGCAGCGTGAGGCTTCAGAGTCAGACCTCAGGACAGTAGTTGATTTTAATTTTTAAAAAAATGCAGTAAAAGATGTTGAGATAGTGTGTATCATATTTGCTGATCAACATATTTGCTGGTTTTTGCTGATCAACAAATACTGTGAAATAGATGTGGAAATCGATGAGCTACAGATGATTAGTTTATCCTCTGCACCTGTGCAGAGATATTTTTACCTAGAAAAGATGTAGCCATTGAGTTTGTTAGTAGGAGAAATGCAAACCGCAGTTCAGGGAATAATACCATCTTCTGAAGCATAAGACAAAAAGAAGACAATGCTACTGGAAGAATCCTCTCTTGAACATATAAATCACCTGGTGATGTGATGATTACATTAAGAACTGAGGAGTGTCTCAACAAAAATAAGATCATCCTGAACTACCCATCTGATGTTTCATCTCTGCCCACCACAGCAGCTGCCCAGGGTGTGTTGTGGACAGTGGATGGCAAAGAGGTTGTTTGTCACTGACCGCTGCAGACACACGGAGGATCCCCTTGGAAATCCACTTATGCATTGCTGATGTGAGGCAGGTGGAGCTACGATGAATGAACCATGAACATAATAAAAACCCTGGGCTATGCCAACTTACTGGTGGGATGTCACCAGGGACATCTGAGGCTGAAGGCAGCATCCCAAGATGTTTCTCCCCCTCCTTCCCCTGCACCAAAGAAGGACCACGGGGTGGTAACTTACTCTCCTGCTCTCCCTGTTCTCTCTTTCCCTCTCTCTCCCTTTTCTTTCTTCTTCTGTTTTATTTGCTTCACTCTCTCTAATAAATAGTCTTGTCTTGATATATGACCTCATTTGTGTCTTAATTTTATTCACTGGAATGTTCAAAACGAATGATTTCTCATTCCCAACTTCTGGACTGAGACAGCTACCTTAGTCCTTATCTTCTGGACTGAGACAGCTACCTTAGTCCTTATTTTAGTCCTTGGGTAAAGAGGAGGAAACAATTAGGGGAGAAAAAAAAAAAAAAAAAAAAAAAAAGAAAAAAAAAAAAAAAAACACACACAGTTTGGGGGGAGGAATGTATGTGGGAAGATATTGGTATCAATCAGCTCCTACTAAGTGCAGAAAAAATACCAAGATCTATGAAGTCATTAGGAGGAAATCTCCAATTGGCAGGAAAATAGCAATATGAAGGAAAACTGGATTGAAAAAATCCTGGGAATAGCATAGGCCATGACTACATGAAGATATTATTAACAATATGTACAAAAGCCAATCTTATTCATACAACTACCTTTCTTTTTCTGTGGGAGGTTACATATATATAGATATATAAATACACACACACACACACATATATGTATCTCATAGGAAGAGTACGAGGCCCTTTTGTATTCATTAGCAAGTAAGAATTGTCTCCCACAGACAAGTACTTAAAAGCCAGCAGCCCTGACCTGAATTTGTATTCAACAGTCTGTATTCCAAAGTGTTAATGGAGATCTCTGTCATGATCCTGCAATGTGCTCTTGAAGCAAAGGCAGCAAATTATATCCTGGACTGCACATGGCAAATTATTGGCAGCACATCAAAAGAGGTGGTCTTTCCTCTCTATTCAGTACTGGTGAGGCCACACCTGGAGTACTGTGTCTAGTTCTATGCTTCCCAGTACAACAAAGATAGATATACTGGAAAGAGTCTAATAAAGGACCACAAAGATGCTGAAGAAACTGGACAAGGGCATCTCTCCTATGAGGAAAGCCTGAGAGAGCCGAGGTTGTTCTGTCAAGGGAAGAGAAAGATCAAGAGGAATCTCATCAATTTCTACAAGTACCTGAAGGGAGAGTGTAAAGAAGATTAAGGTAGGCTCTTTTTCAGTGGTGCACAAGGTCCAGAGGCAATGGGCACAAACTGAAGCACAGCAAGCACCATTGAAACATCAGAAATACTTTTTTTCACTGTAAGAGTAAAAAAGGATTGGAGAGGTTCTCAAATCCCTGTCCTTTTAGATACTAAAATACTGTCTGAACAACGTCCTGGGAAAGTGGCTCTCCTTAAGCAAGGGGGTGGACAAGATGACTACCAGAGGTCTCTTCCAACCAAAGGTTTTCTGTAATTCTATGATTGTTAATACAGGAAAAAAGGTAGAGGCAAATACGGTGAAAGTGCTGGTACTGTGCTAGTAAGACAAGGGGAATGAACAGTAATTACAGATAACTTAAGTCTAGCATCAATCCCTACCAAAATCAGACAAAAGATGATATAGAATTCAAGTAGTCAAGTACTAAAAAGTAATTCATTACAGACCAGTGCAGCTTTAAAGAAACAAGTTTTTGTAAAAATTCATGCAATGGTATTATTTTATTCAGTCATAGATTTGGCTGATACAGACTACTGTTTTGATAAATGGTGTATACAGCATTTTATGTGGTTTCATACATTTCAGGGGAAAAAGAGCAGTGTACATTAAATCAATGGAGTTTGTATTAAGGGGATTAAAAGAAGATTGTAATATTGAAATAACAAGACATTACAAACAAATCAGTTCTGCTGTCCACCATGATAGGTTAAAACCTCCTGGCAAGATATTTATAAGCGTGGACAAGCATTCTATCTAGATTATTTTTTTAAATTAGATGCTAATAATAAAACACAAGCTAAACATATATGGGGAAAGAACATAACTACAGGATGAGTTCAACCCTTCAAGGTAAATTTGATAAAATTACTTCAAATCAGATTACTTAGAATCTCACTATATTTTCATGAAGATTCCTTGGTGCTCAGCTTTACAGTATGCAGCATTTGAAGTGGACCTGACTTCTGACAAATACCATGAATGGAACTATTTCAACATATATAGAATAGAATCTATTCTATATTAGAATAGAATAGAATAGAATAGAATAGAATAGAATAGAATAGAATAGAATAGAATAGAATAGAATAGAATAGATCAGGTTGGAAGAGACCTTCAAGATCATGGCGTCCAACCCATCAACCAATCCAACCCACCTAAACAACTAAACCATGGCACCAAACACCCCATCAAGTCTCCTCCTGAACACCTCCAATGATGGTGACTCCACCACCTCCCCGGGCAGACCATTCCAATGGGCAATCACTCTCTCTGTATAGAATTTCTTCCTAACATCCAGCCTAAACCTCCCCTGGCGCAGCCTGAGACTGTGTCCTCTTGTTCTGGTGCTGGCTGCCTGGGAGAAGAGACCAACATCTGCCTGTCTACAAGGATCTAGAGGGACTAGATTTAAGACTAAATCTTAATTCAAATCCAGAGAATAATTCAATAATACTTAATTCAGATAATTCAATAGATTATCTGGGAGCAAGTATAAAATTAGTACGGGCAGCAATCTCTCTAGATACCACATCTACAGTTTCTCCAGAGTCAGACACTGGTGTGGATAAGTTAGAGACACATCTTTAAAAGAAAATGCATAGATATGTGGAAAGAAATAAAGACAGAAAGGATCACTGATGTTTTGGAAAAGTAGCTCTGGAGAGAGTCTGTATTTTGTACAATGTTTGTAGCTATAACCTGTCATGTAAGTCTTAAAGACTCCTCTGTGCTTCATGAAAAGAAGCCTGAGAATTTTCTCAATGTATAACATCTTCTTGGGGAAAATAAAATAAGTTCCTGATACTCTCAGATCTAGTGCAGAAAGTTATAGCAGGATGTAATGACTGCAATGGGAAGGTGCCCAAGTAGAAATGAATAGAAGATTGCTTCCTAAGAAAAAGGGGGAAAAAAAAAAAAAGGGAAACAGAATACTAATTGAAACATTATATTAAGATAGACTCTTATTTTTAAATCAGATATTTTCCATTTTAAAAGAGACATTTTCCAATAAAATCAGCAAAAGCAGACGATGTTACTGGCTGCACATGGAAGCAAGTGGATCTAAACTGCTAAGCTTTTATGTAGGAGATAAGATGTTCTGCGAATTTCTTCTGGCCTTAATTGACATACAAATAAAAATAAAATACTTTTTTTAAAAAAACCTCCAGAAATCTGATTTGGCGGGATTTTTCTGTCTAATAACTCTCCTGACCTCCTTGTGTTCTACTTACTACAGAACAAGTGAAAGCAGAAGCCCAGGGGAGTCAGCTGTAAGGATTTCTGATGAATTTTGGAAAATCCTTTTGCAGCCAATTTGGAAAAGCCATTCCCAGCATTCTACAAAGGAAAAGCACATGTTCTCCAGAGCACCTTGCCAATGACAAAAATATTCAAAAGTTCTGGTTCCAAATCTTGTAAGATTACACAGATACTCTACAAGAAGATTTTATTTGCAAGGTTATACACTGGATGAAATTTGGCAAAAAAATGGGAAATGGCATCTTCATGCTTGAGTGCTAGAAACAATCTTCTGAAGGTTCATTAAGGAATTAAGTGGTGATGCTAGAAAAGTCTAGTTTAAATTTTATTCAGTAATTGATTAGTTAAGCTTTTTAACTGATTTCATCTAATTGAAAAAAATAATTATGCATTAGCTTATGAAAAAAAGCAGAACCACATGCATTAACCTCCCAAGTGCCCATGTAATCTTTTTGCCCTTGCCTTCATTCTGGTTTTACCATTCTTAAGTTATTATATTCAGTGAGTAGAACAAAAGTGTGAAAATGAGATTAAGTAGTCACTTAGGACCCTGCTGTGTTCAATGGCTCTTGCACCAGGTTCATATTTTGCTAGGGACTGAACCATCAAACTTTACATGATACTACATGATCTCCTAAATGTAAGGAAGATACACAAATATATAATTTAGGGAGAGTGGTGATAGAATACACTTCTGTCTTCATTTAAAGAGTGGCCAGAAATAGTTTTACTCCCAGAGGAAGTACAATAAAGACACTGTCACAGAATCACAGAATCACCAAGGTTCATTGCATTGTTGAGAAATAACAGAAATTGTATCAAAAAATATACAGGAAAATACAGAACACATGGATCCTTAACACCTAATATATATACAGCATACTTGAAAACCCTGAAAAAACTTCCCCTACCAGACTAAACCACAAGTCTCAGTGCTCCTTTTCTTCCTCGACCCAGCCCACCTCCCCCTCCCCTTCCCCTTGCCTCCCTTCCATCAAGCCTAAACAGGCCAAGATTGCACAGGAAAAAATCAGTCAGGCCTCTGAAGGACACAAACGGTTCTACTCCCCAGTTGTTATCAGATAAGGACTCCCCCTGGAGAGCCGAAAGGAGGGAGAGATGACTGAGTTTACGAGGAGATAGCAGAATTACGGGATTGAATAACAAAATTGCAATTGCCTGGATCCACCTCCTGCACTGTCGAGCCTCTTGCAAGACTGCAACTTTGTGGCTATCTTAAAGGCAAGCAGCCTCAAACTGCCATAGCTTTGCATCTTATAAAATAAAGGAAAAAGAACAATTCCTATGCCAGTCACAGAACCAAAGACTTTTTGTGTTTGGAAGGGACCTCTGGAGGTACTGCCCTCAGCTTTTCAATATCTCGAAGGATAGAGACTCCACATCTTCCCTGGACAATCTGTGCCAGTGCTTGATCATAGTAAAAAAGTGTTTCCTGATGGTCAGGTGGCACCTGCTGTGTTACAGTTTGTGCTCGTTGCCTCTGGACCTTTCTCTGGGCACCACGGAAAAGAGTGTGGTTCCATCTCCCATCACATACTTACATAAACTGACAAGATGCCCTCTTGAGCCTTCTCTTCCCTTAACTGAACAGTCCTGGATCTCTCAAGCTTTCCTCATAGGCACACTGATTCTGTCCAGACCTTGCATTGTATTCATGGCCCTTCCCTGCACTGTCTCCATTATATCTGTCTTTGTTGTAATTGGGAGCCCAGAATTGAACACAACACTTGGTGTTGCCTCACCAACTCTCAACAGAGGGAAAGCAGCACCTTCCTCAACCTGCAGGCAAAGTTTTGCCTAATGCAAGACACTATTTGCCTGCTTTGCCACAAGAACACAGTGATGACTCATGTTTAGCTTGGTGTCCAATGGGACCCCTAGATCCTTTTCTGCAAAGCTGCTTTCCAGCCAGATGGTGCTCAGGATATTCTGGTTCATGGGGTCGTTCCTCCCCAGGTGCAGGACTTTGCATTTCCTTTTGTTGAACAACTTGATGTTCATGTTGACCAATTTCTCCAGTCTCTCAACATCCCTCTGGACAGCAGTGCAACACTCTTGTCATATCAGCCATATCTCTGTTCTGTATCACAAGGAAAGTTACTGAACATACACCCATTATTCAGATCATTAATGTTGAATAAGATAGGACTCAGCACTGACTCCCGGAGTGCATTACTGGCCTCCAACAAAGCTTCATTCCACTGAGCACTGTCCCCTGGGCACAGATATTCAGCCAGTTTTCAATCCACTTCACTGCCTACTTGTCGAGTCTGCATATCAAAGTATCTCTATGAGAATCGTATGGGAGACAGTGTCAAAAGCCTTAATTTTTAAAATTAATGATAGGACCTACCCTAGATGTTATATTGAAACAGTTATCATTGCAGTTTGAAGCCCTTTTGTATAATAAATAGACACACTGGAGGGAAGGGATGCCATCCAGAGGGACCTTGACAGGCTGGAGAGGTGGGCACAAGCCAACCTCATGAGCTTCAACAAGACCAAGTGCAGGGTCCTGCATCTGGGTTGAGGCAATCCCAGGCACAAATACAGCCTGGGCAGTGACTGGCTGGAGAGCAGCCTGGAGGAGAGAGACTTGGGGGTGCTGGTGGATGAGAAGCTCAACATGAGCTCTCAATGTGCACTTGCAGCCCAGAAAGCCAATCAGATTCTGGGCTGCATCAAGAGAAGTGTGGCCAGCAGGTCAAGGGAGGTGATTCTCCCCCTCTACTCAGCTCTGGTGAGACCCCACCTGGAGTACTGCGTCCAGTTCTGGAGCCCCTATTACAGGAGGGATACGGACGTGCTGGAACGTGTCCAGAGAAGGGCCACAAGGATGACCAGAGGGATGGAGCATCTCTCCTATGAGGACAGAGTGAAGGAGTTGGGGCTGTTCAGTCTGGAGAAGAGAAGGCTCCGAGGTGACCTCATTGTGGCCTTCCAGTATCTGAAGGGGGCCTACAGGAAGGCTGGGGAGGGACTTCTCAGGGTATCAGGCAGTGATAGGACTAGGGGGAATGGAATGAAGCTGGAAATAGGGAGATTCAGGCTGGACATGAGGAGGAGGTGGTTCTTCACCATGAGAGTGGTGAAGCCCTGGAATGGGTTGTCCAGGGAGGTGGTTGGGGACCCATCCCTGGAGGTGTTTAAGACCAGGCTGGATGAGGCTCTGGCCAGCCTGATCTAGTGTGGGGTGTCCCTGCCCATGACAGGGGGGTTGGAACTGGATGATCCTTGTGGTCCCTTCCAACCCTGACTGATACTATGATACTATGATAATTTACAAAGGCTAACCTTCCCTCTTTTTCAAAATGGAAATTCCATATAAAATTAATTAATTTTGCATTTACTAAATGTGTAGCTAATATCACGGCTCATGATGATTTAACTTTTTTTTTCTCCTGCAAGATTCATATGAATGCACTACAACTCAGGATGCTGAAAACCCACCTCTGTTCTTACTAAACCTAGGTGTTCAAAACTGGTGTGTTGGACTTCATGAAATTGAAATACTATTTTAAAATAATGAATTCTGAGTCTTGTTCTACTACTGGGCTTTCAGGATGCTTTTCCTTTCTATTTTTATATATTTCATTTACAGATTTCACATATAGCATATAGAATATCAATAGCATAGTTTGAGATAGTTTAGGGTTTGTATGAAGACCAGCAAATTGAGTTGAGTTTGTATCTGCTCCAATGTGACTATGAGATAGCTGGGAAAAGCACCTCAAAAGGCAAGGTAATATCTGAAATATCTGAAATATCTGTAATATCTGTAACATCTGTAACAGAAACAAATGCATTTGTCTGAAATCTACAGCTCTTTCAAATTATTTCAGCTGTTTCTAGGTGATCATGTTAGTGTTACAGACATAAGGACTGCTGTTATTTATAGACTGCTTGAAGTCTAGACTCATTTCTTTCAGATGGCAGCTCTGCAATTTCATCCGTGCCCTAGTCAGTTCAAGACTAAAGTTATACTGGTACAATACAAGAGTGCTACACCTTTTTGATTTTATATGTAGTGCACCATTTACTAAGCTTTTTTTACTATGATTTTTGTATTAGTTATTGTTGCAACTATCAAATTGCTATTGCGATTTGGATTTAGACCTATAATGACCGGAGGCCCACACACGTAAGAAACTGAGTTATCTTTCACCTTTTGCTGCATCTCTATAACTCTGAGATGAGAAAAACCTGACCCAAACTTCAGTATGTATCAGAAAAGTAGCTAGCACCTTCTTATTACCACAACACTATAGAATAGAATAGAATAGAATAGAATAGAATAGAATAGAATAGAATAGAATAGAATAGAATAGAATAGAATAGAATAGAATAGAATAGAATAGAATAGAATAGAATGGAATGGAATGGAATGGAATGGAATGGAATGGAATGGAATGGAATGGACCAGACCAGGTTGGAAGAGACCTTCAAGATCATCGCGTCCAACCCATCAACCAATCCAACTCACCTATACAACTAAACCATGGCATCAAGCACCCCATCAAGTCTCCTCCTGAACACCTCCAATGATGGTGACTCCACCACCTCCCTGGGCAGCCCATTCCAATGGGCAATCACTCTCTCTGTATAGTATTTCTTCCTAACATCCAGCCTAAACCTCCCCTGGCACAGCCTGAGACAGTGTCCTCTTGTTCTGGTGCTGGCTGCCTGGGAGAAGAGACCAACCTCTGCCTGTCTACAACCTCCCTTCAGGTAGTTGTAGAGAGCAAGAAGGTCACCCCAAGTCTCCTCTTCTCCAGGCTAAGCAACCCCAGCTCCCTCAGCCTCTCCTGATAGGGCTTGTGTTCCAAACCCCTCACCAACTTCGTTGCCCTTTTCTGGACACATTCCAGCAAGTCAACATCCTTCCTAAACTGAGGGGCCCAGAACTGGACGTAGTACTCTTTTGTACTGTTTTCTGTCAGTCCCTGGAATTTGTGGGGTGTTTTTTCTGGGCATACCATATAGGTTGGACTCAATGATCTCAAAGGTATTTTCCAACCTGGTTAATTCTGTATTCTGTATACCACAATATCAATATCATTTTTATATGTTCACAAAACCACTGTAGTTAGTTAAGGCTTGACCACAATACTTTATAGATACTGTTATATTTAATTTTTTGTTAGGATTTTTGATATGACAGGCAAGCCAAAATGGATTGGTTTGCTGTTAATATAATTGTAACCAGAATGCTAGATGTGTGTTTTTCATTGTAAGGCTGAAACAAATACATGAATAAACAGATAAATAAAAAAATAAGCATGGAGGTATTTTCCATGAACTGTGAAAAATAGTAAACTACCAATTTAACATTTATAGAACAATCTGGTTTTTATTTCAGGCTCCATAATGACTAATTGCTTAATTTAATCCTTTTTGCCACTTCAGTAGTTTCTACATCATATCTATACCATATCTGTAATAAGTTTATGGTTTTATTTAAGGTCTTTTATTTTAAATTTAGCATATCTGCTATATTGGCTAGAATCTGTAGAAATAGATTGCCAATTTTTTGCCTTTTTTTTTTTTTTTTGTAAATAACTCTTCAGAAACTACTCAATTTTTACTACAGAACTTAGTTTGACTATTTAAATCATCAGCTGTGAAATCAGTGTTTTTTATTAATATACTATCTTGATTAACTTTTCTTTTCTTTTGAGAGCCAGTAAAACCCCACTAAAAGCAATTTAAATTATGTATTAGAATAAGTTTCTGTAATTACAGAATCACAGAATCACAGAATGTTAGGGGCTGGAAGGGAGCTCGAAAGATCATCTAGTCCAATCCCCCTGCCAGAGCAGGATCACCTATGCCAGATCACACAGGAATTCATCCAGGCAGGTCTTGAATGTCTCCAGAGAGAGACTCCACAATGCCTCTGGGCAGCCTATTCCAGTGTTCCATCACCCTCAAGGTGAAAAAAATCTTCTTCATGTTCACATGGAACTTCCTATGCCTCAATTTTCACCCATCGCCGCTTGTCCTGTCACTGGGCACCACCAAGAAGAGCCTGACTCCATCCTCTTGGCACTCACCCTTCACATATTTATAAACATTAATGAGGTCTCCCCCAGTCTCCACCCCTCCAAGCTAAGTAGCCCCAGCTCCCTCAGTCTCTCCTCATAAGGAATATGTTCCACTCCTTTAATCATCTTTGTGGCTCTGTGCTGGACTCTCTCTAGTAGGTCCCTGACACTCTCGAAACTAATTAAAGTGAAGGCAGAAAAAAAATGTCCTTATGGATACCTTCAGTTCACTTCAACTTGCATCAGATGAGCACTGTTTTGGGGAATAAGCAGCAGTACAGAATAGTCATATTCACAGTATGATGAAATATTGCTATTGCAGTAGTTTCTTGGATCTTTAGTCAGAATGACAATGCAGTTGACTTCATATTGTAAAAAAATTTAGCTAGATTAAAAGGGTTTAGAAAGCTTTTGTGATTTAGAAATTAAACAGAAGTCTAAGACTGGTAATTTCATAACACAACACAGAGGGGTTTTGGTGGTCTTGGTTTTTTTGTTGTGGAGTGTATTGGGGTTTTTTTTGGGTTGGGTTTTTTTGTTGTTGTTGGGTTCTTTTGGTTGGTTGGTTGGTTTTGGGTTTTTTTGCTTAGATGTTACAGTTTGTATTCATATAAAACTCTGCCATAACTTTCAAATAGGGACTTTGCTGAGTTTAAAGCATCATCATTTTAATCCCTCAGGCTGAATCAACTTTTCATTTCTAGAGAGTACATAGCCTCATTGAGAATTTTGTTGCAGCAATTCGTTAGATTCTAAGTATATTATGATTTTACAGTATTAGAATAATATCAGGAAAAGTGAGCATCTTGAATGGTTTCTCTACAAGTCATAAGAGGCTAATTAAGAATGGGAATTTTCATTCATTTCTCTGTGTCACATCACACCAACACACATCACAATTACATTAGGAGAATGTTCCCTTCCAGTATATTTTCAATAGAAAGAGAAACCACAAACTTTAATTAATATAAGCAGTCAGGAAGCTTTGACATTTTTCAAATAATTACTTAAGAAGAAATATTTTTCTTCAGGGTTCAGATCATAACAAGCCATCACCATTATGTGTCACTGAAGAATTGCAAGGAGAGACTATGATTGTTGAAGGCAGAAGGCAAAGTCTGGTTAACAGTTTGTTTTAAATGCCTCAAGGCAATTGCTGGTATTTTTCAGGGAGCAGTGCAAGGTAAATGATGACCCATAAATTATAAATTAAAGAGATATTTTTGAAATGTCACTAGTGGAGGTCTGTGCCTAATGGATTCAATTGGAATTGATTTTATAATTTCTTATGAGATTTTTTTTTCCCCTTACAGCTTTTCTGCTACAAACAAACAAAAATCTGAAAATGGCATCTTCAAGTAATTTCAGTCAACCCCACATTGGGCTCTTTTAGAGAATTTTAGGAAAGGATTCCACAATCAAACTCACAATGAGAAGCTAAACTTTATCCTTACTGGTGGAGGTACATCCTTCATAATACATATCAGCCAATAATCATGATGAAGTATTAGCTTTGTCTTGCTGCTTGGGGCTTGACTACATAGATCCAGTGATGCCAGAAGACAAAGACCCACACATACAACCCTACCTTAGTTGTTTGTACACTCTGCATTCTTCAGTCATAACAAAAAAGATCAATATGTACTTCACATTTTAGTTTCTGCCTGCTAGTCACACAGATTTTCTCTGAGGCTCTATATTGTGCGTTCTCCTATTATCTGTTTTCTATTACCACGCAGACAATAAAAATACACACCACAATACTCAATATATATAGAAGGCACAAGTACTGAGTAGGAATATGAAATGTTGGGGGTTTTGCCTCACAAGAAGAAATAGATAGTGGAAAATATGATCTGTAAACACACAGAAGACAGTGAATAAAGAGGAATTGCCATTAGGGTTCAGTGCTGGAAATTGATAGTCCTTTCAGCCTCTGCTTCTTCACGAAATCAGTGAATGCAATTCATTAAGTACTTTCAGTTTCTGGTGTTTGTTACCGTTATCAAATAGAAACCCAGGCCCCAGTAGGTCTCCTGTCATGTCTGGGAACAAAGAGTAGTCTCCAGTAAAGTTACAAAAACTTCAGCACACAAACTAAGAATTGCCTTTATCATAAGCCACACAGAGACATCTGGAACTGCATCCATCTCTGGATTTTTGGCAGCTAATTCTGATCTCTTGGGATTCAGAGGCTGAGTACATCAACTTTTAAGAAATGAAGCAAAGCTGACTCTTAAGAGGGAAAAAACGTCTGCTGTACCATTCCTTTTAGGAGTGCCTGGCAGCTGTATCATTTAAACGGCAGGCTGGAAATTTGATGCCAATTTCACTCTCATGCTGAGCAGTTTCAAATTTTTTTCCTGGTTCAAGCCCATGTAAGAAGCTAAAAGCTGAAATGTCTTTCACCTTAAACTTTTTCATGAAAATGCTTTTTTGCTGTGAATACTATGATGAGTAGGCTCCTGTGTAAGAGGTAAACAACACCTATGGTGGTTGCTTCTCTTTAAAGAGCAACCATATTCCATTTCATGATGTAAGGACATCAGTGTACCAAAGAAGCTCTGAAAATGACTGTCACAACCAGTTTCTCAAGTATGTGAGAAATATTATGTCTTCTCATTCTCAGTTTCACCCTGTACTTAATAATACACTTCACTCTTGTAGAACTCGTGAACAGTTCCAGAAGCAGAAAACAGATCTCCTCCCTTCTGGCATGTCTACACAGCCCATTTCTTCTCTTTGTCATTTTATACCTTGACATCTAGGAAATAGAAAAAAGATTTAAACCCTGTCAACTGCAAGAGGAAATCAAACACGGATCATCCGCATCTTGGCCAAATGCCCCAAATATGAGGTTAATACTGAAAATGGAGGGTGAAACAGTTGTTACTGTTTCCCTTCTGGAAGAATAAATTTATTTTCCATATGTTCATATTTTAATATTTTTTATTTTTAATGTTATTATGACTGAAGAACTCAAATTGCTGTGTTTAGAAATAGAAGGCTGGGAACTGCTAGGGATGTTACACTTTGGACCTCTCTCATCTAGATTGCAGTTAATTTCTTTTTCAGGCTACAGATGTTTAAATCCACATATCTACCAGCTGTTATCCAGACTAGAGAGAGGTTAGGCAAGGCACATCTGTGTGTTTGAACTGATTGTGGAAGTCTCTGTTATTTAGTAGACCAAGGTATAACTTCCATCCAAATTCCATTTCAGGCCCTTATTTCTATGTAGTGTGTCAGGGGTGATCCCGTCACCACTGGCATGTGTTTAATTATTTGACCTGATGTTAACAAGTAATTAATTAGACCCTCAATATGTTTTGTAAATAATTCTCCAATATCTTGATAAAATAGTGAGAATTATTGTTTCACTTATGAAATTATTTGACAAAATTTGGGTAAAAATTAATAGTTGACATATTTTTAATTCCAGCATTAATATGTGTCTTGATCAACAAAACCTACAGGGATAGATATCTTGGGGGATATCTATCAGCAAAATGTGTCTTGATCAGCAAAACCTATGGAGATAGTTAGAAGCAAACTATGAAAGTCTTGTGAATGCTCCCTACAACATTTCCTACCAAAAAAAAAGATGGTACAAGTTTTTTTTTCTTTGTTTTAAAATTCTACTGCAGAACAAGCCCATTGAGCTCAATAAATGTTTTGTGTTCACTTGAAGAAATGAAGGAAAGGAATGCAAGTTTTAGGTCATTGTCCTGAAGAACACGCTTGAGGCTACTTAAGCTGATGATTTGCAAGTGTTGAGAACTCAGTTTCAGGTCCCTGGAAAATAACTTGATAGTTTTGCTTCTGGTTTAGACATTGTAGGCTTTGGTCCTTTTCACTGTAATGTTCAGATCTTTGATTTATGTGCATTATTCTTGTTATCCTTATGACAGTTCTTGATAAAATTCAAAACACCAGACATGTCAATGCAGAAACCTTGCTTTGAGAAGAGGGATGTTGAACTGACCCTTCTGATAGCAATCTTCAGAAATGGCACCAGAATGTGTTTGTATTTATATAGAAAGCTGCAGAGGTAAAGCTGAATGTACTCTCAGGGAAAACAAACAAACAAACAAAACCACCAAAAAAAAAAACACAAAAAAACCCCAAAAACAACCAACCAAAAACAACAAGCAAAAAAACCCCACAACAACAACAAAAATCCCCAACCAAACAAAAAAAAACTACAGAAAATCTTTAATAACTGGAAACAGACATGCACTGGAGAGTCCTGAAATATCAAAAATCCTCCATGGCTGGCAATTCTGTATCTGATGATGAGATGCTTTGCTGAAGATCTTAGTTCATGAAAAGTTTAAAATCACCGTATTTTCCTGTTACTGCTTGAAATACAGTATGAGGAAGCAGGTAGTGAGGAAATTAAAGCCATACCTGAAGATAATGGAGAAATGGATTTGTTTACTTTATTATTCTGTTTATGCTCTATTTCTTTCAATTTTATTCTCTTCTTGTATAGGTCATTAAAATAAAAACTGATATGGTACCCTTTCTCAGGGTACTTAATTTTCTAAGTCCCAACAGCTTCAGTACACCTTCCCACCAAACTAAAATTGTGTGACGTATCACCTGGTATAGATTGCCTGTCATAACTACCAAAAATTATCTGTGAACCCCTTAGTATTTAACTTGCATCTCTGAAATCTTTATTCTCTAGCAATGATAATTAATTAGTCTTGCATCAACCATATCACGTTTTCATATTGTTGTGAATAGAAGATCAATCTTTCTGTGACTTCATTGTACTATTAGGCCTTTCTAAAACACCAATCACTTGTATATATTGCTATAGGATAAACAGTGTTTCTGACATATGCAAGTTGTTCGAGGCACTTATAACACACAGAAAGAATCTCAGAACTTCAGGAGACCTCTTTTCCATCTTCTGCTTAAAGGAGGGTCATCTATGGGCACCGACCAGGATGCTCAGGGCTTCACTCTCTAGTTATGGAAGCTGCACAGTCTCTCTGCTCCAATAGATAGCAGTGGAAAAGGCTTTGTTTATATCAAACACTGCTAACTGTTGTCCATTGAGGTCTTGATCAGCATTCAGCCAGTCCTGCCCCACATAGTAACAGTTCAGCAGCTTCTTTCTTCCTGTGTAAAGGATTTGCACTTGATCATTTCTGTATTTCAAGATGTTCATGCTAGCCCATTCCTCCAACCTGGCTGGGACCCTTTGGATGGTAGTCCTGCCATTGAGCAGGCTTTGTTCCTCCAAATTTGACATCATCAGCACGCTTGACAAGAGAAAACTTTGTTGCTTTTTTGAAGATGTTGAGGAAGATATTAAACAGGACAGGTCTTGTGATAAACTGCTCTGGAACTTCACTTGTTACTAGCCTCCAGACTACACTGATTAACCAGGACCTTCTGAGAGTAAGTCTGGTCATTCATTTAGTTTTCCACCTTTCCAGGATTGTAACACCTTAAGTCATGTACAAAAACATTTTTGATACAGACCGAAGCCTTTGAAATGACATCAATGGCTTCCCACAGGTCAATCCTTCTGGTCTCTCCCACAAAGCCAGCCTTGTAACAGAAGGAAATCTGGTCTAGTCTTATAATAGAAGGCAATCTGTTTTGCCAGGCATGATTTTCACTCAATAAATCCATTTTTACTTTTCCCAGTCACCTCCTTCTCCTTAATTTGTATGCCGAGAGGCTTTGCATCATTGTCTGACCAGGGCCTGAAGAAAGACAGACTTCCACATCTTTCCCATACCCTTTCTCAAAGGCTTTTGGAACAGTTGTATTTTTCAAAGGCTTTTGAAACTATTGTATTTTTCAAGTTGTTGGAGCCTCTCCTAATTTCCTTTAATTTTCTAAAGGATATGAGGTAATGAGTATAAGGAGGATGTAGAAAACCTGAGAGTACTTAAACACAAATTTCATGCAGAACTGTGCTTACTTTTATAAAATTTCCATCTGATTCAATCTGGAATAACTGATGATGAGTAATCTGTTGCTAGTATGTCTATCTGCAATTCAACATAAAATCCTGATGGTATCTGAGATGCGCTTGCAGCTGCATTTTTGCCTTAAGAAAATAGTGTGGAAGGGATTTTTCTCTTTCTTCTCATAGTATATGACAGTCTGGTCTGTTTATTCTGGCTATATGTTGCCTTTCTTCAGAAGATTAAGTGGGTCGCATATTTGCCTCTGGAAAAAAAAGGAGGAGGTTATTCTTGCCTCAGAGAGAGACTTTCAGAGACACTAAGGCAAAGCAAGAAAGAGAATCACAGCAGAGAACTGGTCAGCCTAAGGGACTGCTGAGAGAGCAGGCAGCAGACATAGTAGCCAGAAGCCAAATAGATCAGAAAAGAAATTTTCTGGACACATGAGAAATTTTTGAGTGAACTGAATGTTGTCTGATAGTGTGTTGAATTTAAAGTCATGATCTAGGCAACCAACAGAGAAAGAAGCATCTATGGAGAACAATTTGTCTCATTTATTTTAGCACCTACTTGGAAATCTGCTGAATTAACTAGAATATGCCTTTTTCCAACTCTTCTTCATGGAAATGGGCTAGCCACTGGACAAGACCATGAATGTCACATTTAGACAGTATACAGAGGTAAAACACATCTCAGAGAACTTGCTCATTTTGCTCTAGTGAATAGCTATACAAATTTTAATAGTTTCTATCAAGTAACAAGAATGTGTCACAGTAATCATAATAATTTTTATTTCTCAAATCAATAAGAACTTACCTACAAAGCAGTGGTAGATAAACAAATGGATTCAAATGGCTTGGTATGATTTATATGCAGAGAAGGACAACAAAGTTGGTAAGGGGTTTGGAGTACAAACCTTATGAGGAGGGGCTGAGGGAGCTGTGCTTGCTTAGCCTGAAGAAGAGGAGGCTCAGGGGAGACCTCATTGCTGTCTACAACTACTTGAATGGAGGTTGTAGACAGGTGGGGGCTGGTCTCTTCTCCCAGGCAATCAGCACCAGAACAAGAGGACACAGTTCAGACTGGATGTTAGGAAGAAATTCTTCATAGAGAGAGTGACTGCCCATTGGAATGGGCCGCCCGTGGAGGTGGTGGAGTCACCATCACTGGAGGTGTTTAGGAGGAGACTTGATGGGGTGCTTGGTTGCATGGTTTAGTTGATTAGGTGGTGTTGGATTATAGGTTGGACACGATGGATGATCTTGAAGGTCTCTTTCAACGTGGTCTATTCTATTCTATTCTATTCTATTCTATTCTATTCTATTCTATTCTATTCTATTCTATTTAAAGGCATATAAATACTAATTAATGTTAGATGATTTTGCCCCCCCAAAACATTAGTCACATTTGAGTCAACACAAAAGACAAACACAGATATGTGGTCTGTATACCAACTGTCTTTTTATTGCAGTTTTTTAAAACATGAAGAAGGTAACTATTTTTCTTTGGAAATAAAGAACTATTTTTCTTTTTCCTTAAACAGATAATGCAATGTAGTGAATGAGCCATTTGTTTACAACCAAAGTAAAGAACAAAATTAGGCATGAAGTATTCTTGACCTCTGTGGCTTTGTTAAATTATTTGAATTGTCAATAGTTTCTGTTACATTTGTTATTTAGACAACATGTCCTATAAAGTGTTTATTTTCCAAAGTCAATGACTTCCCTTGGTATACTTACCACTAAATCCCTGTGTTTACAAAGCTTCTTCACTGGTCACTTAAATGTCACAAAGGTATGTGTACCTTTTATTTTTACTAAGAAGCACCAGAGAAACAGAAGCTTTCCACTGAAACAGAGGATAATTGCTTCTTTCATTCAAATTATGATGAGAGCAGTTTTAAACACTTTTGGTTTTTTTTTTTTACTCTTATCAAAAAAACAGCTTAATAGCATCAGAATTATCCCATGAGGGGATACATAATGCAAAGAGAATATGTTGTTTCTTGCCAAATTGGACATTTTACTACTTCCTGCCACATAGGAATAGATTTTTGTCTCCTTCAGAGAAAGGTAAAAAAGCTTGTCTTGAGAACAGATCTTTTAAGGAGCAGCTGAGAGAAATGGAGTTGTTTAATCTGGAGAGAGGAGGCTGAGAGGAGACCTTCTCCACAGATACCTGAAAAGAGGTCATAGTGAGAGGGAGGCTTAGTCACTTCTCCATAGTAACAAGTGATAGGGTGAGAGGAAATGGCCTCAAGTTGTACCAGGGGAGATTTAGGCGGAATATTATAAGAAACTGTTTCACTGAAAGAGTTATTAAATACTGGAATAGGCTGCACAGAGAGGTGGTTGAATCCCCACCCCTGGAGATGTTTAAAAGATGCACAGATGTGGTGCTGAGGGACATGGTTTAGCATCAGACTTGGTAGAGTTAGAGAATAGTTGAGCTCAATGATCTTAAAGGTATTTTCCAAGTGAAACAATTCTATGATTCTAGGATCATCTCTTCCACTACTTCCACCTCCATGCACTTTGGATCATACCCTATGCTGTTATTACTGCTAACAGGATAAAGACCATAAACCTGAAGAAGTTTTTCCTCAAGTTTGTTGCTGTCAACAAGATAATGAGTGTGACAATAAAATATATAACTCTGAATGATTCTGCTTTACAAAAATGGTAGCCTGAATCTAGAGGCATTATGAACATGCACCATAGACCTTCAGGGTCAAGAAGCATAGAGGTTTGGCTTACCAAGCATCTTAATTGACTGCACACTAAGATAAGATTTTTAAAAGAAGGAAACCGAGGAGCCTGACATCTTCCTCTGTAATCACAGAAAGAATCTAAGTTTTATAAGTTTGATTATTGCAAGTGTGAGATAATTTATGCAGACTGGATTTTGCTGGAAAAGCATGCAGCACACTAAATCCAGACAAACAAATGAGTGTGATAGACCACTGTGCAGACCAGAATACAGAAATCGGTACAACGCTGGAATGTAGCTTCTTCCATTTGTAAAGGGAGTCTGCTATTAGGTTTATATTAAACCCAGGGGGGCACAAAAGTGAGGGTTTGTTTGAGGAACTGGTAGAATTGTCCTAGTATTCCAGCTAACCTGACACACAGGAAAAAGAAAAAAGGTATGTCCAAAAAGTTGTGAAATGTGCTTGTGGCCACTGTTGGTGTAGATAACCACCAGAGAAAAAGATTTTCTAGGCTTCCTTATCTTTCAAAAATAAGAATATTAAGATGGAAAGAATCATAAAGCAGCAAGGGTTTTTTTAGGGGACGAGTTTAAAATAAAAACAATGGATTTCAGGAAAGGAGACTACAATAAACCCCAAGAACTGGTGAGCTGCTTATCCTGAGAGGCTAGTCTGTGCAGAAAAGATATTTTAAAAATCTGGCATTTCTTTAAAGAAAGACTTAAAAGGCTCAAGCACAAACTAGCAGAGGAAAGACAGAAAATATCGTAGGGGACCTGCTCATCTAAATGAAAAACACTTCATGGATTTAAAAAAAGAAATGAGCAAAAAGGAAATGGAAACTAGGACAGGCTAATAAGGATGAACATGAAAGTATAGCATGAGCATACAGGGACAAAATGAAAACCACAGAGGCAAAAAATAGATGAGTTGCAATTAGCAAAGGGCAAGGATAATTTCAAGTATGTTAGCAATATGAGAAAACCAAAGGAAAGGGTCAGTCTGCTGTTCAGCAGGGTGTTACAGCTAACCACAGCTAATGACAAGAAGGCTTAAATCTTTACTGCTTTTTTGCATGAATGTTCAAAACACAGCACTACTGCAATTAGGAGATATAACAATCACTAGTGGCAGACACAAGAAAAAGAGATGAGTGAAAAGATACATGGATTGGTCATGAATGGATTGTGTCAACCAAAACATAACTTCTCTCCAGCAGAGAGCAGCAAGCCCTATGAATAGAGAAGGAAAAGTAGATTAAATATATCTCAACCTGAGGAAATCTTTAACAGATGTTCCCATAAGCAATCATGGGAAACAAGTGTACATGAAAATAATATGGACTAGAGACATTATTAACGTTTCCCTGTCTCAGTGAAGGCTGTATCAAGTTGGAGTGGCTGGAGAGCAAACAGAAAGGGACTTAGGGGTATTGATTGACAGCCACCTGAACATGAGCCAGCAGTGAGTCCAGGTGGCCAGGAAGGCAAATGGCATCCTGGCCTGCACCAGGAATAATGTGGCCAGCAGGAGCAGGGAAGTCATTGTGCCCCTGTACTCAGCACTGGTTACGCCACACCTTGAGTCCTGTGTCCAGTTCTGGGCTCCTCAATTTAAGAAGGACATTGAGATTCTTAAACACATCCAGAGAACGGCAACGAGGCTGGTGAGAGACCTTGAGCACAAGCGCTATGAGGAGAGGCTAAGGGAGTTGGGATTGTTTAGCCTGGAGGAGAGGAGGCTCAGGGGAGACCTTATTGCTGTCTACAACTACCTGAAGGGAGGTTGTACCAGAAGGGGGTTGTTCTCTTCTCCCAGGCAATCAGCACCTGAACAAAAGGACACAGTCTCAAATTGTGCCAGGGGAAGTTTAGCATAATACTTTTCAGACACAAAACAGGATTAAGATAATATGAGTTCTTTACTATTTCAGAGACCATATTAAACAGCACAAAAAAATAAGGCACCTTGGAAGGCTGCATAGAAACAACATGGAGAGATTTGCTAATAATGAAAATTAAAGCTAAAATTGACTGAAGTTGGCTAAAGCTGGCAGCACAGACTGAGCTCTTATAAACATGGGAGGTGCTGATCTCTTCTCTCTGGGTGATAGGACACAAAAGAATTAAAGCTGCTTCAAAGTCAGTTCAGATTGGATATTAGGAAAAAATTCTTCAGTAAGAGGATGGTCAAACACTGGAACAAACTCCTCAGGGAAGTGGTTGTGGCCCCAAGCCTGCTGATGCTCAAGAAGCATTTAGACAATGGACGTAGATATCTGATTTAGCTTTTAGGTGGCCCTATGTATTGACTTCATGATCTTCACAGGTCCTCTCCAATTTAGGACATTCTGTGATTCTGTGTGTATTGCATATATTTTCTTTTTAAAGAGTAGCATAGACAGAATCCACATTTGCTACACTCACAAGTCCAGTGTGATACAGAATAAAACTGCAATCACCACCACAGAACTGCATCATTCAGTGCCAAGACTGTAATATCTGTCTCCATCTACACACATACAGAAAAATACATAAATATTGTTAGATACAACTCAACTCAACACAGACCTGTCAAACACAGATGATGGCAATGGGAGTCCTGAGACTCTAATCATTTAGAACTAAAAAGTAATGTTTCTACAACACTTATTTGACCAATAGATACAAACAGGACAACACTCCCTGTTGCCATGAGTAGGATAAATCAATCAATCAATAAATAAATAAACAAAAAGAAGAGGAGGCTCATTTTAGGAATGTTAAAGGAATATTTAATTGGTTCTACTGGACTATAACTGCTGGGAAATTTGGATTGAGTAAATTTAGAAAATAGTGTAATTACACAGGATTTTGCATATCTAAAAAGTGAAGTTTAATTCTCAGCATATTTATATTATCCATATCATTGTAGAACTGATTATTATTCACAAATCACTTTATATATTAAATTTATTCTTATCATAAAGCATATCTGCAAAATGGGAGGCACACAGCCACACACCTAAAGCTAGTATTATGTGGTTTGCATATGAAATATATGTTGCAGAATGTGTATTTGTGTGTGCATGTACATGTGGAGGTACAGATATTAATCCTCACAGATATATACCTTGGCTTTTGCTGATTTAAGTATAGCAACCAGGATTAAAGAGAACATCCAGTAGCATTCAAGACTTCATAAACTGGAAACTGCAACTAACTGCAGCAATAAAATTGAGGTGTATGCTCTTGTTTCATGGCTAAAGTCCAGGCATACAATACTATTTGTTTTTCTGCAAATCAGAAAGGACAGCTGTAAAGTCTTTCAAAAGATGTATGTTTTTTCCAAAAGGCTTCTTAAATAATTATTTTTAAATAAAAGGCTTTTAACTGTCTGGTACTTGAGGATGGGAACTTGATTTATGAAGTCTTTAATAAGTGTCTATATGCTGCCCTATAATGTCTACTACGCTGTGAAAATGCATTAAGTTTCAATTTCATCAATCAGAAATACTTTGAGAGAGATATTTAAAACTATTTAAAAATTAATACTTAATTCCACTTTAGGTGTCCAGGTGCCATCAGCTAGAGAATGTCTTTCAGGTTTCTGTTGCAGGTGTTATAATCTTGCTCAGTTCAGAGAAGTACACAGAAAGATAACCGCTAACTTGAGACTTCCTTTCAATGTATATTTCACTGCAGTTTTCAGCAGAGCTGGTATAATGCCACTGTAGATCAGACACTATTTCTAAATTGATATTTGCAGACTTTCTACAGCATATTTACAGCTGCAATGAGACGATTCAAAATAAATGTATTTCATTTGAATAACATGAATGGAGAGAAATAATAAAGAAAATTGTACATTTATTACTCTGTATTACTTAGGTTACCTAGAGCAGCAATATACCCACTACAACAGTGTAGCTAATTCTTGTACTCCATAACCTGTAGAAATCTCATCTTGACTACTATCACTACTGCTAAAGGACATTAGTAAAATAAGATCTTAACTGTGTACAATCCAAATAAATACAAGAACAGGAATGCTTCATTAACATGTCCCAGGACAAATATTAGGAATTAAGAAGAAGTAACTATGAAAGATTGCAAAAAGCTTACTGTGTTATGATTCCTTGTAGCAACATGTATAAACCACTGCAATATGACATGGCAGCTAGAATATAAAGCATTGATTTTGTATTTCAGGCTCAACACATCAGTCAAAAGCTACATAATTAGGCAGAGATGGTATTCAGATAACTAACCTGTATACCACAGTGGCCATCTCAGATCAGTGACTGTATTGCATGTGGATATCCTGATACTTAATGTAGATTAAAAAAAACAGTTTGAGATTATTCAGTGGAAATGCTGTAGAGTTCTAATGTTCTTGAGATCTCTACAATCCATAGTAAAACCAGTAACTGTAGAGATTGTAACTTACATATAGATTTCAAAGGAATTAAATAAAAGATTATTTATGATAAACACAATTTCATGTTTTGGGATGAAAATCAAGCTTCAAGTCTTGACCCTTACTGAATTTCACCCATACTGCTTCAGTGATGACAAGGGGCAACACCTGTCCTAAATCCACAAGCTGTCTGTGAAATGATGTAAACAGTTTAACACTCCCCTGCTGACATTCCTACCTGTTATTGTGTAACAGGGATTTTCTTTTTGAGTCACTGCTAAGGAACAGCTTGAAAACATGCATTTCACAATAAAAGCCATTTGATAGGATTTCTCAGAGAATGTTTTTGTTTTCTTAATAATAGATCTCACAGCAAAGGTGTGGGAGGGAGCTATGGGCATAGGCCCTAGCTTGTAGGAATAGCTTACTTAAGCTAGGAAAACACTAGAGGGATGCACCACTGTAAGCAAAAAAAAAAGCACTGCCTTTGATATTTGCTATATCCCAACACAGTCCTTTAGCACTCATAATAAAGGCTACTCCATGACATGGGAAGGAAAGCAGCAAGATTAGCTCTTTGCTACCACAGCTGAAAGAAATTACTTTCCCTCTCCTGGAAAGACTGGCAATTTGATAAGAAAAATTGTACAAACTGAAATAAGCAGAGACTTTGCAATTAAAACAACACCATGTGAAATATAAATTGAGAACTCCCACTTAGAAATCTTCCATACTACTTTTGTCTCATCTTAAAACCACTTTCTATTCAAGACTTCTATCACTGTCTGTTCAAGATCTGTAGAAAATTTTGAAGGCACAGACTGAAACCACCACACTCCTAACAGCCTCCTCCATTCTTCCTCCTTGTCACTCTTGCCCTACATGCCTTTTCACCTAACTTAGGACAGTAGAATTTTTGACTATCCTCCAAAAGTAGCCTGGAACGCTTGCACTTGTTCCCCATGCCCTCAAAAGTGGCCCTGATTTCAGTTTTTGTGTTGAGACTGTGGCACATCTTATGAGAAATCCTGCTGTGTTAGTGTGTGTCTGTGCATATATGTGAAAAGCAGTAAGTGCAGCTGTTGCATGAAAAGTGAGCCTGAATTTGCAAGAGGGTGGCTAGTCTGCAGTAGCTGCCCATGTCTAGATTTTTAACCAGTTTTACATTACCTTCAAAGAAGCTAATGTTTTATGGTATGACTCAGCTTATTTTAGGCATACACTTTAACACGAAATAAACTGCCTTCTCAAGGTGTCTATTTTTCTTTATTGACTATAATGGGAGTCTCAGGAGTGATTACTGTAGGTGAGCTGTAGTAACTGTAGTTTAGTTAAATGAATCCTACCTGAAATGTAATCACACCCGTTTCACCCTGTAAATAACTGTGTTTCATGTCCAAAGCCAAGGACAATGATAGCTGAGTTTAGTGTAATACCGTACTGTGTTTAGTATGTCACTCATTCAACAGAAAGCATTTTTGCTGCAGGTAAACAAGTGAAACTACAGGTTCTTAATTAAATATATCATATTCAAGGGCATGCTCGTTCAAAACACTTCACGGATTAGTTATCTGGAAGAAAAGACCAACCATGCAGCAATCTCTCTCTGTAACAGTAAGATTAAATATCTGTCTGCTTATTCTAGGTAAAAGCTTACCTATGAAAGTTCTCTCAAAGACAGATCTCATTGAGCAGTACCACAGAATTTCATCATTGCCACAATCTGACTCTTTTGCACCTACCTGCTACTCATTGTTGCTCTTCCTGAAGCTGGCAAGACTTTCAGAGGGTGAGATAGCGCTCTTCAAATAAGCAGAATTTACAATGCACATTGGATCATCCATTTTGTAACTCCTTGACAGGGAACAGAGATGTTCAACCTAGTAAAGGGAATTTAAACTATATTTTCCATATGTTTCTCATTTGTACTTCACTGATGGAATTCCAAATCAAGTTAATGACTGCCATTATAGTTTGTAGTATTCATAATTAAAAAGGTAAAGCAGAATTTGCATTTTATTCAAACCACATCTGCATTGTTGAAGTGAATGTTGATTATTACTGCACTAAAAACCAAACATCTACACATATCAGTCAAGAATTAAGCATACCAAAATACAACAGACAATGCAAAATACAAAATACAATGCTTAGGTGCAAATGAGGCATGTTTTTAGGGTATTTGAGTCTCGCTAGGGACATTTAGTTCTGCGTGCCCTGTGAACTCCAGCAATTGCTGCAGAAGAAAACCTGGGAAAAGCATTTTGGCACATCTCTGATGTGACTAGGATAGATGTAGCTTATAGTGTAGCTAGTTGTTATTCTGTGTAGAATGATTTACCTGTCTGGCTTACAAGAGTGTAAATATGCTACTGTACAAGAGACCCCGGATTGTAAACAAAAGTCCCAGAGGCCCACCAGTGGTCACTGTAGGAGTAATATCTTGTTATAGCAGATTAGATAGAGAACAGAAAACTTAATAACTGAGAACCAAGGGAAAGCTCATATATACAGACTGTGTTATTAAAAAACCCAAAACAACAAAACAAAATCCCCAAACAACAAAGCCAAAACCCAAAAAAACCCCACCACACACACACACACAAAAAGTCCCAAACAAAACAACAACAAACCAAAAAACACCCCAGCAGATACCAAAAATCAGAGGAATGAACCAATATTTCCTGGTGATGAGCTTATAACTCACTGGCACCCCCACTGCCTCTCATTAAACAGTGTGAATAAATTTGAGGTAGTGCTGGCCATATAACCTGATCCTATTTAAATATGCTAGCATAAATGCAGCCATAGATACCTGAAAAGAAGTTGAAATGCGCTGATTTAAAGCCTTTTGTGCTGTAAATCATTTCTAGAAATTCAACCCAGATGGATGGTAATTGAAAACTGTGGCCATCTGATAGCTATTTTGCAGCTCAGATGTAGTAAGCTGGCAGTTTGTCCAGTTCCTAAGAGACAGATGCCCACATACAAAAAAACACCATCATAATTGACACTAATTGACACCCTCGTATAAAGCTAAGCATTGAGGCCAAGTATGAAATAAGCACAGAGACTGAGCTCCCCAAAGGTGGCTCTTCCTGGGCACAGCTGAAGGTTATTGTCTGGGCAATTTGAGAGAATGAGCATTACTTCTGCTAGAGATGCATCTTTTCTGAATCTGAATAGACCAGTCATATGAGCTCTGAATTCACTTGCAAAAATTAATTATAACAGAAACATTTCCAAAATATTATGGTCCCTCGTCCTGCTCCATTGGGCAGTTAATTTGTCTTAGAGCCATGCAACTGACAATACAACAAGCTCATATTCATTTTTCATAAATTATTTCTTAACTCATGTCCACAAAACATCACTTCATCAAGGAGATTAATCTGCAATTAATATGCACATCCATTTATTGGCCAGCAAAACAGCACAGCCATATCTAAGACTTTAGTCTTAAGTTAGATGAGGCTCCATTCATCATTATATTTTTTTTTTAATCAATTTAGAAATCAAGGTTTCATTTTCAAAGGTGATTTCTTCTCATCTTGAGGACACTTTAGGTGCTCAAATCCAAAAAAGCTAAGCAAAATTAATCCCTCAGAACTGCTGCTAAACTCTGTAAGTCTATACAAACTCATGTCCCTTCTACTAGTTGATATTTGCATGATCAGAATGATCATCTCATCCTGATGCTACTCACTTTAAGTTTTACAGAAAGTCTTGGCTTTTGCAGAGAGTAAGTGGAATGATGTGAAATATGCTGTGTAGCACAATACAAATGTAAATTACACTTAGCAAATTGTAGCAATTGCAGTACACAGTTCAGTCATGATATTGTTATGGTTCCCATTACCAGTCTCTGTAATGTGCTCACTGTCATAATGCTGGGCACCATCAGTCACCAGGAAGGAATATATGAGTTTATACCAGCTCTGGCCCCTTTCTGTATTCAAGAACCTTTTGCTACTGTTACTTGTCTAGTTTTTATACTCTATGTTGGGCTGAGACACCTACCAATTTCCTTCCCATGTTGATCTATTTCAGGGAGACCGTCATGTATTTTAATTATTTCAGGAAGAAACATTTACACCACCAGTTGATCCACTCAACTTCTGACACCTGTTTTTCTAAAACAATGACCTTCTATTGCAAAAGAGTTATGTTACAAAGAAGCTGACCTCTTTGCAAGGGTTTTGGTCAGTCACAATTTGCTTTATTCCCTGAGCTTCAGGGGCATATAACCCTTATCCATCTCCTCTGAGCCTAAAGGCATCACCGTGAACTAGATACTATGACAATTTTCATTGTAATAAATCCTGCAATTGATTGCAGATAGCTGAGATTGATAGGACACAATTTTGTTTCTAGCTGGGGTTGCTTAGCCTGGAGAAGAGGAGACTCAGGGGTGACATTATTGCTCTCTACAACTACCTGAAGGGAGGTTGTAGCCAGGCAGAGGTTGGTCTCTTCTCCCAGGCAGCCAGTACCAGAACAAGAGGGCACAGTCTCAGGCTGTGCCAGGGCAGGTTTAGGCTGGATGCTAGGAAGAAGTTCTATACAGAGAGAGTGATTGCCCATTGGAATCAGCTACCCATGGAGGTGGTGGAGTCACCTTCATTGGAGGTGTTCAGGAGGAGACTTGATGGGGTGCTTGGTTGCACGGTTTAGTTGTTTAGGTGGGTTGGATTGGTTGATGAGTTGGACGCAATGATCTTGAAGGTCTCTTTCAACCTGGTGTATTGTATTGTATTGTATTGTATTGTATTGTATTGTATGATACATTTTTCCTCAGTGACATATTACCAAAAGTACATGTCACTGGAAAACCATTTTTTTTCCTATTAGAAAATTCACCAGATGGTCTTTCACCTTCCAGTATCCTTTAGAATATTACATGCAAGGGTAAGTTTAGACAAAATCATAAGTACCTTAGGTAATCATGATGTTTTCATCTTAATTTGGTAAGCCTAATAAAAAGAATATTTTTCTGTGCCTTGAATAACTTCACTCTTGATTGCCTTGATTACATTGTTGCTGTATCAGCACTATTGTTCCAACCGCGCTGAAAGTTTGTAACGAGATGACATTTCACATGCATCAATTGAAATCATGACTGAGGAGTGTAGAGACCACACTGAAACCAGAAAATTCCAATTTTAAAATCTAACAGTTGAGATCTAACAGTCTCATCTAACAGATGAGACTATGACTGTGTTATGCCACACAGTAGTACTCTTAAGGACTCGAAATCATGATTTAACTCCCTCAGTATGGTTTGTGGATTGGAACTATATCTTCTGCATTTGTAACTACATTGGGATAAAAAAAAATTGGTATTCCTCTTGCATTTTCTGAAAATGATCTAAGCTTGTTCACCCTTATTATCTGTTACTTATTTCTTTATGGGTTTCCTTCTGACAGAATCCACAGAAGCACAGTATGAAATCAGAAGACAGCACCATCTAAACAACTAACAGTCTAAACATCAGAAACAGATGAAGATATGTGGTAAGGAAAAGGTTACAACATATTTGAAGAGAGTTTATATGGTAAGCAATCAAGGAATGAAAAAAAGAAAAATAATATTGGTTTACAATGCACAATTTTACGTCACAGGCATTGTCTGCCTAAGCTGTTCTCTAGCACCTGAGCATTCAAGAAGCTAATGAACCTAACCTGTTTTAAATATCTCTTAAAGGATGATGTGAATGGTGTGATTTGGCCCCTCACTACCAGAAGGAGATTGAGTTGCTGGAGTATGTCCAGAGAAGGGTAAGGAAGCTGAAGAAGCACCTGGAGAACAGGTCTTATGAGAAGTGACTGAGGGAACTGGGGTTGTTCAATCTGGAGAAGAGAAGGCTGCAAGGAGACCACATTGCTCTCTACAACTACCTGAAAGGAAGTACTAGTGAGGCAGGTGTTGGCCTCTTCTCCCTTGAATCATGTGTCAGAATGAGAGGAAAAGGCCTTAAATTCCACTAGGGAGGTTTAAATTGGATATTAGGAAAAAAATCTTTACTAAAAGGATGGTCAGGCATCAGAGCAGATTAATCGAGGGCATTCAAAAAAACATGCAGAGATGGCACTTTGGGACATGGTTTAATGGCCACGGTGGTGTTAGGTCAGTGGTTGTACTTAATGATCTTAGAGGTCTTTTCAAGATGAAGCAAATATATGACTCTATGCTCTCCTAGTACTCCTTAAGTACTGTGTCCAGTTCTGGACCCCTCAGTTTAAGAAGGACATCGAGACACTTGAACGTGTCCAGAGAAGGGCAACAAGGCTGGTGAGAGGCCTTGAGCACAAGCCCTATGAGGAGAGGCTGAGGGAGCTGGGGCTGTTTAACCTGGAGAAGAGGAGGCTCAGGGGTGACCTCATTGCTCTCTACAACTACCTGAAAGGTGGTTGTAGCCAGGAAGGGGTTAGCCTCTTCTCTCTAGCAACCAGCACCAGAACAAGGGGACACAGTCTCAAGCTGCAACAGGGGAAGTTTAGGCTCAAGGTGAGGAGAAAGCTCTTCACAGAGAGAGTCGTTCACCATTGGAAAGGGCTGCCCAGGGAGGTGGTGGAGTCACCGTCCCTGGAGGTGTTCAAGAGGGGATTGGACATGGCACTTGGTGCCATGGTCTAGTCGTGGGGGTCTGTGGTGACAGGTTGGACTCAATGATCTTCGAGGTCTCTTCCAACCTTAGTGATACTGTGATAATTCCTTTCTTTTATGTTTATAGAAGAAGCTCAGAAAAGACCAGTTGGACTTGAAAGATCAGAACAATTCAATCTTCAGTGTAACAGGGCAAATGCCTGGTGAACAAATATGTTGAAACTTCCAGTGTAAACTGACACAAGCATTCAGAGTATATTATGTAGACACAGTGTATAAACGCACTAGTAAGGCATAAATTTAGGACCAACAGCAGATATCAGGATCTGATTTGTAGATGAAGAAAGGATTTCACTTCTTTGTTCTACGCAACAGAAAATAATGTGTCCCCATTAAAACAATACCTTTCTGCTATGGGACTTTCATGCAAATCATGAAAAATAATTTTTTTCAACTCTTCTATTTAAAATTAATTGGAAACCTTGGGAAAGTCAAATATATTCATGTAAACAGCATATTTTTTATCATTAATTATTTCAATATTAATGTACACTGCTCTAACAATGAATACAAACTTATCTTATTCACAGATTTATATGTGAGGGAAAAAACTGCAAATAAAATCAGTAGTTATTAGTAAACAAATCCAATGGTTAGATGTGGTAAAGAAAAGCTCATTTCAACACCTCAGTAACTCTTATGTGAGTAGGCAAGCAGTGGAGCTAATTAAACCCATCACAACCATTTTTCTATATTTGAAAACAACACTGTTATTTTGAAGCTTTTGTGATGCCTTGATGTGGAAGATGGATATAATTTAAATTAATTCAATGCAGTTCAAAGGTATGATTATTATATGGGGTCATTACAACATAGAGTTTACTTTGTTTAGGTGTCTTTACTCTGCATTACCATATCTTCTTATATTTTGATGTCTTTGTGCAACAGGAAAATTACTTTTCCAGGGTTTGTATCTCATTATGATATTGCCATGCTCAAATGATGATATGTTTACCCAATTCTATTTTTTACAGAGCTTTCTAACTTTGTATTATCTTGAGATACGCATACTCTGTTTGTATTCTTGTCAGCAGCTTTAGGGAGAGAATGGGGACATAAGCAGAGTCAAAGCAAATCATTTTATGAAAAAAATCTGACTTAGTATTTTTTATGTTACTCCAGTTCTGCTTTTGAGTTTGATTAGCAGTGATGACAATGATTTTATTCTGAGTTGACTCATTACTAATATAAGATGACATTTCTAATACTATGCTTTGTGTGGCCACACTGGTGTTAGACAAAAACCTGTCTGAATTGAGTTCTCAGACATAAAACATTCCCAAGGATTGTTTTCTAAATTACAGTATGAGAGCTGTATTCATCCAGGTAGAGAGGCCCCAGTGTCTGCATTGAAAAGCATGTCTAGCAGCAGAGCCTGCTGGCTGACTGATTTAATTTGATGTGATACAAAACTTTGTGGTAGCGAGCTGGTGCAGTTTTAAATGAATCTCTTTGTAATTCTCATTAAGTAAGTAGCACATGTTCTTCCCCACATCCTGCCATTACTTGGGGATGGAAGCAGGATGCATGACTCATTGTATAGTGTAAATTAATTTTGGCTGTAGCTTTGATACTGAGGAACACTTTTAATAGACTCAACAATTTCAGTCATATTTTGTTTTCTCTGCCCTTCTTTGAGTTAGACATCACACTTGCATGAATATATCTATCGACTGGGAGGAAGGGAATTGAGTATCTGTGCTTTCATATAACAGCAAGTGCTGATGCTCTATCAACAGCTCATCTACAACAAAGCAACAGTCCCAAGACTGTGAATGTGATATAGCTCCATCTGACCAATTTGCTGTATGATCCTTTATTAGTACTGTGCAACCACAATGTGTATCTAATCAGTAATATAACCAACATACAGAGATAATCAATACACAGTTAATCAATGTAATTGATTCATACATGTTCCAGGACTGATTGTTGTCAGTGCCTCAAACTGGTACTGTGAACAAGCCCCTGTAAGAATACCCATGTCTTTATTCCTGGCAAAGGGCACCATGGACAGGATTCATACAGCATGGTGTGCCTTGACCAGAGATCTTTCCAATGCTGCAATATATCAGGCTTTCCTGCATCAGAAGGAATGTAAGATTTTATACCTTGCTATCACCTTTTCCATCACTATATCAATAAATAGTTGTGTTTTGAAAGTGTTTGTGACTTTCTTCGTGTGAGCTGAAATGAGATAGCGCCTCCTGGTTCCACCATGAAAAGAGATATATCCCTTTTACTTTTTTTTCCCCCCTAGTATCTGCCTCTTTCTTATGAAGTGTAAGTGAAAGAGGGGATAAACAAGAAAAGCCATATGCTTTACCAAACTAGTGCATGTGTAAGTAATCTTGAGGAAAATATCAGGATTTTGAATGATTGGTGTATACCTTTAGAATCAGATTGCAATTCCAAACATTTAACAAAATATTTCTGAAATTGTGGCACTGTGTAAGTTGATTTCAGAGATTATTTATATTGATATTAAAAAATATTTCAGTGATATTTCTTTGTTTCCTATCTAAATTTTATTTTTAAAGTTTTAGAATTTTTAAATGTCTTCATTTCAGAATAACTGTATTCAAATTTGAAGATGTATGTCGGACTGACTCAGGTCTTATTTTTTGTGGTTGCAATAGCCTCACACTAAGAAGTGGTTTCTGAGCAAAGTGGTGGCAGTTAAGACATCCACAATACTATCCTTTCAAATAGTCAGGAATGTCTTGCAAAATATCCTTTCTTAAATGTGATCAGAAACAAGGATAAAAGAAGTTCTCCGACTATGTACTATCACATCATATTTTACAAAGTTTCTTATAAAGCATAATAATTCTACAGCATATTGAATGTACAGGTAACACTGCTCACAACAAAAAAGAAAAAATACTGGTTACATGAAGGATCTCTTGTTTCCTGGCTGCCTCAGCCCAATGACACTTCAGAAGATACCTGAGGAGTCTCTTCTTAAGGTGAACATCACTCTAAAGTGAGGGATAAAGCTAATCTGTAAAGTCCTAAAGGTCCTGTTACACAATGAAGTACCTGAAGAAGCTGGATTTTACCTTATCTAGCATAGCTGGATCCATCACAGTGTAATCAGAATTCCTGTCTGCTGGTGAGAGAATATTTGGTTGATAAGTAATGTTTAAACTTTCTTTTGAAGGGTATATTCCTACTCTCTGAAGTTCTTTCAACCTTCATGCTTCAGAGGAGATATAAAGAATATAATTACACTTTCAAATGGAAGATAGTAAGATACTAATTAATACCAAAAAGTTTCTCAAACAGGCATTCCTTTTCAGAGAAACCATTTTGCCCCTCTACATCTTTGACACATAGCCATATGTCAAATTTCTTTGTCTCCGACTCAGAAGTAACCACCAACAGCTGCCACCCAAGAGAGGTATGTGCACAAACCGAATGACAAAACTACTGCAGAATATTTTATATGCCCTAAGCCTTTCTAATGAGATTTTCTTTGCACTTGATGTCTGGCAAATGAGCTTCTGCCCTATAAAGCATTCTAGCTGGGGAGCTGGCAATTATCAAGTATGTCACACCAGGAAGCAGATGTGTGAACTGAGGTCTGATTCTGACATGTGTCATGTCAGACTATGCTGAGCACCTCATGAGTCTCTGAGGTCCCGTTCTTGCTTTCTCTGTTTAGGCAAAATCCCACTGAAAGCAAGGCAGGGGTCTCTTCATTAGGTATGCAAAAATCAACAGCCCACAGATTCAGCCATCTCAAGTACTTTTAAATGACTCAAAGCTATTTTAATGGTAATGAAAGATTAGTGTATGAAATAAATTAATAATGTCCCTAAATATCTTTTTAGCTTAGACACGTGACCATGATTTCAGGAATCTATGAGAAAAATTGTCTTTTCAATGCTATACAGTGTTGTTGCTTAACCCTGGAGAAAAAAAAATACACAAAACAAAAACAAACAAACAAACCAAACCAAAACAAACAAACAAACAAAAAAAAAAAAAAAAACAACCACACACCTTAGAAACTAAGTTTTCACGAGTAAAGTGCCCTAGACTGCACTAGGAATGTGCTCAAACACCTCAGACCTGACAACTCTCAGAAGTCCAGAGCCTATGTCTTAAAAGGTGTTCTTAACATTGTCATGAGTACATAAAAAGTAAACATGGAAAAGGAAAGGTAATGCTGTGGCACATTCTTTCCCTTTCAGGAATCCATTATTTATCCCATCCAAGGTCAGAAAACCCTTCCACCGTCCTTGATCTGTTTTGTTGCTAGTACTTTTGAAAAGAATGACTTAAAATAAAATTTCTGCCCCAAAAAAGGTTGCCATAGTTTCCTTCTCAGTCTTCAGGGATATTTATCTGATCTGTTCCTGAAGTTCTGTACTTAGGAACTCCACAACTTCTGGGCAGCCCTTGTCAGCATTTCACTATTGCTTTAATTTATTATTTGTTTATGTTCATTTTTTCCTAAAATATAACATACAATTTCATTATTGGAATAAATCCTTTCACTTGTTTTTCAGTTGGATAATTGTTTTCTTCTTGTCTGCAGCAACCTTCTGCATACTTAGAGGTTACTATCACATCCCCATCAATCACCATTCTCTTCCCTCTACTAATAAACCATAGATATTTCAATCTCTGCTGGCATGTCAGGTTTTGTGTTGTTCCAGTTCTTCTCATTGCTCTTCTGTGGATACTTCTGCAGTAGCCCAAACTGGTCACAGAATTTCAGCTGATGCTTTGCCCATGCAACTTTAAGTACAGATAAATAGCAACTGGCAGCAAAGACAGTGGGAAGAACCATGTTCCAGAGCATCCAAGCTTTTTTCCTATTTATCAGGATGCCTAGCTAAGCTGTGTAGCCTGCTGTAACATGATAGTATAGATTTCATCCCATCTGAAAGTGTTAATTTCATTACTCTGAAAACATCTAAGTTTGAAAAGTCTCATAAGGCATTTGGAAACACTAAACCAAGAGCCTGCTGGACAGTGTCATGTTCTATATTTAACAAGATATGCCACCTTCTGTTTCCTCAGTGAGGGCAGAACTTCACACCAATGTGAGGATAATGCATTCATTTAAACACAATAGTCTCAGCAGTTTTCATTTTTTTGTTGCTGTTGTCATTTAATAAATTTCCAAAAGAAAATAAAAACAGATTTTTAGACAAAAGATTTGTCTCTCAGAGTATAGCAGGAATTAATTCAGCTCTACCAGAAGGACTATAGCAGAAAAAAATCAATAAAACCCCTCTGTAAATACAGATTATGTGTTTGAGGTTTGTCTATTTTTATTTTGTTATGCCTCATAATCACTTTATTCCTATGATCCATAATCAATATTAAATTAAAATAACTGGTCTATAAATCCACATTAGTGAGACTTTTAGCTTTCATAATACATCATGAAAGCAATTTTAAGTGTACTATTTTTGAGTCAAATGCTGTGGTGAGCTATTCTGTGCATTAGATGCTCAGGCAACAATTCTTTACTTTGAAATGTCTTTTTTTTTTCCTATCTTAGGTACTGTTTATCATTGCTTTACATACTGTGGAAGGGAAATCAGAAATGCCTATTCATTACCTATCAGGGCAATGAGAAACAACCCTTGATGTTCTACTATGAGAGAACAGAGAAACTCATGGATTTTTCACTTCAGGAAGCACCTTTTGCCTAAACAAATAAGACTTTGGGGCAGACCACAACAAAGAAAGATGAAAGTTGGTTATAAAAAATATATAGGACTTTGCCTGAACAAAGTGAAAGCCCTCTTATCTCTGTCAGAGGAGGCAAGAGGATGAATAAATAGTTTGTGAACTGTGGTACTCTCTTGTGACTTAATCCTCAGTTGACCAACCTCCAGTGAAAACTACTGTCTCTCTGTGTGAGAAAATGGCTGGACCTGCAGCTGCCTAAGAAGTTGAGTATCATTTGCCCAGTTATCATGGAATCACAGAATCTAAGAATCTTAGGTGTTGGAAGGGACCTCCAGAGATCATTGAGTCTAACCCTCCCTGTCAAAGCAGGGTCTAGACTTCAAGGTTCAAGCAAATGATTTATTTGAATTTCACTTACAGGTTTAACTGCAAGGCTCAGGCAAACAATCTGAACTGCACTCACAGACCTAATATGCCACAACTGTAGGTTTTCATAGACACAACAGAATAACACACTATAAGAAGTTAAGAGGCACACTAAATATTACGTGTACGTTGTCATGGATTGAGTTGAATCTGCTGCTGTTATTCACACCATGCTGTAGTCATGCCAGCTTCAAAAAAAAGAGAGTGATAACTGGAGCAAAGTATTATGAGGCAGTTTGCAACATGGGAGACTTCCTGTTCCAGTTGCTTGGTTCTGGGTTCCAGATTCTTTGTAGTTGGCTCTTTACTGCAGACATGGCAGCAGAATGGATGGGAGTCAGGTAGCTGCTTTTTGGTTTTCTGTTTTATGATTTTTCCCCCTATGTATTTCACTGTGCTCCCTCTGCAAATGAGCTAAACTAAGGTAATCATGCATTGTATTGTTAGATTAGATTATTAACTAAGGTAATTATGCATTGTGTTTAAAATTACTTATGTTAAACTCTTATCTCCTTATCTCAGCCTGAGTAGTGCATGTTACTTTTCCCCTCACTTTTGTGTTGAGGGGTCAGGCAGGTTAGCCCTTGGGCTAAACTATTACACACATTAATTAACCACCCATGGTTACAAACTAGCAGCATGCCAAAAATCCACTTACCCTTCCAGGCAAAGTCTCTCAATCCCAGAAAAATGTCCTTTGCTGTTGTCCTGACCAAAGGGGAAGGGTCTCCATAGAGGTAAGATGTCCTAAGCCAAATCCTTAGTGGTTTTATCTACCAATTTACATGAGTGTGGAAAAGACTATGGCTGAGTGGATTATACTGTCTGGATACGCAAGTTTGTGAGCTGAAAGCAACACTGAAACCTTCCATCTTCTCCTTGCCTTGCTTTCTCAAACAATTGAATAGCACTTTGGATTAAGACTCAGGACATATTGTTTGTTGAGGGATTTCAAAATTCACTTCAGGATTCAGTTCTTTGAATGATGCAGCACTACCCTGTTTGGTCTATAGCTTATGGGCAACATGGGGCTGAGCTATCTACGCAGGTCATCTCTGCATTGACAGGGTCTCAAGACAATTCAAAGCCGGGTTTCTTGTACAACTCCCTGTGAGTCACCTGCATGCCCTAGACATTGCCTAAATTTGTTTGTGACCTATCAGCCAGGTGATTCATACACTGGTTTGTACTAGCTGTTATCTAACATCCATACAAATGAGTTCCTTTCAGTACTGATTTACTAATAACAAGGATTTGAAATGAGCTCTGATATTCTTGGGATCACTTATCTTTCCCAGCAACTTTAATCATAAAATCAACATTTGAACTTCAAGCAACTATCCGTATGGATTTCTTGGGTCCTTGTTTTTTATGTCTTGGGAAATACTGGCTTCTCTTCACACAGAAGAAAGGAGCAGGTGGATAAGAGAAAAGGGTTTCATTTCCAGCCAGGTAGATGGCAGATGATACAGGAACATCATGACCTACCCTATAAATTCTTCTCCAACATTTTTGAACAGCTTCCGGTAATCCATAAAGCATTGTTACTAAAAGCTGTCAAATATTTCATTTCTTCTCTTTCTTCCATCAGGATCATGTAATTTCCCCTAACAATGTCTTGAGATGTAAGAGGCTGGGAATACATATCTGTTTGAAAGAGGAACAAAAATAAGGAATGACTTGAAGAAAATGTGGTTTGTTTTTTCTTTGGTTGGGTTTTTTTTCACATTTACAATTAAACTGACTGTTCTTATGTATAGTGCTAAGTTACTAAAGTTCAAATGAATTATTATTATAAAAATAGAGAGCATTGTTTTACAAGGAAGGAATTATTTCAAGTTTCAGAGTTTAGCATATTTGGTTATATAGTTATTTTATTTAATATTTTTTTAAATATACTGATACAAGAATCACACCTGGTATTACACAGTTTAAATGCTGCTTTTCCTGGTATGATACCAGTCTTATCATCAAACCAGTCTTTCATAACAGGAATGTATATTCATTTTGTATAAATAAAGACATAGATATATAGCTTGATCAAATACTTCTGGAGTTTAATGGCAATTTATTTTACTGTGGATGGAAGGTAGTAGAAATACAAGGGAGAAAGAATGAATAGTTCTTTTTTGTTTTGGTGGGTTTTTTCCCCTATTACATTGAAATTATATAACCAGCTTATCTACTTCTGGTTGTGCAGCTATAGGTTGTATAAGCATATTCCTAATAATTAATTGTATTTCCTATTTATTGTGTATATTTTTCAAGTATGGTTTTGTAATCATTTTTTTGATGCACTTAAACTACTTTTGCTCTAAGAATATTTGCCATATGATCAAGGCACAGGAGAGAGGGCAAAATGTTGTCATTTTCCCCACTGTATGAGTCAGTCTGATTAATGTTGTTTTCTGAAGAATGTCTGCTCTTGTAATGGTATTTTATCCTGATTCCTATTATGCTGTTGTGCTGCTCTTGTATAACACTACAGCTGATAACCCACTTGTCTCTTTCATGACCTGTATTTTCTCCAGGTCATACTATGACTGTCCCTATGTGTAAAATCCTTTTCTTACTTGCCTCGCGTTACTATCAATTCTGGTAAAAACAATTATCATCACTCCACATTTCTCCTTTCTTCTCTGCTGTACATAACTCCTCCAAACACCACACAGGGTTAACATTTTGATATAGACATGGGATATTTTGACAGACTGAATTCTTGTAATTTAAAGTACAGAACAAGATGATAATGAATGCTACTCTGAACTAGACCTGTGGGTTGTTATTTGTCTCGCTTTTCAAATAACAATGTTCTTGAAGTTATGATCTAAGAGGACACTTCTGCCACCTTCAAAATGAAAAATAATGGCGGGGGGAGGGAGGGAAACAACCAACCAATCAATCTGTAGACTTTTACACCACTCAAAATCTCCCAGATATTACAAAGCCCCTTATCTGTGTGATAGACAATATTAAAAAGCAAGCAAACAAAACAAACCGACAAAAACACTAACCAAAAAAAACCCACAACACAAAACTCTAATAAAATACAAGAAAGCACTGGGTCACCAAGCCAATGATATTTCCCAACCTGAAGAAATATTTCCTAGTGTATACAATTATTCTTTCTGTTGAGTGTTGTAACGCCTGTTATGAGATACAATATTACTTGGAGAAGACCTATGCTGTCCATTTGAAGAATGATTAAGTTTTCCACCATCCAGTAGATTACATCTGAAAGCACAACCAAAGATGGAGATAAGAAGGTGGAAAAGAAAGCTTATATCAAATTAAAATCATAAAAGAGAAGGGGAAAAAAAAACAACAACAACAAACCAACAGGTTTTTTATTTCTTTTTAAAATATGAATATTTTTTTCCTGCTGATGCGTATTGGTATTGTTAAATTTGACTTTAGGCAGCAGAAATCAATTACAAATTGCTTTTATGTAGAAAATCAGTTTCTATTTGAGTATATAAACCAGTATTATTGATATAGTATGTTATTCTGCACCAAAGAATATTCTAGTTTAGAGAAAACTGACCATAAGATGCTGAAAAAGATTGCATCCGTTAATTATTGTGTTTACAATAAATCTTAATACAGAATTTTCCCAAGGCCTGAACCTACATATTGGGCATTTGTTCAAATTTTTCTTCATATGCTTACAACTACTATTAGTGTGAATTCCCATAACTGTATATTATATAAAATACAGTCACTGAACCATATCCTGAGAGCTAGATGTCTACACCATTCAATATCCAAGTGCTTGAATCCAAGAAAATAGTCCATGAAATCCTTGCCTCACCTGAATATTTGTGCTAAATTTTTCTCCAGCCATATCCCAAATTCTGCTACTGTACTAACTCTAAACCTCACAATTCTGATCATCTTAGGTTGGTACTGAATCAGAGGATAGAAGTAAAGAGAAATTAGAGAGGTTACCTACTCCATTCCCTGACTCAAGGTCAGATCAGCTGTACTTGTATTATTCATTATAGATTATTACAATTTGGTTTTAAAGAGCTTTTCACTAACTAGGAATGTCTAGCTTCTATACAGAAGCATGAAAAGCACCTTTATCCTGTGTGCTGTGTTTTCAGCCTGCTAAGGCTGAGAAAAACCTGATGTCCCAGGCTCTTGCCTGGCAATTTTAAAAAAAGATAATAAAAAAAAAACCTTTCCTGATTTGTCCCTTCTTTTTTAATGGAGCAGCATTGTAAATATATTCAAAAGAGGGAAAAGGGTGAATCTCTGATGTATGGAGCTTCCTAGTGATTAATTCCTACTCTTACTTAATCAGTGGCAAATGCTAGAGCCTGGCCTTCAACATGCAGATGTTCTATTCTGTTAGTCATCACTCTACATGCCTTCCTTGAAAGTCACCTGTTAGCACAATTATAGAGTTCTTGACAGGCCAAGAGCAATGCACACTCTGCTTCTCACTTTAGCATTCCACTTACATTCAAACCCCACTTCATCTCCACTGGGAAAGGCTGAAATCCTAGTGAGGCTCGGATAGTCTAACCACATCAAAAACAACAAAACCTTATCAAATTATTCAACATTTCTTACAGATTTTCGTTACATTTAACTTAAGAACAGAAAATCCCATATCACAGCTGGATAAAATCCCTGGAATATTATTCCCTGGGTCAACACAGTATATGGTAGGCATCCTGTCTTCTAATAAAACTCTCCTCAAATGTCTTTTATCACACTTTTTAAATGAGTGTGTATTTTTATGTTATGAGGCTCATAATAAAAGTGTACTCTTTTGATCATTAGATTTTTGTGCTATAATTTTCAAGATAATAATAAAAGCTAAACTGGAAAATATATACAGTTTGTTCAAGTTAATAATATGAGGTATAGGGACACTCGTTTAAGAACTGAGGCTTGTTTGTGCTTATTCAGTGAAAATCACCCAGCATAAATAACTTGAAGAAAGTTTATAGCCTACTTAAATGTCAGGAGAGCTTTATTTTAATGACTTGGCTGCTAACACACCAAAGGGTTTATGAATGCTCTGAACTTAAGACACATAAATGAATAAAACTACCTGTGTGTTTTGTTAGATGTTATGTGCAATCTCAGAGTAGTTACATTATTCAGAAGTCTGTACTGATGATGATGATCAAATAGCTCCCTCTTTTTGGTATTAATCATTGGCCTAATCAATTCTTCAACATTTTTCAGCAAAGACTTTCAGTGTTTCCCCCCAAAATAAGACATTGTGCTTGTTCTAGTAATATTCACTTGGGAAAGAATATATGGGTAAGAAATAATTCAAATTAAATCAACTATAATCAGGAAGAAATCCTCACTCATCAAGAGAAATCATGTTTCTGAACAGTACATTGATTACTCTTTGAATAATATAGAACAATTAAGCAGATCCTGATATGCATACCAGTGCAGTGTCAGTAGAACATCTGTGAACACACAGTGACCATAGGAACTTCTAACAAAGCTGAAAGATGGCACTCGGCTAGAATGACATTTAATGGTCAATACACAGAAGAAATATTGTAACAGGGAGTAACTAAACATGAGTTTATTATAAAAACATTTGTGGAACAACAATCAATTTATCATTTAAGAGTACTTTTTAAGTCAAAGTTAGAAACAGTAAGAAATAGAAATTAAAACCTACTAAAGGGGCAAATTCAAGAACCTCAATTTTATTATGCTTGCCTTATACATATATTTATACAAAAACTAAAGAAAAATGCAGAGTTTTTAATAGAGCTGACCCATTCACAGAGCAGGTAAATACTGCTGCATATTAGAAGGATGTTTAAAATAAAGAGCAGAGAAAATATTCCTGAATTAATGAAATACAGCATTATATCAAACTATACTATCAAGCTATGGAATGAAAAGAAATGTAGAAGCAAAGTCAGGGAGGCAATCACGAGCATACTTTCCTTAGATTATATTGGAACACTAAAATTTAAGAATAAAAAGAACTACCTTGTTTTCAGCATATTAATGGGAAGAACCAAAGAGATTTATCATAACATGTACAACTTCATTGGAAAAGTATTACAAAATCTGGGCAGAAATGCATGCCATAAGTTGGTACATGATTAACTACATAATAATTAAAAGTTCCAGATACAAAATTATATCAGCTGTATTTACCTGTCTCACACTAACTGCCACCACAGAACTGTGCAGTCCAGTTATATCTTTATACACAGACTTAAAGGTTATAGAATACGGCTAAGAGCATAAGTCAAGGACACCCAATTGAAAATAAAAGTGACAATATAATTCTCAACCGTCCAGATCTAATACACAGCCAAAAGCATCTGTAAATAATGGTATGTTAAGGCATTGGTAGTTACAGAGGAACTGCAGTGGGAAAGTTCATGGTAAATAAAGCTCAAAATCCATCTACCCAGGAGTTGTATAAATTCCAAATTCTTCTAATAAATTCTGTCAAATGGTAGCAATTTGTAGCAGCCCTTGTGGAGCATACACAATATTGTAGCATCACATCTGCAAAGTTAATATATCTGTTCTGCAGAAAATTTCATACTTGTGGAGAGAAACAAAACATATGCAAGAGAAATCACTCCCATCAAGCCCTTTATTTTTTTTCTCAATGTAATTGTGCATTTTTTGCAGATAGATAGATCCTGTGCATGTCAGTGCAATCCTCAGATGTACTTTTTGGATATCAGATTTATGAAATTATGTTAGATGATTCAAAATGTGCATCAAAATATGCATCTGATTTTCTGTTAATATCTACAAAATTTTCTTTCACATGGGGAGTGTAATGTAAAAAGAAACTAATTCTTTCCTGAATTCTGATTACTGCCTGTATTTTATGTGCTATTAATGCAGTTGTGTTGAGTAATTGACAAGAAAAATTTTCATTTAGCATAACAGTTACAAAGAGAGTTAGACAAAGCAGCAGCTACGCAAATCTCTAAATACTTGCATGTACAAATGGCTAACACTTGCCTACTGATTTGCTTTGCTGTACCACAACTGCAGAGTGTCATAAAAGCAAATTTCATTGTGTATTGTTCATACACAACAGCCAGAAGTGTGCTAGGTCATTTGTAGGCACAAAAAGAAGATCCTCTCCCCAGGAGATCATTCTTTTATTCTTCTTTGTTTGGCTCTTACCTTTAATCTAAAATTAAAGCCATTTATACTGATAATATATGCTTGCTTCTTGTGTATTGAAAGCAAAACACACTCTGATACTCAAGCAGCTTGCAGGATCAAAAGCTTCATCGGTACCTGACAGGCTATGAAGTGGCTGCCCCTGGAGAAAGGCTGAACTTCTGCTCCTACCACACAATTTCTGGCCACAGAGCCTGGCACACCTCCTCCCTTGCACTGCAGGGTGCATCCCTGGCAGCTTCCACTGCTAAAGAAAACAGAAACAGCTGTAGCTCTTTGCCTCCAGGCTGTAGGATGCATCATTTCAGACAATAATTTCCATTAAGATGGCTGTAGTAAAAATCCTACCTATAGAAAAATATTAACATACTTTTAATTAAGGACTGGTGTAAAGTGATAGCCGAATTTGGCCTGTGTGATAATATTAATGGCATTCTGAACTCTTGCAGATAGAACTTACTCATGTCATTCATGATTCCAACAGAAGCTTGTTTCCCAAAGTCGAAGACTCAGGGGCTTGATCTGCCAAGGTGCAGAGCTTCCCATAAAGTACTGTGTGCTCTTAAGTGACACAAAAGACAGAGAGCCTTGGTCACAGTCAGCTTCCCACTGAAATGCCTGGAATCATCAAGATCAACTGTATTTTGAACTGCGAACAAAAGGGAGGGAGAACACAATCTTCTGGTAAGGTCTAGCTTCTTTTATACTTCCGAAGCCCCTGCTTGCCCGATTAAAAGCACACCAAAATTATGCAATGTCAACCATTTCTGTTAGAGAGGCAGATTTTTCCTCCTGAGCCAACAGCACCTCAGCCTGAATTCAGTCTCTAGCTATATTGTTATTCCTGTGACTGATAACAGGAGATCTGACACAGATTGCTACAACTGTATATTGCTCTGCCCACTTCATTCTGGTCTGGGATTTCGGTCTCTCTCTTACATTTAGGTGTATCTGTCATTTTAAATTTCATTCCCTTCAATGCTAGATATACTTCACTATGATTGGTGATACTCTGCTATTGATTGGCAGTGAGTCTGGCTTGTCCTTTAAACCACCATCTGTCTTTGCCTTCCCCCAGTCCTGCTGATGCCCGCTGTACTGGTAACTGGACATCACTGGTAGATTTTTTTTTCTCACTAGTTCACTCTGTTTGCATAGAAACCTAACAACCATGGAGAGGAAAACACACACACACACAAAGAAACCCAAAACAACAATAACAACAACAACAAAAAAAAAACCCAACCACAAAAAAAAAAAAAAATCCACTGCCACAGAATTGCTCATTATACCAAATGTTAGTGATTGCAGCAATGATGGCAGCCAGACACTGGCAGTTAAAGAGAGTCTAGGAGTAGTGCTGGGATATAGAAATCCAACATACGAACTTAATAACTCTGAGTAACATCAAAATAAGCAGCTTGCCCCACAGAAGCAGTATCAGTTATACTAGGTCTGTTTCAAAGTATTATTATCTGTAAATCTCCATAATTTGTAAATTATTATGGGGGTTATGTGTATTTGTTCACACACACAACCAGAAGTGAAAAGGATATGCAAAAAATCTTTTCTCAAAATTCAAAGATCACTGTATACAACCTCTAAGAATGAGCAGAGTTAAAATGCATGTCCAAAGGGCATGAGCTGCCCACTGCCTTACACTATGATAAAGAAGGATATGCATATGCATGCATATATTGTGTCATAAATAAAGTTGCAAATGTTGACATGCATAAAACATTAAGAATCCATGCATGGATTCTTAAAGATTAATAAACTGCTCTTCTCGTTCTTCACTGCAGAATTTTTTCCATATGTGCAACTATTTTTGTACACTCTTAATGCTAATATGATGTTGATCCACGTCTGCATTAGGCTAGCTTTTTCAGGTGCAAATCCTGAGTACATTTCTTTATCCACATTACTGGACTTGTTTCTGATATAAGATGTGAAGAGAGAGCAAATCCAAGTGATGGCTTGGTGCGGAGGGCTACACAAACTTCAGTTTATCATTACATGTATTAATGGAAGATCTATCCTGGCTATCCCAAATGACAGTCAGTATAAACTTTATGAGAAATATATTTGTATGCTTATTCATTATGCAGTGTTACTGAAATAGGAGTTAGAGATCTATTAATGTATTGATCTTTATTGATGACAGTGATAGTACTGTCCTTAATGGATGTTTCTCTGTAAATTCAAGTGTGATGTTTACCAGGAATTCACCTCGCTAAGACATAGGCAGTTTCATAAAAGCCCTGAAAACAGCCTCTATTAAAATGTCTTCATTGTGAGACAAGACAGAAGCACTCTTTTCTGAGACTAAAAGTGGAAATGTCATTTGTCATTTGGAAAATCTCTCCCATCTCTGTTTTCAGATTAGGGTTTTAAAGCTCTGACATTTTTCACTACTGCTTCAGCAAGTATGTGCATAAATACATACACAGTTCTGCAGACAAGCCATTTTTCCAAATCAAAGCAAATCAACAGTTGCTTAAAATACAATACTGCAGATACTTGTGGGCAGGAGCAGACTGATTTGCCCATTGCATGACTACTGATTTTTGATTGCAGAGGTTATTCTGCAGATGGAAAAATCATAATCATACTAAGGGATGCTTCACTAAAAAAATTCACTCCAGAAAACAAAGTGGGAAAAAAACCCAACTCATCTAACTGAATAAAAAAGCAGAAATTACTGCTACCTTTTTCCTTGTTTCTAGGACCTTGCTGTAAATGACCTTAACTGTCTGTTTGTATCAGTACTACCTAAGCAGCCACAAGTGGGAAGTTGGGCAAAAGTCAAGGAGAAAAACAGAGAAATAATGAATTCTTTAAATTAGCTTCATTATGTATGGCAGTGACTTGTCTCCAAATCCTCTCCATGCTCCATTTCATAACCTTGGAGAAGAGATCTGTAAACAGTGAGAGGCAGAAACTCAACAAGTCAGGGGGAAAAAAAAAAAAAGGACTTGTAGATTTGTAGATTAAAGAGAAAAAAAAAAAAAAGTTACAAACTCAAGACAAGAAAGTGCTCAGCTGCTGAGATGTGTCCTGGAAGCACTACAAGGCCACAGGCATGTCCATGTTTGACTTGAAATTTCCTGAAAGTCCCCAGACATTTGCATACATGTGCACATGTACAACACCCTAGGCTGTGGGACTCAGTTGATCACACGTCAGAATATAGGAGGTAGCCAGATTCCATGCTGATATTCCATGAAGCCCCTAATCTTGCTGTATATACACAGCCCAGGTGTAACACACATTGGCTCTACAAAAATGCAGGTGCAGCTTCCACCTTCTTCAAACTGTGTTTTTCCTTCTGACCTTTGGTATTCTAGTTCCTTGATCACTCAGTCTGCAAACAAAAGATCCAAGGTCATTTTTCTGCTCAGCATGAGTAGATTTAACCTCACATCTTCTACCTTCTATGTGAGTATCCTAAATATTAGACTGCAGACACTTCTCTGCATGTGACAAGGAAAGTATCACCCCTTCCTACTAAAACTGAAGCTTTGCAGCAAAACCTAAAATTTGTGAGAGAAATAGTGGAATACATAAACCTGAAGAAATTATAAGCTATTTTTGTACCTAAACTTACCAGCTTTATGAATAAGAAAATGAAGAGTTGGCATTAATCAAGATAAAGCTGAAATATGAAAACAGAGATATCAGAGTACTACCACATAATTTCATAAAGCCTTAGTTACACTTGAATCTTTTGGGAAGCTGTTGATTCTGCAGATGTCACAGGTGCATTCAGAGCATATATGTATGATCAGACCTCCTGATGGACTTACGGAAAGGAGCATGGAGCCCAAGGAAGAAACTCAGCCTGAACACCTGGCAAATCAACCAACAGCTACAGGACTGGTGCCCCAGCCAGGGGTTTGGCTACTTAGATCATGGGGCTTGCTTTGAGAATCACAACCTACTGGGATCTGATTAGAGTCCATCTGTTGGTGAAGCAGAAGTGCATAGTCAGTCATGGACTTACAGTTGGTAGAGAGGACTTTAAACTTAAGTTGCTGGAGGAAGGGAACATCAGTCCATCCCAGCCTTACCAGTTTGATGTCAGTGCCAGTAATAGATGCCCAGAGGCTGGAGAAGGATCACAGGTCAGCAAGAGTACTCTAATCAGAGTGGCATAATGAGGAATAAAACTAAATCTTAAAAACTCTTCCCCACCACCCCTCACTTCTTTGAGGTTTAATTTCACTCCCAGTGTTGTCAACCTCCTCTCACTCAACAACACATGGGAATGAGGAATGGGGGTTGCAGCCAATTCATCACATGTAGTCTCTTCTACTCCTTCCTCTTCAAGGGGACAACTTACATTCTTCACCCACTCCAGCACTGGGTCCCCCCCATGGTAGACGGTCCTTCATGAACTTCTCCAATGTGAATCCTTCCTGCAGGCTGTAATTCTTCACAAACTGCTCCAGCATGGGTCCCTTCCACCAAAATGGAATTGTATTTACAAGAGAAACTAAATATAACAGTATAAAATGCAATAAATATCTACAAAGTATATTTGCATATATATATATATACAGAGTTTAGCAGCTTACACAAGTTCCCCTTGCCAACCCCCTCCTGCCCCCCTTAGGGACAAAGGGCCCAAGAAAACCTCTGCCTCCCCCTCCCCCTGTACCTCTTATAGAAACCAAATAGAAAAGGTCCAAGATTAGAAGGAATATAGCACAGCCTGAATCTCACAGCAAGATCCAGCAGCCAAGAGAGGCACAAAATAACTCTGCTGCAAGATATAAGGTTTTCAATACTCCAATGGAATGATTTTAACCTGTTATTATTTTTCAGAGTGACTGAATTTGATGGACTTACCACCATTATAATGTAAACTCTGAGGAGTCCACCCCTCTCAAACTATTCAAAAACTTGGGAAAATTCTGTTTACAACTAAATTTTAGTTTCAAATTGTAACACATGGATCCCCCACAGGGCCACAAGTCCTGCCAGCAAACCTACCCTAGAGTGGCCTCCTCCCTTCATGGATTCCCAGCTTCCTACAGAGTCACAGCCTCTTTTGTGCATGCATCTGCTCCAGCGTGAGGTCTGCCGTGGGCTGCAGGTGGATATCCGCTCCAGTGTTAAGCTCCATAGGCTGCAGGGAAACAGCCTGCCTCTCCATGGTCTTCAGCACAGGCTGCATGAGAATCTCTGCTCCAGTGCCTGGAGCACCTCCTCCTCCTCCTGCTTTGCTGACCTTGGTATTTACAATTATTTCTCAGACATGTTCTCACATCCTCTCTACAGCTGCAGTTGTTTCCCCACCCCCCTTCTTAAATATGTTAGCATAGAGGTGCTACTACCATCTCCCATGGGCTCAGTCTTGGCCAGCGGTGGGTCCACTGAAGCTGTCTGACATTGGCTTTATTGGACATAGGAGAAGCTTCCAGCAGCTTCTCACAGAAGCCATTCCTGTAGCTCTCACGCTACAAAAACCTCGTCTTGCAAAATCAATACAAAGTATCTTTCAGCTCTCATCTTTAATTTTCACACACACAGTTTTGGGGTTTTTTCATTTGCATGAATTTTTGATTTGTGTAACAAAGTGAGTTTGTGCAACAGAATTCATTATGGCTAGAAAGCAACAGTGGGCAAGAAATGTACTGAGTACTACAGCGTGATGGTGAGTCGTGCAAAAAAATAGAATAATCTTTACAGATTTTTTCAGATTCAAACTTCCCAAAACCTTTTCATTCCAGTGTACTGAGTATGCTCAAATTTGCAAAAATAGTTCCTTGCTATGAAATGTTGGGGTTTTTTTTAGCTATGCTACAGCCTTTCCCCCTGTCTTAAGAAGTTGTTTTGTCTTTTGATGTTCTTTATTCATCATTTTGATCAGTTCTACTCCTGGAGAAGCACTTACCATCATCTTCTCAAATTGCTACAGATTTTCTGTGAATAAAAAGCTTTGAATGTAGAGAGTGGGTTTATATTATAGCTGAATCCAGCCAAGTTAAAATGGATGCCTCAGTCCTTTACTGCAAACACAGAAAACAGCTTTCTTTGCATTTATTTGAGTAATCTAAAAGGATGTATTGACTTTGAGAAAAAGCTTCAGCTGCATCCATATTTACTTCTTCTTCCATTTTTAGGAATTTCAGTACAATAATTTTTCTCTGCCATCATCTTTAAAGTACACTAGCTCTAGCTGAAAAAGCTAAGAATAAAAAATAGTTTATATATTAGGAGCAGGATGCATGCTCTGAGTCCAGATGGATGGAGATGTGATAAAGCTACGTTTTTTTAATCTCCTTGTGGTTATCTTCATGATACTGCTAGATATTCTGCTCTAGAAATCTTCTTGAAGAACTAACCCACTGGTGGAGAATAAAATTGCGAGTATTTAATTTCCACTTTCAATAGTATGAGGTTTTCCTGAACCTGTGTCAATACTAAATTATATTATCCTTCTTCCATTTCTATTTTGGAGAACAATGGGTCAAAAAGACGAGACTTTACTAATGCAGAGTTACTAATACATACTAATAATGTAATAATGCATACTAATACATACTAATAATGTAATAATGCAGAGTACATTGCAAAAAAGTGTGAGAGAAATGCAGTATCTCTAACCACATTTCTGGAATGTTAGGTATCTGTAACTGTTTCCAAATATAACTTAAATATTCTCTACTCAGATTGAGCACTGCTACATCTAGTCATAGTAAGTCTTTACATCTAGTATTCTGTGCTCAGCGTTGTTCAAGGCCATATGAAATTGAACACTGGACATGCAATGTGTGACACAGTCCCTTCCTGGATTTAATAGCCCCCAGCTTTAATAGTCTCTCTGTACAAGAGGCTGCATCTCAGACCTGTGTCTCAAAGCAGATACAGGGCTTTTTCCCCCTCCTGTTTTTTCATCCCTGTAAATCCTTACCCCATGATTGCCTCTGACAAGTTTTCAAATCCCAGAGCTGCAGTGCTGATCAGCAGCTATTAATGCAAAGTTGTTTGTGAGTTTGTTTGTTTGCTCAGCAATTAGAATAAAACAGCAGGCAAAGGGCTTTTAAAACAATCAGTCAACAGACAGATCCAGTCTCATTCTTTCCTTCAAGCGCAGTAAGATAAGCATTCCCCTTCAATTATGGAAATACACCTGAGTCAAATCACATCCATGACTGCTTGTCCCAGTGGCCTCTGTCTTCCTTAAGTTGCATACATCTGCTTCTGGGAATCCCTACGTATTTGCTGAGAATTTCTGGGCATAGTTATCACAAAGATCGACCATTTTTTTGCTTCAGCCCCCAAGTGTGAAGTCTCTGGGGCTTGAAATTGGTTTTTTTCTTGGGCTGATGAAAAATCTATACAGCAGAAGTTTATCCAGGGGAACGTCATATAGTACTCACTCGATGGCTTGGAAAGCTAGACCTATAAGATTCTTCTCAGGAGCTGTTCTAGCACTTCTGAGGATTTGGTGTCTGTTGTCAATACGGAGGCTAAAATCATTGTCATTTATTAATCCTGTGCAAATTCCTTTACTGATACCATCCAACAAAAAAACCCCGCAACAAACCACCTCAAAACAATCAACCAACCAAACAACCCCCAAACTTAAATACAATCTCAAAATGTGTAATCTTATTAACAAGTATAGTGGAAATATGAGATATAAGAGAAAGGACTTTTTCCTGTTTAGCAAATGTCAGACACAGCTGACAATTACAGAAGATACGTGTTACCCTTCAAGCTACCAGAGTTTAAAATTTACTGAATCTGTTACAATTTGCTAGTTTCCAAGGGATAAGGGCAATGAGTGAAGAACACCTGTTCTACTGGGTTCTAAGAACATACAGTTCAGTCAAAAGACATGTATGAAATATAATATTTCACCTGTAATGAGATTTTATTTAACTTTGGGGTTTCTTCCTACAGAAAGACATTGTTGCACAAGTTAACCTAGTAGTAGGAAATGGAGGTACGTGGATATGGGGAAGTAAAGGGAAAAGAGAAAGGAAACAGAAAAACAATGAAAATAATATTAGAAAATGAAATGACACATATTTTGCATAAAGAAATTGAACAGGAGACAGACAATGCCCCTGTATGTGTACTGGTACTGAAAACTCAAACACAGAGGAGGATCTTGTATGCACTGGTTCACTGTAATTGGATTCTAACAGAGAGGTTCAGAGCAGCATGATAGGGCTATTCAGTTTAACAGTCAGTCCTATTAAGGTGCTGAAATGAAAAGCCTTCCTTAGTACAAGATTGACTCTACAGTTCAGAAATGTTAGACCATCATTGATGTATTTATTTTTCCAGAAAGAAAATGTTTTCTAACAAAATTTCCTAACAAAGCATGTTTTCAAATCCTATATAATACAGACAACTCACAAATGTTTTGCCAACATAAGAAATGAAGTGCACAAAGGAAAAATGCTTTCTGTAGGAACATGGAAGATGTCTCCAGTGTTATTATGGCAAGGATGAGGGGCAAGGGTGGAGGCAGAGTGCTTAAGGAGAAGAACTGTAAGGTAAGGTGTCTGTTGAGTTTGAAGTTACCCACAAGTTATTTGCTGTTGAAATACTGGAATTGCTGTATAAACTACCTAAAATTGAGCACATATTCTTTGCTCAAGTAATAAAAATAGTGAATCTTAGTTTTATACATGTGAATTTTATGAAAATTCCTTTTATTATTAAATTAATTGTTTTGTTCTTTTCAGAGTATAAGCATGTAGAAGCAGTAGACAGTTTACGGTTACATGAAGACAGTTGTATCATGCAGAAAACTAAGGATACTCTAAAAAGTTTTTCAGACTGCTTTGGAAGGTCTGCTTCAGAAATATTTCTTCCCATAACCTGAGATCATTTTTATTGTTTAGAAGTTAGAACTTTTTCTGTCTGCTGGAGTTCATCATGGAGCTTGAGCACGTACCTAGCTTGAAGCTTTATAGTACCTACATTGACTACACTGGGATGTGTCATAGCCCAGATTTGTAACATGGATCAAAACCTAGCTTGGAGATAGAAAGTAGAGAGTGGGATTAAATGGCCAATTTTCAATCCTAGCAAAAGGTTAATAGCGGGGGCCTCAAGGCTCAAGAGTAGGTGTCATGACGCTTAATGTTCTAGAAAGAAGACAAGTAGTGAAAAGCAACTTTCACAGATGCCAGAAAGATGCTTAGGAAGGTCAAACCAATGCTGTACTGTTAGCTGCTTCACAGGGGCCTAGAGAAGCTAGGAGGATGGGCAATGTAATGATAGCAGAAAATCTAAGTGTTTTTTCATCAAATATTGGTAAATGGAAACTATCCTTGAAGGAAAGAACAACAAAACCAATAACAACCTAAACAAAGGGTCAGCAAGATTAAAAATAATCAGATCGTCAAGAGGACTTAGCAAAATATTTACCCACTACTGCAAAAAAGCAAATGTTAGGAGGCTCTTGATGTATAGCTGCAGCTAGAAGAGTAAAAATGTTATGAATACATAAGGACTCGATGATCACTATGGATACTGAGCTATATAAATGTAGGATCTGATTCAGTACTATGAAGTTATGTTTCAGGCAGACAAGGATCTTTGATGAGAGAGTCCAAAAATTACCTAGTGAGGAAATTCAAATGTTATGGGTTTCCTTCCCTTAGTATAAATAAGAGTTGCTTCAGCTTGATGATTCTTTACTTCAGTTGTGAATGCCTTTACAAAAGGAAAGATAAGGAGAATTACATTAATTCAAGAGGTGGAAATAATGGTCCTAAAGCTGTTGATACCCTTTGAAATAATGAATACCTGAAATAATGCATACCTGAGTGTTGGGGGGTTGGTCCATAAGCTGGAGGAGTGAGACCAGATATTTAGCAGCATTAACTGGCACAAAACAATGTCTTCAAAGCACAGAGGGGAAAGCTCTGCTATGATATCAGTCATTGAATGCAAAATGCTGCATGCATTAAGGATTCAAAACAGAAGGGGCAAATTCCAGTTAGAAAAAAGAAACATCCTTAAAAAAAAAAAAAAAAAAAAAAAAAAAAAAAAAAAAAGGGAAACCATCAAAGCAGAGAGAAACAAAGAGCCTGTCCGTGTTGTACTGATGTTGGTCAGCACACTCCTGCACAATGACTACCAGGAGCATGACGTCACTCTTAACATTCAGATTGTAACAAGATACAGGAAATGTGTTCCACCTAGTTTTAAATGCTATGCATAGTAAATCAATTATTCCTGAAGAGATTGTAGACCTAACTGCAAAGGAAAGAGCATGATTTTAATGATTATAGAAAAATCACAAAGAAAGCAGCACTTTATAAGGGTATTTTGCATAGCTATGCAAAGTAAAAGTGAGAACTATTATTGTAGTCATGGAAATATTGCATCTCCTATTTTGTAATTTTCCATATATGTTTTGTTCAGAAATTTCACAATGTTCCAATTACATTCAATGAACAACAGGAGAAGTTTCCTAATTAATTTTAGAATAGTTAATAAAACACTGTGTCATGTAGTAGAATTTCTAAAACAACTAAGGAGACACAAACACTCACTTTCTGTCAATGAGAGATTAATTTTGAAATAAAACAAAATACTAGATTTATAAAATCACATTTAATTCCAAACATCTTAAGCATATTTATTTGGGTCACTTTCCTCATCCAAGGCAAATAAAACTAAACTCCTTTTTGTACCCCAGTTTATAGACCACCTTTCAGTTGGGAAGGATCTTTGCTGGCAGAGCAAGACAAAATCCACCATGTCTGTTGCAAATAAGACATACCACAGTACTGAAAAAGTGGCTGGCACTGGCTGCTTTCTAATTGTCCTCAGAGTGTTTTTGCTCTTCTGGGATCCATTATCAGATAGAGTCTGCTATAAATATGGTCTCAAAATTGGGGATCAACAAATGATACTGTGATTTGGCCACAGCAGATGGGAAAAAGCTGTGAATGCAGGACTGCAGCTTTGACTGCCATACTACAAGGGATACGGCAGCTGCATAACCGTCATTATAGCATCCCTCCATCCTTCTGTAGATACAGTCTTGTCTCTTGAAAACTCTCTAAATTCTTCCTGAAATCTGTCATCGTTTGACCCAGCCATAAATGGGTATCTGATTGCTTATTCTGTGGAGCCAAAGGCAGTCAATTACAATGCTGTCCTTATCTCCCACTTGCGTTTTGCTGGCTAGAAAAGCTGGTATGCCTGAACCAATTAAACCAGTGAACCATTTGGGCTTAGATAGATCTTTGACCTCCACCTATGAAGCCACATTAGTACTGCCATTCATCAGGTGATGTGCTGTAGGGACCAATTAGGCTTCATTCTGCCATTTAGACTGCTAATCCAGTACAGCTAGTTTACTTTCCAAACTGACAGATTTCAGCCCAAATACCCCCTCTTCCTCCAGTACAGCCATCAAAGCAGTCATAGCAGATGTTATGTGTTAAAGCAAAATATTTATTTTCCGGTATATGTACTTTCTGCAGAAAACATCAGCTTCTCCTTCCGATATGTTCCTGTTTGTAATTAATTCCTTGTCAGGCTTCCCAGCTTTCTGGGAACTTGGTAGCAGACATAATATATTTTCAATCTCTGAGTTCAAAAAAACTATAAGGAGATCTGTGATGGTCAAAGTGTGTCAGAAGTCATCTGAGGACATATATAATATATTGTAAAGTCCAGAGCTCAGAAAATGAAAACAAACAAAGGATTATGGTAACACAGGCTGCATTTTCATGAATACATCAGGTCTTGTGTGTTTTGTATCTACTCTCTTTAAGTGACAAAAATAAACACTTAGTTTTGTTTGTTTCTCTCAGCCCTGCAGAAGTAACATAACTATTTGAGACTGCTGGATACTATTCCATCTTGAGAGTATTGTTGGCAGAATTGCTCACTAAATCCCAATAGCTACACCTGTTCAAAAGCCTTGCAGGCAAAACAATCACACAGGTACCACTAAAGGCATAATTTAGCCCTCAGAAACTTTGTTACTGGTGATGATATGTGATGTGGAAAGAAGCCTGCCTGCCTGCCTGCCTCTTGGAAGCCAGAATGATCTTCAAAGACTGGTGCTCAGGAAAAAAAGCTCATTTCACTCTTTAGGCAAGCTCCTGGGCTGTGGAAATGAGTGTGATACCTGGGCAGAAGGAGAAGATTCTCACTTCAGAAAACAGGTTAGTTTCACCGGTAGTCTGGCAGAAGGGCTGACTTGAGTTTCACTGCAAATCCTATTCACAGCCCTGGTGATCTCTGTGTCAGTTAGCTCATCCAAGTACAAACATGTGAGCTGATGATATGTAGGTAAATATTATGACAGAAAACTTGCAATGAAAAGGTATCTCTGTGAGCAAGTAATTTAATATAGGAGATTACTATTTCTATAACATAAGCTACATTAAGTACTTGGTGTCAGCAGTTTCAGTATATCCTTCACTGGCAGCACTAAGTATGCCTGGAAAATCTGACTCATAGTATGACAGGATTAAACTGGTGAAACCAGTGGGAGACAAAAATTGTTATGTAGTCTGTGGTAGAATAGAGGTACTTAACACCCGTCGTCCTCAAAAGAGCCATCATTGTGCTCACAGTGCCATCTACTGCTACAAACCAGAGATGTACTGAAAGGAGCTGATTTAAATTTCTGTCCGTTGTTGATTAATGATCTAATCTTGCATTAAGATACAAAGAAAAATAACCATTGTTATTCTAATAGCTTCTCACTTCCCATAATTTTAAGTTAATATTCGGGATTTCTTTTAGAGATTAATGTTTAGTATAAAAGAGCAACACAGTACCAGATGCTTTAAAAAATGAATGCATGTATTACACCTGACCTAAAAATAACCCTATTCAGCTTTTATAAATGAAGAGATAAACAGTACACATTTAATTCAAATGCAGATATGTTTTATTTGCACAGAAAACACACAGGCATGTATGTTCTACCTCACATGCACTTCCCATAGCTGTAGATTAAATTGTTACTCCACATTTTCTTCCAAGTTCCATAGCTCTGTTAATATCTAATGACTTTTCCAGATTTCATACAAGAACTCAAGGAGTTTTCACAGGATTTCATTCTACATAACATCTGTACAGGAAGGGTGAACATATCAATTATAAATCCCTACAATTTTATGAGGATGCAGGTCAGATCAGTCCTTCCATGGCAGGAACTGTTGGTGAATCACTGTAGTCCTCATTCTGCGAGACCTTCCTTCATGTTTAGCAATATCCATTGACAAATATTGTGACCCCACTTCTAAAGCTGCAGAAAAACAAGGAAAGGATAATTTAACATCATTTTCTCTAACTTAGCTCTAAGTGTGATTACAGCACAGTTTCTCCAACTACTGGAGCAGCCCTGCAGGATTCATTCTCATCCTATTTGATACCAGTCTTCAGTGCTTGTGTGTATTTTGAGGAAACAAAAGCTTAAGTGCCAGGAAGATAGCAGTAACTCAATATTTATTTTATAAGGAACAAAGCAGCATCTCCTTATCTCAATGGCTAGCTGAAAGTAACATCTAGATGAAAAGCAACTATCTCAAGCATGAATTTACAGAATACAGGAATAACTAGGTTGGAAAAGACCTTTGAGATCATCAAGTCCAACCTATCACCCAATACCATCTACTCCACTAAACCATAGCACTAAGTGCCTCATCCAGTCTCTTCCTAAACACTTCCAGTGACAGCGACTCCACCACCTCCCTGGGCAGCACATTCCAATGGCAAATCACTCTGTGATGAATTTCTTCCTAACATCCAGCCTAAACCTCCCCTGGTGCAGCTTGAGACTGTGTCCTCTTGTTCTGTCACAGGTTGTCTGTGAGAAGAGACCAACCCCCACCTGACTACAACTTCCTCTCAGGTAGTTGTAGACAGCAATAAGGTCTCCCCTGAGCTTCCTCTTCTCCAGGCTAAGCAACCCCAGCTCCCTCAGCCTCTCCTCATAGGGCTTGTGCTCCAAACCCTGCACCAGCTTTGTTGCCCTTCTCTGGACACATTCCAGCAACTCAACATCTTTCCTAAACTGAGAGCCCCAGAACTGGACACAGGGTGGGGCCTAACCAGTGTTGAGTACAGGGGCAGAACGACCTCCTTGCTCCTGCTGGCCACACTTTTCCTGATCCAGGCCAGAATGCCATTTGCCATCTTGGCCACCTGGGCACACTGCTGGCTCATGTTCAGCCTACTGTCAATCATTACCCCCAGGTCCCTTTCTGCCTGGTCGCTCTCCAGCCACTCTGAACCAAGCCTGTCACACTGCACGGGGTTATTGACCCCATGGACTGTTGAAAAATGGAGAGCAGCTTGGCCAGCTCATCTGCCAGCTCTCTCAGCACCCTAGGATGGATCCCATCCGGTCCCATGGACTTGTGGGGATCCAAGTGGCTGAGCAGATCTCTTAACTGCTTCCTCCTGGATCACAGGGGAACTATACTGCTCCCTGACTCCATCTGCCAGTGCAGGAGGCTAGTTGTCCAGAAGACAACCTATCTTGCTATTAAAAATTGAGGCAAAGAAGGTGTTAAGTACCTCTGCCTTTTCCTCTTCTTTTCTTATAATATTCCCCTCCATGTCCACTAAGGAGTGGAGGTTGTCCTTGCCCCTCCTTTTGCCATTCATATATTTATAAAAGCATTTTTTGTTGTCCTTCACAGCAGTGGCCAGTCTAAGCTCTAAAGGGGCTTTTTCCTCTCTAATTTTTTTTCCTACATGACCCAGCAACATCCTTAAACATTTCATGGGTTACCTCTCCTTTCTTTGAAGGATGATACACCCTCTTTTTGTCCCCTTAATTCACCCGGAAGTTCATTGCCCATCCAGGCTGGCTGTCTGCCCCGGCAGCTCATCTTCCACTACACTGACCCAGCCTGTTCCTGCAACTTCAAGATTTCTTTCTTGAAGTAGGTCCAGCCCTCCTGGACCCCTTTGTTTTTAAGGGCTGTTTCCCAAGGTACCTTCTGAGTTAGTTCCTTAGGTAACCTGAAGTCTGCCCTCCAGAAGTCCAGAGTGGAGGTTTTGTTGCTGCCCCTCTTAGCTTGACTGCACTTCGAAAATTCAATTATCTCCTGGTCACTGGTCCCCAGGCAGCCTCCAACCACCATATCTCCCACCAGCCCTTCTCTGTTTGTAAAAAGAAGGTCAAGTAAAGCCTTACCCCTGGTAGGCTCACACAGCAGCTGTGATAAGTAGCTGTCCTCCATGCACTCTACGAACCTTCTAGACTGCTTCCTCTCTACTGTGTTAAATTCCCAGCAGATATCTGGCAGGTTAAAATTGCCCATAAGAACAAGGTCTGGTGATCTTGAGACAGCCTTTAGCTGCCTATAGAATAATTCATCAACCTCTTCATCCTGGTTGGGTGGTCTATACAATAATACAATACAATACAATACACCAGGTTGGAAGAGACCTTCAAGATCATCGCGTCCAACCCATCAAACAATCCAACCCACCCAACAACTAGACCATACAGCCAAGCACCCCATCAAGTCTTCTCCTGAACACCTCCTGTGAAGGTGACTCCACCACCTCCACGGGTAGCCGATTCCAATGGGCAATCACTCTCTCCGTGTAGAACTTCTTCCTAACATCCAGCCTAAACCTGCCCTGGCGCAGCCTGAGACTGTGTCCTCTTGTTCTGGTGCTGGATGCCTGGGAGAAGAGGCCAACCTCTGCCTGGCTACAACCTCCCTTCAGGTAGTTGTAGAGAGCAATAAGGTCATAACAGACTTCAGCCAGGATGTCAGCCTTGTTGGCCTTCCCTTTAATTCTCACCCACAGGCACTCAAACTGATCATCCTTAATCTCTAGTTCCATGGCATCTAGAGCCACCCCTCCACCCCTTCTCTGTCACCTGTCCCTCCTGAAGAGCCTGTAGCCATCAGTTACAGTGCTCTAGTCATGTGAGTCATCCCACCACCTTTCTGTGATGGCAACTACATCATAACTTTCCTGCTGTAACAAGGCTTCCAGCTCTTCTTGTTTGTTACCCATACTGCATGCATTAGTGTACATGCACTTCAGCTGGGCTGCTGGTTTCACCCCTGACTCCAGCTTACCACCCTCAGACTCCTGTTTGGGGGAACTGGTTTCAACCCCTTTCCCCTTCAAATCTAGTTTAATCCAACTCCCTTTCACATTCCACTACAGTCCTAAATCTAGCAACTTCTTCCTTCAGTTCAGCCACTAGATTAAGCAGATAATCTACCTGCTCATAGCTAATGCAGGTGTTATCTCCACTGCCCTCCATTTCAAGTGCCAGACTCCAGCAAACTTATTCTGGAAACACAAGAACAGAACTTATTTTTACAGTATCTATTTCTGAAATGATCAGATACCCCCAGATATAAATTGGTCCAAATAATCAGAATAGAAAATACACACAGACTGGGTGCCACATCGCAAGACAGCACCTTCTTACTTTAGAAAATGTGGATATTTATTACAGGTAGAAATTAAGCCTGTGACTCTACATTAAGCCCTCAAAGGAAGCTTCAGATTAATATTTAGCAAACTACACTGAGAAAGTCAGGATTGTCTAATTCTGTATTCCTCAAATGCTTGAGTTTCTGCTTTTCACTTTTACTGGATACAGGACTCAGTGGTCATATATTCTAGTATCAGTCAATTTCAACATAATATTATCTTCTAAAGCAGGGTATTTGAATGCATACACAGTAAAGATTGTTGAAAAATGTTTTTGTGTTTCCCAGTCATCTTCAGAATGACTTCAGTGATTAGCCAGCAGTGTGTCTGAACTAAACTATCACTTTTTCTTTTTTATTGTTAATACTTTGAAGGATGCTTTCTATCAGTCTGCCTCCCCTCTGCATGTCTGTGTCTAACCTCTACTTGTTGTCACACCACAAGGTTTCATTATTTGTTTTGACAGTAACTGTCTTTCCTCTTTCTTGACCACACAGCCTCATATTCTTTAAGTCACCTATTCAAAGATTAATTCATTGCTCAGCAAATGTTGCCTATTACTTTTTTCCTTCATCCTGGCTATATATGCGCACAGTTAAAGCTAATATCTCTAGAAACGGATAAGATTCATTCATTTGGGTGACTATATATTCCTCAATCAGTATCAATGAAGAACACAGTTCTCTTATAGTTCCAGGGAGTTCTATACAAGCTAAATAAAGCAACAGCAATTATTGGTACTCTTGTGCCAGCCATTCCACCTCCATAATTTAAGTAGTTGTTTTTAAAAACTATCTCCCATCTGCATTTTTATATTATTGTTGCTAAAAAATTTTTAGGTGTAGAAATGCAGTCAGAAGACTGATGTACAAGGAGTTAGTGACCCACATGCTTGCTTGCATCTCATGTACATCAGTGCAATTTGGATGGTCTCTAACAATTTTCCAGCAATCTCAGTTGTATGTCTCCATATCACAGATACCATGTTAATGCTCTATAAATGGTATAATTACTCAATGTATGAATCATAAATGCATAGTTAATCAATGTACATGTATTCAATGCATATTCAAACATATTCGTGGGAAAGACTCTAAGAAAATGCTAGTTAACTTAGAGTTGGTGACCCTCACTACAGATGGGAGCATGCCATGATCTGTGAGGAAGTGCTTATCCAATGCTGTAATAGCTGGGACTCCCATTAGGAAGGATGCAAGATTGACTAAAAGATGGAAAATATAAAAAGGTGATGCAAGTGTTAGTTTAAAAGATTTGAGTGTTGATGTGTTTCTTACTGAGTGCCCAAAAGGACTTAGGCTTTCTTCAGTGCAAAAGAGTAGGAAATTACTATGGTTTCATCCATAATACAAAGAGGAGAAAGCTTTCTTCCAATATGCAAAAGCTTTTGAACATTATAAAGATGGTCAGAATAGTGTAGAGAGTCTCTTCCAAAGAGCACCAGGTCTGGGACCCTCAACACATGAAGGAACCGATGATGAGGAAGGCCACAAAAACGGCTAGAGGGCTGGAGCACCTCTCCTAAGAAGACAGGCTAAGACAGAGTTGTTTAGCATGGAGAAGAGAAAGCTTCAGAGAGAACTTAGAGTTGCCTTCCAGTACCTGAAGGGGGCCTATGGGATATCTGCAGAGGGATTGTTTCCAAAGGCTTGTAGGAATAGGAGAAGGGACAATGTTTTTAAAACTAGAGCCAGGTAGATCTATATTAGACATTAGAAAAAACTTCTTTACCATGAGGGTGGTGGAACGCTTGACACAGCCTGTCCAGGGAGGTGGTGGAAGGCCCCCAGGCTTGATGGGGCTCTGAGCACCCTGATCTACGTGGCAATGTCCCTACTTACTGCAGGGGGATTGAACTAGATGACCTCTAGAGGTCCCTTCCAACTCAGTGCATTCTACAATTGTATGATTTTTAAAACAACCAGAACTACTTCGAGAAACAATCATTAAGGAATGGTGCTGAGCTTCAGGAGAGTGCTAGTCCATCCCTTTACATCATAAAGTAACTCCTAATCCAGACTAAATTGCTGACAACTGATGTTGGTATCTTTGAATATGCCTTGTCATTGCAGTTCCACAAACTTGTTACAACTCCAGTGCTCTTATTAGTTCCACTGCTGACCCCAATTTATACTACTACAAATGTTAACCAGTTGGGCCTAATTCTTTTTCTGATTTACACCAACACAAAAAATAGAAACCCTACTTGTTCAAGGTACAGCAACACAAAAATGGAAGTTACAGAAAAGAATGAGCCCTCTTGTTGCAGATACTCTGTTCGCTGCAGGAAATGGCTTGATGAAATAAAAGGCAAAATAGCTTTTGTGCGAGCCCCTGAATCAGAAGGGGCAGGTAGAGATGCCAAAAAAAAAGTTCTGTCTGGAAGACAAAGAACTTGCTGTACAGACAGAATTTTCTGTTTTGGCAAATTGCCTAAAATTCCTGGTTATCTGTGCTCTGAGGCATAGATTCACTCATGTCCTCTTGTGTTTAGAGTCAAGTCTTCTGTAAAATCAGAGAGAAACAAGCATTGAAAAATTTTTCTCTACCACATTAGGTATTTCTAAAAACAGTGCATCTAAACTTAAATGATTATCAGATACAGAAAGAAGGTGCACATAGCTTGGGTTCAGGAAAGGAAACAAATGCAGGTTGAAAACTCGTGAGTGTATGCGTGATCCGGTCATCCCACCTAATTTGTTTTGGTTTGAAGCCAAGCAAGTGCACTTAGACCACTTTCATTAGCTGTTTAGCTTCTTTGGTTTTGTATTTGGAGTTGTCTAGTCATTGTAGATGCAAGATAATTTAAGGACCTACCATTTATTGGCTGTACTACTTAGCCATTTGGTTCTGAGAATGCTTCTAGCCAGCAGTGGCTCAGTCAGACTTGTCTGATCAGCCCACAGTGTTTTAAGCAAGCTTGTTCAAATTTTTTGTGCAGTAGCAGAGGAGATGACTGCTCAGGAAATCCCTTCAATGACAAACATACATGGGTATGTACAACTCTCAGAGTTCTTCCCATGTGGATGAAGCTCAAGAGCTAATTTATCTACTGGTAGTGTTAGCTGCATCCTCATTCTCTGTATAATGTTCTGTCCTTCTAACGTAGGGAGAGAAACTCATAGCTTAAGCCTACACAACATCATAACCATATAACTGGCTGCCAAGGAACAGAAATTTTTGCTCAACTATTTATTTCTCAGCCTTTTCTGACATCTTATTTGTTATTCAAAACAGTTTAGACTGAAAAGCAAGAGAACAGAAGATTAACCAATCCAAGGTCCCAATACCATATCTGGACCAATCACACACCACTATTTATCTCCACTATGTCCAAGTTCATCTCTCAGAACAACTAATTGGTATGAAAGAAGGCAACATTTGTCACCCACATTTTGCTACATTTTATATTTTTAGTAATAGTCAAAAAAAAAAAAAAAGGACAGACTAGATTGAATTCCATGCCCTTGACTAACTGCAGGACCTGCTGTTGCGGTCATGCAGCTTCTGCATGCAAACTGTATAAATTTGCTATGGAAACTGTTGTGACATGATGAATATGGAACAGTGTCATTATTTGAATTAGGAATGCCTTAAGCTTTGAATCGCAACAGCCTTTTTACTCTAATTTCAAGTTCTGCCATATGAAAGGTCATGAAACTGCAAGCTAGGACAGTGTGTAAAGGAGAGGGATAGAGCTCCTTTTGTTTGGTTTTGTCCTAAATCAAGCTTGACAAGTCAGTCAGCCTTTAACTGTGATGTTTCTGAGTAAAGGCTTCCAAACTCGGAAGCAATTTTCTGAAATCAGTGGACAATGTCTAGTCACCAGGACCAAAGACTTAGACCTGTGAACTCACCATCTTTTATTCCTAAGGTGGATATCTATTCATTTACTGGCCTAGTATTGTTCTTGAATTTTCAAAGTTAGATGCTGATCTATTTCAAAATCAACTACAATTCTTCCCTTTAGTGTCATAAAGAAATTAATAAAAACATTGAGTTTTAAGAATTTGATGTTTACTGTTACTACAGTTTCAATTCATAATCCTCTAACTTTTTGAGGAATATAAATTACTAGATACTGATTATCTGTTGATGAGTAGACACTCAAAACCTAATTTTAGCAGAATACAGACCCTTAAATCTCCTTAAGGATGGGTGTATATTCATCGAGGTGACTTGTCTCTTCATTTGGAAGACTGGGATAGAAACAGCACCAAACTCAGCATTATCAAATCCTACGTCAACACACTGACATTAGAGGTTCTGCCAGTAAAAATTATCAATATTCACCTTCATTATGAATATCAGGGTTCCTGAATTCATCATGCAAACTCCATATAGCCATTTCAGAGTAGAAGTGACCTTGCAGAAAACCTATGAAAGTCTTAAATTTTGCTAACTGTAGTTATTGTAATATCAGAGCTTGTAACTTTCTGAGAATTATTGACTTATATACTCTTTTTTTCTTGAAAATTTGTTTAAGAGTTTCTTTTAGCTTCTCAGATCATTCATTTAAAACACTGTTTTATATTATGTTTGATATGTGTAACGCAGGGGTTTGTAGCTTGTTCTCAGGACTTTGCATGAAGGTGGCTTGGGGTTTTGAGAATAAGGAAATCACGAAATATGCATTTGAGAACAGAAGGTTTCAAAGCAGTACAAAATTTTATCTCAGAAAAGATTTTGCATAGAAGAGTCTAAACTGGATATAAAATAATTCAGATGACACTGATGGGACGTACAAAGGCGGCAAGGGGAGAATATCTCAGACCACAAAGCTCTTTCACAGGTGAAATTCAGAGATTCATGAATCAATTATAAAGATGCACTACAGCTACAACTTGTAATTGCAGTTTCTAGATTTGAATGAAGGTTTGTTTGATTGTCTTAAAACCCAACAAAAAACCCACATGAAAATTAAATAGGGGGAAAAAATAAAAGCATAAGTGAATATGTTCACCATTACTCATCTGATTTTTAAAGTATTTTTTATATGTATGTTTGTTTTCTTACACACATACAGTATCTCTTAACACGCAACTTTAAACCAATAACAGTAAATAGTACATCTTTGTTGCTCCTGGGTCAATAGCTACTTTTTTTAAAGTAAAATATTTATATTTGCCTGATGAGGCATAACTGGACTGAAAACACCATTTAAATAACATTAAAAATAATTTCTGCATACTCACTGAATGTGCATTTTCTACCTTAGAAGACCCAATGCCACCAATATCTATTGCACTGCTGCTGTATGGCCATCGGCTAAAATGCTACCCAGTGACAGCTTTGAAGATTGGACAGTCTGACAAAATTCAGAAATAGATGGAGAAATTATCTTCACATATTGACAGCACTCATTATGTCTGGTTGGTTGCTAAAACCTATTGAACAGTATGAAAGTAACCCTTGAAAATTACAAGGGACTTCCCCAAAACAAAAAAGGAAGAGAAGGTGGACACAGTATGGAAAAGCCATCAAATAAGCATAGTGTTATATACAAAGCAGTCATCCCAAATACTGCATAGGAGCTACTGGATCCTCTCCACAGTTCTGTGGTGCTACAGCACAGTCTCCCACACTGCCTTAAAATAGTTCTTCCCATGGGACAGCAACCAACCAAAAAAAGCAGCAGGATGACATACACTGTTTGAATTGTGGGAAGCTGGGAGGTATTTGTGGAAGAGAAAAGACAACTTGATATTTCTGCTATTTATTTTGAAAATCATGGATTTCATTGACAACCAGAAGGTGAGCAAAGCACATACACTAAGAATTCTCATTTTAAGCTTCAGGCTGGCACTGCTTCATCAGAGTATCCAGCTTGTCTCCAGTGCCTGAATTTAGCAGCAGTGCTGTGGCAGGCTCGCGTGTGCACAAGCCGTCTAAGCAGAAGAAAGGAACTGTCATTTCACAGAAATATGTTGTACCACTAATGTTTTCTACAGTAGCAGCCTAGTTCTGGCACGTGACCCATAATATAATCTGCTCCTTCTCATGTACATGTAACATATGTTTTGTTAAGAGATGTAAGATTTCAGGCACATATTTTATATGTCAGGACAGCAGGAGGTTTCTGACCAGTCTGTCTTATTTCTTTGTTCCACTCATGACAAGTAACATGTTTTCAGCAGCCTCAGAGGAGACTTAAGAAATCAGACATTAATGGCAAGATAGAAATTCTCCTACCCACATTAGAAATCTTGTTTCCACAGTCCTCAGAGTCTCTACTTGTGCTAGGGCTCTCAACAGCTCATTTGTTGGCAGCAACAGTTAGGCTTCTTTGAAAATGCCAGCAGTAGAAACATAGCTGCCTCAGGGAGCTCAGGCATGCAGGGAGCTTAGTGCCAACTCTGAATATGTTACTGTTGCCTATCTGGTGCATTTTGGTGGCTATTTGCTTGTTCAAGTGTCAAAAATCACTTAAAGGCCTGGCCAGAGGCTCTTACCATTCAATACACAAACAGATTAGAACTCTGTCACTACTGGACTAATATTCACAGCAGGATTTTCATGTACACAGCCAACAAATAAGCAACAATGATAGAGAATCAAATGCAGAACAGAAATCAGTCTAATATTGTTCCACAGTACTACTTCCAGAAAGGAGAAAAAATAAATTAGAGATTAATTGACTTTTTACTTGTTCTATAGCAACATTTTAAAAATATATATTTCAGTCCTTGCTTACTTGGGCTGTCATTTACATGGACAGATTTAACACATCTGAACTGGATTATTTGTGCATTTATATTTATGAAAACAGTAACTAAGAATATAGAAACATCTCAAAATGCCTTTTTTTTAAATCAACCTTTCCCACCGCTCCACCCCGCCATTTTTAATCTACACCCGTGACAAATACTATATTTTGGAACAGTTAGCAATGCAAAGCAAACAGACTGTTGATATATCCTTAAACTCTTTCTTCCATTCTACCTCTGTACCCTGAAAGAATGCAGTCCTGGATGCAGCTGCAATGCTGACACAGACAACTTTCAGCATGCCCTCTTAGCAGCTGTAACTACAGAGATAGGGAGGGGGAATGAAAGGATAAATGGTCTTAAGTGGCTTCAGATATGTTTCCTCAGGAAGTATTTATCACTCAGTACAAATTGGGGCAGGTCTTAGGATGCTTTGACCTGCTTTTGAGTTGAATGACTCAAAAGCACAGGACCCTAGTTATCATCACAAAGTTTGTCCTCTGTTGCATCCAGTACAAAGTGCCCAGCATCAACAACTTCAGACTACTAACATTCAGCAACAGCAGCTCTTGAATCGGTGGACATGGAGATTACCTCACAGCAGACTACCTAGATGTCATGAGCGTGAATGGAATATGGCTTCTGCATCCCAAAGCAGGAGTTGCCCGATAATCTTATTCTGAACTGCAGCTTCAAAGGTCAAAAATCTCTTTGGGGAAATGCAGAAGGGAATACGGCTCATAACAAAGAATATCTGAAATGTACTTAAGAACTTTGAATTTAAATTGCCTTAATAAGGAGATGAATGAAAAGCAAAAGAATGTAAAACTGAACTTCCAAGCACATATTTAAGGGGAGAGTATCCAAAACTTAAATTATAGTGGCATTTCAGAAAGTCATTAAAGCTGATCCAAACAAAGGGCAAATGTGAGCAAACTGTGTTTTTATGGGGGGGACAACACAGACATTTTGACCAGTGCTGAGGTAAAGAACAAAATAGCAGAGTCGTAAGAACAGTACTTAGTTTGAAATAAAATAGCACACCACTGGAGGCAATGCAAGCAGTGAACTGCCTTGTTCTTATATTAATTTTTGACTCTCACTCTGCAAAAGTGAAGAACGAACATGGGAAAGAAGTGAAAAGACAACTATTCACCAGTTGTTGATTCTCCTTTTCTTTTCCAAACAGATCTTTGATAATTTTTCAAAACTAAATGTTCCTCTTATTTTCTCCTTCCTCTTATAACCTCTTTGTATGTTATTGAAAAAAAAAACACACACACAATCTTCAAATAAGAGACCATCTTGGAGACATAGCATTACAGTAAAGCACTTAAACTATGTATTAAAATATCTTTCTATTCTGTGGATGGCACTTTTTTTTTTTAAAGGAACCACCAAGAACAAAGGAGGATAACCTTTTTAATACAGCAAATGTGAAAAATATGGGCTAGGGTATCTGCTGCTTCTTTTTATCTCCCTTCTCCGTCACTTTAACTGTTCTTTCTCTGGATCTCAACGTACTGTTGCAACAGCTAAAACCCTTTTTCCTGTAGATCCTACACACTTGCAAGAGTCTTCCAGCTTTCCTCACACCAGTCTCTTCTGTGTGCTCATTCTCCCAGCTCATAGCAGTTCTTTCCGTTTCCCTTCGGACAAGTGCCAGTTACATGTGGCTGCTCTGCGGAAGTCTGGTCACATACTTATGCCAGGCAGCAAAAGGCTCACACATGCCACCATGCAGAACTCCTTAGAAGGCAACAAACAGCACAGACTGAGAAATAGCCTCGATTAAAGGAAACAATCTGTTAATACCACCAAAGCAGCATGTCAAAATCAAGCCTGCTAACTGTGATACAGTCCAGAAGTGAGGCCAGCATCTGAAAATAGGTTTAACTGATGAACAAAATAGTAGGACAACAAGCCATTATAACCATCTTGGTAGGATAGGGAGGAATTTTTTGCCTGGCAATAATTCTAAGAGAACAGATGGGTGCAATAGAGCAAATATTTCCTGGAATTCTCTGAGACACTGTAGCAAAATTAAGACTTCATGGTTGTATACCAAGAGATGTCCTTGAGAAAGAAAAGAATGAGGAGAAAGAGGCATCTAAGTGTCCTAAAGAGATCGGTATCCTGTTTCCTATTTATCACAAAACAAGAATTAGGGAGTTTCTGATCCAATCTGCAGACAGTACTGCCTGGCACCTGACAATGTGAGATTTACAGAATCACACAAAATTTAGTGTTCTTTTTCTGTCCCTTGTCCAACATCTTTCTCTGGTCAGCTGATTTATTTATTTAGCTCACTCTCCTGCCTTCTGTTTAAAATGTCTGCACAACCAGGCAAAAGTGCTTCCTATATAATGTGTCTGAATTTTTGACTACAATTAACTATTGGAAACTAGAACATTTTTTTCTAGACCTTCAATTGGCCAGTAATGTTAGATGGTTTACCTGCTTGTCCTTAAAAGTGAGATTTAAAAAAAAGATAAAATGTGTCTCTTCTCCCCTGTTTGCTATCTGTCCTTCTGTCTTGCTATTTCATGTTTCTTTTTGCTCAGTCTTTCAGGAAGCACAATAATATTCCAGTAACAAACTATATTTTGTTGGATATTACTCCAGTCCAGAAAATTTTTCTTTTTCCCCCTAAGATAAAGGAAATATTTGATCACCTTTACTGTGAGAAAAAATTTGTGAAACACTAAGATTTAGTTTATTCTCTTCTAAAGGAAAGGGGAAAAAAAGGACTTTCAAATATTAGAATGAATGTGTTATTTTGTAGTTCATATTTTCAATCTTTATTGTCCTTAAAAGTTTTTAAGGCTTTCAGCAGTGACTTGTTGCCATGAACTACCTACACTTCATTCACCACTTCCCTCAAATAAGTGTGACTTTACATCTCCTTGGAGTCCCAGTGATACTCAGCCTAACACTGGGGCAAATTCCTGTTACATACAGTCAAATATCACTACCAAGATTTTCACTGATATTCAGTAAGAAATTTAACATGCATTGTTCATGCTTGTGCTCCTTTTGTGTGTGTGTGTGTATCCTCTTTTAACAATCCACAATTGGAAAAACACAGTAGAAATAATAAGCTCATATATGGTTCTTTCTCGATTTTTTTCACCAGTTACCCCTTCTCACTTTACTGTGAAACCTAAAGTGTACAGTCAACATGCACACTCCTTTGTTTATTAGTGTAGTGACTAAGAAAAACAGTAGGAAATTTAAAACATTTATTTGAAACTGTTATACAGGAAATATTGCAACCATAGCTAGAGATGAATAAGACAGCACTTCCTTCCAGATTGCTTCCATGGACTTCGGGAATGCCTGCTAAACTAGAGTGTGAAAAGGACTTAAACACAGCTGAGATCCTTTTCTGCCTTAAAAGAACCTAAATTTAGAATAGTACTTCCAAAAATTTAGGCACCATATTTTGCAACTAATCAATCAGTTCCTCATTTGCTCTTCTGGATTTAGACACAAATTCTAAGTTTTCCAGCTGGGTTCTTCCATTCCCTATTTCTAAAGTGCATGTAAGAATACAGAAAAATGAACATGCACGTTGTAGCCAAAACAAGAGCACTAAGGCTCAGGAAATCATTTTTACAAGCTCTCTTGCATATATTGTTGCAACTATGCAATCCATTTCAGTAAAATAAAAATATCATGAACATGCTGAAAACAATCACCTTAGTTGTCTTAAAACCAGAAGTATTCCATGAACAGTAATATTTTTGTAGTTTATTTCACAAATGTTACACAGGCTGCAGTGTCAGCTCAAAATAACTCTTTTTGCTATTTGACAGAGATTGCCTTTTATCCTGTGTCATCATACAGTTGGGTGCTGCTCCATCTCTCAGGCTCATAAATGCTATGATTATGTAAATAAAAAGTAGTAACAGAATTATCTGCCATATTAAATTGATTTTTTGAAAAAAACTTGGGAACTTGTATCAAGTATTCTCAAAGCATTTATTTCCTGAGTCAGGCTCATTTTAAGGAACAGTGGCCTATAAAAGGCAGCAAATACAGTTTCCAATCCCTATCACTGATTGTTAGGTTGCAAAGGGGTTTAAAGCAGTAAAAATTTCCATCTGCAGTACTACTAAACAGGAAGACTACAAGGAACTCAGACTTGAAAGAACCTTTTCACCTGTGAGAATTAAGTTGTCATTTAAAGGCATGATTCGTGACACATGAGGGTTTTAAGTACCAATAGCCCACTGCCACAAAAGATTACTTAGACTAATTTGATTTCTCAAGAAGAAAGTAATCTTTTCTTAAACTGTTTCTGGATTTCAGTTTATTGATGTCTCTTCATTGATATTCCTACTATAGCTAACAAGTAGTTTCCAGCTTATAAAAATTAAACTCAGTGTGGGAAGACATTGTGAGTGCTGCATCTCTGGGGAGACCATGCTTGTAGTTCTAATAAGCAGTACCCTGCATTTGTATTTAACAAGTTACTTCAAAGAAAGTTACTTTGTAATGAATTTCAGGTGAATAAATCTGTATGGTGCTCTATTGGATCCTGCCTTCTGCAGTACGTAATGATCCCTACAGCAGATGTGTGCTTTGCAATTTTCCTTGTTAGTTGTTGTAATATTAAAAATTGTACTAATAATTACCCACCAGTTGTATATCATTCTACTTTGAGATATTTAAGTGTTATGTCCTTACCAGTTCAAGCTGGGAACATTCTTCATGGCAATAAATCAGGGGGTACACTTCAGAAAGTGCTCTTTTGTTTGCATGATTCTATCTTCTAACCAGTCTTTTAAGAGAATATAAAGAGTAGGTAACAAAAGCTTAATGGTTGCTAGAGTCCTTGTCTTGAAAACACCCTTAATAGAATAATTTTGGTAGAAATAAGTACTCTAATCCAAAGGAATTCAAATATTAATAGTGTAAGTACAGAGTAAAATGAGCTTAATTTTGAAAAAAAAATAAAAACGCTGTGAAATGCATACTTACAAAACTATTAAGATCTAAGTTTGACCCCTCACTCCTTTGGATGCATAAGGCTTTACAAAGACACTCAGTCTAAATCCATAGGAATCTGTGTCTTCTGCAACCTAGTCATAGGGGTAATTTTTTTATTTTTTTTTTTAATGTGAAATGAGAAAAGAGCAGCAACAGCCTAGACATCAGATTTTACAGCATTAAGAGTAAGACTTAAACATGTGCCTCACTGAGACAATGGTAATCATCTCAGCAGCCAAGTGGTAGACAGCCCAAATGGCTTCTACTCTGCCACCACCATTATTGCACCCATCCCAGAGCCAGGGGCAAGACCCTCACCAGCCAAGATACCACACAGAAGAGCTCAGTCCCAGTAAAGAGGCCCAACCATCACCCATGGAAGATGTTGGAGTAACCATGGACCTTCTTCCTACCTAACCGGGGGCCACCAGGCCCCCGGCCTTTGTTCCCCCCCCCCCCCCAGTCACCCAGCATGCACCATGGGGACTCACCAGTGATGACAGGAGGAGGATCCCTCAGCCCAGAATGGGCTCAGCTTGGGACTTCTGCCTTTCCTAGGGGGGTTAAATAGGGGAGTGGCCAGGGAGGGCAAAGTGGCCACACCTGGGGTGGGAGGAGACTGCAACTGAGCCCAGGTGCTCTGGAGTTTTCAAACGGGACATCAGGAAAAAAAAAATTCACAGAAAGAGTGGTCAGGCATTAGAATGTGCTGTCCAGGGAGGCAGTTGAGTCACCGCCTATGGATGTGTCTAAAGGTTGTTTAGACATGGTGTTTGGGAAAATGTTTAGGGGCAAACTTTGTAGATTAGGGTTATTGGTTGGACTTGGTGATCCTGAGGGTCTTTTCCAACCTGAATGTTTCTGTGATTCTGTGACATAACTAGATAATGTCATTGATTACCACACAAGCGTTCGCTTCATGTTTTTCAAACCGAAGGAAAACTGGAGCAGAGCAACAGAATTACCAGAAGTAAGAAAGAAGGGAGCATAAGGAAAGGTTGAAATGTCAGTCGTTTTTCAAAGTATGGTTAACTGATCACAAATTGGAGATTGTAAACATAAATCTACAAATATTTGATATCTCACAATGAAGGATGAAGTGTGTTAGTGTATTGTCCTATAAATAAAAAAGTAGGTGGTGCATTAAGAAAACATAATACCTTCAACAGAAATTGTCCATACTATAGAGCTTCTGTTTCATAGCTGTGTTAGTATGGTTTGCACACTAGTGAGGATTTCTGCCAGCATTGCCAAAGTAGCAAGGATAGCAAAAGATAAATTCACAAAAGCCATCTACATTAGGATGACAATGTCAACCAAGAGTGGCTTATTGTTGACTATGGGGGGGAAAAAAGAGGATAATATTCTGCAGTTATTGCCTGACCTTATGTATCTGTGGATTCTTTTGAAGGGGACTAATGGAAGGAAAAATAAATGCGAAAGGGAAAAAAAGTAAAAGTAGAAAAAAAGAAAAGTAATTGCTCTTACACACATTTGACAGCATGCCACAAAACATAAAAAAAATTACAACTATGTAAGAGCTCTAGAGTTTCAAATAGAAGAATGAATCTCTGTATAATGTTTTTAATATCTGTACTTTTTCTGGTGCATCTTTAAATGTAGCAATTAACTTTTATTGCATTCCACTTTATTATCTTTTGTAAATCTAAAGGTGTGATATGTTCAATATAGTTCTCAAAAGTAGAAAAACAGCGAGGAAGCTTGCACAGTGGAAATGTTTCAATCACAAGATTTATACATTCCATGGGAATAAATTGATGCTTATGTGTTGTTCATCTTTATACGGCGCTGCAGCATAGGCAACCAAAGAAAAAGCAATATCACTGTCAACCCTCAAGTGATTTCTAAATTTTATAAATGCTCGTTAGTTTTTACATTTATAAATGTTAGCTGCATCCCCATGACAACGGATACAACTAGGATGTTTTGAGTAGCATTCTAGAAGCTGAGGTATAGAGACTTAGAGGGTCAAAACTTGCCTGATTTATATGAATTGATATTTTTATTAAAGGCACTGGAACACACTCATGCAGTTACTGCTTTAGCTAATACAAATCAATACAATGGCACAGATGTAGATTGTTGGTTTTCATCAGGACAAAACTCTGGGCATTCAATAGTGAATTTTATTCTGCTTCACAATTCTCTACTGTCTTATCAAATCTCTCTGAAAACATACTTGTTCAAAATGTCCCTAAGTTTCATAAGTAGATGCTGATGACAAAGTACCTGTATTTAATTATTCATGCTCATCTCCTGTCTGAGTACACAATCAGCCCATATGAAAGCCTTTTTTTTTTTTTTTTTTTTCAAGTTATCATGATATGAAACAAGGTACAAGTTTTTGATGAGCTGCCAGTGGGGAGAACAGCACTAATGGAGCTAACAACATTCACAGGTCTTAAATTCCTTGTATCCCTATAAAGTTGCTGGGTTTATGTACATAATATGCCTTAATGCATTTTCAAACATTGTTACCTATATGTTTCTTCATAAGAACCTCTTTAACACAATTTAAGGGCACATAATGAAGTTCTGATGATCATCACACTGCAAATAAAATACATTTGCCTCTTCTCATGCTACAGTATCCTATGGCATGGTTTCTAGGGAGACTGTTCTCCATACCTCATTTAGTTAATGTTTATAATAATTCCTGTGGTAGTGCCATTTTGGGGAGAGCTAAAAAACACATCTTCTGAAAAACTTTTGAGCAATATCACTGTGGCGTTTCAACATCACTTTTGATCTTTCTACAGTTACTGGTTGTGTGGATACCACTGTCAAAACTGTTCATGCAACAGCATTGCTCTGAAAGCTGGTGTAATCTCCAGACTAGGTAAAGCTTTGCAAAGAGGAGACAACTAAATTCTTAAATTCTTCTCCCCTTATGAAATCTTGGCTAGAAATAACTCATACAGAAAAAGAAAATAAAATCAGGGAGCACAAAAAAATCCCCATGATATTAGTTTTTTTTTAATATATATTTTTTTCTTTTGTGGCTGTTTCTCCTCTTTGATATGCCCAGAGGAAAGATAGCATGAACTACAGAACCTGGTAGAAATACTTTTGAGACCAATTTCAAGGCCTGGAAACAGACTCAGGGAGCAGTGTTATTACATGAGCATTAGAAGGAGCAGGAGTTCCTCTTATCTGAACTGGAGAAAGCAGATAGGTGAGGCAGTCTGGGTGATTAAGTTTATTGACTCTTTTTTGTTTTTCTGTTCTGGTACACTGTTTTTACACATGGGGACATAAATGGATGGATAAAACTCTGTTGATAGAGATATCTGGTACTATTGGAACCGGGTTTTATTTCACTTTTGGAACACTGGATAAACTTCTTTACTGTAAGGGTGACAGAGCACTGGAATGGGATGCCCAGAGAGGTTGTGGAGTCTCCTTCTCTAGAAACTTTCAAGGCCCACTTGAATGTATTCCTGTGTGACCTGCCTTATATGACCCTGTTTGGGAAGGGTGTTAGGACTTGATGATCTCCTAAGGTCCCTTCTACTCCCTACCATTCCATGATTCTGTGATTCTACCTTCTGCTCTTCAAAGGCTATAGGAGACATTCTGCATCTCATCAGACTTAGAAAATCACTTCATACTAATATGTATAGATATTATGAAGCCAGATATTGAACACTTTAACTCATAGTAAAAAACATGCATATATATATATACACATATATAAAAGCAAAAAACCAAACCTCCCAATTTTTAAAGTGTTTATATTAATCATATCCCAAATCAATTACATTTGTTTTGGATTCTTATAATTAGAGGAGACATTACCAAATGGGAAATAACGACTATTGGGTGGAGAGGAGTTGTCTGATAAACTTTACCCTCAAGGCACATAATTACTTAGAACCAGGCATCATTCTCAGAAGTCAATGACTCAGAATTTTGTAAGCTATTCTTCTGCCAAAAACACTGCTTGTCCAGAGCCTAAATAAATTAGTATGCATCGGTGCCATGGATAAACCTAGGTAATGTTATTTTCAGGTTTCATTAAACATATTAGGACTTTTTGATTATTTGGGTGATTAAGAATTAATTTGCTTATATCAAAGCTACTCTTATTTATGCATATCATACTGAAAGAATACAATCCCACAAAGCACTTAACATCTCCCAAAGCTGTTAAAAGAAATCAAAATCGAGGCTCCTGAGCCCTCCAAGGACTGGGCACAAACACTAGTATGAAAATATTTTCACCACTTACCAACTAAATTCATTACAAACAAGTTTTTCCTCTCCTCTTGAGAGGACTGTTTCTAATTTAAAATCTGATTATCATCTCATTAATTTCAGCCAGTAACTTAGCCTACAACAATAGGGGGGTTGTGAGGTTTTTGGGGTAGTTTTGGGGGGATTGTTTATTTGTGGGTTTATGTGTAGTTGGGTTTTGTCAGTTTGGGGGTTTGAGGTTTATTTGGTGGTTGGTTTTGTTGGATTATTTTATTTTTTTCTTTTTGGAGGTTGTTTGGTTTTGGGGGTTTGGTGGTGGTGATGACAGTGGGTTTTGGTTTGTGTTTCTTTTTTTTTTTTTTTTTTTTAGAAGGAAAAGGATAAAGGAAAGACATTAAATTGGGAAGGATTTATCACTGCTCTTTGTGACAAGGTTTTTTTTTATTTTCACAGTTTCCTTTCTTTTCCCACTCTTCTTTACTTTTCATCATTATGCACCTACATTTTCCTCTATATCTGCCTTTTCAGAATGCAGTTTCTAGAGGGGAAATATACAAATACATGCATACAAATACACACACATTCATACAAATAAACATTGCCAATATGTGAATTCCTGCAATTTCTGTCCTCCTTTCCTTACTTTACCCTTTGAAAATACACTTCTCATCTGACAAAATGCTAGGCCATTAATTAAGTTCTTACTGTAGAGTCTACCACTACTAGGAAAAGAAACTGAATTCACTTGCATGTATGTATTTTTTGCCCAATACTAGTCATAGTTCATTGTCTGTCAAAGCTTAAAAAAAATAGTCTCTTCAAGTGTGTCATTATTTAAAGTTCTAAATTAGAAGAGAAGTGAGAGCAGGATAAACAGTGTATTTGCCTGGGGTGAGAGCTACTGCTATAGATAAAAGGAACTAGAAAACCCATCTCCTCTCTACAAGATTAATCAAGCAGGTTTCTCTGCAGCAAGGTATTCAAAGAAAAGCATCAGCTTAGTAGAAGTGAAGAAAAGCTGCTCTAGAGAAACATAATAGCTGCTAATGGTCATTGTGGTGAAGGCACCATGTGCCCAGAAGTATGCCCCAAATATTGGAAACTTGTCCCAGCATGTGTGGACACATCCTCCTCCTTTCCTGAGTGGAACAAAGACCAAGGTGTCAGCCAGGTGGTAAAGGGTAAACAACTACATGCACCCATCACACGGGATGCTCGTGCTGCTGCCAAGAATGGGCATAATTCTAGCTTCACCGTTTCTATAGGCTAAAGCAGGTTATTCACGAGAGTGCCCATTAGTCAAATCCAGCCTCGAGAAACTTATAAGTTGCCTTTTCTCTTTGCCCGAGTTCCACAAGCTCATTGCTTTTGTGTTTGAGCCTTTGATGCTAAACTCCATAGTTATTACTAGCAAGTCTTCTCGCTCCCACATGCAAGCAAACCAGCGGCCTCTTGTGGTGGGTTGAAGTTTCCCCCCCAGCAATAACTTTTAGCCAGACACTGAGGACAATTTATATTCCTTTTACAGTTTTTACACCATCATAGTGTATGTAGATTCTGTGCCATAAACTATGTTGCCTTTGCTGCATCATCATGCATGTCAGTGTGTTTTTAATAGTACATACTAAGTATTGTAACATTATTACACTTCATACAATTTTACTGTTGTATCTATTATATAATTAACTGCAAAGAAACTGAACAGTGTCAGTCAAAGGCAAAGGAGAAAGGTTATTTAACTTTTAATGTCTGATTAGTGAACCTTCAGGTTCTAGTGATCAATTACAAATTTGACTGATTCTAATTAGTCTCTGCTTGAATGCTATTGAGTATCTTCTACTTTTTTAAAGCAGAGTAAAATATCTTTTTTTTATTTGCTCCTTTATATGAGATAAAGTTATACTTTGTAATAGAAAAAATTGTGGTTTACCATTTTAATAATTGGAGAATTACAGTTACAGCTGGTATTAAGCATGAATTGTAATTTAACAAATTGTGAATGGCATGATGGTGGTTAGAACATTTAATTGAACAATCTCTATGTGAAAGAGACCTTGTGAAAATGTCAGTGAAATAAAAGATACTTTATCGTGGTGTAGCACATTAGTTCAATTGCTCTCACATCCCCTGGTTCTAGCTTCCAGTGTGAAACATCAACATTTCTTTCCATGCAGTGCTGCTGAATCAAAGCTCTTCCTTAACCCAGATCATGCCATGATTGCTCCTTCTTGTGGGAAAAACCAAAATGATTCCTGTTGAGTTCACCTGCTGTCTTTTAACAGCTATTCACTGCAGAGGGAAGCCAACTGAAATGGAAGAGTCTAGTTATTGGGGAGCTGGTTCAGAGTTTATTTGAGAATGAGATGCCATACAGTCAGCTTAATAGCCATTTACTGCACTGTCACCTGTGCCTTTTCAATACTGCTGTTTCAGTTCACTAATCTAGTAAAAAAGCACTTGTGTTGAGATGTTATTCCCTTCTAGAGCTGCTTCAGGGAAAGGAGCAGGAATGACTAGAAGAAACTGGGTGAGAGCATTGAGGAAAAGGGGCACGGGAGCCAACAGTTCCATAACACACAATGGCAACCAACTTGCCTTCTTTAAAATAATATGTGTAATGAGGTATGGATTGTACAAATGGGTGTAAAGAGTTAGTTATGGGGCAGGAAGAAATCCTTGCCTTGTCCTAAAGATCATCCTTCTGCAAGTTAGTGGAACTTGACAAGCACTTTGGAGTTTTTTAAATTATTTACATTACGTGAGGACAAAATCACTTATGGCAGTGTTCTGAATTGGCTCCAGTTACTTCCAGTTTACATTACAAAGGGGACTATTAGCAACCTCTTCTAATTTCAGTTCTGTTCATTACAGAAATATGGGCCTGCCCTGCATTAAACACATTACTTTAAAATAACATTGCAAAGCTATATACACTGGATTTTTTAGAGGTTTGTGCAGTAATTTGGAAAACTTAGCCTGATGTGTTTTTTCACTGGTCTGGGTGAGAAATGTGAGAGCTGACCCTCATGATACAGATAAGTCAGGCACTGATTAACCTATCCAGAAACAAAGAAATGGCCTGAGGGGCAGTAGATATAACCTTAAAGGAAGAAGCATACAGGTAGCCAGTTTGGCTGGTTTTTTTACTGTTCATTTTTATCTGAATTAAATGAGACCCATGAAACTGCCCATTTAAATTGTAGGTGGCATGTTGCTGTACTGAAGAACAGCTATAGCAGAGTGGACATGACTGACTTAACTGTGTGAGCTGTCTGGATAGACTGGTAAGGTGACACTTACGTCACACTGCCTTAAGAGCCTGTCCCCAAATCACAGTTTACCCTGCATTGCAATATTGGATATCCTCTGAAATTGCCTGCAAACATAGTAAATTTCTCTCCCCTCCTAAAGTACCAAGATGCATTCTATACTGCTTGTAAGACTAGGTGAGACATTCTCAATCTTGAGAGCTGTATTTCTTACTTTTCAGCTTTAATTCAAATTAGTTAAAAGACACAATTTTTTTTTCTGTATATTGTTTATCCATTTCATTCATATAATGTATTAGTTTCTCCATTATAGCATCAGGGAATCGTAAGTTGGAAAAGACTTCTAGGATCATCAAGCCAAACCACCAACCCAACGCCATCATGCCCACTAATCACATCCCAAAGTGCCATGTATATATGTTTTTTGAACGCCTCCAGAGATGGTGACTCCACCACTTCCCTGGGCAGCCTGTTCCAATGCTTGACCACCCTTTCAGTAGAGAGTAAATTATCACAGTAGTGAAATGCTTCATACTCTTTAACATACTTAACCTCAGACCAGGCTTGCAAAGCAGAACTTTTTTCTCCATTCTTAAGTAAATTCCAAATTGGGACTCACATGTACAAATAATTTTCGGGGAGATCTTACTGGTTCAAAAATTCAGCAGTGCTGCCTTTGGACCAAGGTTATTTGATCATCTACTTGGTTTGTTTGGGTGTTTTCCCTTTCTTTTGAAGTGGTTAGGCAATGAATAAGAGAAAAAATAGGAGAACAAGAAAACACTATGAGGTGGTGGTAACAGATTTGGCAGAGACTGGTGTTTTCTTTTGTCTATGTCTTACAGAATTATGTACAATGTTAGTCACAAGGAAAGAACTGAGAAGTGAAGGTCCAGAAATCCTTTAATAAAGCACTTCAGTGACATCAGAATCTCATAGATTGCTGAAACAAAATTATTATTCTCCATCATGTTGCTAACTAAAGGTACACAAATAAAAATTATTTTTTATTGAAAAAAATCTGGTAAACCCCTATTTAACTATGTGTTACAATCAACCCTTTGGAACAACTTTCAGCATACACTATTGCTTTTTTAGTTACACAGAGATTTTTGAACAGTGTATTGTGTCTGGCCTGTGACTGATGGATTTGTGAGGGTGTATTGCTGAAAATAACACATGCAAATACTAGCTTCTTCAAGGGATTGTGACATTATACTTGGGATTTCCATACATTAAAATGAAAATAGCCTCAAATCCTTGCAGTTATCTCTTCAGTATTATATGTACTTGTAAGTATTTCAAAACTAAAATCAGTACAAAATGAAGGGGAACTGGAAATGTGTGATCTATAAATGAATGGGACTATAAATTTTATGTACAAACACTGGACTTTTGTGGATAAGTTTGAGGCAAATTATCCATCTCACAGTTCTTTCAAGGTAATAGATATGTAGACCTATGGTTGAAGACCTTTATTGAATACACAGTTAGGACAAGCCCTTCCGCCACAAGAGCACAGCTATTATGGCTACAGCTCTGAGATCTACAAGAAAGACCACACCAGATACTGAAGCACATAGATTTTAAACTGTATTTTAATCTTTATTTTTCTGTATCATGCTGAGGTGCTCCAATATTTTGTTTTTCCTGAGCCATTTTGAGAGTGAATGTCAGCTCTGAATGTAAGTGTCTGTTGCTGGAAAATGGCTACAGTTGATTAAGTAACTCTGGAATATAACATACCTCTGGTGCAATTCTAAGAATTTTCTTAATTCAGTAAAAGTATAAAGTAGGATTTATACCGTATACTATGCAACTGTGATGTTAGGAAATAATTTTGCATCTTTTTGCTTTATACATGAGAGAGGTTGAAGGAAGTAAGAAAAAAAAATTCAAGATGCTTCCACTTGAATCATGAGAGAAAGCTGTTAATTTCCTTAAAGCTCAGTAACAGAGAACAATCTAAACATTTTGGGTTAGAATCTAAAATGAGTATGTTGTACAGATGAGGATGTCTGTTTTGACCAAGACATTTTCAGGTAGCAGGAGTGTCAAAGTAAATCTCCACCTCCAAGTACCCTTAAATAAGCTGATTCTTTATTTATCTGCTGAAGAGTGAAGAAATCAAACTATTTTGAAATACTTAGGAGAGAGTAAGGAGGTGAGTAATGGCCAGTGGGGATTCACTATGAACCAAATATGTCAACCCAGTCTGATGTCCTCCTGTGACAGGCTTCCAGGCTTTATGGATGAAGATAAAAGTAGACAAGATGTATCTTGAATACAATAAAGATTTTTGACACTCTTTCAAATGACATTCATATGGATAACTAAGTGAAAGCTTTCAAAACTGGATACAAACCATTTCAAGAACTGTACCTCTCCTAAAGAGATCAGCCATCATTTTGGGACTACTTATGTATTTAGTGTAAGAAAGACACATTTTACTTAATTTATTGATGATATCAGTGGGCTATACATGATTCAGAAAACATGCACTGAATTCAGTGTTTTTCTAACAAATTCAAAAGACGACCTGTATCAAGCTATCATAATATTCAGTAGGATTATGGACAATAATCCTAGTCAAAAATAGTCAGTTAAAGAAATACACAAGGAAGGAAGAATAACTCTCCAGGACTTCTGTAGAAAATTATTTCTATGTCTTTTGGATGATATATGTGAATTAGATGCATAAGGCAAAAAAAAAGCACAGTTTCTTCAGTATCATTCTAGGCTGTATGGCCTAGAAGTCTGTCCTACAAAGCATGTAATGCAAGGCAGTATTTTTACTAGTAGGGCAAAAGGAAAAATAGTATTTCAGGAAAGACGTAGGTTTCTTGCAGTGGTGAGCAATGACAATAATCAAGAGATCTTGAAAATGTGATCCATGAGCAAAACCAAAATTAATTTCTCCTGTTTGGCATCAAGAATGGAAGAGTATGGGAAACAAGGCAATAGATTTCAATCATGTAAAGACAAACAAAAAAGATTACTGCCAAGAGAAAGAATAATCTCTTCTTCATGACCATGATGAATAGGACAAAAACTAATGGGTGCATACTGCAGCAAGAAAGATTTAGGTTAGATATGAAGGGAAATATTGTAGTAAGAAGTACAGTGAAGCTCTAGGATGGATTGCCTGGCATTTCCACTGCTGAATGTCTTTACGAACAGGTTAGCAAAACATCTATCAGGGTTGGCAAAAGGCATAGGTAATCTGGCCTTGGACAGAGGGGTGTACTGGGTGAAATATTGAAATTTTAAACTTCTCATTCTGTGCTGTGATTACTTTAATGTAATTTATTATCTGACATACTGCTTATTTAAAATAGTACTGCCTTTAACTTACCCAGACAGTTTAATTTCAACTTTGATTATTATTATTTTTTGTAATGTTAGCCTTAACAGCACGCATAGTTAATGACTGCCTGCTATATCTTTTTTTACTTTTCTCCATTATCCATAAAAATTTATTCTGCATTTGGTATTTTAGGAACTTGAATTCAAACTCTTAAGAACAAAGAAATTATTTTAATTAGTTAAGAATCATTTGTCCATGTCCTTATTTTAAAACTGTTTTTACATAATCTGAATGTCTCAGTCAGATTTTTCACCTTTTTCATCATGTTTACGTCTTCTTTTTTCCTTTTTATCCCACACATTTCCTTAAAATTCCTCAATTTTGATTTTCTTAAAGTATGACATTGACATTTTTTCTCCCTTATTCTAGGTTTTCTGTAACCCATTATTTGTTATATTCATAAACATGTTTTTGTGCTTCTAGACTGAAGAAATCAATTAATTTTTTTCTCAGTGATTTTAAAAGCCTTTCCCACACCTTCTTAGTTGCTTTAGTAACATTGCTCTTTTTTATCAAATAATTTCCTTTTCAAGAAAAAAAACTGTGTCAATATTTCTACTATTCTCTCTATTATCTGTATGTTTATAGTCAACTTGGAATAGCCATGTTTCGAATTCCTGATTCTTCTTGGTGCTGAAGTAAATGAAAATATGACAGTTTTATTGGAAGTAAATTGGTGTCAACCTTCAACCTAGACTTACATGCATTCTGCTTGTTACAGATACTTTATTGTATGGATAGTGCCTCTATAAAGCCATTTTTTCACCAGAGATTTTCTGAAGTACCATTTTTTTGTTGTTGTTGTTTTCATTTTTTTCCTTCATTTTTCTTCTTTTTCTTCTTTTTCCTCCATTTCCCTCCCCCCCCCCCGCTTTGTCCTGAAGGGTCAGACCCCAAAACCCCAGACAATGGGCTAAGCACCTTTGAATGTGTTAACCTTGACACTTTCAGGGGTCCCGATGATCAAGGCAAATGTATAGCATGTGTGATTAACCTGGTAAGTACCCATGAATGTGCAAGTCTGGACACTTCCTGGGGTCCAGATAAACAGCACATGTGTTTAACTTTGTAACACAGCCGTGAACTCTGTGTGTCCCTGGCCATGTTTGGATATGCCCCATCCTATAGGTTCAGTTATCAGGGCTCTGTGTTACCAAAGGGCATTGTTTTGAGACAGTGTTTAAACCAGCCAAGAAGTTAGCCAACTTGCCTTGTTCTCATCCAGCAAGCAACAAGAGTGAAATGATGCCCAAATATCAGCTGAAGAGCTTGTCCTAACAGGCAACGAGTACACCCAGGCATTGCACCTGGACCAAGGCAGAATGGGGAAAAGCTCCATGATAACTGAATCACAGAAGAAGCTACAGCCTGGCAACAGAGCACATGAGAGAGGCCCCCAGCCGTCTCCAAGCCAAGGACTGCTCAAATTATAGCCACAACATCTGGGAAGATATCGAACAGAGGAGCAAGTTGTGAGCACCCGAATAATCTGCCACAGGATCCCATTTGTGTGAAAACCACAGATCACAGAACCTGTATTTCCAATTTGAATTGTTGTATTGGAAATGTTAGATCTATGCTTAAATAATTTAACTGTCATACGTGGAATGTAATATCCACAACCAAATAATAGAACCTGTAAATATACTTTGTAAATAAGTTATAGCAGTGTTTGAAGATACCAGTGCCAGGAAATATTAATTATTAAATATATAAAAATATTCATTTTATTACACTCTTCCTTTTTCTTTTCCTTCAGTAAAGAAAATATTTTTAGCTTTTTTTCTTTTACTTTAGCTTTTCTTCCAGAATGTAGTCCCATTACAGCAAGAATAAAATTAGAACTTAACTTAGTTAAGTGTTATACTCAGAAAACAGATGAAATCCATGGATTAAAAAAAAAAAAAAATCTCTGATTTTAGGCACCAGAACCTTGTATGATGGCTTAGTGATTCTGCCATGTAAAAAAGTCATGATGAATCAATGCTTATCTCATCAAATTGTGTTTCTTGTTTCAGCTAATTTCCTTCTAGTGAGCTGTTATCTGGTTTTCACATTTAATGTCAAATTTTGCCTCAGTCTGTCAGCGCTCAAAGAAAGTTTGAAAGGAAAAGTGCAAACTTTTCTGGAATTTCCTTAAAATAAGAAAAGTGCAGAATGGGTTTTATTAGTTAGTTGTGCATCTTATAATTCTAATTTTATTTTATTGTTTCTGATAAAGGTAAGTTTATGATGTGGTATTATTTAATTCATCTGAAGATGAATGGGGACTATGTTGGACACTGTAAAGAGCCAACAATGGTCTATATATTTATCTGCTGTATTGTTCCAGCATAAAATTCTTGCCAATGCAAACAAAATCAGCTCTACTATGCATTCTAAGTCAGACAATTAAATCGTTATGGATTATGAAATATAAAATCAAATTATCACACATTCTTTCAAATTATGGGTGAAAAGTTCTTACAAGTAACATCTTCAGCTCAACTTCATGCTCATGTATTTAGTGCTAATTTTAACACCACCCTGAATAAATATTACTGAAAAACAGAAAGCTATTAAAAGAAATCTGAAATATGTCTGAGCCTGGGATCAATCAGTCTATTTTGATATACAATACTGTACATCTTTTATGTTATCTTCCTCCACCAGTCTTGTTAATTAGGCAATTACCACTGTCCAAGTACTGTGCTCCTGAATGAGTTACAGTCACATTTTTTATTGAATTTGCATACAAATGTCACATTGTATGGTCCTTTTGTACAACTTGGTGACAGAATTCATTCCCAGATAAGTAGCTAAGTTGGTCTTCAATGACATATTTCATCTGCTAGATGTGCAGACACACACACACAAAAAAAAAAAGTTTAATTGAGATTCAAAAGAATGGTAATTAGCAAAATTAAATTGGAAAAAATGGCATGTAACCATAGGGGAAGAGAAGTATGACTTAAGTTAGACAATTTCATTATTGGACTATAGTTTCCTTTGAACAATATTTCAGAATCTCTCTACATTGCATCTGCATTAACAAAATCTGTTCATAGCTTGGTGTCTCTTGGTGGGAATAGGTTTGATGGAAAAAGGGATTTCCCATCAGGCAGATGTGGTTCTAGACAAGGAAGGGTACACTGGAAGTGGAAGGCACTGGAATTTTCAGGGTTTTGAAAACATGCCTTTAAATGAAGATTGCTTCATTCTGCTTCTTGAAAGAATTGTTCTCTCTCATCTCCCTCCACTTCCCTCCTCAGTTAAATCACTATGGCCAGAAAATATTGATTCATAATCTATTTTTGGGCACAAGGATTTTAGACACTCAGCAGGTAACAGGAATGGAAACAGAAACACTAGCAAGGAGTGTTAAGCAATATGGACATAAAAATAATAATTTCAGGAACATCCTGGCTGATGGCATTCAAACCTGTTAAAGACTGTTTTAACTTGAGTAAATTCCTTTTGACTCTGACAAAGAAACCTGAACATTCGTTAACCTACCTATACTTATGGTGAACATTTCTAATAGTGATAAATTCTATTTCTCACTAATCAGAACCCTACAAAATTATGCAGTTTAACTCATTAGCTTTTGTTTGCATCATAATCAGGACCAGTACATATTTCAACCCCTTCAGTGCACTCAGCTGATCCAATCAATTGCTTTCACACTACCAGTGACAAAAATCACAAGTGCAAAGTCTTCCCAGTGTTCAAATCCCCTCTCACGTTGCCAGTGATAGAGAACTTCTGGTTCATGTGTCCGCATTTTTCCTTCAAAAGCATCATTCCATGATGCCTGCACAATTCCATGAATTGCTGCTCTTATTGTTTTGCTTATTGTGTTTCTGTATTACTGCCTGCTTTGTCATAATGTTTGGGGGTTTTTATTTAACTGCAAGAGAAAGACATTTAACACAACTTTTTCTGGAGGCTTTTTTTTTCTGCCACGTAATTTACCCATTTCAAATTTGTTAGCTAATTATGTGTGTATGATGGAATTTGAGATGTAAGGATCTCTTTATTTTCTTGATAGCAATTAATTAGTTTTCACTTGAGTGTTTTTCTAGCTGTGATATTATAAGATGTTCAAAATAATTATTGATAGATTTGGTTAAGTATATTTCACTAATTAGGGTACTGTGGGGATTTGTAATTGATTTAATTGAAGTTGAATGAGGTAGTAGATTTATGAGTAGCATATAAAAAAGAACACACGAGACTGCAGGAGGCTGAGAGATATTTGGAAACATAACTGTCTGAGAATCTATGGTTTAAGTTTTTCTCTGAATATGACACTCAAATTTTACAAAGCATCACTTGAAATACTCTTTACTGGGGCTAGTGCTATGAAAGAAAAGAGGATAATATAGATAATGTTATACTTCAGATGCTGGAAACTCCAAGGGCTCCTCATGCTGTAAAGCCTGGTAAATATTACCTCATTTGAACTCTTACAGGAATTTCTTAAAGGAAGACAATTCTATTAGTTGCAAAAAGAATGTTCACATGAGAACTTCTTGCTGCATTTATCGATCAAGGCAAGGACACACAGGTGGCATATTTTAACCAAGTGAGAGCTGATCACATGCTCCTCTGTTACAATTAGCTGTCTGCATTCATCCCCCAGAAACAGGACTGGCAAAAATGTATTGCAGAGCTACATGATTATAAATCAAACAATGTTTATAAATCAAACAATATTAGAAGTATTATGGATATAATTCATTATCTTATGATATAAATTGGGCTTGCTAATGAGATAGGGACACCATCATTTGAACCTCATAGATAAAAGCTGGTTTCATGTCTAGGTAGATTAACATCCACAAAAGCTAGAGAAGCAAACCTTCCCTACAGTTTCAGTATTTTTTTAAGTGAAGAGTGTATTTGAATATACATGTTTCTAATCTTGAATGAAATGAGCAGAAATGGATTAACTGTAGCACACTGAATCTGAACAATTTGCATGAACCATATAACTGAATTTCCACTCCAATAAGGCTGAAACTTTTAAGGCAATTTGGGAGGAATAATAACATGATGCAAAGGCAAGGAAAGGAATAGAAAGCGTTTAAAGCTAAATTAATGTATACCCAAAGGTTATACACTGCATGTAGCAATAAATACAGAAAGAATAAAAAAAGATCAGTATGGATGTGAAGGAAAATCTAAAAATAGTTGAGCAGGAAAATAATCAAAATAAAAAATAGCAAATATTAGAAGAACTTAGAATGAACCTTGAATGAGAAAAGTGATATGGAAAATAATAAAAGGAAGAATCTCTACTTAATATGAGATGTGGTCATGGTAAATATGAAATCAACTCCTTTGCTGCAGGTCAGAAAAAAAAACAGATGTACTTTAAAAAGTCTATCACAAAATAAATGATGAATTAAAGCTGCTTTTAGTATAGTTTCATGTGTGTTCTAGTATGAAAGCATAAAAACATTAGGATGTTGCTTCAGCTCCTACCATTTTATTGTTCCCTTCTCTCCTCCATAGTAAATTTTTAATTAGGACTGAATGGAATTGTTAATTTTTTAAAATATATTTTTATTTCAAGTCTGATCATGAGGCAACAGAAAATTGTGATCAGGTACTATGAACCAAAGTAGAAAGAAGGAAATTCTTTTAAACAATAGCCTAAACCTTTCTGATTTTAATCCAGTGATGGTTTAATGAAAACAAAAATGTTAGAATGGGCACTGAGGGACAAATCTGTGCTCAAAACAGGACTGACTTTGCATTCAGATCAGATTGTTCAGAACCTTCTCAAATTTCAGATGCAACAAAGGGTAGATTAGCAACTTTCCCAGGCAACCTGTTCCAACATTTGATCACCCTTGTGGTGAAAAAGGGATTCCCTAGATTCAGGCTAGATGCGAGGAAGAAGTTCTTCACCATGAGAGTGGTGAAGCCATGGAATGGGTTATCCAGGGAGGTGGTTGAGGCCCCGTCCCTGGAGGTGTTTCAGACCAGGCTGGACGAGGCTCTGGCCAGTGTGATCTAGTGTAGGGTGTCCCTGCCCATGGCAGGGAGGTTGGAAGTAGATGATCCTTGTGGTCCCTTCCAACCCTGACTGATTCTATGATGATTCTATGATGATTCTATGATACTTGAAATTTACCTTGCTGCAATGTCCACAACCTTCTGCTCTTTCACAATGCTCAAGAAAAATCTGGCTGTGTCCTTTCCTTAACCATCCATTACACAGCTGAAGACAGCATTAGATTTTCCCTTAGTCTACTCTTCTTCAAGTTGAACAAAGTCAACTTCCTTGGCTTCCTCTCATATATGTTCTTTAATCATCCCAGTATTCCTCTGTTGGAGGATTTTCTTGTACAGTAATATGCAAAACTGGGCACAATATAGGAATAATAATGTCCTTTGACCAAATGGCTATATGTTGCTAATCCAGCCCACTATGCATTTAACCATCACTGCTGCAAGGGTCCATTGCTGACTTCTGTTCAAGCTGCAGTTCGTTGTTCCTCCCTTTCTCTTATTGTTTTGATCTCCAATGACCAAAATCATAATTTTAAGTTAGATTTGCTACATTAGCAAGATATGCTCTCATTCTGCTTTGTTATGTGTCTTCTGCCTCTTCCCAGAAGTCCTTGTTCCTCTGGGAGATAATCAGTTAACATCTCCGATCCCGTATGAGTTGCTTTATAGCCTCCTCCAACACTCAATATTTCCTAAAGTTTAAAACATGGATAACTTTGTTTCTTCTGCTTTCTGAGTAAAGGCCTCTGACATGACAGAGACAGTTGTGGGTTTTGGAGATCTCTAGAAAAGGAAACCCCACAACCTCTTTGGGCAACCTGTTCCTGTGCTCTGTCACCTTCACAGTAAAAATTTTTTTTTCATGTTGAGATGGATTTTCCTGGGATTGAGTTTACATCCATTGCTCACCATCCTATCACCAAAAAGAGACTGGTTCCATCTTCCTGACAGTCACCCTTCAGATATTTGTACACATTGATAAGATCCCCTCTCAGCCTTCTCTTCTCCAGACAAAACCACCCCAGGTCCCTCAGTTTTTCCTCATAAGAGAAATGCTCTAGTCCCTTAGTCATCCTCACAGCTCTTCGTTGAACTCTTTCTTGTCACTCCCTGTCCCTCTTGAACTGGAGAGCTCAGAACTGTACACATATTCCTGATGTGTTCTAACTACAGCTGAATAGAGAGGAAGGAGAATCTCTCTCGATCTGCTGGGTACATTGTTCTCAATGCACCCAAATGTACTACTGGCCTTCTTGACCACCAGGGCACACTGCTGTTCCATGAGTAACTTATAGTAAGCCAGGGCTCCAAAGATCCTTTTCCATGGAGCTACTGCCCAGCAGGTCAGCCCCTAACCTGTACTGGTGCATGGTGTTATTCCTCCCCAGGTGCAGGATTTTGCACTTATCCTTGTTGAGCTTTGTTAAGTTTGTCTTTGCCCAGCTGTCCAGCCTGTTCCAGTCTCCCTGAATGGCTGCACAGCCTTCTGATGTATCAGCCACTCCTCCCAGTTTTTCTCAACAGCAAATTTGCTGAGGATACACTCCATCTCTTCATCTAGGACACTGAACAAGACTGGACCCAGCACTGATCCCAGGGGAACACCACTAGCTACTGGTCTCCAGCTGGACTCTGCACCATTGATCACCACCCTCTGGGCTCTGCTGTTTATTCAGTTCTTGATCCACCTGACCTTCTGCTCTTCTAAGCAACACTTCCTGAACTTTCCCAGGAGATGTTATGGGAGACAGTGTCAAAAGCCTTACTAAAGTCAAGGAAGACAACATCCCCTGCTCTCCCTGCATCTGTCCATTCGGTCCACATCATCACAGAAGACTATCAAATTAGTCAAATGCGACTTCCCCTTGGTAAATCTATGTTGGATCCTCCTGCTAAACTTATTTTCCTTCATGAGCTTAGAGACATATTGCATTGCCATTCTCATTTCACTAAAACCCTTCCATGCCATCTGCTAAGCACTAAGGCCCTGTTTATGCACCCTGTTTTCTCTGAGTTTTTGTGTCTATGTATTCCTTCTCCTTATACTGTGCTCCCAATGACAAGTTTGTAAGCAGACATGAATGCAGGAACTTATAAAACACAATACTCATACCCAGCTGCATACTAAAACTTTTTTGTCTTTTTTAAACCTTCATTGTTTTTCACCGTTGCCACTCTCAGTTGAAGGCAACTGCCAATTGTGACACCTTTTTAGTTAGCTGTTTTTCTCTACACAACTTCTCACACTTCAGAATTCTTCGTTACATCTCAAACTGCATGTGACAGCAGCATTTTCACGCTTGCTGCTCGCATAAAAGAATTACCTCTTTGAAAATATTAGATAAGAGATATCTCATTTCAGCATCATATAACTCAGTTTTTTCACTAAAATAAATTTACACTGGTATTAAAAAAAAAGGTTAAATTTCACCTCTAGAGTCTCTGCTGTTCATTGTGTTTTCTACTGCTTCAACATAGTTGAACATGAGGAGAATTAATGCTGAAATTACTGTTAACATACTGTTTTCTGAAGAATTAGTTCCTCAAATTTGCTGGTGGATCACTGTGTTCTGAATCCATCTCTATTCCAGTTTTTCACATTTTTTTCCTTTTAATTTCTCAACTTCTCAGGAGGGTTTATTCTTTACCTTCTTGACAGCCAGGCTTAAAGAATCAGTATGATATAGTTTTTTGTTGTTTTTATCTATTCCCATGGTGCATGCCATTCTCCCTGCAGTTCAGGCTTTTAAATTAATCCTTAACTTCTATATTTTCACATGCTGCTGTAAGGCAAGACGAGGAAGGAGCATACAGTCCATGGGTTCCAGCTGTCTGAGAATTATCTGTAGTCTGCTAACAGAAAATTTTTAATAGTATTCTCTTTTATTAAATGGTGACTCAAGTTCTAGTCTTATGGAAGTACAACTCCAGATCTATTATGACCTAAACTGTGATCAGAATCTTTTCCAGTATTTCTTCTCAGTATGGGTCTTCCAGAGTTCATTTTTTTCAGGCTGGATTTGAATATGTAACTCACAAAAAATTCTGTATTCCAGAAGAACAATAGGATACATCCTTTACTTGATAAGTAAAAACCTCTCATTTCAATTCATAGGTTAAAAAGATACTTTGTATACCTATCCCTGGTCCAAGCATTTTTGCAAGGGACATGACCATGGATACCGTGGCACTGGTAAAGTGTACCGCAGGTTAAAAGATGGGGAGAGTGTGTCTAAGATCTCCCTACTATTGGTGGGAAAGCATTGGTACAGAAACTTTTGCTACCACTAGGAAATGTCAAAGGGTTCTCTCAACATGGTGACTAAGAGAAATGTCAGTATTCCAGCCCTGCATATGCCCTCTCTGAGTAGAATATTAACTTGTTCAGGGGACAAATAATGAGGGGAGGGCTTACACAGAGCAGAGTGGTACCAGCAGGTGCCTACATCTTGCAGTTATTTGCACTCAGGTTATTTCTTTTACTTCCAGAATCCTTTTGTAAGACAATATTCTAGTTAATAAGCATAATGTCATCTTAGAACATCTCTTTTCATGTTTCCTTCTTAAGAAGGTGGGCATATTCCACTACTGATGTTCATATTGATGTACAAGCATATATGGATTAACTTTGGTGAAGCAGATAAAAATTATTCAGTAAGCAAGGAGGCCCACTACCCAATCAAAAAATAACAACAGAAATAATTTTTTTCACTTTTGTTGCATTTTTTTGGGTGGGCCTCAGATATGCACTCCAATGAAAAACACCACTCTCTTGGCGATGCTAAAAAACACAAACCAGGCTGAGAATACAAATACAAAATAAGCCTGAAAGCTGCCAAATTAGCAGAATCCAGAGGTGAGTTTTTATTGTTTTGTTTATTAATATGAGATAGGGTAATCAGGGAGAAAAATATAATTGTGAAATCAGAACAAAAACAGGACCTTTAAGAGCTTTCCCTTTTTTCTCTCAGTGTTTTCTTCATCGAGTTTAATTAAACTCTCCATAGCCTGATGAGCAAACTTCCAATTAAGCTCTTGTAATAAAAGGGTAAACATAAAATAACTGCCTTCATGGGTAAGCATATTTGAAATGAAGGTATTCTAGTAAATGTTAGTGCTGTGACACTGTGAACCGACATTTGTTTTTTAAAGCTGTGAGTTTAAAGCCGGTGTAATCAAAATCAAACCACTACTCTACTGGAAACAGAAATAGAAAGCAATAAGGCTGTATTTTCCTTTTTTCCTAGTTAAAAAGGAAAAAAAAAAAAAAAAGAGGAATTTATTGTTTCTAACAAGGTCAGTGAGATATAGATTCAACAGCCTGCACACAGCCACTAGAAACCATGAAGTACTCAACAGGGATAGCACTTAGCCTCAGAATGCTATAGCCATTCATAGCTGTTCCTAGATGTCTACATCCATGGTATTTGGGTTCTGGGAAAAACAAATACTGATTTAAAAGGAAGAAAAGAAGAATGTATTTTATGATGAAGGCACAGTTAGTATCTGTTATGGATGTCAGGAGTCATGACACTTTGAAGAAAAAGCTTTGAGAAATCTCTTTCAGATGGTAAATAAGCACAGAAGCTCAACTGGCTTCATGAAGTGATAAGAACAAGGAATTTCAGATTGTTATTTGTAGTACATATGTTGTTATTTTAATAAAATGCAACAAGACTCCAGATAGTAAGTATGTTGTTGCACATACATCTATAAAATCATCCTCCTGGACAAATATTTCCTTGGGAGATGGGAACCATTTCAGCAGTTTCTATAGGTAGAGGAGATTTTATCTGCAGCAGTGTTTACATTCACAGTTATCCCATTCTGGTCAGGCCCTAAGGACAATACTATAGGAAGAACAGATGACTTCCAAGCTTCACATTCACACATGTTGGTTCATCACAGGCATACTCTTTGTTACCTCTCCACTTTTCTTTCAGTTGTGTTCTTTGTGCTGCATATATATATATATATATATATATATTTTTTTAAAAAAAGATATTACAATGCTGTATAATTATATGATTTTAAGTAATACCATAACAACCTGAATAATTACCTACCTTTCCCATGTCCACTTCACTTTCATTTCTAACAGTGAGCTCATTCTTACCAGAAACTGCTAAATACAGATACTATAAAATAACTACTGAAGTCAAATATTAAAGGTTAACAAATTTAAAACAATATTCAATGACAGCAATTGACTAAGAATTTATGTTAGGCTTAAAATACCAAAACCCTGAATATTTGCATTAAAAAAAAAAAAAGTTTGTATCCTGACTGATCTCACAACCCACACAGTTCTATAATTAAATGGAAATATAATAGGCAGTTTTACATGGCACTTCGTAACTGGAGAAGACCAAGTCTTTTATTATGATACTGTTGTTGCACATTGACTATAGAAGTACAACTTACTGAAAGCATTCTTACTAAAAATCCACCTAATAAAGCTAGTGCCATGTTTTGAGAATGAGTCTCATAGTGTCAAGAGCAAGGCAGTAAATATATAGCAGTTCTACTACATGCAGTTGTGGCTTTGTTACTTGCTCTCAGTGTGTAGCTAGGTGTCCTAGCATACCAAACTATTCACAGGTTTAAAGACACAAAGTCTGTTGTATTGTGCTGATTCATATGGAGCTCTGCAACCTCACATTTCTTTCATCTATAAATTCTTATCAATATTTGCTGCATTTTTATTTCTATAGAATTCACCTGCAGAAAAAGTCTGGAAAACTACATTTAATACAAGCTGGGCTGGTTTGTGGAGAGCCACCCATTACCTGAGTGTCTTTTCACAAAGAATGTATATTTTTTTAAAAATACTTAGAGAACAGAAGTTACATTACTGCCTTGGGAAAGTCACTGATTATGCACTGCCTTTATGTGAATTTCTAGTTAGGTAACTGCTAATGGCAGTTGATGGGGTTGTTCATTCATTTCAAATAAACTGGCTGAAGCACCAATAATTCAACACTATGCCAGAAGGAATGAATACCAGGAAAATAGAAGTTGTACATTTCCCACTAAGCTATCTTGACATTATTATTGGTCCAATAAACAGTGGGTGACTCATTAGAAATTAATTTTCTCTCAGAATGTCTTACAAGTGAAATTTTAAAAAGAAGAGGTCATTAAGTGACCTGGACTTCTTATCCTTGGGCCTCTGCAATCTAATTAATCTGAGCCTTGGAGTGTGTTCATATTAAGTGTTTTAGTTTGAATCAGAGTCTACCTTTGATGTGAATATCCCAGTAATCTCTGCTTACATTGCTTTGGTTCACATTGCAAACTGTCTTGGAATGCATGATATGAATTTTTTTAGGATTGAACTAAACTTGAAATGCACTCCAGCAGTAAGCTTAATGCTCTCCTGAACCAAATCACCATTCAGTTAGTGAGGGCCATCCTAGTTCAAAGTATAAAAATCCTCAATATGTGGTGCCAAGTTCACCAATTATTTTGCTCTGCACAAACATACTTAATCATTGGTGCTGCCGATCGCGCAGACCTAGCCTGTGCTTCATGGGGAATGATAAATTGTTCCTAGAAGACACTATGGAAAACCTGCTTGCAAATAAGTGTCTCCTTGCTTTACTTTTATGCCATATATGTGGTTTGTGATGTGCTGAGAAATTCCATGCTAAACAGTTTCTGTTGCAACATATATTTATTTCCACTGAAACTTGAAAAAAGATAAATGAACCAAAGCAAACACTACAAACCCCTCAAGATACTTTGGACCAAAAAGAAGTCAGGAGTTTTTTGATTCTCCATTTTCTGTGGTTTTTTCAAAACAGTGACAACAGGTTATTTATAGAGAAATTGATTAAGTGCACTTACACTGTAGCAATGCATGATGTTAATGAATTTTGTGACATGTACTTTACAAGCTGGAGTGCTTTGCCTATCTCAGAGTTTTGCAGTATAAAAGCAACACAGGGATGTTGGACAAAGTCCAGTGAAGGACCACTAGGAGTATCTGACATACAAGGAGAGGCTGATTATGTTGGGACTGTTCAGCCTGAAGAAAAGGATGAGAGGAATGTTATCAATATAAATTATCAATGATAGCAGATGTGGGGGAGGTGGAAAGTGCATAAATGGAAATACAAGAAATGTTGTCTAAAAATAAGAAAACTTTTCAAAATGTGAGAGCGACTGAGCACAGAAACAAGTTGCCCAAAGAGGTTTTGGAGTCTCCATTATTGATGATATTAAAAAGCCAATTGAGCACAACCCTGAGCAACCTGCATTGGCTCACCCTGTTTTGAGCAGGTGCATTAAATGAAAGAATCTCCAAAGGTTCCCCCCAACTTCAAACACTGTGTGATTCTGTGTGGTTTGAGAGAATTAAGCAACCTTTACCTTAGTAATGCTAAATGCTGAAACTATTCAGTGCCTATAATTTCACACTTTTAGAGTCTACGCAACTGCACTTTTTTAAGATCTCCGTGGAGCAGTCAGGCCACTGTGTTTCTCACTGTAACACGAAGCCTGTGACCGGTTTAGGCTGTGCCTTTAAGAAAGGGACACTTTCTGAACACTCTGGGCAAATGTTTTGATATTAGAATGAAAACAATGATATGCTAATTCAATTTCATTGGTGGGACCCGGTTGTAGTTTTTTTTGTTTAGTCTTTCAGTCGGGGGGAGTCAGTCTGCAGTCGTCTTCTTCTTCTCCCTGTGCTGTGAGCTGGCTCGTTTCTCTCTACGATTCTTGCTAACCAGATAAGAGAAAACTAACTTTTGCATCCGCTTTGAGCTTTAACAAAGTTTTCCCCTTTTAATTACCTTCCTTTCTCTCTCTCTCTAACCCTTTTGGGAAAAAGGGGAGGTAGGGAGGGAGAAGGGGGGAACAGGCCGAACCCCCCTGGCCGAAGGGGGGGGGGGGAAAGGTTTCCTGTATTACATACATTGCTGTATATTTCTGTATATATTGTAAATATTGTATATTTTTGTACATATTCATTGCATTCCATATCTGCTTGTAAAATACAGCTTTCATCTGCTTCTCCGGCTGAGTTAGCTGTGGAATTCTTTTGTGTGTGGGGGGGAACCTTCCTACTCCACCACAGTATTTAAAACATATTGTCATTCTTTATTACTTTGACAGGTTTTCATGCTAGAGATATACTCCACAAGAGAAGATGTTAACACAAAAATCACACCCGAGAAGCTTTTTTGTTTCAGATTTCTTACAATACAACTGAAATTTTGTTTTTCATCATCCATCTCATTAACATCTTTGTTTGTTAAAACTTTTGCTAAAATACTGCTGGAGAATATAGATAATAAAACAGCACAAAAATATGTACCGTCTCTATACCAGTGTTTATTTAAAGATGGAAAGAAAAGATTAAATGGTAAAATTTTCATTAACACTCAGCTAAATGCAGTAGCTATTAGATTAACTATACTGAATTGAGTTGTTAATTGCCTAAAATTATAAAGTACCTTTTATTAGTCTAAAATGGAGAGATGCTGCCATCATGGAGTACTGTGATCCAGAATTTCTGCAGCAGTGACTTGCTGATGAAACTCTAAATTTTTCATTATTAGCCTTCAGTTCCAATACAATAGCAAAGAATATTTCCAAAGAACTTAAAATTTGTATTTATATATATATATATGAGGAATTTATTTTTTCTTCTAATTTTCCCTGAATCAAATAAATATGATTGATGTGTCTAAAACAGGCATGTGTTTAATAAAGGTCTAGGGCATTGAGCTATTATAGGAGAAGCTCCTCAGTTATGCTGGAGGCACTCTCTTCCTAATGGATTTTGTTATAGAATTGGTCACTGCACACCTACTGATGGAAATCATGCTACAATTCTTAAATAACTTATTTATCTAGGATTGAGCCAGTCAAGTAATTTCCATCAGTAGACCTAAAGAAAGGAGTATTTCTGTCTCACTTGATCTTCATCCACTAATTCCAAACATCATAAACCACAAACTTGATATGTCTTCTAAACTGGAGGAAACTATAATTTCTGGATATGCTTTTTCTTTTTTTTTTTTTTTAATGTAACAGGTAGGCCACGAAATGTCTGGTAGTTTTTGGTTTGTTTGTGATGCACACTGAATGTAGTGGGCTGCCTTTCATGGCCTACTTACTCATATGCTAAACAGAACACAGTCAGTGTTCCAGCCATGCCTCAATCATATGTCTGACCCCAAAATTAAATCATCTCTTTATAAAGGTTATTTCCATGACCATATCACTTTAAGTGCATCTGATGGCCGTGATAGCAATAGTTTTGTTACCCACAGAGACTGATTTTTTGGGAAGTATAGGAGCAGATTAGAGACAGGAGAGGGCTGATCACTGACTAGATAACATTCATGTTTTGCATAAAGACAGAGTTTTCAAATAAGAAAGTTGGCCATGTCGTCAAGCTGGTTGCTCACCAAAATTCAAACTAGAACTGATTGCTTTTGTATATCAATATGAATATCCCTAAAATTGTGCCATAATCAGTGAAGTGGGTTTTTCTTAAACTTTCACTTTAAACTCCCCTTTGTTTCCGTTCCTCCAGTAAGAGAAATAAGCATGAGAAAAATTATTCGGAGGTATAAACTACAGAATCTCAGAATGGTAGAGGCTGGAAAAGGCCTCTACCAACCTTGCTGTTCACCTGAAACCAGTTGTCCAAGACCATATTCAGATGGCTTTTGAATATCTCCATAGTGGGAGAGTCTGCAATCTCTCTGGGCAACCTGTGGCACTGCTCAGTCACTCTCATAGTAAAAAGCATTTCCTGAGCCTTCTCTTCTCTAGGCTGAATAGTTTCAGGGTTCTCAGCTTGTCCTTCCTTCAAGGAGAGCACTAAAGCTGCTCCCAGACTAAAGATCTTGTCCTTCAAGTTCAGCTGGAGTTATGGAAGGTGTTGTATAGGTCTATCAGTGACAACACTGCTAGTCTTGACAGCAGTTAGTTTGGTAATTCAGGCTCTATTGCCTTACTTAACACATATGGCTGTGTTAATCCATTTGTTACTCTGACCTCAATGGAGGTTATGAGTAAGGACTTCTTTTGAGGCTGTGTCATTTTCTGCTAGCAGTTGAAAATACACTACAAGTAGCTCAGCAGCTAAACATTTTTAATTATTTAATGTGTCAGTACAGTGTTTGCTAATTAAAGACTATAGGACTAATGTAGATCTCTTCAATATTGTATGTTCTGTACATTTCACCTTTCTTTTGCATTACATTTCCTCATAGAGCCCCAATGAGATACTACTTTTTTTCATTCAAAACCAAAGTGAATTGGATATTTATTCCTTTTTTCTGCCTCTGGCTTGATGCAGGTGCTCTCACATACGAAATGCATTTTCATTTAAGCATCAAATAAGCAGTCTATATTTTCCCTCAGATCTTTGTACTTCACTGCAGATCTGGGGAATTGAATATGATTGCACTGATATGATACTTGCTGAACCACTATGCACAGCTCAATGCAAAAGAGGCAGAAAAGCTCTGTCAGGATTGTCAGTGGTTGGCCTAACTCAACTACCATCTCACTCTGAATGAGAAATGGAGACAAGACTACAGTGATTAAATTCTAGACACAGTAAAGGCAGGAGTCAACAGCAGAATCTGAAGACATGGAGCTTGAAGTCAAATGATAGCTGCAAGAGAGAGGTAAAAAGGAAAAAATTAAGAGGGTGTGCATTTATCAGTTATGTCTCTACATGTCAGAACAGCATTCTTAGTTTTATATCTTCAAATATGCAAAACTATTTTCTCAAGCTATTACTTAATGCTATTAAACTTACTTTACATTACTAAAAAGGACACAGACATCTGAAATTTATCAGATGGCTCCTTTAGTTCCTAAACTTGTATGTTGCCCTACAGATGACAACATACAATGTTTAGAGTACATAAAATATTCCCTCATTGTCTAAAGTGAAATGTATAAGGAACTGTATCCAGAGTAGCCTAATTTCCATCAACATTTTGACTTCCAGAAGTCGTGTAAACACATGATTAGACAAGTTTGGGCCTCTTCCTGTCAGACAGTTAGCTTCTACCTTCATCCATGGCACATCATAAACACTTCTGTAACCTCCTATTGCCTTTTCTATACTTGTCTCCAAGAAATATCTTCTAAAATACTTGTAGAAATCTTATTCACAAAAAGTGCCTGTAATTAACTTTTGTCATGTTGCACAGCTAAACCATGCAGGTTTACACTCAAGCCTGCCCAACCTATGTAAGACAGGCAGTAGGTGTGTATCTTATCAAAATTTAATTGTAACTTAATTTCTTTTGGAAATATATTACATATAATGTAGAGAATAAGCCTTTTTTTGGGGGGGGGGGGGGGATGTTTTCAAGTTATAGGTAGCTGTCTTGGACAATATGAAGCAAACATTTCAGCCAAACAGATGTCCACAGTGTGTTCTGCTTGGCCAGGCTAAATGTAGCACAAAACTTTCTTTAATTATTTAAAGCTGAGAAAATTTCAGCTATCACAGAGATGAATGTCATTTATAGAGATAAATACCCATGGGAAAAGGCTTCTGAATGTATGTGTCTTTAAGAGACCAAATGCAAGCTGACAGCATACCTTTAAGCATACCACCACAAACCAACAAGCTTACTGTAGCCATTACATAAAAACCCAAGAATGATTCAGACAGTTCAGTAGTTGAGGTGACTTTCTCCGCCAGCTTAGACATGAGATGATGCATGAATCTCTGTTTCCTTTGACTAATTTTGTAAGAAATGATCTTGCAGTAATCCAGTTTTATAAATTAATGAGCATATGATGATGGGGCTTGCACAGGTTTTAGCACTTATTTAAAGGTCTGCATTGCAGATGCACATTAGGAGAACAGGGAAGTGTATAGATTCAGGACACCTTGTAGGTACAAAAAGTACTCACTTGGACTTGAAATACAACAGCTAAGTAGCGCAAGAGAAATGGACAAAATTATATCACTCCCTTTGTCATGTGTTTTGTCTTGGAAGTACATTGCATGTTCATGAGTGAAAATCTGCTCTAAACTTACAGGGGTGAGCAGGAAGGTTGGTGCATGACAGGCATGAAGTTGCGGTTATAGAAATGCTTGCAACAAGCAACAGCCCAGACATATTTATGAAGCATTTTCCTCCTTCAAAAAATTCTTTACTTGATGTGGATGTCATGAAGGCAAATGACAATGTTAACACGATCCAAGTAAAAAGATGTACAAATAAGATGCCACCATAGATGTATGATGTGTGTCAAGTTTGCGTACATGGCGCATTTGAATACGCCGTCTTTAAGAAAGTGTATCCCTGTCATTAAGAAAGGATAGAAAATTATGAAAGTTACATGTTTATATCTGAAGTACAGCATCTTTTTCAAAGTACACTCACAACAACGGAACCTCATGAACATTTCCCTAAATGGAGCTGGTTTGCTCCAGGTAGGTGTTCAAACAGAGTGACACACTGAAAAGGAGTGCTTGAAAATCTGTGTCAAGTGCAATACAAATGTGGCTTTCTTTTTTTCCTGTGGAATGTTATAGATTGCAATAAAAAGAAAATAAAAAATAAATCAAACTCATAACAACCAAAAAAATGACAAAAAATAGATTAAGTGACTGCAGCTTGACTTTCCCTTCCGTATCCTAATAAAGTGCTTTATTTCTGATAGCAAACATCAGTGGTACTGTAAAATTCATTCTTTTCTTACTTATTCTAACTATTTACTTAGCAAATAATATGTACAATTTCAAGCATCAAATTACCCAAATGCTATTTTGAAATAAATCGTGTTAATAGATTTTTGATTAGTCTTTGGTGGGTTTGTTTTGTTTTGGTTGGGGTTTTTTTGTTTTTTAAATAAACTGCTAAGCCCACAGGCATGTAATGTTTTATGCACAAGTCATAACTCTATTGCCTCAGGCAAGGCATGAATCCTCTTTATTATTGAATTTTTTGTTTTAAGGAACTCACGAAAGTAGCAACGCCAAGTAAGGTGGTGACTTTTGACCGCAGAACTCAGAACAACAATAACCTGTGGGCTGAAAGAAAATACATATTGCAGTACGATCCCTAGTGGACAGTAGTGCACATAATAAAACTACCAGACACGAAGTGCTAGGGAGTATAAAAACTTAAATCTTGAAGAAATTCCCTCTTGAGCAGCCTCTTGAAATACGGCCAAGGGGACGCATAGAACAAGAGCGACACCTAGTGGTCACATAGTCTTTCCATCGGGGACCTTTTTTCTGTCTCCATTTGCAAATGAACGTGTCGTACGTGTACAGCCCCAACATGTGCTTTCTTGATCTTATTATTAATCATGCTTTTCATACTGCTAATATGGGTGTTCTTCATTGCCACATCATCCCTGACTCACCTAGTAATGTGCGGAGACAATCTATAAATATAAAGGACAGATGTTCTTTGTTCAATTTATATTCCTTGAGTCTCGCACTTAGCTGGAGAAAGCTGATGTGCAACACCATGTGTATATACTTCTTTGACTTAACTTGGTTTTGGTTCAATAAACAGCCATATTCACAATCCGCTTTCTCATGCACACACACACAGAGATTTGCTTTGAGTAGCTGCACCATTTCTTTAAGGTATTCCTAGAAGTCTTATTAAAAAGAAGGAAACGGCTTTGGACTTTGGCTGAAAAGGACTCTTCTGTTATTAGCAGAGAGCTTTGAAAACAGCTGAGAGATGGATTTGTGCAGAAACAGCAAATAGAACTAGCACCTGTATGCAGATGAATGTGTTGAAAGAAAATTCCGGAGCATAATCAAAATAAATTAGCATCTGTTCTTTTCTTTTTAAAACCTGTGCCTGACAGAAATGTTTTCAAACACAGAATTTAATTTAAAAATTAATAACATTGTCATGTTCCTTTTTTTAATATTACCTCAAAATAACAAATGCAAAGTCTTACAAAACCCATTATTTATAAACAAACATAAAAAGGACCACACTGCTTAAATAGGCAGGAATGCTTTCACTGCTCCCTGAAATATTCTGCTCTCCTTGCAAATACATGAATATTGTTGATTGACAAAAGCTTGCATAGATATGAATCAAAACCTTTTTTATGTTAATTTATATGAAGATGTAATTATATTCTATTGCATATTTTTCTGATTCTGAATCTATTCCTGGACCACTAGTAATAAAAAGGCCTTGCTTTTCCAAAGGTCTAATTACAAACCTCTAGAGAAAACAGTGCAGTGGAATTTAAACATTGTCACGGTCACTGACCTCAGACTGAACAGAGAAAGCAAATTCGATACAGTCCTTCATTTTATTTCCAAGTAGTGTTGAAAATCCACAACTAATAGTGGCTATTTACTTGCCATATTCCATTATAATAGCAAGACTTAAGAAAACATCTGGATTGAATCAAGACAGATAAAATATACTCTGCTCTTCATGAGCTAATCCTTGGGAGCCAGGCTTGAGAAGCTATGAGCTTTCCTATAATACAAATAGCAAAGTATTTGCTTTATGTAGAAAACATGATGGGCTGCTAGCTGAGTGTGTTAATATGCTGGCCATTTCTTTGAGGATGAATACAGGTTCCTGAGAAAATTTGGTTTACATGTTACCAAAACTGCAATCTAATTCAAGTCCTACTTGTGAAGTGCTCTTGAATGTTGATGGTAGACTTGATGAGGAAGAGGGCTTTCAATAAATTCTAGCATAATGGGTGATATGTCAGGGTTTCTATACTTTGCATCAGAACAGAGGGAGGGTGACTTCTACATATGCTGCTAAAAGATATGTGTCTTTATTACTATCTTATAGCTGTAACATTCTATATCATTGAATTAATTCAATGAATGTAGCAAGACTTTATTTTTCAGGAAAAATGTGATCATCTGCTTAAGTTTCTGGAGCAGAATATAGCACTTCTGATTTCTATTTAAAATTAATCTAAATCAGAACTTTCTTCTGACTTAAATTCTCTACCTGTAAAAAGGAGAAAGCAATTTCTTCCTGTTAAGGTTATAAGCTCTTCCAGATAAAGCATGTCTTGATTTCATTGAATGTAAAGAGTTTAGCAGCAACAGAGTATTGGTTCTGCTCCAATTACCCCATGATCTCAAGACTGATTAGTATTAAAAAAACATGACTGTTGCTTAACATCTCAGCTCACAGGAGGCTGAATTTTCTGTTGTCTCATCCTTCACATTCTTCACTTGCCAATGTATGTCTGTTTCTGTGTCACCTCTGTTCTTTTGCATATCTGAAACTGATGGGGGTATTTTACAGGTCACAAGGAAGGCAGCAGATGGTGCACCTCTTTCAACAGGCTCCCTTACTTGTGTCTTTGCTAGCAGATCAAAGAATGGTAGTGAATGTTCTCAGACATGAGACTTTTGGGTTAGGTTGCCAGAAAAGTTCCCCCCACAACTCTGGACTGGGCACTTGTCAATTTTCCAAGCAATGTCTAGGCACAGTTCCAGTTCCACAGTCTCCCTTTGTAAAATCTTCACTGTCAACAATGGGATATAAAAGAAGTAATAGCAAAATGTGTATGGTTTGGCCAGTGTTTAAAAGATATGTGACCACAGTGAATGGTCACCAGCAAAAGAAATTAATAATCTCTTCTTTTCCCAAAATATGCATGCCTATTTGAAGCACATATTTCTGAAGCTGCTTGGCCCTCAAACTCAACAAGACATGTCATTGAAAGTTTCTCTTTGAAATGCTCCTTAATTTCTGGTTTATGACTATTGCTTTTGTGTTGGTTTTACAAATACTTCCTGCACCCTTCTGAGGCAATAGAGATACTCTGAAATGAAGGGGGGAAACCAAAACAAAACAGAGCATGTCTACTTTTTCTCATCTATAAAATCTTAATTTAAACTACGTCTAAATTAATAATTCATAGCAAATTAATTATGTGATTAACAGAGTCTCCTATTTTTATTATGGCCTTTTATATTACAGTTGTCTTTTTGCTTTGCTTTTTCATTACAAATTTAAGTTGTTTATTTTCTCAGTGTAAGTGTTCATAAAAGGATAGTTAAAGAATAGGTCTGGTGTTTAACTGTGTCTGGGAGACTTAACAGGAAGGTAATATTTTAAATTTGTTTAAAATATTGGGTTTGGGTCCTGTAAATACTGTTTAAGCTATCATCCCTAAAATAAATTTGCTACCATGGTATTTAGCAGCCAGCTGCAGAGTAGAAATTTAAGACCTTAGTGTAAGCCCATGCAAATTACTTCAAGTGGAACTGTATCATTTCACTTGCAGCTCATGTACATCCATAAGAAATCCTAGCATATGTCAAATATATATCTGTCTCCCTTAATATCCTCTGTAATAAGTGTATTATAAGGGTAAACTGGACCCTACCCTTTGCTGCTATAGAAAATCTCCCATATTTCATACCTTCTGTTTACTGATGTAAATGTGAGATTATTGTCCCTCTCTTCTTTGCGAATAAGTCTCAGAATGCCTCTCTTTGTGGATTCATGCTAGAAAATAATCCTGAGCTGAATGTTCATATGAAAGACGTCATTTAAAAGAGGTACACATGATAAACTACATTAATTTGAACAAATATTCATGATAATCCTTCTGTGGTGTTCACCCTACACCATTTTTAAGTCTGGAGTGAAGGTTCAGGTCAGTTCTTGTTCTGTTGCCCTCTCGGTCCAGAGAGGGAAAGAGACTCAGTTCTTTTGAATATTCCCGTGTTATTAAATTAGAGGCACAAATGAGGCCAAAATATCAACAGTGAGGCTATTTATTAACAGAATAAAGTGGATGGATCAGAAGAAGAGACAAAGAGAGAAAATAGAGAGAGAGAAGAGGGAGGGAGAAGAGGAAAGGAATTATATTACCACACCTTTCACCCCCCAAGACAGTTTTGGTCTGTGGAGGAAGAGTGCTGCTGCTTTGACATGGAGATGTTGGGTCTGTGGAGGAAGACTGATGCAGTTTTGGCAAGGAGGAGAGATCATTCTTGTTGGCTGGGCTGTCCTACGCTGGAGGAGGAGAGGGAGAGATCCCAAAGTCCAAGTCCAAGTCCAAGCCTTTCTCTGAGCAGCCTCTTCACCTCCATGAGTTGCAGCAGGCGGAACTTAGGACACAGAGAGAAGGTTCCTCCTGGTCTGCTGCCTCCAGGCTACATGATGATGCCTTTTTCTCATGTGTCTGTCCTTTTCTCTCCTGGTATTCTCTTTGTTTTATTTCAGAGCGACATTGCCCAGGTCTTTTCCTTCTTCCAAGCCAGTAGTTGCTCAGATCTTCTACACAGTTTTTTCAGGTATGTGTCCAGGTGGTGAATCCTTTGCACCATCCTCCCTTTCTGGGGTAGCTGATGGGTAGAGATGGCCTTGTCTATGCACATTCCAAAGAGCTATCCAGTGGTGTCTCCCAACACACATCAACTATTGTCTGGGCAAGCAGGTGATTTTATTTTTTTTGAGTAACATCAAGAGAGACAAGATTTGGTCTCTCACAGTCCCCACACAGAGTAATGAAAAAATCCAATTTCCTGCTACAGTGTGGGTGTGGAAAATTCAATTTAACAGTTGAAATAGCTAGAATTTGAAATGTATGTTCCTAACCTACCCAGGTGAGTCTTCGTAAGACTTACTAGCTCAGAAAGTGAAGAAACTATTTCACCACACTCAGTTGAAGGAATTAAACTGTAAAAGCAAAGACGACTATCAGACACTTTTATGCACTCCAAGGCTTTCTCACTTTCCATGCAATGAGCCTTATTTGGAAAAACATGTCCTCAGGACCTGTGATTAAGGACTATTAAATACTTGGCAAATGGTCACAGCATCAAATAGAAGAAAAAAGAGAGATGAGTGTTGATAAAGGAAGCCTTGCATGTCAGACCAGACCAGTGTAAGAGCAGAATGTAATCTCTTACATTATCTTCTTCACTCTATGCATATCCCTTCTGAATGGTGGCAACTTTGCCAGAAAGATACCAGTAAATGACAGTTTAGAAGAGGGAACAATTTACTGATATTTTGATCCTGAATAGTTAGTTGCCTGGATAAGACTTGCTTTGTTTCCTTTTTGTTCCATTTGTTCTTGCCTTTATTACAACCCCTCAGGCTCTGGAAATGGGTGTCTTCAATTACAAGTTATTTAAATCAGCTGTTCCAGTACTTGCTATTTTGATCAACTTTTGAATGCTAATTAGAACATTTCTCCTACTGTTTTTCTCCTCAGGAGCTAGAAATTCAGCTGTCTAAATCAGCTTTTGATGATGTACACAGTGGTATGTTTGACTCTGAACATTTAAAGAGAAGGAGATGTTGCTACAGAGTATTTACCATAACAATATTCCACTTCTCTTTGCCAACAGTAACAAAGAATGGCAGAGGGAAATCAGACAGCTTTGTACATACAAGGTTAAACTGCAGTTCAGGAGAACAATTCTCTTGAATTATTTTTTCTGAATGAGTTTCTTAAAAGGCTAGGTCAGGGGTTTTTTTCCACAACGTATTTCCTGTCTGACAATTAAATCCCAGGCCCTTATCTGAAAAATCATAAACAAGTTTTGTTATGAAACCAAAATGCTTTAAGGCCATTTCTAAAGCTCTCATCACCCTCTTCATGAATGATGAGTGCTACATGTGATCAGAGGAGTGCCTTTATTTCTTTATTTTTAAATAATGGAATATCTACAGGAAGATGAGTGACATTTTCATTGACAGTCTTCTTGCTACCTCTTTCCCAATTGAATTTTCTTGATAATTAGATTGTGTAGGATGCTAAATAGTAGACAAAACTAGTGCATCATCAGGATGCACCTAGTGAGACAACATATTTGTTTTAGTCCCCTAAAACAAATTTACAAGACTTAAGGACACAGAGTCATTAATCTTTTGTGGTCTGTTAGGTGTGAAAACGCTGTGGTTGCTGGTGTCTAGGTCCATGCTGCAGCAACACTAAGCATACACACTCTCTCCACACAGTATACACGCTAGGAACAAAACAGGTCAACCAATAGATCAACCCCAGCTTGAAAATAGTGCCTTTGGAGCTGACATCGCAAACACACACACATTAATTTGAACTAGCCTGATCAGGATCAGAACTTATACAGATTGGAAGAGAATCAAATGGCCCCATCTTGTTCTTGCCCCCTAAACAGACTCATAGTTTACTGGATTTCATAGCCTCCACATACATGTACTTTACACAGTGCCCTCTGTGGTTAGCTTAGACTTCCCAGTAGGCAGCCTCCAGATCTCACATCATATTTACTGGTTAGTCCAGCTTGTCATTTACTACTGTGTAACAGACACACATAGATCTCTCCAGTAGCTGGTCTATAGACCTATGGAGTTAATACATGTACCTGGATGCTTTCTTCACTGTAGACATTTAGCTGGGCAAAGAACTGAGGTTTATCCTAAACTAACCAGGCATTAGATGTTAAGAGCAAATGAAAAATAATTCAAGATTTACTTCTGATGATAAGACTAAATATGCAAGAGAAGGCAATGAAAGATTGAAAGTAATATCAACATTATAGGATTTATTTCATTAGTTAAATCTTATGAATATTTTTCAAAGCTGGCATTAACCGCAAGCTGATTCTGAGTCAGAATTCCGACTTCATGTGAATGGTCACATTTGGCTGGATACCACTACAGGGATCTAAATTGATATCTACAGTTTGTTCTGAGGAAATATAAAATCAGTATGTCACAATAATTACAACCTTCCTAATAATTTTGTTCTTTCATTTCAGATTTAAGATCTGAAAAGAGATCTTAGATGTATTACATTTCAGAACACTCTGCAATACTCAATATTTCCTCTAAGGACCTGGAAAATAATGGATTCAAGGGTACAAAGTAGAGAACAGCAGGCTGAGTGTTTTCTATTCAAAATACAGCTGCAGAGGAATTTTTGCCTGAGTAATTCAGCAAACATCTGTATTTGGTAATTCTAATTTGGTAGTTGTGTATGTTACTGTCTGCAGAGGCATGCAGTGGTAAGCAGAGGTTTCTCAGATTCAGCTGGAGTAAACAAAGGAAAAAGATTTTTTTTTACCACTGTGTGTTTATGTGACTATTGACATCAGCTTAGAGGAAGCAGCATACTAGTACAATGATTTCCACTTAATGTGATCACTAGCTAATTCGATCCTCCCTGTTATTTGATTTAATCTCCAGGAAATAAATAAATTCTATTGACTCTTATTGTGGATTCTTAAGGCTTATTTTGTTCACGTCCACTTTGGCTAATACTCGATAATTCAGTCAACATTTATTGAATCTGCCATGGAAAAGGAAAAAGTAATCATGTTGTTTACATCATAAAAATATACTTGTATCGTGTATTTCCTACTCTCCTTTTCATTTTTCCCACACAAGTAGGTAATGACTTGCAATCAGCAGTTAGCTTTGAGAAAAGCTGAAGATTACATTTTATGGCACCTGCAAACTCACCAAGCACAAGTTAAAAATAAAAACATTGCAAGTTATTAACATGTTTCTTCTCTCATTTATACTAGTATATAAAAGAGTCAACATTGCTGAAGTCAGATGAGCTACACCAGCTTGGAAACAATCAAGCCAACAGATTAAACATCAAGTAATGAGCATGTGCAGAGTATTGTTTTTAAAGGAACTGTTGATAGTTTTATTGTCTCAAATCATTTTACCGTATACCTTAGGTGCTCTCCTAAGCCCCCTCTGCATAAACCATCCACTTACTTGATATGATGCAAGTAAGGTGAAAACAAGTAGCCAGGCTGTGCTGAGAATACAGTTTACTCAATGGCTATGAAAAGTGCAGGTGGTGAAAATTAAGTTAATGATGATGGGAGCACTAATAGGTCTTTTTAACCACCTGTGAAAAGTGATTTTCCACCCTTTACTGTTGTTAACATGAAGAGGAGTCATGGAGGTGATTCTCCTGCTCATTGACCAGTGACCACATTCCTCAGGCATGAAGTATGAAAATCATGACCTTCCTGAACACAAATACTTTCTACATTTCTGCCTTAAAAGGTAGAATCTCAAACAAATTCCCTTATTGAACAATGGATACATAGGGCTGGGATTTATTTTGATTTTCACTGTTGTGACAGCCTTTTTGATAAAGACACCAGTATAAAGTCCAACAGCAACTCAATGGAGCTGAAAATGTTTCATATGCAAACAACTGTTCCTAATGGAATCTCTGCTCTAATTTTATCATGCTTAAATTTTATGGTCAACAACTCAAAGACAGTAGATATTCTTGCAGCTTGACCAAGAGTTTTTGGTTATATTCATCAGTAAATAAGTACCATTTTATTATAAGAAGATGTTGTGTACTTTAAATAGTTTATGTGTATGTTGAAGATGTCACACTGTAGAACATAGACAGTGAAAGAAAAAACATAAACAAATGCCTGAGAATAATCACTGTTAGATTACAGATAGAACACATGTTGGGTTTTGTGATTTTGTTTTGGGGTTGGGCTTGGGTTTTGGGAGATGGGTTGGTTGGTTTAGGCAGAGAGTCGTTACAACAGCTCAGGGAATAGTCTCTTTTTTACTATTTTCAGATCTCCAATTGTGGCCATTCTTTGCTAATTCAGCATAAACCTGCAAAAAATAAAACTTTTAGCATCAATCTAGCTAATTATGCACCATGAAAAATCTATCTTAATGAGGTATCATATTTTTAACATTACTATTTCTCCACATTAACTACAAAGGGAGCCTAAGCTGACAGGCTGAGATGTAGATAAGTATATTTTGTAGGTGAATGAGAAATCTATCCAAAATACCTATGAAAGTTCAGGAAAATAATGTGCCAAAATTCTTCATTAGTCCAATGACTTTTATACTTCAAGAATGGTGGTATTAATTTCAATACTTTGATATTTTTGTAGAAAATACTCTGCAGTGAAATCAATCCTGCAATCTCAGTGCAGTGGTTATTCATGTTCTTACACCGAAGAGAAAAATATGGGTAAGATTAAATCTAGTACAAAATCACTCCTGTAATAAAATGCAGGTCTTAGAAGAGCTATAACATCTTCTGGAGAGAAGAGTGACTGACCACTTACTATTATCTATAGGAATCTACAGTGATGAGGTCCTGAAATGTATGCATATTAGTTAAATGGCTTAAGTTACAAGGAAGGAATTTGGACTTCTATGAAATCAGCAAACTTTTTTCACAGAAGCTAGGAATAAGAAAAAATGAGTCTGGAAAATTCAGTGAGATATTAACTGTATGCTCCATCTCTACACATTTTAGTGGTACTCTGCTGGACACCACTTTGTAAGTGTCTTTCTTGTGCAATAAAATACTGGACACAAACCCTAGAATGAAAAAGACCACAGATTGGAAATTAGAAATTAGAATGAAAAGTGGAGTAGTACCCTACTGTTGTCCTTATGTCCTTGTCTGGGCACCAGTTTCTGCCTCTGCAGGATAAAGAGTAAAAGGCCAGACACATTTTAGATTGACCCAATATCTCTGTCTTTATGTTAATTACTATAAATTTACTAGCTTTCATGACTTATAACCTTTAATTATTATTTGTGTTACCACAGTGCTTTTGCTCAGTTACCCTGTTCTAAACAAAGTGAATGAGGGTCAAGTATGACTGAAGAGATTTGTCCTGTCTTCGGCCAATAAACATCAGGTCTCCCTTTAGTCTGTTTTCATGTTTTGTGTTTTATTTCAATTCATTCAAATGAAACCTAGTCTGGCAGAGGTTTAATAATGAAAGGCTGTTGGCCAATTGCCAAAAAGGACTGAACCTCAATCCTCTGCTTGACATATGGTTCCAGAGAAAGAAAATGTGTAAATGGATCATCTTCTATTAAAATAAAAGTGGAAGTATAAACTCCTTATTTCCCTTTTAACATTTATAATGGATAAAGACAGTTTAAATTCTTTTACTAAATGAATCTATTGTATTTAAATTCCACATTGAAATATTCCTTCTGTAATGCTAATCAGAATAGTGATTATCATGTAGCGCAACATTTGCCTGAGTTAAGATTTATTTTCATTACAAATGTTTTCTATTCAAAGATGCCATTTGTTCAAATAGTCAAGAAAATTAAATCTAAAGGATGATGGGGCTTTTTGATCTCTACTTTTCATACTCTTTTTCACTCCACCATAAACAGAAAGAATTTTTTTTCTCACTTTTTTGAATCAGATTTTCCAAGATTTATGAAAGTAAATATGGGGGTGGGGCAGGGGCAGGAAGAGAGAGAGAGAACCCACACCACCAAAAAAGAAGAAATAATCAGGGAACAGCCTGATTTCCTTCTCAATCAGAAAGCATGTAATTCCATAAACTTGCTCAAAGCCTGAATATTTGAGACCAAGCCTATTTGTGCCTGTTTGAAAGAATAACATAAGATAAATGTGATTTATTTGCCCAAAATCTAAGGAAAGAATTAACAATCTTTATATTAAATATTGCATTATTTCTCCCACACTCTCAACACTAGAAAAAGGAAAAAAAAAAAAAAAAAAACACCTCTCTACCCCTGCCTGTCTAGAGAGGTGACATTTACTGGTGTTAAAGGATTCTAAAAGGATAACTGTAGTGTGGTACTGGGGCCTATCACTTCTACGGAGAAAAGGTTGAAAAGTAGACTTTCATCATACAAAAGGCTTAGACAATAGGAAGCAGCAAAAGAGCAGGTTAAGACAGTAATACGTTCTAGTTGTGTTTACACTAGGAGATCTGAGAATTTACCTTACTCCGGCATCTGGCTGTGCTCACAGCTGTATCTTGACTCTGCACAGAATCTAGTAGTGGATACACACGGCTGCTTTTGAACACTGGAGGCAGATCTTCAGGTATCAGAGAGCAATGTTCCTCTACTCCCTAGTGAAGCAGGTAGGTTTTGGCAATCACAGCCTACTTGCCTTGAGGGAAAGGTAAATATGCTGAAACATACTGAGGCAGTTTTCATGCTCTTCAGTTAAAACACCAGAAGCACCACATACTACAAACTCCCTTAATTCTTTTGGTAGCAATGCAGCTGCTATTATTGGAAGCATTGTGGGCTGATAACATCCTTGTGAAAAATTGAAAGTTAGTGCCCCCTGCACAGTGTGGTACAGCAATGAAACTTGTATATGAAATGAAGAAACAAAAACCTATAGATGGAGCATATCTTGTCCGTAACTAGCTAGTTCACATCACTCTTATTATTTCTGGGGCAGAGACACTTTTCTAACAGCAAGATTTCCTCATATTCTCAAAAACTGATTGCAGAAGATGTCAGAACAAGACTGGGCCTAAGGGGTGTTGAACGACACAGGGTAACGAGCCTTGAAAGCACCCACAACAAATACTGTCATGGCCCTCACCTCCCCAGTCTGCAGCTCTGTCTCTCCCTGTTCTAACTGCCGTGGTTATGCCTGGGGAGCTGTTCAACTGTCAGAAGCTCTTGATCAGGAACTGTGACTAAAGCACCATACAAGGAATTCTGGTTTCTTGTTCACATAGAGACAAGTGAAGTCTGACTGCAAAAGTAAGTTTTTGTCTATTCTCTGGTCACAACTCAGCAAGGGCTAAATTGGTTACCAATTTCTTCAAAATTTCCTGGGGTTGCTTAGAAATATGTTCTCAGTAACCTTTTCTTTGACAGAAATGTCTTGCTCTAACCCTTTCATGGAAAAGCTTTTTCCATTTCAATCCCCACTGTGCTGGTTAAAAGAGAAATATCTTTTATAACAATCTTCAAAATATTTTTTTTGTCTTCTCCTACCTTAGTGTCAGAGGCTAAGATGTCATTCAATCTCTCCCCCTTTCAAAGATTTTAACTTCACAAATACATATGGGCCTAATTAGAGCCCTTGAGTGTTCACATTTAAAAGGGTGTAGTATTGTAATACATCTTGTAAAGGAAACCAGAGGTAAGCAGAAATATCCCAACAGGGAATATTATTGTTTTCAAAGAGACTACTGGAAGATTTGCCCTGTAAAATTTGGGGTAACATTTTTGGAGGGTTGAAACCATGCATAAGTTAGCCTAAATTTGAGCTGAAAACCAACTTCCTCTGGCACGGGAGGATCCTTCACAGTCATACATTTTATCTCACTATTTCCTTCCTCAGGGAAGGACACAACATGGTCTCATAATGCAGTGCAGTACTTTGTGTGTATCATATGGCAGCATGACTGAGATCCTACTATTCCTACAGATCCCTTGTATCACCTGTCTTCCTCTGTGGCATGCCAAGGTGATTGATGGTGCTCTGCTGCATGAAGCTCTATTTGTTCTACAGTTACATTTCTATACTGTACCTGAACAGCCTCTGTCCTCTACCCCCTTTTAGTAATTCCAGACTTTTTAAGGATTAGTGTCTCCCTAAACCAGTGGATCATTAAACCTGAGATGGTATTAGCTCAAATTTACAGTCACTGGCCTCCTCCAGAAATATTGATGCATTCATTTGTAAATCTAGATGAGAAATACCTACTTAGTAAACTATATATTCACATATTTATGGTGTTTAGATGGATTGAAAAGTAAAATAAAAATGCAGTGTCTTGGCAGAAAGTATCTAGCTACCGTACTGTGAAAGTTCTGATGTCAATTACACAGCTTTTAAATACGTCCAGGGATGGCAGTTCAACAATTTTTCTGGGCAGCCTGTTCAAGTTTTTGATAAGTCTATTCACAGAATGTTTTGAGTTGGAACGAACCTTAAAGATCATCCAGTTCCACCCCCACTGCCATAGGCAGGGACACCTTCCACTAGATCAGGCTGCTCAAAGCTCCAGTTCACAGCTAAGTTTGCAGGCTAAAACCTCCACTGCTGCCCAGTCGCACCTCTGTAGCATCACCAGAACACTCCTAAAGAAGATTCCTGCTGCAATCCCCGCTATATCAGCTGAACACTTTCTCAGCAATAAATACTCAAAATGCTCTCAAAATGTTGTGGTGCAATGATCTCAGCTCCTGCTTCAAGGCTGGAGGTGTCACCTTCCATATGTTCTCATGTGGAAAAGCTAAATTTCTGGTCTCAGTCACGCAGAAAAGCTTTAAACCAGTTTCTCCTTGATTCCAGGCACCTCTACTACACTAGCACCTCTGAAACAGCAGATCTAATCCAAGTATCACCTAGAAAGGCTGGACCAGACGATCCTTGGGGTCCTTTCCAACCCAGCATTCTGATAATTCTCATTAGGTGCTTACAGAGATGGGATTCTTGAACATACTTGCAAGGGTCCTCCATTGCACCCACTTGTTCATCTTGTCTTTGGCTCCTATTTGCAGGAAGTCCAAAGCTGTGCCATCTCAATTGGGGATTTCAGAGCACTTAATGCCTACAAGTTGTTTTCTAGAAGCAGCAGTGGTTCCAGTTTTCTAGTGTAGAAGCTTTTCCTAATGTCTAACTTAAATGACCTCTGCTGTAAATTGATGCCATTTCCTCTTGTCCTGTCAGTTTTGACTTGAGAGAAGAGACTCAATACTCACAGCCTATTTTTTCTTTTCTTTCATTTTAGTCCTATTCTTGCTTAATTTGATTTATGTTACATTTTCAGTTTATAAAATAATCTCTACCCAACAATCTCTGCCATCATGACCTAGAGCTTTTACAGGCCACCTGCTTCTCACTCTCATTTTGCAGATATCTCTCCTTATGCTTGCCCTCTTAATTTGTTTTAGTAAATACCAGGGGTGATTGTAATCTTGTGTATGCTAGTTACTCTGACTCCATATCATTCTAATCTTTTATTGCCAGGTATTCTTTACCAGGTGCTGGTTCACTACATCACTTCTTCTTTTCTTCTCATTTAGATTATTTCATTATCCTTAATAATTGTCAGCATTGCTTCTTCGGTTCAGAGGCCCAATGCTATTTTTTCAGTTCAGGCCAGTAGACCACCACATGCAAGCTACCATATCTGAGTTCACCATAAACATTTTTTGGATAAATAAGTTCACCAATTTTATTATTTGTGTAAATTTTATGGTAGCCATTTTTGCAATACTGAACAGGAAAATTTTTCCAGAGGGTGCTGCAACACTGACTATATTTTTTTTAGATGTTTTTCACCTTTTTCCTCAGTCTTACATTTAGCTTTCATTAAAGTATGTTAGCACTGGGTAATATATGCTGTCAGACACATAACAAAGAGCAAAACTTAAAGGAAGAACTGCATTTACATTTTTGAGGCAAGGTCATTCTTTTCAAGTGATAACTGGTTACTGTTACCAGGGTTTAAATGTCTGGAAACCATCTTCTAATCATCACTAGACACTCTGACTCAATTTTGATCATCATTTTGAGATTTATAGTATTATCAGATAATTCAGGATATAGAGGATAAATCTGTCAGAATCCCTGTCACATAACTTCTCATCATGCTTTTTATATATTCTGACCTGAAAGTTTCCAGCAAAACCATATTTTTTTGCCTAAATTTTTAACTCAATAATTTTTGAGGGAAGTGCCCTCTAGGGACACAGTGCAAACTCAAACTCTCAAGACAATGAACTATTTAATAAGCAATAGTTTGCATAGAAGGGCAACAAAGTTGGTGAGGGGTTTGGAACACAAGCCGTATGAGGAGAGACTGAGGGAGCTGGGGTTGCTTAGCCTGGAGAAAAGGAGACTCAGGAGTGACCTTCTTGCTCTCTACAACTACCTGAAGGGAGGCTGTAGACAGGCAGAGGTTGGTCTCTTCTCCCAGGCAACCAGCACCAGAACAAAAGGACACAGTCTCAAGCTGCACCAGGGGAGGTTTAGGCTGGATGTTAGGAAGAAGTTCTTCACAGAAAGAGTGATTGCCCATTGGAATGGGCTGCCCGGGGAGGTGGTGGAGTCACCTTCATTGGAGGTGTTCAGGAGGAGACTTGATGGGATGCTTGGTTGCATAGTTTAGTTGATTAGGTGGGTTGGATAATGGGTTGGATGTGATGATCTTGAAAGTCTCTCTCTTCAGACCTGGTCTATTCTATTCTATTCTATTCTATTCTATTCTATTCTATTCTATTCTATTCTATTCTATTCTATTCTATTCTATTCTGTTCTGTTCTATTCTATTCTATTCTATTCTATTCTATTCTATTCTATTCTATTCTATTCTATGAGCTTCTGCATCGCTGCCCACCAGGAATGGGAATTAGAGCAGAAGTTTAATTTACATAACTGAATAGTAATGACTTACAGACCTTAGCAACCTGACTCAGGTTTCATTGAACTAGGTACAAAAGGCACAGGATGGAACAGTTTCCCTGTCATACTTACTTTGCTTCTGCTCTCTTGAAAAGGCATTAATTGATTCACCAGCATGCCCAGAAGTTCAATAGGTTAAAGTGATTTACCATGTGTATATGGTCCCCATCTAATTGAAAAGTCCCTCTGTTTAGACCACAGGCAGTTTAGGAGTGTTGCTGTGTGTCTGGATGATGCTGTTCCTTCCACATGAGAGAATTTACATCTCAAATCATGGAGACTGAAAGACCCTCTGCAGGTGGCACCATTCCCAGGACAATGCAGTCTGGGCTAGTGGTTTGTACTTCAGACTTCCTTTATTTGGATGTACCAAAGTTGCTTTTTAGAATGAGAGTTTAAATGACCCATACGTAGGTTGCACTAGTTTAGAGCATTTCCCGAGAATGTTACCAGGCAATCATGTGTCTTATTCTAGGCTTCTTGCTCCATATTCACAGTTACAACAGGCACATATGCCCACTGCCTGCGTAACTACATGTCTAGCTCCCCAGAGGACTAGAGCACATAGCAAAAGCTGTCAATGTTCAAGTAGAAATCCCTTTGATTATTGCAACTCCAGCTGCATTGGATTCACAGAGTTAACAGCTTTAATGGATGATCCCATTCATTGACATTCTTCATGTAAATATGTGGCTCCAGCTAAGTTTGATAAAGTTACACAAAATTATTAAATGTTTTTTTAAATGTATACACTCAGAGATGTCCTCCATGAACTCCAAAATATATGAACATTTGAAAACAAACATTGACATGGCTGTGCAAGTCCTAGTGAGTGACCTATTCCTTGAAAACATACAACACAAAATATTGAATACAATCTTTTTAAAGCCATTAATTTGTCAGTGATTCACTGAGGAAAATTCTTATTATTGGTTAGCTGCAGAATAAATTCTCCCATGAGACTTTCTCACCAAGGATTTCTGCATCCTGAAGCTAGTGTCTCTTTCCAGTAGCTTATGAAGGTCAACACTATTAGAAAGATTTTGTTTCATTCTGGTAGTTAAGATAGTGCTTTTGTAGGCTGACAATCAACTGCCAATCAGTCTATGAGATCCTCTGAGTAATGAGGAATTTCTTAGATGCCTGGGCTCCCAGTTTTAATAAGGTAAGCAGACACATTAGTTTTAATTACAGTAAAAGCTCAATCAAACCTGTTACATTAATCAACCTGCTTTGAAGTCATCAGATTTGTCTACTTGGCTGATAAAAGGTTGCAAAATTTCAGCACTATGTTTTGAAAAATATAAATAATGTAACAGTAGCCAGCATCTATTTAACTGCATTCCATATTGAAAACATATCTTTGTCTATACAAAGGGTCTTTTGCATTCTTCCCTGAATCTAAATTTAGATTCAGAAATTAAAGTGTAATGGAATCTCACATAAAAACTCGTATTGATCAGCTGATGGATATTGTAGGATGCAAATGCCCTATTTGATAAAATAATTTCTGTTAACTGCAGTTTAGATTGAGTTTAAAAGTAGCTTTTGAGTAGCAGAAGACAACTGTGGCTCTTCTCATAGATTATGGATGGATGGATAAAATTTTGGCATAACCACAAGTGACACTGAGCAGATTTGCTGAGAAATCCATGTTTCCTGTGACAGATGCAAAGGAGTAATGCATGGCCCCAGCAGTACAGTAATAGCCTACCACCTCCTCCCTTCCTATTACCTCTCTATACAGAGGTTCCAATTCAACATTTTTCAAATTCTGCAGAACTTCTCTAATTCAGAGACTAATATATTTACAAACACTATGATCAGATGAGCAGTTATCATCACGTATTCTCAGGAACAAAATTAGTTACTGTCTATTCCAGGAAGCTGTCCATGGATATGTTCTGCTCATATAGCAAATATGCAGCAAACCAGTCCAATTTTCCATGAGCAGACATAAACTGGGACTCCAGATGTCACACTCCATCAGAAGTGCAAGTCAAATCTATGGAGCTATTCATCAGAAGAAAATGATCAGCGGGAAGTTAAAGCTTGTGAGCCAAGCTGAGGTAGGAAAGACATTTAAACTGCCTTACTGAGACTTCAGATAAATCAAACAGGGATCTTTTTCAGACAATTGCCTGTGATGAGTTACTTTTTAGGGCTGAATTTGTGTTGGTCTTGGGGGCTGTATGATGCATAAACCTCCATCCCTCTCAGATTATTCACCAGTACCTGTGCCAGCTGTGCGCATAGATGACAGTACCTTAATCAGGAGCAAGTAATTCTGCAATAATTCCAAACAAAGGAACATGCTGCATCTTAGAAAGATATAATGTCTGTGTCTCTCTTTGGAACAGCTATGGAAAAATTTTATTTAGCCATCATGGAAGTGCATCTATAGCTGAGTGAAAAAGCCATTCTTTAAAGCATCACAACAACATTACACAGCAGTCAACAAATGGAAGGAAAAAAGATCTTTTATACTTGACATTTCTGGTAAATCTGTAGGTAATGCCCTTTTGACCAAGTTAAGGAAACACATACTTCATATGATCATTTTAGAAAAAATACAATCTTGAAACCTTATTGCTTGTCAACACTCAAAAATGCAGTACTGGACTTCTAGATAATCCATTCAGTAGGTTCCCTCAGAGACTGACTTCTTGCACAGAATTTAAGGCCACAGAATCATCTAGGCAGGAAAACTGAGACTCAATGTGTTCATGAGCTCAATATGTCCAAGTGCTTTGGTCAGACTAAAGGCTGGATTTATAAAAGAGTATGCAGACATCAAAAGGAAACATGGCATTCTCTGTAAGAAGCTGTATTGATCCTGACCAGGAGACCATTACATGTTTTAAGATGTAGAGATTCACACAGCAGTCAACCTAAGTAGGTCCAGGCCTGTGCTATCCTGAATACGGAGTGATCATCAGGCCTGTGCTGTGGTGGCTGCAGAATAAGATATTTTGATGTCTGTTTTTTGTTTCACTCTACCCATATCACAAATTAAATATTTATTTTAACTGGTAATAAATGAAGACCTTTTTTCCCCAAAGAGAATCAGTTTTGCTAATAAGGGTGACTGCTAAGAGATCTTCCCCTGTCTTTTTACCCATGACCCTTCTCATTCTTGTCTCCCTATTTTCACTCCCCAACCTAACAAGGGAGTGTAAGCAAGCTTGCAGTTGGGATTTGGCTGCTAACCAAGGCTAGCCCACCACAAATAGTAAAAACCCAGATTACTTTTCATTGCATCTTTTCAGTGCATCTTTTTGTACTGCATGTGATAAGCTGTTGTCGTATGCACGCTATGCATAAAACAGGGTATTGGTACAGAATAATATCCTGTAGGTCAGTACAAAGCTTATATGGTCCTGACTCCCTTTTTCCTACAGAGATTGAAACAAGTCACACTAACTAAAACACTCACTGAAGAGATTCTTCTGTTTTTCAAATCATACTGAACCTTTGGTAAATTCTGCTATGGCCCTGCCCCATTTCTATTACAGATAAAAGATTCTCCTGTGTTTACTGACCTTCTCTCCATTACTCCCCTTTGCCAAAATTGCACACCTTGCACCCACTTAGCCTATTCTCTTCTGAGTAGAACAGACGTTGATCACAAGCTCTATGAAGTATACTTTGAATATTACTTTAGCAAAACCCTTCTATAAGCACAAATGCTAAACAATGCTTCAGCAAGATGTTCCTTATATGTGCGCCACTTTTTTTTTCCCCTCCAAATTTTATCCTAATAGAAATAACTTTTGTATTTTTCATCTTAATGAACAAATCAAAAAAAATGACCCCAGTAGGTTATAGTGCTGCCCCTCAGGTTAGGAGGATCACTTCCAAATACATGAAGTGTTCGATACTTGGATACTTAACTTTATAAATAGGAGAATTTTGTTCTTATAGATTCTTTTCTCATCTCTAAATCATACATACATTTACTTATGATCTAGATCTCTGGCTTTACATCTCCTGGCTAAGAAATTAGGTCTGTGAGTATCTGAGAGAAAGGATGAGAGCTTTAAAGTGGTCAATACTTGCCAAGTTCTAGTCATAAATTCAGAATTAAATTCAGAATGAACTGAAATCCAGTTGGAAGAAAAAAAACGTTAGCACAATCTAACTTGTACTGATGTGCAGCCATGTAAATATAAGTAAAGAAATTAATAACAGTTTAAGATATCATCTGAGGTATTCTCATTGCTTACCTAGTCATGTCACAGAAGAATTTATCTTAAAGAAGACAAGGTATTCTATATTTGCAACATGTAATAGGAGAAGATGATTTCACTGACTAATATCATTTACAGGTCATAATAACTTTAAAATCTGCTTTCTTGGAAGCTGTGCAATGTTTCTGCTTCTTGTTTGATAAGTGTAACTACAGCTAAATTACTCTCCAAATTTATGCAGGAATTGCAGTCACTAATTGGAAGTTGAAAGTATCAAACAATTGACTAGCCCTAGCCTATTTCTGTACCAAGTAATAGGATTATTGAAAAACTCTGTCCTTATGTATTGTGTTCAAGGAGAAAAGCATTGAAAAATTCAAAGGCTTAATTTAGACACCATTAGGAAAAATAATGTAATTCTTGGGACTATTCTATGCAGGTCAGCAAAATGAGCTACTGAGCAGGGAGTAACAAGTGTGTGTATGTGTATATATATATATATATATATATACACACACATATATATATATAAAAGAATAAAATTAAAACAGTCTTTATATTCATCTCACCATATGGCACGCACTTTTCATTACTGCTTATATATATTTAGGTTCATAGAATTCAACAGTAAAAGATGCATATGAAATGCATATAACATTTTCAATTCAGGTTAGTAGAATAGACTTCTTAATGGAGAGGTGTTAATATGAGCTATTTCCTTCATTAATGTCCCTCAAATAAAATAGTTCATTGATTATTTCCAGCTACATTTGCAAGTTAAATAAAAGTAATATACTCTTAAAGGTCAACATATTGGTTGGTATAAATGTGCCCAGTTCACTTGCTAGCAAGATGCTTTAAGATTTACCAAAGTACAAAACTATCTTCTTTAAATAAGATACTCTGGATGGTCATCTATCCAACTATTTTCTTTTATAGATGTTTTAAAAGTAGGCTGTTAAGACCATAGCTTTTGTATTACTCACTCTTAGCAAAAAGTAGGAAGGCTTTCTTAATTCTCATGTGCAAGCAAAAGAACACTTTTGTACGTATGCAAAATTTCTTCCTGTTCACCCTAAAGGCTTTGAAGACTCAGTGAAAATCTATTTAATATGATCCATGAAAAAAGTCCATTTGAATGTCAAGGTTGAAGCCAAGTGGCTTTAATAAATATTTAATTATCAGCCTTTTTATTCCTGAGTAACAGTCAACTCTCCAGCTCAACTGTAGTCTGTCTCACTTATCTAAAGATCGCCTAACTTGGTTTGTCTTCTTGCATTCCTTTATCATGAAGGATAATTGTTCCTATGAACATTTAAATAGCTACTGAAATGGGCCTAATTTCTTTTCCAAGGGAAGCAGTTTTTCATTTTATGTCATCATGTTTTCAGAATTTGTCTACAATGAGATTAATATTTAAATATTTTTATTATTTTGAAGAGCATACAAATGTGAATGCTATAGAAATGCAAACCAACCTTAGTTCTCTATTCGTTTTCACAGGGACTGACTTTCTGCTTCAGCAGCTGTAAATCACAGCACAAAGTTAAAAGAGATTGCATAATTTTTATACATAGACAGATAATTTGGTATGTATCTATGTCCCTAATATTCACGTTTATTCCATCTATCTTCAGATTACCTTTCATGAATAAGGGTATATTAGCAAGCATGTGATATGTATGGTTCAACAAGGTTACCTGTTTTTTACATTTGTGTTTTGCAGATATGTATTTCATAAAGCATGCTTTTTTTCATTTGATCATTTGTCTGTCGTGCAAAGAATACAACTGGGGGTCTTAGCAAAGGAATGGAGGAGGTTTGTTAAAGGAATTAAGCTATTTTGTCTTGCAGTTTTGGTGGTTTGCATTGAGTAGGTTATGATGTCCTTGAGGATCTCTTTAAGAGATATAATTTACAGTGGTTGATAAAGGTAGAGCGATCCTTTTATTCTACTCGCCTGAATTTCCACAGGGTACTTCCTGTTCAAAATAGGAATTGGTTCTGCTTTAGAGATATAGAGTTTTTGAGGTAGATAGAATGCTGAGATTCAAATTTTCATTAATTGTTAAATTTTGCCTTACTTTAGTTGTTCAGTCATAACCTAAGAGAAAGTTTATCTGGGCAGTCTACAAGGCAGCCCTTTTTTTGTGAGGTAAAATTAAACAGCTTATTCTTTCACCATCCACCTTCCTAAATGAAGATATTTACTTACCTGTAACTCTAAGATGAAACACAGGTCAAAGTCTTCAAACATGTTCTGAAATTCTTGACTCTTCTGAGGTGAGAGATGACCTCAACCTTTAGAAAAAAGGGCAAAAATCAATTTGACCATATGTTGTCATTATTGCTTCCCTTGTGTTTGCATGTATGCTTCCTCCCTTTTACAAGTAGTGGGGAATGTATATTATTCTTAATAGAGTTTAAGAAGCCACAGTACATTATCAGATCTCAACAAAATACCTTGAGGCTGTAGATTACCCAAAATGAAAAAATACCACGGGCAAAGCTCAGCTTTGCATACTCAGGTTCTGGCATCCCTGGCCATTGTGTATCTTGCCTCACCAATGCAATTATTTCATAGCATAGCTATGTTACAGTGTGGTCTGTGCACCCCTCCAGAATATTCACAAGCTGTATATTCATTGAGAAGATGAATTTTTATGTCAAGTGTTGCAATCATTTCCTCTCATGTGGTTTCTTTCACAATAAATACTGAGGGTAAATCCTGGTTTAGCACATTCTAGACATAAATAAGTGCTTCTATTGGCTTTTTGGACCTTTAAATGATGTGGAGAGATGGAGAGATTGTTAGCACTATTATTTAGTGGATGGGGGTGTGATTTATTCCCCCTTTTCAGTAACATTCTTCACCCTCTCCAAGTTGGAAGTGTTGGTTCAAATACCACAAATAAAGAAAAACTAGAAAGATGTGTTATTAAAATCAGAATGATAATTTCTCTTTTCAGAAGACATAGAATGAGTATACGTCTTGAAACAAAAAGCAAGACAACCCAGGTGGAGGAAGATTCAATAAAACTAAGAATTTGGATGGAAAATTTGATTATTTTTTCATTAACATGCAGTGATGTTGATATGTGAAATGCGGATTCACTTTGAATTAAAAAAATACTAGTGTCTTAATTTAGACATAAATGGAGAATATCTTGGTGGTCCAGCAAGATGGAAATGGCTTTCCTAACACAGATGCCAATAATACGTTTTACAACAAGGGAGATGTCTCAGCACCTCTCCTTTGCTTCACGAACTTCAAACTGAGCACTTTTCTCACTTCGGCTTATTATTGTCAAAGTTCTAGTGGCTTTGGGGAAATCTTTGTGCAGTAAAAGATATTATCCAGGTGATGAAAATCCTGAAATGACCGTTACTAAGACAAAGGATTTACTATTGAGGAAACATTGTAAGTAAAGCATTTCTTTATTTTGGTTGTCCTTAGGTAATTTTATAGAGGCCTGAGCAAGCGGTGGTAAGTGAAGTAAATGTATTTCAAAGAAATCCATCAGTGTTTAGTGATAAAAGTAGTCCCACTGACATCTGACATTAGTTGTGTAACTACTTCATATTAGTATACGTAGTGCTGATGCACTGGGTCTCAGGGAGTATAAAACAAGAACACTTCATTTCTACTTTGCTGTTGAACACTTTTTTCCCCCTATTAAAGCTAAGTACAATAGAGTAGCATACAGGACAAAAAATAGTTCAGAAGAGAAAACGTTAGAATATTAACTGACAAATATTTAATATCTATGTTTATCTGAAAACTTACTTTCTAAACACAAAGAATCTATTAGTTGTACTTTTCCTGCATTTAGTGCCAAGTTATACTGTATTTTTCCTAGGTAATGCACATGGTCTTAATCAGGTGTTTTCTCTCACTCTCTTAATCTCACCCTTTTTCTTGGGTGGCTCATTCTGCAGATTAATTGGGTCTCTTAAAACAAGACCAATCTCCTTTTGGAAGTGCTTATCCCTTCTACAAGCATCAACAGTCATGTTTAAGTAGCTTGGATGAACAACAGTGGTAGTCAGGCATGCTTACTACTTGTTCCCATCAAATTAGTATGCCAGTAATGGCACCACACTCAAGAAAATAGACTATTGTGTTAATGATGGAAAAACTATTTGATCCATAGATGTAACTGATGGACAAGGCTCTATTGTCTTGTGACTATATGTAATGTAATAACTGAAGGTTAAAAAGGAAGAGATTAGAGGAAGTATCTAGCAAAATGGATCCCCACCCACAGTATGAAACCTGGCTGTGTGCCGCTGGAACCACAAAAGACCTTGGAGGGTAGAGGTGGTGTGGCAGTTTAGGCTGGGTGCCTCCTGCTACTGCCACACAAGCTACACCTCCAGTGTCCCGAGGGTCCAGCCCAGTAGATGGATTCAGGAAATAGCATATTTCATACCTATAATATCTTGCTCCCTATAAATCCATCTGCAAGGTCTTTCTCTTCCTCTTTCTTCTCTCTCTGCTCTTGTGGGAGATGCTCCCTATAGGGTAATGATGGGGGAGTATCTCAAGGTCCCTTAGGCCTAATGCCAGGGGAAAAGGGAGAGGCAGTCTCAGACCTGGCCAGCCTGAGACTAGCCTAGCAGGGTCGGGGGAAAGAAAGAGCCCTGGGGAGTCTTGGGTATACCCTCAGGTGGGGAAAAATGAAGTGTTGGGCGGTTTTGGGTGTGCTATAAGGGACTCTCTATGCTTTGGGATTCTTTTGTCACTATGCTTGTAGCTTCTGTAAAACACTTACTGCTTTTCCATTTAAACTTTCCATCACTTCGCAATCCATTTGTGTGTGTCATTCTTTTGCCCCTCTCAAGGGCAAGAGAGGATCTGTCTGGCCTCAAACCAGGACAGGGGTTCACTGTGCAGATGATGAAGAGGAGGAAGGATGAAGTCACAACCCTCAAGGATACGAGATGACCACCCTTATATCGTAGTCCAAATGCAGTGGTGTTTTTAAATGATATAACCAAGGGGCATGTTTTGCTTGCCTCCTTACACGTACTGGCCCTGGGAGGCAGGATGCATATCAGTATGTAATAGGTCCAGAGCTGCAATGTGGCGCAGCAACCATTTGACCACTGTTGTCATTGCAGGGATGCCCACTATGAGTTGGTGCCTTACCATCTCGGAGTCCAGATTATGCTCCACTGTGCATGATCATATCTATTGGGATGGACGACATAGCTAACACATTAATTATCTGCCTATTATGGTTAATAAAATTGCTTTTTAAAAGGATAATAGTGTCATATTTTCCATTGCTTCATATTCATACAAGTGTAACTATAGCAGCTGTTTGGGGGGAATTTGCAGAACTGTTAATATCATTGCAGGTCCCCATTGTCATGGTTCCACGGGTATTACTGGAATCCTGGGTTGATATGTACATTTTAATTAATATTCATTAATGTGCTTAACTAAGCTTTATAAAGGCATGCTATACATATGAGGATGTATGACAATAAGTGTGGAACATCTAAAATAACTCCACTACCTTCTCACTTACTATCTAACTCATATTTTGCTACAAAATGCTTATTGTTATGTTTTGTATTATGAGTGTAACATTTTCATCACCTTCAGTTTGCACTTCTGTGAAGAATACTGGATTATAAAGGAAACAGTTTAGTGTCTACTCTTTTCAAGTGGTCCTTTGGGTCCAAAACACAAGAAAAGCAGAAAACAATTTGGTTAGAAAAGTCAAGTTCAGATCTTGGATTCAAGGCATTCTTACTTATGCAAAGGCAAAAACATATCTTTGCCCTACTTTTTCTCCAGGCATGAATGCCTCTGGTTTACAACCCTGTTGAACATGATTCTAGCTGTTACTCTATGCATCCTGCACTGTTTCATTCACTGATTTAATCTCAAATTATGAGTTCTTCATCATAGGGATTATCTTTCTGTTATGCATACTTCCTATGTCCTTGAACTTTGCATTATGTTCCCACCCAATACTTAAAAGAAGAATGCTCTTAACAAATCTCTAAACTTCATTAAATATAGAATTGTGGAAATGTCAAATCATCTATCAATTTCCTTATGGGTGAATTAGGCAGAATTCATAGACTTATCAAAATGAGTAATGAAGCATGCTGATAACTTGGAAACTACTAAAGGGGTACAAATGGCAAAATTATACAGGCTTTATGCATCAGCACCACAAATTTTAGAAGCTATGCCATTTCCGGGCTCACTGTTCTACCATTACCTGAGCTATATGTCCCAGATATGAATCCTGCAATGCCATCACCCAGACAGCACCACAGAACACCACTGGGCAGATGGAAAGTGTTATGAGTATGGTGAATATCTTCACAGTGCAAACTTGCTGATGACACACTCTGTATTCATCAAGATCATCAATAAAGATGTTAAACAGAAGTGGTCTCAACACTGAGCCCTGAAGAACACCACTTATGACCGTCTGACAGCTGGATTTAACTCCATTGACCACCACTCTTTAGGCCCATTCATCCAACCAGTGCTTTATCCAGCAGTCTGTGCTCATCCAAGCCACAGGAAGCCAGTTTGTCCACATGAATTCTATGAGAAATGGTGCCAAAGGCATTTCAAAAGTCTAGGATGACGATATCCATAGCCTTTCCCTCATCCAATAGTTGGGTCATCCTGTCATAGAAGCAGATCAGGTTCATCGATAATTGAGGTACAAAGCAAGAGGCAAAAGTTCTATTTTTATCACACAGAAGTAGGATTCTGAAGGTCTGCAAAATCTGAATATATGTGCTAGAGACAACTTCTGAGATTAAAAACATTATTTTTAATAGAATCAAAGTTCTAGCCCTTCATTGGAATTACAGGAGGCATATGAAGGAGAGAATTTTGTCACTACTACAAGAAAAAATGTGTTTACTACAAGAAAAACTGTGTTTACTAATTATTAAAGTTCCTTGCAAATAGCTATGCTAAAACTAAGCAAACCTTATTCTAAAATCACCTGTTTAAATCAAGCCACAAAAATGCAACCACATCAATTCAAATATTAATTTTCTGCTTCAACTGATGAAGATGAGGTTGCAAGAATAACTTTCATTGAGGGAAATAACCTGATAGATCATTGAGCTTGTGCACTGAAAATCTTCACATAGTTGAGGAGATTTTTCAAGCACTTCACTCAAAGTATCATGCTTCATTTTCCTCTAAGGTGTGTGCTGACACAATTCACCGCAGAGATGTGTACTATGGGCAAATGACTATTTGTTCCGTTGCAAAATGACTACACTGTACATTCCAAAATGCAAAATTGTATTTGATTCTTGGAGGCAGGAGTTTAAAGACACATTTTTAGTTTAGTTTCTCAGGAAATACTGAAAAGTTTCTGTGCTAATTATACGGCTATTTAAGGATAAAATTCTGCATGCACCAATTTCTGGCAATTTAGTTGTTAATTATCTTTGAAATTTTCCACGAGATACTGTACATAAAATGTTTCTTGTGTTTATTAAAATAGGAATTACTCTTCTATTTATCATAGTTGCACTTGTTTGAATTTTAACAGACTGCTTCTCTACAGAATTGTAATAATGGTTTTACTTTTTATTATATTTTCATGCACTCACTGTCCTTAATTCCTCATTTCCACCATGTTTTTTTTTTTTTTTTTTGTGTTTTAGAGAAGGAGAAGATATTAAGTACATTTGTAGCACTACAGAGCAAGGCTCATTCTGCCATTGAAGATGGAGAATTCTGGAGTTTAGAACTACTTCATTTCTGAGATGAACAAGGCCCAAAGATTATTGTCTTTCTTTTTTCCTCATCTCCATCTTTTCCTTTTGCCCTGCTTCTCTACATACTTTCCTTCTGCTTGACATCTATGTTCTTTCCATTTCACAGTTGTTGTCAGCAAGGGGTGAGGATGATTTTTTTACTTTGGTAGGATTTTTTACTTTGGTGGGATTATTCCTCCACTGAGAGGTGGTTGCTATGGTCTTCTTCTTCCAGCATCACATATCGATTTCCTTCATTTAAGGACTGTTTGATTCCCCCTGTTTTCTTGCAGTTATTAAAAGACTGAAGTACTGTAATAACTCACCAGAATATATTACTTCATCAGTCAACTTTAGAATCTTCTAGAAATATTAGTTAATGAAACATTATAATACCTGAAGCAATAGGCTTTGGTAGGCAAAGATAGTAAGTAGAAATGGCACATTATAATACAGTTTGTACACTATTTTTTGTCAGATTTTAAATGCACTATTTACAAAAAATAGCTGTATTTTATGTTACACCATCATGTGCTGAGGTCTATTTTCCTATGCATGCAGTAGCATTATAATCATACTTTAAAAATCCTAAATCTGATTTATTTCAGAATAAATTTAGAAGTGAATGAGAACTGAAATACAGATTTCTTCAAATATTCTCAACTATGCAAAATAGTGAGTTTTTTCCAGCAGCTGACTACACCGCTGGGAGCCATAGTATGAAATAGGTAGATTGGATATTTCAGCTCTAAGATTACCCCACACCTGCAAATTGGCATTATCTAGTTCTTACTGAGTGACTTATGAGATAAGAAATTATGCCCTCCAAGATCTATTTAGATGCATATATTCCTGTTAGAAGTCCAGGCAGAGTAGTATTCTAGGGTCCCTACATTTCTAGATTAGGACTGAGATAAATTCAAGGATAGTTAACTCAAGGTACTTACGGTGCCTCATTTGAGTCCTAATCTCATAAATCGCTGGATCCTTGTTGTCATCTAGAGTCCTACTATCTGTCATCATTGATTTGCACTGAAGTAAAACACACCTTCAAATAACATTAATTAAGCAATTTGCATCCTTCCATTTAATTCAGTTTTACCTATTTCACAAATTAAAATCTCAGGTTTTCAGAAAATGCTTTAAGAATGTTATCTAGAGCCTTCACTCCCCAATCCTTTATGAGCATATGAAGAGAGAAAATATTTGGTGAAAGACAAAAGATGACACACCAAGATAAAGAGACTTTGGCGTTGAAAGCAAAATTGGCAGCTCCTGGAGAGAAAGGCTTCTCTTCTCCTCTATGGAAACAGTCCTGGATTGAATGGAGGCAGAACGTTTCTGAAAAGGATGTGCAAAAGTTACGCACTACCTCCTGCCAAAGGTTGAAGGAATGAAACGGAGATCCTGTTCAGTCAGCCACCAGCAGGAACCAGCTTCCTCATCTTCAATAACCAAACAATCTTCCTGGTCTACACATATCAGCAGAGTTGCACTTCCTATACAGTCAGTTACTGCACACTTGCTAAAGAGGCTTGTACAAAGCTCAGGTCAGCTCAGAATGAATATAGATAAATGACTGCAGGAAGCGGTGGTCTGCCAAAATCAAGCATCTACAGGTATCTTTTTCCAGATGACTGTGGTATGTAATCGTGTAACACTTTTCTTTAAATAGTACACCACTGAGTAGGAGGAAATTATTTATTTTTTTTTCTGTTGAAACAAGTTTTGAAATTAGTTCCCTATAAGTATCTTTTCTAGTAACACCATTGTTCACAGCAGTGAAGTTTAAATGGTAGTAAAGGGAAGCATTTTTCACAGCATAGTCCAAGTCAGCCTATTCTGACATGACAATAAGAGCTGTTAATGAAGCTGTCCTCAACTTCAGGCTCTGAAGTGTATGAGTCTTACCAATGTCTATTCATCTCCTGTGTTTTTTTAAGATACTGTGACTTCAGTTTATTCTTCATCTGTAAGCTGTGATAGTATGTTTATAGACATACTATAGGTTTCATTTTAACCCTAATATACTAACATTGGTGGGGGGGGAATTATGCATGTCCTTGAAAAACAACAGGGAATGAAATTTAAACCTTTCTCTTCTTTCTCCTGGAAGAAGGTGCAGAACTAAATATGTCTTGTCTATGACCATACCAATTCCATATTCATAATTCACTGGAGTTTAACTTTTTTCATTCAGATGTGGGGAAAAAAATTATTATTTCTCTGATCACTACTCAGTGAGTAGTCTTTCCAATTTTAAAAGATCAAAACTTTCCAGTAAGATGAGTGAAAATCACCAAAGTTTTAATGTACATAAGCTCTTATTTAGAAGATTATGTTATAATAGTTATATATCTGTAACATTTGAATTTTCTGTGCTAACCTGCAAGGTGTGTGGCAATGGCTCACATTCACACATATAATGAAAGGTAAATTTTGGCTTCCATCACTCTTTCCACCAAACTCTCTATTTCCTGCCACCCCTCCTACATTGCTCAGCAATAAAATCTCCCTCTCCCCAATTCCAAAATGTGCACCTGTCCATACTTCTTGTATTGCTTTGATTACAAATTCTGTATCAATAAATGCATTGATCACTTCAGCAGCTTAATTCTCCTTCTCCTCCCCCAGCTTTCCCGTGTTTCCTGACTCCTATTCTTCCAAGTCCATACAACATAGCTTTAGCAGCAGTCTTTTCTCCCTAGACCTACTCTGCCAGAGATAATAACTAAAAGAAAGACTGGATGGCAGCCTTTGCTTCTCCCAATACAAAAGCAAAATGTAAAGCTGCTCTGAGCTTGCAGGCAACTTGTTCTTCTTTCCATGGTACACTTTCAAAAAGCTATAGCTGCTTTCAGCCCTAGTCTTCTTGGCATCTTTTACTTGCAAAACTAATCAAGCAGGAAAGGGAGTCAGCTGGATGGGAGAAGACCTGTGCCTAAAGTGCCAGCCAAGGCACCTGCTTAGGCAGGAGTGAATATGTCTGCTGATTCTGTGTGAGTTCTGACTCCTTTCAGCTGCTTGGGTGTTTCTAGAATCCTGGAGCATTTTGCATTATGAAAAGTCAGCTAAGTATCATAACCACTAGATAAAATTTCTCAGGTTCAGTTCTAATTAGTTGAGTAAGTAAGCCTTAAATGTGGATGACAATATACAAAAGAAGCAAAGTAAACACTTTTGATCTCGACAATTCATTCAGCAGAAATTCATTAATGGCAGTAAGTCCCTTTTTAATAAAATCTATCTCCAGAACATTAAAAAAGCCTCTGTGGTTGGCATGGTATTTAATACAAAACACATGGTAAGACTAATGTCTGACTTTTAATGAATAGATCTTATTCTGTAAAGGCAGATATTTTGGTCCTAAAGTCATGTAGCAGGCAGCAAATTGTCTGGATTCAGAGCTTTGCTACTGGAATTATAATTAGACTGCCTGCAACTCCGTCTGTAGAAGGATTCATTGTCAGAGAATGAAGAGTTTCTGTTGTGTCCGCAACGAAATTTCATGAACACCTACAATATGGATATTTTAAAAAGAAAAAAAAAATCAAACAAAACCAGACACTGATTCATAAGAAAGATCTTCAAATATAAACCACAGAACAACTCAAAAAAGTAAAAACCATAGCTGTGAGACTGATGCTTGCTTGGGCAGTATGCAGTATCAGACTTTTCCTAGAAGTCCAATGGAAATTTGTTTCTTACTCACATGAGTTGTCTCTGTGACTGACAGCACAGAAGTCCTTCAGTAGCTGGGAGGCTAGCCCTATTTATTACTTTTCCATTATTTTGGTTGATACTCCTAAGAACATGGCTCGAGATTTGGCTTTAAGGGGTGGGAAAGTTCATATGTTCTCTAAATCCTGTTGTCTATTTCATTTACCTCTTCACTGCAATTGTAAATATTTCTTTCCATTACCTAGATTACCTATCACTGATGAAGGAAAACCTTTCAGTCACACAATGCTTTGAAGGGGGAATGATTGTATCCTGGCACAAAACAGCTATTCCTGAGTCTTGTTGGTCTACCTGGACCTCAGCAAGGCCTTTGACACCGTCCCCACAGCAAACTCCTGGCCAAGCTGGCAGCCCATGGCTTGGACAGGAGCACACTGCGTTGGGTTAGGAACTGGCTGGAGGGCCGAGCCCAGAGAGTAATGGTGAATGGCACCACATCCAGCTGGCGGCCTGTCACTAGTGGTGTGCCCCAGGGATCAGTACTGGGCCCCATGCTCTTCAACATCTTTATTGATGATCTGGATGAGGGCATTGAGTCCATCATCAGTAAATTTGCAGATGACACCAAGCTGGGGGCAGCAGTTGATTTGCTGGAGGGCAGAGAGGCTTTGCAGAGGGACCTCGACAGGCTGGACAGATGGGCAGAGTCCAATGGCATGAGATTTAACACATCCAAGTGCCGGGTTCTGCACATTGGCCACAACAACCCCAGGCAGTGCTACAGGCTGGGGTCAGAGTGGCTGGAGAGTGGCCAGGCAGAGAGGGACCTGGGGGTACTGGTTGATTGTAGGCTGAACATGAGCCTGCAGTGTGCCCAGGCAGCCAAGAGGGCCAATGGCATCCTGGCTTGCATCAGGAACAGTGTGGCCAGCAGGAGCAGGGAGGTCATTCTCCCCTGTACACTGCACTGGTTAGGCCACACCTTGAGTACTGTGTCCAGTTCTGGGCCCCTCAGTTTAGGAAGGATGTTGACTTGCTGGAACGTGTCCAGAGAAGGGCAACAAAGCTGGTGAGGGCTTTGGAACACAAGCCCTATGAGGAAAGGCTGAGGGAGCTGGGGTTGCTTAGCCTGGAGAAGAGGAGACTCAGGGGTGACCTTATTGCTCTCTACAACTACCTGAAGGGAGGTTGTAGCCAGGCAGAGGTTGGCCTCTTCTCCCAGGCAGCCAGCACCAGAACAAGAGGACACAGTCTCAGGCTGCGCCAGGGTAGGTTTAGGCTGGATGTTAGGAAGAAGTTCTACACGGAGAGAGTGATTGGCCATTGGAATCGGCTACCCGTGGAGGTGGTGGAGTCACCTTCACTGGAGGTGTTCAGGAGAAGACTTGATGGGGTGCTTGGCTGTATGGTCTAGTTGTTGGGTGGGTTGGATTGGTTGATGGGTTGGACGTGATGATCTTGAAGGTCTCTTCCAACCTGGTGTATTGTATTGTATTGTATTGTTAAATTTGAGCAGACACCAAGATCTTACAGGAATGGAGAACATCTCAGATTGCCAATACCACAAGACACTCCTTTGTCTGCCAAAGGATTCAGGTAGGCTTAAGAATAAATATGTATCTGAACAGGATTGGTTAGAAGTGATGTAAAAGGACAAAAATATGGCCAAAGTCAACTTTTAGGTTCAGTAAGCAATGAAAAGTTAAATATTTTCACCTGTAAGGGCAATGTTTATTGTAATTCTAAGTAAATATTAAAAGGTCAGGTTGTTAAACAAGAAAAGATCAGAATCAGTCTTCTTTGTCAGGATTTTGTTTTAAACCTAACCTGTGTGTCTTAGTTTGGAAATATTCAAAGGGATTCCTCTTGTCCCCCAGAAGGTGCATCCAGGACCCAGACTGAAGCCCTAGGACCAGGCTGTCTGTTCTGTAGCCTGATCAATTATATCTCTTGTGCACTGGGTTGGGGCACAAAGCTTGACAGATTACAGGGAATGAAAACAGAATGAAAACAGAAACAGGAATGCTGACTGGTTTGGGGATCATTATTCATGAAGAGCCCAAGTGTAAGCACTAGAATTGAAAAGAGAATGAAGAGGATTCTATTGTCTCTTTGTTATATTATAATACAAAAATAATTGTGTGACATTTAATATGGTGATTATTTTAAGAGTTTGTAAAACTAGAAAGTACTTGCTTTGATTAATTATATTGAGCTGAATGCTCATTTTAATTTACATGAAATATAAACAGCCAGTATCCATATTGATTTTCGTGATGTATGCTCAGCAAATAATTCTTGAATGCACAAAGAAAGCTGAAACAGCTAACACCTTCTCTTTCAGCCTTTTGTCTTTTTTCAGCAGGAATTTGATAATTTACTTCAACTTCTTGAACCAGCTTCTCCAGGTAGCTCTCAGAGATCAGTGAAAAATAAGCCTTTAAGGCAAGAACAGTACATCATCTGGCATCTGCTTTCAGTATTTGTGTGTTTGGGACACATAAGTTCAGAAATATGCATGTATTGTATTTACACTAAATGTAAAGGAGTAACAAACCTGTTTTGCTGCAGTGACCCTGATTAAGAGAAAGTCTCACGTACTTTAATATTGCTAGAAGGGGACAACTCAAAAGCAAAGCTTCAGAGAAGATAAAATTGAGTTACATTAACACATATCTAAATTATAGGCCTGGTTTTCCACTTAATTTGATCATAATGGTTGGACTTGATGTTCTTAAAGGTCTTTTCCAACCCAAAGGATTCTATGATTCTGTAAATATTTAAATGCTGCATACATGCAGAAGTTAATTGTACTATCTGATGGCCACCCTAACTTACAGTTTATTCTTTGCAAAAGCAGCCTAAAACCCATGGTCTAATAATGTTTTGGGGCCATAAATGTCTAGTTTAAAAAAAAAAAAAAAAGTTTCCATAGTAACAGTGCAGTAGAGTTTAAATATATAAATGAGCAGATATGCACCTATAGTTAACAGTTCACATAAATGCTATTACTTTCTTCTTTATTTAACAAAAAGTAGTAAGAAGGAAAAGTCTCTCTATTATACCTAATTTTGGATAGTCCTCAACTTGTGTGTGATTTGAGTACAAGCTGAGGACATCATTAACAAGGACTTCATGTTAAAGTGGCTAAACTAATATTAGCATTTTATTCTGAACAGCTGGTGTTTGCTGAGCCAAATTGTTTTATGGAACCTCTATTTAGTGCTGTTCGCAGTTCTGAAAGTCTGTGTGGTTTAGACCATATTGTAGGAAGTATTTGACACCTTTTTTTTCCCCCTGTGACATTAATGATATTACTGAAACTGCCACTATTAAGTGCAAATCACAGTCACATGTGTTTTAAAAGTGCAGATCAGTCATAATTTTTTAATTCTTGAGCTAGGAATTGCTGAGTGGCTTTCTCTATATTCTGATGAAACTTTGTCAGGCTTGATTTAAAAATTTTAGTCACAACCTCATTTAGTTAGTAATTCTTAAAAGAATGTGCACTGTAGATGTAGCTACTAAAAACTTGGTCATCTCTCTCAGCAATCCTGACCTTGTCTCACTGAAAGTTCTTTTAGTGACTTGTGATTTAAGGAGACAGGACAATAAAATAGATACTTAGTCTGCCATTTTCTGAAAATAAATGTTGTTTCAAAATCTTTACATAAAATTTAACACATCTTTAAATTGCATGTGGGAAGGATTTACTATAAAAACAACTATGTTTTTCCATTACCATCTCATACTTTATATCTATCAGCAGCAAAAAGAACAAAAGGATAAAGAAAAGTCATGAATCAGCAAATACATTTACATGTCTAAACTAAGCTGCCATGCCACCCAGTTGCTGTATATATTTACCTCCCATCTGCTCTCTGTCAATTTTTTGTAGAGCAGCCATATGTTTCAGAGCTTTCTTTGAAGCACCCAGATTATTTTTGTATGCTATCAGTTATCACACCATAATCAGAAGAGACCTCAATTCTGATGATTACAATGGCTGTGAATACTAAGAAATTAACTGCTTGTGACCTATGAAAAGACACTAATGAAACTTCTCCATCTTTGATATTAATTCCTAATGTGTAATGTAAAATTAATAATCTCCTTTCATAACCATATAAAGACTATGACCAAAGCACTGATGTTTGTACTTCCTGCTTCATGAATTCCTGAATGTAATTCCATGTTTCTCAACTCAATAAACCGTCAGGATACACATCGATACTCTGACTTCAGTGAAAGATTTAGAAGAGAGGTGGGTGGAGGTTGGGGTAGAGGGTTTGGACTAAATGATCTTTGAAGATCCCTTCCAATCCATTCAATGATTCTAACTTCAGAGCAAAATTTCACTTCACCCATGTGCCATTACAATTTTCTCCACCAGGTTTTTTATTTTTCAGTTTGTTTGGTTTTTTTTTTATTATACAATTTTTTTAAAGTATCTTTTACTCCTATTAGGGTGATCCTATTCCTTTCCTCTGTTAGAGGGTTGGTTTGAGTGTTTCTTTGCTGTCTTTATTTTCCTTCTCCTTCCTCTTTTCTTCCAAGCTCTCTCTCACTGTTCACTTTTTTTAGATTAAAAACAGAAAGTCAGGTTTAGACAATAAATCTGTTTTTCAGTCCAATGGCCTATTGAAGGAGCTGCTAGAATACCTGTGAAATTTGAACAGCCATCAGAATGCAGTAGCATGACTGTGACACAAACTTACAATACAATAATACAATAGAATAAACCAGGCTGGAAGAGACCTTCAAGATCATCGCGTCCAACCTATCAACCAATCCAACCCACCTAAACAACTAAACCATGGCACCAAGCACCCCATCAAGTCTTCTCCTGAACACCTCCAATGAAGATGACTCCACCACCTCCACGGGCGGCACATTCCAATGGGCAATCACTCTCTCTGTATAGAACTTCTTCCTAACATCCAGCCTAAACCTGCCCTGGTGCAGCTTGAGACTGTGTCCTCTTGTTCTGGTGCTGGTTGCCTGGGAGAAGAGACCAACCCACACCCAGCTACAACCTCCCTTCTGGTAGTTGTAGACAGCAATAAGGTTACCCCTGAGTCTCCTGCTCTCCAGGCCAAGCATCCACAGCTCCCTCAGCCTCTCCTCATAGGGCTTGTCCTCCAAACCCCTCCCCAGCTTTGTTGCCCTTCTCTGGACACGTTCCAACAAGTCAACATCCCTCCCAAACTGAGGGACCCAGAACTGGACACGGTACTCAAGGTGTGGCCCAACCAGTGCAGTGTACAGGGGCAGAATGACCTCCCTGCTTCTGCTGGCCACACTGTTCCTGATGCAGGCCAGGATGCCATTGGCCCTCTTGGCTGCCTGGGCACACTGCAGGCTCATGTTCCGCCTACCATCAACCAGTACCCCCAGGTCCCTCTCTGCCTGGCCACTCTCCAGTCACTCTGACCCCAGCCTGTAGCACTGCCTGGGGTTGTTGTGGCCAATGTGCAGAAGCTGGCAAACTTGATTCCTACTCACTCAAAGTTGTGAATACCTCTGAGTGATGGTCCAGAAGACTTCAGCTTTCCACATTTGTATATCAAGACTTTAATGTTTGGGTTTTTTTAAATCATTCATCAAAAGTATCATGTGCAATGGCAACTACCATAGTAAACTTTCTTGTACTTTCTTTTGACAGTTTACGGTGTGCTGCTATTCTAGTTTCTTACAAGAGTATCATTCTTTGAAGACCTAAGCAAAACAAGAGACTTGAACATAATAAAAGCTCAATTCGTTACTGGTTTTGTTCAAGCCATTGTGTATTTCATTTCTACAGAAATGTCTTTGCGTGTCACTGTGGGTTTTTTCCCCCCCAGAATCAATGCATCTATGAGCAAGAATTACCTTAAAATATGCATAGCCTTTTGACTGAGGCTGTAGTTTTATTTAGCTTTAGCTTGCAGAGAAGGAAAGATGTACTTGTATAGAAGTCTAAATCTAAAAGCCAGCACAAAGATGGTAGACGAGCAAAGATGCTAGATACGTAAATAAGGTTATTTAGAGAAAAGTTTAAGTAAAGGAAGAGAGTGGAGGCCATAACCTATGGGGCACCCACAGGAAGCAGAGATATACAGAAGGTCTTCTAAAACATATGTCAAAGGAATGAATTAACAGGCAGAAAGAGAGACACAGGTGGGATCAGTCACAGAAACAAAGAGAGAAAAAAGATTTTGAAGAAAATAAAAGGCAGTGTAGAGGTCAAAGATGATGAAGATACACTGGAGAAGTCTGAGATTGTGCTAAAATGTCGCCAACAAAATTAACAAAAGTACTACCCTTGCATGCAAGGGAGAAATTGAGAGTAAATAGATGGGAAAATCCAGGCTGTAGCAGTAAGTGCTGTGTTTAATGAGCTTGAAGTAAAAGGGAGGAACAAGATAGGGCAATAAATGAAGAGAAAATTTAAGATTAAGGTGGGATATTTTTCAGAGAGGAAAGACTGCCCTTTTGTACTGTGGAGTTAAAGATCCAGAAAGTAGTGAGAAGTTATGTGGAAGATACAGCCAAGGGTAAGAGAAGTGCAAAATAGTTTCAGAGATTAAGGGAAGTCACAAGAACCAGAAGAAATTTAGGGAGAACTGGTAGAAACTATGCAGATCAGCAGCAAGAAATAAGGAAAGCTGGATTTCAGGAAGAAAACAGAGGGAAAGGAAGGTGAGAATAAAGTCATGCTGTATTTCAACAATGTCATCTGGCAAGAAATTGGCAGGGAAGAGGGAGGAAGGAAACAAGGGAGGAGACAGAACATTTGAAGTCCTAGTCAATGGTGGGGAAAAGCAGATGGGACTATGGAGATTTAAAGTAGTTGGGAAATAGTTACTTAGCTAGACAGATGGTAGAATGGAAGAGAAAATGCATTAACAGAGAGAGTGACTTCAAAAGTACTTCAGAAAATATTTCACTAAGTGGGGGAAAGTGTGAAACATGCTGATTCAAAGACATGAGGAAATGGAAGTGGCTGAATGATGTGGTGGAGAGCCTAATGAGCAACTGGTGTGAGGGCAGAAGGGAAAATAAAGGTGATAAACTCAAGTGTCAGCCCAAAGCTCCCATAATGGGGAAAAAAATAAATAATGGAAAATAAGCAGTTCTCCATGATAGCCAAAGGCATTTTTTTTCAGATTTTAGAACAGAACTGTTGGATCACATATGGAAATCTCATCCTTTGATACAATGATCTTTCTGCAGAAATGTAATCATCTTCTACATGAAATACACACTTATTTATTTTTCACCTTGTCAAAATTTCCAGAGAACTTTCATGGTTCCTTGAAAAAAAAAAAATATTAAAAACTGTGAAAATCTTTTCTTTTAAAAACTGGAATTGTTTTGTTTCGGTTAACAAGCTTAACGTACAAGGAAGCTGACTGACTACATACTTTCTCTCTCCTCCTCATTACTGTAAGCTTTTCTGTGTCGTTGGTCTTTCTGTGCAGATACATGTAACTGAATCCCCCTCCAAGTTATTTTGCCTTGTTTAGCTTTCCTCTCATCTAATTAAATTCCTTGGTGGCTATTCCCAAGAAGGGTCCTGCCACAGCATTCTAATTTGCCTTGTTCCACTCACCTCTGAAAAGCACTGATAGTTTTCTCCTAGTCTTAATTTAAAACAGCAAGTGACATGTCTTCCATTACTCTTTGACTTAATCACTAATATTTAAAATGTCCACTGGCAGAAATTATCACCAGCTTTGCAGGCTTCTTTTTCCCCTGAGGAAACACAAAGCTGTAACACCAATAAATGGTGCCTTTTTGCCTTACATTTCACCCTGACCTTGTACTGACTTAACAGCATCTACCTCTGAAAAGGAAGAAGCCAGCCAGTGTCACAGGGGCAGCAGGTTTTCAAACTGTTACAGAATAAAGCCATTTCCACTGCCCTGATGTAATTAATTTTCAAAAAACTTCGTGGCTTCTAATAACAGATTCCATATGCTGTAAAGCTAAGTACTACAAAATCTCTATACATTTGGATTGGAACTTTCAAAACAGATCAAAATTAGGGGAAATCTAAATATTCGAAACAGAATAACTGTATTAACTATACCATAAATTACTCACACGTGCTCTTTGTTTCAGCAGCGACCTTGGTGCTAATCAAGAATTTAGGATAAAACCCAACATCTCTGAAGAGATTTTAAAATGCCAGTCTCATTCAGTTACCATAATTAAATTATGATTTTCACCAAGCAGTTAAATGTGACCAAACTACCATGCAAAACTATTAACCACAGAAGATATAAGTTTCAATTGCAAACAGTTTAGAATGCATTCATAAAAGTCCTCCTAAGATAAACATGAGCTAAAATGTTAACGTTTGCCATTGGAGGAGAAGCTAAAAGTATTGTATAAAGTTTGTTATTAAAATTATCAAAACCCCAATCCTAAAAATTATTGGTATGGATAAGGGATTCATTTTGATATATGTTTACAGGACTGTTTCATCAGCAATTAACAGACTGAACAAAAATATTTTTATATGTCAAATTCTAGGTACACTTTACTTAAAGTTAGCTTTTAAGACAGACAGAAATCATTACCCACAAGTATAAACCCTTTCTACTTAAAATGCATGCATCTTTAAACACATTTGGTTACATTCTTACAGTAATCAGAAGCATATTAATGTGTTCCAGGTTCATCCTGCTGTATTAATTTCATGTTTCAGGATATATAAATATTTATATTGTGATTCCACGCAACCCTTTTTTTTGGCATTCTCACCCATTCTTCCTGCTGGCTTCTATTGGTTTTGGTTACCATCATTCTTGCAAATGCAGAAGGGCAAGTACCTCCTCCATTCTTTTTTCTACCAGCCTATCCAATCCCCTAGAGAGAGGTCTAGAGAGCTCAAGCTACAGGACCATCGCTTGGGCCTGTCAACGATATACTCCTTGATCTATCTGCCTCCTCAGAATTCTGTCTTTGCCTTCTTTACAGAGGAAATGTTTTCCTTCATGTAAAGTGTCCTCAACCACTTCTCTGTTTTCTGAATGGAGTTACAATATTGACTTGATGAGACAAAGAGCAGAGGAATCTCCTTGCCCTCTGCCTGTTCATTGAAGAGATTTGTTTCTGGAAAAAAGATATGGTGCACAAAAAATGTTTCTGGAGTTTGCAAGAGTGGTTGCATCTGGTGTTTTTCTGCTCTGATTCATGTTCAGATCTCTGAACTCAGTTTTCAGCAGTGTGAAGGTGATATCATTTCCAACTAAGACAAATACATGGGACAAAAACCTCTCACTCTACAGATGCTATGACTACATCTAAACTAAAATTTTCCTGGTTACTGATGCTGCCTGAAAGTTAGCAGAGCCCAATTCCATGTGTCTTCTCTGTATTGGTTATAACTTCAGGCCATCTTTCCTGCTTAAGTACTCAGTTACTACCTGCTCAGGTACTCATAGTTGTCTATAAGTGTCTACTAGGCACTTCCTTACTTGCATTCAAATGCTTGAGGTGACCCTGCTTCAGTCCTGCTTTGTTGATTTTGTCCTTCCTTTTGTTCACATCACGCAAGACCCTTAGCTCATTAAACCTGCTCTTCATGCCACCTGTCAGAGCTGCTAGTTACTCTCTACCTCCCCCACAGTTCCTAGCTTAAAGTCCTTTCCAGATCAGCCATCCTGCAGGTAAATATACCTTTGCCATCATGTGTGGTGGACCTCATCTGTCTTAAGTAGACATTTATCTTCAAATAGAATCTCATAGTCAGAAACCTCTTGCCAGCACCAGCTCTGTAACCAACTGTTGACACAGGAATCAGTGCCCTCCTCTTTACACACTTTGCCTTAGCCAGCAAGATTTTGAGGAACACTATGCATCATCCATATTCCTGACCACCACCACCCTCAGTCCTCTGCAGTCCCTTTTGACACTTTCCTGGTTACCCCAGCAGTACTACTCATGTCACATAAAAACCCCCAACCAAACAGAAACACACAGAGAAAAAAAAAAAAAAAAAAAAAAAAGCACCACCCAAACAAACAAACAAAACAAAACAAAATCAGTAGGGGGCAATCATCAGAGGGTTGAATAGGACTCAGTAATATCTCCACAACATCCTAAAACTGTGCCATTGGCAAGTAGTAAACTTCTGTGACTGCTTCAGTTGGCATATACATACATATATGCCAACGTATATATATGCCACATATATATATAATGCCAAAATGTAGTTCAGGCAGTGAAGGGTGAAGGCAGTTTCCAGTAAGGACATGGCTACAACCTTTTTCCCCACTGTGGGGCCGGGAAAGGAGTTTAGTCATGTCAAGCTATGCTGTGTCATGCTGCTAATTCTGAGTTTAGCCCAATGCGATTTGGTCCATTCTCTTTTCTAGAATAAAATATGTAAGAGACCAAGGTACTGTAAATAAAAATCCCTCAGAGAAGGTGTGTTTAGAATCATGAAAGCAGAGGAGTAAATGCTAGCATCACATAAGGAGAACATAGGAAGAGATGGGTTGGGGGGCAAAATTTCAACCCACCACAGATGGGAACAGAAACCTTTCAGGATATGTTTGACTTGTAAATCCTGACACAATGGCAGAAAGAAACAAGTTTTATCTAAGCCACAAGGTGTTATTTATAAATGAACAGCTTGTATGCTGAAAGAGTTTGAACAGAGAATGGCTCTTTTTTGCTGGAGTATTTTTTTTTAAATGAAAAACATTTTTCAAAGTAGAACAGAGAACAAGAAAGTAAACACAGTCATATAAAGCAAGGAAAGGTATAAAGAGAGACTGATGGAAATAAAGACAAAACCAAAGTGTGCACTCAAGGTAGAAATAAGCTAAATAAGAGATTAAATTTGGATTTATGGAGACTAATAAAGATGGACATAAGCTTGTTAATAAAGGATTATTAAGGTCTGTCCAGCTATCTGCATACTGAAAAAAATCATGGTATTATGAGCCTCACTGGAACTTTGTTAGATGATAACAATAAAAATATATTAATATCATGGGATATAAATTGTTTTTAGAATGGGTAGCCAGTGTAATGATGCTTGGACAATTAAGACAGAGAGGTAACATTATAACTGTGCTATATGGATAGGAGGCTGATTTTGCTGATATCTCTCTTGTGTATTCTTCAGCTAAAATTTTTTACAAGTGTGGTAACTGAACAGAGAGAACGCTATGCAGGCTGTGTTCAGAGAGTCAAAACATGGACTCCTTAGGCAATCATAGGCTTATGGGACAGATTTTTAAATACTTTAAGATGGAGTGGAATTTATAAAAGTGCTTATCTGACCTAGGGGACAGTTTGTGCTAACTTCTTTTATATTTGCTAGTGTCTGCATAGGTAGTAGAGGAGATATTATTCCAGCAAAATAGTTAGTTGCAGTTTGACATGCCTCCATAAAACTATATCCTTTGTGTCTAATATCCTTGATGTTGTCATTTAGCCCAATCTCTTTTTTCCCCTTGTTTTTTTGGTTGTTTTTGGGTTCATTTGTTGGTTTTGTTTGTCAATATCTAAATTTATATATTCAGACTCATGATCTGTTTTTTTCTGCTAGTATTACTTATTTTCAGTTGTCATTTCCAGTTGAGTCACTTCTGATTCATAACAATATACATAGATATCTGTCAGGGCTATCTCAGTGCGTTCAGTTTGCTCTCCTAGCACCCAGTCCTTCAGAATATTCGCAAGGAATTTAAAAGGAATCTGGGACATACAATTAAGCTAATAGAACATCCCTGCCCTTGGAGTGGGAGAATTCTTTAAGCATTTGACATCACCCAGTTAACAACAATTCAGAATGAGGGATATAGGTCACCTATTTTCCAATGAAGATATCATGAAGACTTTTTGAATCCTGGATTTTTTTTTTTAATTAAGGAAGTTACTTAATAGCTGATTCATAATAAAAATTTGAATATGCTATCAATGCCATAATTTGATTTTAGCATCAGTAAATTTACTCATATGGCAAAATGAATTGATTCCTGCACTACTTGAGGAGCTTATTTTTCCATGGAAGAAAGTGAGGTATGAACCTTCCACAGAAGTCATTTTGTCTAGACCAATACAGACATTCAAAAAGCAATGAATAAAATGTTACGTACTGAAAAGAAACCCAAATAAAATGGAAAAATAAATCATAGAAAAAGAAATAGCAGTATTGCAAAAAAATCTTAGGTAAACTCAAAACATGTCCCATTTCTCAAGTGAATAACATATTCTTAAAATAAAATTGAAATGTTGTTTACAGTAAAAATAAATTCAGAAAAACTGTCTAGAATAAATGTTAAAGAACTCAGTGTAGCTGAACTGATGCAAAAAGGAAACATTAAGTCAATTCATATATCACAAACCTTTTGTTTTTATCTTGATTGAACTAAATTGAGTTTATTAATATTATGACAAAAATTTTCCATCCCTAGGAACTCATGTGCAGCACACTGAGATCACCCCATCAGAAGTATTTATGATGTAGAAGAATTAATTTGGTGGGGAAAACAATAAAGGTAGCACTCCAGAAATTTACATGCAGTTAACTTCTATGCAACCTTCTTGAGCTTCCTTCTCAGCCTCAGGTCCATTGACTGTTCAGGCTGCTAGAGCCAAGCAAGACCTGTCAGCCCCACAGTCAGGGGAAGCTCCATTTCCCCTAGGACCTTTAGGCAACAGCTAGACACAGTGCAGATGGCAGATGGGCCAACCTGTGGTATTTTAGAGAATACCAGCAGCCTGCAATTTTGCATAAAATTCAAGCCTGGAAATGAGATGGGTGTATTAAGGCAGAGCTAGAACTGTTGTCTGTTGAGATTAGTGTAGTGGCTCTCATTCTTCCTATAAAGGAAGGAACAAATAGGATGATTTGTAGCTTAATAAAATCTGAGGACAAAATCAACCAGTCTAAACCCCTGTATATGCACTGACCACTTGCAAGGGGCAGAATCACAGAATCACAGAATGTTAGAGGTTGGAGAGGACCTCCAGACATCATGTCCAACCCCCCTGCCAAGAGCAGGAACACCTAGGGTAGTCTGAACAGGAATGCATCCAGATGACTTTTGAAAGTCTCCAGAGAAGGAGACTCCACAACCTCCCTGGGCAGCCTGTTCCAGTGCTCTGTCACCCCCACTGTAAAAAAATTTCTCCTCATGTTGAGGTGAAACCTTCTATGTTCAATTTGTATCCATTGTCCCTTGTGTTATTACTGTGCACCACCAAAAAGACATTGGCCCCATCCACTTGACAGCCACCCCTCAGATATTTATAGACATTGATTGGATTCCCTCTCAGTCTTCTCTTCTCAAGACTAAACAGGCCCAGGGATCTCAGTCTCTCTTCACAGGGGAGATGCTCAGGTCCTCTAGCCATCCTTATGGCTCTCCACTGGACTCTGTCTAGCAGATCCTTGTCTCTCTTGTATCGAGGAGCCCAAAACTGGACACAGAACTCCAGGTGTGATCTCACCAGGGCAGAGAATGATAAATAAGTTCAAGTATTAACCCATGGGATGCAGAAGATGAAACTCAAACCCTTTCAAAGTTAAAAATTTGGTTTTCCTAGCATCTGGTTCTTATGATACCTCAGAGAGGTAAGTCAGTCAAGTAAGGAAAACAGCAGCTTGATTTTTGAGGTTTTTCCAGTTGCGGCATATTGTTTGCTACATGTTTTCAGTACAAATGCGGTTAACAAGAAGACATTTCAGAATTATTTTCCTGAAGAATGATTCTTCACTTTCCAGCCAGCTTCATATATTAAGGACTAAATAAAAATGAAATTGAGAGAGATTAAGCTCTGTTTCCCTTGGAAATTCACCTCATCGTGTCTCCAAGAGATTATCTTCATATCATCATTATAAGAAATATCTATAGAATTGACAGTTGTAACAATTGTCTTTAGACTATACTATATTTTTAATCTAAAATACTGAACAAGCTTTCAAATAAAATTTCTCCATTTTGCATACTTGCTACACTTTGGGTCATATGCTGAGGAGTTTGTGAGTGTGTAAGCTCAATTACTTTTGGATAAAACTAAACTTTAAGTGTCCATAGCATTTTCCAGTTGCACTCTCGAGCTGCTCCAGAAGAAAACCCTTAAAAAGTAGTGTGAATGTAAGGACCTCAGTACGAGTCATTCTGTTACACCTGTCCTCTGCACCACACAACATACTTACATAGACACAGCTTTGCTCAAATCGGATCAGATCAAAGCCCAGGACCCTTACAGGATATAAATACTCATCTTCTAAATCCATAGGTGTTAAATGCCTGAAAACCCCTGAGAGTGTAGGAATAATCTGATTTAAAGGATTAAAAGATTAAAAACCAAACTTGTGTTTTCTTCACAAGAAGCACCTTACTTTGTGTTCTTTTCTTAACTGCTTTTTTTCAGTCTTAAATGTGATCTGGTTGTCATTAGAGGGGGCTGGGGGAAATGTAATTCTTGTAAATAACAACTTAGTCTATTAATTTCAGTTTAATGAGCCTATACTACTGGTTGAAACTTGGGTATGCTATTTGATTTGAATCCATTTTTAATTTTAATCCAACGGGTTTTAAATCAGGTCACTGACCAATACATTATACTTTGTGGAACATTTTAATGTAGAAGCAAGCTCTAAAAATGCATTATAAAATCTTGCAGATAACAGAATATAACTTTATCTGAATAGCAGTGCTAGTTAAACATAAAATATCAGTACAATTTGCAGTCAATTCTCATTATTGTTCTTTACCATTTGTATTTTACACTAAAATAGCCTGACTGGCAGTTAAACCGGTATTAATATCTACCGAGATCTGTCACTGAAGGTAAGATATTTTAGAATACTTCAAGACAAGCAGCTACAACATTGTTCAACTTCATGGGTTTTTCTGATGTTTTCATATCTGTTTACCTTTTAGTTCCCATCATTAGTAGTGACACAAGTTGCTATAGAATCATAGAGTAGTTTGTGTTAGGAAGGACCTTGAAGACATCTAGTTCTAAGTCCCCCTCCCCAGGAGAGGGGCAACTTCCACTAGAGCAGGTTGTTCAAGGCCCCTTCCAACCTAGACTTCAAAGGATGTGGCAGGCCATCCACAGCTACTCTTCTTGTGTTTCACCTCCTTCACAACAGAAAATTTCCTCCCTATATCTAATCTAAATCTACTCTCTTTCAGTTTAAAACCATTGTCCTTCATCCTATGAGTACCCTTTAAGAAAGTGTCCTTTCTCTATTCTTAATCTTAAATAAATTTCTCATAAAAATTTGGGCTTTGACATTAGAGTGAATCTCATGTTACTGAATTTAGGATATAGGCTTCTTTTTTTTTTTTTGTATGGAGATTTATTTTCATTGTTGTTGTTATTTGTTTATTCTACCTGTTATAAAGCCATTCAGAAACTCTCTTATCACTTTATATCCCATGTAACAACTCAAAGGAGAAGCACATTCAAATTAAAAGGCACATTCAAATAACTTTTAGAATTATGTGATCTAAACTTCCTAGGAGTACTATGAAACATCATAGAATGTTTGTCAAAAAAAACCCAACCAACATGGAGATTTTATGTCAATATGAAAGAAGCCTCTAACACTACAATACAAACAAAGACATTTAAGTCTCACAACAGAACATGATTCCCAGCTACAGTGATCAACATAAAATTGACATTTAGGAGATCTAATCTTAATCAAAATACTGACTCTTTATGGTTTCATAGAATGTCACAGTAAAGGACCTGCCATAAATTTAGTTTATGTAAGCATATGTAAGCAAATTCAACAGCAGAAGTATGAACAAAACCTACTGTTGCTCCAATGCATCCAATCTCATCTGAAGCATCTTCTCTGACTCCTAAGAAAAAAATGCAGAAGCAGCAAAATAGTGGTGCAGTAGCTATTTATTGTCCTTCTGCACTTCCTTAAATTCTGAAACAAGTACACGTTGTGTGCACGTTATACAATAAGCTGGTGGCTAAAGTAACTCATTATTTGGTTTGCATACAAAGTGCTTGGTTCTTAAATAGAGACATTTCCTAATACAAACCTTTTATGGGAAAAAAGGATGCAATTATAAAAATAATGTTTTCTTATATATTGATCTATTTTCTATCACACTGACAAAGATGGTTAAGATGTAAGGTAATCATAGAATCATAGAATCAACAAGGTTGGAAATTACTTCAAAGGTCATCAAGTCCAACCTATCACCCAACATTTCATGACTGTCTAAACCATGGCTTCAAGTGCCACGTCCAATCCTTTTTGAATACCTCCAGGGACAAAAGAGTATTAGATTTTTAAATGGTCTTATGGTTCATTAGGGACTTTAAAAGAAGTGTAACCTAATCAACATTCAACTTTTATGTTCTAATTATGTGATAATTAGTAATCACCATTGTCTCAGGTAATATGAACTAATAAAAATCTTTCCCAAATGCACAGTAAGGTGCCATGACATTAACTGAATATCATAGCAAGTAATTTTTGGTTACAATATTTTTATTAGACTTGGTTGCGTTGTTCAGAAGTTGGTTTTGGTTTGGGGGGTTTTAAATTATATCGAGTAAGTGGAAATGAGATATCCTTTCCAATATTAAAAAAAAAAAATTAAACTGATTCACAAATCTCATTTAAGGAGCATCAGTTAGTTTCCATTCCACTGCAGTGCATTTCAGAACAATCTCCAACAGAGCCCTGCAGTGGACCTATGGGCTATAGGCTGTACATTGACCTGGAGGAAACTTGCACTTCTTTCTCAGATAACTTTGCTAGCAAGTTTAGAATTGAAATTACATTGAATTAGTAGCTCTGTGTGATTAATTTATTTCTCTTCTCTCCTTATTGAATAAGTGATATAGAAATTATTGATTAAATGGTCAGACGCTACTGCATCATACTGAGCATAACAGCTCAGACTATAATTTATGCTTTTTTTGTGGGGAAAAAAAAATCTGTTTTCAGAGAGTGACAAGTGTCAACATTCAGCACCTTGTGATTAATTTAAATTTCTGTATGGTGTAAACACATACATTAATTCTCTGTCATTACAGTAATCCTCTGGTAATTATAATTAAAATAAATATGTATCTGCAGTTACTTTACAGTTGTATGTTTAGCTATTGCTGCTATTTCTGATTCTAAATGTGTGTGCCTAACTATAAACATCACATAAAAATCAAACAGCTAGTTTTTATTCTAGCAAACACCAGAACCAACAAACTTAGGTGTCCTTGGAGTTTGGAACTGTAAGAGGGCACTGTCACGTATTTAATGAACTGAAGAAGTCTGGAGAAAAATTTCAGAAGAAAGATATTCTCCTACAAAAGCAGATTGCTTATGATGTCTTCAGAGAGTTGTATTATTTTGGAAGATCTTTCCTAAAGGTTAGAGCAAAAGTCAGAAATTGGTTGCTAACAGCTAAAAATGTGTTTTAAAATTTACTTACAAATTCAGGAAGCAGAACTTTTAAATACATAGCACTTGGAGGAAAGACACAATTTAAAGCTTTTCTTGTGGTAGAAAGTATTTGCTTTCATTGTTTTGGTTTGAAAAAATTACTTTTAGAAAAAAAAATTATCTCTATCTAATGAAATGTTAAAACACCTCCAAAATGACATGATAGTTTTCTTTAAGACAAAAAAAAAAATCTAATCTGAGAATCAGTATTAGATACATGTATTCATTATTTTGTTGGAGTAATCAAAACAGCAGGTCCTGCATGCTTTATTTTCCAACATTTGACCTTAGCTGAGGGAGGGCTGCAAAGCAGTGAGGAAGAGATGTAGACTTCTGCTGGCATATTCTGAAGCTTTGCACAAGTATTTATGAGTCTGACAGGCTGCAGCTGGACTCACTCATAAGCTGTGCTCCAGGTTTCGAATTCCCTAATGTGTTTATGCTGCAGAAGAGTCAAACTCAGCAATGCCCAACCTTAAACTAGCCTCCCAGCACCTTCTCAAGCAGGAACAAACTCACAGGTACCATCATACATACACTCAAATTTACCAAACTTCAAACTTTTACAATGGTATTTTCTGCCTCTGCTTTCTGCCTGAGGCATTTTTGTGTGACATGGGTGAAAACAGTTCAGCAATTTTGAAGCACCCTGAGCAAAATAAATATGCTCTTGTCATTATTTAAACATTCTAAAATAATTTCAATACCCGTGGCTGGCAATAAACCCTTGATATTTACCTGGTGCTTGTGTTCTGCAGTATTAGATCTTCCAAATAGCTAGCGATTGTCTATTTGTCTTCTCTTTCACTGAAACAGAATCAATCTTAGATGAGAAATGTTAGAGCCCATAATTTTTCATGTCTGAGTGGTCTTTGTAGACAAGACTTGACCCATAGAGAACACTTAAGATCCTGACTTTACTAGCACAAAAGATGTGCCAAGCAACTATTTTTAAGAGAGACCAGTTTAGGCAAAATAGCTTTCATCCATTCTAGTAAATCATCCTCCAATACAAGATAACTGACTACAAGTTGTCTAAAGAGAGTGATCCATGGCTCATGTTAACCCTGAACCATGGAGTTATTTGAGACAGCATTAGCTCAAATGCATGCAAGAAACTGCTCTGGCACCTCACATGTTGAAGTTTCAGCATGCAGAAATACCCTTTGACATTTACTGATCAACCTAGCAGAAAGATGCAATCACAGGGTACAATTATTATGCTCTTCTAGAAGAGTCAGCTTTGGTTAGACGGCTGTTATTTTCTCGATGGTCTGAGAGAAGAATTAAGCATCTGAGAAATACAAAGCTATAAGGACCCATAGTCAATACACAACGAGATACATGGCAGAGATGAGTGCACCTAAGTGTGTCTCCAGAGTTGAGTTCAACTGCAATGTCAGTAAGACAGGCCTGAACCTCATATGGGTCCAAATTCCTTGCTCTGCTTCTCATTTCTGAAACTGATGTAGGCAGCAATACGTGTCTGCCCAGAAAAGTCCATTTCCTCAACGTTCAGACGCTGTCCTGGGGAACAAGGTCAGGAAAGTTCAAGATGATAAGGGAATTAAAGCAGTTTAGAAAGACCTTAAAAGAAAGTTGTAACTGTAGATGTATTTTGTGAGGTATCAGTACTATTTGGTGTAAGTCAGGATATACTGAAAATTGAGTCCAAACTATGTTTCTACAGAATCATTTGGAAATAAATAAATAGATAACTTATTTCTGCATCTACTGCTCAGGCAAGCTGAATTTCTCTTGGAGATCATGTAGCATCACTACATTTCCACTTCTTTTACATTTGCTTTTATACATTTTTCATCACAATCTGATATCATAAACCTTGGCTGGGAAAAAAAAAAAAAGGAATCTAATTTCAATTAGTGATTCTTTTCTCTGAAATGCAGTTACCATCCTTACAGATAAATACACATGCTTTAAGTCTCCTCTCCCAAAACATGTCATCTATAAGCACAGGGAAGGATAGAAAACAAAATCATTTCCTCCACTTGCATACTCTATTTTCTGTGTAGCTTTTTATAATGTGCAAACTATTCAAGTGAAATAGTTTCTTGTATCAAACTGAGCTGAAAAAGCATTAGTGACTGCCTAAAGCAACATAAATAAAAGAATGAAATTGATGGGGTTTGACTTTTGTACTTGTTTTCCTTTCCACTGCTGAACCATACTTCTCAGCAAAAAAAAAAGACACTAAATGTTTGCAGGTCACGTACCTAATTTTACCTGGGGACTGTAAGCTTTAGCACTCCAAAGTCTATACCAAAGTGAAAAACACATAATCAACCACTTCTATGCAGTAGGATGTTTCTAATATTGAATTCTCGGGTAAAGGAAATACAAATTTCAGCATATAGTCAGCACCTTTTTAATTAAGTCTTCAAGACACCTATATCCTCAATCTGCACAAAACTGTAGTAATAAGAGAGAAATAATATGAATTTTTTCAGAGGTAAGGACAGTACTAGTGAAGAGAGAGCAGGTTTTTAAGAGGAAGTAGTTCTCACAGAAGTTCTTTAAATTGCCTTTACACATACATCATCTATAGTGCTCATGAAGCAGAGGGATTTACAAGGCAATCAAAATTAACATTTAATTACAAGCCTCAGTTTCTAGAATTCTGGATATTATTGCCTTACACGGAACTCCCTGCTTACTGACAAATACCCAAACACAACTTTCTACACACTTCCAGCTGTTGTGGGAGAAGTTGGTATTAATATCACTGATTTTCTGAGGTTTATTTCACTGTCATTTGAAGAACCACTCTGCAGGTGTGGGTTGATGGTTTAACCTGATACACTAGCTAGCCACTAGTGAGTTAGTTCTGTGAATATATATGTAAATGGTTGATGACATTAATGGAAATTTTGCCTACACAAACATTGATCTCTAATGGTAGGGTGAAAGGGATAGGGAGTGTACAACAGCTACTCAGATTTTATATTTGGATCGTATGGTTCATAACCTTTTTAAAGGAATGGCCTTTATTGTGATTTTATGTACTACTTTGATTAACCTTCTTTTGCTTCATAGACTTTGAGGCTTCAGGGATCTTCAGATCATCTAGGTTGATTTCCTGGATAACACACACCATTTATTTTCACCCAGAAACCATTTTATGAGTACAAAACCAAAACACTCTACTGCCTTATGTTAAAGCATTTCACACCACAGAAGTTGAGTCTTCAGCACAAGCAGAGAGGCAAAGCACCTCAGAGAACAGTAGAATTTTAGGGTCCCAAAACATGGAAAATTCATTTTACCTTAAGGCTGATTATACTTAACATTAACTTCCAGACATTTCCCCATTCTCACAAGGACTCCCTCTGGAAACTGGGACAGAAACAAAAAAAATCCATAGCAGGAAACATTGCAAGCAATAAAATTACAAGTCCAATAAACCCCAGTTGACCCCTTTCCTGTCATGCAGTGATGATGGTGTTTAGCATGATGTAGCGAGTACAATCCAGCTTGCTGTGTTGCTCTGTGACACTAGGGGAGGTGAGGGGCAGGTAGCCCCATCGCCCTGCTAGTGGGGCCAGGCAAACCAATACAACATTGACTCCCGGTCTGACTGTTTCTAAGAATGCTAGAAAGTTTCCACCTGTCAGATTAACTTATGTGGAACAATCTTGCAGCCTGCTTTTCAAAAAGATCAGTAGGTTGAGTGCCTTAAGTCTTATGTTGTTTTGCAATTCATAGATCATTTGGAGTGTCTTCCTCCTAGCAGTCTCCATGCATATGCCTTAAATTAGGGAAGAAGGTACAGTCAGTTGTCATTTCCACCTAACAGTGGTGCAGCCGCTTATGATTCATGATTCTATTTCTACTCTTTACCTATATAATGATCAGATTAGCTCCTCTTGTCCCCAGCATTAAACTGTACATGGGGAAATTATTATTCCTGCTATCTTGAAGCCCTATTTTCCATTATTTACATTCACATCCTTTAGATAGTCCGCATTTCTTACCTGAACTAACTTATTTTTCAGTAGAGTTCATTTTGTTAGCATCTGACCACTTACCTTGGCAATTTATATCACTATATGAGAATATTCAGTCCTCATCTGTTATTCCTCCATCAGTAGTCATGTCATGACTGGATTTGGCTGGTAGGTTGCTTCATCATCATAAAGTAAATTGCTATATAAATAAATAAGTAAATGTTAGTCCAAGGAGAGACTTCTGTTATTTACAATATATAAAAAGTACATTTAGATATTTGAAATAGATAAGCATTTAACTCATGTGGTGGAGTTCATGTTATTTCTATAGTTCAAGCTTTTTAATTGCTATGACACTAGAAACTATATGATGCCACACAATTGTCAATATAAAAATACCTAACACAAAACCAATTCTTACTAAGTGGTTATAGCTATATTTTTAGATACTTTTTTTTTTTTTTTAAGTTCTGTATTCAAATTATTATGTTGTTTTTTTCTCTTTGATAATTTTTGAGGCAGCAGGTCTGCATGGAACAGAGATGCAGTACTTGCAGATGTGGGATTAGGAAATCCAAAATAGCCCTTGACAAAGGAACTGGAGAAGCATAAATCCTTTGGGGCCCAACAGATTGCACCCACAAGGTGACTGGGAGTAGTTCACAAGGATACAGGGATCATCTTGTCCTTAGATCAACAAAGGGTATTCATCTTTAGCCAACCTTCTAAAACAACATGGTAAGTTTGGAGGAGGAGGGAAGAACAGTCTGTGCTGTTTACATTCACTTTAGCAAGATTTTTGACAACCATCTCTAATAAGATATTCACAGACAAGCTGACAAAGTGTGGGTTAGGTAAGGGGATAGTGAGGCATATTGAAAACTGGCTGAACATTTAGGTCCAGAGACTGTTGATGAGTGACACAAATTCCTGTTAGAGACCGATAACTAGTGGTGTACCCCAGGGATCAGACCCAGAGCCAATACTGCTTCATATCTAACCTGAATTTTGGAAAAGAATGTACCTTCAGCAAGTCCACAAGTGATACAATACTGGAACGAGCAGTTGATAAATCATAGTGTTGTGCTGCCATTTAGAGGGACCTGGATAGGTTGAAGACTTAAGCAGAGAGGAATATCACGGTGACCAAAAGGAAGTGAAAAGTCTTGTAGCTAGGAAGGAACAACCCCATGCATCAGTACACTCCAGGGTTCAACTGTCTGGAAGGCTGCTCTGCAGAAATGGACTTTGGAGTCCTGGACAGCACATTAACCATAAGTTGCCAGTGCATCCTTGTAGCAAAGAAGCATAGATGCATCCTAGACTGCATTAGAAAGTGCTGTTAGCACACGTTTGAGGATCCTTCCTCTCTGTTCATCACTGATAAATCAGTATCTGGATATTCATCACTGATAAAGAAATATCTCGATTATCCAGTGATGGGCTCTCTACAAGAAAGGTATGAATGTGCTGGACCAAATCCAGCACTGAGCCGTAAAGATGATTAAGTGATTGGAGCATCTGACATAAGGAACATCTGATGTATGAGGAGTGGCTGAGGGACCTAGGATTGTCAAGAGAAGAGTCATGGAGGATCTTACTGTGTTAAATATGGGACAGAAAGAAAAATCTTCTCAACAGCATCTGCTGACAGAAGGAGTGGCAACAGGCCTCTTTCTGCAAAAAGCAGACAAAATTAACTGTGAAATACCATCATCTATTTACAAGCATTGTGAAAATACTGTGTAGTCCTGTTTTCCTTCTATGAGGTATAGCAATATGGGCTAGATGTTTAATTTGTTGCAGAGGGGGAGGAATTCAACATTAAGGAGGTAATTTGTTTCAACAGACACTGCCTGCAACTGACAAGTATTATGCACATGTTCAGTGCATCATACCAGAATAGAATAGAATAGAATAGAATAGAATAGAATAGAATAGAATAGAATAGACCAGACCAGACCAGACCAGACCAGACCAGGTTGGAAGAGACCTTCAAGATCATTGCGGCTGAGCAGTTGGTGAGGACTTTTACATTTTTGAAGATATCTACCCATGTGAAACTTGCATACACAAGGTAAGTAGAGCAATTCTACCATTGTCATCTAAATTTAATCAAAACATTAAAAGAAGCTGAGCTGTGGTGAAATTAATTTCAGATATCCACCACAATACATTGTACTAACATACTCTATTTTTCATCTGAGTAAATTAGCCTGCATTTAGCTTTGCTATGTTTCCAAACTGCTTGCAAGCAGTTTGTTTAATCTCTACTTAATCCTGCAATTTAGACATCCCATAGAAACTAAATACGAGTGCAGATTTTAAAACCACAGAATTGGGAAAGGAACTAAAAGAATATGCTCTTGTGGCAGAAAGAATTTGTTCCTAATATTTGATCAGCTATGAATGAACAAACAAGCAGACAAACAGAAAGGGGGGGGGAAAGGAGAAAAAAAAAGGAGAAGATTGAAAGAGAAGGCATATTTAGCAAAAGACACTCTGAAAGGCTCAAACCACATGCCAGAGATTATCTTTAAATACTGAGTATATAAACAATACATATAAGTGGTTTTTTTTTCTTGTGCCTGGACTTGCAAAATTGGAGTAGTTCTCCTACAAACCTTTTGGCACACCTTCTGCTTTGTGACTGTACTACAGATTGACCACAGAAAGATTTGTTGGGTGACAGATACTCACACAGCAGCCAAGGTCAGCATCAGCACCAGGTGGTACACTAGCTGGATCACAAAACTGAAATGCTTTGAAGATTAAATTAAAGCCTACAAAGCATGACCATGAGACCAAAGAAAGGGAAGGTTATGGAGCCCACTTAGGCCACAGAAACCGCAAGAGTCGTCCATAGGGAGGCTGACTCGCAGCAGATTTGTACATGTCCAAGATTTGTCATTTGGGACTTGCAAAAAAATCTGCTTGATTCTGTGAAGGATAAGATTACGAGGACAAGAATGAGCAGTATACATTACTATAAAGAGGTACACAGATACATAGTAAAAAATTATTCCTGAAACTAAAACTGCAGGAAAATCAGTGCTCTGCAGATATGCTCAACAATCATATGATTTTGGAGGCGCCCATGGAATACGGAGGAACACAGTGCTTAGCTATGGTGAGAGATCACAGCCTTAGGAGAGAGGAAAGCACAGACTGAGTTTATCTGGCCATGACTGATTAGTAAGCACAGAAAAGGGTGAATAAATTATCTTAATTCCTATATTATCTTCTGCAGTAGTTAGGTGCAAATTTTGAGCAGAAACATAGAAGAATATCAATAAATCACTTTTGGGTGTAAAAAGGAAAACAAAAGATTATTCTAAACAAATCCATTGGATAAATGTCTGGGATAAGAGGAACTGTATCATAACAATTCTTCATATTTCACATTCCCATTCCTTTTCTCCTCTCTCCTGATCTTGCCTGTTTTGCTTTGCTTGGGAGAAGATAACGTGCTTCTGGCTGACCTTGGGATAAGTCTAACCCACTGCTTTCTCTCAACTCCTTTCTCTCTCCTGGGACAGGGGGAATTGGGGGCAAGTAGAACAGGCTTCTCTGGTCTTCTGACCAGGGGGTTTTCATGTTAATTGTTAATTGTAAATATCTGTATAATATTGTAAATACTGTATATTTTGTACATATTCATTGCATTCCATTGTGGAGTGTAGTTTTTGCCTGTAAATACAGCTTCATTTGCTTCTAACTGAGTTGGTCTGGCTAAAAGTTAATTCTGGGGGAAACTTCAAACCACCACATCTTCCTTCAAATACTTTTTCAAGTTTTCCTTTTCCACATGGCTACAAGATCCTAGACCACACAATGTCTATTTGTGAGAAGGGCAAACCAGGATTTTCTCACTCTCTTCTACACACCCATTTTTTTCTGTCTTTCTAGCTTCAAATTCTTAATTCTGCAGTGCAAGGTCAATGATTCTGTGCCCTCTTTGCATTCACCATCTGTTCTATGTGGTTGGTTAATCTATATCTCAATATACATGTATTACTGTAAACCAGCAAAGAACAGAGGAATTTTTTTAACTTTTTTTTTTTTTTAAGCGAGCATTCTATTTCACTAAACAAATATTCCCATGGCCAGCTTATGTTCATATCTGAATCGAGCCTTGGAAGACTGTTCACATACTTTCTTTAATTTCATTTCAGGCATCTTTAAAGAGAAAAGAATTCAGGAATGAAAGTTTGCATGTAACTGGTAGTAAATTCCATTAAGCTTTAATACCATTTGAATGTGTTATTAGCTACATGAGTCAATGACTGAAAAGAAAAAAAGGCAAAAGAAAAAGCCAGATTTATTCTGGCCACATCTATGTAAGATCACTAGCTGTAACCAAAGGTATTTTTATAATATAGGATATTCTTTTAATTTGTCCTTTAGACAGGAAATTGTAATTATTTTGTATATGGTGCCATGGTTTAGTAGTCATGAGGTCTTGGGTGACAGGTTGGACTTGATGAGTTTTGAGGTCTTTTCCAACCTTATTGATTCTATGATTCTGTATACGTATTCCTACAGCTGTGATAGGAGTATGTGTCATGACTGTTGCTACTTATGTCTTTTAAATGTTTCTACATCCCTAGCAACAGGAAGATATGGAGGTGGTGGTGTTTTGTTCAATAGAACAGCCTCACATCTTTGCTAAATCTCAATCGCTGAATCTGTTATTTACACAAAGAATATTTGAGATTGAAAAGGGATTTAGATCCCCTAATGTTACCAAGGACGGTCACCTACAGCCAGTTGCCCAGGACCACATACAGACAGCTTTTACGTATCTCCAGGATGGGAGACTGTATTTTTCAGTATCTTTCTGCTGCATATTATTCAATTACACCTCTTTTTTCTATTCCTCCCTCCAATTTGTTATTCAGCATTGTCTCTGCTCCAATCTTTAGACTCAGAATAACAGAATTCCTGCCCAGTGTTACATATGGTGCATGATGATGCCCGAACTCCTTTGGTGGGCACCAGGAAAATAAGTTATTTCTATTGCAAATATCTTATGGGAAAAAATGAAACCTTGGTTAGATGTTAAAAATGTACTCTTAAAAACTAGTACAGACCTTCAGCTAAGATAAACTACCACAATTTCATTGTCTTCAATTTACTGATATATCATTGAGTAACTGCTTATTGCTTTCTGCTTTGGAAGTAAATGTGGTATTGTGATTTGCTTGAGCTAATAGCCTGTGAATAACTTTTCAGTGTCAGAGAGAACTAATTGGATAGAGAACCACTGCCCCTTTGCCCTTACAATGAGAAAGCCCTTCTGCTTTATGAATATCATCTTGACTAACATCAGCCATGCTACGCTGGTGAGTGAGATGACACATCACTCTAAGGGAATGAAAGGGAACCTCAGCAGGCAACCTAAATGGCAGTGTATTTATTTCAGCATTATTCATATATTCACACCAGCTGAGGATCTGGCTCCTGAAGTTCCCTTTCAGTCCAAGAAAGCAAAATGCCTCATCACAGGGCAACAAGCTGCTCACAGTTGGTGCCATTCAAGATGCAGTCTGCAAAAGCAGTACTTCAGAAATATTGGAAAAAGGAAAGGACAGGAGTTTCATATCCATTTCACTGAAATATTCCCTTCCTACATTCAGGTGAGCCAACAAAGCACTGTGAGATTTACTGACACTTCATAAACTACAGAGGAAGTAAAAACCTGAATAGTTACTGATTACTATGTTTGAGAATTAATCACTCTTCAGTTAATATTTATATCATGTCATAAAAATCAGAGAGTGGTTTGTGAAGATGAGATTTTTCTTGTTTTCATAATTCAAGAAATTCTCTCAAGCAGGCAAGCCACACACTCAAATAAATGCATACATCTAAGAAAGGTAGATCCCATTAAGATGGATGTAATTCAGCAGTGCAGAAAACATGCTTTGTTACAGAAAACTAATTCTCTAGCAAGGTGTATGCACAAGTAAAGTAATGGTATTGGACTTCCACATATATCTTTATCGGGAATTGATTTAATTTACAAGCTAAGGTCAGAAAACACTTAGAGAAAAAATGCTGTTCAATTATACACTGGTCAAATTATATTGTTTACTATTTTTCAGGATGAGTGGATTTCTTTTGCCTTATTTTCCCAGTTTCCTACAGAGAAGCCAGAGACTGGTTAGATTTTGGAAAGACGGCACTGAACAGAGGTGACTAGCCAGCACTATTGCCTAACAGCAGTTTTGCCTCCAAGGGCAACGTAACAGCCTATCTCTATACTACCTCTGCATGTCATGTGCCTGTGGAAGAGGATGATATGTGGAACAGGAGAGAAGTCTGGTTTAAGGAAGCCCACATTTCATCAGTCCCTTCCCTTAGCAGCAGCCCAGCACAGTGGCACTCAATCATAGTATCATAGTATCAGTCAGGGTTGGAAGGGACCACAAGGATCATCTACTTCCAACCCCCTGCCATGGGCAGGGACACCCTGCACTAGATCAGGCTGGCCAGAGCCTCATCCAGCCTGGTCTTAAACACCTCCAGGGATGGGGCCTCAACCACCTCCCTGGACAACCCATTCCAGGGCTTCACCACTCTCATGGTGAAAAACCTCCTCCTCACGTCCAGCCTGAATCTCCCCACTTCCAGCTTCATTCCATTCCCCCTAATCCTATCACTACCTGATATCCTGAGAAGTCCCTCCCCAGCCTTCCTGTAGGCCTCTTTCAGATACTGGAAGGCCACAATTAGGTCCTGGCAAAAGCTTCTCTGCAGCCAAGAGAATTTCTAACCTGTAACGGAGATGACACAGCTTAAAATATACACCTGTTCAAGATAATCAGATTTCTCTTTTACCAAGGTAAATTAATACCCAGCTTAGCAAGCTCTTTTTCTCAATCACCATGCCCAGGAGGTTGGAAAGGGAAGTAATATTTTCCAAAAAACACAGATACTAGTAATTGGTCTGTGTTTGAAACAACACAAACTGCAACTCTTTTTGTACAACTGCTTCTCCAGCACCCCTCCTACCATTGGTAGACCCAGGTGTAGCCGTGACTAGTCCAAGACAGTGCTCAAAAGCTCCTGAGCTTAAGCTATTACACTTCTCCTCCAACATGATACATATCATCTTCAGCAAGCAATTTTGTTCAACCTGTTTCACACTTGGTCTGATTTCATACAACTCCTCACAAACTGTTATTATCCTAGCCTGTGAGAAAGCAATTTCCTCAGAGCACATGAAAGCTGCTTCTATTGAGGAAACAGTTTGGAGCTCCACTACCTGCCCTGGTGACCTACGTCACAGTCTGCTGGTGTATGGGAGTGGGATTTCAAACATCAGACTTAAAAGAAGGGAATTTAGCAGGAGCTGGGGATGTGGTAGCTTTATGGCACTGGCTGTAGAAAATTGGGACCGGTTAGTTACTTTCAGATTCCGCATATTAACTTGAGCCTGAATGTTACATGTTATTGTTATGTTTTCTGCTCTGTAATCACCAGTTTGGATACACTTTTAAAAGCCATCTGTAAACTAGGTAAGTGGCCAACATGCTTTCTGCGTGGCTGAGACCTGTTATTTTTGAGTTATAAATAGAGAAAATACAAATTATTAAATAGCATACACTTATCTCTGCAGCAAAAAATAATACATCATTGCCTGTGCATAACCCATACATTCACACTTAAAGGTGCCAGCACAAACATGAACAATTAAAACTTTCTATGTTCCCTGTTGCTGTATGTTCAAAACATTAAAATCTAGACAGAATCAATCATCTTCTATAACACCCATGCATTAATTAGAATGAGACTAATTAGTTCCCTATCTTTGATGAGAAATGAGCTATCATCTTCCTCCTCTTTTTTAAAGTGAAAGATTTACTGCTCAATTTTAATAACATTTTAAATGTTTTGTTCCCTTTTAAGCTGTGGTACTAATTTAATGCAGATGCTTCTGCAGCACAAAGCTCTCTGCCAACTGATTCTGACACATAAGGTGAAGCAAGATCATTTTTCAATAAGTTGTAGGAGTCAACAGCAAGCTGACTATAGTGCTCTGCTGCTGAGCTCAATTAATAAATTTGGACTATGGATTTAAAATGTCAACAACTGATGTAAACGCTCATAAATTTTATTATAATTAACATCTCTGACTGTAAAGTCTCCATTCCAATCTCTTTTAAAAGCAAATAAGCTAATACCTGCCACAATTTGGTGCGCTGACCCAATAAAGCCATGCTGTTTAGCACACTAATGAATATATGTATCATTAATAGTTTCAGTGGCTTAAAACAGCTGAGGTATATGCAAACTATGTTAATAGCAAAGAGTCTTTCTAGAAAATACTTTTTCAACGTTCTGCTGAAAAAAAAACCCAACAATCTACTCCTTACAATGTCTGGGATTTGATGATTGATAGTCAGTTGTCTTACAATCCATGGTATTGGAGGGATTAATGTAGAAAATTAAGTGTTAAAAGCATAAAAGACTCATTAGAGAAGTATTCTTCTTGTTAGAAGTTGATATAAATGAGAAATGTAAATCTTCTGAAATATTTTCTATTGAGGAAGTAAGTACACACCAGCTCTCCCTCAGATCTTGCTGGATTTGGGAGGTTCTAACAAAAGAGACATCTCAGCAAACTTGTAATTCTAGTTAACGGCATGACAAATTTGAGTAAAAAGCTTAACAAAAGCTCTAGAGACTGCTCCAAGGCAGATCAATCCTGATATTTCATAGGTTGTAGACAGGCAGAGGTTGGTCTCTTCTCCCAGGCAGCCAGTACCAGAACAAGAGGATACAGTCTCAGGCTGCACCAGGGCAGGTTTAGGCTGGATGTTAGGAAGAAGTTCTATACAGAGAGAATGATTGCCCATTGGAATGGGCTGCCCATGGAGGTGGTGGAGTCACCTTCATTGGAGGTGTTCAGGAGGAGACTTGATGGGGTGCTTGGTGCCATGGTTTAGTTGTTTAGGTGGGTTGGATTGGTTGATGGGTTGGACGCGATGATCTTGAAGGTCTCTTCCAACCTGGTTTATTCTATTGTATTCTGTTCTATTGTAGAGCATGATTTTTTTAAACTTCACTAGTTGCATGCACTTCTAGTATACTATGATTAATCTTTTAAAAAATATATATAAATTAAAAAATCAAAATGAAACTCTATTATATTGGTTAACAATGTGACAGTATTTTATAAGCAAAGAACTCCCAACGTCTAAATGTATTCTTCAGGACCTTAACCTGAATGCTAATTTTCTATCGAGAAATTCACTTAATACATTCAAAGGTCATCAGCCCTGTGGGGATGTGGTTTCCTTACATACCTGTACATCTACAAGCAATAAAAATAGCCTTTCTCAATCTGCATCTTTTTAGTATTATAAGGTTAGCTGTGCATAACAAAAGATTTTCCTTATGCGTAATTTGAAGCTTTGAGACTTTGAGAATGTTACATAGGGGATGAAAATATTGCCAGTTCAAAAAAACACTCTTGAAATTCAAAAAATTCAATTATGGTGCACAATTGGACCTTTGTGCACATTATATTAAGGAATAAGCATCATGATTCTTTGCATGGCAATTTTGTCCAAAATGTCCATGCAGCTTCTGAAATGCTCTACCTAGTGTATTACTACTTAGGGAAATATTGGAATGCTGGACTTAGTCTAAGAAGTGCAATTAACATGGGAGCATATGGCTCTGTGTTAGTTCTTAGTGCTTTGCTATCTACAACTACCTGAAGGGAGGCTGTAACCAGGTGGGGGTTGGTCTCTTCTTCCAGGCAACCAGCACCAGAACAGGAGGACACAGTCTCAAGCTGCACCCGGGGAGGTTTAGGCTGGATGTTAGGAAGAAGTTCTTCGTATAAAGAGTTATTGGACATTTCAAGGGGCTGCCCAGGGAGGTGGTGGAATCACTGTCACCGTAGGTGTTTAGGAAGAGACTTGATAGGGTGCTTGGTGCCATGGTTTAGTTGATTAGATGGTGTTGGATGAGAGGTTGGACTTGGTGATGTCAAAGGTCTCTTCCAACCTGGTTAATTCTATTCTATTCTATTCTATTCTATTCTATTCTATTCTATTCTATTCTATTCTATTCTATTCTATTCTTGATCTGGGTCTAAACTGGGTTTTTACAATGTCTAAGTATCAGCTAATTCATAATCGATGATGTAGCTAATGCTGAGCCACCCCAAAATATTTGCAGAGGTTTCGCAGTGCACTGAGTTACTATCCTAAGTTATTTTGCAAGAAAAATTAATTTGTGTCCTTGTATACAGCAACACGATGAAGCATACATAATAAAACAGGGCTGTGGAAATGCTTTAATTCTACCAGTGTTACTAGCTTTGGCTGTATTTGTTCCCACATGTAAATCACTTAATTTTGTGTCCTATATCTCCACCTCCAAATCAAAGACAATAAAACATATCTGGTACAACTTGCAGGCAACTTGCATTAGGCTCCTGCCTTACTCACTCAGTAGCCAGGCCAATGTTTCAGCGTATGGAGATCATATGACAGAGAACCTGTAAATCTTCCATCTACTGGACCAAAAGTCTAGAGTAAGAAGCAAGTATTGTTTTGCATCTAGAACATACCACTAGGATGACACTGCAAGAAACAATTCTCCTAGCAGCCACCGTGACCATCTCTTGTCACAGGCTCTATCCTCCCCTTTCCTGTGTGTGACACAAGTGTCCTGCTCATGTTGTTCACTAAGAACCTTTCCTGCTGCCATGGATGGGGAGGGAAAAGGAAGCCAGGGGCAAAGTTTCTCCCAACTGCAAACACTACTTATGATAAAGGGAACTAATGTCACTGGCACACACATTCTAGTTCTCCTACCAATCTTTCGTGCTTCCCTGACAGCTCTTCAGTGAAGGGCATATTCAACTTTGAATATTTCTAAAACACACACAAAAAACCACTTTGTATGTAGATGGAAAACTAAATGGGAAAATAGCTCATTAACTGCTGAGGATAAATCTTTCCATGATAAGCTATCTATTTGGAAACTAAAAAGTCTTTGCTATATCCCTACAATGCAAATCTTACACAAATTCATCACGAACCAAAATGTATTTAAAATTTGTGCTAAGGTCCAAGAAAACTCCAGGCCATTAGATAATCAATAATGAAATAATCATCTTTTAAGGAGCTTTGTTTATGGTTAGGATATAGGAGAGAGCCAGAGCCACAAATACCAAGTACTTACCATCTTGACTATACCAAAGATGTAAGTAAAAGTCTCGGGCAAATCAGTACCTGCTTTTCCTAAAATCTAAAGCATGGGAGAATTTACTCTCATGTAAACTTCCACCCTCACCCTCAGTTCTCCAAACTATCAATTCCAGTGCAAGTGCATACAAGCGTTTACCCTTTCATCACTCATTGTCTACTGTTGAAACCAACAAGTAATTGTTCTTTTCCCAATGAAAAAATACACACACAGGTCTGCACCATGGTTCAGTAAGGTGTCTTGCTTAGGAGCTGTTGAGATATTATCCCCTTAAATGACTACTGAATGACAGAGATCCATATTGTGATCCTCACATCCATACTGAATCCTGTCCTGCTCTGCTGGGAGTCCAGCTAAGGTACAACTTGCTGAAAGGTGACTCAGAGCTAGATTTATAGTTTAATTTACATGCAATTGTATTAATAAAAGACAAATAAATTCTCATGAGTATCAGACAGTCTCAAAGCTCATCAGGCACTTTTTAAATGTTAAAGAGCTGTGGTCAAGCAGATAGATTCAGAGAAAATGTTACACCTGAGTGGGCCTGCTAATACAGAAGCTCAAAGCATCAGAGATTAAAAGAAACCCAGTTTGAAAAGGCTATAATTGCTAAGAGAAATCAAGCAACTTCAATTAGACTTGCCCTCAAGGAGATATCTGAAGCTGCAATATGGGTACAAATTGCATTGCATTGAGGAAATAGAGAAACTGTCTCTTTCAGAACCACAAAATCTGCTGTGAACAGACAATAGGCCTACTAGCATATCAAGTGGAACAAAATAAAGCTGTCAGCATCAGAGTAACTTTTAAAATGGTAACTTAGCATGACCTTAGAACAGAATAGAACTTAGATGTTCTGATAATGCTCAGAAACACAAAGGCAGAGTTCAATAGCCTGCCCCAACAAACAGTAGAGTTGTAACACGCCACAGTGCAGGCTCACCTACAAAAAACCACAGCCTCAGAAAATTTTACAAGTTGGGATGAGAAGAAATTGTCTCAAGTTGCATCAATGGATGTTTAGATTGGTTATCAAAAGAAATTTCTTCACTGAAAGGGTTATCAGACACTGTCACAAGTTCCCCAGGAAAATGGTTGAACCCCTGTCCCTGGAGGTGTTTAAAAGACACAGATTTGGTGTTGAGAGATATGGTTGGGCAACAAAATTGATAATTAGACAATGGCTGGACTCAATGGTCTTAAATATATTTTCCTATTAAAATAATTCTATGATTCCAAGTTGTGCAATAATCTGACAGGATAATCATCCAAGGGGAAAAAATCATTTAGCAATGAGTACTCAAACAAGTGATTTATCACTATTCTTCTAAATAATTGGTCATGATGATTGTGAGAACTGCAGCTAATATTTTTAAAATGCTATGGAATCATTATATAATCTTTTACTGCAATTTAATGCAAAACTTAATTGACAAAACCATACAAGGGTGGAAGAGACCTTCAGCAGTATTCACCACTAGACCATAATAATAATAATAATAATAATAATGCTGCCTCTCTAGTGCTGCTGTTTGGTTTTAAAAAATGCATATATAAATATATATGAACTTAAATTCAAGAACAATAAGCACCTGTTTCTGGTACATTTTTTCAAATTCAGGTGGTAGACTGACAAATTTGATAAATAGGTTTCTATGGTTAACCTGTATCTGGGACCTAAATTCCAGTAGTTTCTCTATCTCCTGATGACCTAGTAGAGAAGAGAGGCCAGGAAAAGGAGAGAAGACCTAGAGGTTGAAAAGAAAATGGATTTAATGAAATAACCAAATTCATAGCAATGCCATTACAAGATATATAAAGTCATACTCAGCCCAGCAGAAATGCATCAGTCACAATGTCTAGGAAGGCCATCCTTGAGAAAAGGAGAGAGGTGCAGAATGAGGAGGAGCCCAAGCAGGAGACTTTAAGCCAAAAAACTCCCCTCTTCTCAGCAAGATTTCTCTTTTATACTGTGTGATGCTCATGGTCTGGCATACATCCGTGAGCTAACTCCAGTCAGCTGTCTCAGCTAACTCAGAACTGCTAATGACCTGCAGTCCATGGCTGGCTTGGCATTCTGTCCCAGCAAAAACCAGGACAATAACATGGAAAATTTTTACTCCCAAAACATTCCCCATACACACAGCAACCATTCAGAATTGACAAAATATAAGAACCTACAAGAATTTAGTAATGAAAAAAGTTAAGCTGTGTGGTGCTAATATTTAGGCATGCCAACGCAGGACAGTTAGACCTACAAACACCAGTATGCCAAGCGCAGGACAGCCTAGAGAGAAGACTTCAAGAGAGGGTTTGCACTGAGTTAGTGCCCCAGCACTACCAAGCAGCAGATTCCTCCCTTTGGGATTTGCCACTTGGAAACTTCTTAGATCTTTTACCCTCTACTCTCAAAACAAAACAAAACCCAATATCAACCAAAATAAAAGGGAGGAGGATTTACAGCTTTTTGCAGATAATAGCTGAGGACAGGAGGAAGAGGCAGACTCATACAAATGCAAGCTTGTCCCAGGAGCTCCCTGGCTTCATACCAGCTGAGGTGTTAGCAGGTAACTTTAAGGTTATTTATCAAATGTAAACAGTGAGGATTACACAAAAGCCGGGTGAGGGCTTGAGGCTAACGGTTTTGTTGGTAGGTCCTCCCATTCAGAGTAAATCCCTGTCAGACATCGTGGCCTTTTTCTAATCTTTGAATGAATAGTTTTAGGATGGCCTGTAAAAGCCTCCTCTTTCATTCAAAGTCAAGGAAAACAAAGCATGGAACTGCAGCTCATTTAATGCTGGCCAGATAAATGTAATAATGTGGTATTATGCTGAACTGATATGCTTGACTAGCTGCTTACTGACTGGCCCACAATATGCTGGAACAGTAGTCTGTGACCTTTCGGGGTGAAGGTTGCTCCACGGCACTGACATTTACCCAGGCTTTGGGAGTTTCTGTCTCCTAATACAGTGACTGCTTTATGAGAGTTCTTGGCATATTGCACTGAAAAAAAAAAAAAAAAAAAAAAAAAAGAGAGGTGAAGTCAATGTAAAAAGGACTTCAGCAGCCTAGGTTACCAGGATAAGGAGAGGAGAATGTATGAAATCTGGACATGTAGGCTGGCTATTATCCCCAGGGAGTGGCAGCTCAGCAAAATGCCATTAATTTTACAGTCGTGGCTTAAACTATGCGGGCTTTATTGCAGAGATGAACGGTGGCTGTTCCCTGCTAGGTCTGTCCCAGTTTTACATGATTCAGCTGTGAGCTTCAAACTTCTGTTTGTTGGCATCCTTTGCTGCAGACGTTTCTTTCAGTTCTTCCACCAGATTGATTTCTGATAGTTTGTCTGTAACAATTATCTGCAGATGATAAAACCTGAAGATCTTGAAGTATATTGAGAAAATTGCAAAATATACAAGGCTCTGACCAAAAGCCCCTGCAATATAATAGATAATGCTTATCACTACAAAGCAGGCAGCAGAGCAGGCAGGCAGCTTCAACACACACTAATATCAAAAACTGTAGAGAAGATTCTGTTGCCCTGATGGACAATTTTGTCAATAATGTTGCTTTTCAATTACTTTTTTTTTACCCAGGTGAATAGTTTTTTTGACACCTTTAAAAGAATTTTCTTAGATCTGGGCTTTAAAATTAAAGCAAAATTACTGCCCCTGCTATTACAATACAACAGAATGTGAAACAGAAACAAATGCAAATCAAGGGAAAATATACTGCCTTAGCTTGTCCCTTGAGTTCAAAATGCAGCAATAGGACAAGGGGCAATGGTTTTAAACTACAGCAGGATAGAAGAACTTCCATACTATAAGGGTGGTAGCACGCTGGAACACGTTGCCAAGGGTTGTGGTGAAGGGCCCATTCCTGGAGACATTGAAGGTCAGGCTTGATGGGACTCTAAGCAGCCTGATCTGGTTGGGGATATCCCTGCTTTTTGGAGGAGCTTTGTATTAGGGAGCCTCTAGAGGTCCCTTCCAAGCTAATGCAATGTATAGCTCTATGACTTAAAGCATTTTCCTGAATTAAAAGGGCCAGCAGCAATGGCAAGATTATTCCGGGTGGGGTGATTTTCTAGTAAGAGAAATCCCACACTGCCTTCAACCCTGCAGTCAGAGTAAGGAAAGAAAAGGGGGGAAATAAATAAATAAAATGACAGGAACTCAAAATGACACTGGTGTTACATGGCTGTCACAACAGCCATTCAGGACCACTCACAGCAGCAGTTAGAATACTGTAACTTGTGCCACTGGTGTGGTCTGACATACAATTGGTCTGGGGTCACAGTAATAGCATCCAAAGTAATGTACAGTGTCTGTGCACCTCCCCAAGTTATACTGTGTGCCTTGCAGTTGCAGTGAAGAATTTGAATCATTAACTTCAGAGCCATTTCACTTGTGCTTGCATCATGACTGCTGCCTGATGGCATCCTACTCCTCTATCTGTTCCTAGGCTGCTATGACACACTGAAAATGTTGAGGCCATGAGAAGTTAGTAAATCAAATGAGTTCCATGAGAATTTAGGGGATAGACGCTCTGCCTCAAATATCTTACCAGATAATCATTTTCATGGCCGCTTGATAGTGGTAATAGTTATGACTTCTGCATACTGCCTCATTAACATTTCTAGGATTGAGCAAAGATGCTGCCATTCTTTAATTCATGAATTACAGCACTGCACAGAGGCCACACATGGCCAAATATCCATCAACCTGTATTTTGGCACCCAAGCATGTGACCTGCTTCTCACCTTTATTGGGAATATTTAACACATCCTTTTACAATACAATACAATACAATACAATACAATACAATACAATACAATACAATACAATACAATATACCAGGTTGAAAGAGACCTGCAAGATCATCACCCCCAGTGTTCCTACTTCTGTTCTGATAAGAAATCAGCTCCTCTCTCCTCTTCACCTTTACAGTTAAGCTAAATGAACATTTGTTTCATGAAGTTGTAAATGGTCATTTTAAATGTTGGTAAGTTGGGGTTTTTTAACCTATGAACAAGAATTAAACCAGTTGATGTAGGCATTTTTTTTAAACGAGCCCATCCTAGACCTTATTTTTCCATCTAAAGATATGCTTTTATGTGAATTCAACTCAATCTAAACTTATTTTTTTAGAAAAGAATTTCTAGAATTTTATTTTTATTCCAAAAAGTATGAAGAATAAAGGCTTGTCTTTCTCTTGCCAGAAGCAGAGAGATTTTGTGACAACTATGTTAACATATACGAGCTTACTATAGAGTAGCACAGGCACAAACTGCACCGATGAAAAGGACAGCACATTCTGTTGGATAAATAAGTGTGTTCTTATTTAGCCAACATTAGAATCATACATTACATTATTGTATTTTCAAGTAAGTAGATGCTAATGCGAATATAATCAAGAATACCGCTGGCTCAGATAGGCACATTGCTGTGCCTAGATATTAGACTCCTTTATTAAGGGAAGTTTAAGGTTTGGTTTTCATAAGTCTTGATCCTCACACCATTTTATTTACAACTGAAGGTGAAATTCATCTCACTGTTCATGCATAATTAACTATCAGACAAATGCCTTCAGGTTTATGAGGAAATTATAACCCAGGGGTATTCATCTCCAATCTAGTGGGGCTTCATGTGGCCCATCAGAAAAAATAATCCAGCATATATCTGTTTTCAGCATCTCACTCTCTTTAGGCAGTTCAGGAGCAATCAAGGAGTAGGAATTAATCTGGAGAAGCCATACTTTTGGATGATCTGGTTAGAGTGACTGAATAAGATCAGGTCTCCTGGGAAATGTTCAATGTACTTGACATCTATTTTCCCCAAAGGGTAAATTCCTCTATTTGCTGCCTTCTCATTTTTTCTAACCTTTTTTCTAATCTTTTCTAGTTTTCATTCTTAAGCTTTAGAGCATCACCACAGGATTAGAAATTAATTTTTATATTTTAAATTAAAACTAAGATGCTCACATCAGTCTAAGAACCTAAATTATGACATAAAGCAGTCGAAATTGCAGTCATTGGCAGCATTACAGACTTTTGATGGATCTGGTGGGTTTTGTGCAACTTCTAGCACCACTCAACCATGAATTTTAGCAGAAATTTTAATGTTATTGTAACAAAACTAATGAACGCTTATATATTTAGTATGGTTGTTGGACAGCTTTTATCTGTTATGTATTACAAATGCCAGCTGAAAGTTAGACCATCCTATTACTGAAATGCAAAATGATTTAATGAGACACTACTGTAAACTGTCTTATTCTCATCAGCCATTTTCATTATGAAGGAAGAGCAAAATCAAATTAGTTTAACTTCTTGACTCACAAGAGAACACAAAGAGCTCACAAGTTAACATTCTCCTACAAGAATATTTTAGTGCCAGGATTAAATACAAGTGACCAGATGATTGATAAGCAGAAATACCGCAGGCAAATAAAGTCCTTGGGGACCAAACCTTCCCAGTGCCTGAGAACACGTCACTTAGCATGACCCCATTTATTTAAGTAATGTGACAAGCTTGTGCCTCAAGATTTCAGCTTGATGATACAGAAGGAGTCACACTCCATTCAAGATCGTTAATGATCCTCACCTCTGAATACAAGAAGAGTGTCTTGTCGTGTATCTTTTACACTTGGAAAAGCTTCATCTCTCTTCCTCAGTATGGGATGAGATGCCTTACAGAAACATCTAGTTGAATTTCCCCTTTCCATTACTTCTTATTGTTATGGAGTTTTATATCTTTCATGATGAGAGTCACAAAATCTTTTATTATTTTTTTCTATTAAAGATTTTGACTTTGTAAAGTGAAAGCAGAAAGCTGTATGCAGTTTGACAGATGGAATGACTGCAAAGAGAATACTGACAGCTGTGCAGTTCCTGCTCTGCCTTGAGATCCATCCTACTATCAGTCAACCAGAAAAGAACTTCTAATCAGCTTGTGTAGCCCAAACATAAACTTTTTTCTACGGTCAGTAGTTTTGTTGCTAGTATTTGGGCAGCTGGTAAGGAGAGGAAACTCCACAAACTAAAGAATTCCTCGCTACCACCCCCTCAGATAGAAGAGTGTCCCATTTCTCGTCATGAAAAACATAACCACATCACTCTATGTGTTAAGCTTAGTAGGACCAATGTTATACATAACATAAATTAGGGTTAATTGAGAAATCAGCAGCCCAGCTGAAGTGCATGTACACCAATGCACACAGTATGGGTAACAAACAAGAGGAACTGGAAGTCTTGGTCCACCAGGAAAACAGGATTGCCATTACAGAAACATGGTGGGACAATTCACATAATTGGAGTACTGCACTGGGTGGTTACAAGCTCTTTAGGAGAGACAGGTGAGGGAGAACAGGAAGAGGGGTGACCCTGTATATTAGGAAATCTCTTGATGCCACAGAACTTGAGGCTGAGGATGAAAGGATTAAGTGCCTGTGGGTTAAAATCAGAGAGAGGCCTAACAAAACTGACATCCTGGTTGGAGTCTGTTACAGACCGCCCAGCCAGGATGAGGAGGCAGATGAAATATTCTATAAGCAACTGGAGGCTGTCTCAAGATCATCAGATCTTGTCTTTGGGGGTGACTTTAACCTGCCAGACATCTGCTGGGAACTTAACTCAGCAGAGAGGAGCCAGTTAAGAAGGTTCGTAGAGTGTATGGAAGACAACTTCCTGATGCAGCTGTTAAGTGAGCTACCAAGAGTCAGGCTCTGCTTGACCTGCTGTTCTCAAATAGAGAAGGGCTGGTGGGAGATGTGATGATAGAATGCTGTCTAGGGTGCAGCAACCATGAGGTAGTGGAGTTTTTAATATGCAGGGAAATAAGGAGGAGCAATAACAGAGCCTTTACTCTGGACTTCCAGAGGGCAGACTTCAGCTTATTTAAGCAACTAATTTGGAGAGTACCCTGGGCAGCAGCCCTTAAGAACAATGGGGTCCAGGACGGTTGGACCTACTTCAAACAGGAACTCCTGAAGGCACAGGAACAGGCTGAGCCCATGGGCCGAAAGATGAGCCTGCAGGGAAGGAGATCGGCCTGGATGGGCAAGCAGCTCCTGAAGGAATTAAGGGAACAAAAGAGGGTGTATTGACTTTGGAAAGACTGGGAGGCAACTCGTGATACATTTAAGGATGTGGTTAGATCATGTAGGAGAAAAATTAGAGAGCCAAAAGCACAGTTAGAACTCAAGCTGGCCACTTCTGTGAAAGACAATAAAAAGCATTTTTATAAATACATAAATGCTAAAAAGAGGGGCAAGAAGAACCTCCACTCGTTATTGGACCTAGAGGGAAATGTTGTAACTAAAGGTGAGGAATAGGCTGAGGTACTAAATACCTTCTTTGCCTCCATTTTCAATGGTAAGGCAGAAGGACTTCAGGAAAACTGGCTTCCTGAACTGGTAGATGGGGTCAGGGAGCAGTGAAGTTCCCCTGAAATCCATGAGGAAGTAATTAGGGACTTGCTGAACCACTTGGATACTCACAAGTCCATGGGACCAGATTGGATCTACCCTAGGGTGTTGAGAGAGCTGGCAGATGAGCTGGCCAAGCCTCTCTCCATCATTTTCCACGCGTCCTGGCTCACCAGAGAGGACCCAGACAACTGGAAGCTGGCCATAGTAATGCCCATCCACAAGAAGGGCCAGATGGATGAACCAGGAAACTACAGGCTTGTCAGCCTGACCTCAGTGCCAGGAAAAATTACAGAGCAGATCATCTTGGGGGCAATCACTGCACACCTGAAGGATGGCCAAGGGATCAGGTTGAGCCAACATGGATTTAGGAAGGGTAGGTCCTGCCTGACCAACCTGATCTCCTTCTATGATCAGGTGACCTGCCTGGTGGATGTGGGGAAGGCTGTGGATGTAGTCTACCTGGACTTCAGCAAGACCTTTGGCACCGTCCCCCACAGCAAATTCCTGGCCAAGCTGTCAGCCCATGGCTTGGACAGCAGCACTCTGTGCTGGGTTAGGAACTGGCTGGAGGGCTGAGCCCAGAGAGTGGTGGTGAATGGTGCCACATCCAGCTGGAGGCCAGTCACTAGTGGTGTCCCCCAGGGATCAGTGCTGGGCCCCATCGTATTCAATATCTTTACTGATGATCTGGATGAAGGGATTGAGTCCATCATCAGTAAATTTGCCGATGACAGCATGTTGGGAGCAGGTGTTGATCAGTTAGAGGGTAGGAAGGCTCTCCAGAGGGGGCTGGACAGATGGGCAGAGTCCAACATGATGACATTCAACAAGTCCAAGTGCCGGGTGCTGCACTTTGGCCACAACAACCCCATGCAGTGCTACAGGCTGGGGTCAGAGTGGCTGGAGAGCAGCCAGACACAAAGGGACCTGGAGGTGCTGATTGACAGCCAGCTGAATATGAGCCAGCAGCGTGCCCAGGTGGCCAAGAAGGCCAATGGCATCCTGGCCTGCATCAGAAATAGTGTGGCCAGCAGGAGCAGGGAAGTCATTGTGCCCCTGTACTCAGCACTGGCTAGGTCACACCTTGAGTCCTGTGTCCAGTTCTTGGACCCTCAATTTAAGAAGGACATGGAGACTCTTGAACATGTCCAGAGCAACGAGGCTGGTGAGAGGCCTTGAGCACAAGCCCTATGAGGAGAGGCTGATGGAGCTAGGATTGTTTAGCCTGAAGAAGAGGAGGCTCAGGGGAGACTTTATTGCTGTCTACAGCTAGCTGAAGGGAGGTTGTAGCCAGCAGGGGGCTGGTCTCTTCTCCCAGGCAACCAGCACCAGAACAAGAGGACGCAGTCTCAAGCTGCACCAGGGGAAGTTTAGGCTCTAGGTGAGGAGAAAGTTCTTCAAAGAATTTTTAGCCATAGGAATGTGCTGCCCAGGGAGGTGGTGGAGTCACCGTCCCTGGAGGTGTTCCAAAGGGGATTGGATGTGGCACTTGGTACTATGCTTTAATAATCATGAGGTGTTGGGTGACAGGTTGGACTTGATGATCTTTGAGGTCTTTTCCAACCTTACTGATTCTATGGTTCTATACAGAGGTCCAGAGAAGAGAACAGGTCTAGAAAGCTTCAGATCAAGATTTTGTAAGTTTGTGGATGCGATAACTTTTATTTATTTATTTAGAATCATGTATCTGAGTCCCTTAGTGAGCTTCGTAGACTTCACATGCATATCAGAGCTTTCCAGGATTACATCTGTCATAACTAAAAGAACAACTGTTACATTCATCTGACTAGCTCAAACTTTCTTGTGCAGCTCAATTGCACATCTCTGCATATGATGCCAGTGTCTTCTGCTGCCTAACACTTTCAGGAAACTGAAAATCTGACACTCCCACTGCAAATACCTTCAATAACTACTAACACACCCACTTTCAACCTCCTTCTCAGCTTGCAGGCTTGAATGTTTCATGTCTCTCTTCCCTGCATGCTCTGATTAGTGTTATAACCAGTCTTGCTTTACTATTGTGTAGCTGGTACCTTTCTGTATCACCCTGACTTATGGTTTGACACAGGTTTTCCCCCAATTACATCAGCATCTTTCCCTCAGTTTCTCACCAGTATTTCTTTTCCTGTCACTCTGTCCTAGTGCTCAGATCTTTTGATTCTCCTGAATTTCAGACATGTTACCCCACTCACCTGCCATGCTCTACTCCTTTTGAAGCTGCCACGAATAATAATTTTGGCTAATCAACAGGGGATTTGACAAAATCTAAGATACACAGAGACGTCCATGATCTCCAGGCTCTGGAGGGAAATACGTGTCATCTAGTCCATGCTTTTGTGCCTTCCTGTCCAGCTGTATTCTGTGTTACTATTGCCTGTTTCCCACACATGTATCTGGGTACTTATCTCAACCTGGCTGCCCCACCTCTGCATTGCAGTCTCCTCTAGCTCATGCTTCTCCTTGTAGTCTCAAAACTTCTTTCCCTGCTCTCTGAAGCTGTGCTTTTCACTTGCTTTTTCAGCTGCTCCACATCATCTTCTCAGTCCCCCTTTCCTTATTCTCCCTGGGCTTCCTGCAGTCCAAGCTTCCTACAAACATCTCCCCTTGCTTGCTCTGCAACAGCTTCATCCAGAGCCCTCTTCCTCCCCTGCCTAAACCCTACAGGACAGCAGGAAGAAGAAAAGATGCTCTTCACTGCAGCATCTAGTTAGGAGGGGAGCAGGCATCCCAGAAGAGTCATCTCAGTGAAAGGGTAAGATGCTCTCAGCTGGAGCCTGACCTGTGTGCAAAGACCCATCAGAGACTTTTACCCCTAGGAAACCTCTACTCATGTGCAAACTACAAATTGCCAACTTGGCTAGATTTAGACAGGTTTTCAATAGGGCGGGAAGAGGCAATTTTCCTCTGCATATCCCCTTTCCTGCTCCTCTCCTTTCAATCTGTCACAAATGGGTGATTTATATCACTTAAAGAACTATTGTCAAAGGTGTTATCAAGGTATGAAAATTGCTCTTACGGTAGATGGTATGCTGCAGAATGTACTATGCTTGCTCTATTGATTAGGATAAATAAAAGTGAGTCTTCTTCTGGCAAGTTGAGATTGTTGAGGTGTGAACTGACCTTTTTTCACAATAACAATTACTCATTTGAGAAGGATAAGCAATCCTTTGATGGTTAAGCTGATCTCCAGGGGAGGTGTGATGGTATCATTGCTGGTATTGTTCCCAGAAAATGAAAAAATGCAAGTCTCAGGGAGCTGACTATCCCTCAGTTACTCAACTAGTTTAACTTCTTGGATTGAAAACAAAAGCCCCTTTTGTCACTCAGACTTTCTCTGTTCTATCTTTTTAACATCAAATTACAAGATCATCTGAAAGAATAAATATGAAGATAAGCAAGCTGCCCATCCTAAAAACACCTGTGGAGCATCTGTAATTACAGTCTGAGGACTCTGCAGGAGACTTGGGAGCACAGTTACTGCAAAGTCATTGGCCTATAGCATTTTCAATTAAAGCTTGTCAGGTCCAATGAGACTGTGCTCAGATGGATAGGGAATTACTCGCTGTGTTCTTCTGAATAGAATAGTCCTATCATTTTACATTCTGGCATGGAACAGACATGAGATCTGAGCGAATCCCATCAGAAAGCATGACACAGAGTCTCAAAGTGATGGAAAATACATTTCTGAGTCTTCAGGATTACAAGATAAGTTTCTAAGATGGAAAATCACAGCTCATTAAGAGGAATAAAATACAAGTAATGATGCAGGAGACAGAGAGGTCTGCAATGGATACACATTGATTTATATTGGGGCACTTGAGGAAATCACAACAGGATGGGGGACACAGTTTAGGTGAGTAAGCCTGAAAAGAATAAGGTCTGTAAGAATTTAGCTACCTGAAACCAATAAAAGGAGAGCTGTGCATATATAATGTAACTGTGTTTTAAAGGACCACAAAAGCAGGCGAAGAGAAATAAGTCCACTTGTGACACTTGGAGAATAAAAAATCTGAGGCAACCTAGAAGTCCACTGACCAGGCATAAATGCCAGACTGAAGCAGCATGAGTTATGCACTAACATAAGGAGAAAGGTCGCACAAGAGCACAACCTGTTCCTGAAAGGCCAGAACATAACCTTTAACAGGAAAAGATGCCAGAGGTGCTTACTGTATATGACCTGGAGGTCTATCTGAAAGCCAAAAAGAAAATTAGCAGGTTTAATGTCTAAGCCTTCAAAGTGCTGCATATATTACAGAGGATTTCAAGTACTACTGTGCCACTTAATCATAACACATTCTTTCTCCCAAGTTACCCAAAAATTAATGGGAAGTGGTGGATGCTGATAAATAAGCATCATGTACATAAACCATCCAGAGCTAGAAATGCCGAGTTCAGCTACCAACAGTACAGAGACACACAGGCTGCTAAACCAAACATTTCATTTTCATTAGGACAGGCTTGCTAGCTGAAAGTGATTACAAGAATGGTAAGCCATATAGGTTCAATTATTTACTTATTAAAAGGACACTAAGTCTTGGTGCTATCACATACACATTTCATATAATTATTGGTGCTTGGACAATTTAGTTACAACCTTGGCTAGTAAATGAACTAGGGCTAAGCCATCAAAACTGAACTTAACTAGCTACAACTTTGATTTGTTCAGACTGAGCATAGCAAAACTTTTGTGCAGGTCAACTCGCACACTGCTAAATATCCTCTGATGGGAAGTTAGGGTGAGTAAATACTGTCTCCAGTGGGCAGTTCAGATGGAATTACACTTTGTGGTGGCTACTAGAAAAGGTTAATGTGATATGTATAAGGTATTGTCCAAAGAACTAGATAATCAAGCCTAGCACAGTTTTACTTACTGATACAGATTCTGCCATTAAAGACAGCATATTGCATGACAGACAAACACAGATCATACCAGGAAACCACAAAATCTAGAGAGTAACAGAGTTCAGCAAAAAGATTACTAGGAACTAGTTAGAGAAAACTAGCAGACAGGTTCAAGCCCAGCAGCAAAGGGATTTAGAGCTTTGCGCAGTTGCTGAGCTGCCTTAGGCACATTGAAAGTTTGGCATATGAGAACCACAGAATCCTGCCTCCTGGCCAGCATGACAGAGAAACTGCATAACACATCTTACAGCTTTAGCAAAAGGGCACTAATTGACTATGAAGGGTTTACAGCAGCTGTTGTTTGAGGTGTTGCCACAGAGTGATAGCAGTGAAAGCAGAAAAGGCAGAGACAAGTCCCACAATAACAGCTACTTCACATCCAGTAGGAAACTGGGATGAAGACGTACATATTTAAAAGAATAGAAGACCTGACACAACATCTTAGGAAAAGCCACATCACAAGTATCATCTACAAGTTGGGACCAAGTGGCTACTGCACGTCAGCAAATGCTTGCGCAGAGATTTCAAAATAACACAGATATCAGAGAAGTCAGCAAAGACTTCAAAATACAAGAGCTAAGCAGAGTAAGCCAGTTTGTTAAAACAGTAAAATTTCCACCTATAACGAAGCACCTCTGTAAATAGATTTTCCAACTAAAGAGATAATTAGGGAAACACAATGCAGACACTATCATACCTGATTTCAAACATCAGTCATGTAGATGTCTTCCACCCAGACTGGTTATGCTAAGCTCCTTTTATAGCTGGTGGAAAGAACAGGCATGATTCCTCTCATTTGTTTGAGATGCCTGCTTTGGAATGACTTGGCTTATGCTCTACTACTACTTCTTTCCCTCCATTTTCTAAGAAGAGAGTTTCAGTGATTAGCTCAGATAGAGACATCTGCATGTGGCCTCATAAATCCCAGCCAGGGAGTCATCCTGTGTTTTAGCTCCCATTAAGCACAATGCAGGAGGTTGATTGCAATTTTCATACATGGAAGGCATTTTTTTTTCCCCAGACAGTGAAAGTGGCACACAACTATGTGAGGATCTTGCAGTCAAGAGGGCTGTCTTTGGGGTTGATTTACAATTATTGGATTGACTTTTAGTGAACTTCTTCATTCAAAATGGTCCAGAGGAAATAACTCAATCAGCAGACTAAAATTTTAATCATAATTTTTGCCGTGAATTAAAATGGTTAAGAGCTACACTAACTCTGTCTTTAACAGAAGTTGTAACTCTTTCCATCTGCCTTCTTTTTACACGCTTTGTGCGCCAATGTCATCTGATGGATAATGACTTGCCGCAGAGGGTGGAGAGCAAATTCCCTCTTGGCAACACTGGTACCCAGTGAAACCTGCATGGGACAACCCTGCTGGATAGTTTAGGATACCATGGGAAAAATATTTGGCTTCAGCATTAACCAATTATTTTTTACTGCAGTAGGATGTCTAATTTTCCTTTCCCTATCAGACTTTCAACTGTACAATATTAATGTAACAGTGAAGCAACAATAACAGAAACTGGAGTTACATTAACTTTAAAAAGCAGGGATGATGATTACAACTTAACAGGCTTTTAAAGCACCCACACAAAGTTCAAGTGTTCATAAAGGAAGTGATGTGAGGTCAAGTTACATTTATATTTCAAGTTATATATTTTTAAAATATAGCAGTCTGATAAACCTTGAGCTAATACTCAAGGACAAAGTTGGTACTGAGTTACTGCACGTTTCAATGAGGAATTAAATATTAATCTAGAAGGCTACTGGTAGTTTCTTCCAGGTCCTGCCATCACTGAATCTTGCAGTGACAGTGCTGAGAGCCAGACCCCACACCCTCTGCTCCCAGACCTCCTGTTAATTTCAAATGGGATCATCCCTCTGTAGAGACTGGACAAAAAAAATGTAGGTCATATGCCTTGCAGCATTAGAAACAGTTATCAAAACCTGGAAGTTGCTAAGTCTGAGAGGTTTACCTTTAGAGTTCAAATTCAAATCTCCCTTTATAAATATAGTCAATATGCTGGGGTTTTCATATCCTAAGGAGAAACTTGATGCAACATGAGGCATGCAATATTTTACGAGGCATGCTTAACCTCCTAAAGCGTGTCATGAAAAGATTAAGAGGCGGTGTTATTGCTTGCAAAATCACCTGCTATTTCCGGGAAACAGTCATTTACTGGACCTGTCCTTGTCACTGGCATAAGTATAATGCTTTTAATAATCTCCTATTCCTTAAGTGATGTGTTTGAATCAAAATGATGAATATGCTATAGCTGGCAGAATTTTTAAAGATCTGCTCATTTCTATCTTGTTCTTCTGGTGCCATCTAGAGGGTTTTTTTTTCCTTAGTTCTACAAATAGCAAAATACTGTGCCTTATTATATTTCAAAAGTTTCCTTTAAAAACTCTTTTCATTAACATCATATAGGGGGATATTATCACTGAATTTCTGTCTCCCTACAAGAACAGATTAATGAAGTGTGAACAAGATTTTGAGCTCTGGGATGCAACTGAACGTTATGGGCTGGGGAAAGTTTTACAGTAGCAGCAAATATTGTCATAAAAACATTATATTTTCCTCATAAAAAAGCACCTCTGAACTGGCCTTAGGATAAACTTTCATAGAGCTTGTTTTCAAGAGAATAGACAATAACTTATCAAAGCTAATGCAAAGGAAGCACATGCTTGCCAGCCTCGCAGCAGAATGCCAACATGACAGACACAGCTACAACTCTGGCCTATCAGCACAACTGGCTGACATCTTCCTCCCATGACAAGTCAATGATGCTCCATTTCACACTAGCACCGCCTAGAAAAGTGCAACATGAAATTCAGACAACCCAAAACTCACAAGTGTGATAGAAAATCATTCTAATAGAAGCATTTCTTCCTAAATATAGAAATAGTTAATCCACTGTAACAGGACTCTAGTTTTGTAAAAATAACAGATTAAATTTACACCCAGTACTCAATCTCCCTTGACTTCAGCATGGGGAGACTAATTCAGTATCAGACCTTCTCCACCAAATCTTTCTTACTCCCTTTCAAAACATTTATTAATTAAACTAATGCTGATGCTACTTTTGTGAAAGGTCTGGGCAGATGCTAATATGCCTCACCAAGTATTCTAACTGAACTGAATAGCAGAGAATACTATTTAACTGCATAATATCCAACATCCAATTCTATTTGCCCTCTGGGCAGCTGGCTGCACAGTCACTCTGAAAAGATAGTCTTTTCAGTCAACCCAATTCATTTCCTAGCACTGATAACAAGATTTCTAAATGCGTATAAAAGAATCGAAGGTACACTGAGCACTGGGAAATGTGAAACGGCTTATAGGAAGTCCTTAGTCTTCTGAATATGATGTTCCTGTGAATGATAATTTCTGTACTTCAGCAGAGGATTAACTGTCATAATAAATTATTTCTGTTTGCCTGGAAGGAAATAAGTGAAGCTTGCTTAACTAAGACAGCCAGCTAAAGGTACAACCAAGATGAGACTAACCTTGTCTCCTGTACCCAAGGATACCTCTGAAAAGCTGCCATAACATGCAATAATTTGACAGTATCAGCTAAAATTAACCTGTGGACTGTAGAAGGAAATAAGAATAATATTAAATTCTTGCTGATACTCACTTTGTATGCTATGGAGACTAGCTCTGATGCTTCATAAACCTGCTATAGAAAGATTTTGAAAGCCTTAAAGGTCTTTCATAAGAAATTAGAATAGGAAAAAAGAAAAGGGTTGAGGCTCTTTTGTTTGGTTTTGGGATTGCTTTTGGTTTGCTTGGTGGTATTTGTTTTTTTGAGAGAGAGGCTTGGTGAAGTAGTTGTGAAGACAGATTTGTATGAAAAAAAATTCTTTGTTTTAATAGATATTTGGAAGATAGATTCTTGTGTTCCTTTCTGCCCTTAAATTTTGTAATCAAACTACCTCACAGAAATACCATATTCTTGAGTCTTTAATCCCTTCAGACATTTTAACCCAATGACCAGAGAGAGAACGTAGTTCCATAGCCACAAGAATTTTGCATCATTCTGCAATGTGATTCCTGGCTGTTTGTACTGTACTTAAACAGAAACTCACTGTTCATTTAAAAATCAAAGCATCTTTTATTAAAATGAGATTAAAGACTACTTCCTTTACAGATCTAGCCCTGTTGGTTTTTATCAAAGCTACTCAGATATCAATGAGTAGTAAAGATGGCTTGCAGTCCTTACTTGAGAAGTCTGAAACTATAATTAAGCCATCTTCATCTGTTCTTAAATAGTTTACAGTTCCACATCCCCAATTCCTCCTTCAGTACCGAAATCCAAGATAAAGTACAAGACAGAAACAAACCCTCTCAAATCTAGCACTTCACATACTCAAAATGGGTGGGATACCCAGGTCTAGTCTCTTTTTCAGTATTTTTTTGTGTAGACAGGTGAAGTAAAAAGGACAAGCAAAAGTACTTCCAAATACAGGGAAGACAGAGAATTAGTATACTCCCTTGGTGGTCAGAAATACAAGCTCAAATCCCTGTGGATGGAAAGGAGGGGGAAGGGGAAAGCTGCTCTCCTGTCTCACAGATGAGTGCTTCAACCTACTATATCTGACAGCTTGTAAATTGGCTTCTCATTTCCTATGCTTTTCATCTGTCTCAAAAATAAATCACTTTTTTAATCAAGTAAAGTATTTGTTTGCCAGACAAAACAATGGAAGGTTTATAACACATAGATGGGGGGTAGGGTGGGGGGAAGGAAAAAACCCATGGCATTAAATTTATTTAGAAACTGTTCATACTCTTGGTTTGCCACTCCTCCCTCCCCCCCCCCTTTTTTTTTTAAGTTTGTTTGCATGAGGAAAAAAAACTACAAACAAACCAACCCCACCAAAAAGAAAACAAACCACAACAAGCAGCAACTACAACAGCAAAATGTAAAACACACACACACAAATTAAAAACCACCCCAAACAACACGACCACAAAACCCCTCCAGAGCAATTATATCCATATTTTCCATATTGAAGTTGAGAGGCTGCTAGCACCTCACCTCTGGCTTTCAGCCTTGACCCCAAATACAGGTTAAAAGTCTGATACTGAGACCCAGTTCTCCAGGCTTCCCCTGATCCAAGCTCCCATGTCTCCCACAATGTTCCCTTTTCCTTGCATTTGTTCCAGAGACTAGGAGAGGTCACAACAGAGGAGATTTGCACCTAGGATGTTTGTATTAACAGTGTTACTTATCATTAACATTCTTTGCTGGAATCTTCTTAAATTCCAGTGGTTCACTTAGGTTGATAAGTAGACATTTGTTGAACAGAGAACCTGATCTGAAGACACCAGCATTACAAACATCCAGTCATATGTTATATGACAGATACATGAGTCCCTGAATGTTTCATGCTAAGCACATACTGAAATCTTTGCCTAGCAGGACATATCTTCACTCAGAGAAGAGCTCTGATGTTCACTGGATAAAGGAAACTCAATGACATAATTATCCTAAGCAACTGAATTGTGGGTATGCCTTTTGGAACCAGTTTAGGCTTATATCTCAACCCGTATTACAAAGAGTAAAATTAATGCCACAAGCACCAACCAGTGACTGTGATTAACCATAATTTGCATTCTTTATTGAAAGTCAATAGTCTGCATGTTACCAGCTGTGAAATTTCGCAATAAGCAATAATTAAACAATGAAAGAGAGCAAACAGAACTAGTTAGGTGTGAGTTGCAGCAGTGAAAAGCAAAGGTGACTTTTAGAGTTTTATTAGCATGAAAAACAAAATAGAAGCATGTGACTTATGCTTTAATGAGTAAACATCGAACATCTGTAAAGTCCACTAAAGATGAAAACACACTGTAAAACAAGAGTATCACTACTAAATAGAGACTATCCACTAGGCCTTCATGGGATCAGAGGTTTTAAAGACAAAGTGACTTTGTGGAACAAAGCAGGAACCCTCTCTGAATATGTACCTAATTGCAGTTCACCACCTTCACTGACAGGACATTCACTCTCTGATGGTGTGGTAAGGTCTTTTTTTCTAGACAGCTGGGGAATGGATGCTTACAGTTGGATTGTGCATCTTGCCCTTGCAGAGGGGAACCTCTGGCAGACTTTTAGCTTTTTGCTATTTACAGGTCCCAGCCTATTACATTTATTCAAAATGGGACTGATACAGATGTAGACAGCACCATAACACATCTATTTCCCTAAAGAAAAAAATCCTATAGACTGTTTCTCTTTGGACCATACCAATTAGTTACTTGTGGGAATATCTCAGCTACAGCTCATGTATTATGTTTTGTTAGTCAAACATTGTCAATCTTTAATTATTGGATTTTGCCTGGCCCTAAGGTTTGAGGACTTCTTCTGATGGTGGTATTGGCTTGGGTTTAGCAAGCTGGCCAGGCTTAATTTCAGGCATTTTTTCACCATGCCTGTACACGCTTACAGTGACATCCACTGTTTCCCCTCCATACTTGTTCTTGACATGGATACTGTATTTGCCTGAGTCATCTGAGGTTACTCCCTTGATTGTTAAACTGGCATATTTCCCTTGTTGCAGTGAAACTGCATAGTGCTCATTAAGTTCAAAGGCCTTGTCATTCTTGAACCAAACCACTTCAGGGTCAGGATTTCCAAATACAGTACAGGTCAGATTCAGCGTCTGAGGGAGGAAAACAGAAGTCAGTTTAAGGATCAGATTTAACCTAATACATTCTCAGTATTTCTTTCAGGCACTTCTTATTCCTAGTTAATGAAAATAAAGCAGGTAACATGTTCTTGAGGTCTGAAAAGTAGAGTTCCTAGTATTTTATTTTTCTTTGATTCATTCTTTCCACCATATTACTGGGGACTGGGATTTAGTAACAGTCTCAGAGTAACTGTGTCTGTAGATGGTAAGCTGGACTGTCATTTCAGTCCTGCCTGCAGAAGAATACTGACAACCTATTAGTCTGACATGAGGTTCAGGTAATGATAGGACTAAAAACATCCTTGAAGTTTCCCTGTACACAGCAGGGAGGAGAGCTGAACAAATCTTTTCTGACTAAGGCCTCCTGAGGTTATTACTTAAGATGATAGAATGAAACTAAGAAACAAAATGTTTAGAGTACATAACACAAATCACTGGACATTGATTCCAGGTGCTGCTGATGAGTAAAATGGAAACATTTACCAAATAATACATAAGTGTTATAAAAGTGTATGTTGAATGTATAGTGTCTTCAGACAATAACTGAAACGACCTCCTGGCAGTTGAGATATTTTCCCAAGGACTGAACTGAAATTGAAAAAGCCTCTAAAATTTCCACATTTGCTCTTCTAATTTTTTAATATAGGTACTGCTGAACCTCATTTGATCACCATATGTATGTAAACTTCAGGTATTTAGGTATAGTGATAATAGAATAGATGAAGGAATCGTTTAAGAAATATCATTGATTAGTGTCTACTTTGTCCACATTTGCTTCCTTATATTCCCCTCTCCTTCACATTTGCTTTCATATTTCTCCAAATCCTGACCCAGAATAGAGCAGAGAAAGTGCTTCCATGTCCACTCATGCACATTTCTATGAAATCTCTTTTCCTGAATTACAATGACTCTGTGACACTTAATCACAGATCTGTAGAGGCTGGAAGAGACCTTTGAGATCAAAGTCTAACTGCTCACCTTGAGCTTGCAGTCCCACTACTACTGCTAAACCACTATCATGAAACCATGTAATACAAGCCAGAGGAAATAATAAAACTGGGAGAAATTTTAAGTGCCATATGTTCATTAATAGAGCCATTTACATGCTACAGTAACTACAAAGTCAGAGAGGAAAGTTGAAGGAAGACTTACATGCTGAGTACAACCTAGTGACAGTCTAAGTGATTGGGCACTCTTAAAGAAGTGACATCATGTAGGACATAGGAGCTAGTCTTACTATAAAAATATTTAAATGAGTAAAAGAGGCAAACTAAAAATTTTGGAAGTTAAACTGGTATCTTAAGTGTGGATTTAAATCTGCTGTTTCCATAACTCAAGCAACATTTCATGACTATTGCCCTCAAAAGTGACCTCATTTAAGAGCAATTAATAATTAATTCATTATAATTCATAATTATTTAATCATTTACTATTAAAAAACACACCAGAGAATAGATATATTCCAGTCATTTTCAGTCACTTGGTGCCTGTTCTAATGTATTAAAATATAGATGTGAAAAATTATTTATACTCTATTAAAACACACTAGTAAAGCTTTGCCTTGTCCACATATTTGTGTAGCAGTACTATTCCACTGAATGAGAAAAAACTATGCTCTTTGTGCCATTACTTCTCACAATGGTACTTACACAACCCATGAATGGTACTGGATCATATTTAATTTAGAGGTGATTTTACAGTTTCTCTTCCTTGTGATCCATTTTGGTTTGCCTGATTTCAGGAATCAGAGATTTTCTCTTCACATGTTCAGTTATATAATTCTCACACAAATAGGGTCTCCTGTGAATCTTTTTACTTCTGGAAACAGTGCATATTATTTCCTTAATTCAAGGTTGTAGCTTTTAGGATGTGATTGTATGAGGAAACTACAGCTAGGCTGTGCACACAGTCAGACATGACTTCACCAAGCTGTTTCCTTACAGTTAGACTGTTTTAAGATGCTGGTTGTAGAGTGGCTTACACCTAGCCTCCTAAAATAGTAGCTTTCCTGCTGTGAGGTGACTCGGACTGCCACAGTAAGAAAAGCACCTCATATGAACACCCATTATGGACAAAGAAATATGAATCAAGATGAGAATCATCTTAGGTCCAGATCTGTGTAGCTTTCAGCATCCATTTCAAGGACTAAACATTTGCTAAGGAGACAGCTCCTGGATATCCAGGAAGTGGGCAACACAAAGTTGGAAGAGTTGTGTGCAACCTCTTACTCTGATGATGAAAAAAATAAAAGACTGTTTCCATACAGAGCAACACAGCTGTAGCCTCTAAAGGTGCACTTTATGTAAGAGACATTAACAGCCTGATCAAAATGTTCTTCCCAGCCAGCAGATGGCCCAAGTAACACTGGCTCATGAGTTGATCTGTTATAGTCAGTCAAAATGAAAGTCCACTTTGCTTTTTTTAAAGGACAAAGGCAATGGCTTAGGAAGGCCTACAAAAACACAGGGGATGAATTGTGTGACTCTTCCCAGTAGAGCTTCCTGCTTTCCAATTTGGTGACTATTAAACTGGTTATATGAACAATTTTTATTTGTAACATTGTATTGCATAGTCCTTGTTGGGCTTCCTTTCATGGTAGTGCCTATTTTCTTTTTTTTGGAATAAGGCACAAATTAATACGAACCACTCAAAAAATACTTCTAATGACCATGTAATTAGGTATTCCATAGTTGTTCTGCTGTGAGAAGTGCTAGATAATAATTTCTGTGTAATTCATCTTCAGTGTGCACAATGCTGCAGATTTTATTTATTTTATTTTTACCCTTTTCTCTTTCAGCAAGTTTTCTTCCTATTCTGAAGCCCAAGTTCCTCCCCAAAGGGCAGGACAGGGCACTCGACAAAAGAGGATTTGCTGCAGAGGAAAGGGACAAGAACTTGCTGCCTGTGTGGGAAGGATGAAAAGGGTTCATCTTTCCTAGCCTAAAGGCTTGGACGTCTGGAATCTGGAAGTTACCCCCAGGATTAAAAGCCTGAATTGTAGTACTTCCTCAGCCCTGTAAGAACTAACAGCATCTCAGACTAACAGTGTTCTCCTCCTGTCTTAATATGCAGAAAGTCTGGGCTGAGGTTGCATACAATCCCACTCCGTTGTGACAAAAATTCCAATGAAGCACACCACTCAGATTCATGAAATTTCATCTCCACCACTGAAGCTGCTCTAGGAAGGGACTTGGCAAAGATTTACCAATGACAGCTTTGCATCTAGGTATTTATCACTGGCATTTAAAAAAAAAAATTAATAAAATGTATATTCACTGGCCTTCAATCTCCTTTAATTATATATTGTAATGGGGCTACCTTCCAATATACAGGAAAAGGAGAGAGTTTAGCTCCTTGGCCCAGGTAAGTTCTTAACCTTCCTTTAGTCTTACCAACCATAACTGTTTATGTCTGTCATGCTGGAGAATGAGACCTAATTTTTGGTTTTGTATATGCTGCCTCTTAGAGGGTAGCTGCTCCCTTCTACCTCTTCGGTTTCTTATATATGGCAGGTCTGGACTCCCTTGAACTCCTCTGCTCAGCACATGGCTGAAAGCCAGCCTGGATTTGACTACGCAGTTCACTCAGAGCCTCCACATACTCAGCACAAGATCAGCATCTCTCGAGGCTGAGCTTGCTTGCTAATATGCGAATCAGACCCTTCCTCCTCCAGCTGTATAGCCAGCTTATGGAAGCTGTGCTTACTTAGGGTTCATATGCATCTCAATTAAATGACTGTTATTAGGTGGCTTACATTACCTATCTTTTACTTTCAGCTTCTACAAAACCACCTGCATTCTCTCCCTTTTTGCCACCAAAGCAAATCTCCCGCCAGTCAGTACAACTCATTAAAAACACTATCCTTACCTTCCCGTCCATTATAGTAACAACATCAGGCAAACCTCCAATGACTTTACCACGATCTAGAAGTGAAAGAGAAACACATGGACCATTTGAAGTTTAGATCTCAAAATTACTCATTTATTTACAATCTTTTAACTTGGTTCCATATATATCACAGCCTCTGTTTGGACTTTTGTTTACAAAATTTGTAGTTCCTGGTTAATTAAATATAAAATATTTTTTGCAGGGGTGATATTTCACGTTATCTTTTTAATATACTTTATAGTCCTGTCAGGTTTTTTCAGCAGAGGTGATGCTACAGCATTCTGAACGAATACACACAGTTTTGAAGATACTGCTGGGTTTGGCAGTTTGTGCTCTGGGCACAGAGCAAAGCAAGGAAGATGCTTTTAGCAACTCAGTAGTATCTAAGAACAAAGAAAAATTCATTCTGCCACTCCCTTTGTTGGCAGAAACATCTTGTCATTATCAGGGGAATTAATATTGAAGTACCAGAATTCATATAGTAACAAACTTTCCCATTGTCTGTATCTAAGCAAGCACCAACAAGGTAGTTTTTTCACTTGATCAGTAAATCCCAATATTCAGCATCATTAGCAGCTTTAAGAGGCAGCATATGTCCTTTTATGATACTCAGAAGCTCACAACTTAAAACCTTTATCAACACAAGAAGGTAGAGCAGAGGCTTGCAAAATGTGTAAATTTATTTAATGGGTTTCCATTGGAATATAAAACTAAATAAAACCACAAATTAACATTATTATTGCAGTATTCTGTGTTAACATGGGATTTCTGCAGCCACAGAACCCTATCCAACATATCATTAGGGATATTTTACAGAGAACACTAGTCTACATTGTAGAAGACTTTTGATAAAATGTAAAATAAACTTACTTTTCTCAGCAAAAGCAGCTGCCCTAAAATTGTGGAGGAAGAGAAATATATAAAGTTATTATTGGTTTGGAGTTTTTTCCTATAAGTAAAGACACAGTTTTCAAGTGCTGTGACAACAAAATATGTAGCACTTACTTGAGTCTCTGGAATTCTGCATATGCGTCATCAAAAGCTGAAACATTCAAGAGAGTTGTCCATTAACAACTTGTACTTCAGGTTCAGTACAAACATTTAAAGACAGACACGTTAAAGCTCTTTTAAAACTGTTAACAGGCTTACACAGTACCAAAATATTATTCCAAATCCCTGAAACCCAACAGCACTGGTGGTGCCAGACACAAGACTAAAAAGATCAAGTAAACTGCAGCTGGTTCTGACCAAAGACTTTCTGGATTTACTGTCATTCCTCTGATTGTTGCCAGTAAATTCTATTTAATGCATAAAAAGTCACCCTTTACAAATATACCTTGCCCAGACAGATCAAGTGTGCGTTTGTAGGATTCCTTTTCACCAAGGATTTCAAAAGTGTAGTTCCCCTTATCTTTTTCAGTAGGTTCACGTATCTGCAGCCATGCAACATTCTCTCCACCTCCAATCTTCATCTTTTCACCAGAAGAAATCTTAGACTCTCTAAAAGAAAAAAAAAAACATATATATATAGCTGGAGCTTCCATTCCAAAGACATTTGTTTACCCTCTTCCTGTTCTCCTTTTCACAGTCATCTGTGTTTGTATCTATAGACACAGCTGTTTTATGACTTTAGACTTCTGTACACATCATACACACTAACCTTTTCTGAGGGGGTAAACACATTTATCTTTTGTTAACTTCAAAAAAATCAATTAAGAAAAAAAAAATTAAAGTTTTACATATCATTTATTGCTCTTGCATCAAGTCGAAATACATTTTTTTCTATTTTTCCCTCCTTTTTTCACAAACAAAACAAGAAGCCAATTTTTAAACAGCAGATAATTAATAAAGACGAGTTTAAAACCAGTGGCATTATATTGACTTATTGTCAATTCCTAAGCTAAGAATTTAAGAAATGCCCCACTGATCCAGAAACTTAGTTCTTCTGGTCCATATTCTGTCACGACAAGTAGAAATAGAAGTTACTTAATAAGGGCTTACAAACCAGACCACTATCAGTGGTTTAAGGAGAGATTTCCTCTTTCACTCATTAGCTAAATAAACATTGCTTTCCGTCCTTCCTCTCCAAGCATCTTAGCTGGAATTCTTAATTGATGAAGTGTGCATCAGCTTCTCTTTGATCAGTTATTTTATTTGCCCAGCCAAGGCTGATTTGGCTTCATAGCTAGAGAGTTACTTTGATGAGAAAAAGGAATTTTTTTACTATTTCCCTTTACAAAAGATAAAGGCATTGAGTTTAGCATACCAAATTAGCCACCTGGATAGAAACTACCACACATTAGAATATACTACCTATAGTATTCCCCAATAATTCAAAGACAGCTAGAAATCTACATGGTATGTTTCATGATGCACAGACAACAGTAAAAAAAAAAAAACACACACACAACAACAAAACAAACAAACAAAAACACAACACCACAAACCCAAAACCAAACAAAACAAAAAGCAAACCACCACAGCCATGGATCATCTAGCCTTTCCATTTTTCCAGTTTAAAATATATATATGCTACAACCTCATTTGAAAGAGCAGGGACATTTGAGATACTGGAGGAAGTTGGTTGGTTTAGTTCAATTTAGCTTTAACAACTCTGGCTCATAATCATTGCATTGACAGAAGAATTGAAATTTTATTTATCTGTGTTTAGTGATGTTGAAGATAATCAATATGGAAGAAATTCTGTAATCTGAAATATTAGTAGAAGAGGGAGTGTCTACATGAAACAAAAACACACACTGCTATTTCCATATAAGTCAACACACCATTATCTAATCTTATTTTTAGGAACTGGATGGTGGAATGGACTAAATCACATTTACAATTCAAATAGTTATATGCAGAGGCAAAAAAAATATAAAAAATTCCTTTGCCTTTTCATCATATTAGTAGCACATTTACTGAAAGAAGCAGAAGATACTGAATACAAAGTTTGAGTTACAAGTTTAGCTGCACACCCTTGTAGAATTTTTCTTGAGCTTCCTGAAACTAATGATCACTGACACTTCTTGGGTGGCTATCTTGACAGAAATCAAGGGCTAGACAGCATTGATAAATTAGAACATGCTGATAAACCAGTCCCTTCCTCTCCAAGACATGCTAGTTCGCTGTATGTCATCTTTGTAGACCAAGAAAGAATATGAAAGTTGAAACCACTTGAAGAGTTTTAAAATCCTTCCAAACCTTAACTACAGTTTCTAACAAATGAGTGCCTGACACAGCAAAGCATTTGAACACATATTTAGCTGTAAATACAGAGATTGAGTGTTTCCAAAGTAAAAGATTAATATTAAATATAATATGAGGGTGATAAACTACTGGGAACTTTAAAGTTCATTTTTTAGTTCTATTCTCAAAATATTCTGTGTCCTATTGAATATATTTTCAAAGAAAATGAACAGAAATAAAGTATTTTGGGTTACTTAGGACTGCATCTGTTTTTCTAAACTATAAACTATCCATTCTTATTAGAGGCTTTTATTAAAATGTGAAAGCAGATCCTTGGTGTTCACCCACTGCTGAAGGAGAATGTCATCCATTTAAAGAAAACAGCAGTCCTGAATAGAAAACTACACTTGAATGTTTTGCTGTCTTTGAATCAGCCAGATAATATAGTGAAAGACAAACAGGCTTGCCTTGAATAAGAGACCAGCATATTATAAGTTCATTTTCCTGGCTGTTACGGCCCTCCTGATAGGTATTGGGCCAGGTTGATAACATTTCTTTTACTGTATGCATTAGTGAAATGCAAATATGAAGTGCAGGAGAGAAATTCATTAATATCCAGTTAACAAACAAATGACAATAATAATAAACAGAAAATAATTTTAAAAATAACATTTTTAAAAAAATATTCTCATCTACCTGTGAAACCAGTTGACTTTCATTTCCTCATTGTAGTACTTCAAGAAACACTGGAGCCTTATTCCTTCCTCGGTGCAAAGGATCTTCAGTTCAGAGGCTGACTTACCTATGTAAAATAGAATATAAGGCAGTTGGACAAACAGGAACCTGTCAAATGGACTACTTTTATATCGGGGGGGGGGGGGGAGGATTTTTTTTTTTTTTTAATCTAACTTTGGATCAGGATTCTCAACTGCTACAGACAACTGCTTGTGTTTCTGATTTATATCTGGTTAAAGTTCAGTATGAGCTTAGAGTTTTGTTGTCTTGTGACTAGCAAGATCCAATGTGAAATAAGTAGTTAATGATGTAACTGCCATGAAACAGAAGTGCCACGATTCTAACTGTGCTAAAATTTTATTCTTGTGCAACCTCTGTTCTTTCAGTGAAATGATTTCCAATTTCTCACTGGGAGCAGGATCAGAATTTTGTTCTTACTGTACCAAGGTTCACTTGGGAAGCAGGAAGTATTGTCACAGTATGTAAACTGAACAAGCCAGGTGGAATGATACTTTGCTCTATTTCAATGCTGCCAGTTAGCAAGGTCACCTGCCTATTCAGAAACTTGATAATATGTCCATAGTAATGTAAGCATCATGATTCCCAGAGATTTCTCATTTAAAAGTTGTCTGCCTCAGGCTCAGATGACTTTAACATAAGAAAACACCTTACTTGAAAATCCAAGACATCATTTACTTACCACTGACTCCACTCAATGCCAGAATCATATCATCATACACTAAAGGAAAAAAAAAAAAAAAAAAGGAAACCATCACAACTCAATCATAATACAGCTGTCTTACGTTCACTCTAATTAAAACAGTATGGGAAATCTTCACATGCGGGGGGGCGGGCAGAAATCCACCACATTACAATTGCAACAGGTACGAGGAGTTTGTGCACAGTGTATGAATTCTGTGCTGTGTCACTGTATCTCAGCTGTTTGTGAAGTCAGCTGTCTGCTGTCAAACCTCTGTATCACTTAGGTCAAAAACAATGAAAGGTCATTAAAGTTAGATAGTTCGCATTGGAAGGAGAGTATAAAGAGAAATTATCACTTTCTATAGGTGAAAACAATTTTCACCTGCTCCCTACAGGATTGCATCCGACAAATGTAAACCCCTCCAACAGCAAGTGGAAGAAACCAGATGTCATACAAAGCTTTTCAAAATATCAGAGAAATGAGCTGGTTTGAGGAAGGGGAGAACCCTGGAGAAAAGAGCAGTAGGGAACTGTTGAATAACAAAAGAGTCCTATTCAGCATCACTGTGCAAGATGGAAAGAAAGAGAACGAAAGGACTCTGAAATTAGTCTGAAAAAAGCATATTCAAGGCTAAAGAATTTTTACAAATAGGGAACACAGTGAAATGTATGACTTTCAGAAAACACTAGTTTGTATGATTAGTCTGTATTGGCACATATTTTATCTCTGCTAAAATAAATCATGACTCACCTCTATAATCCTCTGCAAACTCCAGCATGCTTCACCTGGCTTGCTGATGTGAGAACAGGAATTACATACCATATACACTCTACATCACAGATATCTGGGAAAGCAGGGATATATAACCTATGCTGTCTAAACAAGATGTCTTTTTCTAAAAGAATTATGGTTAGAATTTATGAAGAAGAAAAATGCCTGAGGAACTACCCAGTAATGATACAGCCTTCTGAAGAAAACCACAGCTAAGAACTCAGTCTGATATTCATTTTTGACTCTTAGCTCAGATACTTGCCCAACTTGATTTTTTAGAAAAAGAAAAAAAAAAAAGGAAAAAAGTTGTGATCTTTGGTAAATTGAGTTAGTTTTTGTACATGCCTTTCTCCCTCTCTTAGGATCCAGCAAAAGCTATTCATTGAGTCAATTGACTACACACAGTTAATACAAATCCAGGTTCACTTTGGTGTAGTCAGTGGGACCTAAGCCAAGAAGCTCAGGAAAGATCTATTAAAGCTAAATAAAAATCATTTAGCTTGGCAACAGATCATTCAGACTCAGAAGCAAGCTACCTGTTTTTAGTGAGCAAATTTAAATACATATATAATTACAGTAACTCACTGTGACATCTCATAACATACCAAAACTTATTTAAATGCCTATGGTTGCTGCCTTTTAGATAAAATTCTCTTACCCTTATTTGTATTTGTCTTCATTTGAATGCAAGTGCACACTGAGCTTTAAGTAACCTGACTCATACAATCTGCACTCTCACAGGGCCCTGGTCATGCTCAACTTCTGTTCATCTTTTACATTTCAAGGCTGTCTCCATCATGTTGCAGATGCAGTGTTTAACACTTCATTTTTGTGGTTTTACTGGTTGACATTTTAAAACCCTCTAGACCCACCAGAATTGTACAGTGAAATGGCCATTTGGAGAATTCAGTGTCTATGTCCAGCATAGCACAGTCTTGCCATACCTGAAGTACAGTTTCTGGAATCTGGAAGGACACTGTCAAGCTATCCCTCACTTGAAAATTCATAGACTAAGTGAATTATATCTGTGTATATATCAAAAGACAGGAAGGGAGGAGGTGGTTAATGAGGATATGTGCGATCTGAGCATGGCAAAAAGGGTACAGAATAAGGGGCAGAGATTTCACTGGGTTTAGCTTCCTAGCAGCTTGTATGATGGTGTGTCTCGGACTTGTAACTAAGTGCTGAAAACACAGGGATGTTTCAGCTGTTATGCAGCAGTGCTTGCACAGTCTGAAGGTCTTTTAGTTTCTGCTCCTCAGACTGTCCCACAATCAGGTAAGCTAGGGGTGGATATTGTCTTGTGAGGTGACATAGCTGGGACAGCTGACCAAGAGGTATTCCATAAAACGTCAGGCTCAACAATAAAAGCTGGGGAAAGGAGGAAGGCAGGGAGGGGGATGGTGTGCGTTCAGAGATACAGTGTTTGTCTTCCCAAGCCACCATTAGGTGTGATGGAGTCCTGCTGTCCTGGGGAGTGATGAACACCTTCCTTCTGATGGGAAGCACTAAATTAATTCCTTATCAGAAATGCAGAGGACAAAAAAAAAATTTGCTAATTTGCAGGGATAGATCTTTGATACTTCTTGAGAACATGTAGAGATCATTATTTCAGAGTAAAACAAATACTACCTTTTCCTGATAATTCAAGAGTAGATACATCATGGCCTCTGTCATCCGATAGAGATGCCTTATAAACTCCTTCATCTTTGCGAGACAACTACAAGGAAAAAATGAGATGTTTACTGACAAACTTGATAAAAATACAACACTTGCACAACTTCTGCGTGATTTTGTAAATCAAACATACATAGTACCACAGTCCGGTTAAGTAATCTGACCGGAAATGAGGCAGAAACTATTATTGGCTTGCATTTTTATGGAGCTATTATTCTTAATCTTAAACATATTCAGATTTCAGTTCCAAAAAGACAAATAGGATTGATCCTGGTCACCAGAAATTAGAAGTAGAATAATGAGATATAAGAGAAGACAACTTCACCTGACAAACTTGAGAAATACAATTTCTCTCCAACAAAAAATGATTACTTTAAAACAACGCACAATATAGCAATAGATCTATATCCTTTACCTGTCCAAATATCAACTATTAGCTTTCATTCAAGCAGCAACTGTACTAAAATTATATCTACACTAGGAAAACAAATTCATAACCCTTGGAGAGCTTGCATTCTAAAACCTAACACAATATTGCATTAAAGGCAGTAAAGGTTTGGTTGGGTTGTTTTGTGATTTGGGGTTTGTTTGCGAGGAGAGGGGTATTTTAATTGATTTTAATACCTGAATGAAAATACATACATTGTTATACATAGATTGCAGGTTATTTAATTGAGGTGTAGATTCATACACATCCACAAGCAATTAAATCATAGCAGAAACATCATATAATTAAACACAAGTAAGAAGAGCAATTTACAACATGCAGAAACCATCCCACCCCAAAATAGTCTGATCAAGAAAAATGAAGCCACTGGAAAGTCAGTGTCTTCTTGTAAGCAAAATGAAGGGAGGAATTTAGAAGAGTATTAAACCAATCAATAAAATAAATCAATTAAATTGAATGCACATTTTGATGAAAATAGAAAACCACAATCTGGAAAGGTTTTGGCACCTGGCAAAGGCAACAACAATGCAGGCTAGGGCTTCAGACACTTGATAGATTATCCTATTTGCATAAAGATAAATTTCAGTAGGTCAAGTTCCACAAACCTATTCATTTTAGGTGATAAAACTTAGACACTTGCAGAAATTAGGTGCTTGAACAAACTGAAAAATTAAGGAGCAATAAGAATGAACAAGACAGTTCACCTGAGGATGCTGATACACCTAAGCTTGAACTGTCTTGATAAAAATAGATGCCCCTTTACAAGCATTAGTCACTACTTAGTTGAAAGGCAGCAAACGTGCTTTTTTTCTTAAAACATTTCACAGAAATCAATATAGACAGTTTAGTGCACTGCCTGGCAAACAGAGTGTGACAAGCAGAAGCTGTCATTTCTAAGCAGTAGGTGACACTGTACCTTAGGAATACTGAGGTGACATTCTTCCTTGTGCAGATCAGGTGCCTCAATGTCAAGCCCAGAACCATCCTTATACCACTGGAAAATAGTCTCCTTCTTTGTGTTTGCAACCTGTACAACAGAATAACGACATGAGCTCAGCTACATCCTGAAGAAACTGGAGCCCCTATTACAAGAGGGATACAGACATGCTGGAATGTGTCCAGAGAAGGGCCACGAGGATGAGCAGAGGGCTGGAGCACCTCTCCTATGAGGACAGACTGAAGGAGTTGGGGCTGTTCAGCCTGGAGAAAAGAAGGCTCCGAGGTGACCTTATTGTGGCATTCCAGTATCTGAAGGGGGCCTACAAGAAGGCTGGGGAGGGACTTCTCAGGATCTCAGGTAGTGATAGGACTAGGGGGAAATGGAATGAAGCTGGAGGTGGGGAGATTCAAACGGGACGTGAGGAAGAAGTTCTTCACCCTGAGAGTGGTGAAGCCCTGGAATGGTTGTCCAGGGAGGTGGTTGAGGCCCCATCCCTGGAAGTGTTTAAGACCAGGCTGGATGAGGCTCTGGTCAGCCTGATCTAGTGTGAGGGGGGTTGGAACTAGATGATCTTTGTGGTCCCTTCCAACCCTGACTGATTCTATGATTCTGTGATCAGGCTGTAGGTATTAGCACAGGTACTTTCAACATAAGAAGTCCATTTTTTATAAGAAGTGTCAAATAAAACCAAGTAAAAACCAAATAAAAATTCAACCATATCCTACTAAGCAAATATTAGTCCTATGATATTTATTTGCATCAGAGCACTGATCAGAAGCATACAGCTTGCAGTGTTAGAACCCTGTCAAATTCTTAAAGTCAATCTCTTTTCAATCTCTTCCCTCAAAGAGTTTTGCACCCTTGCTATGTGTTGGCAGTTTGACTAGAAATACCTGTGGGAGGCATCTTTGAAATTAGAGCTGCTAAGCTCTCTAACTATTTGTGTTTGTCATGTGTCTCTGGAGAATTGTAACATGGATATTATGCCCCATTTTGGAGATACTTCATCCAATGAGCAATAGCTTGCAGGGCTAAACTGCAGACAGCTAGTGAAATTACTGTTCTGGAAGCATGTGAGTCTTCCAAAATGCAAGGTCACTAGTGTCTTTTTTCCCCTCTCCCCCCCTCATATTGTGTCCTATGAGACATACAAAAACTTGAGAAATCCTACAAATTTCAGTCCCTCCCAACAAAATGAGGCTTAACAACTTAGTGCAAATACAGAGAAGTTACTTGAAAGCCAGAATTTTGCTGTAGCAGCAGCAGCTCACCTAAGCAATGCATAAACAGACTACAGCTATACCTCAGGTACGGCTACAATTTTGAGATATAAATTGTGTATCTGTGATGCTTAAAATAGAGCTGGATGAATGACCTCAGACTCTGAATTTCAAAAGAGCTAAAAGCACTTTTTAAAAACCCTGGCAATATATTTTAATTTTCTCTCTTTCAGAAACACTGGCATTGATTTGACATCACCATCCCCATAAACCCTTCTGAAAGTACAAAAATACCATCTTATTTTCCTGCACAGCCTGAATTCCCAATAAGCATGGCTTTGGTAGGAGGACAGAACCGGTAGGACATTTTTCACTCCCTAGGCAGTTGCTTTAAAAAGTATCCTTAAAGAAAAAAAAAAAATTAAAAATATATGGATTGAAGGCAGCTGTGACCATTTTAGGCTGTGCCTTTAGGAAAGGGACAGTTGTTGGAACACCCTGGCTGAACGTTTTGGGAATAATAACAAAACCAAGATATTCTAAATGAATTTCATTGGTAGAATGCAACTTTAAGTTTTAGTTCTGTTTGAATTTCAGTTCAGTTCTGTCTGTTCCTGCTGGCCTGTCTGTTTCTGTCTCTCTCTGAGCAACAGCTGCTGGATGGAGTCGACCTTGAATTAACTGAGATAACCAGATAAGAAAACTAATTCTTGCATACACTTTGAGCTAACAGAATTTCCTCCTTAATAATTACCTTTTCTCTCTCTAACCCCTTTTTGGGAAAAAAGGGAGGTAAGGGGAGAGAGGGGAGTACAAGAGGGGGGACCCTCCTGGCTGGAGGAGGGAAAGGTCCTCTGTATTATGTTCTTTGCTGTATATTTCTGTATATCTTGTAAATACTGTATATTGTGTATATATATCCATCTGCATTTCATTCTGCTTGTAAATATAGCTCTTATTCATTTGCTTCTCTGACTGAGTTAGCTGTCAGATCTGCAATAGTCTTCATGCGGCTCGCTTGAAGGAAAAAGTAAGCCCCAGTTTCTGACCTTTTCATATTAGAGAAGTTATTCTGTAGATGAACAGTTCTAGGAAAGCTCTCTGTAAGGATGACCAGACAAATAGAAGGGCCTCCTACACAGATTACAGTACATGACTATAAAACCTGCCCAAATTAATCACATTTATCACTGCTTAATTACAGATTTCTGACAAAGCATTTGAGATCATAACCCAGCCCAAAGCAATGCCTTACTTGAGAACAGTGATCAGCCCCAATAAAGAGGCACAACCAGCACCCATAGATGATACTGGAGTTGCCAACAACCCTATACCTACCCGACCGGGGGGCCACCAGGCCCCCGGCCTTTGTCCCCACCCCAGTGTAAACCACAGGGACTCACCAATGATGAGAAGGGGATCCTTCAGCCCAGATGGGCTCAGCTTGGGGCTTCTGCCTTTCCTGGGAAGGATTAAAAAGGGGAGTGGGCAGGAAGGGCAAAGTGGCCACACCTGGGGTGGGAGGAGACTCTAACAGAGCCCAGGTGCTCTGCATTTGAAGGGGAAAAGGGGGCTGAAAAAGGGCAGATGTGGTGGGAATGGGGAGGTGGTGGTGAAAGAAGGGGATTTAAAAATAACTTTATTTTCCATAAATCTTCCGTTTGCTTTGATCCATGCAAAAACAACAAACCCATTGATACTTCATAAAACATAGCACCATGGTGGCTATTACAATGAAATCGGTCCATAATTATAATTTTGCTTGGTGGGAAAATCTGTGCTTTTCAGATCAAAATAACAAGTTTTAACAAACAAACAAAAAGTTCTCCAAGAGTGAATTTTCTGCCTGAATACCAGCAGAAAACACCAGGATGATGAAGGGACTGGAGCATATGCCCTGTGAGGAGAGGAGAGGCTGAGAGCCCTGGGGCTATTTGGCCTGGAGAAGAGAAAACTGAGAGGGGATTTAATAAATGTTTATAAATATCTGAGGGCTGGGTGTCAAGAGGGAGGGGACAGCCTCTGCTCAATTGCACCCTGTGATAGGACGAGGTGCAATGAATATAAACTACAGCACAGGAGGTTCCACATGCAATCCTGTTTTCCCTCATGTGACCATCCCATTCAGAAAAAAATGATACAGTTTATCTCTCTTGAGTCTCTGATGCACTGCTGGTCCTGTTTTTCTGGTTTAAGAGCTTGTGCACATGTTTTTCTGGGTAATAAATCATATCAAGAGGAGTGTGGCTAGCAGGTCGAGGGAGGTGATTCTCCCCCTCTACTCCACTCTGGTGAGACCCTACCTGGAGTACTGCATAGAGTTACAAAACCCTTATTACAAGAAGGATCTGGAGGTGCTGGAATGTGTCCAGAGAAGGGCCACGAGGATGAGCAGAGGGCTGGAGCACCTCTCCTATGGAGACAGACTGAAAGAGTTAGGGCTGTTCAGTCTGGAGAAGGCTCTGAGGAGAGCTTCTTGTGGCCTTCCAGTATCTGAAAGGGGCCTACAAGAAAGTGGGGGAGGGACTTTTTAGGGTGTCAGGTAGTGATAGGACTGGTATGGACCTGGATTATACGGTCAATCCTCTGCCCTACACAAGCTTCCAGTTGGCCTGTTTTTCTATCTTATTTCATATTATGGCCTTTGAAACAGTCAAAGTAAAAAGCCCTTTCTACAAGTAGTTCTTTCAAATGATCTCAGGCTCTTTCAAGCGTTAAAAAAAGTCCATAATTATTTTTGCACAGCAGCACTAAGCAAAGCCTAAAAGAGAGCTAGTGCAAGTGTTGTGATATGGGCTGCGAAATCAGATTGTTCCTTGGATGTTTGTTACCATAGAAATATCCCAGGGCAGCCACATGTCTAACTTGAATGTTAGGTGTCTGATGTTTGTAGAACTAATCCAGGCTTTTATTATTCAAACTCATCCTATTTACAAATAACAGTTAAACAGGCCTTAACAATAGTCCCATGTGAACCTAATGGCCAGTCACATACTAGCAGTAACAAGCTTTGTAAGGTCAATGGCATAGTTAAATTGATGAGTGTGCAAAGAGCCCACATCCTAGATCCCATTTACATAAAATGTTCTGACCTTACGAACAAAAAGTACCTGGTGAAAAGCAGATAATCAGATGCTCAGATTCAGTTTCAGTGGTATAAACAGGCTCGACAGCCAATGAAAAGAAGGGTAATTTCAGATTAATTTTTAGAGAATTAACACTACTATAAGTGGTTCAGCAACATTTAATTCCCCATGTAAATGAAAGGCTAAGCAGGGTTCATGCCTTCAGCAAATGCATGTTGAGACTATAAAGCACTCCAGCTATGCAGCTCAGCACCAACAAAGGTAACACATTAGCTAATGAGTGTTGAGCCCTAAAATGGGGGCACAGAGAAAGGCAGCCTCACCACCCAGGTCCGTTCTGCTGGGAATAAATTGAAGTTAAAGGTCTCCTAATTAGTGAGCAGGAAAAAAAAAGAAGGAAGAAAAATCCCACGAATGTGCATGCAAATTGCTCATAATTAATGATTCAAGTTAAAAAAAAAAAAAAGGCAAAAAAACTTATACAAAAGTGAAAATTAATACAAAAGTCTCCATATTACAGGAACAGGCAATGAAGAAGAATTTGCTGCCTGTTGAATTCAATTAACTTAGTTATTCAGACCTCTAATTAGTCACTCCAGAAGAGCAATAAAAATGAAAATATATCAGTTTAGGATGACATATAAAGATAATAATAGCAAAAGATATTCTGAATTCCATGAACATTAGCATTAGTTAAGATTCAAAAGTCATTAGCCAAATATAATAAAAATCATGTTTTATAATTTTAATTTTAGAAGTCTTTATTACATGTTTGGTTGCATTTGATTAAGTAACAGATGCTTTGGTAAAGGAAACTCCCAATGGGAGAATGATGAGGAAAGAGTTTGAACTGTGGATTTTGTGGCTATTTTTTGAGGAGGGAAGACTGACCTTTAAAGGATAAATATTTCAAATTATTTTTATGGCTCACAATTACAAGAAAGACTCACCTAGCACTTTTAGAAGTGTTCTGTAATTTTTTTGCTTGTTTGTTTTAATGAAGACTACTGCTGAAGTAGGTCAGAATTTTTTATTTTAAATATCTCTAAATAATAAAAGTTTTCATATGAAACATTAAATATTTAAAATATCAAAATATTTCCCCACTTTTTCCTACCTCAGTTGTTAGTCAATACATTCTAACAAATTATTTCAGGTATATTTCCTCACCTTACAAGCAAGTAAAACTTCACATTCCTCTGTAACTTTCCAGTACAAAAACTTCGAGAAGTGAGGACCTAAGAAACAAAAATATCTTCATGCACATGTTGTAGAATGAAGAGTATCAGACATTCAGTGAAAGAAAGAAACAAGATGACAATTAAAACATCCTTACACCAGAAAGAAGAGAGGGAAATCCTGAAATTACTCATGCATTAGAAAGAAAATCCTGCGGTGAATTTTAACTATATTGACCCAGGTGTCTACAGTACTGCTTTAGAAACCTGAGGCTCATCTCTCTTTGTTTGGGAAGTAAAGTAAAATTCCGAGATGTTAAATGGTGAAACAAGTTAGATTACTGAATATGTTTTATGCCAAATTGCCAGCTAAGCACAGGAAAGAAACAAAGTAGCTACAAACAAGTACACTAATCATGTATTTAATGCAAAGGGAACTGGAAAATAAACAGATGGACCAAGCACCTAATTAAATGTTCAAAGCAAATATCCCATGCCAGACATTATCTGTCCAAATTATATAACATTTAAAAATTTATTAAACATTATAAGCAGAACAAGAAATACTCTTTTTCCCCGCTGAGTTTCCAGTCCTGCAAATAGAATCACCAAATCTTTTTGCTTGGAAAAGTCCTTTAAGATCAAGTCCAACCATTATCTGGCTCTACCAAGTCAGGTGCTAAACCATGTCCTTCAGCCACAGCATCTCTGTGTCTTTAAAACACCTCCAGGAATGATGGTGTATATATCCTTAAGTAAAAATACTGGCATATATAGCATTTTTTAAGTTATTTTGGTAATTCAGGACAGTAGTTTTTTATGTTTTAATGTTTACAGGACTAGGCCCCATAACTGCAATATCCAGAACTAGAAGGTAACAAAGTTCCAGTCTTCCAGTTTCAACAACTGAAACATCTTATGAGTTTATTCTGTGAATGATATAATTTCTTTCCTAAATCTATGTTAACAAATCCACTCCTCTAGAAAACAGAACTATGTTACTTGTGTAGAGAATCTTACCCAAGCTATTTGGAATAAAGGGCTTTTTTATTATCAGTATTGCCTTTATCCTACAAGTCCCATGTTTCCCAAGTACACACTACAAACTAAAGATCAAATTCAATTTTTTTTTTTTGAGAATTTCACAGGGACAGAACTCTGAATTAGGTGTCTAACAGTAATTCTTACTTTCAGCTGTAAACAATATGGAGAAGTATAGAACTGTAGATAAACTGTGCAGCAGATGTACATTTTATTCTTGGAATTTTACCTGGACAGGAATCAGAGGACAAGCTTTTTAGCATTCCTTGTGTGGCACTATGCTGTCTACTCTTCTGTCAGTTGTATGGCAATTTATATGCTTAGAACTAAACCTGATGAAAAGTATTGTGTTATCAGAGCCTATTGTAGGCACAATTCTCATTAATGTAGATTAAAGATAATTTCTTGTAATGACTCCCACTATTTATCTACTTAGTGAAAGTTTGCATCCTGGCCTGCATCAGAAATCATGTGGCCAAGAACAGGGAGGTCATTCTGTCCCTGTACTCAGCACTGGTTAGGCCACACCTTGAGTCCTGTGTCCAGTTCTGGGACCCTCCATTTAAGAAGGATATTGAGACATTTGAACGTGTCCAGAGAAGGGCAATGAGGCTGGTGATAGGTCTCAAGCACAAGCCCTATGAGGAGAGGCTAAGGGAGCAACAACTAAACAACTCTCTGGGGTTGTTTAGCCTGGAGAAGAGGAGGCTCAGGGGAGACCTTATTGCTCTCTACAGCTACCTGCAAAGAGGTGGTAGACAAGGGTGGGTTGGTCTCTTCTCCCAGGCAACCAGCTCCAGAACAAGAGAGCACAGTCTCAAGCTGTGCCAGGGGAATTTTAGGCTCGAGGTGAGGAGAAAGTTCTTCACAGAAAGAGTGATTGGCCATTGGAATGGGCTGCCCAGGGAGGTGATGGAGTCACCGTCCCTGGAGATGTTCAAGAGGGGATTGGACTTGAAGCCATGGTTTAGTTAGTCATGAGGTGTTGGGTGATAGGTTGGACTTGATGATCTTTGAGGTCTTTTCCAACCTCATTGATTCTATGATTCTTTCATTTTCATGTACCATATGAAAATATTGAAAATTAAGATCCACCAAGAGTTTAACATCTCCTCAAACTGCAATACACTCATCTTCGAATGCAATTATTGAAAGCTGGAAGCACTTATCATTTACCAGAGATGCTTCATGAGCTGAAGATTTGGCCTCAAGACACCTTCACTGTCTTACCTTGCTTCCTGAGAAATTCTTTTCGCTGGAGCTCAGCCTCAGCCAATACTTCTTTGAATGCTAGATTTTAGAAAAGATAAGTGAAAAATGGGTTATTCACAAAAACACTCATAGAAATTGAAGTTCATTTTTTCATCAGAATCAAAGTTTCAGTGAACATACCGTCTCCAATGAGAACTAATGAAGACTGGTTCTTGGCCTTTCCATCTTGAATCTGTATTGTGTAGGTACCTTCATTGTCAATAGTAAATTGCTCCATCACCATTTCTATAATGCCATTTGAACGGTCACAGTGTATTTTATGTCTCTGAAATAAACAAATAACTTTAGCATAATGTAAACTATTTATGATTCTCTATTGAATTAATCACATTTTCTAACAACATTTTATGTTGTTTTCATTGTCGACCCTGGAAACAAGGCTGTGCTTGTATTTACTCTTGTACAGCAAGATCCCAGTGATGATAACATCTCTGTGCGTAAACCTGATATAAACCTTTGTGTGCAGCTGCATTTGGAATCCTTGAGCCATCATAATCCAGCTGTTTTGGATTTAAAAGTAATAGTTTATGGCACCATGCATGTTTGAAGAAGAGGCTACACAGCCTGCCTCCAACTGAACAAGGAGTTTTGCTAAGCTGAAGCACTATTCCTAGCAGAGTCCAGAAATATCTGGGGGTGTTACATTTGTAGACACAAACGTGGATCTTCAAATAAATATTTCACAGCAAATCAAAGTCATCAGTATTAAATACTTCAGACATACATGGCAGCTCAGTACTTGGTCTTATTTTATCACTAAAGAAAGGAGGATTTAGGGATAGTATAATGATTTATTCATCTAATACTAGGTATTCTTTTCAAAGAATGCTGAAATGGAAGACCATGACAACAGTAACTTGTGAAAAACCAAGGAAGCTCCTAGGAATTAAAAAAAATCAAAGTCCAGGAAAAAAAATATAAAATTAGAATTCTGTCAAAACATCTAGCTACTTTCTGCCTGCAGAATACCCTGAAATAAATAATAACTTGAATTTGAAGTTATTCACTGTTTGTGTCCTTTGTGTTTGCTTTCTATTAAGTATTCCAGAATGATAAATTATTGGCATGCACTGTCAAGGAAACAGAAAATTGCAAGCAAATATTGGACAATACTTACAAAATGTATGTTTCGAGTTTGCAGTTGCTATTTTAGACACAACCACTTTATATTAAGTAACATCCTCTTTCATTCAGTGAGTAACAACCACAAGGACAGTACATCCCACTAAAAGTGCTGTTGGAATCTCAATTAACAAATTCCTAAAGCAAAGTATTTACAATTTACAGAAGTTACTTGGGTGAATATTTTTGGTAAGTGGTTTGGGCAGGGATATTACATACTATTCTGGTCATGATGGGAAAGGTAAGTAAATGTCACCACCTAGAACAAGTTCTATGAAGTAAATTATTATAGACCTTGATAGTGTTAAAAGGAGACAAAGAATGTTTGGATTAATCTTTTTTTTATTGGACTCCAGAGATAGGAAAAGGTGCCTAGATCCACTGGTAGGTAATCTTGGAAAAGAGGAAGAGAAATGGAGGGGGGAAGTGAAAAACCCACTCCTACTCTCTGGAACTACTTCCTTAAGTGGAAGAACCATTAAGTACAAGTCCAAAGTTAGTAGGATTCACACTAATGATATATCTGTTTCATCTTTGAGGGGACATCTCCCAGCCATCCTCCAGAACAGATTCACTGTTGGCCAAGCCAGGAATAGCACAGACATAGTCAAGATGTTAAACATTCATTACCGCTGCTTCCAAATATACAAGTAGCACTAGTTTAAATATTAATGGGGTAACTGAAGAATGAAAACAGAGATAAGATAATGGAGTTAACAAAGAACTAGCCATCAGAATGATTAAGATGAAAATGTATTAAATGAATTAGAGGGAAGATGCTGAGGTATAGCATTTATATAAAATAACAGTGGAAAATGCTCATATAATATGCACGTACACTTTCCCATATATAGTCCAAAGAAAGATTCCATGCCAAAGAATAAGACAAGATTTAATTAATAGCAAAATAATGTAGAAAAATTACTTGCATAAGAGTTCATCTGTAAGATCTGAGGAGATGGGCCAGGAAGGTTAAAAAGTTTTAGATTTCACCAACCCATCAAAAAGTGCAAATGTAAATTCTCAGTCTCTTGCCCACAGAAGTCAAGGACAACACTTGCATTCATTTCATGAGTTCTCAGGAAGAATGTTAAATTCAAATTTCAGAAGAGAAAGATGTATGTTTTAATATGATTCTTTAGCACATTTGAAGATTTTTATTATTATTGCTTGCTTTTGAATAAAGGGAAAAAAATTATTAAAATATTAAAGTGACAGCTGATTAAATGGGGCCCAGATCATTCCATTTTCAGATTATTTTGAAATCTTACCAAAATTGTTCCTCATTAGGACCTAGAAGAAAAAAATTTATCACTTCAGCCAATGTCAAGATTCAGACTACAATTCACCAGCGTAATGGTCTATTGAACATGTTCAGTGACTGTAACCCAGTCTCTAGGCAGGCTTTAGAGTGTAATTAGGCTTCTAACTATTGCCATTATGCAGCAAGATGAAGTTCAATGATTTTATGAGCACCATAAATACTAGGCTTTTATGTAACTTTCCACAAAAATATCATCAGTCTCCAAATGTAAATGTCACCTGTGGGCTACTAATTAAAAAGCTGAAATAATGCAGCTCCACTTCAATATTCTCTCTGATGACAACACTTGCAAAACATATGCAAACTGAAAATAGCTTGTTGTGTTCCACTAAAGTTGCCAAGACATAATATTTTCTTCTCAATACATCATAGTCAGTAATATTCAGGTTTTCGGTGCTGTGTTTTATTGTTTCTTAAAGTAAGAAAATCAGGTGAGTATTTTACTCAGAAACACTTCTTCTACTTCTCAATATTGTAGTTAAAGTAAATGCTCTTTGCTGTTCTATGACATAAAGATGCTGATAAGCTTCCCTGGCCAAAACCAAGCTTTGTATCCTTATGACTAAACCAAACCTTTCAAACAACTGCATTGAAGTTAGATTCCTCACAGGGAAAAAATATTTCCAGTCCTATGCCTTATGAACCTGACTGCAGCCCTGCAAAGGCTGTCCTTTGCTTTCTTCTCAGCCCAGTCTGACCACTTTTTTGTGCAACTTTTTGTGAAAGGTTGCCTCAGAGCTACTGAAATGCTGCAAGATGATGGTCTGACCTTTTATCTCTGTGTAGCCCTTCAATGCCCATTTAGTGTCTTGAACAAAACTTAAAAATAAATTTAAAAAAAAATAATTATATCCTCTAAAAGTCTTACATCTATGACCATTGTTTGACTAGCAAGTGCCTGCCAGAATATAATGTAAAACCAGCAGGAGTAGCCTCGGAGGGTCTCTGGGAACAGCATGTCCTGCTGTTTTGGGATCCAAACCTGTACTTGTGCAGTGTCTCTGTCTTCAACTATTTCCTAAAATATTTGTGCATCACTTTTAATCAGATGTGTTTAATACTGGTCCACGTCTAACTTCTCAGGTTTTGCTGTTGGTCGTCTAGCTACACAAAACAAATACAAACTTCTGAGGGTTATACTTGGCTCTCTTTTTTTTTTTTTTTTTTTTATGAATAGGCTCACTCTGCAACAAGAAATTTATGCTGCAAAAAAAGATAGGGGTTAAAGACTGACAATTCTTTCTGGTGTTTTCAGACCTTAATAACATGATTCTAAGCAACTGTAAAAACTGAATAACTATTAATGCATAAATCTTCATTAAACAAAATCACATAGGCGTATAATACCCCATATGCACTTACATCGCTGTTTTCCACTTCTCTATCATTAATAACGAATCTGAAGGTAGACTCTGGTGATAAACTTTCAGCCTGAATCCAGAAACGAACTTCTCCTTTTTCAAGAATCTCATAAGCTAATTCTGATTTCAGAGGTATTGCTGCAGAAAGAAAAACAATCAGAAGTAAATAATGCATTAATCTAGTAAAACATTACTACCTCCCTGTTATTTGTACAATGCTGGATATAGAATACATTTTATGAAGAGAAAAGACATCTAATGCCATCTTTGACTGAGTTTTACATTAATTTCTGTAAGGGAGAAAATAATTTCCATCTTTTACTTCACATGTTAAGGAATTGGCTAGTAGTAACCTATTATAAAAGTTAAACTTGAGAAGAGTTCTAGGCAGTGATATTTTATTCAGTGCAAACTAAGATTCCTCTAAATGAATGGAAAGTTAAGGAAGAGAGTTGTTCTATGAAAAAATGAAGTTGCCTTTTTCTCAGGAAGAACGTTTTTGAAACCCCAGTCATTCATATGTAATTGTATTCCTTCTAGAAACATCAAATAGATTCAGATCTTCAACTTACTTGGATTCTTTATTTCGTGGCTTAATGTCATCAAACGCTCAAGCTCTGGAATTAAAAAACATATTAACGTTTTATTCTGAAAAAAAATACGGTCAGAAAATACATCAAAGGTACACATCAGCATCAGCAGGTAATCTCAAGTCTTGCATGGAATACCCATCTCTCTTCAGAAAATTACTGAAAATTAAGATTTAAGAAACTCAAGAATAGAAACAAGAGACAAAAACTATTTTAGATGACGTGATCTGAATGAAAGATGGGAGAAAATAGTTTCTAAGTAGAGCATGATCTAATGACTTCCTTTCTGACCTTGCTTTACTCTGGCAGAAAACAAGATGGAGTACAGATTAGTCCAAAAAGGGTGCAGAAAGATCTGTTTAGTGCACTAAATCCTCATGAAGCATGCAAAAGATTCTAGAAATCACTTTGTTGGATTTTCATGCAGACTCTATTTATCACCTTCACTGATAATAAAGATTTGGAAGATTAACTTATCTGTTAATTTGGAATTGGCAGTAATGTAAAGACCAAAGGAAATTAGCAGTAATTTATGACATGGTTGAGGGTTTTGTACAATTATTGGGGAATTTATGGCATTTGAAGAATTAAATGGGCAGTGGAATTATGGGGGTTTTTTATTGCTCAAATAAAAAATCTAACTCTTGTGCAGGGATCCCTTACAAACAAAAGTGTAATTTTGAGTGAGAGAGATGACCAGGGAAAGTATAATCTAAGTGTGGGATGGGAAACAAGTTCAATGCTGTTCTAAACCAAACAAACAAACAAAAAAAAAAGCCTTCAAAGACAGGGCTGTTGGTGACAAGACCTACAGATGGGTTTCTGAATAATGCTTTGAACTAAGCCAAAGAGAAGTTCTCATGACCAAATGCATATCTGTCTCTTCCTACAGTATTTATAGGTAAACTAAAAAGATTATAAGTTTATCTTCCCAAGAAGAAAATAAAACAATGTTATTGACTAAGACTCCACATAAACAAGCCATGTCCCAGAGAACTGTATTTTTCGGTGGCTGCACATGGATTTATTTTCAACTCCTACTTTGAGTTTCACACTGTAATGAAAGTTCTGCCTGCTATCAGACTTACACTCAGACTCATCTTCTCTCCTTAAATGACTTAAGAGGTAAGTAGACAGACTTTCATATTTAAGGAAATGGGCGTAGGAATCACAGTCTGTGGACTGAGAATGCACCAAAGTAATTTTTGTGCTCTAAAAATAGCGAGGTCCTCTCTTTTGCCTTTTGCTTTAGCACTTGTCAATGGTAAACCAAAGCTGGTGAAGCAATTTCATTGCAACTCCAATGAAACAAAATAGCTACAATGAAATAAAGCAATATTAGTATAAATTTAAACCAAATAATAATTTAATCCAATGTATTCAGATCTTGTTAAAGCAACATCCTTATATTCTTAGTGCAGTTGAAGTGATAAAATGAAAAGACCTGAGATGGTAAGGACCTTACCTTCATCATCCATAACAAAGCTGGATGAAACACCATCTGTGTCAGTAACTGAGATAGAATATGTTCCCAAGTCTGATTTATCAGGATTTTTGAAGTATAGCTTAGAACTATGATCAAGAATAGAGAGATACATAATTAGCAAAATTTCTCATGTATTAAGAATTTTAACATGACAAATATCCAATAATTTATAGACTTGGCATTACTTACTGATCTCCTTCTGTTTCAATTTTAAATTTATCAGAATTCTCTATCTCCTCATATGATTTACCCCATACAAAATGAGATGCATCTGTAGCTTCTTTGCAGTCAAAAGCCAGGTAAATATTACCTTCATCATCCACACCTGAAAAGATTTCTTTTGTTCCTGCAAAATAGGAAACAACTCAGATGTCAAGGCTGCATTTCCCTTTGAAGCTGCAACTTAGAAATTACTAAAGCTTGTGAAAATTTTGTCCACCCTAACTTAGAGATGCAGATCTTACTTGGAGATCTTGAAGCATGTTTATGCCATATGCTGTTTTAGCATCACATGCTGGCAAGATTCTTACTTTACACCAAAAAAAGGAATACTAAAAAAAGTATTCATTAATTTCCTTATCACTCAAAGCTTTAAGAAATGTGTTTTCATATTTATTTTCAGTCACAAGAAGTAGCATCTTTGTTTATGAGAACAAAAATTAAATTATCAAATATTTACTACAGCATATAAAGCAAAAAGTCTTGACACTGCAGTGTATCCGCAATTTTTTTCTTTAAGATTTAAAGCTAAGAGCTTCAAAGCTAAGAGCTTCTTAACTCTTGTTATATTATCAAATCAGATCAATTAAATTCACTTCTAAGTATTTCAATATTTTAGAAGCAGAGGAGATAAAATAGTTACTACCTGGCCGTGCCTCTACAAGCACTGGTTCAGATATCTCAGATGACTTGCCTATCCCAGCATCATTCACTGCACGAACTTTGAAAACATAGGTATGACCTTCATGTAAATCAGTGACCTGGAGCAAGACAAAAAGCAAAGCCAATTTAAAAAGCAATCTAAGCTCTTTTATGTATGATGTTAGTAGAAGCCTAAGTTCAAGTACACATCTTTGTTACACTTCATGAGAGCTTTTTAGAACTCAGTTTTGAGTTAACATTAAGTTATGAAAATGTTACCTTAAAATAGCGCTTTGAAGTAGGTTTTTCATTAGCTGTGATCCAGTCTTCTGCATCTACTTCCTTATAGTCCACTAAATACCCAGTAATAGGACTTTTGCCTTCATACACAGGAGCTTTCCACAGAAGAACCAGTGATGTGCTTCTGATTTCACAAGTGTTCAGATCATAGGCAGGACCTAAAAATATTTCAGTTATTGGAAGTTCACTTCAATATAAGAAACTTTTGCAAAGAGGTCCTGTAGGGGTCAAAATGCTCCCCTTAAACTTTGTCTTGACTGTTTACTTTTATAAAATTCATCCTTTACAATAAACTTGGTATATGTGGTGTTTAGGTCTTTTTCCCCTCATGGCTGTATACAGCAATAATTGATTTATGCAGTGAGTTGCATTAGTATTCTGAAGCATAAATTCTCAGCTAGATCTCGCCATTTTAAGGGAACATTATTCAGGTGAAAAATCCATTTAGGTAAAAAATTTCAAACCTCAAAATAGGTTTCATGTCTATTATTTAATTAACCAGCCACACATCAAAGTTTCTCTGCTAAGCCTGACTCAGGTTCATACTTTAGCATCAGGAGTCGGTTGGTTTTTTTTGTGGATTCAAATGAGCCGCAATCCTCCAGACTAATCCAAAACCCACTGGCAGAAATGGACTTTGGATCAGGCTTCTGAATATTTTTTCATTGTGAGGTGGATAACAGTAGCCAAGAAGAACTTCCTAAGAGGAAATCTATCTAGAGAACTATTTACAACAAGACATCCTAATGCTCTGAATAAGTGAGACGTCACACCTTTGCAGATATCAGGTTATGTTCTCCCTTCCACACTTTGCTTCTCCTTCACTTAACTGTTCCAGTGCCATTAATTTTTATTTGTAGCATTTATTTTTTATTTTACTCTTGACATTTATTTATACCAGTAGATAATAAAGGTGTATCACATCATGTGATAGTTTCAGGCTGTGCCTTTAAGAAAGATAGCTGCAAATTCTCTAGCTGCACAGTTGAATATAAAAAGGAAAACAAAAGATTGTTCTAAATGAATTTCATTGGTCAGCTGCGAGATGTACCATAGCAGTATCTCACATTCTTTTCTCATTCCATCTTTCTGCTGGCATGCTGGCTGTTTTGCTGAAAGTCTCTTATCAGCAAAACTAGAAATAAGCATTACTAAATTCTTGACGCTTTTGAACTAACTGAAATGTCCCTAACATCTCTCCTTTTCACTTCTCTTCTAATTAACCAGAGGGAAAAGGGAGGGAGAGGTTGTGGGTGAGCGGGGCAGAATCCTCCTGCCCAAGGAGGATTTCTGCGCTGTTTTCTTTTTTGTAAAAACCTGTAAAATATGGTAAATACTGTATATTGTGTACATATTAATTGCATTCCATTATTGCTTGTAAAATACAGCTCCTTCATTTGCTTCCCAGACTGAGTTCAGCTGAGCATTTGTTGACGTAGGTGGGTTAAACTATCACACATCAGTTTCCTACTACGGTGAACACACACATGACAGAAAACTGGCGTTCATCTGAGTTCTGTAGTTGGAAGCTTGCTCTAAATTTAGAGTAAGGAAATCTAAAAATACTTCAAGTTTAGGGATTTTTCTCAGCGTTGTCAGTTTAGCCCAATTCAAGATAATACTTTTCCCTTCAACATGTCTCACTATTTAAAATAGAGTAGAAAAACTTGACAAATAAGCCTGATTGTCATTCCAGTTGATGTGAGGTTACCCTGTGATGAATGAACATGAAATTTGTAAAGGATAATATTCAGCAAATATATAGGAAAAAAATACAGTACAAAAATATTTCTCCATAGTGGATAAGCATATTTAAGAAAAGCAACATCAGTTCCTGTTGCAGACCTTATGAGGACAAATACTACATGGAAAGACTGTAACTGTCAAGGAACCTAAGGCCTTCTCTCAGCAGTCTTTAAAAACACAACCTAAATATCTGCATATCCACAGGTAATTAAAATTCCACTGGCAGATTCATCTGCTAGAAACCTAAGCAATAGAAGAAAATGTGTAATGAAATACGTTCTGTTCTGAGACCATAGGCTTCATATTTTTAAAGTCATGTAAAATAATTCATTACCTATCATTGCTAACTCATAGAGGCTCACATAGGTATGTTAGACTACAGTTCTGCAGAAGGATGAAATAATTATGGGCTCTGGGCAAGAAATTCATCATTCATACTGGAAATCCTGCAAAGGGTTTTGGCCTTTCTAAGGAAATCTCCTTTCCATATCAGAAGGTGAAAGAATATTTCATTGACACTTGGAGTATATTACAGTCACATTACATTAGCCTTCAGTATCTTTAGAAAGTCAGGGAAAAGGGTCAACCCCTTTCCCCAGCCTTAAATATCAATTATTTATGTTCATTATTGCTAAGCCATACTTTAAAAACATTCTCCAAAATGCCTGTGAAATATTTTAATAGGTTTGGTGTGAGGGAATTGCTTGTGATGTCTTTTGCTGAGCAGGAAGAATGTGATTCTCTCTCTAACTAGTTTCATAATGAGAACAATATAACCAGCCAAGGAGTAGAAAGGATGGATTGCTCACTATGAAAATGGAAAATTCACTCTCTTCATTTCCTGAAAGTGCCTTTTATTTCATTTCTTTATGTATAATTTAAAATCTAGGATAATCTTTGCTTGTTTACACACTAGGCAATTTTAGTGATGGTTTAAGAACACTGTAGAGAGTATAAATCACAGATACTTTCTTTAAGGAAAATAATTGTTTCAGTGATGATGCATTTATATGAAATATTACAGGACCATAATAACAAAATGTTATTGACACAAATGAAGTTAAGGTCAGGAGATTAAACATTTTGTTACTGACAGGTTTGCCATGTCATTAATTCCAGAGAGTGAGATACATGAACTCAGAAGAATTTAGCTAGAAAACATGGAGAACAACTCTCTGACAAGCTGTTTTACAGAAACAAATCTGAGAATTGAAAAACAGTGAATCTGGAACTTAGTATAACCATGTCATACTTTATTAAAAAGACAAATAGAAGGGAATTTGTAAGCAGGCAAATACTTGTAGGAGAAGTGGAATTACCATTTCTTTGCCCAGCACTGAAAAATAGGTTATTTCAAATAATGTCTCCAGTTTGTGTGCTACAAGACAGGAGGAAAACTGGTTTATTAGAAAAACTTTTTAAATGTAATCATAAGAAGATTAGGAACAGACACTCTTCAAATAACTTGAACTTTTTTTGTGGGTAAAAGTCTGACAGTTAAAGAATTATTGCCCACTGTACATGGGCAGCAGTTGAATGAGAGAATAATTGAGAGTCTTTCCTAGTAAATAATTCCCAGATCCTGCTGAGTTGTTTATTGTTCCAGGCAAGAACTGGTTTTTATGTATAACATAAAAAAGAAAACTGAATTTTTCCTGCTGCCTTATGCTATTCCTGCCTTTTGAAATCACTAAAAAACAGATTTAGGATTTGGACTTCTTTTCTTTCTTTACTGAGAAAATAAGATGAACATTTAGGCATGAAACAGATGTGAGTAGGTGTAAGACAGCTCCTGATGACACAAAAGATTAAAATGGATCCTTAATTGTATACTAAAGCACAATGTCATAAATAGAATTTGATTTAACAAGATGGTAGTATTTGAAAGTATTCTGGGGAAGATAAGGTAGAAATGTATTAAGGTAGTATGTGCTTGGTTTCTAGTACTCTAAGGCAAATCAGTACCAGACATCAGAAATTATGTTATATTCAGGAGGGCTCAGGAAGGGCTATTTAGAAGGGCTTGTAGAGATAGGATGAAGGACAATGGTCTTAACCTGGAGAGGGGTAGATTTAAGTTAAATGTAAGGAGGATGTTCTTTACAATGAGAGTGGTAAAATACTGGAACAGGCTGCCCAGGGACATGGTTGAGGCTCCGACCCTGGAGTCATTCAACATCACACTTGATGCCCCTAGGCAGCCTGATCTGCTTGGAAGTGCCCCTGCTCACTGCATCAGGTTGCACTAGGTGACCTTTGAGGGTCCCTTCGAACCTGATGCACTCTATGATTTTGTAAATAGCTTTGACAAAACTGTTGCTTGGTATGAGCAAGAGTGTTGTGAAATAACCAAAAAGCACCTTCAAAAACCCTTCCATAGCTTGTTTATGGAGCTCAACCATTACTAAGGTGAATCGACTCCCTTGATGTCAAACATTTAGACACAAGTTTATATATTCACATGAGGTAGACTAAAGTGTCGTTTTCTTTTGTTGGAGGTCCTGAATTTGCAATACATCTTATTTAACATTTTCTTCAGAGTTAGCATTGCAATGAACAGTCTTCAGCTATATCTACACCACTAAACTACAGATAGCAGCAGTGCAGAGTCACTCCTGCTCTATGTTTGTTAGCGCATTTGTTCTAACACCTGGCTAATAATAATCTTTCAGGCAACACCGAGGTACAGTCTAGGGAAAATGCATGAACAAGGGCATGCTGGTTAAGGCTCAGAGACTCCAGCTATAAACTGTGAGCTACACTGCTGTGTGCATCTGCATCTAGAAACACACATGCTCTGTCTTATTTACAACTATAATTTATAACCATAGTTTTGGAGTCTGAAACTCCATGAATATTCTTAATAGACTGCAATTATGGTTTCAGAGATGCCTGTACATTGTACAGGTGGTGATTGTGAAGTGGAGCTTGTAGAGATAGGGGTGAAGAGCTGATAGAGATAAAAACATGGGCTAAAGGCTGAATAGTTTCTGCTCTAAGCTGTCATGGGCAATGAAATAAGGAGATACTCAGTAAGCTAAGTAAAGGTCATCCACTTCCCAGGATATTCAATGTCATCAATGGGGATGTGGTGGTAGCTTTTAAAAGATCTTGGAAGCAATGGCAACCTCAGGAAGTAATATGGCAGAAATTAACCAAAATACATCCAGCAGAGTCTGGCTCAATAATTACATTGATTGTGTTTTAAGAAGGTTATAATGAATTGAAATTAATGAGAAACTAATAGACTTACCAGGTTCTGGCATAGTCCAGGCTTTACACCTAAAATGCTCACTGGGATCTGAAGGTTGACCTATTCCAATCAGATTTGCAGCAGCAACTTTGAATTCGTAGCAGGCATCTTCTGTCAAATCCTCTACCTTTTTTGAGAAAACAATTCATGATGCATATGCTTTTAGTAAATTAAATACTTAAAAATAAGTATTGGTCGATTAATTATTAGGTCTTAGTGCTGTGACGGAGTACGGACTTTACTCTTAAACCAAGCACACTGCAAAGATCTACATTGCTCTGCTCTGTTACAGCCACATTACCCTACAACTAATAGTGCTCAACATATTGGCACGAGAGGTTGTAAAAGGTTGATTAAAGGTTTAGGGAACCCATTCAGTGAATGGCCTCTAGCAGATACTTATGAGTGAGTGTTCCAACATGAAATACCTTCTTTCATTGCTTATGAATAGCTATTCATAACCTATTCTCTTAGCAAGCATTCCAATGGTGGCAGGTCTAAATTAATACAATTTAGACTGAATTTCCTGAAGAAAGACATAAAGTATGATTCACAAGAGATAATAACAGTTCAGCTTGCAAAATGTTTTAGAAATCCTAGGTAATTAAGAGAAAGAATATTTGTGGGATTCCAATAGAATTATTTCACAAGAGAGAGTTAAACCTTTCATGATTTCCCAGAGCCATGCTGTATATCTCACTGCCTTCTCTGCTTGCAATATGTCGTAAAAATTCTGCGGTGCTAAAAACTGTCTTGCTTTTAGTTTCCGTCAGTATTTCAGATTTCTGTCATTCAGATTAATGTATGAAGGTGCACCTTCAGGCCCAAATACAGTTACTGTCAGGACTGAGACTTAAATATCCATTCATTCTGAATGGCTTCCCCTTCATTTACATAACTCATTTGTTTACAAATGCAGTTAAAGAAGAAAATATCTAGAAAACATTGCTTAGCATTGGCCTTTCATGCCTATCCTACCCTCCCTTTTTTATTTCTCAACATCCCTGCTCCATCTGCTCTGTCAGAGATTCCAGCTATAAACTCACAAGATGAGTATTGCTGGCTGCTTCTGTGCACAAAACATTCCTTCTGAGCTCTACTCCAGCATTATTTCCTACTCTGGTGTCAAATATCTGCTAAACATTTACTTCTGCCCAGTTTATAACAAAGCTGCTGACTTGCAGAAATAATCTTCGTATCATAGTATCAGTCAGGGTTGGAAGGGACCACAAGGATCATCTACTTCCAACCCCCCTGCCATGGGCAGGGACACCCCACACTAGATCAGGCTGACCAGAGCCTCATCCAGCCTGGTCTTAAACACCTCCAGGGATGGGGCCTCAACCACCTCCCTGGACAACCCATTCCAGGGCTTCACCACTCTCATGGTGAAGAACCTCTTCCTCACGTCCAGCCTGAATTTCCAGCTTCATTCCATTCCCCCTAGTCCTATCACTACCTGAGATCCTGAGAAGCCCCTCCCCAGCCTTCCTGTAGGCCCCCTTCAGATACTGGAAGGCCACAATGAGGTCACCTCGGAGCCTTCTCTTCTCCAGACTGAATAATTGTAAGATTAATTTATTTTAACAAGCGTCAGACTGATTAATTACTTGCTATTTCCTATCTTCTCAACCTTTCCTCATGGAAGTTCACATCAAATATTTTCTTTTTCAAGGAACTATGAATACAATGTAAGCACAGCCAGAAGCAATTTATCTAAAAACTAAAACCATCAGTCTAGTTTGCTGGAAAGGAGATGATACGGCATAATGCTAGGTTTATTAATATACTTCACTTTCCAGTTAAAAGCAAATTTTGAGAGTAAGAACAGGGACATTTACGTTTATTCTCAGCTTGTCTCCATTTAATTTATGAGTCTTTAGTTCTACAGACAGCATGGTCATTTGTCCTGCTTCAATGTTTTCTCTGCGTGCTATTAAAATTATTGTACTAAGTATTTAAGTATTTCTCTGCAGGGAAGTAGACCTCTGCCAAAACCAAAGAAACAGTGCAAATCAACTTGAGAAAAACAAGGATTAAAATGTACCAACCGTATAAATTGTCTGGGTAATAAGAGAAGAATTGACTTCATGCCAGTTTTGATGGTTAGCTTCCCGTTTATCCATATAATAACCAAGGATTGGTGAACCTCCACTGTACCTTGGTGCTTTCCACCCAAGGGTCATGGAATGACCGTCACAGTTCAAAAGGGTGATACCATGAGGATATGATGGACAGGCTATAAGGAGAGAAGCATTCTGAAAGTTAGGTCAGAGTCTAAACCACTGCAGCACAGAAGTTGTTTTTTGTTTTCTGTATTGCCTTTTTTTTTTTTTTGCTGCAGCATACTATTATCAGCTACGTATTGGTAATGAAGTAAAACTGCTAATCAACATTCATCTTGTTTCCATAAAATGTGCAGCTTCTGAAATGTCTGCCTAATGTGCTGCCCTCTCAGGAGATAGCAAGATGAACAGATGACCTTTGGTATGGAAACGGTGAAATACCCGCTTAGTTTACATTGATACAGAAAAGATATTTCCTTCATCAGTTTACTTGCATGAGTTTACCACCAGCAGAAGCAGAAACATCACCCATTCCTAGAGATAGAAAACAGTTTTCTGAACTTTTACACCCCTGCTACTAACAAGCACTCTTTACCATCTCTTGCCTGAAGATACTCCTCTCTTGACCCTGTTTGTGCTGCATGCCGTACTGGCTAAGTTCCTGCCCATAAATATCTGATAGTTTCAGCTAAATCACCAATATAATTTGAGATAATATGATTTACCTCTTTTAGAAGAGAATATGTTAGCAGAGGCGCTGATCCTGTAGTTGTTGTACTGATTACCATGAAAACAGGTAGAAATCAGCAGATCTGGCCTTCTGTTCTTTTTTTTCAAATGCCATAAAGCATTCAGAGGCCATAAAGCATGGCTTTTCAATTATTAACACTTCTTGGTAAATAAGAATAACCACAGCAAACTACTATAAACGTCCTTAAAATAACACTGTCCATGCTAATGTAAGTCAACCATAAACAGTCCTGCTAAAATCCTGTTAAGGCTGCCAAAGTGGTCACAAGCCATCCACATCTCATTAACTGTGTGTACGATACATGTGCTCTGTTTGTGACATACTCCATACAGCCCTCATCTTCGAAATACAGTGACATTTGTGATATAAGGGTGATAGATGTGCAAATGTCTGTGTACCACCTACCCACATGGCACACATTTTGTCGTAAAAAAATAAATCAAATAGAGTAAGTTTATCAGTCATATCTCATCCAAATTTATCTTCTAATAGCCATTCTGAATTATAAAACTCTTAGAGATGTGTTTCTGACAAGTATGTCTATCAGTGATCTCCTCCAGAAGGTGGAGGCCATTCAGGTGGGGAAAAACTGTTCCATTTACAATTTTTTCAGTGTGAAACTATGCAAAAAGGAAAAGCAGCCATAGTAGCCCAGATTTGTGTACTTTCTTTTCTGAATCATTATCCAGCTTTTCACTCAGTATGTATCATTCCCACTGAAGTTTGCACAATGAATTCTTCTCATGCTGAAATTTTGTTTTCCAGTTACCTACCAAAGGAGGTAGATTGTGCTCCAACCTGCAGCAAACAAAGTGAATTTTCTGTTTGGTTCAGCTGCACTATAGCTGAGTTTCCTGTTTTGTGCTGAGTTCATTTGCACTGCTTTGGATCACCCAGAAGCTCCTTGTCTAACTTAATCAAGATTTACAGTTTCTTTGTTAGAGCCACAGAGCAGAAGGCAATCTAGTCGTAGAACGTGGCTCAATATTTGTAGCAGGCATTCTGACTTTCCTTTAGAACAGCCACATGGCAGAGCATAGATAGCACTAAAGGGCTGGAAATGTACTGCTACAGTAAATGAGACCAAAGCAGTTGTTTGCTAAAACTATGTAACTCATTCAAGAAAAGATGTTGACTTGCATAGAATCACACTTACTAAGGGCTGCCTGTACTGTGATAGCCTCTGACTCCTGTGAGTTTTCACTGAATCCTACAGCATTCACAGCTTTCACACGGAAGACGTACTGCTCTCCAGTTTCCAAACCATGAACCACAAACCTGGGTTAAGAAAATAGCATCATGTGTTAATATAAGTTTTACAGGAACCATTCTGTTCTGTTCTTGGCAACAATAAGAAAGCTCAACTTCATGAGTGCTTCACAAAGGAAAATAATTCCAAGAGAGGAACCACAGTAGTGATGTAGTGGAGTACTATTGAATAGGACACTGGAACAAAAGTCACAGTACTTGTCAAACTGCTAGTGCTGATCATCTACCAGGTGGAGTTAAATAAGTTAGTATAGTTCCTTAAACTTGCTAACTTCTGATCTAGTCTGGGAAATTAATTTTTAATTGTATTTTTGTAGTCACTATCAATAATAGCTTTTTAGTTTTAATCAGAAATTGCAGGTTATTATCATAGCAGATAGACTAGTCAGGACTACCTTATGTTGACATATAAACAAATGAAATGTTTGGGTTGTTTTGTTTGTTTTCTTTTTTGTGCTCTCAAAATTCTTTTGACCCAGAATTAGTCTCTACTTTTTCTTTGATCAATTTCCTTGATCAAAGGATTCAGAAAAATACAAAGTCACTTAAAAATTAATAACTGACAAAATATATTAAACAACATGATGTGCTTGTCATATACCCATAAGAAAATCTAAATTACATGTCTAAACTTTGCACTGGCTAAGTGATTCCAACAGCAGTATGATTGTCACAAAGGCAATTACTTGAAGAACCATATAATAAAGTATATTTTCAGGAGAGAGTTAGAAATTGTCAGAAATGCAGACAGGACTAGTGTTTTGACAAGGGAACCAGAAACAAGAGCTTCTGTCTTTTTTCCCAGAGATGTAGCAGGTCAGAGAGCATTGATGTTTCTGGGACAGGATCTCCTGCACAGCAGTGTCAACAGCCAAAGCACCTTCCCTACCATGCTTATAGCAGATATAGCCTGCATTTTTGCCCCAACATCCATGGACATAGGAATGATTCTGAGTTCCCCCTCCTCATTATATCCTTCCCCATGTGCATCAGTCTGTTTACCCCATAACATAATTCACACTTTAAGGCACTTATTTTATGCTTACTCATGTCTAAGACACACAGAGCTGTGTCTGTAGAACATGCTTCTACAACTCAAAGTCATGGAATAGACAAAAGATGCCTTTCCTTGCAGAAATAATACAATACAATACAATGCACCAGGTTGGAAGAGACCTTCAAGATCATCGTGTCCAACCTATCAACCAATCCAACCCACCTAAACAACTAAACCATGCAACCAAGCACCCCATCAAGTCTCCTCCTGAACACCTCCAATGAAGGTGATTCCACCACCGCCACGGGCAGCCGATTCCAATGGGCAATCACTCTCTCTGTATAGAACTTCTTCCTAACCTCCAGCCTAAACCTGCCCTGGAGCAGCCTGAGACTGTGTCCTCTTGTTCTGGTACTGGCTGCCTGGGAGAAGACACCAACCTCTGCTTGTCTACAGCCTCCCTTCAGGTAGTTGTAGAGAGCAAGAAGGTCACCCCTGAGTCTCCTCCTCTCCAGGCTAAGCAACCCCAGCTCCCTCAGCCTCTCCTCATAGGGCTTGTGTTCCAAACCCCTCACCAACTTTGTGAGGGAATAATAATAATAATGAATAAGAAGGGAAAGAGAAAGAAAGTCTGCCCTGCAATCTGCAAAGTTTAGTCTGAGAATATGCAGATTGTTTTTCTATATATGTAACATCTACATTCTATGACAATAGCATTGTTTGGCATGTAAATTGACTTAACACTATCTTACAGTTTTCAAACCTCCCAAAAAACCCCAGAAATATTGTCAATACCTGTTATATTTAACGGGTTTATGGTTACAAGCTTCCCAGCGATTTGATCCCACCACAGAATAATCAATATAGTAGCCATATAAAGCCTCTTCCTGTTTTGGTTTATCCCATTGTACTACAACTGATGTTTTTGTATTCCTTGTGGCCACAATCCGACCAGGTGCAGACGGGGCAACTAAGAAAAAGAGAAAATAACATATACTACTATAATATGCATAAAAATATGAGTTAGCCAACATAGATGCAACACTGTACTTTTTCCATATTTAGTCACTACAGCTGTGAATTCTCCTACCATATTAATGTTGCTATATGCCATGTATTTTAATATATTTGTTCCACTACAAGTCTGGGTGCCTGTATATGTGCGCTACATAAATACATTGATTTTTCTATTTGTTTACTTTGAGTAAACTTAGTCTGAGCTGTGAAACTCCTGGCCTGTGGAACTCCCCACCTGTCTGATTTTATACAGATTTTCTGATGAGTGTGTATTGGGAGAACATATTTTCAAGTGTCAGTGTGGATAAAAACTCCCTCTCTCAAATGTTTTCTCTTGAATGAGAAATTTATGCATAGCTTACACCCCCATAGCACTATTGTATCAGTAAGAAATGCAAGCTGTAGAGGTATGATATCACAAGTACTAAGAAATACTACCTTCCAGTCAACTAATGACAACCTCAATTCAAAAAAGACCAGCTTTTCAGGACAACTTCAATTAAATGTTTAAGTGCTAAGTGTTCAGCTACACTTAGATGGATTTCACAGAAACATAGGAATATCAGTTGTAAGGGATATCTCAAGATCATCTAGTTAAACCTGTAACTGAGAGTATGATTATCACCAACATTAAACTGGATTGTGAGCCACAGGTTTGTCTAAATCTTGGAAACTTCTGATAATGGAAATTTCATAGCCTGGCATTGCTCAGGGTCATCTCTGCAAGTCACCAAACTACACAAACCCAGCCACCTCCACCTCCATCATGGATCACAGCCTGCAGTCTCCTGGCTCTCTTGGTTGCCATCTAGTGAAAATCTCCAATTTTCTATATCCATCCCCCTAGACTAAAGTGACTGGAACTGAAACCAAGATGACCTGTTTCATAATCTTGCCTGGCACTGAGATCAGGCTGATAGGCCTGTAATTCCCTGGTTCCTCTTTCCAGCCCTTCCTGTGGATGGGCATCACATTGGCCAGCTTCCAGTCATCTGCGACCTCTCCAGTGAGCCAGGACTGTAGAAAAATGATGGAGAGTGGCTTGGCCAGCTCATCTGCCAGCTCTCTCATTACCCTAGAATGGATCCCATCTGGTCCTATAGACTTGTGAGGATCCAAGCAGCTCAGCAGCTCTCTGACTTCTTCCTCCTGGATTACAGGGGGACTGTACTGCTCCCTGTCTCCACCCACCAGCTCAGGAGGCCAGTTGTCTGGAAGACAATCTATCCTGCTATTGAAAATGGAGGCAAAGAAGGTGTTAAGTACCTCTGCCTTTTCCTCATCATTTGTTACCATATTCCCCTCTATTTCCACTAAGGAGTGGAGGTAGTCCTTGCCTCTCATTTAAGATGTTCATCTCAAACTGAATTATCTTTTATCACTCAATTCGACTACTTGTCATTTTGGATAGCCTAGGGGTAGTATACCCCATCAGACCTCTATTCCCTGCTCAAGATAGAAAGACAGGCATGATTCCTGTGTAAAGACTGCCACCCCCATGAAGTTGTCTCAGCTACCCTCAGGAAAGTCAAATGCTACTCTCAGCTACTCTCAGGAATGTCAAATGGCATTATGCATAGGCCACTAAAAAGAGCCATGTGTGTCTGATGCATTTTAGCTCAGGTGGTAAATTCCATCTCTGAAAATACTCATGCAGTTTCTCTTTGAAGCAGCATCTTCTGCTATCTGCTTTATCAACAACTCATTCAGAACATCTTCCATTAAACCCTAAGGAACAGACAATGTTCTGTACTAAGTGAAATTAATACAGTATTTTTCTTCTCTACCTTGGGAAATGTTGACCAGTTTATATAATTTATATACATTAATGAGACATCAAATCATGAATACACAAATGCAAATGATGTTTTTATTTCACCATGTGTAGTTACAAATCAAGCTAACGGTGTTCAATTATGGTTTTTAAAATTATGGTAAACATTAAGAAGATTATATCTATCAATATTTAGCAAACTATGGTATATCAGATACTGTAAATATTTTTTATTCCTCACAAATGTGCTCTTCAGGTGGTAGCTGTCAATACATGAGGCTGTTATATGTGACATCTGCAAAACTGCAAAAGTAAACCAAATATTGGTTTACTTCCTGAATTTACACTTGCGTTTTTGAATGTGGCCTTTCATCGTCATTAAGTGATAAAAGCACTTAATTTTCATTTGGAAAGTTACCACTGAATATGGAGATGTATCTTCCCCTGTCCTGGAAATCTATTCATGTGCATACCACAGGAGTTCTGCACCAGCAGTAATTTTCAACTTAGAATGCTAAAAAGGAAGGAAAGGCTACCTTATCTAGCTGAAACTACAGGGAATTAGGTAACATATAATTACTTGAGCCAGACAATATAATTATCTGAGTTAGTGATTAACCTGTATTGTCCTATTTTTGACATGTTACATTAATAGAGCACTCTAAAGAATTAATAACTAAAATTAATTTAACTTTTTAGTATTACTGGTCTCAACAAGGACACGATCATTAGGAAAATTTTACTTCTAAAATTCAACCTCTTTGTCTTTTTTAAATCCTTCATAGTACAGAACACAAATTTATTTGATTACTACTATTGTAATTATAGTTGTCTAATTAAACCAAGAGTTGTTAGTTTCCATTTTGTAAAATATCAGTTGTATTTAATATTAATGCCTTATAATTAATGCCTTACCAATGGTATCTCGTGGTTCAATAGGTTCTGTGATTTCGGATGGATCGCTGATTCCATGCTTGTTTGCTGACAGGACTCGGAAAACATATGATTTTCCTTCTGCAAGGTCAAACACTCCATAGCGAGGGGATTTTACTGCAACTTGAGCATTGACTCTTTGCCAACTTCCACTGCCAACCACAGACTACAAAAGAAAAGAGAAAAAAAAGAGAGAAATATATGTGAATCACTTCTGTGAACTGTCAAAAAAATGAACATATTGCATTGGTGTATCCTGCTATGAATATATTTAAGAGCTATAAGAGAAGGATCACTCTCAAAAGCCTCTCTTTAACACATGCAAATTCACACAGCTCCTGCATCTTCATTACTCTACAAAAAGCTCCAGTACTTATTGTCTCCCTACCTGTCTAGACTTCAATGTATTCACACCTGTACATACAGCTAGCTTTCAGTTAGGGCCATGATTGTCAACCGTGGCTGATCCCAAAAGAATTACTCTCATGTCCTGCAAAGCTCACTTGAACACACAAAGGTTTGTCATAAAGCAAACAAGTCCTAAACCAAACTTTGCAGAAAGGTAGGTAGGGCAATATTACTTGACTCACTGCTTTAGCTCTCTGTATTCTGTTGAGTAAGGTCATATCTGCAAAAGCTTTCATCAGATGAAATTATTACTTCTGAATATTCTCAACACAGCAGCTGAGCTAATCATCACAACTATACATGGAACAGAGCCAGCAAACCGGGACTCTGAGAGGATTCTGCTGTTCATTAGGTTCCAGCATAAACTGTTGACCAAACCCAAAATATAGTCATGGAATTTTTCAGCAATTTTAGAAAAACCCAAGTGCCAAGTAAACAGCTTAAATAAAACTTCCTGCAAGCACAGAAAGATGCATACAGATTGTTTATCTAATTTTGAAACAGAAAGTCTGGGAGCAAAACTCAGTAGATTATGAACTTCTTAGAGGAAAAGCAGTGTTTCTTGGGTGCTTGGAAGCTATCCTGTATATAATGAAGCCTACTTTAGATAAGTAATAAAAATGTAAACAGGTGGAGTCCATACATCAAAATCTTTTCATAAATGTGGGACTTGCCTAGCGTTCTCAAAAAACAATCCATTTTCTTCATAATAAAAAGATGGAAAACATGAAATAAATGTTATTTTGCCACGTGTTTTACCTTCTGGCATGGAAAACATTAATTGTTGCATTTTATTTTCACAGAGGAAATAATCAACATTGCAATTTATTCCACAGCATAGAGAACTTGTTTCCATTTCGTGTTGCTTGATGCCTTCCAAAATGCATTTTATTCTTCAGGACATAGATTTATTTGAAATTAATTAGAAATTGTGCTTTTTTAAATTAACAGATGACTATGGGAAGTAAAAATCAAACATTCATATATGAGTTATTTATATGAGGAAAGATTCCAGATTTGAGTATTAATTAGTTTAATGAACTTAGGGGATATTTCTAATAACAACCTTTTATTCCTCATTCTCACTTTCCTTTAGGAAGTTTGGCATTTAATTAAGACCTGTTTGTTCATCATTGCCATTGCTCTATTCTGTTTCTTGAGCTGTATAAAGCTACTTCTGGAAAATGAGCAGGTAAGCATATTTTTTTCAATTCATATTTAGAAAGCAATTCAACTAACCAAGTGTAGATGTCTACTCAATGGAAATATACAGCTGAGGTTTTATCTAGGCTATTTCTGCATATTCTGGGAAGAAGAAGGAATTGTCATGCCTAGAGCTGGTTCAAAATCTTTACATCAGCATGCTGATATATCTTACAGGTAAGAGCAGATGTACACAACTGGGAATAAGTACAAGGAAGACATGTTATTTTACTGCATAGAAAGAAAAGTAGATGCTTATTTCTACGGAGATTTTCATTACTTCTTTAGAGCATGAAAGGTGGTGGAGTTTGAGAAATAGATGTGCTTGCTGGAAAATTTAACTACTAACTTTACAGGTAGTGGATGAGAAATAATGTAGAGATGGGTTATGAAGGTCTTTTGAAGTGGAAATTTTAATATGACTAGGACATAAAAGCCAAGATGGGGGCTGCAAAAAGAGGAATCATGTGAACAGAATGATTGAGTGGAAATTTAACTTCGGAGGAATGTGATGAACAGACATAAGAAGAAAAAGAAAATGCACTGGGAAAAGTCTGTCACAATATTCAAGATGCAAATTGAATACGTGGCAGTTTTATGGACAGTTTAGTGTTTGTGCATCATTAACAGGGGGGCCATGCTAGAGGCACAATTCATAAAAGCTAAGTATAGCTTGGCATGGTAGAGCTTTTAGAGGTCAGATGTGAGGCCAAATTTACTTACTGGCGAAAGTTTCAAGCAAGGAGGGAAGACTATGACCTCTGGCTGTAATCCAACATAGTTAATTTAGGAAGTTGTACCAGGCATCAATGTATCTAAATTTTAGTGAGAACAAGCCTCTCCTGCTGGGATCACTGAAGCCCCCTGTCAAGTCAAAGGAAGGCAGCCATGGAGACTACCAGAGAGCAGTGAACCTGAAACACACATATGCTTCTCCTCTCACCTTACAGGGAATAGATTGGAAATGTCAGAATATGGCAGAGGGTGCCATATGCCTACAAAAAGAAAAGTGAGGATGACATTATGAGACACTTTTTCCTCCTTGCTCTGCTGCAGGAATACCAGAGACTTCCCTTACAGATAGGCTCTAGACTGCCAGTCTTGCCTGCAGGACTACGAAATCTTAAGATACTTTTCCGTTAAACTACAACTTTACACATGTAGTTTGTTCTCATTTCAGAGAGCAGTAAGCAAATAGCAGAGGGGCATCATTTTCCCCAGACCTTGAGTTTCAGTGCTCATTAAATCATGTAATAAGACAGTTGACTGTCCACGCTTCTCTAACATCCCATTACCAAATCCTACAAGAGCTCAGAAAGTGTTAATTTTATTGTTCATAAAAAGGAGTTGAAGGTAATTGCACACAGCAATGAATGCCACTGTACAGTACAGTACCTTCTCAATGAAATATGTCAGTGGCTCCCTGCCACGGGGAACAGGTGGATCCCAGCTGAGTACAACATATGTTTTACTGATTTCTGAAGCATGTACATTGGTGGGAGGACCAGGAATCTGAACATCTCCTGGAAGAGGAATAAACATAGCAAGTGTTCAGCAGATTAACTCCTGGGTCAGCACTCATGCTACAGCTCATCTTTCTGAACTCCCATCCTGCAATGCAGTGCTCAGCTATTAGGGGATATGAGATCATATGTGCAGTTCACTTGCTCCCTTCAATTACACTGTGAGAAATTAAGCACCATTGAAAGCTAGTTATTTCTTTTTTTCAACAAAAGTTAAATACACCCCCTGAAAATCTGTGCATTTTCACACTTCCTTCACGTTTGAATTACTTCTATCTGCTGGGCAGAATGCCTTGGAAAAAAACTTGTTCGCTATATTCAAACAGATATTTTTTTGATCAAAGACAGAAGTCTGAGTTATGATGATAAATTAGATTATAAGATGATATTTGAAAGGGAAGTAGAGTAAGGAGAAAAGCAACGTAGAGCAGAAATATATAGAGAAAAACCACCCAGAACTTGCTAACAATGTATCCTGCAATGTGATGGTATTACCAGCTATAGAGCCTAAAACACTTCTAAAAACTGTTGATCAGAGACAAAAATATCTCACCAGCCCACTGATGACTCCACCAGCTGTCGTGATCTGAACAAATCCCTCTCTCTACTCACTACAGTTACAAGAAATGTGAGGTGGTACCTGCATACCCTGGGCCAAGCTGGAGGAATTCAACATGGTCCTCTGTGGTCACACTTACTCACCACAGTGTGAAAAGAAGCTGGCTCCACTGTCTGAGGAAGTACAATGGTGTAAAGCAGCACTAGGTAAGAGAAGCTTGTACCTATGATGGACCACTTCAGCCATAGCTACACAGCTCTGAATAAGCTTCCACTTGGTAATAGGTCAGAAACAGTAACTCAGCAGATATGTACAAATTGAGAATAGAGAAAGCAAAAAGTTTCTTTTAAGGCATATTTTGCCGCTTCTCAGGTTATCAAGGAGCATATATCCTCTTTATGCTCAGGATTTGACAATAAAAAAAAAAAAAAACAAACAAAAACAACAACAAAAAAAAACCACCCAGAAAGACAAACTCCTGAAGACTATGTTTTAACACTTTATAAACATCTGTATAACCAGCCACGATCAAAAGGCACACTGAAGCTACTCCATCCTATACATTTCCCAATCAAATTCAGATTTTTTTAAAGAAAGCTGACATATTCAAGGAAAATTTATTTTCTCTCAGTGCTCTCTGTATTGAATTTCCTGCAAACACACTTTTTCTTTAAGAAAGGCACATGAATGCACTGAGTTCAAGACAAAAGTGCCAACATACCATCAAGAGCATCACAATAATCCTTCACACCATCGTGCATGAAGTCAAAAGATTTCCGGTGGATTTCACATAACTGAAACCCAACATGTTTTCCTAGGTCCTTGAAAACCCCAAAGCTGACATGATTCATAACAATGTATCATGATATAATTCAGCACTGGCAAGACTGCACCTCAAATACTGTGTTCTCTTTGGGACCCCTCATTACAAGAAAGCCTTAAGATGCCAGAGCATGTCCAGAGAAAGGTAATGAAGCTGGTGAAGGGTCTGGAGAACTGGTGCTGTGAGGAGCAGCTGAGGGAAATGAGGTTATTCAGTCTGGAGAAGAGGCTGAGAGGAGACCTTGTTGCCTCTTGAACTTTGTGAAAAGAGGTTGTAATGAGGCGGGTGTCAGTGACTAACAATAGTACAAGAGTAAATGGTCTCAAATTGCTCCAGGAGAATTTTAGATTGAAAATTAAGAAAAGTTGCTTTACTGAAAGAGAGGTCAGGCATTGGAGCAGGCTCCCCAGGTAAGCGGTGGAGTCACCATTCCTGAAACACATAGACATAGCAGATCAGGACATGGTTTAGCAGGTGTGCTGGTATCAGGTTGATGGTTGGACTTGATGATCTTAGAGGCCTTTTCCAACCAAAATGATTCTATGCTTTTATGATTCTGTGATGGTACAGCCTGCTCTCCCAGAATGGAAAGTCATTTGGTGCCTTTTTTTGGGTGCATTTGTGATCTATGAGATTGTTCAGAAATGGTCTCCAATCTTACAGATGAAAGTAATGATCTGCATAAACAATGGGCTTTGGATTTTCATACTCCTTTATAAAATACACGTATTGAAGTAACCGAAATCCAAAAAACATTATTCATGCTTATGCCAGAGTAGCCATTTGATGTCTCTGATCATTCTTAGGCAATCCTGAGATCAGAGTGCATTTTGTGAAGCCAAACAAGTAAGATAAATGTATTCTGATCCTGTAATGTGATTCTGACATAATAGTGCTGTTAGTGCTATGTTCTCTGACCTTTTAGACCCCACCTTCCACTTCTGTTCTCTCAGCCTTGCAAGGCAGAATATCTATCTTTATTTATTAGTATGAAGTTCCCTTATTAGGTGGATTTCTTCTGAAGCTATCTTTCTAATTACAGTGCTAAATTCCTGGAATATAAACAGATGGACTGAAATCATAGAAATGCTACCTACCTTCAAGGTCATCCTTCTTGATCACAATCTTTCGCCCTTCATCCACATGAATAGCTGTTAATAAAAATATTCAGTTAGATTCTTGAATTGGTTTAGTATAGTTACAAATTTGTCACCTGTTTCAAAAGCCCACATACATTTATTTCTATAAACCTGTTACTAAATATTTCCCCAGATGGAGAAAACTCAAAGTCATGCACTGGTTCATTCCTTTCATAGGAAGATAGAGTATGATAAGACAGGACTATTTAAAGATATGCTAAAAAGCAAGAATTTAATCACAGGAGATGGATTCCATAATGTGGCAGATTAGGAAACAACTGCATCATGAACTGAATTCTTGTTACAGGAAATAACCATAAAGCTGATGGAAACAGCATATTCAGCTCAGATTTAGAAGCAAAATTGGGCCAGTCTGCAGTCTTTCTAACAAGTTTAATTCTCCTGTGAGTAAAAGGACACACAGAACAGAAAGTGTGCAAGTACACGGTATATGGAATCTCTACAGGGGTTTAGAATCTGAGAGGCCATCTCCCAGTGTAAATGACACAAACTTCCAGGGCTAACTCTTCTGAAAACATTGTTCTCTGTGATAATGACTGTCTATGTTCAAGTCTAAGCAAAACCATCCATAACAAAGACAGAGTCCCCAGGTCCTGTCAAATTGTCTGTATGAACCTTGCCATTCCAACTACATCCCCCGCCTTGAAATTGGTGAGATATTCAGTCAAAGGAAGAAATAAACTGTTCTCCTTAGGTTACCTACACAATAAAAATAATTGAAAAATATATAAAACATTCAACACATGTTTCAGCCTTGAATAACCTACTTTGTGTTCTCTCCAGATCAACAGGGTCAAGAGCAGCAACTGGTTCAGAGACTCGAGAAGGCCTGCTAATGCCAGCACTGTTCACAGCTCTCACACGGAACATGTAAGACCGTCCCTCCTGCAGACCAGTCACAGGATACTTGCAGATTTTGACAGGAGCATCATTGCACTGGACCCAGTTTTCCAAACCTACTTCGCATCTTGGAGTGGCAGAAAACAGCATTTATCAGTGTCATCTAATAATACATATATATCATCTTGCACACATCAAGTCAGAATCACATAAATCATCCTCTCCAAGCTGAGGAATTAAACCACACATCTCACTAATGAAAGTCATTTTATACACTCTTTCCTTTGATCAGACAAAGAGTTCCCTCTTAATTCATATTTATTCATAATGCAATTGCAAAGGTCATTTTTCTTGCATGATTTTTGTCCTTTTCAACTCTCTTTGCTTCCATTTCATACTCTTCCTTGTGTTTTAAAGAACAACTAATTCACTTTTCAACATGCATCTCCACAGACTATGCTGAAATTGCAACATTCACCTAATATTTTCTATTGCTTTCTTGTCATATTTTAAAGCAAGCATCTTTGCATTTTCCCCTCCAACAATGGTTGGAACACAGAGTGTAGGATTCATCAAGAAGCATAGTAATGTCCTCATACTTGATTCTTTGTGTGTATGTATCTGGTTTGTGTCCTACTACTACAAGCTTTTGTGGAAAAGATTGCCCTTCGCCTCGACAGTACCAGGAAAAATAAGGTCATGATCCTTGGCACTGCAGTAGTCCTAACAAAATGTCAAAAGGAACAACTGAGCAGATTACACACAAAAGAGGTGAAAGTCTCTCGTGATCTATGCACTGCACAAATTGGATGCAAATGGTAGAACCCTCAGGGCTTAAGTTAATTTCTTCATACTGACTGCCACTCATAATCAACATTTTCCACCAATTACTAGACAGTTCTCACTCAACTACACCAAATTACAGGGTAGCAAAAAGCAATGAGCTGCAAATGATGCTTTTAAGTGTAGAGCAATGTGCATTTTGGTAACATTTTTGCTGACTAACAGTCTCAGACACTAAGGATCACATGTTTTGCTCTGGCTACAAGCGACAAGCATGTGCTTTAGATGAAGAGACATGAAAACCCAGCACTTGGATCCCCCATTCGCCAGCTGCCTGCACTGAGGTGAAACCCCATCGAAGTGCAAAGCAGAATGGAGGACGGAGGATTACCATTCTGATTTAAACTAGCAGCTCCCGGAAGCCCATGCCTTGGGCTTCTGATGGACCACAGTTAAGGCAGAAATAAAAAGATAACAAAATAACTCCCAGAATTCAGCTTTTGTAGTATGCAGCTTAGAGAGTAATTGAAGATGCCCATGGATTCTGGCATCTATAAATTAAAAATTACCCAGGCTCATTCTCTGATTTGGCCACAACCACAGTATTAAACATTTTTAGCATCTGATAAAATGTGTTATTGGAAATGGCCCCTGGCCATTGTTAATTCCTAGACTGTGCCCAGAATTACTTAGGAAGGCACTAGATCATCTGGGATAAAAGTCTTGCCAGGGAACAATCTAGTAATTTAACAGTAGGCAGCTGAATTCCAGTGTTGAAAGTCTGTACAAATATATCTAAATGAATTCACAGACTGAAGGATATCATGGTAATTTACATTCTTCAGTATATACATGTTTATAGTAATGAACAAAATAAAACAAAGCCCAATGTTTACATACTTGTCAACAAAATATCCGATTACTGGGCTCTCATTGATTGTGTTTGGTGGTTTCCAGGTAACAATAACATAGTCTCTGTTAGCATCATGGCATTTAACATCCATGGGGGCCCCTGGTGCTCCGGCGACCAATGCATCAGCATCTGGATCACAAGAAATAAATCAGATTTTACTCTGACTTCCCTGAAATCTATCATAAAGATAAAAGAGAAGATTTTCAGTTCACTATACTATTTGTTTATATGAATGGAAGCCCAAAGATTTAATCACAGAGTAATTCAGTGCACTAACAAATCAGGCCCATGATGTCTATAACACCACATAGATAAGTGTTCAGCAGTGCTTTCAATGACAGAAAAGCAGTTTAGGCTTTTCACAACAATTAAAAGCCAAGCTACCCCATGTGGTTTTGATGTTCTTTGCTACTGAAAGCTGTGGCTCAGGGGCTCACTGATCAGACCTAGGTACTCAATAAAGAACGTGGAGTTGAAGAAAATAAATCAAGTATCTTGACCTGATACTGGTACTCAGTATCAGATCTCAGCCCACATTTAAAAAGGCAAGATGAAGGCCAACAGAGGACACTAGCAATTCCAGAGAACATAGCTAAAGTCCAGGGTCCTGTTTAAGTCAGGAGGTCAAACAGTATAAAATGGACAAGAGAGATACCTAAGAATTTTCTAGGAAAGTTATTATGTATTAGTGGGACTTTTTCACCTGGGTAATTTCTTTCTTAGAAGGTAATTGGAAAATAAAAATATTTAGCAAATTGTGGCAGAGTGAGTTGCTCAGGATGTATCACAGAAGCTGATGAAGTCTCTGCCAAGTCCTGCGAGGAAAATGGATCTCAGCTCCTTGAAAAAACTTTCATGTCCCTCCACCTCACACAAAATATTTTGATGACACTTCTACAAGACACATATGTTCCAATACATTTTCAAGAAGAACAAGGTTTAAAATTAATGTGGCTCCAATGGCTTCAGTTCACATGGTCCAGTTAGCCACCATCAAAGCAGTTGTCCAGTGTTAATAAAAGATAACTTTTCAGCTAGAATATTTTTTTCATTGAAAGTTGAAAATAAGTGAAAGTTAAGTTCTGCTCAGAGGTGTATGTGGAATCTCATTCTCATTTCTTTGAGAGTTGTACATATAAATGTGAAGGAAATTTTTTATTCTCTTTTAATACATTTAGTCCCTTGTGAAAACTGCCTTTTACAAGTGAGCTAATTTCTTACTTTGCTCTTTTTATCTGATTATTGAGATGACTGTGACTGGTATCATAATGGGCAAATTCTTTTTGTTTGTTTGGGTTTGTTTTTTTCCCTATGCCTCTTCCTAAGGCCAGGAGCAGGATATGAGACTACCCAACAAGACTCCTAGTTATCAATCTTTAGATCTAAAACCATCACAATGATGACTGTTAGTGTGCAAAGATGTTTGTTTTCTACCAAAGGAAGAGATAGCAAAGAAAGGAAGAAAGATGCTGTTTCATCACACAAAAATACCCTCAGGAGCCTGCTTCTCCAGAAACTCCTCATTCGTGAAAGTTGACTGTTTTTTCTAGCATACTACTATAGGAATCAAATTACTATGAAATACCAGAAGGATTAATTTATTTTATACTGCAGTTATTCTATGGAGTTGTTTAATAAAATTAAAGTTTCTTCTGCTATTTTTAATTTGTCCTCAAGACAGATGAAAAGTTTACCTCTGACAAACAGGTATGCACTGTATTCACTCACTCCACCTCTTGTAACCATCCGCAGAGTGTATAAACCTTCATCATCTTTGTTCAGATGGGTAAAGGAAAGAGCTGCCTGGCCTTCTGCAAAATACAACTTTGTCCACTTGGAGTCCTTTATTAGCACATCTGGAAGAGAAGATCCATCAAACATAGAATCATAGAATCATAGAATGAGTAAGGTTGGAAAAGACCTCAAAGATCATCAAGTCCAACCTATCACCCAAGACCTCATGACTACTAAACCATGGCACCAAGTGCCATGTCCAATGCCCTCCTGAACACCTTCAGGGATGGTGACTCCACCACCTCCCTGGGCAGCCCATTCCAATGGCGAACGACTCTCTTAGTGAAGAACTATCTCCTCACCTAGAGCCTAAACCTCCCCTGACACAGTTTGAGACTGTGTCCTCTAGTTCTGGTGCTGATTGCCTGGCAGAAGGGACCAGCCCCCAGCTGGCTACAACCTCCCTTTACATAGTTGTAAACAGCAATAAGGTCTCCCCTGAGCCTCCTCTTCTCCAGGCTAAGCAACCCCAGCTCCCTCAGTCTCTCCTCTTAGGGTTTGTGTTCGAGGCCTCTCACCAGCCTTGTTGCCCTTCTCTGGACACGTTCAAGAGTCTCAATGTCCTTCTCAAATTGAGGGTCCCAGAACTGGACACAGGACTCAAGGTGTGGCCTAACCAGTGCTGAGTACAGGGACAGAATGACTTCCCTGCTCCTGCTGGACACACTATTCCTGATGCAGGCCAGGATGCCATTGGCCTTCTTGGCCACCTGGGCACACTGCTGGCTCACATTCAGCCGGCTGTCAATCAGTACCCCTAGGTCACTTTCTGTCTGGCTGCTGCCCAGTGACTCCAGCCCCAGCCTGCAGCACTATGTTGGCCAGAACAACCTACCTCCTGGTGCAGATCTGATCCAATCAGGGATACAAGGTAACCTTTACGTGAGCTTTATGTAGTGATGGTGCTTTGGTGCTATGAGAGTTCTACAGAGTAATCTGCATCTGAACTTATTTGGTGAGAGAATTTTAGAGAATATGAAGTCTCAGACTACCCTACGCAGTGCCAACAATAGAAGTTCCATCACTAGAAGTTTTCCTACACTGACAAAGAAAAATATCCACAGTTTGAAACAATGACATTGAAACCTGCCATATGCTGCAATGAATGCAAGGTGGAACTTTGTTTCATTTTTAATAAGTGTTGCTACCTGTTCAGGTCAAATGTCAGATTACTCCAGTTCTTTCTTCAAGTTTAAAGACCAGATTTCAGTTTAATCAGAAGACTGCTTTAGATATATACCAATTTTAAATCTTTAATGCATACCTACTGAGCAGTGAATAAAATTAAATTTGAATCTCTCACAGGTGAGAGGTGGTGACCCATGATTAATGCAAATTAATACGATTGCTTAGTGAAAACGGAGTAAAAGGTTCAGCGGGATATTTTATGGTAGTTATGGGACTATCTCATATCACCCTTTTAATAATTGATTGGATTAGTTTTTAAGTCCCTAAGACCCTAATTTATTGTAATTAATGCAGCAGAACTATATTTAAAGGAGCTGGATATCTACAAATGTGTATCATTCTGTTGTTGCTTAAATACACTTTGGAGCAGACAGTTGCAAAGGAATCAGTTTTTCCATCTATGAGCTGAATCATATCAGAAGGTGTAATAAAATAACGCACTGCCAGATAAAGCACACTACCAAAATTTAGAGCAGTAAATTACATATTCACCTAGGCAAGCAGTTGCTTTCTGAGAGGCATACAAAGTTAATTCAGTCACATTCCTTCCCATGAGATCCTTAGCTAGAAAATCTGCATTTTCCCTTTCTGTCATGCATGTCACAAAGGTAATGAGACTTTGTGTAAAGAGACGTGAAACAGTTCAAATTAAATTAGAAAATGTCTTCACCTAGAAACTTTAACTAATGCAGGAGTCCTGTGGAAAATCCTGAAGAAAAAACAAAGCTGAGTGACCAGCATCTGAAAAGCAGGTCACTTATTTAGAGTTCATGCTTGAGTGGAATTGTAGAAACTCTAGTCTGAATATATAGAAACTGTAGGCAAGCCTGTATTGCCTGTTAAGACCAGAGTCATCCATATCCACCCTGTAATGGGCTAAGGAGACCAATTCTCCCACTACGGGCAAAAATAACAGCTCAGACAAATGGATTGCAAAAAATGGTGGAAAGTTTAAATGGAAAAACAAAACAAAAAAACCAGCAATGAAAGTTTTACAGAGAACCACAAGCACCGCGACAAAAGAGAGAGATCCCAAAAAACATACCCAAGAACATCCCATCCCCACCTGGGGGTACACCCAACCCCCCCACACACCCCCCACCCCCGGGCTCTTTCTTTCCCCCCAACCCAGCCTTGGGCCTGGGCAGGCCCAAGGGAGGCAACTGCTGGGGCTGTTTAGCCTGGAGAAGAGGAGGCTCAGGGGTGACCTCATTGCTCTCTACAACTACCTGAAGGGTGGTTGTAGCCAGGAAGGGGTTGGCCTCTTCTCCCTAGCAACCAGCACCAGAACAAGGGGACACAGTCTCAAGCTGCACCAGGGGAAGTTTAGGCTGGAGGTGAGGAGAAAGTTCTTCACCGAGAGAGTGATTCGTCATTGGAATGGGCTGCCCGGGGAGGTGGTTGAGTCTCCGTCCCTGGAGGCGTTCAGGAGGGGACTGGATGTGGCACTTGGTGCCATGGTCTAGTTGTGAGGTTGTGGTTACAGGTTGGACTCGATGATCTTCAAGGTCTCTTCCAACCTTGGTAATTCTATTCTATTCTATTCTATTCTATTCTATTCTATTCTATTCTATTCTATTCTATTCTATTCTATTCTATTCTATTCTATTCTATTCTATTCTAACTCATGCCATTTTACCCAGGCACCGGCGGGGGAGGAAAGAGGAAGTAAGGACCCCGCGTGGATGTTTTATAGAGGAGCAGAGAACTGTGGGTGAAATACCTGGTTTCCTGTGACCACCCAGTGGGCTGGACCCTTTTGGGACCTCCCAGGTGTGGTCTGTGAAGTGGCATCTGGGCCAGCACCCAGCCTAAACCACCACACACCCTTTATGTGTACCTGAGACCAGAAGGTATAACTGGAGGCAGTTTTGTTCCATAAAAGCAGAAAAACTCCACACAACTCCAAATACCCACTATACTCCTTAAGGAAGCAGGAGCTCTCTCTTTTAATGTATACTGGATGGATGACTTTCTAGACAATCCAAGGAGGAGTAAATTTTGAAGACCACAAATGTATTCAGAAATTGTAAGAAAGCAGGTATTCCTGCACCTTCCATCACAATATTACAGTTATGGGATCTCAGTACTGCAGTCAAATTTCCAGTCTATTCATATGCTCCAATCTGTCACTTCTCCCAGAATTTATTAAAGAATGAACCTGCAGGAGACTAACCCTCAGAGGCAGTGTGACTCAAGATTCACATTCTGTTTTCAGTACATGAGACAATTTCCCTAAAACAGACCAAAATACATGATTAAAAGAAACTTCAGTGTACAGTATACCCCTCTCTTTATATAGCTTTTCGGTAGAGTAATATTTTAGGGACTCTAGTAGACATTCTCAGTAAGGTTCACTTGTGTGAAGCTTATTAGTGCTGGATAAACACACATTTCTCTTGTGTGTAATTGTTAGAAATAAATTGGGGATTTAGTTATTATTCAGTTAACACAAACTGGAAAATGTTAGGAAAAATACAGTTTGTCTTAATGCAAGATCAGAAATGTTAATACTGCTTTGCCTGACTTCACTGACTAAAGATGCAAAAAAACCCAACCTACCAACAGCAGAGCAAAGGTATGTGTTTCAGGCGTGGCTCCTAGAAGTATTTCTCAACTATACTTTACATTGATTTTAATACAAAATTCACAATAACTGCTGGAGCAAGATGGGGGTGGAGGTCCATGCCTACACAACAGTACTTCAAATGTTAATTTACTGCTCAGTGAGTAGCATTCAGCTCAGCAGTTATGATATTCACTTCTAAATCACAGACAGATCTAGGAATTTAATTTGGATCTTCACATAGTCAGTAAACATCCTAACTATTGTGTTACTAGATAATAGGAGATCACCTCCTGTTGCTATAAGTGTGTGCTCAAGAAAAGTTCAACCAAGTCATTTAACTGAAGGAGAGTGCAGGTCTGTAAATTATAATTAGAAATATTTATCTCCTCTATTCCAAATGTAATCCTATGAATCTCATGTTCTGAACACATCACCACCTGTACCCTCAGTGTTTATTCCAGCATTTTCCAGATAGTTGTTATTCCATGTACTTACTTACCATCTCTGTACCACTCAGCACGAGGTTGTAGTCTTTTCAGGTCTGGGGTGATCAACATAGAACACTTCAGGGTTAGTGTTTCACCTTCAGTTGCAAAGGTGACTCCAAACTTCTCCAGAAACTGGACATCAATGTGGGTGAAGCAAATGTCATATGACAGGGGCACTGTGTGTGAGAAAATGAAAACATTCTTAGGTAAATAAATTGTGCTTGGCACCAACAGATTACTGTCCAATCTGAACAAGGGATGGAGCTCTCAATTACACTGTATGATGATCTTGAAATGCATATGAGAAAGTAATAGCACCTGGACAGCTCCTGTAATAACTGAATGCTTAGAAAGCAAAGCCAGAAGAAGGAAGCCTCCAATTTTCTCATCTGTAAAACATTACTCTGATAAGAGTGCATAAAATATATGAGAAAAAAAAAATGCTTACAGTGAAAGGGCATTATGCCAGCTGGGTGAGGCTCTTCATCCTCTCTGAATCCTACAAATGAACATACAACAAAAATTCAATGACATGACCATCACAGTTATTTCTTGTTTTAATCATGAAGTAGGACTTACTTCGCACAATCACAGCACAATTAGTTGATGCCTGCCCATGCACATTTGTTGCAACTGCTGAATAGGTAGCAGAATCATCAAAATCAGCTCTGGAAAGGAGAAGGAGGAAATCAGATGAGTCTCACAAATACTAATTTTTTTACTGATTGAAATTACAAACGAAGGAATGTGTATAAAGCTCTTTACTGGTGTCATACAGTACATGTTGATGAAAGATTCAGAAAACTGATTTTTACTTAAGTTTTATCACAGCTTATCATACAGGCTGCATTAACTTCAGCAAACTGTAAATGACCTTTAGAGAATGATCAAAATAGATTGTTGGAAGATGTCAGTCTGGCTGTTCCCTTTCTATATGTAACCTTCTTCCTTAATCCATATTGCCCTTCTGCCACATATTTTAAGAAAGAGCCACAAAAGAAAATAGCATGTGATGCTTGCAGAAATTCCTCCTTCTATGGTTATTCGCACCAGGAAGATACCGGCATTTTTTGCCTCTCACACATCTCTTAAGCAGTCCAGAGGAGATAATGTAAAACCAGGGAAAATGTCTGAAATTGCTTATGGGAATAAATGGTTTGTCTTTATAGGTATTTTTGTGCATGTGTGAGAAAAGAGGTTTATTATTCAAGGAAAATATAAGGAAAAATCAAGAAAAAAAGCTACTTCATGCATAATAGGACCCAGTGATGGATTGTCTCACTTACTACATCTTTCCTTGAAAAGGAAGTTACTTTAACAACGGCCAGGTGTTAAGATGTAGGTGCAAACTTAGGTGTTAAGATGTAGGTACAAACTTTGATGTTCCAGTTCTTTTCTTATTCAAAATGGGGGTGTAAAAAAAACCTATTCACATAAAATTGAAGTCAGCTAAACTATGCATAAATATGTTTTTTTTTTTCAGTGCAATTTCTTAAATTTATAGTTGAGCTAAGCATACTTGCTATGTTTCTAATCAATATAAGTGAATACTGATTAGAAAATAGTTTCACATATTTCGGACTTAGTTTTTGTAAAATGTAGGTCTGGGTAAAACGAGACTTCCTCAGTTTTGGTGAGGGAACTTAGTCCAGATCAAGAAACAATTTTGGAAAAGGCAGACTATTTCAATTACAAATCTCAGAATTAATATTTGAATGGGAAAAAAAAAATAAAATCAGAATTTACTTTGTTTTCAGAAACTTGCTAAATAATATGAAATAACCGATTTGGGGTTTGAGTGAACAAAACTTTTTATTAGTTCTGTTCAAGTGCTTTTTCATGAACTTCTCCTTTAGTCAACTATTTTACAATATGACTCTCAAGCTTGTTTTTTATTTCTTGGAATTTCTATTACTTTGAGACATTACCTAATCAGACTACTGATTTAAACACACACAATTAAAGCCTGTTTCTGCACAGTTAATTTAGTAGAGCATTTAAAGGAGGCCACTCAGAAATTTCCAGTGATGAGATACAATGTTCTGCATGTACGCACTTAGTTTCCTCTCATAAGAACAAATTTGTCTCTTCTTGGCAACTGCCAGATGAAAGGGATGGAATTCTGGTTGCACGAGTCTTCTAAGAGGTCATATATCCCAGGTTTGGGAGAAAAAAGAACATGCAAAAGTGTTTGCGTAAATTGCATAACAGAATGCCAGTTTGAGGGTAGGTAGCACCTGTGCCAGACACACGAGAAACCTGTTTTCAGCTCTTACTATATTCTGGGCAATGTCATATCACAAAAAGAATACTGTGTTGCAATGTCTAAAACACAATTTGATGAAAGTTCATTTAAATTGAGGTTTACCTCGCTAAACACACAGGACTAACAGCTTCTCCTGGAGGTGACTTCTTAGCCACACATTTCACAAAATGCAGCAAAATACAAAGTATATCATATAACTAATTATCAAAACCAGGGCTAAGTACTAACATTAGGCCACTTAATCAAAAAGTCTACAGTTAGATATGAAGCCCTTAAGCTCCCTGTTACAGTCTGGACAGGCAAGATCTGAAAAACAACTTAAAAGCTTTTAAATACTAGGCTCAGCATTATTAAGCTTGTTTGTTTGTTTGTTTTCAATAAGTATTTTTAAAGGCATTCTTAACTGATTCTGGACTTGTTCACAAGCTGTCAGACTTGACAATATTTCTCACACTAACTTCTTAAAATAATGTGGGGTTTTTTTACTACCCCAATTTAACACTTGGGAGACAAAATACACAAGCAACTCAAAACTGCAGTACAGGCCTTTTCCCCAAGTCGTGCTTTGATGTCTCTGTACCTAAATGTGCATAGTTCAGACATTTATCACAGCCCAGCAGAGTGTCTCGGTACAACAAAATAAGGTGACAACAAATGAAGCATCTCAAACATTTCATACAAGAAGGGACTTTGTGGAATTAACTGTACCAGAACTGTAAAATGTTCTCATCAGCCTGCACTACATAATTACTTTAACTAGATGTAAGTATAGAATATACAGTAACTAGTACATAGTGTATTTAGGCTGAACATGAGCCAGCAGTGTGCCCAGGTGGCCAAGAAGGCAAATGGCATCCTGGCCTGCATCAGGAACACTGTGGACAGCAGGAGCAGGGAAGTCATTGTGCCCCTGTACTCAGCACTGGTTAGGCCACACCTTGAGTACTGTGTCCAGTTCTGGGCCCTGCACTTTAAGAAAAATGTTGAGTTCCTGGAATGTGTCCAGAGAAGTACAACAAAGCTGGTGAGGGGTTTGGAGCACAAGCCCTATGAGAGAGGCTGAGGAAGCTGGGGTTGCTTAGCCTGGAGAAGAGGAGGCTCAGGGGAGACCTTATTGCTCTCTACAACTCCCTGAAGGGAGGTTGTAGCCAGGTGGGGTTGGTCTCTTCTCCCAGGCAACCAGCAGCAGAACAAGAGGACACAGTCTCAAGCTGTGCCAGGGGAGGTTTAGGCTGGCGGTTAGGAAGAAGTTCTTCATAGAAAGAGTGATTGGCCGTTGAAATGGGCTGCCCAGGGAGGTGGTCAAGTCACCATCACTGGAGGTGTTTAGGAAGAGACTTGATGGGGAGCTTGGTGTGATGGTTTAGTTGATTAGATAGTGTTGGATGATAGGTTGGACTCGATGATCTCAAACATCTTTTCCGACCTGGTTAATTCTATTCTATTCTATTCAATCATTTGTCCCCAGAAAATGAATCTTGATCACCCTAGTGCTGCTCCTAAATTGCACTGTAAAGTGCACTGAATAAAACCTGTTAGAAACAATATTTGAAGTACCCAGGAGTCAAAGTGTGGTCTCTCCAACAGTTATTCTTGGATCATAATGGAGAAAGGTCAGATAAAATATGCATAGAGTCCATTTAGACAGCATGAAGCAAGTGCAGATCTGTATCTGTCCCAAGATGCTAATATTTTTGTGAAAACTAAATTGCCCTAGATCTACTTGAGGTTCTGAAGTACTAATGTTTGTGTGAGGAATATTTCTCAGACAGACACATCTGTTTAAAATGCATATATTCATCCATTTACCTACTGTAGATTTGAACACAGGAGTTAAGAGTAAAATAAAAGTTTTGCCTGAATTAGAACATAGTTCAGTGCATGTCAAGAATAGGCAGAGGAATGTAGTAAATTACAGAGTTAGAATTGCCTCATTTGGATGCAAATTTTTCCGTGTTACAGCTATGTGACTTGAAAATATGGAAATACTCTTCAGGGTTACCATCTCATGTACTGATTCTCCAGTTTAAAAGAATCAGATTCAGTTTATCTAGTTAAGTGTTATTTGCTTTTTTTTTTTTTTTTTTTTTTTTTTTTTTTTTTTTACTGAAGAGGAAACTTTTGTTGAGAGGTAACCTCTTCCTCAATCTCCCAATTATTGCAGCTTATAGGGGAAAATGACTGACAGGTTAGAAGACCACAGACTTTCATGTGGGTGCTGTAGTTTGCATTTCAGCAAGGAAAGAAGAGAAGTATGTCATGCCTGCTGCCTGTACTGCATACCTGTGAAACACTGCAGTTTATCACCCGATGAAACCCACACAGCACAAAAGCTGCATCTTCTGCACCAGAGGACTGCCCTTGCTGCAATGCCTCTGCCCTGCTCCCACCTACAGCAGGAGACAGGAGAGGCTTCACCCTCTATCGCTGCAGACTAAATTAGCTCAAGATTTTTGTGCCTAATCAAACTAAAATAGCACTGTACTGGCTGCACAGCATCATTTGTTACATGAGAATAGTTAGAAGAGGAGGTTCGTTCAATTTTTAAGCTATTTTATTATTATTTAATTTCATTTTATTTTCTAAAGCAAGGTTAGTGGAGCTGAGGAGCAGACCCCTGATCAAAGGGTTGGCTTTGCTTACTGGCAGTAGGTACTACACTGCACTCTGCTGGCTCTGCCACACATTTTTACTGATTCAGCCACAAACCTCTGCTGCAGTTACAGGCTCTGCTTAAAAGATTACTTCATGAAACAGGAAAGAGAGAGGGCCCTAATAAAAGACAAAATGCTGTCAAACTTTAAGCATTGTATAAGTGAGATTGTGCAGCCACATCACACTGACAGAGCTTTGGAAAATCAGATATCCTTCCCTGCTCCTTCCACTGTCCAGCCTGCCTGTGAATGGAGAGACAGGAGTCAGAAATGTTCCCATTCAGTACCATACTGCTGCATCCTCTATGCCCCAGCCAGTGTAACTGGTAATGTAGCACAGTCATTCACAGCTACATAAAGCAAAGAGATTCATTTAAGGAGACATCATAGTATGCAAATAAGAATCAAAAACTCATTGAAAATCAAGTAGTAGTAACTAAGATATTCAAAATGTTATGATTTGTAATCCCTAAGATACATGCTAAGGCAGAAAACACTTTGCAGCTATGCTATAAAGCAACAGAGCATCCTCATCTTAACTACCACTGACACAGAAATCTTTTCTTGTATTGTGTCCCTATGCATAGTTAAATTAGGTGGGATAAAGAAGTAGATATTATACTAACCCTGACATTCTCAGACAAGTATCAATCACTTCAACTACCAGTAGCTTTCCCTCAGAGAACACCTCACAGTGTGCTCTGAATTACCTACTAGAAGTGAGATGAAAGATGGGATGAACCAGTATCCCAGGGCATGCCAGTAATATCTCTTCTTCTACAATTATGAGCTGTGCCAAAAATAAAATGAAAGTCCATCCCCTTTTCTTCACTCCTCGGGGGCGACCTTAAGCTCAACCTCCCAATTCAAGAAGCCTAAAAGGAGCTAGAAAGAAGCACTATATGATAATGGTGGCACAGAATGTCCACAGGAAATGTGGTAAATTGAGCACAAATTACCGGAATAACGAGACAGAAGTGACAATGGTCTAGTTACTGTTAGGCCCTGGAAGACAGCAATCAAGAGGGGAATGAATTGTGTCCAGTTACTACTTTAGAGTACAAGGTGATGTTCTGCTTTTGGCACCTCAAGAATTTTTCCACTGGTATCAAGGAATAGTCATAGGAATAAATACCATGCTTGCATCAGAAGGGAAAGTTCAGTCCCTGAGCTATACTGAAGCACCAAGAAAAGTGGCCAAGAAATTCCAAGGCCATTCTGAATGGCTGCAGATCGGATGACATCAGCTCAACACTTTGGTATGAACAGCTGAGAGGAGCGCAAAACTAGATAGGCAGAAAATCCCAATGGTTCCCAGAATAAAAATAATACTTCACATATATGTGCATAAAGATATGCATGGAAGATCCAAAGTTAACTGATACATGCTTGTATAAAAATGTGAATAATACATGTATTTTAACCTCTAACTGTAGATTCTTTGCTTTTGATACAAGAAACACCTGTTATTAGTAAGACACTAATCATTCTTCTATTTCCTGCATGCTTATTTTCTGTGTTTTGAGACAGAAACTACAGCTGATGGTCAAGTTTTGAAATAAAACAGATTAGCAATAAATAAATATAATTAAGGTTAGAAATTTTAATTTAGTAACATCTATAACTCTATGGTAAATAAATCATAATTTTGGGTCTACAATCCCCTTAGCAATATTTTAAGCAGAGGAGGGAAACTTCCAGGAGAGCAGCCAGACATCTTTAGGTGGCAAAGACACCAACACTGCCAGACAGAATGAAAGAGAAATGGAGCACCAGTGTCTGAAGATCGCAGCTTGGTAGAACACAAGGGAGCCTGCGTGAACACAGACAGGTCTGGGACTAGTAAATAGTGCATGATGATAGGTTGATGTGGGAGCCTGAGTCAGTGCCAACAACTCTGTGATATGGCTGAATAAATATGTCTGGGTCTGAGCACTCCCAAAGATGATTGTGGATGATGTCTACATGACTGATGACCAGCACAAGAAAGCAAAAAAAGCACCAAGGGGATATAAGCTATTAGCATTCTTTAGCCTAATGGTTATGGATGCTCAGAAGGCAGCAACACTGATTCTTATTTCTTCAAAAAGCCATTTATTTCAAAAATGTCACTAAAGGAACCTACATACTGCATAGTCAGCATTCAAATTCACCAAGCAGTTGCTTGTGGACACTAACCAAGAGAATAAACACAGCTGCAATCACTCACTGGCAGGAAGTCACCAAAGTTTCATCTGACTGTCACTCACATACATCCAAAGGAGGGCATTTTCCATTTTCTCTGCTGCAAGGGAGAAGATTGCAGGAGAAAAAAATCTGGTTTTATCTTTTAACTTCATGCTCTTATCTCCAAAATATGGATGGGAAGAATCAGCTGTGTTGAGACATGTCACAAATAAAGAGAGCAGTCAGCAAGTTATCCTTGGCCTGGGAGTAGAAGGCTATGGGTATCTTAAAAGAATTCATAAGCACTGCTACCCCTTGAGAAACATCCCTCTAGAAGCAATAACAGTGATTCTTGCCATCAGCTTCTGTTCAGGGATGCTTCTCCCATCCTGAGCTATGAAAAAGGTAAAGAGCTGGGCTGGACTTTGTTGCAGGATGACAAAAGGTAAGTAGTCCTTCCCAAATGTAGAAGGAATGATGCATGTATTTTCTTTACTATTGCTTCAAGTCTGTGCTCAGGGCTGCATCCACTGCTAACAGATGGAGACAGGGTAGAAGATGAGATATTTGGCTAACCAAGAGTTAGCCACAAAAATTCCAGCTCTTTCAACGCAGCTTGTGCTCATGCTTCAGATAAATGAAAAAAGGCAGGTTGTGCCTCTGTACTAGATATTCATTATATTTTTAAATACCACAGCCACGTTCTCATTACTCTTTAAGGTTTGATGGCTTCTACCAAGTCACGAACAACATGAAATATTTCAGTTGCTTAGGACAGTACAGGATTCATTTTTGGAAGCCATTTTACCTAGGCATTTTCTATACCACAACATTAACATAATTTTGAAAAATTAAATTAAATTAGAATACTTTAGGTTTATAGTAAATAAACTTACATTTCCTTGGGTTTTGGAGAACAAAAAGTGGAGATCAAAATGTAAGCAAAATCTAACATATAATAAAATAAACACTGATGACTAGATATCCTTACCCTGACCAGCTAAATTTGTTTTGTCTTAATGAGCTTCATCATGGCAAAAACATGAAATACACAATTTTCCACTTTGAATGCTGAGATGTAATTCTAATTAAAAAGGAACTACTATTATTTCAGCTACTTATCTCTTCTTTTCTATATTCATGTAGATTGCTGCAGTTAAATAATAGAAATACATATTTTTTAATTTAGTTTTCATGATCAGCTACTTAGTGAACCTTCTCTAACCTCAATGTGAGTACCAAGAGATGAGCATGCTGAATTTAACAACTCTTACAGCCTTTGTGCAAATTCTTAATGATTTGATATAAAAATACACAAATACTTTGTGTAGAGTGCAAAAACCTGTTGCATCCCCCAGAACAATCTACCTGTTTATATGCAACACATGTACTCCATATTTGCTTTCGATTCTGTACTTCATTGGATCACTTGCAGGGGTAATCAGTTCCTCGTTTTTGTACCTGACAATGAAGAAAAAAATTACCTCATTAATATCAGACACTATTCACTGCATTAATTCATTAGATTTTGCATCCAGTTATCATTTACTATTATCAGCACTTTTTCTGTGAGTCTCCTTTACTTGCGCAGAGTATTCTCCGGTGTGTATGGATAGACACTCATTGGGCTGTGAAGCCAAGGGGGACTATAAATGCAGTAAAAAAGTGAGACGTGCACCCAAACCACAAGAGCAGGGCGTGAAGTAGAGAGAAGATGGCATGTAACTTGAACTTTAGAGTCCACTATCCCTGGCATGAGATGGGAACCAAACACTTTGTCTTTGATCACAGTAAGGCACTTCAGCACAAACAAGAGAAGCAGCAACAGGTTTGTGCCTCAGGTTAGATCTTCACAGTCCAGCCTGAGGCTCTCACATGTACAGACAGCACTTCTCTGGAGAGGAAGGAAGCTTCAGGGATGTTCTGTTCATGTCCATCTCCACAGAGGCTGACACAGACTCGACATGGACACAACTCATGACAGCAACGGTACTGTGCAGGTTTGCCCAGGCTTAGAAAGTAGCTTCATCATCACGGAATTCTATGGCCAAAAAAAATGGAATGCCTTCCACAGTCTGGCTTCTGAAATATTCAAGTTTGCTTCTCACACTGCTCAGGGGAATTCAGCAAGCTGTCCTCCCACTCCATCCACTACAGTATCAACTGCTACAATCCAGCACATCTATGAGGATTATAAAGGGGGTTTAACATAGCCATTATGTATGTGACACTTATCAGTTATGCCATAGCTTCCAAATGAAAAAAGCTTAACAACATTTTTAGAGGGCTAGGAAAGGCCAGTCTCTTACCATTGTACAACAGGGGCAGGAAATCCTTGTACAGTGAAGCAAAGGCTCACTGACATCTTTTCCCAGACAGTGTGAGACCTTAGGCGCACTAGAATTTCAGGAGCTCGACTTATCCTTTCTTCAACAGCATGTCTTTCCAGAGCCATATTTTCTTCTACCTATTAAACATGGGAAAAGAAAAGTATCTAGAGCATCTAGCACTGGACTCAAATATGGTAGATGATCTATGCTTAAATCTGCAAAATTAAAAGCTGTTAAATCATTATTGGCACTTGAAACACAAGTTTAAATTTCAGTATATCTTATAATTCTGCTTGGATAGTAAGAAAAAGTTTCGGCACTGTTACCATCCTTTGTACAGCAAGTTTATCCAGATGTTCTCTAGCACGGTGCCTGGCTGTGTGGATCTCTTTTTCCAAAGCAGACAACTCACTGGCAAAACGTATCCTTTTCTCTTCACTTGCATGAGTCTTTTGTTCATGAGTGCTGTAGGACAAGAAAAAATACCAGGTAAGTGTAACCAATATGAAGCTTTAAGCAACTGAGGAATCTGAAACTGTATCAGCAAGATGTGAAATTTAGATTAAGAATTATTCTTAGAATCTATCTACCTGTCCTAATGAACACAAGAAATTAGTATGAATCTTTCATCATTTTCTTTCTCCCTGTATATAGAATAGAATAGAATAGAATAGAATAGAATAGAATAGAATAGAATAGAATAGAATAGAATAGAATAGAATAGACCAGGTTGGAAGAGACCTTCAAGATCATCATGTCAAACCTATCATCCAACACCGCCTAATCAACTAAACCATGCAACCAAGCACCCCATCAAGTCTCCTCCTGAACACCTCCAGTGATGGCAACTCCACCACCTCCCCTGGCAGCCCATTCCAATGGGCAATCACTCTGTCTGTGTAAAACTTCCTCCTAACCTCCAGCCTAAACCTCCCCTGGCACAGCCTGAGATGGTGTCCTCTTGTTCTGGTGCTGGTTGCCTGGGAGAAGAGACCAACCTCTGCCTGTCTACAACCTCCCTTCAGGTAGTTGTAGAGAGCAATAAGGTCACCCCTGAGTCTCCTCCTCTCCAGACTAAGCAACCCCAGCTCCCTCAGCCTCTCTCATAGGGCTTGTGTTCCAAGCCCCTCACCCACCTTGTTGCCCTTCTCTGGACACGCTCCAACAAGTCAACATCCTTCCTAAACTGAGTGGCCCAGAACTGGACACAGTACTTGAGGTGTGGCCTAACCAGTGCAGTGTACAGGGGCACAATGACCTCCCTGCTCCTGCTGGCCACAGTGTTCCTGATGCAGGCCAGGATGCCATTGGCCCTCCTGGCTCCCTGGGCACACTGCAGGCTCATGTTCAGCCTACCATCAACTGAAACTGTTGCACTGAAGCTTCAGATCTTGAAAGTTGGCAAGGTCACATTGAGGTGGTAACCCACTGCCTTACTCTTCTGGTAACTGAGATCAAGAACCTGCCTGGCTTCCTTCTGACCCCTAATTTTCCTTCCCATGGATACAAGATGGCAGAGGAGTGTGAGTATGTTCTGTACCTGTTGACACCCTGATAAGATTTGGACCTTTCTTGTGGTGTGCCCTTGACTCTAGCACTTGGGAAGTTCTGCTAGCTGCAAGAGCTCTATCAGCTGAGATTACCTGAAAGATACAGACCAAATTGTTCAGAGGGATTCGATGAACTGCTTCACGCAAAAAAACCAATCCTGTCTTTGATAATGATGAGTGAGAAGTATTACAGAAACTACCAGGAAAAGACAACATTTAGAGAAATTTGTAGATTGCACCCTGAAAAACTGAATCACAGAATCACCAAGGTTGGAAGAGACCTCAAAGATCATCAAGTCCAACCTGTCACCACAGACCTCATGACTAAACCATGGCACCAAGTGCCATGTACAATCCCCTCTTGAACACCTCCATTGATGGTGACTCCACCACCTCCCTGGGCAGCCCATTCCAATGGTGAAAAACTCTCTCAATGAAGAACTTTCTCCTCACCTAAACCTTCCCTGGCGCAGCTTGAGACTGTGTCCTCTTGTTCTGGTGCTGGTTGCCTGGGAGAAGAGACCAAACCCCTCCTGTCTACAACCTCCCTTCAGGTAGTTGTAGAAAGCAATAAGGTCTCCCCTGAGCCTCCTCTTCTCCAGGCTAAACAATCCCAGCTCCCTCAGCCTCTCCTCATAGGGCTTGTGCTCCAAACCCCTCACCAGCATTGTTGTCCTTCTCTGGACACATTCCAGGAACTCAACATCTTTCTTAAAGTGAAGGGCCCAGAACTGGACACAGTACTCAAGGTGTGGCCTAACCAGTGCTGAGTACAGGGGCAGAATTACTTCCCTGCTCCTGCTGGCCACACTATTCTTGATGTATTTTTCAGAATTCCTATGAAAAACTCAACTCATGAACGTTTATAGGAGGAGCTATCCCAAGTGCCTGCATTCATACTGATGCAAGCAAGCACCTGATGCTAGCGTGTGCCTTGTCCACATGACAAAATGGAAAGAAAAAAGAAAGGCAGCTGAATATAAGACATTCCTATTATGGCTATCATTATAGAATATGGCAAGGCTCTTAAAGCATAGCCCAAGGTGCCATGAAGTATATTAGGAGATTTGCATGAAGTCCAGTGAGCAAAAGGTCAGGACATTCTTTAGCTGGTATTTTTAAAATACTTTTTGTGCACCATTTCAATGTATTTTAAATATCAGCCTTGACCTTCAGTGGGTTTTTTTGGGGGTCTTTTGGGTTTGCTTATTTGAGATTGATAAAATTTAAGATCATTTTAAACAATAATAGATTATATAGGTTGTTTTGATTTTCCTAGAACATTCTGTTTCTAGCATATGTATTTCAAAACAATCAAAGTATCATGTGGATATATATCATTTTTTCAGCACATTTTCTACAAGCAAGAGAGAATTTGTTCTTGCAGTAGAAATTGTCTGTGTCTTTGGTGCAGTCACTGCAGAGCACAACAGAGCAGAAACAGCAAATTCGCTAAGAGGAATATTACCACTTGCATAGTTACTATAGGACTTCATATCAAGGTTGTAACAGAGATGTGACAGTAAGTTCTCTTGATATTATGGCCTCAAAATATTTAAATTTATCCAAATGAGAAATTTAGAAAGAGTGGAGAAGACCTGTTCAAAAATGCATTTTGGATCCCAGGCAGATTCTAATTTATTTTGGTTTCATAGCTGTGTTCAGGAGTCAGAGTGGGGATTAGAGGAACAACCCTGAGTTGAAATATGAGACTGAAAGCAATACTCAGTCATTTAGTATTCCAGCCAAAATAGATTAGTGAAGATCAGTGACAGATAAGAGTCCAGTCCTGTCAGCTCTGAAAAGAGCCCTGGCAAAAGAGCAATACTAAATGGGACCACAGCCACCACACAGGTCAGATGGGACCAACAGTGCTTTACCTTTTCCTGGATTCTTGCATCGCTTCATGAGCCAAGGTACGTGCTCTCCTGGCACAGAGTCTACATGTCGTTTTTCCCAAGCCAGGTGATTCATAATAAGCAGCCTGTCTGGAAGCAGCCCTTCAAATATAAAAGATATTGTTATAACCCAGCAATTCTGGTAAAACATGAACTCACAAAAGTCAAAGAAATTACTTTAAATGTGCAGCATGCCATGACTGAGCAGTGTTCAGTGAGAAAGAAGACAAACCTACTTTACATTCCTCACAGAGTGCACTAAGGTATTGATTCTCATCCTTCAAGGGTTTAATGCTCATCATCTGTCACTGGGGATCATTAGGCATTTTATTTCATTCAATTCTATTAAATTTATACTTATCTCAGTCTCCAATCATTCAAGTGCTTTGATGGCATTTCAGTGAACCATGAAGGTACCAGCCTGACACTCTGATCACACAGAATCCCTATAACATTGCCTGTTTCTAAACAGTCCTGCCTTTCTGCTCTTCACAAAAATTTCTGTAGAAATTCTCTTCTTCCCCTGTGAAAGCTGCACAAGCTACACAGCTAGCTAATCTTAATTGCTGAGGAGGGAGCACAGAGATACTCAAGCAACTAAGATTCACAGCTCCAGACTCTGAGATACAAACAACATGTATCTAGTGGATAAAACATAAGAGAATTTAAAGCCTTAATTTTTTAAAAAGAAACAGAAAGACAAAAAACTATAATTAGGAATAGCTAACTCCAGGAGAAGGAATATCCTCTTTTCATATGTGTAAAAATGGGTAAACATGTGTTTCTATGATTTACAATAAATTTCATGCCAATTTTTCCTTAGTCAGAGTGTTTCCAGAGTTTTAATTGGAGTGTAAAAAGGAAAATTTTCCAGCTTGGAGGTGGCAAACAGAACAGATCCTGAGGTGAAAGGTCTGTGTAGGCAAGTTGCAACATAGCTAGAAAGTCTAGCTATGCCTAGCGGGACACTATAGAAAAGAAGCATCTCAACAGAAGGAATCAGAAAACTATCATTCTGAATAAAACACAATTTTTGGAGGTAAAGGTTGAGGATAAATATCCTTATTCTTAGAACTGATTAGTCAAAATAGAAACCATGGCACTTACTTTCTTGCTGCATACTCCTCAAGTACATATCTTGTCTGAATGTTGCGATAGGACTGATCAAAGTGCTTGTGCCTCCTCTGGTAAAACGGCAACACTACCGAAGACATACTTGTTTGTTACAATCAGTAACTCCTGCAGAGAGTGAAATTACATTTAGCCATATATTTCAGACACTTAGAGATACATAGATGTGTACAAACACACAAAATTCCACCCATTTACAACAAAGAAAGCCATTAATGATGTGCACAGGTACCTCAGGCTATACCTTATCAGCTACACAGTCTGAGCTAAGAAATCATAGATGACAGAGCTAGAAGAGAATTTGTTGGATCATTTTTCCCTTTCTTTGCAGATATCATTTAACACCTCCATAAAAATTTCCAAGGATTGAAATTTGACAGCTTTTTGAGCATTTTTAGGTGCTTCAGCTCTTTGCTCTTTCAACTTTTAACTTTTCCTCTTGTAATTTATGCTAGTTCTTGTCCACTTCATCGTGACAACAAAGCATAGACTGCGTTCCATTTCCTATCAAATACTGAGGATATGTGCTTTGGGGACAAAAATGATCAATATGCATATTAAAATTCAGTTTATAACTGTTTCAGGGAAAACACAACAAACTGAAACAAACAAAAAAGTGGTTTCTGGTAAAACAGAGAAACCAAAGAAATTCAATCACTACATCATTGTCAGCTTTCAAAGTCTATGTAATCTTTTTTGTTTCCATTCACCTTTTTACTGGGTGGACAGTACATGCAATCCATGTAGTTTAATAAAATACTGCTGAAAGTAGCTTTCTAAATGCCCATTACTTATGTTGAAAGCAAAGATATTTTTTCTGCCACATAATGGTATTTATTAGTATGTCATGTCTTTAAAACTAATTTTGAAAAGTTCTCATTTGGGAGTGATAGTGATAAAATTGTTGAGAACTTCTGGATATTATCAAGACCTCTAAGGAAAGTTTTAGAGTGTGACTTGTTTACATTTTTTCTAATTGTAGTACTAGCTAGGATATATACAGAATATACAGAAGAAATCATGTATACAGAAGAAATCATGTTTGACATTTCACTGCAGCAATTTATTATTTAAAAACAAGAGCTAGGTTTCTTATGCAACACATCACATCATTAGAAAGAAAAATGTAAGGTGATTCACTGAAAGACTGCAATTCTTAGTTTAGCAAGTCATTTCATATGTTGGCTTTGCATGCTAATTTTTGATTAAGTAGTGTAATAAACTCCATCTGTGTCTGGTTGTTAGTTTCAGGTATTCAAAAGCAAAGTCAGATGCCCCGAGGTCATGATGTTCTCACATCAGCTAGTTTTACTTTGCCAAGAAAAAGGTCTCTGCAGGAGGAAACAGTAGGTATATATAACAGGAGATATATGTTATTACAAAAAGCCAAGAGATCCAAAGACATGAGTTTTCACAATTTACAACCTGATAGTTGCCTTATTTTCATAACCTGTAGATATGTTTTCAGCCTTTTTTTTAAGAGAGAAAAATGACAAATCCCACATTTAGGCATAAGAGCTTTAAGCAAAATACCAGACATTGCAAGACAAAAATAACAATGATTATAACATTACTGTGGAACATTAAGAAACATATTATTGTATTTCAGAAGAAATAAGAAAGTTAATGTGACTTGTTAGTACAACACAGCACAACACCTTGCAGAGATGTTAGCTTAGTTAGGTGCCTTCATACAATGTTGTGCTGACATGGGCCTCATAACACATCATATGACATACTGTCTTAGTTACATGAACAGTTACACAGACCCATGAGCAGCCTAGACTTTTATTTTTGGTATCTGTATATAGAATTGTGCTATACCTACAGGTATCAAATAGAGATTTTCTTCCTGCTCCCCCTGTGTCTATTGTACATGTTACATTTAACTTGCCTCCTAGTTAACCAGACTGTTAATGGTATAAATTTCTCTCTTTTCTATTTTTAATTGGCCTTTTCACCTAAATGAAGGTGCAAAGGGCAAACCCATAGACTAAGCTGACTCAGCTGTTAAGTGCTACTCGTGTTTACATGTCACCCAGTTAAATAATTCTGTGAATTTACCAACATGTAATTTGTAGATTGCTATGTTGCTATAACTTGCACTGAGATCTGATATACAAGGGTTGCAGAGTAAAGACCATGTGTCTTCATGGATCATAGTCTGGGCTATTTTCGTTTTTGAACTGTCAATTACAGTTCAGCCTTTTTCCACTAAATATAAAACACACATTTTAATTAGCATATTTCTTCTATTAATCACCATCCAGGTTTTCTCAAAATCTGGGTTCAGATATTTTTCACATATACACAAAACCCCTTAGAATATAAACAAGCGTGGCCATCTACTCCCAGTCTCAATACAAACAATCAGCTGAGCTTGTTAGCAGCCAGACTCATTTTGCCTTCTGTTAGCACAGAGGGGAGCTGCCTGGCAACAATTCCAAATGTAATAATCCTCATCAGTTAATTACAATGGTGCTTGAAGAGTATGTATTTAATACTTAATAGTGCTGCAAAGATAAATATCTGAAGAGCAAAATCACAGCCCCACTGCAAAACCAGCTTCAGCAACCTACAGAGCACATAGGGTAAAATGAACTCACAAGAAGTTGTTTATTTTGTCCTCCTAGAAACAATGTGTTTCCTGTTTCCCAATTTTCCACTGAAAAAAAATCTCACATTTATGTGATATGCTTGAAATGTGTACTAATATTTAGTCAACTTGCCACAGACAGAGTTAGATAGTGTGATATGCAGAACACACCTTAACCCCACTGATGTTGCCAGATTAGGTGAAGCATGATTTTATCACTGGCAGTGTTTTATGACCCACTTATACTGGCAAGATGCAAAAGCAAGATGCAGACAGAGGTCTGGCAGAAGCATTTGGGGTGGAGAGGGAAATCTGAGGAAAACTGCAAACTTAATAAATAGGCCAAGGGAAAATAAATTCATTTTCTGGGTAATTGTAACAAATTAAAAAGCAATTTAAGTTTTTTTCACCATGTTCTACAGGTGTTTGACTGCAAGTGTTACAGAGAACCTGATGAAATATATAGCCTATGTGTCATGTCAGAAGCAACCCTTGAACTTCATCCATGTAGATGCTATTAACACCCCTGGATTTCTAGAAAAAGACCTAGAATTACAGGACAAGATGGTCCTAAAACATTTAATCCCTCATTTTACCTTTACTTTTTTGCTGGGACACACCACCATTGTATTCCTATCATTCATTATTTCTATTATTACTATTATTTCTATTATTAGTATTTCTATTTCTTTCTATGACTGTAAATGCTAGGGGCATCAAAACAACCTAAACTGTACTAATCTATGTGCTGTATAAACCACTCAGAAGACTGCTAAACAAAAATATGAAGTCAGGCAAAATGTATCTAAGGATTACACATATAAAAAACCCAGGTGAACAAGACTCTTTAAATTAGTTTACACAAAATTAGTTTACACATGCTAAGTAGCAGGCTTATAACAGTTTGCTCTTGCTCATGAGTAAAAGGCAGAGTTCCCAGGCCAGGCTGCACATAGTTTCTTGCCACAGTAACGCTGATCTGAATAGAAAGCAATAATCTAGAACCACGTGGTAAGAGACAACATTCTTGCGCACAGAAGCCAAGGGTCTGATAGAGATATTTTTAGTTTTATAAGTGAGTTCATTTAAGATTTAAAAGACAGGCAGTAAATTCTAGCATCATCACTCACATAGCCTCTGAGAGCAGGCACAGAACCAAATAAATTGATGAGTGGGACTGACAAATGCCATGGTTGTGCTCACTATAGATAGCTTGCATTCTCAGGTTCAAGGGGTTCCCATCATGAGCCACGCACAGCATGTACTTTTTCTTCCTGACCTGTCAATGCTATACCATGCAACATGCACTTTCTCTGTCCTTGTCCATCTGCAGAAGTGCCAAAACCAATTCACGAGTTCCTGCCCACCCTCCCCATTCTGGCTGAAAGATCAGTACGTCCTGCTCCTGCATACATATCCTTATTCTTGATCTTACCCTCTATCTCATCTTTCTTAAATATCTTTGACCACTTATATTAAGTTGACGGTTCATCCTGTTTTGCCCATGACATTAGCATTGTTTCCTCTACCTTTCTGTAGTTCTCAACAGTGTTCCCAGTTGTTTTAAGAAGCCCTATTTTGGCAACTTCTATTTTCATGGTACATTAAAGCCTATGATATTTATCTAAACAAATATATTTAATTCCATACCACCTATATACCACAATGAAAAATGTCAGAAAAATCCCCATACATAAAACCCCACAATACACCTTCTAGCCATCAGTTACTTCTAATACCCAGTTTAAAGGATTGCTGTCTTGCCTCAGAATACATGAGCCTTTCTAGATGGTTATGACAATTCTGCAAAAGTTGCATTAGGTAACATTTTTCCCTCCAGGAAACTTACTTTGGAGCAAATGCTGTAAAACCAGGACAAATCTTTATGCAGCTCCTAGACACTGCAGTCCAAAACAGAACAGAATGTGGAGATTCTGCTAGCATTTTCCCCATTTTGGTAATTAACTTTAAGAATGCTAATATAGCTCTCCAGTATTTCATCTCTGTATGCGTGTATGTACTTACAGCTTACATAGAAATTTATGTTCTGTGTATGAAAAACGATTAACTTAAAAAAAAACCGCACAGCCTGCCCTCCATTTAAAATGCTTGTCTTTCTGTTTGAAGAGTTCTTGGCTTCTGCATAATGACAATTCAGTTGTAAATTTTTGGACAAAATAAAAATACTTCTTAAATCAAAAAAGCATATGGAATTCTTATTTGCTTAAAATCTACAGAATTCCAGATTTTACTAGGCAAGCTTTGGATTCCTTGTCCTTTTCTGACATCTTTAGCTACATCACAGCTGGTCTTACGTTTTACTATCATACCTCCTTTGTATAGGAAAAGTATTATCCTAGTGTCACAAATTGGTTTCAAACACAAATCTTGTGCATAACAAGTTCAGTCTGGCTCAAATCATCCCAGATGTGCATGAATTATCTTTCACATTAAATCTAAGAATTGAGTCCCATTATCTACTGCTAGTCATCTGAATATCCAGCAAAGCAATGTTTTCAAGCAGCTGACATGTACCGGCCATCACACACGTTTACTCTTTATTAATAAAAGTACACATTTTGAAAGAGCACATTTTTAGCATTTCACTACTTGAGATGATTCTGTTTGCAGAGACAGACAGGTAAACAATTTCATACATTGCCATACAATGCAGTAATATGAGCACAGATGATTAAGTAGAATGCACACCATGGCCTTGTATTAATTTCTGAGTGGTTTGCATCACACTCTAGCCATAACAGTTAACATGGAGGCAACTTGGAATATGCTAGGGGTGGTCATGGTCATAGCTACAGCCTTTGATGGCATTAACCACCAGCTTTACCCTGTGGCAAGCAGGTAGAAGGCAGAGCCTTCTAAAGAAGAAGGCACTCTTCCCTCAAGCAAGGCCACTGTGGAGGGGAGCACCAATTTCTGCACTTTTATGAGTCTAAAAGAAAAAAACTTTGGCTTTTCTATGACTGTCATAGAAACAATTTGCTTGGCGGAGAACTTTAAAAATCGAGTCCAACCATTAACCTAGCACTGCCAAGTCACTACTAAACCACGTACCTCAGCACCACATCTACAGGTCTTCCAAATACCTCCAGGGATGGTGATTCCCACCATTTTCCTGGGCAGCTTTTTCCAGTGCCTGACAACCTTTTCTATGAAGGATTTTTTCCTAATATCCAACCTAAACCTCCTCTGGCACAAGTCCAGGCCATTTCTTCTCATCTCGTCACTTGCTACTTGGGAGAATCAACTGACCACCACCTCACTGCAGCCTTCTTTCAGATAGTTGTAGTGAGTGAGGTCTCCTGAGCCACCTTCTCTCCCAAATAAACATTCCCAGTTCTCTCAGATGCTTCTTATAAGACTTGTGCTCTATATATGTCACCATTTTCATTGTACTTCTTTGGACACACTCCAGCACCTCAATATCCTTCCTGTAATGAGGAGCCCAAAAACTGAATGCAACACACAGCCTTACAAATCAATTTGGCCTTACAAATCAATTTGCACTTGCAAATCAATTCCCTACTCTTGCTGGCCACACTATTTCTAATAGAAGCCAGGATGCCACTGGCCTTCTTGGCTACCTAGGCACAGTGCTGGCTCATATTCAACCGGCTGTCAACCTTCATGATTGAAGGGAGTGGAAGACTCCAATATGACTTGTCTTGCCATATCGCTCGTATAAATTAGGCAGTATATACCCAGACAGAGGTGGGCACTTATGTGGATTCTATCTTATGAATTCATGATCTTACCTGGCTAAGAATTAAATGAGGCTGAATTTGCCCACATCGACTTGAAATCTTGCTATCCTGACATTCTAAATACAAAGTTTCAACATGTTCTAATAAGATTTCTCTTCACTTGGCAAGCATCTTACACCCCTTCAATTGAACAGCAGGAATATGAGACAGTGAGATTGCAAAAGTCACTTTCTCTCATCTCAGCCTTCATTATTCTTTATTATAATACTTTTATCATCTCAAGGGTATTATCAACACACTGGCATAGTTCAAAGACATGAACATGATTTTCCAAGACTCTATCAATGATATTTAGCTGGAATTTTCATGTGGCACAGAGCACATCACACAGCCTAGATCAATACAGACACCAGAAATGCATTCTTCTGAAGACAGGTACCTGAAAGTACAGTAGACAAAAAAAAAAAAAAAAGTAGAACTTATTTTTCTTAGGTACATCCTATTCTTTGGCATGCCAAATAGTTTACCAACTACTGCAGGATTTTATGCATATTTATGCACATTTTTCATGTAAATCCTGTTCTTTTTACCAAAAAATGAGCACACAAGAAAGGGACATTGCCAGTATGATCACTTGGAGAAGCATGTATACCAGAAGAGCTATGGACTGGTATAATGTAGTTTTTTATGTGCAGAAAGAAACAGAAGAAATGTAATGCACAGTAGTATCGAGCAGAGGTATGCACAGATTAAACCAATTTTACTTAATTTTTTTTGTTTGTCTTTTCATAAATCAACCAACCTCTGTCCTGTTTATTTCTTGTTTTTCCCAAGGAAGAACATTTATTTTCTGCAGGAAACCACCCAACACCCTTCCACAATTACTTTCATTCGTTCTGAACAAGAAAAACCTAGATTTAAAGTGGACTTACCAAGGGATACAGAAGAACTGAAAAGCAGAGAAGAAGATAAGTCTTTCCCAGCTTAGTAAACTCTGGCTGAGCAAAACAAAAATAATTCCCTTATCTAAAGGCTACTGCCCCTTCACTCCCATGTAAGGGCAGATGCAGTGCTATATTAAGAACCAATCAAGTGATTCTCCCAAAACTGAAGCCAGTCCAGCAAGCAATGAGGGTGTGATATAAAGGTAGAAGAAAAGCCCTGCCCCATATGCAGTTTTTATTGTGTTTTTTAACAAAAGATAGGCCTCACTTCCAAATGAAATAGTTGTTTATTGCAAAAGTGAGGGGTTTATCTGCAACACAGAACACATGTGAAACAGTTTAATGTCAGAAAATAGTTCATAAACTCTCTATTTGGAAATAATTGAAGGCTTAAAATAATCAGTAACTTAGAGCAATGAGGAGATGTAAACTCCAGAATCATTTGTAGAGAAATAAGATCCTCTTGATGCCTCAGGCTGCAAAATGAGCCTCCCCTTCACCTCCTAAGAGCTCCCTCAATTTAAGAGGTTGACTGCAATAAACAGACACATAGGAACTGTATAAGAAACTGATTAATACAGATGGAAAGTCCTTATTTCCATCTCCATGACTCCACTCAACCTGAGATAGACTTCTGCATCTTGTAGTAGGAAGAATCAACAAATATGCCTATAAATATGTTTAATCAATGCATATGCAGATATCTGGGCAGGGAAGGGGAAAAAAAATAAAATAAACTCCCCCACCAAGACAGCACCTGATTCTATAAGACTTTGAAGGTCCTTGATTACTACCAACTAAAATCAAGGTTTGGTACCTGTAGGACTCCTACATTTCTATGCAGAAGCTCCAAGGCACTGCTGTGGTAGTTGTGATGTGTTGGTGTAGCAGCACTTGCTCTCCAGAGTTGGTGTGTGGGCTCAGTCATTCTGCCCCATTCCAGTGGGGTACACAGCCCCACAGGGATTTGATGTGACCCCATATTGGAGAAGGGACAGGAAGGGAAGGAATTCTGTTGAAGCTTTGTGACAAGCACAAAGAAATAATTGTATTCCCCTTATTCTGTCTTGACATAGAACAATGTATCTGTCAAAATCTGGCTATGTGGCAGACTTAATTACACCTCAGGACTTGGCCCATAATGACTCAAATACCCAGCAAGTCAGAAACACACAATAAGTAAGGATTTTATTGCTATTCACAGTATTGGAGAGAAGATATAGTTTCAATTTACTCATATGGCAATGGGGTCAAAGCCACTAAACAACAACATATTCCAGTACTTGGTGTAAGAAACGGTGATACACAATGTTCTTTTCAGTCATGCTTTCTCCTTGCACATACATGTATGGGAAGTAGTGTAAGATGTGGGAAAGCTTTCAGCTAGCTGATCCTTACTGTATCCACAGCATTCGTCCAAGTTTCCAAAATAGCTCTGGTAAGGATCTTTCACACATTGTCTAGGACTATCATTTGCTTGGCGGAGACTTCTCCCTTGCTCCAACTAATCTTAAATTGTAGCTCAGTCTGACAGAATTAGATCTACACAGACAGACACAGTGGAATGAGTGCACATGCACTGAGCATAGATGCTGCTTCAGAAGCAGCTGTCAAAGTAATTAACATGTAATAATTCACAGCAAAACCACTTTAGTTACACAGCTCCTCTTCTTTCCTATTGCATTTTCCTGTTGGAGGCAAGCAGTTGGTTTTCAGGAAAACTTTAAAGTTCTCATTACACTCTTTGCTTTTGATTTCTTGTTCTAGATTTATCATTGTTAAAGAAATGGAAGAAGGTACATCCTGCTCTGTCTGCCTTTATGCTTGAGCATAAAGTTCTAATTAAAGTTCTTTCTTCAGGATGTGATTGGAAGTCAAAAAATGAGAAAGCACAACTTGAGAGCTGTGGGGAACATGCCATAAGCAAGAACAAGCCCTGCAGTGAGGCCGGTCCCAGGTTGTCTTCAGGTAAGTCAATAAATTCTCCTTCTCTTGATAGAGCTACACAGAACATAACAGAAAGGAAATCTGCAATATTATGTTACTCAATGGTATTGAAAATTAGGCAGCAGACACCAAAAATTATCTCATATTTTAATTATAAAATAATTTATATTACATTCTCAAATGAACTTCATCCCTGACACTAGAAGAGGTTTTTCCCCTGATTCGTCCATTTCCCAAATACAAGTCCTTCCTGCTGCTCTTAAAAAGCAGAGATTTAGCAGGGTATCAAAAGGATTATTCACTTAAAGCCAAGCATGTGCTAAAATCCTTTTGTGAATGTGGCATTTTAGAATTACCTCTTTATTTCTTACCACTCTCTTGATATGATGAAGACCTGAAATGGGGCTCAGGAAAAAAAAAAAAAAAAAAAAATTAACGTTTTAGCTACCAGAGGAAACATCAAAACAGTAATGAGATGAAGTTTAATGGTGTTAGAAAAGGTATGTTTTAGCCTGTAAAAGTGCCTTAATAGCAGCCTTGTGCTTTTAGCTTTCCCCAGTTCCAAAAAAACCTAATGCACTTTTATGGCTGCTTCTGAAGCTTGGCTGTGTTAATATGCTGGCTCTTCATTTCTTCAAATGCTTGTAGCATGTTTACAGTTTCATCTAAATTAAAAGATTGGTAACTAGCAATTGAGTTTCGCATTTCTGTATAAGTCCAAATTACTCACAAAACCCCAAAGGCAAGGTTTCTAAAGCCATGCTAGAGCAATGAATACCGTGCATTGAGGATCATAGAGCAACCTCTTGCATTTCCTTCACAGCTACCCAGGTTCTAGCTTCTCACTTGGCATTACAAAGGAAAGACCAAACAATGCATGCAAATCCAACCATATGAAAAATAAATCATGCTCTTTCCTGCCTTTGAGCGGAAGATCAGGATTATCAAGTATGGGATCTATAGGTATACCAAATAGAATATGTCTTATTCAAAAGAGAACACCACCAGACTTATTTAAAACAAATTCAGAGACAGTTCACCTGCTTATGAAGATTAGTAAACAAGAGTGTAATGACAGAAGCACTTGACTGCTGACAGCACTGTAAATGTGCTCACAGCTGAGCACAAATCCCCAAAGGATAACACACCTAACTGCCCCTTTGAGGCATCTAACCATCCTGGTTCCTTAGAAGTTTAAACTTCTTTCTCTGCCTCTTGCTTTCTACTTATTTTAATTTTCATGATACATTTTCTCTTTCTTGTTAGAACCTTTTTTTTGTTTGTTTGGTGCCCAAATTGCAAACATTTTAAAGTTGACTACAGGCAACAGCAAACTGCCAAAAGCCAAAACTACCTGTCCCACATATGAGGACAGGCTGAATGGAGATGAGGCCATAACGAGCTACCAAATTCAGAAGAGGCAAATGAGGAGATTCTTGCAACCAAGGGAAATTTGTGCAGTTCCTGTGATGAGGACAACAGCAGCTGGGGAAAAAAAAAATTTAAAAAATCACTTGCTAGAAGCTGTTTTAAAGAGCCAAAAAGTCATTTTCAAACAGTAATTCAACAGAGCTAGACTGTACTTCAACCAGAACATCAGACACTTCTGTAACAAGTCTTCGAAAAAAACTAAAATACTTGAACATACAAAATCTTGGGGTTTTTTTCCCCTACAACTTAAGATAAAGTGAGTGTCTGAGTAAGTTTCCTAGGAAGACAAAAAAACCACAGATTTAGAGTGAGTCAATCATTTATAAGATATTTAAACTATCACATGTAGCCCTGTTGTCCAAATACCCACTCTGAAGCACATCAGAGTCAGAAGTAAGGTTCACCTGACTCAGAAAAGCTGCAATTCATGTCCCTTTTGATTTAATGCCTCTTGAAAGAGTTGACAGAGGGTTAGTGCAGCCACAAGCAGAAAATACAGGGTTGCCTGGTGCAGCAGAATTCTTCAACTATTTATTTTGTGAGTTACTGCAAGTGGTGACAAGAGTGCATTTTCCTCTGGTTTGGACAACGTAAAACACTCTAGAGCTGGTAGCAGGCTGACAGTGATACTTTAATCACACTTGGGGTTTCAGCCAGTGGGATTGCTTAACCAACTATGTTTTGCTAAATTTTAGAGCAAGTCAAGCAAATTACAGTCTCTTGCCAGTAAGGTGAAGCTGCAGCTCAAATGTCAAATGTTGTTGGCTTTTTTTAAATTATTATTTAATTAAATAATTTGGAAGTGTTTTTGACAAGCCTTGATTAGAAACAATGGCACTTATTGTACTTTACTAAGTGTAGTCAGACAAACCACGCCACAAGAGATATTACTAGCGATGTATCATCTCAGTGCCACCTCTTCATTTACCACTACAATATTTTTCAATCAAGCACAAAAATAAGGACCATAATGACTTTGCCATGTCCTGGTACACATATTCAAGTGTCACACAATACACTGCAGATATCTGCTAGAGCAACATTTGTCCCTGTCAACTAATCTCAACAACAACAGACTAAATGTAGACATGTCACAGGTTGTAAGAGGGCAGAGACAGAAACCTGCAGTCATGTGGCCCAAGATCTTCACCATCCTGGGAAATCATCTATGGTTAGCCTATATCTGGGTCTAAACTCCAGCAGTTACTCTACCCAAAAAGGAAAGAAACCCCAGAGCTTGAAATGAAAACAAATTTAATGAATTAGCCAAACCAATACCAATGTCAATACAAGACCTATAAGACCATATTCAGCCCAGCAGTCACAACATCCAGGAAGGCAGTCCTCAAGAACAGGAAAAGAGTGAGGAAAAAACAGAGACACCTGCTCCGTCCTTTATGCTGAGTGTGATGCTTATCACCTGTGATGAACAGGATACCTGTGAGCTGTCCTGGCTGACTCAGAACTGTTAATGGCCTGCAGAAAATGGCTAGCCTAGGATTCTGTTCCATCAAAACCAGGACAGAAATGCAGGTGAGACAACTGCAGTCCCAGATCCATCACTGGCTAGGACCACACAAAGTCTATTTTATTGCCTTCAGGCTTTAATAGCTGCACAGGCAGCCTAGTCACAGAATCACAGAATAGTTGAGGTCAGAAGGGATCTCTTCAGGTCACCTTGGCCAGCGCACCTGCTCAAGCAGGGACACTTAGAGATGGTTTCTTAGGACCTTGTCCAGATGGCATTTGACGGTCTCCAGCATGGGGGCTACACAACCCCTCTGGGCAACCTGTCAGTGCTCTGTCACCCTCACAGTAAAAAAAAAAAAAAAAAAAAAAAAAAAAAAAAAAAAAAAAAAGGGGGGTTTCCTGATGTTCAGAACGTCTGTGTTTCTGTTGTGCCCACTGCCCCTGGTCCTGTCATCTCCTCCTCTTGGGCTTGCCAAGACTGAAGGTCACTAGTGCAGGCACACATACAGTTGCTCCACAGTTATTGCACAGCTGCAAGTGTTTATGACCAGGAGGTTTTGCTGAATTCTTTGTCCATGTCATTTAATTGATTATATACTCCTCTCACTCTTGTCACAAAATCAGTCACCCACTAGCATCCTTGGTCATCAAGTTAAAGACTTACTTGATTTCAAAGGGTGTTTTACCCATACAAAGAGTGTAAGATTCCCTACACAACTGTTCACAAACACTTTTCACATTCAAAGGCAGCTTAGACAAGTTGTTAATTTGTTATTTTTATTTTTCTTCATGAGTCATCTAGGTTGTGTCTTATCTCTCACATGCTTTGCTTACTGAGCATTCCTCTGCACTGCACTTTTATCACATGACAATACTTATATGGCTTACTGAAAAACTTCTATGCATACGTTTTGATTCCTACCTTACTGATATCTGAATCAAACAAATTTTCTGCTATTCTTGATTTTAGCCTGAGGAAGCTGTGGGTTCCAGATGCACAGACTGCTTGAGATAGTAATTTTTTTTTTTTTTTTCTCCACGGGCAGTGCAGAGCTTATTTCTTCATTCTGAATTTCTACTGCCATTAGGCACCACTCTGGATTCTTCTGTAACATTTCCTAAATAACAGGTCGGCAGACTCAGAGAGCTGTGAGACTGAAAAAGGTTTTCATCCAGCTTCATAAATATTTGGAAGCCAAGTCACATCAGAGAGGCACAGAATGTAAAGCTTTGAATGCTTAGGACAGCTGTCCTCCCTCCCTGCCCCTGTGGCCTGTCTGGTTACACTTATACCCAATCCCACCCACTGGCAGTGTTCCCCAAGAGACGCAAATACTACGGCAGCGGAGGAGAGGAAAAATCTTCTGCTGAATGCAGTCGTCGAGATGTCTGGGCATTTTGTGACAGGACAGCAAGAACAGCAATGTTACAAAATCACAGCAACCATTAAGATTGCTTTGGACACCTCAGGGAGTGACAGATCATTGCTCCCTCCCTGACAAAGGCACTGAAATATCAGCTGCTTGGAGTTCCAAGAGTTCCCACAACTCTTGACTGGAAACACAATTTGAGGCCAGAAGAGTCATCACGACCATTTTATTTATACCCCACAGTCTATTTAGTTATGTTTGCTACTTTTGTTCAGTGACATCATGCAAGTGATAAAACATGTGCTCAAAACACCACCTGGCTGAAGCACTTGTTCTATAAAGGGAAATCTTAATTTGGGCATATCCAGGGATTACTTCTTCCCTATTGCTTGTGCTTTTCTCCAACTCTTAATTATATCTAGTGTAAAACAAAACAGAACCAACTCTTTTTCTTGAGTTGGAATTTGAAACTACCTTTTACCCTGGAGTTCTTGCTGACTTCTCAGATTTTAAATAAATAAATAAATAAAATCACATTTTCTTCTTCTGAAGGTGTTCACATGCTAACTCTCAGACCTCACCTTCCCACTGCTATTGCCAGACAGTGTCTGTTTCTGACCATATGATGCTGGTACAGCCTGCTAGCACAAAGCACTGAAGACTTCTGTGAACAAGACAGAAAAGATCAAAGAATCAATACAAGCTTGTGTTTTGAATGCTTGCAATTGTCATTTTCCAGATGTGGGAGAAAAGAAAGTGATTGCTCAAGAAATATTAAAAAGAGGCAATGAAGTAACATGGAAGCTGCCATTACATGTTGACTTTTGGACCTTTGGATACTCAGCCAGAGATGAGGGATAGACATAGGTCATGATAAGCATTAAGCAATGGAAGAAATAATTTGCAGTGGTACATGACAAAAAGTGAATCTTCTAGAAAGAGGAAATTTTTAGAAAGAGGAACCTTGTCAAAAGGACACCTTAGAATTATTATCTTTTCAGAAGCTTTCTGGAAAATACTACCCAAGCAACCTGTGTGGGCAACAAAAATTGGTAGCTGGTTTTCTGTGGATCTTTGATCTATCACATACTTTTAAACTCATGCACGATAAATCTGGAACAGAAATACTCCTTTCATTTCCAGCTTGTATAAAAATATAGCACTGAAAAGATAAAAGACCACTACGCACATGTCTTCCTATTAGAAGAGAGAACACGTGAGTGCAATGTGACTCCCTTTCCAATGGAAATACATCAGCAGCTTCCTAGTGTGTCACATGCCCTGGGAAACAATTTTGCCTTGTGAGAACCACAACTAAATGGTCTTCTGAAGCTCCAGTTCCAAGTAATATAGAGTAGTAGTTGGACTTCTGATTTGCTATGTGCCTTGTTCATTAGTACTTTTTTCTATCCATTCTCCTCCCACTCCTCACCCTTTCCTTAATAATTCTCAATAAGAAAGGAGAGATGTCCAGAAGTCCCATTACTAGTGCCAGCCCAGGGGAGTAGAGGAGTACCAGGAAGAAAATGCCACCATTTCTCACTGCTCACAGAAAGACAGAGCAAGCAGGGTTATGCATAACTCACCAGTGAAATTAATCATGTCATTCATCAGTCTTCTGATGGGTGTCTCTACAGGCAGTTCACTCCCGCTGATGGACTCTACAGGAACCTAGAACATGGGGCAGTACTGATGGTCCTGAAAGCAGCTCTTCACATCCAGCCCCTCTGAACTCACAGCTGCAGAGATACTATAGTGCTCTCAGGGAGCCCTTCACCTGACATTGGGTTAAGAGGATGGAAACTGTTCTGGGGAGCACAACACATAACATTTGCTTTCCTCTTTAAATCCTTCTTAGGTACTTGCTATTTGCCATAGACAAGGAGAAGACACTAGGCCTGGTCTAATAAAGTCATTCTCATGTTAAGACAACACTTACAAAATATGCAACAGGGATCTTAAGGGGGAAAAAAGTCATAGAATCGATATGCATTCCGAAAGCTACTGAACATTCGAACATTTGCCTGGTGAATGTAATCTGTTGAATGAAAAGACTAGGAAACAGCAACCAAGTAAGGAGAACAGATAAATCAGAGTGTATATAAGGGAGATTAGAAGAGAAGCCAAGTACAATGGCATCATTTGGGGTAAACAGATTACACCTAAGGATCAACACTAAAAAACAACATGTCCCTCCAGAAAATAATTGAAATAGTATTGGCCAAAGATGGGACTACCTACACATGGTGTTTAATAATATCCAGAATTACCTCAGATGTCTTTGCATCCTTTGCATTCAAGGAAGTTTTATGACTTGACAACTTTGGCCATCCTTTACAACACTACCAATTAGCACTTCATTTACCGTCTTTGGATTAATTGTTAAGTACCTTATGCAAATTTGCATATGTAAGCATTTACACTAGTGTTTCATCATGAAGATGAAAGGATTAGAGCAAATGAAGTACCAGAAGAGGATGAGAGACCTTGGGTATTCAGACTGGAGAAGACAAATGTATGTATATGTATATGTATATGAATGTATATGAATGCATACAAATGCCTGAAAGGAAGGTGTAAAGAAAACAGTGACAGGTTCTTTTCAGTAGTGCCCATGGTTGTGGGGATTTGGAAACAGGCACTGCTGCAGTATCACTGGGGCAGGGATTGATGGACATGGGGGGCTGAAAAGAGGCCATGGACATGGTAGGAAGTGGCTCATATTAACTCCAAAACTACATCTTTCACTTAAACACAAGGAAAAACTTCTTAAACAGTGAAAGAGCATTGGGACAGGCTGCCCAGAGAGGTTGTGGAGTCTCCTTCTCTGGAGACTTTCAAAGCCCACCTGGACACATTCCTGTACAACTGATCTAGGCAAAACTATTTTAGCAGGGACATTAGACTACATAATCTCCAGAGGTCCCTTCCAACCTCTACCATTCTGTGACTTGGTGACTCTGGGATTTGGGAAGGAAAGTTGGTGAAAGCCTCCCCCACAGCTCTGACTTCTTTTTAAACACAATGCATAGTGTTTGCCACCAGTGATACTGCATCAATTGGGAAATGCCTGTTGTCTTACTTACAATACATAATGCAGCTTTCTGTAAGGACTCTCACATAAATGAGCAGGGTTCTCATGGCAGCATATTTGCACTTAGACACCCATTAAGTTGGTCGATTTTCTTTTAAAAGCTCATTTAACTTCTGCAGTATACTATGACTCACGCACTCCAGTTTTAAATGGGCGAGTTGTAATAAGCTACTATTTCACTATTGTCATGCTGCAATATACTTGAAAAATAACAACTTTCATATTAAATATTTTTATAGGATATAAAATATTCTTTTTCATTCAACAGAACTCACCTTTAGGTAAGTGCATTTATGAATATGGCATCGTTAGGAAATACAACACTCAGGATGTATTTATATTTTTTATGGATTCTTAAGCTACATTTCTGTCTTCCCTGTCACACTTGCAAGGCAAAGGACAGCAGATTAGCCTAGGGTGTAAGGTCCAACCTGTACCATGTAGTTTGAGAAAGAGATATCTGGTACATAACCAAGTGAGCAGCTGGATATCAGGCTGCTCCTATCAGCATTGTAGCTGTTACTGCTAGTGGCTCACCAAGCCTGAGCCCAAAATCAAAAGACCTTCCTCAGCATGAAGTAAGTATTAGACCATATTCTGAAGGTATTCTCAGAGAAAGCCTGCCCTGTGAGCTGCACAAGGAGACAGTCACAGCCTTCAGCCATGCAGCTCTAAACATTCTGCATTGCATCTGCCCATCCCCTCCCCTCAGCCTCATGCTGTTTCATAGAATCATAGAATTATTAAGGTTAAATAAGAACTCTAAGATCATCAAGTCCAACTGTCAAGCCAACACCAGCATACCCACTAAACCATGTCCCTAAGTGCCATGTCTACCCGTGTTTTGAACACCTCCAGGGAGGGTGACTCCATGTTCAAATACTTGACCACTCTTTCAGCAAGGAAAGTTTTCCTGATATCCAATATAAACCTCTCCTGGTGCAACTTGAGGCTATTTCCTCTTGTCCTATCGCTAGATACATGGGAGACCAATACCCACCTCACTCCAGACTCCTTTCAGGGAGTTGTAGAAAGAAATTAAGTGCCCCCTCAGCCTCCTTTCCTCCAGACTAAATAACCGCAGTTCCCTCAGCCATTCCACAGAACCACAGAATCAGCCAGGTTGGAAGAGACCTCCAAGATCATCAAGTCCAACTCTTCACCCAACCCTAACTAATCAACCAGACCATAGCACTGAATGCCTCATCCAGTCCTTTCTTAAACACCTCCAGGGATGCTGACTCCACCACCTCCCTGGGTAATCCATTCCAATGGGCAATCTCTCTGTCTGTGAAGAACTCCTTTCTAAAATTAAGCCTAAATTTCCCCCTGGCACAGCTTGAGACTGTGTCCTCTTGTTCTGGTGCTGGTTGCGTGGGAGAAGAGACCAACCCCCACCTGGCTACAACCTCCCTTCAGGTAGTTGTAGAGAACAATAAGGTCTCCCCTGAGCCTCCTCTTCTCCAGGCTAAACACTCCCAGCTCCCTCAGCCTTTCCTCATAGGGCTGTGCTCCATACTCCTCCCCAACCTTGTGCTCCAGACCTCTCCCCAGCTTTGTTGCCCTTCTCTGGACACATTCCAGTATCTCAACATCTTTCTTGAACCAAGGAGCCCAGAACCAGACACAGGACTCAAGGTGCGATAAGGCTTTTCCCCTAGACCCTTCACCAGCATCATTGCCCCTCTCTGGATACACTCAAGCAGCTCAATGTCTGTCTTGTAGTAAGGGCAAGAGGTTGGAGCCTGCTTCACCACTCCAGCTCCTCTTTGGTGTTAACTCCCACATCAACTTATAAAAGGATTCAACTTTCCTTCTCCAAATGACTGGTTTTGTCACCATGCCCAGACAGTAAAATTTGAATAGTCAGATATCAAATGGAAATAGCTTAACTGGAAGTATAGGAGTCCAAGGGCAGGGCTTACCCTCAATATGGGTGCAGGAAGGACTTTCATTTATCACAAGTATCCGTACTGCTTTTGTTCAAGAACTTTTTCTGAAACTCAGAAATCATAGTGAAAAAGAATTAATTTTTTTTGGTCTAATCTAGAGTGGAACACAGCTGTGACACAAATGTTCCCTCATGTAGAAGATCTCTTCCTTAAAAATCTTATCAGCATGCATCTCTGTCCGTCCTTCATGCTTTTCCTGGGGAGCAGAGCTATGACAATTGTTTATCATTGCAATATGTCTTATGAGACCTATTCAGCTACCTTGGGAGTTTCATGAAGTGTTTTCAAATAACCCCACAAGGCATCTTAATGAAAATAATCAGCCTATCCTTTGCAAAATAATTATTTTCTAATTTTTTTTCTCTTTTCCAAAACAACACCACTACACAAATTCAGGAATACTCAGTCTCCATCTTTTATGCTCTTCTATGAAGACATAGGTAGCACAGAAACTCTTCCAACTCTTCTTCTTTATCAGTACCAGGTAGCTTAGATATTTCATTCTTTCATTTTCTTTTTTATTAAAAAATATAAAAAAGGGGGGGCACAAATTTTTAGAAAGCTATTTAGCCATATGTCTTCTCTAGCTATCCATCTTACTACCTTGGGTTACACTGAACTGCTTAAGTGCAACTGAAATCCAAATTTGGTTTGCTAAATTCATTTGACAGATGGACTAGAAAAATGTAATTTGTAAAAGCAACTTGAATATAGCCACAAATCCCTTTTCCATTTCTCAAGCCACTTTATTTTCCTAATGTGTATGTACAGCAAAGACTTCATGTCTGAAAATGGTTGCTGGTTTAGTAATCTGGCATATAAGCAGTTCTGTCAAGACAAAATACAGATCTGGCTCTGCCAGACTTAGTGCTGCTGGGATGCTTCCTAATTTCAAGGTTACCTAATAAACCTCTTAACTTCACAAAGTAATACTGATATCCTTGAATCATTTAGCATGCCTGTGGTGTACTTAGTGAAATAATGCAGCCATTTCTTTAAACAATACAAGAGATGCAGGAGTGCAGGAGGAGTGGATTGGTTTCTTTTTTTTTTCTCTTCATGATCAGGGAACGCTTCTGCTATGATATGAAAATGCTTCAGCACATAATGCAAAGTAACCTTGTTTGTCGCGAGAGACACAGAAACCAAATGTCAGCAGAATGAACACAGTGTGATTTCCTTTGCGATTGTTTAGCTCTGTAGAGAATCTTCCTATCAGTTCCTTTTACTGCTTTTCGTTTCCCTGAGCACTGTTCTAGGTGCTGCTCAGTGCAAGGTGCTACCCAGTGCACGGTGCTAGCCACTAGATGGGGCTCCAAGGCAAGAAATTCTCAGCACACAACGCCGGGTCCAGCCTGAGACGCTGGAGGAGAAACACAACGAAGACAACAAGTGGTCTGAAATGTCAAAACCAAAAATGAGTTTAAGAGCTCGAGCTGAATTTGGAACTTAGTTCATAAAGATACTTGGACCGTAGTAGCACCAACACCAGAAGGAAAGCCTCTACCCCAAAATTTTTAGCTACTTAAACCTTAAAATCCCAAATCTTTAAATAAAATTAGATTTGCTTCATGTATTCTTCCAAGAAAATGTTCACATAACTGTGAAGATTTTCACATAACTGTGTCTGCTGCATAGAAATGCAGTTTCACCTGCCCACGGTGGATGAAACAGACAAAATTAGCGGATACAAGCAACATCCTGTACTTCCTCCCTGTTGGCCCAGACAACAGCGATGCCGGCATCCTTCAGGAAAACACGTTTCCAACAAGCAATAGCCCTTGGAGACCTTTCCACAATGGCCTGGTCTGCTGCGCACTCAGCCCCTCACAAAAACACCAGTTTCCCTGCCTGCTTTCTGCTTCATAGATCCACACCTACAGAAAAGGTTGATCTTCATAAATAAAATAAGAAAAAGGGTCAAGAAAAAAAGATCTCTGCAATTCACACCTAGAGCCATAACCACTGATCAAGGACTTCATTCTGATTTGCATTCAATTTGACCAAGTACTGTTCTTCATGCAGTCTACTCAAAGTTGATCCTCAGCTAATGATTTACCATCTTTTAGGTAACTGTCTTACAATGTGACTGTAGGCTGCTGTTACGCAGCTTATCCTCACATTTGTACCTGAGCTCATCACCATGAGCTATCTTTACTGCCAGTGGAGAAAGCCATTTCACAAATGCAATTCATCCTGTTCTGAAGGAAATATCTACATTTTTTTCTTCCTAGGATAAGTAGTTCAGATATGGATGTCAAATTTGCATGGCCCTAGAGATGGAGAAAATGGCCCCTGCTTCACAGAGGAGACATTTTCTTAGCTTTATGTTTAACAACAAAAGCAGTAGCCTTTTGACTACAAACATGAGATTTTTGCTCAGACTCACTTATTTGCAAGGCAACTTTACAACCATCTGAAACAATCTGATTTTTCCCTGGAATCCGCCCACTGCTGAAGTGACAAAACTTCAGTTTTTAAATTAAACATATAAACCTAGAGTCACAAAGATAAGCCAGAAACTGTTAATTGCAGAAGCTTCAAAACTGTGTTTGAAAGTTTGGGAAATGCAGGGTGGGAGGATATTAACATGGGAAATCTCATGCAGGAGACAGAAACATAAACCTTGAGTCTTTTAAGTTATTCCAGGAAAGGATAATCAAGTTCTGGTTAGATTATGGCATAAACTGTCCCCCCAGAAACTTCTGCTAACTTTATGGCCTATTGCTGTTCGTATGAAAAATCAGGCTTCTGATGTTTACCACCTTGCAGGAAAACTGATTTTTTTTAAATTTATTTTTATTATTATTATTATTATTTTTAACATCAGCTCTGCACAGCAGCAAGTATGGTGAGGGGCACCAGCCATGCTAGGTGAAGACAGCCTAGACTTGCTCAACTTGCTCATGCCAGTGAAGCCAAGGTTTGCTGAGTTGTTAACCTGTTTATGTCTGCCTGGATCAGACCCTGGCACACCTGCCTTCTTCAAAAGCAGCTTCTAAGGCAGAACACATTGGCTACTCCTGAATCTACAGGGGATAGCCTCGCATGGTATTTAAGTCATCAATACTGTTACAATGTTAGAGTGCATCTCAGCAGCCTTTTGGACTAGGACACATGGTACTTTCCCAAACAATTCCTGAGCACAGGCACAATTCAGTCTGAGCAAGGCATCATTTCCCATGGAGGTCTGAATGTGGTCCCCCCTGTTCTGCTAGCCAAGATAACTTTATAGTGGAGATATGGTCATGTCAGTAGTTCCAGGTACCATCCTAAATCACACTAGCTATACCCTTGTTCATTTCATAGGAACTTAGCCATACCTCTCTTCATTCTATTACAGCTAGTAAGCTCAGAACCTGTTAGATTTAAAAATGGAACACTTGCTGAGAATTAAAAACCCCTAAGCAATACTGGCATCTGCAGTGAGAACAGGGTGGGAGACATGCACCAAGGAGTATTATGAAGGTCAAGCAGCTTGTTCACCAAAGCATGGTCACCAGCAATCTTGGAGGCCTGTAATTTAAGGGACGGGGAAGGAAATCTATTACTTCATCCTCATATATGTTGCAGCTTTTTTTGCCGCCTCCTACACTTCATCTGCCACCGCTTTAATCTGCCCACTTTCCCAGTTTCACATGACACTTTTACTGCTCTGTGTCAGAGAGACATTCCTTTATCAGCTCCAGGCTACTCACTGTGTTGAGGTCACTTTCTCACACACTGACAACTGTTCCTTCTCCCCGCAGCATCTTCAGACATTCTTTTCATTATGCATTTAATCAAGCAAACAATCACTCCCTTTCCATATTTATGTTATTCACTATGGGATTTTGATTTTCCAAGTTACTTTTTCCTGTGCTTTATTAGACCATAGCATGCTCATCTCCCTCCAAATCTCAACAAGAGAATAAAACATGAATGGGTGAGCATGTAAGCTCTCAGGCAGTACTCTCAAGATAATTAGAAGCATATAATGTTAGAAACATGACATCTTTGTTCAGTCTTTCCAGAAATTACTCAGTAGTCCTGTGCAGCCTGAAGATACTTTAAGAATTTGCAAAATACAGAGTATTTAAAGCACATTTCAAGCACTGCGATTTTTAGTCACAAATTAATAAAGAAATGAGGATGTTATGCAGCCTTAGGCAGACCAGAAGGTATATTACTATCTCAACAAGCTTTTCATAATATTCAGCCTGAGTCTTCTAGCTGCAGAGTAGGCAAAAATTAATCTGATTTCTTCTTGCACTTCCTAAATGAACAAAGCAAACAACTGATCATTATCTTTAGCAGTGCCCTTTTACTAAATGAAAGGCTTCTCATGTTCCCCACTCAGGGATTCGTTTTCTAGATTAAACATAGCCAGTGTTCTGAAACGTTTATTTCCTAAACTTCATGCTTCCTTTGCTGCCCTCTGATTTCTTTCCAGTGAGTCTACATTTCCAGTCAAGGACAATGCCTGAAAGTAGATGCAGTATTTGAGCCAATCTCACCTTTGCCAAGAAGAGAAGTGTAATTAATCCTCATTTTACGAATAATGCTGCTACTCAGACTTTCTTAAATGGCAGATTTCTCTTTGGTACATAACAGAAGCATACACGTAAGCCAATATCCTTTGCTTTCCAATACCACCCTGAGGGACTTGGTGGGATTCTGCCACCCGGGCAGTTGTTCCCTACCTCCATTTCATATTTAATTTCTCGTCCACAAGCACAACATTTTGTGTCATTCACAACTCCTGTTTAAGGTGTGAGGGAAATGCTTTTCACTCCACTTAGGAATAGCCTACATTTTTCATGCCTTACTTCAGACTCCTTGTTTTTTCAGTATCTATTCACTGTATGACTCCATCCCCAGAAGATGCATGCTGTGACACTTTTTGTGATAAAACACACTGGAAGATAAAGTTCTTTTTGCTGTCATGAAGTTCACTTTTCTTGCCAGCCATGGCATATGGGGGGGGGGGGGGGAAATGCACACTCATACTTCATGTGGGTGATGCAGAAAGTAAAACCTGAAGAGGAAACAGGAGGAAACTGGTATGCTTGTTACTACAAGACAGAGACAAACATGAGACAGACCAAATGGTTAAAGCAGGCGTACATAAGGTGCCTAGGATCTTCTCCAGGAAGCTGACATGAAACAGATTATATGCATCCAAAAAACTTTCTTAAAAACAAACAAACAAACACAAAACAACAAACAAAACAAGCTTACTTGAAGTATCACATATCACATAGCCTGAACAGTCAAAAAACTAACCTTTCACTGTGCCCATGATGTAAACAACTTTGTTCTGATGATCTCAGAGAAGAAAAATCAAAGTTTGAAGTCTTTCAAAAGAATAGTATGTTCTGGTCAACAGCCTGAGCTCACCCTGAGCACCAGCAAAACCAAACGGGTCATGGAGCGTATGAGTTACTTGCTGCCCACCTGGAACATCACGTGCAGTCTCAGGCACATATCCTTGAAAACTTCATGACTGTACTCATAGCCTGAGGTAGCAAAAGCAAAATCTGCATCCACCAAAATATTTCCACTGCTATAGTTTTGAATACACTGGCATCTCTGGTTAAAAGACTTCATGTGTTTCATTGATGTTTCCATTTATTCTATGTTTACTACTTAACATGTTTATACTGCTTTCCCTTGACAGCACTGCAGTCATCTTGTCCATTCTGTCCTGCATTTTCTTACACATTTTCACAGAATAGTAGGAGTTGGAAAGGACCTCTGCTGATCCTATAGTTCAACCTACCTACCAGAGCAGGTTTACCTAAAGTAGGCTGCATAGGAATGCTTCCAGGCAGGTTTTGAATGACTCCAGAGATGGAGACTCCACCACCTCCCTGGGCAGCCCATTCAAAGCCATTCTGAACGAGGAGAGGTGAATCCAATGCATCTTTCAGTTCTAACCTGTTATATCAAAGTGCTCCAGAAAATACATGTTTTTAATATCGCTACCTGAGATTTCCCCCTGAGGTATATTGCTTTCTGTGCTTGTTTGCAAATATGTCACTGACTTCTGATTCCACACAAAATGATCCCACTTAACCCTGAGGGTGACATTTTTCCCTGTTGCAGAAAAAATAGATGTGTTCTCCACTAACTCACCCAGGTACAGCATTTTACTAAAAGACTCCTGCTCTGGCAGGGCAGTTGAGCTAGATATCCTTTCAAGATTCCCTCCAACCCCTGACATTGTGTGTAACTATGTGAGTGCAAACAGACCAAGCACAGGAGTTAGCTGACATAGCAGCTATTCTAGTTAAGGTTTTGAGGGTATTTTATATATATTTGGGAAGAAAAATAATGCATGCGTATTACATGCAATACTATATGCAAACTCTACAATACTCTCTAAACATTGCCAAAGCTATTCAAATAAAGGAAAAAATAAAAATGTTACACAGAATAATGACTTTGATGAATTGGTTATGGTTTTAAACAGTGTTATTTTATGTAAGCTGCAATGACCCCTTTGAACACCAGAGGACATTTAGTTACCCCAATTTGTCCCTTGAATGGCATCCAGAGGCAAGAACAGTGGGAATAGTGAGGAAACTCAGCCTGGGGACTGGCACAGAGAAAGGCCCTTTTGTGTGGCAGCAGAATCCCACACGCTCACTTTCACACACAGACAAAGGAGAATGAGGAACATTTATCTCTTTTGGTTTTTTCTGATTTTTTTTTTTTCCCTAAGGTCTGAAGCACAAAATCCCTTGCAGGCAGGTTGTCAGCAAGAAGGAAGCATTCTGTGTGCAGAAGCCCAGCCTGAAAGTTTAGTGATATTGCTTACTACAATCCCCATGACCAGGAGAATCTGCTATGAGATGAGAGGTCTGAGAATTGTGTGAGAAAATCATAGATACATCTGCTCTTTAATCATTGCACCAACTTTCCAATGATGAGCTCAATTCACCACAATTCTGAACCAGTATGGAATGGCAGAGGAACTCACAGTAATCAATGGAGAAACTGGGGTTAATTAAAGCTGAAGTAAAAGTAGAATGGCAAAGTTAAATATTAAGTCTAATCCTGCTCATCACACTGTGTTGCTGTTGCATTTTGACTTCACTTTTTAAGCAAAACAGTTGCACAGCAGCAACTGAGCTTCTCTGCTGAGAAGAATGCAAACTCTAGGAAATCAGAGAGACAGCAAGAGACAGCACTGCCTGCAGCAATGGTGACCCACAGCTGAGAAAGCATGTTGGGTTTCATCCCTGATCCTGGACCACTGAGCCTTTTGCATTAAAACTGCTGCATAAACTGAATGACACAGAACATAGGCCAGAGTCTGAACCTGTCTGCAGTGTCCAACACTTTCTTGTGTCCCATCTCTCATACCCTTTATCTCTTAGCATCATCACATTTGTGACAAAAAGAGATGAGACTGCCTTCAGCCTGGAGGGTCTGGGACAATGTGTCTCTGACCTTCTGTGGTGGGTTGAAATTACCCCCAAAACTAAATTACCAGACTAGCTCAGATGGAAGCAAATAAAGTTACATTTACAAGCAAAACTACAATCTAGAAATATGAAAAGCAATGAATATGTACAAAATATACTATATTTACAATTTATAAGCAACACAAGAACCCCCCCGGACAAAACCAGGGGATTACCAACAGCTTCCCCCTCTCCCTATCCCAGACAAGGGAAAAAGAAAGAGGAGAAAAGCAGGGAGTAGCTTGTTAGTACTCAGCCACAAGAAGAACACAGTCAAGGTCAGCAAGCTAGCAGAAGCAACAGCTAGTATCTGCTAGAGCGAGGAAACCAAAAAGAGAAAGAGTGACACAACTAACTTTATGTCAGTTATTCAGACCAACGGGATAATGTAGACCTTATAATTATTTTCCCTTTTACATCCAATGGTAATTTATTTACATTCTACTACTTTTCTACTCAATCTGTAGAAAATTTTCCTAGGCATAGCCTTAAACTACTACACCTTCTTAAAGTACAAAAGGCACTAGGAGAGGTACTAGAGACACTATTAAGAAAGAGTATGGCAGTACATCTGCCACAGATTTTAAAGGAATAAAGGCAGTCTCACACTGAAAATAGTCATTTTAGGCAGCCAGTGCAAGCTAATACAGCTGTAAATCCCAGTGAGCTGGAGCACTTCTGCACCAGAGAGAGACGAGGTATGGGACAAACCCTAATTTTGTGCTCACTGCCACTCCTGTAGGCATACCAATCACTGTGATCATCTTAAGGGTCTTTTCTAACCTAAGTGATTCTAACAAACCGATTCAGCAGCACTGGCCTTTTTTCCCAGGCACAAACTACTTACCTCCACCACACTGCAGACTTAGTCTAAGTGCCCTGACAACCCAAATGTCCCCTTAACCACATCTGAAAACATGAGTCATACAGCTCCACATTTACATTATCTCCATATGCTATCCAAATCCAATTTACAATCTCTTATGCAGCCAGACATCTCAACCTCCTTTTAGGGTCAGGATATGCACAAACTGCAGCGAGAGACTAGTTCTGTCTGTCAAAGGCAACTTGTCGGAGCTTCAGAGTGAGTAAGGGAAAACCCCTTTTCTCTGCCTAGGGAAAACAGAAGTCTTTTCACCACATCCCATTGATACAGCCAGTAGTCTAAAAGGTTTTTTGGATGCCTTTCTCAGTCTTTCCTCTGCAAACTGCTACACATGGTATCAAATAAAGCAACATCTGATGGACCTTAACAGAGAAATAACTCTCTAGCCTAGTTTGGCGAATTAAGAAGGGACACACATTCCTGTCAGCTGTTAGCAAATTCTTCAGAATCTTAAAAATAATCCAGAGTATTGGCATATCCAAGCCTCTTGATGACTTAAACCACAAGTTTTTCCTCATATCAGCTTACCTAGTTAGCTCTACCACAAAGTTTCTCTAAATAAAATGTAGCTTATCCTGGCAGAAAACATTACCATCTTAATTACAGCACTGCACCTTTTGTCCTGACCATAATTGATTGTACAAGCAGAACAACCTCCTGCCTGTTTAACTCACGCCTACACCAGGCCACTCCTGCAATCAGCTGTCTCATATATGAAGACCACAGTGCTTCAGAGAGCCATCACTTCACATCCCTGTTGCCTCTATAATCATCAAATCACAGAATGACTAGATTGGAAAGGACCTTAAAGATCTCCTAGTTTCAACCCCACTGTCACAGGCAAGGACACCTCCCATGTGGGAACCCAAAGAGAACAGCTTACAGAATGTTTAGCTGGCCTTCACATCTATGTGGGAGCCTCAGAGGCGGATAAGTGATGAGACATTTTGTTGTACCTCAAATTGTGTGAGAAAGGATGGGAGTAAAGACAACAAAGTGTATCTTTGAAGCAGATGGGAAAAGCAGTTGGAGAAAAATACATCTGTTAAAATAAGATAAAACAGTGGGCTTACGGCAGGTAGGCTGTGGTTAAGTGAATTATACCTCGTACGAACTTCTCAATAAATAGCCCCTGGCTCTGCAGACTCAGCTGCAGCTGCGGTCACCTCCTCACAGACTGGTCTGTCCGTTTGTATTTCAGCTCACCTTGGGGGACGGGCTGGATTGGGCCCACTCTATGTTTTTTCAGAATTCTCACTAACAACTCCGCACTCCCACTAGACAAGGTTGCTCAACGGCCAAATCAGCCTGGCCTTGAACACTTCCTTGGAGGAGGCATCCACGACATCTATGACCAATTTGTTACAGTTCCTCACCACCCACACAGTAAAGAATTTCTTCCCACTATTTAGTCTAAAGCTACTCTCTCTGTGTTTGAAACTGTTACCCCTTGCCCTATCACTACACTTCTTGATAATCACGGAATCGTGAGTCCAAACTCCTCTTTCCTGTAGGCCCCCTTTAAGTACTGGAAAGCTGCTATGAGACTTCTCTGAAGCCTTCTCTTCCCCAGGCTAAACAATTCAAATTCTGTCTTCACAGGGGAGGTGCTCCAACCCTTTGACGATCTTCATGGCCCTCTTCTAGACCTGCTCAAGCGGGTTGACATCTTTCCTACACTGAGGGCCCCAGAGCTCGAGACAGTACTCTAGGCAGGATTTCATGAAAGTGGAGTAGAGGGAGAGAATTGCCTCCCTCAACATGCTAGTCACACTTCTCTTCATGCATCCCAAGATGGGACTGGCTTTCTGGGCTGTAAGCACACATTACAAGGTTATCTTCAATTTTTCATCCACCAACATCCCCCAAGTCCTCCACAGGGCTTCTCTAAATTCACTTATTGTTCAGCCTGTGTTTGTGTTTCAGATTGCCCAAATACACATGTAGGACACTGTGTTTGGCTTTCTTGGACCTCATGAGGCTCACACAGGCCTGCCTCTTAAGCACGTCAAGGTCCTTCTGCATGGCATCCCTTCCCTCCAGTATGTCAACCACATCACACAGCTTGGTGTTTTTGGCAGACCTGCTGAGGGTGCCTTGACCACACTGTCCTTATTGCAAACAAAAATGTTAAACAGCACTGGTCCTGGTACCAATCTCTGAGGAATACCACTCATCACTAGTCTCCATTCAAACACTGAGCCATTGATCACAACTTTGGGAACTGTAGTCTCTTCTTCCCCCTCTCAGTCTTTCTCCCTGCTCATTTCAAGGTGCTGGAGAGATGGTCCTGGTGGCACCAGGGGTATCTGGCAACTCACTGCACCTCTGGATTTAAGCACTGTGGATAGACTGAGGTTAGAGGTAGGACAGGTTTGAAACCCTCCTCCCACACAACTTCTGACTGACTGCACATTATGCTCTCAGTGGTTTATAATTTAGATAATGTTCACTGCTGCTCTACCCAGGCATCCAAAACAATCTTTCAAATCTTCAAAAATGGTAAAACCCCAAACATTTACACTTCTGTAAGCATTTCAGGCTTTCTTCTATATCCTGATCTGAAACTACAACATCCAACCAGTGTTTTCTTCTGACGCAACAATGGATTTCAAGAGACCACACTGGGTAACAGCGATCCAAATACATTACCTGGGGGAGGCATTTGAGCAGGAACTGAGTACAGCTCTCATGCACAGCCTGTAAGCTTTACATCTGTCACTCTACTCTCGAGCCTCCACTTTGTTTATGCTAGGAATTAGTGGAGTAGGAGTCAGCAATGCCAGTGAAGGAAAGGAAAGGTAAGGCTGGGTGTGAGAACAGGCCTCCTGTCTGTGCACCGTTCTTATCTTCCCTTGATGCTTTTGCTCCAGTCCTGTCTCATCTAGCATGACAGATCACTGTCTCCCTGCCTGTCTCAGCACCTCTGCCCTGCCAGTATCACTTCATGGTTTGTCACCCAACCCACAAATTCTCACACTTATGCACATCTTGGCTGTCTTTTGCTTACTTCATTAAGATTTACGTGCCACCTACTAGCGGCAAGGCAATAATTTTGTTTCCTTCCACAATAAACAATTTACTTCTGGAAGAATTTGATTTTTTTAACAGTTGGAGGAACAGCCATCAAAAGACTTGAAACTCTGTTTATCTTGGGATATTTTTAACAACATTTTCCACTCCTTTTTCCTATCATATCCAGTTTCACTAATGTTTGCAATGATTACATAGACGTCATAACCTAAAATATTCCCAACTGTGCTTTGAATGATGTCTCACACGAATCAGTTTTAGCTGGGTTAGTAATCCCAGCAGTGTCTTGGAGCTCTGTGGGCTAGATACCAAACACCATTATCATCATCTTAATTCAACCAGTGATTGTAACCATGGGATTTTTTTTATCTTAAAAACTCTTGGAGTACTTACAGTCACCATCACCTAGGAGATGCCAAATGAGTAGGAACTTAGGCAGAGATAATTTTGAGAAGTCATGGTTTGCAGGGTGAATCAAATGATCCTTTCTTTTACTGGGAAGCTTTCCATGTGACAATTAAAAAACACACCACACATTAGTAATAATTTCTCCTGAAAATACAGCTGCTTACAACTCTGCTCACATCTGGCACAAGTAGCAAGAGGTGTTGGGTAGAAGGAGAAAAGAGAAAAACAGTGCGAGATGAAGAAGTAACACAGGGGCTAAGGAAATTACTGGACTCCGTTACTTAACAACAGATATAGAAGTGAAATTCAGTTCTTGTATATAATTATGCAAACTGTTACCAAGGGTACTGTGCCTATAAAAACAGCAGTGAATACAACAGAAATGAAAGTGTCATGTGCATGTGGCCTGCCTAGATACAAACTCGGGGTGGGAAAGGGAATCCTTTAAAGCAAGGGATGTTGTACCCTTAACAAAAAAAAAAAAAAAAAAAAAAAAAAAAAAAAAAGAAAAAAGGGAAAAAAAAAAGAAAGAAAAAAAAAGAAAAAAAAAAGAAAGAAGAAAAAAGAAAAAGAAAAAAAGAAAGAAAAAAAAGAAAAAAAAAAAAAAAAAAAAAAAAAAAAGAGGCGATTGAGAAGTGCCTTGCTTTTCCAAGTGGAATAAAGAGGTGGAGCAAAAACAAAGCCTGCAGGCTTAGCTTTGTGTGTCAACACAAACATTGCCCTGCAGACAAATCTTCATCTACTGCCCTTTAATTAAAGGAGCTGTCCCAGAGTTTTCTAAGATCAAAGAGAGAAACAAAGAAAAAGAAAACTATATAGGGAGAGAGAAAACAATGAAGTCTCTGTTCCCTTCATGAAATACACTGGGGGAACCACCATTTTACGGCAGAGCCACAAGCCTTTTCTATTTACAAATGCTAAACTTTCGAAGATACTTGTGCCAGGTTCTGTTTCCAATTACCTACACACTGTGTGGTTTCCTAACTGGGGTTTCTGCTGAAACCATAATCAGTCTAAAGTAAGTAATATCTACAAATGCTAGCTTGGATCAACAGGCTATGCTCCACATCTCCAGCAGCGCCATCCCGCCTGAAGGAAAATGCCTTCCTCACTGTTAAAAGAACCCAGCGAAGCTTAGATATATTTGGCTTTAATTTAGATGTAGGCCAGTTGCCCAGCTCCAACGGGCAAGTGAACATAAAGAGAAACTGATAATAACTATTCATTCTGTAACACCCCTAAACAGTTTTCCCTCCTCCCAAACAGCTTACTGTGGTGAATGTGAGAGGCTACACAGGATGCTTAAGCACCCAGAAGCAGCAATTGGCCCCACGGGCTAACAAACAGTATCTGTAAAGGATTTACAGCTTACAGATCTCCATGTTTCCAGTTTCAAAAGGAAAAGGGAAGCTATATGTGGGACTGCAGGAAGCTTCTCATTGGGTAAGTAGGCCATGCCCCTAGCAAAGCCCCCTTGCTAGCTAGTTTTGATGAGGACAGAGCTGCCACATGGCCAAGGAGAATTAGTGAGGGTTGTCCCACACATTATTTTGAAATTTTAAAGCAGAGATGCTGTAGCAATCACCAGCTGGCTGGCAGAAGCAAGAGCTGACTGCTCAGTGAACTACACCACCAAAAATATTTAAAAGTTCTTGACACAGGGATGAGTAGTGCTTTTCAGACATCCTTACAATCTCAGATCCTTCCAACTGCACATGGAAAGACATTGGCAAAAGTGACCCAATAAGCAGATTTTTCAGGAAGCATAAATTAACATTGGTTTTGATACCCTTATCAGCACCTATGAAATCCATTACGAGCAAATTTGACTTTATTCAATTTAATTTTGCATAATTTTTAGTGGCAGAATGATAAATTCTCTAAAGTCTACAGGAAGAAACACTTCAATGTTGTAAAGAGATTTCACCCTTTTAGGATTTTTCCAGGAAGAGGGGGAAATAAAAGGTGATCCTATCTGTTTGAATTCACACAAAGGACTCTAATGACCTGTTCTGTGCTTTTGACTATTAGAGTTAACACAAAGATATTATCAGCCCAAAAATGTTAAATAGTTGAAGTTAAAAAGTTAAAAATTGAACATCTTCAACCTTAGTCATGTGCAGACTGCAATGCACTGAATGGCATTTCAGATAAAGGGAGCAGGTAAGAGCCTGCAAGAAAAAAAAATCCACTTTTTCATCTCAGTGCATGGGCAAGAGGTGAAGGTGGAGGAATAGCCACAGCAGTACTATCACCACTCCCAGACTGTCCATGTCTGTATAGTAACTCACCTGGTTCATCCTCCACAGATACCTGTGCATCAACAGAAACAAGGAGTCCCTCTGCCTGTGCAGTGCCCAGCAGTGTCCTGGATTCAGGTGCAAAGGATGATGCTAAAGTTCACAAACAGGGACAAAAGTAGGAAGGGTTTCATTCCACCTTTTTTATTCTGTTCCGCTCCATAAGAAGAGAATACTAAATTCCCATGGAGCAAACACAGTAAAAAAACATGAGACAGTAAAACAATGCACTCCACATTATTAGCCAATATTCCAAAAGTGCTTTGCTCATGCTAAAAATTAATTTATTTCCAATATCTGATGGGATGAGTTATTTTCCTCTTCCTCCCCACACCCACTTTTTCATAGAAAACAAGTTTAAATAGCTTTTCCCCAGTAATAGGTGGAAGTTTATGGCAGAATCAGAATATCATTCCATTATTCAGTCACCGAGTGTGTACAAGCATATGTAGGAATCAGAAAAACTTTAACAGCAAACTGTTTCCCCGATAATCCCAGGTTCACTGCACCTGAGATTTCTTCTTGCTGAGAATGTTTCACTCCAGCCTGCATTGCTCCACATAATCTCCCTCCATTACCATCAGTCATGTCCCAGCAATGTAGTGTCACTGTGGAAGTCACTCTATTGACCGGGCTTACTTGCATTTTTTAGTGCCCTTAGAGAGCAGGGCAAGTTAAAAACCAAAACAAAACAACCACACACACACAAAAAACCCCTCACCAAACCACAAAAAACCCTTAACCTACTTCCTGGATCCCTCTGCATTTAAACCGTATGTGAGGAAGCCCTGGGGCTGATGAAGAAACCTACAGTACATGCCAGCTCCTTCACATACAGCAGCAATACCAAGAGCAGCCAATGCAAATACTGATTTTTAGACTGCTCCCTTCAAAAATAACTTCTTTTACCACATGTAAGCTGAGCTATTTTCTTGGCTCTTGGGAATGAAGGGCAACCTTGTAATTTGAGTCAGAGGAAGCCTGGAACTACTTTCCTCAGAGACCTACCAAGGAGCAACAACTGAGCCCCTGCACCTCTCTTGTTCTTGAGAGAGGGAACATGCAGCTTCACTCCATTCTGCTGGCACTGAGCCAGGCAGTCTGGTCAGGAAAACAGTGGGGAGCCAGAGCAAATTCTCCTTCCCATGTCGTTATAGACCTTGCTTACAGCAACAAGTATCAGGTAAGCAGCTCCCTCTCCTCGGCTGGAGGCACAATGCTGCTTTCTAAACTGGGATAAAAGAATGTTATAGGCATATACTGAGATACACCTATAAACAAACAACCTGCTTGAAAATTCTGACGTAGCACTGACAGCGAGTATGTTGAGTTCAAAGGCAGGTGGTGCTCCTTGCCACTATTGCATCTGTCCGCTGAATAATACCATGAAAACTTGGGTGGGTTGGGCTTTTCACACAAATATTACATATATCAATGTCATCATACCTTTATAATCCAGCTCTGACAAAGGCAAATCAGAATTGGACATATCCAGAATTTACATGTAAATAACATTTTGTCAGTTGAAGCAGAGCATATAACAAGGACATGTGAAGGAAGGTGTGGAGGTATTAAGGGGTTTCTTTTTTTTGTTGTTTTTTTTTTCCTTTAGTATTTTGATGCTGCATTTTTTAATTCCACCTCCCAGGAGGTATGTTACCAAGTCACACAGTCAGACTCAGCATTTACTTTCAAATGATAGACAGGAGCACAGAACCAGAAAAAGAACACAAAGGGAAGAGGTTCAGCTTCTCTAATGGAAGTTCCTACACATCACTGCTCCCAGTCCAGAAGATCTCTCATTGACCTGTGTAATTATGAGTTCTCCTAATGGCTTAAATAATCTTTTGAGATGACTCTCTGCCTGCCTAGAACATTACTGTGATCTAAAAAGAGACTGACAATGATGACAAAAATTGTTTTATTTGCTTTTATTTTTCTGATTCTAATAAAAATGCATAATTTTATATTATTACGAAAATATGGGAGAGACATAGTCCATCACTGCAGATGACAGATTCATTTATCCATGCAGAATGGGTAAAAATTGCTACTAATTTTCTAGTCACAAACTTGGGAATGATTTTTCACATGTGCAAATAACTGCAAAGCAGCAGAGGGAGAAAAAAAAAAAAGAGAGAGGAATAAAACCCAGCTTAATCTGCAATGCATTAACAAGCTGTCAATAAATTAGGCCCTGACTACCGAGATAATGGTTTCTAACAATGTGGGAATTAACTTAATTCTGCAGCAATCTCTGCTCTTGCTTCATTCCTGAAAGACCTCCTCTGCCTGGTTAACACTGCAGTAACTTTCTCTTGCAGCCACAGCCAAAAGCACAGATAAGCGTAACAAAAAGAGCAGAACTCTTGCCTTAAGTCTGCATTATAACTCATTTAATTGCTCACAACTTTATTTACTTCCTTAGGAACCAAACAGTTCATAGTTTACTGCACCATTCCGCCAAGAAGCAGATGGATTAAGTCTTCAACACATCATCTAGAAACCTAGGGCTTTATTAAGAGAAAAAATCAGCAGGCTAAGGGAGAAAAGTCTGCTTTCTGAGGAAATGAAAAGGATTTTCATTTCTTTCCAACAAGTAATTTTTCCAAATTCACAGACCCCCTGTACAACCTATTGGAAAGCTCAAGCAGAAAGAGAAATGCAGACAACCTATAAAGAAAAAAGAGAGCAAGAGAAGAGGGGGGGAGATAGGAGGACACAAAAATGGAAAGGTAAAAAAACCAAAATCAGGAGAGGAGAAAAACACATCACCTTCAAAACTCCCCATGCATCAGCTGCTCATTGGGGACTTCATCAGGACTTTGCATTAACAGCACACAAAGACAGCACAGCAGAGAAGGGCATAGTGTAAGACTGCCAGGCATATTTAGTTTCCTCTCTCCTTCCCAGGGACTGCACCTCAAGATAGCTGTCATTCAGAGAATGCTCACTCAGCTCCCTTCTGTCACTGCTTAGCGCTGGAGTGCCCTGCAAAGCAGGTGTCACTATTGTGTAAGAATGTGCTCCTTGCCCTCCACAGCTGAGCTTACTCACCAACAATGGCTCACAGCGGTACTTGAGATGCAGATGCTCCTCGCACTCATTTAAAAAAGAAGCCTGTAGGTACTGCCCCATCTGAGTATTAAATGCTGATTGCTCCTCTGACCTACTTTTTAGCCACAGTTTTATTTAGACTGTGAATTCTTTCTCTTCTGGTTAGAGGTGCCTAGCCAACACAAGCCTGAAACAAGAATGGGGTGTGTTTCTAGGCAAGGTCCCAGTATTGTTACTAATTAGAGCTGTCACTGTCCCCACTCACAAGAAGTACATTTGTCCATGGGTTGTAAACTCATGGCCAATGACACTTTGCACACCTGGTAATTATTTGGTATGACATGGGAGTTCCCATGTATACGTGACTTCCCACCTTGCGTCGTCTAGGAACTGAGGCAGACTTGTCCTTCCAGCAAAACTTCTCTGCCTTCAGGGGAGTACAAGTCAACACCATCTGACCCTGGATGCTCCTATTATATCCTTTGTGATTTTTGAAGTAAAATTCATTGGCACAGGCGATGCTACAAATATGCATTGTACCTGCAAACAGATGACAACAGGAGATCTTCCATACCCAAATCAAAAAGAATTGAAATGTGAATCCTCTGTGCTACAGCTGGTAGTTTCAGTATTTCAGAACTGGAAAATTAATCTTGTGACAGGGCAAAAGTTATTGGACCTAGCCACACAACCAGACCTTGGATACACTTGAGCAAGAAGTTCAATGAACTAAGAAGAGTATGCAATTGACATGAAGCAGCATCAAGCTTCCTCACATCAAGTTTACAGCACAGAGGAATATGATAGTTAAGGCTTTTATGTTCTACTGAAATTAAAAAGAAACATACATTCAGGTTAGTGATTGTCTGAATCTTATTCTATCAGAGCTCTGAATTCTCTTTTCCAATGGAGGTCCCTAGGCATGTAGGGCCTACAACAGACTCAGAACTCTCAGGCTGAACAGAGCAAGTTTTCTATCAGTTGAAGAGGTTTGACTGAGTTATTCTGGATTTATCCAGCTTTAACCAGCAGCAAAATTCGGCTGACCTGAAGAAAATGTAAGAAAGCTGGAACAGGTAGAGCTTGTGTGTTGGGCCAGCTGGGAAAATAATGGAAATAACACCAAGTCCAACCCCACCTAGACTCTATGAATCTTGGAGTTTACAGATGGGTTATATGGCTTCATTTCATGAAAACTATCTGATGGAAAGTAAGTAGGAGACAAAGTACAAAATTCAAGTTGAGTTTGATTTCACTTTTACTTACACTGCTGTAAATCTACTTAAGCCAAAAATGAGACATGTGACATAAGACAGTAGAGTATCCTAGGAAAACCTACAGGTAACTTTTATAAATAAATAATGCACTTAATGTAAATAAAAATTAACTGGAGTTTATGCTAATCTGCCAAATACCCAGGGCACTGTGAAATGAAAATACTCCCTTTTGCTTACTCTTAGAAACATTTCCCAAATATTTTACCTTTACAATAATCCAGGTAATTTTGTCTTTGAAATACAACACTATTTACTGATTGGATGGATGGCAAACAAAAAAACACCAATTGCCCAGAAATCTCTAAGGGGAGGGCCATAAGCTTTTTGTATGTATTTGTTTCATTGTAGCATAAATTGGAGTACATAAAAAGCTTTACCTGTATATACCTCAAAAATGAAACTGTTAATACACCAATTACACATACAGTTCACCTGAACTGAGGACAGTAGAGCATTTGTATTCATTAACCTGTTGTAAGTGGCAACATCAACATGGTTAATTTATTATTTCAGTAAAGCTTAAAATCAAAGCACAAAGACTCCTGCAAAAAGTAACTTATTAAACGCTGTGTATGTTTGAGATGTACTGCTGGTACAAAATGGTAAGACTAATAACACAACTGTTAAAAGACTTGGGTAGGCTGTTTAAAGAATACTTGAAAAAGTTTGCCCAATAATCATCACTGTCTCAAGTACCAACTCTGGTTTCCCTTCCCCATTATTTATTTAAGCAGGACATACAATAGGTATTTTTAACTTCCAGTTCTTCTCTTCCCTCCTGTATCTCTGCCCAACACTCCCATTTCTTCCCATCCAGCAATACTTTGCTCTGGTGAGATGTCACCTGGAGTACTGTGTACGGGTCTTGAGCCCTTAATATAGGAAGGACATGGACCTGATGGAGAGGGTACAGAGAAGGGCCACAAAAATGATCAGGGGGTTGGAGCACCTCTGCTATGAGGAAAGGCTGAAGGAGCTGGGGTTTTTCAGCCTGGATAAAAGGAGGCTTCAGGGAGACCTAATAGCAGCCTTCCAGTACCTGAAGGGGGCCTAGAGGAAGGATAGGAGGAGACTGCTTACAAGGGCCTGTGGTGGCAGGATGAGTGGCAATGGCTTCAAACTAGAGAAGGGCAGATTTAAATTGGATATGAGGAACAAGTTCTTCACTATGAGGGTGGTGGAGCACTGGAACAGGTTGCCCAGGGAGGTGGTTGAGGTGGAGATATTCAAAGTAAGACTTGGTGAGGCCCTGGGCAGCCTGGTCTAGTTGAGGATGTTCCTGCTGACTGTAGGGAGGCAGGACTAGATGACCTTTGGAGGTCCCTTCTGTCCTGGACCATTCTATGATTCTATAATATATGAAAGTTACATCTTGCTGATCCCTCATACTAATGAATTCAGCTCTCAGCACTCAGCAGGCCAAGACAAATTCTATATTGTGAGTGCACTATTTTACTGAGCTTGTGTGTCAGTTTCTGCTTTTAGAAGTAGCAATGTGAAGTCAGAATAGTTCCAGTAATGTACTAAACCCATGGAACTATTGTAAGTTTGCATTGAATTATTTCACAGAAGTTGAGGCAGTAAATATACTTAAATAAAAACATATTTGGCTACAATAGTACTCAGGCTTATACTGGTAACAGATACACAGAGAAGTTCTGTTAAATCCAGCGTGAACCTATTGTGCAGAGTAACAGCAGACACACACAAAAGACCAGTAAATTCATTAAATGCTTGTTACTACAACTGCTCAACAGTACCACCATTTCCGTTTCTTGCATCTTCTTAAGTTTCACAGGAGCAATGCCACTGAGATAAAAAAGCCCAAAGACACAATTATCTCTAAATCTTCTGGGTTCATTCAAACAGAAAGCACTACACGCCAATCCAGACAACAAAGCAAATCACCCCCGCACCACTCTCAACCTTTGTGAGAGTGAAAGGTAACATGGAGCAGACAGTGGAAAGGACATCATAAAGCAGAACAGCAGGAGGCCACTCATGAACAGTGATAATCAGTGTAGAACACTATGAGAGTTACGGCTTTCATGTGAATAATTTATTTTGTCATCGCTTTAAATTTTACCACATAGTTATTTACAAATATTCTTTATTTTGCGGACAGAATTTACATCAGCTGCTGCACAACTGTATTCATTAACAGGGTACGATTAACATCCTCCCCATGTTGCTTAACAGTGCCTGATTTGATCAAGCAGAGTTTTGCCAATTATTCCTTTGACTTAGTTTCTAAGGGCAAACAGAATTTGTACACATGCTTTTGCTTCAGTTTAGATTTCTTTTTGCCAGTTAATAGATGGAGATAGTCAAGTTCCTTCTGTTTTTAGCATTTGCTAAGCAGGTTTCTTTCTTTATTGAAATAGGGATTTAGCTTTTGATGCAATGAAGGCTTTGGGCATTTCCATGTTAGGCACTGCAATGCCTCTTTACTAAGGCGTCACCCCTGAGAAGAATCCAAATTACCTCCTTGGCCTCCCAGTAGAGTATATGGAGTCACCAACCTCAAACTGGCAACCCAAAACACAGAGCCTATCTGGAAAACCTTTCCACAGAAGAAAATTTGCCCTATTACACCAGCATGTACTAAATGCATCCTGAATTACACATCCAGGAGCTGAAGCCTGGAATCTAACCAGAACTCATTGTGCAGGAGCCTTTATATACTTTTGGAGGATTTGCATGAAAAAGAGGTCTTGAAAAAGAGCCATAGGAGGCAGTGTCCATACTCTTCTTCTAGTCATCTAGATTTGAAAACACCACACAGGAAGTGGGAGGCATGAGTTTACTCCTTACTCAGCTTAAGGAAATTCAAGCCTACATCCTCTAGCAGATGGTCTTGAAACCAGGAGTACTCTAGGGAGGGGTAAGTAGAAAAACTACCTCCTGCACATATATATTAAAAATGGGAGGAGACTGTGAGATCCATGGAGAAGATAAAAAGCAGAGAGGACTAGGTCTGAGATCACTCAGTGAGGATAAGCATTTGAAACTGGTAATACAGAACTGGGAGGACTGGTTCACACACCAGAAGACCATGCTGTTGTTCAGCAAAACCTGGACAGGCTGGATTGTTGGGCAGAGAGGAGCCTAATGAAGTTCCAACAAGGGCAAGTGTAGGGTCCTGCATTTAGGGAGAAATAACCCCATGCACCAGTACAGGTTAAGGGTTGACCTGCTGGAAAGCAGCTCTGTGAAGAAGGACCTGGGAGTCATAGTGGATAAGTTAACCCATGAGCCAGCAATGCTCCCTTTAAGACCAAGGCCAACGGTATTCTGGGGTGCATTAACAGTGTGGTCTACCTATTCTGCTGCAGCGAGGCCATATCTGAAATAATACATCCAGTTCTGGGCTCCCTAGCTCAAGAGAGACAGGGACCTACTGGAGAGAGTCCAGCAGAGGCTGGAAAGATGATAATGGGACTGGAGCAGCTCTATGATGAATAAAGGATGAGAGACCTTGGGCTGTTTAGCCTGGAGAAGACTGAGAGGGAATCTTATCATTGCATATCAATATCCTGAGTGTCAGGAGGATGGGGCCAGCCTGTTTTCAGTTGTGCCCAGTGACAGGACAAGAAGCAATGTGCATAAACTGGAACACAGGAAGTTCCATCTAAACGTGAGAAAAAAATAGAAATTCTGGAGCACTGACACAGGCTGCCCAGAGAGGTTGTGGAGTCTCCTCTGGAGATATTCAAAACCCACCAGGACATGTTCCTGTGCAACCTGCTCTAGGTGAACCTGCTTTAGCAGGCCAGTTGGACAAGATGATCTCCAGAGGTCACTTTCAACTCCTACTGTTCTGTGATTCTGTGCTTCACCTCCCTCAATAATTTGAGATTTTAAGTCAATTAATGTATAATACAAAATGCATAAATATTTGGACATCAGGCATTAGCTCCAAAAGGTCTTTCAATTCATTGTCAACCAGGCAGTAGAAGATCTGGATTGAATCCTTGCAGGTTAAGAAAGCATGATCTCATGCAAACTGAGTAGCCTTCAGGCTATTAGATAAAATAGCTCTGTTTGAGAAGCAAAATGTATGCAAATACAATCTGAGGGTGGCCTGGCCCTTTAGTTTGTACCATAAAACCCAATCACACCAGTGGATTCTGGGTATCACATCATCTAGTCTCAAAGGAGCTGTGGCAGGAGCTAGGTAGGTGTGGAACTGCTCAGGTGAGCAATTCTGAATGGGTGGAGGGGTACCTCCACACATCAAAGGGACAATGGTTGCTCAGTACAAATTAAACTAGAGAGTTCTGGGATGACAATTTTGCTCTTTGAATCCTTGATGTCTACCTTAATTCTGGTTTCAGTACCCAAGTTTGGTGCATTTTTTTTGGATATCCTGAAAATATAACTGAGGGGAGAAGAAAAACCTCTCAGTAAACCTGCCTCAGGTCTTACCGTGGAGGAAACACAGGGCACAGAGCAGGAAACCTGGCTAGAATAGAACAGACTAGAATAGAATTAACCAGGTTGGAAGAGACCTTTGAGATCATCAAGTCCAACCTATCACCCAACACTACCTAATCAACTAAACCATGGCACCAAGCACCCTATCAAGTCTCTTCCTAAACACCTCCAGTGATGGTGACTCCACCACCTCCCTGGGCAGCCCATTCCAATGGCCAATAACTCTTTCTATGAAGAAACATGCTTCTGTTGTCAATCATGAGGCTGTGACTATGCAAAGAGTGAAAAAAGGAAACAGGTTTGATCGACAGCTGCTAATGAAGACCGGACTGCCTTCACTTACACTGTGTAAGCAGCAGAAGTGGGTAAGCGCTTGCTTCAATCTTTTCTAACAATAGGAGCTAGCAAAAGTACAAACCAATAGTAGTTTGTAGGATACTTACTATTGTAAAGATGACTTCCAAATGCATTTATTCACGGTATACAGCAAAAAATGCTGGAAGAATGGACATGTTTCATTCTTTCTGAAAGTTTGTGACATATCTCAAAGGTCTTTTCCAACCTGGTTAATTCTGTATTCTGTATTCTATTCTGTATTTTTGGCAGCTTAAATCATGAAGATTTCCCAAAACTCATTTAGAAGCATTTTTGCATATTAGCAGGAATGAAAACACTCAATTAACGCTTAATGAATAGGAATGTAAAAGCAGACTTGATTCCTCACTATGCTGTACTGTAGGAACTATACTACAAAGTAGTTTGAACTATGAAATCATATATTGTGTTGTAAGGTTAAACAGACATTTCCTTGTGTGTTCCTGGTGACTACTAATTTAAAATCTGGCCTAGTGCTCATGTCATTAGTTTAAGTATGCACCTAAGTTTTCCACGGTACAGCTTGAAATACTTTCTGCAGTTAACACAAAAAATTATGAAAACACGTAATTTTCCTTTTCTGTTCGAGCTACAATGTTATCATTTAGTTTAGAGTCAACATTTCCAAGGATTCTTGTCTGAGAATCAAGTCCATCATTCAGTGAAAAAAATCAAATTTCTTTGTCACTCACTAGTGAATATGCCATCTCTGGTATTAAATTCCACCACATCAACTGTACAAATGCTAAGATACATGTCACACTCTGCTCCTACATGGCTGATGCTTGAATTAGCTCATTAGTGAAGGGGCTTGCTTGACTAAGAACTTTTAGGACTGGACCGCTGTTTTCTACAGATCAGCTGCATTAGAACCCTGTGCAAGACAGATGGAGAAAAGGAAAAGAAAAAAACAAACAAACCACAAACATGAAAGTGAAGGAAAGAAGCATCTATAAACTTCACTATTCTTTTTTGTGACGATGGTGTCTCTTAGGACAGGCCCTCCTGCCATGCTTTGGAACTAGCAGTAACATATAAGAATGCTAAAGTCCTGCTTAACAGAAGCATCTTAATAAAACATAAAAAGATCTGCTTTCTTTGATGTGAGGTCCTTATGTCTTTCTAAAATATGAATATACATTAGAGCTTTGAGTATAAACAATCCCCTTCCCCAGTTCATGCCAGTTCCAGGCTGAAAAACCAATAGCAAAAACACTGGTTCTCTTTTCCTCTTTTTTTTTTTTTTCAGAACAGGTTTCTCAGCGATTTATCATAAAGCTAAAACATTTGCCTTGCCTACCGATTTTTCTATAAAATGTATAAAATAAATGCATGTGCCCTTTTCAGTACAGTCTGTGTAGACAGTTCACACCTTTCCATTTCTGAGTAACATGACAGAAAGTATGCTCTAGCTTTCCACAGGCAGGAAGTTTTGTATGGTTTTTGTCTCATTGGGATGCTGCTCCACAAACCGCACTCTAGGGGCAGTTCAGAATCCCACTGACAGTGCAGGCCAGTAGCACGTACTACAATTAACAACGACTTATGGATTACAGCAATTGTTAGATCAAAATAAATAAAGCAGTCTCTCAATCAAAATATGGGAAATAACATCATGCTAGTGCACAATATAATTGACATATGTATCACATTCCTATTTTTCAGGTCCTTGTTTGTCTTGCACTAAGTTGGAAAAGCCACTTGCCACAGGACAGTGAACATCCAGTGAAACATTGAAGCTGTCTGCAGTCAGTTTCAAAGGACTTACATTTGGTTTAGGTTAATCTTCCTTGACCTGCAGTTAATTGAAGAGCAGCTGAAGTACAAATATTTCCTCCGACTCTAGCGGCATACATGGTCATGTCAATCGCTGGAAGTTGGAACAGCTTCAGTTTGTTTTTGTTATAACTTAAAATCTCAGATAAAAAGGGCAATAAAATGACATCTTTTTATACAGAAACCATTGCCGCTTTCCAATACAGAACATATAAACATTTTACGTCTGCTATGTCGTGCCACATTTTTAAAAGACAACTTGTCTTTTTCTTTTGCATTCCAAATAGAAACATGTGGCACACAATTGCATTACTTAAAACTTCAAGTCTGGTACCTGTTATATCATTTATGGTTGAAATTCCTGGCACCACACAGTGCCACATCTTCCTTAAACCATCTATTGCACCAGAAATGAAAGGCTGTGATAGGAAATGTTCTTCCTATACTTTTCTAACACCGGAAATATTTGGTTTAACAAAACCAAATGCAGCTAAGCTGTGCTGCCAGCAGTGTTTGTCCCTCAGTATCAAACCAGAGAGAAGAAAGCAAATAGCAGAAAAGGCTCCAGCCCTGAGTGCAACTAGGTGTGAACACATGACCAACACTAGTGGCAACATCCCAGTATAACACTGTTGTCAGGAAATTTTTTTAAAATCCAGATGTAAAAACGTTTATCTCAAGATTTGGAATTGGCACAAACGTAATCCAGAGATTATCATTCACAGCAGCTTTTCCTTTCTTGTGCTTGGCTTTTCACACAAAGCACAGCAAAGAGCTACAACCACATTACAACTAAACGTTCCAGTTCAACGTGCTGGGAGTGAAGAGGAAAGGGAGAGCATCTTCCCTCTGCTGACATGTGAGAGAACGTGCCCTCTGTAGAAGTTTGTGGGTCCCCCACAGCTGCAATCCAGCCCCCCACTTGGGAAGCCAGAGCCAGGCTAGCCACTCACAGGGGGAGTGAGCCCTCCTGGTCCCCTGCTTTGTCTATCCTCTCAGGCAGGATGAGTACAAAGGGTAGAAGGACACCCTTCACGTCTAAGGGTGCTTTAAGAAGCTCTGTGTCAAAGGTGCCCTTGAGCCCACCATCTGCTTCCACCTCACCATCCTGTGCTAGGCTGAAGCGGAGAGTGCCGGTCCGGTTGACGCAGTAGATGGTGTTGCCCAAGGGAGCACAGCGAAAGGGCTGGATGGGACCACTGCTGGGCCGCAGGCTGGCACACTGGCTCCAGCGTTTGGCCACCGTGTTGTACCGGAAAACCTCAACACCACCACCAGTCCCCCCCGCCTGGGCCCTGCTCCCCGCCACGGCTGCTGCTCACATCAAACCGGTAAATAAAGCTCTTGAAGGCCACCATGTCAGCAGAGCGTCGGCGGCTGCTGTTGTAAGGGCACTCCTGCCACTCATCACGTTTAGGGTCATACTTGAGCAGGCGATAGAAGAGGGAGCCTCCCGAGACATAGATCTCCCCATTGCAAGTGGTGGCCTCATGAGCCACAGCAAAGGCACCCTTGGGCAGGGGTGCCACAGGGCTCCAGCGGTCTGCCCGTGGGTCGTACCTCTCCACAGTGAAGAGGCATTCACCCCCCACAGCATAGATGTAACCGTCCAGGGCCAGAAGCTTAAGCTGTGAGCGGGCCTGAGCCAGTGGCCGCACCTGGCTCCAGGTGTCAGTAAGGGGGTTGTAGCAGAAGACCTTGTCAGAAAGGCGGGCCCGGGGCTCGCCACCTGACGCAATGCCCCCTGCTAGGAAGAGGTAGTTGTGGAGGACGCACATGGCACAGCCCTTGGCATTGGCCTCCTCCGGTAGGCGTGTCAGAACCCTCCACTCACCGCTGCCTTCCTGGTAGCAGTGGATGAGGGAGCTGTTCTCTTCCAGGGAGACCACAGAGGACGGGCTCTGTGGCCGGCTGCTCTCACGGCTCTGTGGCCGGCTGCCGCCACCCGGTCTCTCGAAGGCATCACTGACTTCGGCCACCAGCAAGCAGGGCCGGCCGGCTTCCATGCGCCGCTGCAGGATGAGGTCCCGCTCCGTGCCACTGAGGCGGCCATAGACACTGGGCTCCCGCAGCACCTCCAGGTAGTGGTCGCTCATGAAGCGGTAGGCAGCTTCACGCAGCTCCGACAGCCGCTGTTTCTTGGCCAGGCAGAGAAGCTGGTAGCAGTTGTCGAGGCGGAGCTGGGCGCGCATGGCTTCGGCAGCACAGTGCAGGGCACAAGGCATCTGGAGAACGCGGGCACCACTCACTACCTCGGCCAGATTGTCGTGCCGCACCTCGCCCATGCGGGCCGTGTACACGTAGTCGATGAGAAGCCTCAGGGCGCCGTAGCTCACGCCTTTCACTCGCAGGACATCCCGAGAGGCACGAGCACGAAAGTAGTCACTCTTGGCTGCCAGCACTGACTTGTGCGCCCGGATGCGACGCCCCGACACCTCGATCACCAGGTCGGGCTCCTCAGCCGGCCGGTCCCGCGTCCCCACCGCCGCCTCATCCTCCTCCTCAGGCTGTCCGCCGGTGCTGTTGATCTGCCACTGGCTCTCCACCACCCGGCCGCCGTCAACAGCCGGCTGCGGCTCGGCAGCAGCGGCGCTGAAGCAAAGGGAGGAGCTGAAGCCGCAGGGAGCAGCCGGGGTGGGTGGTGGCGGCGGCGGGGGGCGTGGTGGCCGGCCCCGCTTTCCTCCTCCTCCGCCGCACCGCTGCCTTCCATGGAGCCGCGCTAGCTGCACCTCCGAGGTGCCGTGGCTCTGCCGAAGGCTCCAGGCCGCAGCGATGCGGCCATCACCTGCAGGGGAGACCGGAGAGCGCTCAGCTTCCCATACCCTGGCCCCGCTCCCCTCTGCCGCCCTCACTCCCAACCTCCGGCTTCACATCCAGAGCCACCGCTCACGCCGGCGGAGATGTCTCTGGTGGCCAGGGGCTACAACGCGAGCTTCTCCTTTCTCCACAGGATCCATCCTGCGGCTCTGCCGCCTCCCGCTGCCCGGGGTGTACTTGCACTAGCTTATCTCCCGAAAACCCGCCTGATGAAGGGATCCCCCCCCCCCCCGAAAGGCAGTTCTAGTTTTCCTCTTGCTATGCGAAAATTCTAAGCAGGTTTTAGGCACCGTGTCCTTTCTCTGGCAACTGATTCCTATGCTGTGCTGGGCAATGAGGAAAATGCAGGTGCTTACAAGTAATATGAGAATTTATTCACCTTGTTCAACTCTTTCAGTGGAAGGTGGTGACTGTAGTCTATTCTGGACAGAGATTCCCCACTAACCAAGTTTTCCTTTACATGACCTTCGTGAAGATTTCTTCATAGCACCACTCCTCATAAACATCCACCCTGTTCAAAAGAAAGTGTACAAAGTTCATTAAAGATGTACATATTTTCAGTTCACTCAGAACTTTGAGTCTGTTAATGTTTCCTCTAACAAAGTATCTATAGCATCAAAATGATTAGTATTCTGCCAATAGATTTTATGTTGTTTACAATTATAGGATTTTTCTGTTCTGACAAAAAACCAAAAAAGGCAAACTTACATGCAAATAACAGCATATGGAGCTGCAATGCATTAGTGAGATGTAAATCAGCCTTCAGAAGGACTGGTTCTTGTCTAAAGATTGATGTTCATAAACGGAGCAAGCAAAAATCACAACAGATAATTATGCCATGAAGTTTCTTCTGGGAAAATGGCAGACTGCAGGGCATGGCTGTAAGTAGGTTAGTCCCTGTCAGCACAATCACCACTCAGTTCTATCTTCATTTCACAAATGTAGTTTTTAAAATTTAACGTAAGTGCTGTTTTGTTTGCTTCATATTTGTTTATGAATTTCCTAGGCTCAGCTGAAGTTTTTATGAATGATGCATGAAAACTGTCCAAATGTACTTAATTTCACCGAAGAAGGATCTGTGGCTCCAATTCTATTTTTAAAGAGGTTATTAATTTTTGTTAAAATCCTAGTTGGCAGCTTTTCAAAGTCCTCAAGGAATGCTCATTTCTATGTAAAATATACCTTGAGACTTCCTTTCAGCAGAGATTATTTATTTACCATATGAAATTAATATTAGGAAAATCTAACAGTTTTTATTTATATTTCTTTTATGAAAGCATAATTGGCAGGTGACATTGTCTGGAAATTCCTGGCATGGGCAAGAAACCTAGAAGCTCATACTTGTGCAATCAAACTTCACTTCAGTGGTAGCGTCAGTCTTCTCTTAGGAGTTTTTATGTTGTGTGCTTGCCCGGTGAAGGACTTTCTACTACATTTGCTCACATTCAGTGAGACAATAAATCAATACTGAGGTTTGATTTTTGGGTATTTGAGACTTTGAGGCCATACCAAGTTTTCAGCACTATTTGAAAAGTCCTTACTAGAATGAGTAGATTTCACAAACTTTCTCTTTCTCATCTGTGTCTTTAAACATCTGGCACTTAGGAACTTGCTATGACATTTTGTGAATTTTGGACAGCCTCAGTAGCAAATTCCCTGAGGTCAAAACTCAGTAGGTTAGGCTTTGCTGACTTTTCTGCAGCTTTAACTAGATGAGGAGGAATGCAGTGATCTGTGTGCACACTCCGTGTGTTTGTGTAAGATATACTGATTCATTAATAACTTAAATTGGGCAGCTGCTGATCTGATTCTGTTTTTCACTGAGTCTTCACAATACTGAATTTACGGTGTAACCATTTTTTATTCTGATTTATCATGCAGTAGACATTAAGATAAATCTACTTTCTACTCCAGGACTTCCAGAGCCTTGATGATCAGTTTCAAGAGCAGCTACTGCAGCTGACACTGGCAAAATGACAGAGGTCAAATTGAGATGGTAAAAAAAAAAAAACCCACCTAAAACTGTCAAGCTCTGATGCAGAGTTATATAAAGAAAACTGCTACCAGTATATAATTTGTAACATATGTAATTGAAACATTTTGTGTCCCTTCTGCTATTTCTTGGGCTGCATGCCCAGTTACTCAACTCTTATCTTGCTACAGTTCTGGTTAGCTCAACCTCCTCAATCATAAACATTTAAAGGGTGCTAATGAACTTCCTGCCCCCCATATTATGATCTTTCCTGCATCTAGACACACCTGTCTTCTGAGACTGCTTCTCCTGTTCGTGTTCCCCTTCTACAAGAAGGGATGAGTAGCTTCAGAGCTGCAAGCTCTGCCTACTGCTTGACTTTGCAAGTGAAATTATAAAGGAGTAATAAAAAAAGAGTGTTACCAAAATTAAAGACTGTGGCTTACTAGGCGTGCCAAGTCAAAAACAGCAACTGTCATGTCAATAATATCTGCTGAAATATCTTTCCTCCATCATGCCTTGAAGGAAAACAACCAATTAGAATATTCATTTCTTAAAAACAGCATCCAGAAAAAGTAACCTTTCCAACTTCCTCAGCTAATGAAAATAAAAAGGGTGAGATGTTATTGAAAAAGAAGCTGCCACCCACCAAAGTCCTAACAAACTCCTGTATTAATATCCTCATGAAAAATCACAAGGAGGTGGAAGGGCAGATGGTACAACTTGCTAATGGCAAGCAGCAGAATTCCAAAGAAAATTATCTTCTGGTATATTTAAAACTAACAGCCAAGAATGTGTTGAAATTAATGCTGAATATTAGAAAGGAGGACTTGAATCAAAGTATCACATGCAATTTAGGCAACAATGAACTCTACAGGGAAGGTGAAGGTTTAGAAAAACTAAATGAGGGTTTGGAGGGCTTTGTCAATGACAGAGCAATGACTGCTCCACCCATTTCAGCACCTTTATCTAGCTGCAAACAAAGTATAGAAATTACACAAAGATGCAGCTGAAAAAACAATTCATCGGAGTTGTGGAACATTCCCATTATTGAGCAACATGACTGATCTGTGTTAAAAGGTCATGAATTTAGTATAAAACAGGAAGAATCTGCAAGAGACTGTGGAAATACTGAACTTTTTCTTCATTCTTTTCTTACCTACAGCAACTGCTATTACAGAATCACAGAATTAACCAGGTTGGAAAAGACCTTTGAGATCATCAAGTCTAACCTATCACCCAACACTGTCTAATCAACTAAACATGGCATCCAGTCTTATTTTAAACACTTCCAGGGATGGTGACTCCAGCACCTGCCTGGGCAGCCCATCCCAATGGCCAATCACTCTTTCTGCGAAGAATTTCTTCCTAACATCCAGCCTAAACCTCCCGTGGCGAGGCTTGAGACTGTCTTCTTATTTTGGTGCTGGTTGCCTGGGAGAACAACCCCCACCTGGCTACTACCTCCCTTCAGGTAGTTGTAGACAGCAATAAGGTCTCCCCTGAGCCTCCTCTTTTCAGGCTAGGCAACCCCAGCTCCCCCAGCCTCTCCTCATAGGGCTTGTGCTCCAAAGCCCTCACCAGCTTTGTTGCCCTTCTCTGGACACATTCCAGGAACTCAACATCTTTCCTAAACTGAGGGGCCCAGAACTGGACACAGGACTCAAGGTGTGGCCTAACCAATGGTGAGTACAGGGGCAGAATGACTTCCCTGCTCCTGCTGGCCACACTATTCCTGATACAGGCCAGGATGCCATTTGTCATCTTGGTCACCTGAGCACACTGCTGGCTCACGTTCAGGTGACACAGCACATTAAAAAATCACAGAATCACAGAAGATACTGAATAGCTATGCTGATTCCAAAGGATCTGAGCTCCCAGCAATTGCATTTGGTTTATAACAGATTTGGTTTTAGCACTTTTTTCCAAAGTTCACAAACAAGACAGGTACTGAAAAAGGAAGCAAGCTGTTCAGAATACATGGCATCTCCGGACTGATGTCACCTTTTATACTGGGCACGTTTAAGTCAGAAGCTGAATTACTTGGACTGAATCTGTTTTCATTATCATGGGGTTGGTCTAGGGATGATGTAATATTAATGGACAGAGGAACTGCCAACAAACATGAACTGTATTTACAGACTTGGCAATGACACACTCACAATATCCTGGAAGTGTGCCTCCAACCTCAGATGCTGTCAGATGTTGCTCAAGTAACAGCACAGATAAGAAGGTGTAGCTTTTTCAGACAGAGGAACTGTAATGAAGAGTTGCAGGTAAAGTTTCCTGGCACTGTATTCATTTGGCAGTTCTTCTGATAAAATCCAATTAAATGCTTGTTTTCCATTGTTCTCTTTCTTTTTATTTTTTGTGTGCAGTTCCAGCAGTCTTTGACCCAAACTGTTCCCTAGCAAGACCCACATTCTCCAGGGAATACACACATGTGGCAGGAATTAGGTTACTGCTCTCCAGTTCACAAATGGAAACCGCTGATTCAGTTCCAGGGTAAATAAAAGCAGTATTTTCCCTATCATAAGGAACTCTAATTTACATAAGCAGGCTACCTTTCCCAGGAGACTACACCAGTTCAGAACTGACAGAATGCTGTTCTGCTCCACCTTAGTCCAGGAAATGATTTTGCAAAATCTGTACTGCCAAATTTTACCCCAGTAGAGACTTCCCTTGGGATAGGGGCGTCATCTGATTGAGATGATTAAGGAGTCCAAAGAAGAGGATCATCAGAGAGAAAACATCCCTTGTATTTATTTTAAAAATTAGAAGATGACTATTGCAATTGGCCAACATGAAGACATTCAACTCAGCCCACACGGCAAAATCTTCTGAAGGGCAGAGTCAAGTGTAGAGACGTTTGCACTTTTACAAAAATACTCTGTTACACTCCTGCTCTCTCAGGTCTGTGAAATCTGGGGTGGGCAGGGATGGGAAGAGTGGGGCAGAATGGTCTCTTCATAGCTGAGGAAAACATCTGGAGAAGAGAGATACCATTTCTCTGAAACAGATGGGCTTGCAGCACTTGAATTCTTGCATCCTATTAACGATTTAAACTTAACCATTTGATTAACTTTCTGCTTGTAAGAAAAAATAGAATTATTTCAGTGACCTACCTCAAGAAAAACTGCAGAAAGACTGATTTTTTATTTTCCCTTTTTAAAATGAGGAGTACTCAAAATCTGGGTTACAATGAAGTCCTAGTATCTTGCTCTGCCTATGGGATGTATGTCTTCTGTAGCATTGCAACCACACTCAAGTTGCCTGTGCAGCTTCCTTCTCACTTCACAAGGTGTTGTTATTTTCTCACAACATGTAATGTAAGTATGAGCATTTTTATCTTCTAAATGCAAAATTTTCATACCATCACAAAGAAAAATAAACATTTAAGAAAAGCAGGTTATGATTACAGACCACACAAGAAATATGTGAGCAGCAGTTCCTCGTCAGAAACTCAGAAAGAAAAGGCTGTGTGTGTCTCAGCAGAGAGGAAGTCATAATAAAAATATCAAATGCCTGATGAAATTGGTATTACAGCTAGCAAATTTCAACTGTAAATACTAAACAGTTCTAAACAACTGTCATGACCAGAGAAAAGGTTTCTTAACAGTGATATCCACAGAGACAAACGTCGTCTAAAAAAGAAACTATCTTTTTGAGTTCCTTCCAGTTTAGATTCTTCAGAAAACAGGGAGGAGCAGTATCTCTCGGGAGTTTTACACCAAAAAGGAAGTAACACTCTCACAAAAGCAAAACCTGCCAAAGTTAAGTGCAAGTCCTCTCCAATATCCCTTAGAAAGTCTAAGAAAACAAAAAAGACAACCAAAAAAACCCAACCCCCAAAAAACAGTCAGTAACAAGGTTTTGAGTGATTATACCACCTTTGGAGAAAACTCCAGGGCTGATAGAGGTCTTCATCACTGATGCACTCCAGATCAGAAGATGGCAATACCATGCAGAATTGTTCTAGATATGGCCTCATAATTAGCGTTCTAGATACAAAGTGAGAACAGTGTCTGTGACAAACTGAAGCTTGGGTGCTTTCATTGTATCTGGAGACAGCAAACACTACATCAGATGAAGAGTTGTACAAAGAATACCAATAGAGTACTACAGATAAAAGGATGAATGCAGCCCTTGCGTGCATATACTGGGAAATAGGGAGTAACTGTAGGGAAAAGATTACCTTTTACCCATAGTGTTAGTTTTAGTATTACTTTTAGCAGTAGTTAGTTTTGCAGTAGAACATGGGTGGTTGGCTGGGGGATGTTCCAGGCTTTACATTTTGGAAGTAGTATTTAAAAATCTGAGAGGACAGAGAAGAGCATCACGTTATTTAAGAGCTATATCAAAACACTAAAGTGAGAGAGTTGTCAACAGTACTCTGCAAACAGACAGAAGCTTACTCTGTTTCCAGTGTATGCCAGTCTCAAGCCAACTCTGAAGCAAAAATGTGATACCCAGTGTAGGCACCACTTCACAGCCACAATTCCATGGCTTTGCAGAGAAGGTGGCTTGTGCTAGTAGCTTTGAGAACAGGTAAAGCAAGCTTTAGTCAGCCTGAGAAATGTAATGCTGACACTTCTTCAGGGCTTGGTATGTTTGCTCTGTGACTTGATGACTGTGCACAAGTATAGGCGCATGAAAATTCTGTATACTGATACCCTTCTTAAGGTGGTGGAAAAGCCCTAAATGAATTAAGGAGTGGAAGGGTAAACAAAAATATTCACACTACTGAGGGAAACAAAACAAACAAACAAAAAAGGACTACCACAGCATATGGTGGATACTGCAAGTGTACATGAATGGATCAAAGAGTGAAGAATAGGCTCAAGGAAGGGAAATCTATCAAAGATGACCAAATATACACTGAACACTAAAACTGCATCCAGCTTAAGAGGATCCTAAGATGGAGAATGGTCAGAGTATTAATATTCAAAGATAAAGTAGCATCTCACAGAGAAACACACTTTTTTTTTTTTTTTTGCTCTGCAACACACTTCTTTCAACCATGGGTTATGGTCCATTTGAGAGGCAGGATGCTGTCCTAGACAGACATGTGAGCTGACATGGAAAGATCCTTATTTATTTGTGATAAAGGAGATCAGGAGTGTGTGTCTTCCTGGAAGGCACTTAGGAGTTCAAGAGGAATGAAACTTGACAGGAGCAAACTAGTTGATGTAATGATCATTTCTAACTTTACTTTCTGGAACATGGAACATATCAGCAGTACTGACATCAAGCAAAGCATCGGCTTATGATGATTAAAAGCCTCATTTGAGTACTGGTGTGGTTAACCGCCGTAATGTTGATTGCAGAAATGCTTTTCAGCATTAAACTGTGTTGCTGACAAATAAATAATTACAAACACATTCAAAGTCTCCAAGATCACTTTGGCAATGTTGATATTAATAAAGAAGAAGGAGAATCTCCACCGAGAAGCCAAGTCAAGCAAACCAGGACATTTCTCTGGATAGATTTTTGAAAATATGAGTCAAGCTTGGTTTTGCATAGCAGAAGATTTGATTTTGCAACACACCTGCTAGATATTGCATTTAATACAGAAGATGGGCCAATGAAGTTGGAAGAAATTAAATTCCTTGCCTTAAGATAAAATTGGATTTTGCTTTTAATATCATTACGGAAAGGGCATACAGATCTAAAAGCAAAACACCAAAAAGCTGCCAAAGTACGTCACCATTGTGCTTGAGAAAAACAGAGTTCGAGAAGTAACAATAAACTTCAAAGGAATGCCAACAAGTCCCAATTTTCTGAGACTTACACCTAGGAAAAGAAAGTAAGAGGAAAACTCGTAGAGAAGGGAATAAAGAAAACATGTCTTTTCCCAGACAAACTCTAAATCAGGTACTTAATGAGAAAAAAAGGCCCACTTGTAAAGATTGAAAAGGGTTATTGATATCTTGATGAATTAAGTAATCAATGTGTAGAAAGGCAGAGGTCCTTCAGATACACAGTGAACAGCACTCTTGTAATTTTTTCAGATCATCTATTATTTCTTTGCCCAGACACATTTTTCAAACTCAAAGTTTACAGTCATTCTTACCACAGCTAAAAAATACACATCTAGTTAGATTTACAAAATAGTTCCAGTTTTCTGCGGACATCATCTCTACAGACTTCAGACTGGATCCAAAGACAGAGAGATGTGCCACAATGCTAAACATAGCAAAGGATAGTTTTATATGGTAGATGGCAGTTCAACAGAGATATAAGACCTAAAAAAGATCAGGTAGCAAAAAAACCCTGCAACATGACCATCTAACATGGAGAGGAAAAGAATCAGCTTGCACAGACTTCCCTCTGCCATGGCAGAAGTGCTCCTGTTGGTCTTAGGCCTGTTAACTGTGAACTATTATTAGGTGACTCATGGGAGTCTGATTTCTTTTATATTTCATGAAAACCAGGTCAAGGTGGAGAGACATGGGACAAGCCTGAGGCCATATTCCCACACAGAACTGATCTGTGGGTGGGATGCACCTCCCAGTTCTCCTGCAAGGGCAAACATGGATGTTATGTGTCTGAGCTGCTCACTACTGCCAATCTACCTATAGCCAGCTCCTGGAATGGAATCTGGAACATATGGAAAGGCTCTGTACCCAAAACACATTGTGTAGGTACAGTTAGATGCCAATTGATTTGGATTACTGAAAACCAGCATATGAGAGCTACCAAGGACTAGCCAGTAGAAAAACACAAAAGACTACAGTGATCAAGTACTTAACTTGTGCCATCAAGAGGTGACAGTTCTTGCTTTGGGTACCTTGGCCCAGAATCCTCTCCAAAACAATAAATTACTTTCAATAGCAACACCGACTTGCTGATACTTTGCCTTTTTTACTATGGTCAGAGCTCTGACCAAGCCCCAGAAGAAACTGATACTGCTCCTTCCTTTGCCTGACAAGATTAAAACCTCCAAATGTCAACTGAGTGCCCAAATCATAAAGGCTATGAGAGAAGGGTTACTCTCCTTCACATTAAAATTGTATTACTTTTCATAGAAACTATTAAAAATGTTATTGAGGACGGGAAAGAAAAATCCTGTGTTCTGTTCCCTGACGAAAACAAACTTTCCATATTTACTTCTATTTCCTTTGGTGGGGCAAGGCTTGGTTATACTGCCTGGAGATTCAAGCCATCTCAGTTTGTGCTAGGCCTGAAAAACACTTTTGCTGTTGTCAAAGGAGAAATGTACTAATAGAGTCACAGGTAAGTTCTTGGCAAGACCTTACTGTCAGAAATACCTGTAGGCTGTCACCTCAGGTCTCACCAAGCAGTGCAAATGGTTTTAGCTGCAACTATGTAGCATGAGGCTTCTCCAAACGGTCACTGGAACTGAACAGGGTAAGACAAGAAAATGGAGTGCAATGAATGCTGTTTACATTACTGGAAGGTAACAGTTGTGGGGAATTTTGAGACAGAAATAAAGTAAATTTCCATTAAAATACTTCCATGGCCTGACACTTTCTGCGCTGGATGCATAGCATTTTTTACTATAATGTGAATTTCATATGCTGTGCTGGGGTGTTCAGGCAAAGGCTTTCTGGCTGCATTGATTTCTCTGACTATACTCAACTTCTACATTTAGAATATGGTGTAAGCAATTCAGTATCTCTCACAATAATCTGTATTTTTCATTTAACAGGGCAGATAGGTAACAGCTAGGATGCCTGAAGGGACAGAAAAGGCTGCCTGGTTATCTAATCTTATTCCTGCAAGCACAGACCAAAGAATTTTACTCCTGTACCAGGCCAATAATGTCTAGCTGAATCAGGTCAAAACATTGCTCTGTTCAAATCATTGGTTTCACATCTCTATGGTTTCTGTATTTTGGCCAATGACCTTGATGGAAAATCAGGTGTCAAATGCATCATCCTGGATACCAGAAAGAAATATACATGCTGCATTTCACTTTGGACTTCACTTTTTGTCTTTGATGAGTTTATATCTGCTGACTTGCAGCATTCTCTTTTCCCCAAATGACCCATGCTCCTTCTGAAGAGACACAGGACTGGCAGGACAATCATAAAAGGGTGATGATGATCACAGCTATCTCAGGACTGTCCCATCTGCTTTTGGACTTCCTAACACAGAGCAGAATTAGTAACTGTAGTATGACTGACTAACCTATGACTCAAACATGTCATTTTCAAGTGTTTGTTAATGCATGCAGCTAAATTTCTATCTTGTGCAGCAGTCATGGTCCTCTTCTGGCATTTAATAGGCAGCAGTCTGCACAGTGTTAAAACAGTCAGGACCTGGAAAAAGAATGAAGACCTTCAAATCAGGATGCGACACGGAAAGAACTTTGGTCTTGATTTGGGAGTATTGAGAAGCAGCACAGATTCAGGCATCCTGGTATGTGGTTCTTGACCATTTTGAGATTTTGATGTTTCACTCCAAAGTCTAATGTTTCATTTCTTCTGAGGAGTGAGAGATTTTAGATACATAACATCTCCTCAAAGGATGCTTTTCAGCCACTGTACTATGAAAAGTGCCTGATTTTGGGGGTGCAACAGAAATATTTATTTCCCTGTAAGGCTGCAAAATGTCTTGGCTGGGTACTGTCCATACAGCCTACTAGATCCTTGCAACTGTTGCCCATCATAAAGGCCTTCTGGTCTTCCGTCACAGAACGTGATATAGACATCACACTGACCAATGAGAAGCAGCATCAGTGACTTTTGTCATACAAATGCACATGAATGGTCTTTGCCCTCCTTTTCCTATATCACAGTGCAAAACTTCTTGGGACACATGGCACTGATTAACCCCAAACCTCACAAAGCAATACACTCCAGTGACCTTTACTTTACTGTTTCTGAGTCTGCCGTGAAAACTAAACTCCTTCAGGACTCTATTATTAGTTGCTGTTAAACAATACATTGTCTGTGTATTGCCCACTTCCATGTCTTTGGAGAGAATGAGGATTGTGCTAGTAGTCTGTAGCTAGAAATTTCCACCTGAGTTTCACTGTTTTTTCTAATAAAGCCAGGGTATGACAACATTTTAAATCCCATCCCTGTTGTAGTCAAAATTCCCATTAATTTCAGGAGCATCTGGGTTTCCTACACTGTACATACAAATATGCATGATAGCTTTTTTTAACCCAGGCAATGTGGGGAGCTGCAGTAAAGGAGAGATGAAAGCAAGCTGCAGGATAGGAAAAGAGCTCTCCCATGATGAGATTCATTTTTGACTGACAGAATCAGAACGTTTGTTGTTCAAATGCCATTCCTGTAGCAAAGTGTTGGCTTTTGGTTCTTACTGTCTAACACTTTAAAATACAGGTTGTAGAAATAATAGTTTATCCCCAAAGTTTAAGGCCTGTTCTTCCCATCTACTTACAGGAGAGGGATAGAGAAAAGCAGAACTGTTTCCAAGGGGAAAAAAAAAAAAAAAAAAAAAAAAAAAAAAAAAAAAAAAAAACAAAAAAAAACCCACAAAACAAAACAAAACAACCACCAAACAAAAAAAAACACAACAGATCCCTGACAGGTTGATAGTCTGAAATGATTCAGTAGTCCAGGAGCCTTAAATACTCCAGGAGGAATCAGTGTCCAGAAAAACAACAAACATCTTGTGCTAATTTGTGAATGTGTTACGTATAAAATAACTTAATAATTAATGCAAATCATGTTGTGACAGACAACATAAGAGCTGCTTGTCCAACTTACGTGGATTTGTATGAAAAGGTTGTGGTTTCTGGCGTGTTTCCAAGTGAACTAAAAAAGGCTGTCAACCCATCAGTTTTAGCCAGAGGCACAGCAATGGCAGCTTGTGAAACACTGCACCTGAAAAGCATTTGTGACACATCTTTCTTCTCTCTCTGACACAGTGTAAAGCCTGTAGAACTACTGGATGTTTTTTTATCTCATTTTGCATTAAACAAACTGACTTAAGCACTCATGAATTCCTGCCACCCTCACTGATGAGATATAAAAAAGTGGAAAGTACCGAATATGCAGTGTAGAACAAAGGACCCAGCCAACTCTTTTTGCATTAACACTTAATCACCCATATACAACACTGCCCCAGCCTTGAATTCTTCCAAAGCCAAAAGTGATGGGAGTATTTTAAAATGAGGACAGAAAAAAAGCTACAGAATTGTCAACACTGTCTAAGGAAAACATAGCATATATGGGCCCGATCCTGAGGAGTTGCATGCAGATTTAAATGCTCTGGTCACAGGACTAGCCACACTTGTAATGCGAACACATAGTGTTTACTTGAATTAACTGCAGGAGGAAAGCAGTATCTCTATCTACTCACTGTATTGTCACGTGGTTATGAGCACTGGCACAGGAAAGTGGGCATGAACGTATGGCTCAGACTAGGGAAAGCGCAGAGCCCTTTCCCGCTCTGACAGCTCAGTCGCACATCAGGTTAAACTGGCTGTCAAATGCTGAACTGCTATAAAGTAATTCTTCTCCCGTGAAAGGAACTAATCATGCCTGTTCTCTGACAAAACAACACTGAGACCAAAAATGAAGCAGAAAGAACAGATGAGGACAATTTCATCGAAGAGTAAAACATCAGACATAAAAATGTCACGTCCCAACAGGGCTAATGAAATCAAACACAATGAAAATAAGGTCATTTTTAAAATGTGTATTTCTAAGTACAAGAAATTATATAAAAATAACTTTTCACCATCTGTTTGCAGGAAATAAACGGCTTTCTAACTGCAATGCTGCAGAATCTCAGTAGCAAAATCCCTGCAAATTGTACATAGGATGTCACAAGAGAAAAGGGCGGGGGGGGAGTTTAAGTCTACTTTAAAAGAAGTTACAGGATTTCCTTTCATGTTTTACTATACCCTTCTTTAGCAGGCAGCTGCCCCTAATATCCTCTTGCAACAGGATACTATAGGATGCTGAAACCCCTGGTAAATAGGATCTGGATCCAGTCATCTAACCACATCACTGTCTCTAAGGTAACCTAGGCAAGCCGTAAATACTACAATCCTGCTTTACTATAGTAAAGCCAGTTAATGGATTTCATAGAATGGTCCTGCCAAATAATGGTGCACTGATATATATTGACATTTCAAACCTGTCCACCTGTCTGCATTGTTTGTCACAGTGAAAAGTAATGCAAGCAAAGCATGTGTGTAAGAAAGGAAGCTTAAAGGATTTCAGCCTTTTGGTATTATCAAGGTGCAATCCTGCAAACTCCAGTTCTTCTTAGCAGTGCCCCCTTGACTTCAGTACCACTACTGACAGGAGTGAACCCCTGAAGAGTTGGGGAGGGGGCGGGTTGGGCAGGCAAGGAACCAGTCCTTGGCTCTTTGGCAGGTTCTCATCAGACAGTGCCATTAGCACTGAATAACGAGAGGACCCCATTGGCATGCACTGAATGTCCTAATTAGAGTGAATAAGTGCTGTCTGATGGGCCCAGGGAAGAGGAGAATGCAGAACAGGCAAGATGGGGCAGAGTTAAACTGCAAGTATATATTCCTCTGTCAATACTAGTGACAAATTATTATTTCCCAAAAATATTCTATTTAATTCCATTTTGTGAGACAGATTGTTAAATCCCTGAAAAATGGAGAAGTCTTTAGCTTCCCGGATTATGTAAAAGCATTGCTCTCTTTTATTGCTATTCTATTTTTAATTCCCATTCTATTTTTTATTGCCTTACCTTTTTTTTTTTTTTTTTCTCTCCTAGATTTCTGTTCCTAATTTTCCATTGTTCCATTTAATTGCTGTGGGAAAGCTTTACATAATATTATTTCTAGGGGTGGTTATTTTCCCATAATGGGTGAAAAAAAGTTTGTTATAGGACTTCATACTGTCATTTATATGATTTAATACTATCATTTTCTGCACTAAGCATAAACTTGGGGTTGGGACCTGGCTTTTTGTTGCTTTAAAGGACCGGACATAAAACTCTAATAGTTTCGAATAAATGGAATTCAGCAGGACCTTTCTTTAGGCACCTTCCACCCTGCAAAATTGTGCACTCAAGGTCTGCACCACTCCACTGCTTTTAGTAGGATGGGGAAGCACACCATGAAGAACTTATAGCTGCTGTTACACATCCCTAAACATTAGCGCAAAGAAGAAATTTAGATTTCTAACAGATCGCCAGAATTTTAAATAAATAAATAAATAAATACGCAGACATCAGGTTTGGCTCCTCTGCGACATACGGAGATAATCCTGGCCTCCCTCCTGCCTGGGAGCGGTGGATTAAGGGGGACTGAGGGAAAAGCACGATTAAACCTGACAGTACTCCAACCCGCCCCCACCCCTCCGGCTACCGTGGCTTCGCATCGCAGTTTTTTACCTCAGCTATGAGCAGATACCGGCACCAATCCCTCACGGAGGTGCGGAGGCGTCGGGTCGGGAGGGGCGCCGGGCACGTCCCCGGAATGGGGCCTCTGCCCCGGGACATGCCCAACTGCTCACCCGACCCGCTGCCGCGCTGCCTCTCCACTCCCTGCCCGCCCGGCCTTACCTTTCAGCGACGGCCAGCGAGCCCCGCGTCGCTCTGGGGAAGCTCCCGCCGGCTTACCCACCAGAGCGGGAGCTGGCGGGGGAGAACTGGGAAAGGGAAGCGGGGCGGGAGCGGCGGTGCGATGCCAGGCGATGCAAATGGCTGAAGCGCAGGGGCTGGGCTGGCGGAGGGGGGCGGGCGGCCGCGCTCAGCCCCTTTGTTCGCCTGACACATTCACACACGGAGGGAGGGAAGAGGGCGGGAGACGGGCACAGACCTGTTGCTCGCCGCGGTTCTTGGTGAGGGGTAGCCGCTGAGGCGGGAAGCGGTGCCTCCACTCTGGGCAGGGTGTCTGCGCGCCCCCGGTGGAGTGGGGTTTGGTGGGTCGGGTAGGGAAGACGGTGGAACGGCCCCACCTGCCCGCGCACAGGAGAAACTCCCTCCTAGAACAGCCGGGCGGGGAAACGGCGTGGGGGAGGCCGTCCCTGAGGTAGCTGGGGCAGCGGTGCCGCCGCTCGCCAGCGTGAGGCAGGGTCAGTGGGTGTGCTGTCCAAGCAGCCTGATAGACACGGCTGGGTCGGAGCTCCCGGACTGGAGTCCTGGCTGACTGCGGCCTCTCAGGAATAGCCTGTCCGCCGCCGCGGCCGGGCCATTCGCCGGCACTGGCCGCGATCGCTGCAGGAAGCGATGGAGTGCGTTTCCAGCCGGGGTTTTGCCGAGAGAGGAAGGAGGAGGTAGAGGCCAGGTGGTTTCTGTTTGACTGCAGTTTTGGCGCCTGGGTCTCGTTTTGTCCTGCTCTTCAAAGCTGAGGGGTTCATCAGGATTCCCAGAATTACACCCATTTCCCAGCTTCTTGAAAAAGCCCTAATGCTGCTTAGTTGTACCCTGGGTCTGCTCCTGATGGTACTTACCGAGCTCGGGCTGCATTCTACCAAGACAGCAGCCTTTGTAAACCATTGCTGGTGCCTGGATGTAGCATATTGTCATTGCAACACAGTTTTCCTATAACATTGCTGCCTCAAAACATTATCCATCTGCAGCTTTTCTCTTTTCCCCTCTATCCACTGACTCCAGCATTCTGGCGGACTGGTTCTCCTGCAGCTACCCAGCAGGTGACTCCTGGCCCTGGGAAACACTCCTGAGCAAACATACAAAACTAATCCTGTCTGTCAAATTAAGAGGACAATTTCTGTGCTTGCAGTGTAAACATTGCAGCTGTATGTTTTTCCAGCTTCATGGAGGTGATGATTAAACATAGTTTGGTGTCTTCTCATTCATTTTGTCCCATTGCTCCTGCTTTTTGACTTTGGTTTTGCTAAAACTCTCACATGTTGAGTTAGCCCATAATGCACTGAAGTGCTTGCAAGAAGTGCCAGTTAAGTATAACCACTTGAAACCCTTGACTCTATTCATGCTGTGCACTGAAATAAGTGCAGCACTTAACCAGAAGGCTGGCTTTCAGTCTGAGGTCATGTCTCATTACTGGTGAGAGAGACCAGGGTACTTCTTGGTGCCATAAGATAAATAAGTAATAATCCTATGATGTGTCAGAGGTTTTAGAATAACTGGCAACCAAAGATGGAGCTTTAACACAATTGCAAATTTACCACTGCCTCTTGATTTGGGGTGACAATCACTGCATGACCGGACTGTTAGCTTTGGTAAGTGGTTTTATTCCTAGCTAGCTGGCAGAATTTTCCGTGTGATACAACAGATCCATTAAAGCCTGCCAGAAATAACTCTTCTCTCCTGACATCAGGAACTAATCTTCCTTCTGTTTCCTATTACTTTAAATCCTATTATATTTCAGGGGGACACTAAAATTAGGCAACTGATACAGGTCTGGGAAATTATTTTAACTTTAAAATCCCCCTTATTTTAGTCTTCTGTGTCCCCTCCAGGTGTCTGAGTTCTGTTCACACTGATGAGAGTTACATGGCTGTATCATATCTGAGTTCATTTGAGATTGTTCTGACTTGTACTTTCTGAATACAAGATGATTTTAAGCATTACTGGATGTTCTTAGCTTCTCTTCAGGTTTAACTGCCATGTCACATTCCAGTTTGTGCCGTAGTTCTGGAATTAACTGAGAATCAGTGGTAGGAAGGAAGTGGCATATTGCATGTTTATGGACCATATTAGCCTTCATGGTTGGATCCAGCAAAAGACCTAAACAAAATCCAAGCTAGTCTGAAAATTCAGTTCTAGCCTGAGCAGTCACACAGCACTTGTCTGTCAGAGACATTATCCTCTGCCCTCACTGAAAATTGCCAGAAGCAGATTGGGTAAAAATACTTCAATTCTGCATTTTGAAAGCCTAACTTTGGACAGTGATTTATTAACTTGGTGAGCCTTAGTGTACTGTTCTTCCTCCAAATTTTGGGTGTTGTGGGGGGTTTTTTTTTGTGTCCTTTTTTTTTTTTTCTCTTTTTTTTTTTCTGGTCCCCCATGCACCTTTGTCATCAAACCTTTAAGTGAAAACATAGAATTGCTGACCTCTCATCACAACTTTTGTAAAATAATGCTGCTGCCTGAATCACAGACTGTGAAAATTTCTAAGGAGAACAAGGATGCTTGTCAATTAGCCTTTTGGTTTTCAGTAGAACTGGAGATGATGCTAAAATCTGGAACACCCATTGGAGAAATCATCTCAGTTCCAGTTGCTTAATTTGCCTACTTAACTTGAGTTCCCTGAAGCTCCACTTAAAATTAATGTACAGGAATAACCATGTCTTGGGGGCAATTTTTTTCACCTACCTTAGACATCTTATCTTGGGATGTGATGAATCATCCTTAGGTATTCCTTGGTTTTCTCCATTAGCTGTAAAGTCAGACTGGTACAGCTGTAGACAATTAAATTTTAACCTAAAGTAAGTGAGATGAATCATCATCCCAGTGCAGAAAACACCCTGTCCTAAAGAAATCACACAGCTTATATGATACATCATAGCAGCCTTCCAGTACCTGAAGGGGGCCTACAGGAAAGATAGGGAGAGACTCTTTACAAAAGGCCTGTAGTGACAGGACAATGGGCAATGGCTTCAAACTAGAGAAGGGCAGATTTAGATTGGGTATCAGGAACAAGTTCTTCACTATGAGGGTGGTGGAACACTGGAACAGGTTGCCCAGGGAGGTGATGGAGGCCCCTTCCCTGGAGATATTCAAGGTAAGGCTCAATGAGGCCCTGGGCAGCCTGGTCTAGTTGAGGATGTCCCTGCTGACTGGAAGGAGGTAGGACTAGATGACCTTTGGAGGTCCCTTCCAGCCTGGATGATTCTATGAAAATTTTTGTAGCCCAGCCAACACTACAAATATTCAGAGGGACAAATTGCTTTTAACTGCTGCTCCTGGCCATCAGGAACTGCAGAGATACAGGAGCAACAACAGTAGAGTTGCTCCCATGAGCACGGTGAGGTGAGTAAAGGCAAAAGTCTGCTCTGCTCTGTCCCAAAATCTTAGCTAGTTCCTGCCCAGTCACATACAACAGACTTCTAGACATACAACCCATCCTCTCTGTCTCTCACATACCAGCAGTAGTGCTCTGTAATAAAAAGTGAATACATTTTGGAACAAAATAATTTTATCAAATATTTCTCTGGTAAAAATATTTTTTTTAAAAATCCAGATGAAGAAATACTAATAAGCTTTCTTCATCTTGTACACCTCCCTGTCTGTTTAATCCACACCATCCAGAAACAGAGATTTTCAGTTTTTTCTTTGAAGTACTGCCTCTAATGCAGAAACAGACAATAGAGCTGAATGCAATTCTCATGATAGGATCACTGTATGGCATCCCGATCTAGAGTGATGAACATCTGCTTACTGCTTATCAGGGCCCTGTTTTTTTTTCTGGGAGAAGTTCTGCATTCCTTTTCTTTCTCCCATTGGCTATATGTGATTTCTGACTCTGAGTCTGTCATGCAGGAATAAAATTAGCCAGAAGATGACATAAAAAAATGAATCAGCCTACTCTCAGGAGGATTGATTCTTGGCCAGTGAAGCTACAGAATTTTTCATTTAAGGAGGTTGGGAATCGCTTAACAAAAATCATTATTTCACCCAGATGAAATAATCTGTATCCTATGGAGAAGGGGGCTTTAAACCTTCCTAGATAATGGGCTCCAAGTGTAGCTCACACAAGTGCACAGAGGCTGGCTTTCCCAAGTAACCAAGGCAGAATCCTGCAGGTCGTGTACTCATAGAGTACCACATCTCTGGTACCGGAGATCTGGTTTGTGACTAGAAGCCAAAATGTCAAAACAAACAGAAAAGAACATCTGACTCCTTTTTGATCACCCTGCATTTGACAACTGAATGCTCCTGTGTGAAATGCTTCTTGATACTGTAACACAGTGGCCTGAAGAACTGGCTTGATGCTATTGCTGACACAGACAAAAATGCTTATTACATTTCTGCTGAGCAGCCAAAGATGCCTAAATACACTATTTGGAGTACAAAAAGCACACATGCTGTAGGCATGTTACACAGGATATGCTGCATATGCCTGATCCTGACCCAAGCTGACCTGCCTTTGTGCATTAGTTTTCAAACATCCTTGTGACACACCCAAACAGCAGAACCGAAAGAAAAGGGCTGGTTCACTGGCACGGTTATCAACTTCTAGTGGTAGAGTGGCAATAATCATAAAGATTTCTTCTGTGCTGGATTGCATATTTATGTGCATTGCAGATAGATCAATGTTGTTTTTAAGAAACAAACAAAAACAAAACCCACAAACCCAGCATAACAAAGAGACTGTAGTAGCGCAGACTTTTATCACAGGAAACAATGTTCTGAACATCTTTTAACAAGGCTGAAAGCATACAGTAAGGTTGAGAGATGGGGAACACACAGCATTTACTTACATGAACAATTAATAAAATGGGCCTATCATCTATTAATTCATTAAAAAGAATGAAAAAAAATCTCCCCCAAAACGGAAAAAAGAGAGTGAAAGCTTACCCTTGCTCTTTCCAGTGCTCTGAGATTATCTAGTCAACATTTCTTCTCACCCACGGATTGTCCCACCACCTGTCTTCTCAACATGCATCTATGCACAGTGCTTGTGAACAAAACACCTCATGGTCAGTACGTTTTTCCCCAAATGCTGTCATAGCAATGAAATGGCACCAAGTATGGGTACAGGCTATAGCCAGCTTTGTTTGCCCAGAGTGTAGGGTTTGCACAAGGAACGGACTAACACATGGATCCCACCTGATACAGCCTCAGGATGTGTGTCAGTTTTGTCAGAAATGCTTTTGAGTTCAGCACTGTAGATGCATCTTAAGTTAATTGATGGTGTCAGTTGCTTGTGATTGGGATTAAGGACATCACAGACTGCTCTGAGCAATGCTGCAGAAAAGTTGTACTTACAAATCTTGGCTGAACTGGGGGTAATCCTCCTTGTTACTGCACAGTCTGTACTGCTGCCCAGCTCTGCAGAAAAAAAACAACAATGCTTTAAGAAGACAATGTTAAAAAAGTGTAGTTCTGCAACTTGAAATGCACACAGAAAGAACAGACCAGAAAAGGCCACAGAAAAAAACTTATACAATTTGCTTCTGAAGGTGTGAAGTAAGACAATTTTTTATGCCAACATTCAAACCAACTCTGATGCTCAAGGTGAAATCCATATGATTCCTTTCCAATGTGGAATAATAAGAAGCAAACCCAAAAATTCTGTAACTGTAGCTAAGCTGTATCCGGTTTCTTGAATTTCAAATCTTTATCTGCATTTATGCAGATAACTATACATACTTTACTGGAAATTAGGTACTTCAGTGCTTCAGAAAACTCTGCTGGAAGCTCAGCTCAATCTTTTTATGTCAAAATACTCCTTGAATTGTCTTTCTAGTGAATTCTTACAATGATTTCATCTCCCCCAAGGTGTGTCATTTTCATCCTAAGTGTTCTGGCTCATCTTCCAGGTCGGGACACACATTAATGACAACCTGATTATCTCTGGAGTATAACAATATGCACAACAGGAGAACTCGCAGCTCTGCTGCCAAGGCGTGTTTTGCTGGAGGGAAAAAAATTCCCTTTGAACACCTTTGAAGGTCATGCTGTGGTTTATGGAACTTGGCCAAAGCACTTGAAGTGCTTTTGGTTATACCATGGAGTTACATGGTAAATCTTCATTTGCCTAGGAAATTTTCTGATCCTTTCATCTGAAGCTGTTTCAGCATTGCTGTTTTTGTTCTTTGTTTTCCCCACTGTGGTAGCTGGACATACCTTTAAGGAAGGTGCTGTGATCAAGTAAGCACAAGTACAAAACAGCAGAAAATCAACTAATTCTGAAAAATCTTGAGCTAGATTTCTCAAATCAAAGAGCAGCCAGAGCTAGCAGTGTGCATGCTGCTCCCATTTGTGAGAGAACAGGATGTAGATTCTGCATGCAGCTATAAAACCCCTAAATCATAAAGGTGAGGGAAGTAAACCAGAATTCTGAGCCGAGGCCTGGTGCAAGCTGCTGATGAACCGTCACAGACTAACAATGAGACTCCCTGTAGTTAATCAGTCCCCAGATTAACCCAGCAAAGCCACCTGCTCAGTGGTGTTTGATGAGAGCAGCCCAGGCCAGGCTCCATCCCAGAGAACCAACTACAGGCAAGTCAGGGCTCAGGTTGTCACCCCAGTCTTGGCCCATTTGTGAGCACAGGCAGTTTCAACAACCACATGTACAGGATGCCTGTGAGGAGAAGGCAGTCTAAAGGGCTAATCGTGGGTTTAGAAAGCAGCAATAGCTTTAATCCGAGTGCTTTTACAGTCTCATCCCGTGGCTTCACGTCAGGCAAACACTTTTCAACTCAGCTTCTTCCTAGATGCAGATATTAATCTGCCTTCTTAACAGGACTATGATTATGTGAAGTATTACTATAAAGATATGCAAAGCAATCTAAATGTACTGTATCATCTCCATGATATCACTCACTGGAGTACAGATTAATCTTATAGAACCCTCCATTATTGTTGCACCTTTCAAACCACAGATTTTTCTCACTCCCAAATGCATTCTACAAAACCTAATTTGTCTTTATGCAGTTAGAAAATTAAATAGAAAGACAGAAAAGAGAGGAACAGTGAAGTTTACTGACCAAACCACAGAGAAGGAAACTGTTCCCAGTATTCTATCCTCTCTCAAAGAGGCAATGTTTACCACTCAGCCTCCCACCCATAAATGAGTTCTAAATTCCCAGTGGGACAGAATCTGTCTCCAGGTGTGCAAATGTACAGTATCCTGCACTTGTGCCACTTGATGTTTTTCAGAACCATATGCTAAAGAGCTGTGGTACAAAGGAGCACAAAAGCAGGCCTTACAAGCAACCCAACAGTTCTCAGTAACTTATTGTTTATTTATAATAGTACAGGTAGACACAAAAAGGCTGTAGCTGAGTCTGATGAATACAAGTCTCAGTATTTAATCGCAACCATGGGATACTGTATATATCCTCTAGGGCAGATTAATTATAGTGGATTGCCAGCTAGCAACTGGAAATTTTTTTCCTCTGTTAATGCCTTTGCTCTGCAATACTTATTTTGAATATTAATGCTTCTCATTTGCATGCATTATGCTTGCTGCCCAAGTGCTGATGCATACTCCATGTAGACAGCATAGTAGAAATTCCACTACTTAGGTACTATTTGAGTCCACTGACATAGGAAAATTGCCTTTTCCTTTTCACAAGTCCATTAATATTCATTAATGCATGCCACAAATTCTAGTCTTCTAGTTAAAATGACGACCCAAGAAATGTACTTCTGAAAATAAATTTTATCACTTTTTTATTAAACATTTTTCTCAGTTTATACTTTGAACATAAATACATGGTTTATGACTCATGTTATAAAAGACAACTATGTTAGAAAACATATACAGAATATATCGTAGTGGTTACACTTGCTCCCCTCTTTCCCTATTATTTTTCACAACTTCTATTAATCCAGAAAAGCAGTATCAGAAAGCAAAATTCAACCTACCTAGCAGCACAGTCTACAACAGCTATGAAGACCATTTGCCAGATATAAGAGAAACTTTGGTTCCTGCCCTGCCTTCATAGTAAAGTAATTCCAGTTAGCTGTGTATCAGCAAAAAATTTGCACCTTGTGCTCAGTTAGTTACTAAAAATCTACTTTATGATGATGTGTGTTTTTCAAGACAGGCATACAGCTCCTCCCTTGCTTTACAGCTCAACAAGATAAATAGACACATATTTTCAAAACAGTGTAATGTCAATGAGGAGCCCAGTTCTGTTCTTACTGAAGTCACTGGCAAAACTCCAATGTACTTTCAGAAGACCAGATTTGTACTTTGTTCCTACTGATAAAACTGAAGAGAATGGCAGCTAGAAGATAGGGTGAATTTCCCTTTAAAACTCCCATGCATTACTGCTAGCAGATCCTGTAATAACACCATGCACAGATTTCCAGTTGAATGTGTGGTGGACTCTGCTTACTGCTCCTAGTGGTAAAGACCCATGACAGAGTGGAGGCATGATGGCATGGATGTGGAATTCCACGTCCAAAGAGCACATAGAATAACATCTGAGGTCTTTCACTGCAGTGTAGCAAAGGGATACTAGATTATACATGCTTTATACACAGAATAATCTTTTACTTGTTTTTCAATATACATACATTAAACTGTAAGATGCAATACTTCCACACAGTGGGCAAAGAGCAGCTCCCAGGGCCATAGCTATGGAAGAGTGTAGAAAATGCAGTTGACCTTGATCCCACAAGCCAGGCAAGCCCAGGCACTCGATGAGAGAGAAAATTTTGGGAAGTGCTGCCAACTGCCTGCCTTAGAGGCACTCTGCCTTTTTTTTTTTTTTTTTTCCTCTCACCAGGACTCATGCCAACACTAAGCCCATGCCAATGCTGACAATACCCAACTAAAGTTCCAAGATATGCAGCAAAAGACACAGAATAAAAGCACAAAACAATAATGAAGGCCCTAAGACTACAGTCCATTTGTAACAAGTGTCTTCTGTGACCATTGAAGTCCGTGCTATTATGGCTTGAGAATCCTGTTCTGATCAGGATGTAGGATGTGGGCAAAACCTTTGGAAAAAGACCGGGTGTGTATCTGATTTTTGAAATGCCTATTTTGGTGCCACCTCACAGGCAAAGGCTGACTGCACTGATATTCTGTATGCTCCTGTGGGTGGCAGAGATGACCTGAGCTAGACCTATACCCTGTCAAACCTGGCAGGTCAGCCCACCCACCAATTTTGGCATCACTTTGACAGAGGTTTGCTTTTTTAGAACGGATATACTGAAAATGTAAATATACACAAATCTGCAGAATAATAAAAATTTCAGCCTTCATTCCCTTACTGGGATGGTAACAGTATTGGAGTAGCCAGAAGTTTTACTTGATTCCAGGCAATGCACACATCTGACAAACATTCATTGGATATATTTAATTTACATTTTACTGAGCTGACAGACAGCATTAGAGTTCTTAACATATTCAACTGAAACTGAATCATCCTAATTTCTTTTATCTTTCAGTCTATTAACAAGGGAAAAGGATGTTCCCATTGACTCCATTCAACATGTTACCTGTATTGAACATATTTTGAGTGAAGGATGTGTCTTATCACCACTTTTGGCAATGTTTTTCTGAGCTGAAGGCTTTGTCTTGTATTTCACATGTGCAAAGTTTCCTTTGGAAATACACTGATTCATTAAGAAACAATGATTAGGACTCTGTCTAGAATTTATCTTGAACACTACCACAGCAACTACTTGTCTCACTGAGTGAATGAAGCTGTGCATGCTAGTCTTAGAATGTCCATTCACAAGACCATGCTTTGCTGAAGCTTTGGGTGAAAAGAGGTGATGTGACCATATCTCTACTGTTGCACTGTGGCAGCATTTAATAGGCATTTGCCTGAGGACACAGCACAGATGAATTGATGCAGGACCTACACCAATAGCAATTACCCGCACTTCCTATAGATATTTCAGTATTAGTATATATCTCCCCAATTAATGATATAGCAATTTCATTATTAATTTATTAGATGTGCATGCCTCCTTAAAAAGTGCCACAGGTCATGTCTAGCTTTGACCCAGAGCTGACAGGGGTAGAAGGCATTATCAGCACAACAGTTCATAGCTGTCTTATATCTTCATTTTCTATCTGCCCTAAGCCTTGTCTATCTATCCTATCTGTCCTAAGTCTTTAGGACTTTCTCTGTAGAAGAAAGGCAAGTCAGAGATACATGGCACCTACCAAGATAAAAAATGCACTTTTTGTACTGTAACATTTTTAACAATACTGAACATCAGAAATAATAATTTAAAAAAAAAATCTATTTTCTGAGTTGAAATAAACAAACACCAATCAATTAATAGAACTGCTTTTGTCCAGACCAAACTCTGTCTTGTGGAATAGTGTTAAAAACTACTGTAGTAATTATCAAATTAATATTAGCTTGTATTAGACTATTTATTGTTTAAAAAGATCTGCTAATTTGTTAAAATCTATAGTCCATGCAATATGCCACTTTGGAAAAAAGAAACAACAGCTGATTTACGTAAGCAAAACCCAGCATGAGACATGGCATGTATTCCTTGACTTCCCTAAGTGTTATAGAACATAATTACTGTATTTATAAATGTGAATATAAATAAGGTAGGGATTCTAAAACTATTTAAAAGTGTCTGACCATTGTTGTTTTAAGTATCAAGAACAGCATCAACAGCTACGTGTTTTCCACACTGCAGAACATTTTAAGTATGTGAAGACTGTCTTGCAACCCTTAATCCTGTGATCAAAGCCTACTGAAATTGCTCCCAGGGCTGTAAGGTCTATCCATTGGGTCCTAAACTGACATTTTTCTGTAAAAGGATATCAGACTTCTTTTAACAGCACAGCGTATCTTGGATTTAGTTCAGTTAGATATTTAATAGTGGGATTTGCCAGACCATCACTGAAGACACCAGTTCATCTTGTCGCTGCTGCTTGGTCTTCTTTTTCACTCTTCTGTGTCCTTGGCCACCGGAAATGACTAATACTGAACTTGCTTTAATTTTCTTGGATCTGTGTCTTTTACTTTTAAATGAGATGTTCTGATCCTTCAAAAGCTCATAAATGTTACTGTCCTCTGGCCTGTGTTCTATGGAATCTGATCCATGAGACAAAGAAAGGTACCCAGAAGATGACGACAAGTCACTTTTTTGTGCAGTGGATACCACTGAATCCCCCAGCCAAATTGCAGTGTCATGAGAATTACTAAGGGAAGAGCCTGGCCTTTCACTGTGAAGAATGTTCTTTTGGTCATCATCTTTAGGTTCTGAGCCATGAGGCAGGCTGTTTCTCAGTTTGTTTCTGTTCTTCTTGTTTAAAGATGTAGCTGTTACAAGAAATTTGACCGGGCCATTGTGTGCATGATATGACACTATTCCTCTTCCTGGAGTCAAAATAAAAAGACAGTTAAAGAACATTATTTACTTTAACACAGTGTTCCACCACAATTAGTTCATTAAATGTGCTCAGAAAATAATAGAGCTTAAAACTCTATTATATGCACCCAGTCTGTCCTTTGCCTTGTGTGTACACAATGCACAGAAAACATGTACAAAAAATAGTGTATTGTACCACAAGTTTTAAGAGTATTCTAATAAATCATAATAAATCAGATGAAACACAAGAATTTTAGTTCACTTTTGTGCTCTGTTCTCATGACAGCATGAGTACAGAAATGCTGCTAACTTTTCTCTTGGCACTACCACAAACCTAACACTGAGTTTTCTCCAGTAATCCACGAACAGAATACATAATTTTCAGCCAATCATATATAGTACCTTTGTAACTCCCCAGAACAGCATAAGAATGTCTATTTAATTGCATCAGACCCCTCCACACTACAGAGAAGGAACTAAAACTCATCCTTCTGAATAGAACAGAATTAACCAGGTTGGAAAATACCTTTGAGATCATCAAGTCCAACCTATCATCCAACACCATCTAATCAACTAAACCATGGCACTAAGTGCCCCATCCAATCTCTTCCTAAACACCTCCAGTGATGGTGACTCCACCACCTCCTGGGCAGCCCATTCCGATGGCCACTCTTTCTATGAAGAGCTTCTTCCTAACATCCAGCCTAATTACCTGTAGTTACCATGGCAGATTCATAAGGAAATGTCTGAACAATCATTAGTATTTTCTTTTTTTTAAAGTATTTGAATAGTTGGATGTTGGCAGCACAAACATTTACACTGTACACGCAGAACATGCTCAATGCATATGGCCAAATGCAGAAGCTATATGTGTATGTGGCTTTTACAGCAAAAAAAGAGAAAAAAGATAACATTCTACAAAATCAGCCTCAATATGGAAAAGACCTAGGCTATCAAGGGAAAAAATTCACAGCCCTACAAATCACTCTGCCCAACTTCCTAATGCATTCCAGGTTATAATGAAGCATATTCTGCTTTGACAAAAAGTGCAACGATTGAAAAACGAATTATCACTCTTGGAAGCACAATTGGATAAAACCACCACTTTCCAGTTCAAATTCCAAATACAGTATCAGAGACCAGAAAAATAGATCTCTAAAGGTAATGTTGCTAGATCTGTTAAGTCTGACAAATGTTGACCTAAATAAATGCAAGAATATACAGACAATAATCAAAACAGAAAATGGAAGAATAAAACATGATTGTTTTGTTCTGCAACTTTGCATTTTCATGTAGCATAGGTTCTGTATTTTTAAGAAGCATTTATCCTGTGTCACACTAGATTATTGCTGTGTATTTTCCTAAGCACATTTTAATTTTGCAAAGTTACATAAGCCTTTCCCCGCCTCCCCCAGCCCTGAAGGAAGTTGCTAACAGCTTGCCTCATAAAATCTGCCAGCTTCCCTCCACAGTGCAGAAGCTCAAGCAGAATTCTGAACTCAAAACACAGCATGGCAAAGCCCCTATTAAACAGTTTTAAAGTCATGCTTCTGCTATCAGCTTAAACATTTGCAAAGTGATAAAGCAGCATCCATCTACTTGTATTTCAAATGGGATAATATGAAAGTAGCTCAATAAATGCATCTCTCCAAAATGCACACATCTGGATTGTTATATTTAAAAAATGAAATATATACTCTCCTGTGTTCTAAGTCTCCTGCCTGAGGAGAAAGGGCACACCACCAATTTACTGAATAACCAGAAAGATAACATACAAAATTTTCAGAACCTGTGTTGCTGAACCTATATGCATCCATTTTCTCCAAACCTGGGAGAATGGTTGCTTGACTTTTCTTCTTATCCCCATATATGTGAGTGTACTCCAACAAGATTAACACCTATACTTATCTTTTGCCCTAAAAAATCCCCAGTTGTCCTGGCTCAAACAACTAAGATCAAAGTAGACAAGTATACGTTAAGGCTGCAGCTTGAGAACTGGGTTCAGTTTTGGGCACCACAGTGTAAGAGAGACACTGAGGTGCTGAAGAGGGTCTAGAAAAGGGCAACAACGCTGGTGAGAGGTCTAGAGAACAGGTCTGGTGAGGAGCAGGAATCTGGGGTTGTTTAGTCTGGGGAAGAAGAGGGGAGAATTCATTACTCTCTTCAACTACCTGAAAGGAGGTTCTAGTGAGGCAGCTGTCTCTTCTCCCTAGAATCAAGCGACAGAACGAGAGGAAATGGCCTCAAATTGCACCAGGGGATGTTCAGATTGGATACTAGGGAAAATGTCCTTACAGAACAAACTGGAACAAACTAGTGGTTGTGTCACCATCCCTAGGGTTGTTCAAAAAATATGTAGACGTGACACTTCGGGACATGGCTTAGTGGTCATAGTAGTGCTGAGTTGACAGTTGGACTGGATGATCTTAGGGTCTTTTCCAACCTTAACAATTCTAAGATTCTATGAATGTAATGTAAAGCTCAGGCAGAACAACAACTACCATTTTATCACATAGCTTTGATATGTATCTAAACAATACATACAATTTGGCAGGTTTGCTTAAACTTTTGACGGAAGAGAAACTAGATTTTCAGTATAAAGCCACTGTACTTTCTTTGTTAGAGAAATTTCACTCACCAGTTACTTTGGGAATCCCCTGCAAGCGTGGCACCGGTAATGCTACTATTATACCTAGGTTTGTCCCAACCAGCAATAAACCATGGCATACCAGGAGGCTGGTCACAGAAACACGCTGCTGCCCTGGGAAGATGAGGAAGTTCTCCGTTACTTAAGAGCAATCGAGCAATCTTTGCTGAGATCAAAGTAATTTCAGGCAAACACAACCAGCTGCACCATCTCATTCAGCAAAGCACTCACTGCAAAAGCAAACATTTTGCTGAACTGTGGTATTAAACTTTACACCCATGTCAATTTAAATACTATTAAACTTCTGAAGCATTCTGTCCTAAATCTCCAAATGACAGTACCTAAAAGTAGACAGGTTATCTATACAAATATGCTTTCAAGAAATAGACTATGTTTATATATCCTCCATTTCAGAACTGAAAGGCATTTCACTTCACAATACTAAATAATACATTGCCATAACATACTATATATAAACCTGGCCATGAGGACTTTTTTCTCCTATGAAACTATATCAGAAGTGCTGTGTGCCCCCGAGTGAGTTTTTATTCCCTGTAAAAGAGTGGCATTGGCATACTGCAACAAGTCCAATGGAAGGCAACCATAATGATCAAGAATGGAGCACACAGTGTACAAAGAGAGATTTAAAGAAGTGCTGTCTGCACCTATCTGATGGAAGGGTGCAGAGAAGACAGACTCAGACTTTATTCAGGTGTTACATTCCTGTTCTTATCCTATTCAGTGATAGGCTAAGACACAACAGAGCAAATTTGGAACATGAAAAATTTGGATAAGTAGGGAAAAGATTCTGCATCAGAAGGGTGATCAAACATAGCAACAGGTTGCTCAGAGAGGTCCTATTCAAAGGTATTAAAAATTTGACTGGACAAGTCCTTGAACAACCAGGTCTAATCAGGCCTGCTTCAAGAAGCATGGACAATGTGATCGCCAGAGTAATTTCCAATCAAAATTATTCTATGATTCTATAATTTCCTGCAACATATTATTTATGGGATTGATATTTCATAATACATGGCCTTGACAATTTTCAGAAATGGAGCCTACAACCTGCTCAAACTTTTGCCATGGCCCAGCTTTATGTGGCGAAGACTTTAAACTGCTGGAATCCTCCAGGCTCAAAACCCTGCATGTTTTTGGATTTATGATTAAATTTACTCGCAGGAGAACAGTTATTTCCATCTTCATTAACAATTCCCAAGTTGTTAATTGCTTATTCAGTAAGCAGGGAATTTAAATTCCACATCTGATATAACTTAGATGAATCCACGTGTTCCACACTTTGGAAAAGGATCTTAAGTATCACAAATTAATGCATTTTCCATCTCATCCCTTCAAGCTGAACCAATCTACAGCCAAAAATATATGAATCACACACCCAGTGGCAAAGCAGGGAAGTAGCAGCTTGCAGCCCAAAAACTGGAAAGCAGGAGGTGTATCACAGTTCAAGTCTTTTCTTACAGAACTTTAAAAACCAAAGCATTAATTCAGCAAAGGTGCATTGCAAAAGGCACCTGTAGGGCCAGATCTTGAATCTCAGCTCTGCCTATCCACAATCACACACACTCTAAAATACCCTAAAAGCATTATTAGTATGTCACCGTCAGCAGGTGTAACAAGCACCAAGTAAGTTGAATTAAGTTGAAGAGGCTCTACCAACTCATGCAGACATTCAGAGACACCTGTGTGGTTTTCCATAAACCGTGTGTGTTTATGCTGGTAGGACTGCATCATCCCTTTTTGGATAGATAAGCACGGATGGTCTATGCCCATAGATAAATTACAAGACTTTTGAAGGTTGGAGTTTGCTATTTTTGATGGAGTTTTTGATTGGTTGGTTTGGTTTTGGTATGAGCTTGGCTGGTTGGTAGTTTGTGTTTAGTTTTGTTTCTTGGTTTATTTGGTTTGGTTGTGGGTTTTTTTGTGTGAGTTTTTTTGTTATTGTTGTTGGGTTGATTTTTTTCCTGAGAGATTAATGGGATTAGTTTCCAAAACCAAGCACACAAAGGTGCTCCTTCAGCACAAAAGAAGTTCAAATAATGACGCCCAAACACCTCTGGGTACTGGAGTTTTGAAAAAATCCGTACTTAAATTCTGTGACTCAGAACTCAGGCTCAATCAAGCTACAAATGACATGAGAGTCCTGCCTAACAGCCACTGCAACAACGAGTGCAAAGTAAATGCAGGTTAGCTTAACCTCACATCACTTCACTTGGAGTTTCTTTTATAAGTTGGACACAGAAATACCTAAGTACAAATTTTAGACTTTTAAAATTATCAAAAACTCCAACTGTACTTCTGTCTCTCAAACCCCTTGCAGAAGTAGGATGCTCACATTTTTAAACAACAGCACTTGAAAGCTTTTATAAGGACCTGAAATCTAAAATAATATGCATGATCAGATACATCATGCTCCAACCCTGAAGCAACTTCTAATCAGTAATGTTACATCAGTAATGTGCATTACTGTTTCCATAGGTGCAAAGAGCAAATTATCAGCTCATAATTAAGAATCTTAAATACTGAGCACAACTTTAAGCATGAACAATCTGAAGTGAGTTCAAAAGGAAAACTACTTGCTTTGAAATCTTGGAAATGCAGGAAACATCTGCATCTGAAAATACACTTTGAAATAGCATAGGATAACTACAAAAACCCAGAGATTAACCCCCCCAACTATTAAAATACTGATTTAAAATAGTAATTTATCTGCTAGCCACATTTTTAGATCATACTGTTATTTTGTGACTTTTTGGTTTGATATATCTCAAATTCAGAGGTTATGCAGTAAGCAGTGAAATTAATAGGTTAAGAAGGGGAAATGATAAGCACAAATGCCAAAACAAAATGACAACTTTTAGATCACACTGTCCCAGTGCAGACAGAACTGTTAAAACCTGTGAAATAATCTGAGATTTTGACTTTACAAAGAACTGAAGCCAACAATTAACCTTTATTGTCCGTATTCTGCTCTATGTTCACCTTTCTCAGGTCTCAGTTGTAACAACCACCAGTGTATGCACATATGGGTGTATATCCTCTTATATGATTATTCTGTTCTTACTGCATAAAAAAACAAGCCCCCTGTACAGATCTGTTTTGCTGACCTAAAGTTTTCCTCAATCTTTTTATCATTTCCTGGCAGTAAAAGCATAAACCAAGAGCATTTTATGGTTTGGCACCTGGTGTGGTGGGGACAAACAAAAGCTGTAAGCCTCAATGTGTAGGGGTTTCTCTGAAGAGAGGAAATGATACATTTTTTAGTATTTGCTTTTCTCATGTTTCCAGGAAAAACACATCCTGTCAGAGAACATATGAATAGGATATAGCAACTTCAGCAGGAATCACCTCTTTATCATACAGGTACACCTGTCATCATCCATATGCGCAATGAAAAGTCATGTATCAAGTTCACAGTAATCTATCTAAAAGGACAAACTCTTTTAGAGCTGAAAGGAAAAACATATTTAAGGATGTTATTTAATAATGAAATACTGAATGTGACTACTAAAAAAACCCAAACCAACAAAAAAAAAAACCCAAAACCAAACAAGTGGACTGTCCATTTACAGCGTGATTTTTAATTATTTTTTTTTCATTTCAACTACAGATCACACACACTAAGCATAAACTCACTCTACCAATAAAGTGCACTGCACTAGTGAACTATGTATATTTGTCCTCAAGTGTTGATAAAAAGTGTTAATAAAAAGTGTTTTTTCTGCTGCTCAGTGTGCCCCGTGGTCAGCCAACAGAGTTGTAGTTGGGCCACTCAGAAGCAATCCAGCTGTATTGTGGTTTGCTAGGTAGTGAAACTGGACTTGTACCAGTGGTGATGCTCTTCCTCTCAACCATTCTCTTTTCTCATATGGCATTTGTACTTTGTTGGTGTTATGTTACAGAACATAAACTTGTTATATATTGTTAGGAAGCATTTCTGATTGTACATGAAGTAAAGGTATTGCAGACCTCCCTGGACTAAATGCCTGTGCCATGGTTGCTTCTGTGGCCCTGGTTTTATTCCCAGTCGCGACAGGGCAGAATAAAGAATTAACCAGGCTGGAAAAGACCTACGAGATCATCCTGCATTCGCATTCCTACACACAAACTTCCAATAATCCCAGAACATAAGACCCCTCCCAGAGATTAAAAATATTACATGCAGAAAATACAAGACTCTGCCAGATAAAGTCTGCATTTTACATTACAAAATTTTGCCACATGACAAGGGCAAACACCTCCTGTGCATTTATCTTATACTTCTTCCTCCGTGATTCTGCCCTGCCCACTGAGCTTCAGGTTCTCTTCCTGAAAGGAACAACAAGCAGAGCAGGTGGTGACATTTAAAGCCATCTTCTAAGAGCACTTTTGGGAAAATCCAGTGCTATGAAGACTGGCTACTAAGGTTATGAGAACCTCCTACCCCTCTATCTTAATTAGTTACTAGAGTTATCCTTTAAATACAGTGCTGTAACTCACAGTAACTGTTCCTGACAGTGATGGTCATTTTTCCTTCTACTATATAACAAGAAAATTATTTCAATAACTTCATGGAGTGATGTTCCTTTCATTTACATTGCCAGGTAGCCTACTGGGCTAATACTACATATTGTTGTTCCTACTAAAGTGTGGGCAAAAGATTCCAGCTCCTTCAAAATTATATTCAGATCTTGCCTCAGATCTGTCCTCTTAAGATTCTCAGCAATAATTTATGCCAGTTTCTTCTCTCTCATTTCAATATCAGTCGAATTTTTACTTATGTTTGTGTCTTAAGGAACTCCTGATGGATTTCAGAAAACTAACAGAGCTGATTCTTTCAGAAGTCCTAAAAATTCTCTGTAAAAGCAAATATACATTTTGTAAATATACAGCTATTTCACAGTCTCTCTGTTCCTCTTTGGTGCTTTTGTTTGGTTTGGTTTTTTTTTCTGTTTTATCCTCAGTATATACTATACAGAGATCAATTTATTCTTTGGTCGCTTTTAGTTCTAAAAGGTTCTTACTGCTGCTTTATTATGTAAACCTCCTACTCCTCTGTCTTTTAGCCTTTGTTGTTGCAGCATTATTTAGATCATGTAAATAGGCCCAAGAGTGACTGCTAAATAATTGAAATTCATTTCATTTTTAGAATGGATTCTCCCTTGGAACATTTGCTGTAATAATGTTCTACTCCTGAAATAAACTTCCATTTCCATTTACCAGCATGCTTTTTGCAAAGACACTGAGGAAAAGGAGAAAATAAAAAAAAGGGAACTAAAATGGGCAGAATGACACTGAAGAGATATAAATAGCTAATTTTTTTACAAAAAAAAAAAAAATCATGTTACATCAGCAGTTTTATTGCCATGGCAATGAAAACTAAAGCTACATTATGGAAGGATTTTATATGCAGAAATTATGTATAAGGGAGGTCCCACTTCCCTTTTTGTCCTGATATAAACAGCAAAACATATTAAAAGTTAATCTTCTTTTTACAACTGATCTTGATTCCTTTGCATAACTGCAATGAATTCAATCAAATTACCTATTTAAAGGCAACTGATTTGCTGCTGTTCAGTGTTGGATCTACAGTCAAATATCACATGTGAAAAACACTGTCTAGAACATGATAAAAATGACAATTTAAAAATAGAGCTTTATTACAAAGCTTAATGTAATCTGAAAGAAAATATGATAAGATGGCAGAGACTAAAGAAGTGAAACACTTTTTATGCACAATTTATAACTCTTACGAGAATAAAAATACAATCCAAATGAAAGGAGAACTGGCGTCTGCTGGAAAAGAAACAATAAAGCTGGTGCACATAAGAAGGGAGAGAGAGAACAGGGAGAAACAGAAAGAATAAAAACGTTGTTTCATCATAGACACCTCCTGCTCAGCCATGCCAGTAGAACTTTTCAGTCTGTTTCCTCTCCTAGCACTGCCACAGCTCCAAGCTGATACGTTTGTTGATGCTGATCTCCTAGGCACTCGCAAAAATTATGTCAGTGCAACTGTCTGTGAACTGAGGATTGGGAGTGATTGAACAGCTTCTGTCTTATAATACTTAAAGATTTGTTCAAGTCTACCCTAACAACCACAGGTTCCATCTTATAAGGCTAACCTTTAACTAAAAAAATAAAAGCTCTAGTCAGCAAAACACTGCACATACTCTGAAATGACAGTGTGAGTGGTTCAGCTGAGTTCTCTGGGACTACCATTACAAGAAAAATTGAGCAAGTAGTTTTTTAGTTCAGATCCTAGTCAAATTGATTCTATCATGTACTTTGACACTAAGTTCCAGAAGCAAATGCTAGACTCTGCAAAGCAAATACAGAATCAGCAGATCACACTATCCTACAGCTTCACAGTTACACACACACAAAAACAAAATGACAAAATGAAAGAACTCACCTGCTTATCTATATAATTACATTTACAACCTCTAAGGAAGGGAGTTGCTACTCAACCAGCTCACTGCACACACAGTTCTTCTGGGCAGGAAACAGACTGATTTAGTAAAGCAAATAGCCACACAACAGTTGTCAAAGTCCAAGATTTTGACCTAATCTACACCACTCTGGAGAACAACAGGGATAAAACAGAAATGTTATCATACAGTGTGATTCAGCTACCTGGCAACATATTGTGAACAGGTGTAGCAACATTAATATCCTGGAGGTGTTTCAGTGTCTCAGTGTGAAACAGGCGAAGAGTAGATCCAGACGTGAAGGCAATCCAAATTCCCACTCCCGCAACAGCCATGTGAGAGATTACCATCCCTTCCTCTTGATGGGCTTCAAAATGGCTCTGTAAGAAAAACAAGGATTCCATGAGGAGATGCAACTGAATATCATTATGGGTCAAGAACTGGCTGGAGGGCTGGACCCAAAGAGGGGTGGTGAATGGTGCCACATTCAGCTGGGAGCCAGTCACTAGTGGTGTCCCCCAGGGATCAGTGCTGGGCTCCACCCTGTTCAGTATCTTTACTGATGATCTGGACAAGGGGATTGAGTCCATCATCAGTAAGTTTACAGATGCCACCAAGTTAGGAGCACATGTCAATCTGTTGGAGGGTAGGAGGGCCCTGCAGAGAGACCTTGACAGGTTGGATGGGTGGGCAGAGACCAATAGGATGAGATTTAATAAGGCTAAGCATAGGGTTCTACACTTTGGCCACAACAACCCCAAACAACGCTATATGCTGGGGACAGAGTGGCTAGAGAGCAGCCAGGCAGAAAGGGACCTGGGGGTGCTGGTAGATAGTAGGCTGAACTTGAGCCAGCAGTGTGCCCAGGTGGCCAAGAAGGCCAATGGCATCCTGGCCTGGATCAGGAACAGTGTGTCCAGCAGGAGCAGGGAAGTCATTGTGCCCCTATACTCAGCACTGGTTAGGCCACATCTGTGTCCAGTTCTTGGTCCCTCAATTCAAGAGAGATATTGAGGTACTGGAATGTGTCCAGAGAAGGGCAACAAGACTGGTGAGGGGTCTGGAGCACAAGCTCTATGAGAAGAGGCTGAGGGAGCTGGGGTTGCTTAGCCTGGAGAAGAGGAGGCTCAGGGAGACCTTATTGCTGTCTGCAACTACCTGAAGGGAGGTTTGTAGGAGAAGGGCTGTTTTCAGATAGCTTTGGAAGGCTATATTTTAGTCTTTGACTCAGAAAAGAATGTAAACATCTTGTAACTGAAGGAGAGAAATTGGGCAGAATTTGGTCAGATTATTTCAGCCAATTGCATGCCTTAATTACACGCATGCCTGTAGAAAACAACCAGTTAAGATGTGACACATGTGCCTTCTGATAGGCTATATAACTTTGCTGTATAATGTAATAAGCATCTTCGCCTGCTTACATCTTGTCCTGGAAGCTGTGCTATATTACAACAAAGGTTGTAGCCAGGTGGGGGTCAGTCTGTTCTCCCAGGCAACTAGCAACAGAACAAGGGGACATGGTCTCAAGTTGTGCCAGGGGAGGTTCAGGCTGGATATTAGGAAGAAGTTCTTCATAGAGGAGTGATTTGACATTGGAATGGGCTGCCCAGAGAGGCGGTAGAGTCACCGTCTCTGGAGATCTTCGAGAAAAGACTAGATGAGGAACTTAGTGCCATGGTCTAATTGGTTGGATGGGGCTGGGTGATAGGTTGAACTGGATGATCTTGGAGGTCTCTCAACCTGGTTGATTCTATGATTCTATCATCATTCAGCCTTTCTTATCAGATGTTCAGTGCAGGCACTGTGTCTTTGCCCTCCCTATCAAGGACACAACCAGCTTCCTCTGTTCAGGAATATGTTCTGACTGCTGCCTATGTTGTGCTATTTTTCACGTACCTATTTTTGGAATAAACATCATTATTAGCGTGGAAGGATTCTCAGCTCTTGAGCCACAGTTCTACTTAATGCTATACTAACTTCACATTAACTTAGGGGCTACCATTCAAACTATCAACAAAACAAGTTTTAAACAAAGTAGGAAAATATGAGATCCCGGCATCTACTTGGATGAAAGACATCACCCAGAAGCACAGATAAAGAAAGAAGAAATTAGGGTGTTAGTTATTTCCCTGCAAACCCATGACAATGACTCACAGAATCAATTATACCAAATAGACAATTGTTGGGAGAAAACACGATCATCAATGAAACAAAAAAGCAGCAACAAAGCACACAAAGAACCAAGCTGTGAGCTCATCGCATCTCCTGTTTGAAAGAACTTCATGGCTGTAAACATCATGCAATTCAGTGTAACTGTATTGTAGGTTGAAGGACAGGCTTAATTGCTAATATTTCATCAACTCTACATTTTAGACTGCTAAGACATTCTTTTGGTGGAAGCTGCAATTTTGACAGAAAAGAGGGTTTAATGTTTTCTGGAAAATGTAGTCACAAATATGAGCTTGAAACCTTAACACTCATCTGTCCTTCCAGAAAGTTGACTTCTGTATGATTACTCACTAGAAAATATTTTTATGCAAAGCAAATTTTTGCAGGCCACTGAGAAACAAAAACCAGCAAAATTTATTATGAAATCATCATAAGATACAAGTAACATTTAACTATGTAGAAGCAGTCCGTGAATTAAACCTTCTGGAAATAACAGGCAATTCCTGCCTTTCCTCAGATCTCATTTTTAAGCAAGCCTCTTACCCCAAACACTGTATGAGTTCCAAGCACCTTTTGAAAACCCTGGGGAAAACATAAGCAAACCCAATCCTAGTGAGATGTCAGCAGATCACATCACAGAGGAATTTCAAACTGTGAGGAGTGGGATTTAACAGAAGTTAAACCATATTTCATGCAAAGCTTTCTGAATCATGAAGCTTCTTAATCAGGTGTTAATGCTTTGAAGTTCACCACCTATACCCTGTAGCACAGTACAAGAACAATGTTTATAAAAGCATTTACCTCTATGGAATGTGTCGCTGTGCTGATTATAAAAATCTGTCCACCACATGCAGCCCAAATAGTCTCCTCCATCACAAGCAGACTTCTAACAGGCAGAACCCCCAGTTTAACTATCTTCTGAGGTTCTGTGTTCCACATCCCGTCTTTAACAAAGAAGAAGAAAGGTTATACAACACAAAATGGTAATCATCGTGTTGAAAGAGGTTTGAAAACACTGGTTGTCAAGTGTACTGCTCCAGTCCCTGCAAGTTGCCTCTTCAAGCTACACAGTGATTTCTGGATGTTTAAAAGTAGCTTCCCGTTAGGAAGGCTAATGCAACATTAGGGGAAAACAAACAAAAACTCTCACATATTTGTTAACTGAACAAATCTTATCTGAAATAATTAAGAAACAAGGAATCCCACACTGCAGTCCTGATGCAGAAGAGAATTACCCAGGTTACAACCACTACCCTTTCCAGAGAAAATACAGTCAGAAAGCTGTGACTGATACAATTTTCTCCAACTCAGAAGGAGCTCACAACTGACTTATTTCAAGGTGAATCAACTTCCAACTAGGACAGAATCATCTTTCCCATGAAAAATAGTCAGCAGCATTTTTACTGCAAGTTCTAATGATCTCAAATGACTCTCTAAGAACACATTGATGGAATGCACTTCCTGCTACTACTAGGCGCTTCACTTCGGAAAAAAAATTGTTTAAGAAGAAATTACGACTTAATTTTGTGCCATATCTTCAAGCTCCTATTCCCCCTCCCCCCAACTATAACCATCAGTGTTTTCTGTGCACTGCATTTAGCAGAACCAAATTACATTATGCACACATATGAGGTACAATGAATGATTCAGTGACCTTCTGATAAAAACTGCATGCTGCCACTTAGTGCTCTGGTCAGTAATCCTTAGAAAGAAGGATTAGCAAACTATTTATCTCAAATTTAACAGCCAGATGCATAGGCTTCTTGAATTAGTTATAGTTGTGTCTTTTATACATACAATTTGACATACTAAATACATCATTAATAATTTAAATACTTTTCCAGTAGTTTGCTTCTATTGTATACACTCACTGAAAGTCGCAAAGACCACATTCCTATCCATTATGCTTCAGTAACAATATCAAAATCTGTTAAAGTATCTGGTTTTTACATCAAGATAATATATCTCAAAAAGAGCTCATTCCCACACTTGAAAGACTTCTTTCTGCATAGGGTGCAGAAAAGTTGTTCACCGATTTCAACTCCATAACCAGTTCAATTTTAATTTATGAGATTAAGGTAAATGCATCTTCAGGCAAGCACTTCAGTGCAATTTTTTTCTTTTCTCCCAACAAAAAGTGCATCTTTATTTATCTGCTTAGGCAAAGGAATATGAAATTCTCTGCTTCACAATAACAGCAGCAACAACAACAAGAAGCCTCCGCTCTGGAGTACTTCTCATTGCTTCTGCCATCTGCATGACACAAACTTCACTGAGTCACTCTCAGGATGTGGCCCTCTTCCGAAAGCATCGTTGTAAAACTGACATTTAGTTTCAGGCTGTCAAAATAATTTTCATTATTTTATTTTGCAAGTGAGAAGAGTGTTTCCAGTTATTAGCCTGCAAAGTCTCCCAGCGATGTCAAAGTCACTTTGTGTTTTGATGACTCATGTACCATTAGTAATAAAGAAACTTCTGGAAAAGTTTTCATTTGCTAGCAACCACATTATCATGAAATTAACTTCTCAGGTGGAGGCTGCCTATATCCTATAAACACTTTAACCTCTGTAGGTAGTTCAGTGCAAAGCCTCCAGAGAGCAGAGCTGCATATGTGTGTGCATTCTCACTACTGCATAAATTATACTGACTGCAGAAGTTGTGTTGGAACAGCATCCAGTACATAGCACCCCCAGGCTTCCTTTTTAGGGATGCAACCAGCATAATTCTCGTATGTTATTACTGGCTGTTCTGAGGTACAAAGACTATAAATTTGGGCAAAGAGCAGAAATGATGAGCAAGAAGTTACCTTTTCTTCTGTAGTTATATTTTTGCACCAGACAACACAAATGCATAGCCAAAATCACTCATTGAACTCAACAGCTCTTCCTTTTTAATACGTTCCAGTTACACATTACATATAAAGCATAGCTGATACTGATGTAGCAGGTGAATAGGGATTTTCCTGATCTCAGCTGTGGACTCAGATCTACATTTTACTTAAATTTCATTTTGAGCATCTAAGTGTTTGGGTTTTGGTTGTTTGATTTTTATTTTTTTTTTTTTTTTTTTTAAATCTGGGTCATTATAACCTTAACTTCCATGCAACTACTCAGACGGCTAAGCGTTAAGACCATGACATTGATTTTGATCAAGTCCAATCTACCAATGTTATGAATACCATCAGTGGTAGGAGTATTTGATTCAACAAATATGCATATCAAAATTCGGTTGTCACAGAACCATTTTCTGTTAGCATAGCACTTAATGCAGTTAGCTTTAAGAGGTCAGTGGGATTGGACATGTAAAAAGGTAAGATACAGATCTGATGTCTCCCATGCTACCATGATTTCATGCAATGAAACTGCAATCCCACCTGATATATCACTTGGCCCAGGAAAAATCCAAAGTGATTGACCTACCTAGATACCCTGAACACATATATGTGATAAGGCTCTTCTGTGATACTTTTTTATTTCTTCCTAACATTGCTGTATTCCAGATCAGACAGCATCTGAGACAGAACAGGGGGATAAAGAGTGTGGAAGGAGACTCTCTAGTCTGGTAATTAGGGCAGTATTTAAACGATGGGTTAGCATGATTCTGGTCCTTGCCTCAGTGCTTAATTAATGACGCCAGAAGCAGAAATTAAACAGTGTGCATCTCTCTCCTCTTACTCTGTGGCAGCCACGGAAATCTCTTGAGAGTTGAAAGCATGGGTAGAAATCCTCTCAAGCAAGGCAAGGGATTAAGCCTGGTAATCAAGACACTTCTGTGAATGCTTTAACCACAGGCTGCTGACTAGAAGCAAGATCACAACTTCATTTTGCTCAGAATTTTACCACCCATCACCAAAATTACTTAGCAAGTCTGTGTCTAGTTCACAGGTTGTTTCAAGACTATCAAAATCATACTTTTAAGACAAGATTATACTCTCTCTGCTTCTCTCTCCTGATCTCAGCAGACACTATTCAATACCTGTCTGCACAGACCTTGTATTTGACGCTCATGTTATCTGTCTATGCAGAGTCCATTGCTCCTAAAATCTAGGTGAAAATACCTGCAGATGCAAAACATACTTATGTGACTAGGTCCAACAACTGTCACTACCCATGTATTTAAAATTAGGGGTCGCACTTGCAAAGATATGAAACAGCTTGCTTTGATGTTATAAATCCTTGGTTACTGGTTAAATAAATGTATTTTTCACTAAGGAAAAAAGGCCAAAAAACCCAAGAAATATCAGCTGAGAAAACTTTTGCCAACAAAATACCAAGATATACAACAGAACAAAGCCAGTGCAAGAAAGCCAAACAAATTATTTTCTGAAAAGTAGGAACTGAGCAAAATTAAAATTATCAGTGCAGATGTGTATAATGTGGAGAACACCAACAGGAGTGCCCACAGAAGCGTGGATTCTCTTAAAATTCTGTTTCACAGTATCACAGTGTATTAGAGGTTGTAAGAGACCTCAAGAGATCATCGGGTCAAACCCCCTGCCAAAGCAGGATAGGGTAGTCTGCACAGGAATGCATCCAGGTGGGTTTTGAAAGTCTCCAGAGAAGGCGACTCCACAACCTCTCTGGGCAGCCTGTTCCAGTGCTCTGTCACCCTCACTGTAAAGAAGTTTCTTCTCAGGTTGAGGTTAAATCTTCTATGCTCAAGTTTGAACCCACTGTTGTCTTATTAGTGCACACCACTAAAAAGAGCTGGGCCCCCTCCACTTGACACCCACACCTCAGATATTTATACACATTGATGAGATCCCCTCTCAGTCTTCTCAAGACTGAACAGCCTCAGGTGTCTCAGTATCTCTTCATAGGGGAGATGCTCAAGTCCCCTAATCATCCTCAGGGCTATCCGTTTGATTCTCTCCAGCAGTTCTCTGTCTTTATTGAACTGAGGAGTCCAAAACTGGACATAGTATTCCAGGTGTGGTCTCACCAGGGCAGAGTAGAGTGGTGGAAGAACTTCTCTAGACCTGCTGGACACACATCTGCACCCCAGGATACCAGTGGCTCTCTTGGCCACAATGCTGTTCCATGGAGAACTTGCTGTCCAGCAGCACTCCAAGGTCTTTCTCTGTGGAGCTGCTTTCCAGCAGGGCAGCCCCTAACCTGTATTGATGTATGGTGTCACTCCTCCCCAGATGCAGGGTCCTGCACTTGTCCTTATTGAACTTCTTGAGGTTCGCCTGCACCCAGCTCTCCAGCCTGTCCAGGTCATGTTGGATGGCTGCACAGTCCAATGGGGTGTCAGCCAACCCCCCAGTTTTGTATTACCAATGAACTTGCTGAGGGTACTCTCAATCCCCTCATCCAAGTCGTTGATAGATATTGAACAAAACTGGACCCAGTACCGATCCCTGGGGAACACTGCTGGACCCATCTAGAGTGCCATCATGCGGCACCATACAGTACAACCAGATGATCACCCTCCCAGCATGAGTTCATGAAAGGCAGGTTCTGCTTGACTAACCTGATTTCCATCCATGACAAAGTGACTTAGTAAATAAGGGAAAGGCTGTGGATGTTACACAGCCTTTGAATGCCTTTGACACTGTTTCCCACAGCATTCTCCTGGATGCTCGTGGCTCAGAAAGGCATGCGCTTCACTGGGCACAAAGTTGGCTGTATGTCTGAGCCCAAGGAATTGTGGTGAATGGAGTTAAATCCAGTTGATAGCCAATGACAAGTGGTGTTCCCAAGAGCTCAGTATGGAAGATAGTTCTCTTTAATATCTCTATCAGTGATCTGGGTAGGAGATTAAATGTGCGCATAGTAAGTTTGCAGATGACAGAACCACAAATGACACAAAGCTGGGTGGGAGTGTTGATCTGCTTGAGGGTAGGAAGGCTCTGCTGAGGGATCTGGACAGGGTGGATTGAAGGGCTGTAGCCAGTTGAAAGAGATTGAATAAGGCCAAGTGCCAGATCTTTCACTTAGGTCACAACAAACCCATGCAACACTACAGGCTTAGGGAAGAGTGGTTGGAAAGCTGCCTGGTGGAAAAGGACCTGGGAGTGTTGAGTGACAGCCAGCAGTATGCTCAGGTGGCCATGAAGGCCAACAGCATCCTGGCTTCTATCAGAAACAAAGTGACCTGAAGGGCCAGGGAAGTAATTGACCTCCTATACCCAGCACTGCTAAGGCTGCACTTCAACTTCTGTGTTCAGTTTTGGGTCCCTCACTACAAGAAAGACATTGAGGTGCTGAAGTGCATCCAAAGAGCAACAACTGAAGCATCTGACGAAACTGAAGTTCTTTAGTCTGGAGAAAAGGAGGCTCAGAGGAGACTTTATCACTCCCTACAACAATGGAAAGCATGTTGTAGTGAGGAGGGTGTCAGTCTCTTCTCCCAGGTTGCAAGTGGTAAGATGAGAGGGAATGGCCTCAGCTTGTACTAAGGGAAGTTTAGGATGGATACCAGGAAAAAATTCTTCACCATAAGGGTTGTCAAGCAATGGAACATGCTGCCAAGGAAATAGCTGGGTCCCAGTCCCTGAAGGTATTTAAAAGACATGTAGACAGTGCTTAGTGACATGACTTATTGGTGGATTTGGCAGTGCTGGATGGACTCAACGAAGTGTAAGGTCTTTCCCAGCCTAAATGATTCTATGATTCTAGAATAGGTTAGTCTGTATGGGGCAAAAAAAATCAGTTATCTGCACCCTGAGCAAACCCAAGATGGAAGCCAGGCATATGTGGAAACAGTGAGAGAAGAGGTAGGAGTTTTCCTTCAGCTTTGTAAGAAAAGTCCATACCAGCATTACCAATATGAAGATTGCTGTATTTGCAAGTTTTAGTTGACCTGGATCATAAACTGTACAGACAGTACAGACATGTACAAACATGTACAGACAGTTACTACAGAAATACCAAATGCCTGGTACATGAGACACAGTAGCCGCTGGCAGTCTCTGTAACATTACAGAGACAGAACAGAGGCATCTATAGGAATTGGAGATGCAGCTATATGCAAGATTGAAATGTGTCTACAAAATCTGAGAACATGGTTGAACATAAAAACAAATCTAGGGGCTCCTAGAAACAACGGACCTGGGAGTCCTGGTGGACAACAGGATGATCATAAGCCAGAAATGTCCCTTGTGGCCCATGAAGGCCAATGGCATCCTGGGGTGTATTATAAGCACTGTGGCTAGTAGACCAAGAGAGGTTCTCCTCTCCCTCTACACTGCCCTGGTGAAGCCACATCTGGAATACTGTGTCCAGTCCTGGGCCCTTCAGTTCAAGAAGGATAGGGAATGTCTCAAAAAAGCCCAGCACAGAGCAACAAAAATGACTAAGGGAGATACTGCACTCCTTTATGAGGAAATGCTGAGGGAGCTGGGTCACTTTAGCTTTGAGAAGAGGATACTGGGTGAAGGGTGAGTGTTGGGAGAATAGAACCAGGCTCTTCTCAGTGATGTCCAATGACAGGACAAGGGACAACAGGTGTAAGCCAGAGCAGAGGAGGTTCCACGTAAACATAAGGAAAACCTTTTTCACTGTGAGAGTGATAGAACACTGGAAGGGGCTGCCCAGAGAGGCTGTGGAGTCTCCTTCTCCAGGGACATTCAAAACCTGTCTGGATGTGTGACCTACTCTAGGTGATCCTGCTCTGGCAGAGGGGGTTGGACTAGATGATCTTTCAAGGTCCCTTCCAACCCCTAACATTTTGTGATTCTGTGAAGGTGTCCTAAGTTCTGGTATTTGCATATCAGATGAATACTTAAAACATGAGAACAGAGTTTTTTAAGCATGATTGTGTCTGTGTGCTAACAGCTTTGTGTTATACCATTATTTGTAATACCCTCTGTAAGTTTTATTTTTCCAATAGTTGTGTGGCATAGTTTACACCCCAGTGTTGAATGGTATCTTGTAGTGCTTGTATCAGGCTATTCAGCTTCAAAGTAAGGTATCTTATGCTCATAAAATACTTTAAAAACTTGAATGTATAAGGACATTATTTACATCAGCACATTTTGTTGTTATTTTTTGTCATTTTAAAAAATTTTAGAACATAATCCTTCTATCCACTCAAACTGAATCAGAAAGGCAAGGTTTGCAAATAGTGTTCATTTTATAGGACAGAACGTTGGCTATTTTGTCTGTCATTTGTTTCCATAAAAACTAATGATGGAAAGTAATATTAATTTACAATAATGTCTAAAAATAAATTCTTTATAAGTAATTTAATATTTTTAATAATTGCAGTTTGCAGATGCTCTCAAGTCTCAGTCGAGCTGAACTGAACATGCCTTTTTGTTGGTAGCTCCTCTCTTGTTGAGCAGCACTATTGATGAGTTCAACAGAGCTGCCAACGCAGCCCTGGGAAAAGTCATTGTTGGTTAATTTGTGCAGTGGAGCACAAACATTTTTTCCATCACATGGTACACAAACCAGCACTGTTGAGAAGTAAGATGGTAGCTACAGAAGTAGAAGGTTTAGTCCATCACCTTATCGCTTGAAAATAAATTGACTCAGGTGTACTCTTCTACATAAGGTATATTCTGTGCTACAGATGCATATAGTAATCGTTTCCTACATATGCAACAAATTCTTCATGCTGAATAGCTGATAGAGGTCTGCCTAAAATTAGAGAGACGGACAGTGTAGGAAGTACCAGCATGAGATATGCAAATGAGTGACAGCAACGTCAACATATATCTGGTGACAAGAATTAAGTGATACTGCTGACAGTGATAACACAGTCAAAACAACAGTATTTATGTATTTTTCAGTATCAGTGCTCTAGTCCTCTCCCTGATAGCTAAATACCATATCTTACTTTTACCGAAACAACCAGGTTGGAAAAGACCTCAGATATCATCAAGTCCAACTTATCAGTATCTCTCACCATGTCTACTTTAAGTGGCAATCACATGCCACAATCACACTCTTCAGCCACACTGGAGAAGTGTATGGATCCACATAAGCTCTGATTTTTGACATCAGTGCTTTATGCTTGGCTTTATGCTTGGCATATTCCTCCTTTCCTGCATTTGTCAAAACACACCATTATCTCATGCTAATGAACTGACCTGCCACACCTTCACTGCTGTAACTGTTTCTCCTTATTCTTATATTTCCGCTCAGTTTTTCTTTGATATTAGCCCTCTGAAAATGAACACTGCTTAGCATCATGAGGCCTCTTTGGATAGGCAAGTCATCAAAACTCTTGATCAGCTTCAGAGCTGCCTGAGATTTTACTAGTAGAGTTTCTCTGAAGAACATAAGCTTCTGCTCTGTGTACGACCAGAACTGCCTCAGCTGTGTTCTTGTTTCACATTCAGTTGCAATCCTCAAAGCCTTTCAAAAATCCCAGCCCCAGAACCTATCAGTGTACACCTACAGCAACAGCACCTGCAAAAACCTTCTTGAAAATACAGCTTTCATTAAAGCATGCAAGAGGCTTCCCCTAGGGGTACATGGACTCAGTTTTCGCTACAGCAAAAGATTAATGATTAAGCAGTATTGTTGGGCTTCTAAGAGAGACCTCTAGCCACCTAGGTGAGGGCCACTCAGAGTGGCAGTGGCAGCATTCCCAATTCCTTCTTTGTGTTAAAGCTGAGTCACACCAACCAAACAAAAAAACCCACAACCAAAACTCAAAAGGCTAGGTGAAAGGCAACAAAGCAAAACCTTATTAATCTTTAGCTGAGATCCTAGTGCCTTAGCCATCATGTGGATACTATATGAGAAATTACATGTTCTGTTTTTCCTATTCCAAATTTTTCCTTTCATTAAAAAAAAAAAAAGAGAGGCAAGATTCATTCTCAGCTTAAGAAGTTGTCCACAGGTACAAACTCTGCACTGTGAATCACAAGTGGTACTTTTCTAGCTCAGTGGCACTTGAAGTAGGATGACATTAAGAAACATCTTATTTCAACTTCTTACTGATTAGTTTGGACATTACTGAGAGTTACTGAACAACTGAATTTGGAAGGGACCTCTAGTAGTTATCCAGTCCAAGCAGAGTCATCTACTGCTGGCTGCCCAGGCCTGTTTCCAGATGTTTTTTTTAATATCTCCAAAAATGGAGACCCCATAACCTCTCTAGCCAACCTGTGGCAGTGCTCAGTCCCTTCACAGTAAAAAGCGATTCCTGATGTTCAGAGGGAGCTTTCTGTGTTTCAGGTTGTGCTCACTGCCTCTGGTCCTGTCACCAGGCACCAGTGAAATGAGCCTGGCTCCAGCCTCTTTCCACTCTCCCTTCAGGTATTTATAGACATTGATGAGATCCCCCTGAGCCTTCTCTTTTCTAGGCTGAACAATCCCAGCTCTCAGCCTTTCCTCATAGGACAAATGCTCCAGGCCCTTCATCATCTGAACAGCCCTGTGCTGGACCTCCTCCAATATGTCTTATGCTTCTCGTGTACAGAAGAGCGAGAAACTGGATGCAACATTCCACATGTGGCCTCAGCAGTGCTGAGCAGAGGGGAAAGATCACTGAGCATGCCAAGCACTGTGAACCAAACTCCAGGGGTGAGCACGCAAGGGCTGGCTGATGGTGCTGTACACGAGTGGGAGGCTGCCCATGCCAGTCACGTGGTGAATGGATAGCCATTACCATCAAAGCAGCATATCTTCTTTGTGCAGCTATTCTCTCAGCTTAACCAAATTCTCTGACACTACTATTACATTCACTCTTCTACTCTTTGCCATAATCATTCTGATTTTTTTATTTTCTTTTTTTCCTGTTTCTCTCCATACTCTTTACAGGGCTTTATGGAAAGGAAATATATCTCAATGTCCAGAAGAAAGGAAGTAGCTGGAACTGACTACACTATATCAGGAAGAACACACCTGTAGTATATAAAGATTGTGATTTCCCATTCCTAAGGCACTTTTGTGAATGGAAGTCAAACACGCACTGACCTCTTTTGTTATTACATCACTCAGAAAACACATCTGCTGGGCTATCTGCAGGCAGCAGAAATGGGGTTTGCTGCATCTTCTCAATAAGACAATACAATGTACTTTTTCCTTAACATCATCTAGAAATGCTTTGCCTAGAAATATTCCTAATCATTCAGACTGAGGAAAACATTAAATACACACTATTTCAGAATGATAAATGTATAAGAGTTGACAGCATTGTAAACATCACCCAACACAGAAGGTGTCAGAAACTACAATCTGCATCACTACCATTCCTACCTATAACAGCATCTAATGCTTTAGCTGATTCACAGTTCCCCACACCAGTCTTCTCACCCACATAAAACTAAGGATTGTTGAGGATAATTATCAGGGCTCCTATTTTTCAGAAGAACATATTAGCTGACCTACATCCTAGTTTTTCTGTGACATTTTCACAGATTGCCATGTTAGCTCACATTTAAGAACTGAGCAGATTTTTATGACATCAGCATCTCATTTAATTTGCTTTTAATTTATAGAATCATATAATCACTTAGGTTGAAAAATTACCTTCAAGATTGAGTCCAACCATTATGTTCAAATACACTCAGGGTCAAGTACTTTTTAGCTTGTAAGTGCAAATACAAGGATACAGAAATGTCTTAGTAAAACATAGTTACCCCACAAAGGAAGAAATTGCCCTGTGCACCTTCAAATCTCTCACTAACAGGACACATGCTCTTCACTTTACTATACACACTTGTTAGTTGCTATTTTAAATTACTTCAGGACATGTCTACATGCAGCCAGAGAGCACTCTGGATGCTCTTAATATGACTAAGTTCTCTTGTGAGGAAAGTCAGAAGACAGCACTTGCTGTTTGTAAGCAAGCTGGATATTTCACATGTATTGAGCCATCTGAAAACAACAGGAGAAATTAGAGCTCTTTGGGTACTGAAAACTAAGTGATAGAAGTTGTAGGGTTTTACTACATACATATAGGCATAGAACTTCATTTACTGAACTGATCCACTACACTTTCTGCCCAGAGAAGAAGCCACAAGGATTCACAACCCTCTTAGAGAATAAGGTGGATTTTCATCCCAGAAGAAAGATTACCTCTTATCATTCATGGAGCCACCACAACAGGCTGCACAACCATTTTACCTGTGCATCCTATAACATTTGTCCTCAGGTTTCAAATCAGGATGCCTTTCAATAAAGTGACCATATTTCACATTCACTTTCAAATCTTTCCTTACTCTATGCTGATAAACCAAACCCAAGTTAAAGTGCATGGCTAGAAAGTAACCCCCTCTGCAGAACAGAAGGTGACCCTGATGAACTGCAGTAAGCTCTTCAGAGGCTGCATTTCCCCTCCCTCTCATTTCACTGCCTGGATTCCTTTGTTTGGTAAAATAGGTCAGTGCTCATAAAAAACACCCCTCCAGGGCTGACAGCCTCACAAGACCACAGCAGCCAGCTATAAGGAGCAGCTGATTCCCACAACTTTCATGAGACATGGAGAACTGAAATAACACACTAAGACAAAACTAAGAAAAGGGACAGCAAAATGAGTCAGAAAAACATGAATGTGTATTTCCCACCTCAGGGCTCTAGCAATCCTGCAAAAAAAACCTGACAGGCTCCAAGAATATCTTGCTGCACAAAACTGGTGTCTTCAGAGGAAGATAAATAGGGGATGCTATGATCCTGGTCAGTACAATGTAACCATACTGAATTACATTATGAGCTCGAGGTTAACAGCTCTGTCCTGACCTTAACATCTTCTATAGATATGCAACTCCTGCATCCCAAGGATGTCACTCACGTTTTTGAAGTGATTTCTTCTGGAAGAAGTTGAGCAACAGCAACTGCAGTCTTAAAATGGCTTAAAACCACCAATCCCTTCCAGGGAAAATGACAGATTCACTTTACTGCTCCATCCAAGTACAGAGACTAAAACATCAAAAACTGTTGAGACCAGGATCAAGGCCTCACTCCTGTGCCTCCAAAACAAAGAAGAATGTGCTGCCTAGTGTTTTGGTTTTTTGTTTTGTGGGTTTTTTTGTTTGTTTGGTGTTTGGGTTTTTTTTTAAGGGAACTGAAATCTAATGTCTGGCTTCAGATCAGAGACAACAGCTCAGGAGGAAATTCACTGGGCTGAAGATGATAACTAGTGAAAGGAAATGTCTTTCCGACACTTTTTCTCAGATTCTTTGTTGCTTAAAAAAAAATAAATAAAAAAATAAATCACATCCTGTGCTTTTCCCAAACTGTCTCTGTATGATCTAATACTGGACACACAGCTTGTTCCAAGATTCAACATGTGGAGCTTGGCTCCTCAGGTAGAGACTGGCAGGATTTAGTTGCCTCACTGCACTTTGCAAGGTTAGGTGTCAATGTGCTAACATCTCACTTAAAAACTAAGGTTTCAAACTCTGAGTAAAGCCTTGCTGATTTTGAACTGAATTAACCACATATGTATGCTCTACTGCAGGAAAGTTAGTGAGATACACCTTATGCACACAGACAAGCACCCAAACAAACTCTGGAGAAGACAGTTATGGTTCAGAGGCATTACCTGGGATTGTCTTGTAAATAAATTATTTTAGCCAATTACTTAGCTAGATTCAAAACAACCATTATGCTAATGGCAAAAAGGGTCCTACTGTAAAATGCATGAGCTGCAGACACGGGAAAGACTTCTACCTGTACATCGAAGTGGAGTTGTCATTTCAAATGAGATATACAGGAATGTCCACCACGAGGGAATTTCTGGTTTTCATAAACACCCACACTAAGCAGGTGAGCAGAATTTGCATTGTGCTGTACAATATACAGTATGCTTCCTGTTACCACATTAACTTCTGGACTCTCGTAGTACTGAAAATATTAGGATTTAAGCTAAGGGGCACAAACCAGTTTTTCATATTTATCGTATGGCAAAAGTTGGAACAGTGTCCAAGTTCCTACTATCCTTCAAAAAGAGAAAACAAGTGTTTTCAGAAGTGCTGATGAGTGTAGAACCCTGAGTTCAGCAGTTTCACAGAGAATTAAAAAAAAAAAAAATAATAGTGGAAAACTGTTTCTGCCAAAATATACTGACACACAAGTTCCTCAGGATGTAACCAAATCATACCACTACATACCTTCTGCTTTTGTGTAGATTGAGATGTTTCCATTTACCAAGCCAGCAAACAAGTATTGAGACATACATGTTAAACTCATAACAGTTGATTTTTCAGGAGTGAAGAAGTGTTGAAGTCGAATTTTTTTGAGCCTTGGCAACTTTTGTAAATAGAAATGCTATAAAGAGAAGCAAGAAAAAAACAACATGTGAAGTAATGTTTTATTTAGTTCTGATTAGAATATGCACAAAAGAGGCTTAGAATAATAAGGGGATGAAAAGGTTTTCTCCTTCAATTCATAGGAAGATGAGTACGGAAAGGAGTATCTTGGCCATTGAAAATGTCTCTGTACACAATTTGCAATTACTGAACATTAACATATGACAGCACTTTTCATATTATCTTATCTGGAGAAACATTTATTCAGCAAAGAGACACAATAAAAATTCTGCTCCAATTCCTTGTTATGAGTCCACCCAAAACTTTCTATTAGTTTTAAAAAGGGAAAAAAAATGGATTAAGTATTACTTGGGAGAACGACAGAAAAGGGAAAAAACTCACTACCAGACATCAACTACACTGAAAACTCCCACAATTCCTACATATTACTACCATAGGTATGTAAGGCATATTGAAGAGTTAAATCTAGAATTAATTGCTCTTCACAAGATAATCAGTACAAGCAGACAACGGAATTTCTAGGAAAAATAGTATTTTCCTTTGGTTCTCCTTCATACACTAAACTTGAAAATTACCTTCCTTCTTCTGTGCCAAGGCAAATAGTAGGCACATAAGAAGCTTTTGCAAGAACATTTTCAGAGTGAACAGTCTTGTTTTGCTCTTTGAGTTTCTCCTCCTCTGGTATGTAGACCATGCAGAGAATCCGCGATTCCACATTGAAGCACTCAATAACCTTGGGGCTGGAGTTTTGAAAGGAGACTATTGCAATCTGGCCCATCTGATTAGTACAGCTGCCAATCTGAAGTGGAAACAGGAAAGAGAAAAATAAGACCAAGACTGGTACCTGTCCCCAGGAAGACCAACATTAACGAGAAGGAACGACTGGAATGTTAATTGAAGCATGCATTTCAAGTTATAAGCATGAACATGAGTTTTCATGCATTAAGACAAGAAGATAATTCATTACAATACAAGAAATTTTGAAACATTATATGCATGAAATTCCCTTGTATACTCACAAAAAATTCTGTTTTGAAGGGAGGAATATTATGGCCTATTCTGTTGTCTAACTCAGGTGTATATCCATAATGTAATGCAATTACAGTAAATAGCTTTGTAATATATAATTTTAGTAGCCAGTGTTCTAATTTATCTCAGATGCTCTTAAAACTGGAAGCCTGTCCTTTGTACAGTAACAGGTCTACTACTAAACGCTCTGTCCCAACAGAAAGAGGGATGATTAATACAATCCCTTTTGTAAATTTACTGCTACAGGATTCTACAACTTCCTCCTGATCCAGAAGTAAGTATCATCAGTAACTCCACAAATCTGCACATTTTAAGAATCCGGCATGAGTGAAAAAAGAAGCATCTGCCCAAGCACTTTTATATAGTAACTCTTTGTCTTTGTATGATATGAAAACGCATAGCAAAGAGAGAGAATGAACATTTTGTGGCAGTAGAAAGATGTGGTTGGTATGTATTTGTGATGACTGTTTACAAATGGCAAAGACAAAAAGAAGTTATACAGGTCACCTTGAAAAAGGCCAGCGACAAAGGCTATTATTTATTTCTACTTTTAATACAAAGGTCCTTTTAAAATCTCAGTAGTGTAGTAACAGGGAAAGCTACTGAAATAATTAGCACTTATTTTTAATTTTAGACAAACAAACCTCAACATCAACAACAATAAAAAACACCACCGAAGTGAAAAACAAAACTACCCCAGTACTGGCTATTTCGCTTTGTCTGCTGGAATATCTACATATTTGGGGTCATAACAGTATGCCAGAATAGTTGGTTTTGTTCCCTATGTACAGACTTAAACAGATTATTTGTGGCTAAAACACTAACATATGGAAAAAGACAATAGGACAGTGTGAGCTTCTATAGGTTTTAGCAGGCCTCATTATAAATCTGCACATAACTCACTTCTGAATGGGTTCAGCACTTTGGAATTTGTTCTGTGCCACGCTCAAAAAAAACCATATCACACATACACAAATGACACCCTACAGAGAACAGTGAGACCACATGGACAAAATTCCTAGCTATCCCTTATACAAGTCCATCTTAAACCAAACAAAAAATAGAGACATCTAAGATTTCATTTTAGATGCATATGTTTCAGAGAAACAGGAGCTTTTCATGTTTATGCTTACCCAAAGAAAACCATGTTCCATGGTACAAGAATCTGACTCCATTTCACCAGAGAGGTACAGTTCAGGATTATAAGTAGCACATTCAATCTTCAAAGAAAGAAAAAGTAGACAGTTACCACATAAAAAAAGATATGCCTGTTTCTGCCTAATTTATCCTTAAATGCTTTAGTTAACTAGAGACTATCAAAGAATCTCAGAAGGCAAGGCAGTTTAGTCTGTTCAGCTTCTCATGGGCAGTCAGCTGCACGTATGTTGCTCCCAACACATTGCTTATCTACTCTTACAAACATTAAAATCCAAAGACTACAAATTCTCTAGATGATCTGTTCAAGTGCCTCATGACCTCTGTTAAGCTTTCCCAAACACCCAACCCAATGCCATCCTTGCTGCAACTGTGGGTCTGTTACTTATCTCAGCCACCAAGTACTTCTCAGCAGTGTCCTTTTACACATAGGTCTGATGTATGTCATGATTCTGCCAGGCTAAATTAGCATTATCACTTCATTAAATAAAAAAAATTAGTATGTTTTAAAATTCTTTATTATTGTCACTTTTCCAACCTACATCGCTCCAGCAGACAAATCAGCTTCATGAGAGTGTGGAATCTTCTCACCTGAGTGCACTGTTCTAGCAGAGCTGTTAGCACCACTACATCATGACTAATTTCTGAAGAGTTTGTACACAGCCCATTGATTATTTGCTCTTTGTAACAATGTTACATTCTCAAACAACCCACAGCTTGCCAGGCTTTAAAAATTACTTTTATAGATCATCTATTCAACCACCTCCTCAATCTGTACTTGTGAAGCTCTCCACTCGTGCCTGAACATACCATGTGTCTGTCCTACTGGCTGTCATCCGTGGATTTTTTCTCCTCAAATTATTTCTCCAGCTGCTTTACTCACTTTGAATGCTAATGCTATCATCCACAACACCCATACTCCCTCCCAACTTTGTGTCATCATGTCACTGTCAGTAAATTAATAACCATACTCATGATTGTATCATGCAAATCACTTAAGAAAAGCCTGAAAGCTACACCAGACTCTGTATCTATATTTAAGTCCATCTCAACTCTGAAAGTCATTCATGCACCAAGGCTCTGAAAACAGGCAATTTTATGAGCAGGCATGGGTTTCTGTTTTCCCTAATTTCCTTAATATCTGTAGCAGAACTCCCTAAAGCTTACATGAATGCTTCAAAACATGCAAAAGCAACTCATAACTATGCATAAAATAGAAAGTGTTATGATGAGGTATGATACTACATTTTTAGACAAGACTCTCCATAATTCACACCAATGTTCTCATCTCTGACATCAATGTTGTGATTCTATTGCAGTATTAGAGACAATTTGGATAGTATTAACTTAGATAACTTCACCATAACCTGGCAGCATCATCTCCCAACAGTGAATAATTACCAAAAAAAACCCCAAAACAAAGAAACAAAAACCCCACCAAAACAAAAGGGAAAGAAACAGGCAGGGAGAAGAGCAGTCAAGGAACTAGCAGTAGTAAAAATAACATTATGTATTCACAAAAGCAATTCACTTTAAGGACAAAAGATGGAAAATGATAGATGAGAAAAATAAAAAGGGCTACCCATGCCATTCTTAGCATGATATCTCATTTAACATGTTGAAGCTATCCACTCATAGTGGCGATTTAAGGTTGCTGTGACAACTGAACACACCACTAGTGCAAGAAAAGACAGCCTTCGTGATAGATATTTCTTGGGCTGCTTGCTACCTCTGTCTTTGCATCTTAGTAAAAAATGATGTTTTGCCACAGTTGGACCCTGGTAGTTTAGCTCTCAGTCTTGAGAGAAGCCCTCTGCCTGGGGTGCAAACTTGCTCTGATGGGAGAAGTTATTACAGACTTTACACCACCAGGCAGTCTGGGAAGCATGAAGGGAGATAACAAGCAGGATCAGCCAAGCAAAGGGTCTCTTTCTACCCCAAGCTGTAGTCTGACACCCAAGCTACAGCTGAAGCTGCAGAAAACCACCAGCAATAATCGAGCAATATCAAGGGGTTAGGAGCATCAGGCATGACAGCTGTGCTCACACTCACATTATCTTTAGGAGCTGCAAAACTAGTCAAGTTGACCCAGAGCTCAGGAAAATATTGCTACATTCTATCTTCCCAAGTTGACCAAGGCAAAGATCAACACCCAACTGTATGGGCAATAGAATTTAATTTCCTTTCAAGACAAGCAGATCAGGTTCCCAGCATGAACCTACAGGACTTAAAAACACATAGGCTCTAAGGAAACATAAATGTTTTATGTTTCTGCAAAAATTTTATTAGGTTGGTTAACTCACCAGTGGTGACTTTAGGAGGTATTCAGTACAGAAAAAGCTAACTTTTTAACGACACAAGTTGGACATCAGAAGACTGGTTGCTAAAAGTCACAGGAATGGCTTGATTTAACACCATTACACATTTCAATACATTTCCAGCTAGCAGTTATTTTGCCCCACCTTCCAGGCATGTATACTGATAGTTGACGAAATGCTCCCAGCTGAACTTCCCTCCTGTTATGGTTGTCCTAGCAATGAGGGCCTGCAGACTTACTGCTTTAAGCAGTACCCATGTGATGATGTTAATGTAACACTGGGATCCTGGCTGTACCTATATAATTTTATTTCCATTAGTGTTTTTGCACAAGCCTAACTGACTGACAGTCAATAAGAAATCCTGCAGATTCGAGGGTAAAAACAGCATCCAGTGCCCTTCCCCTTTCATCTGTTAGTCTGGACATGCTGTACTTCTTTTCATCATTAAAGCCTGTGGCCAATATGAGTTCAAACTGACACATTCAGAAATGAACCATTACAATGATTTCCATATCCTTGTTCACCACAGAACCCCATTTTATGTAAGACTGAATTATAAAAATCGTTTTAAAACTACTGCTCTCTGCACTAATGAAAATCAGAAATGTGAGGAGGATTCAAAATAGTTACACAGGTCCAGAAGAGCTATCATGGAGTTCAGTTTCCTGCACTCTATAAGCTGCAGGTTATGTTGGAGTCTCAAACAAGCACTTGAAAACCTCAAGACCAATTCAGAATTCCCCACAGTTCTGTTTTCATTGAGTGATGCTCTTACATCTGGAAGCAAATGTCATACTACGTAAATGAAAACACTACATTCCTTAGTGCCTCAAAGACTGCAGTGCCCTCTTGGACCTTCCATTGCTACTGGTCTTACACCAAGGCAATAATTCAAGAGAAGTAATAGATGTGAATGGTATTTTTCAGCAATTATATCACAACAAGAAAAGTAACTGTAATCTCACATAAAACCCATTCACCTTAAACTCCTGTTGCTTGGCCATCATAACTGGCATGTGTCTAACAAGCAGAGGATGTTTCTCCTTTTTTATTTGATTCCCATCATCTTCTACACAGAACCAACCTAACAGGTTATCCTCCGCTGTAGTAGAAAGAACAAACAACAAACATCCCAGATACTTTCACTAAATAATCACATCTCTACAGGAATAGAAAAGAATTCTGTTAGGGTTGGTTAATACAGATCAGGCTGTTCTTATGCCATGTATGCATAAATGACAACATAAAACTATGAGCAAAAATTTAATATAGCAATTTCATACATATTAATAATGCAAAAAAGGAACACCTTACACCAGCTAAATGTTACTGATCTTGTTGGCATTGAACAAACTCTCCTCAGACTCTAGGATATCCTTTGCAAATAGCATTTCTCTGCCTGGGTGACATCACTGCCAACTACTACTAATAATTACAAGGCTCCTGCATCTGGAATGATGGAGACATCCATTCTCTCTTTTCTTTTTGTTACTTTGCCTGACTTCAATGAGACACCATAAAAGCACTGCGTTTTCAGGATCTGCTGGTGAAAACTTGATCTGTAGTTAGTGCATACCCTCAATGCTTCTCAACATGGGCGTTCAAAATTTCAAGCACCTTTGGAAATCTCTACATCCTGTGCAAACATCACAGGACAGTACATTACCTACGTGGGGAGCAATAAAGAATCCTCTAGTGAAGACTACAGATTTATGTTAAAAAAAACCCAAACAACCCACAACAAAACCCCACTCCCCTCAAAAACCTTGAGTTTTACATATGCAACTACAGAAATTACACATTACATTAGAAACTACCCATACAAGTTTATTTCAGGCTTCGGAAGCTAAACACCTTTACTGATATTTCTTAGTTAAAGTCATCCTGAGCTAATGCTGAGAAATTTTGGTCTGAAGTTCAAAGGTTCAAACATTCCTAAGATTTGAAGAAATAAATTTATAATGGAGTAACTTCCTCACCTGTCTCTCCTGTAGCGTATCTCATTTTTTCTGATTTACATGCAATAATTAGCAACATCTACCACAGACTCCATTAAAATACTGTAGCAATTACATTCCTTCATAATGAAGATTCCACCCTAACATCATTACTTTGTAGCAATACACAATCATTACTAATGCAATTCTAAGAGCTGTAGATAGATTTTCTCAAAAAAGGAATTTTCTACAAAAATAATTTTAAAAAAATACACTGTACACTGGAGAGCTGTCTTAACTTGATAGGAAATTTAAGTAATTAAGAATTACCAAGGGCTAGTTTAGCCATCTGTAAATTGTTGATCCAAGACTGTTTGATGGCAGGGGTAAATGTATTGAACACAGCTGTAAAGAAAGTGGGCCGCCCCGACCTGCAAGTCAAAAAAAAACAACCAACAGCAAAAAACAATCTGAACGCATTGAGAATGAGGTACAATCACAGCCAGAAATGCTGAGCAAGATGAAATTCCATTATTAATTAATACTTGGACAAAGACACTGCTCTGATAGAAGCATGCAGGCTATGATATAAATCATAGAACTACTGAGCTTGGAAGAGACAATTCCAACCACGTGCCTAGAGTTTACAATCCCACCACTACTGCTAAGCTAATTCCACTAAATCATGTCCCTAAACATCACATCCACGTGTCTTTTAAATACCTACAGGGATGGTGGCTCCACCACCTCCCTAGGCAGCCTGTTCCAATGCCTGCTAACCCCTTCTGTGAATAATTTTTTTTCCTAATATCCAACCTGAACCTCCACAGGCACAATTTGAGGCCATTTCCTCCTGTGTACTTGTTGCATGTAAAAAGAGGCTGACTTCCACCTCGCTCCAACCTCCTTTGAGGTAGTTGTAGAGGGGGCAATGAGGTCTTTCTTTAGCCTCCTCTTGTGAAGACTAAAAAAACCCAGTCCCCTCAACTGTTCCTCATAAGACTTGTGTTCAAGGCCCTTCACCAGCTTACCTGCTCCTGTCTTTCTTGCAGTGAGTAGCCCAAAACTGGACACAGTATCTGAGGTGTGGCCTCACCACACCTGCTAATCACGTTCCTAGCTAGACCTGCTGTATGGCATGAGCCATATGCCTGTCTTCCTACACTTCACATGGAATGGTATGAGAAGAACACGCTGCTCTGTGAAGGCATGTAACCCTGGCTGTTCCCTATTAGCTGTAAATGCCACAGTTCTTCTCTTGCTTCTTCACTCTGGAATGAAGGTCTGAGGAGTGGGAGAGAAACTGCAACGCTGTCCTGGAACCTTCAAGATCCTAGCATTATGGTATGAAAGCAGAATAAAGGCTAAGTGCAGAGACAGAGGAGAGGACAGATACCCAAATCCTCCTTGCTACATCTATACCTAATACACAAACCCATTTTGAAAACTCTGTAATCAAGGTGACCACTAACTTGTCCTGTTTTTCTGAGAGTTGCAGCTGAATTCTACAGCAGTCTGCTGCTCTGATTTCTTCTTCTTTTTTCAAAATCAGTTTTTTTAAACCTGAGGTCCAGTCATCTGCTACAGATTGGTTCAAGTTCTGAAAAATTAAAAAAAGTTAAGAGTCAATGCCATTCTACTGGGCAGTTTCCAACAGGGCAAGGTGATCTCTGCATATAACAAACAAATTCTGGCACCTGGGCCTCTTTAGTCCACAGTTTAATCATGGATAATGCATTTGTAAACACATTTCAAAAATATCTGTTAAAAAAAAAAAAAAAATCTGCTAACATATTTTATATGATGATTTAATCTCACATTGCTCAGAGTTTGATGATACACAAGTGACATTCCCAAGCGTCTGCCAGACTAAGAAATATGAATTTGCATCAGGTGCATGCACAAATCCTGTTTCATTAAAACATTTACGGATCACCCTGCCAATATGCTTTTGTTCAAATCCTTGAGAGAAAATGTTTACAGAGCCATCATGAAAACTGTCTTTGTGGCTAGAATCTGTTTAAGTAGAATGCTGAAATAATTTCAGCTGGTGGTGGCTGGCAGGAGTTAAAAACTGTGCCTAAGCAAACATAAAGCATATAAAGCAAAAGGCAAAAAAAGGCAATTTTTTTTGCCTTAAGACTATTGAAAAGTCTTTGAAATTTGGTCTTAAAGTACTGTATCTGTTTGTCAGAATATAAGATAAATAAAAAGGATGTGAACAAGGCTAAAGCAAATTAGTTTTAGAATTCCTCCAAAAATCCTGTTATAGTTTTGTAATTTACACCCAGTTATAAAGTACAGCCGCCCCTAAAGCCAGGATTATGGAGTTTGGATGGGCATCAAGAGCTTCCTCCAAATAACCATGCTCCTACTACCCTGTCTAATTGCAAGAATCCGATTTCCTAAGATCAAAATGTAATTCTGCTTCCATATAAGCTTATCAGCTTCTGAGCAAATGCAGACACTTGTAATATCTACCTACACTTAAAAACAATGAAGAAAAACAACATTAGAAAGACAGCTGTAATCTACTTATAATGCTAAACGGTTAACAGTAAATGAATTACTAGAGGTAAAAAATTATTACACTCTTCACTAAATCATGTCCTGCACAGAACTTTGGGAGAGACAATTATGTAACAGGAACACATTTGGAAAAAAATAATAAATTCAGCTTTGTTTATTACCTGATAGTTTCCTTTAAGGTTGCCTATTAATTGACTAATTTGGCCAACTACACTCAAGTCATGTAAAAGGTACTGCAGATCATGGTACAGTTGCCCTGGTCCCATATAGAGTTTGTCTAAAAATGAATAAAAGCACAAGGTTATATATAACAAATTATCCTTTGAAGGAGTAAAGCATGACAAAACCAATAACATTAACATATATTGCTATTTCTTACCACAGTGAAAATTAAGCTTACAACCATTAAGCTTATTTGACACCGTCTAGATTCTCAAAACCACTAATGCACCAATGTGCAGCTAGCGACTTCATTACTTCAAAACTTCTGTATCATCAATACTTCACTTTGCCATTTCAGGTGTTTTTTAATATCCTTGCAGACAGATAACTCTGAAATGCATCAGGGAAACTATATACAGATAGCAGTATGGTATCACATATTAGCCTTGCATGTACACATACAGACATTGCCATAGGCTTTTGCTTTAGCTCACCTTATCCCTGCCTTTTACGGTTACAATTAAGATTCAATTTTGTTCATTTAGCATGATGGAGAGCATTATGTGTAGTTTTAGAAGAATGCACTAGAAATGGGACAAATATCAAAGCTCCACTGGCCCCAAAAATCTCTTACTGAGGTGGAAGTTTGGCTTAGCACCAAGCAGCAGACTTGCTGTTACAACTTAAACATCCTTTCTGAAGGCTGCTTTTGGTTACATGATAAAGCCCACCAAATTATTCATAACCTTCACCATGGTGGTTTGAAACTCAAAGTTTGCTTCATGGATCACAGGGGAGTTCTGGATCATATATTCACATCCTAACTCTAACACAAACCTGCAGCTTCATTGAACCACTTGAAATTTCATTGCAAACAGTGGTCAAATGAAAAGGTTAAAAAAAAAAAAAAAAAAAAAAAGCTGCATTGAGATCGGCAACAAATCTTAACAGCAGCAGAAATATTTTGCCCTGGACACCAATGTGTTTATAAAATAACTCTAACTCAAAAAAATACCTAAATGAAAAATGCTTGCAGAACGCTGTTAAAACACTCTGACCCCAGAAATGAATCTAGGAGCAGGGTAGTTATGTAATTGCTGTGGAAATAACACTCTCCTTCTCCCCTAAGAAAAAACTTCACCCCCAACTCAGAGTCAGCATGTTTCAATATGACTGAATGACAGGAACCGGACTGCATTATCTTTCTAAGAAACCTCTGCAGATAATTCAGCTGATGCAGTATAGTATCCAAACTACAGATCTTTTACCCTTATCACATATTTGCTAAGCTTCATGCACCAAACTCCACTGGAGCAGAAGGATTTGAATCCTTTGTTGGCAAGACAAACATGATGGTGGCTACTCACCCTGCAGACATATCAGAGCACAGACACAAGCCATGCCACCTGGCCTGGCTGCCTGGGCAGTTGGTGCTGGACACAGCACAGCTGCCAGTCCAGACACCACTAGCACTTAGCATTTCCTAAGTCTGCTGCAGGGAGCAGTGTATAAATTAAATCACCACAAACAAACCACAAAGCTATCAAAATAGCATAAAGCAGAATAAACACGAAAAATAAACTGGCATGAGACAATTCTTAAATCATTGGTATATTCTCAGTTACCTATCAGACTAACTGTACTTTCTAAAGACTTATTCCTGTTTGAAAATCATACAGATTGAGGCAACACTGGATGTTCTTGTTTAACACAATTCACTACATTAAGCTAGGAGTATGCCTTAAACCTTGGAGTATATGAAGATTTCAAGGCACAAATAAAACGCTGAGAGTTACTTTCCTCTTTATATTCTCCACTGCAGGAAAGCACAACATAAACCTGCAACATTAGACATTTCTATAAAATTTCCAATGATTCTCATGCCTTTAAATCTTCTGGTAAATTGAATCAAACAACATTTCTGTCTGTTGCCCTTGAGCACTAAACAGGGAAATTACTACACTTAGTACTAGTTAACCAGAAAATAGATGCAACTTTCATTCACTCTTCTTTGTTCTGAACGTTAATTAAGACATCAATCTAGCTTTTCTTACCCTTAAAAACATAGCAGCCTATAAGGATAGATCATAGCATTTATTGAATACAATGAAAAGAAATGACTGCAAAGTAGACCAAAGAGTAAGCATTTTGAGATTATGGTCAACAGAGTATGCTTGCAGGAACTACAGATCGAGTATTTTCATTAAGACACTTTGACTTTCTTGAACCCAAATATCTGAAAAATCAAAATATTATATGAAACTTGTAAGCACTTCCCTCCTTGTATCCCCCTTCTGCTAGCCTAAACTTTTTTTCCTACTAAGGTCTACAACAGTTGTAATTTGTTAAGCACCAGAATCACTACTTCCTAGACACATCACATATTTTATTTCATTGTGGCTACTTGCTAAGAGGAGGGTCAGTGTTAACAGAAGTTTGATGAAGTCTAGCCCAAAGCCTAATAATGTGTTTGGCATTGTAAAGAATGCAAGTGACATCATTATTGCCTCAAATTTCTGTAACTAAAAAAAATAACTTCTGCAAAACAAAATTCTGACCAGTTAGAAGTAACTGGCAGCTCAGACAGGGTTTTGGCCAAAACCCTTTCACTTACCTGTAATTTATAAACTTCACTACTAATCAAACCAAACTGCTGCACTGAGAAACAGACTACTAGCTGCAAGTTTGCAAGGATTCTCTTGTACAGGGTGGACATTTTCACAGTGAATTACATTAAGTTTTAAAAGACAGGATCACTCCTTGCAGTTTCACAGAGTTACCAGACATTCCATTTTATTATTGAATGCAGGATGATGAATGGACAGTAACCTGCAAAAAACCCAGCAAGCTTTCACGCAGCTCTTAGATGATGCAGGACTTTATGCCACAGAGTTCAACTGAGGCCACAAAGAAAGCTTTAGTTGCTTACACAGATGGGCTTGCCCTGTGCAGTGTATGTATCCACTGCACCTGAAAAGAGCTTCCCGCTGCAATACTCTTCACAGAATCCTGGAGTTTCAAATGCATTTACAAATATCTTTTCTCCAGCCTTGGTAATAATACATAAATATTGAATTTCATTCAGCAATAGTCACCTGAGTCTGTTTTATCTGCACTATGTGTATTTTATAAGCTTCTACTAAGTCAACATAAAAAGGATGCAGTAAGAATGACAAAGCAAATAAACTAACCTGGCATTTGAAATTCTGTCACACAGAAAAAAAGAAATGGAAGTCATCTAAAGCTCATTCATTAAAGACCACATTCTTAGCACAGGAAAGGAAGTCAAAGAAACAAACCAATAAATAATTACAGAGAGCCTGCTTCCATCATCTGGTGTTCTATAAAAGGCAAATGGCCAAATTAAAAGAAAATCTAAGTCAGTCAAGGTCAATGGCCATGGCTAATACAATTCTCTTAAGGAGGTCTGTAGCAGGCACAAAGTGGAACACAAGAAAATAATTGGAGTTCATAGATCAGCAATGATGGACTTATCAGAAGATGGTTCTCTGAGAGCTGACAATTTGGTTTGTGTCTGGATAATGAGTTACAAGTTACAGCAACTTGTTGAAGTGGGTCCTGTAAGGGTTACTCACAATGTCTTTTAAAACAGGATTAAATTCTCAGTGGTTAACAAAATATTGACTACCAGTTGATCTGGCTGAGAATTGTCTGACAAAGGTTTTTTCCTGGGTGTGGGAGGTGGAGGGAGCACACTAGTCTGTTCATCAATTGTGTTTCTCAGTCCCCAGTGTAACACTGGCTGCTTCAGCCCACACATGTTCCCTGACCATTTGATTGCTGGCTATTTTGGGGTGGGTGTTCACTGCATCCTTTTTTCCATAGAAAGCACTGAACTACGGTTGGCTTCGCTCCAAGACAGATATGTGGTTGGTTTGTTTTTGTACTTTGAAATGTTTCACAAATAATAAAACCTTTTCCTTATTTTTCCTGTGTTGAAAAAACCGTCCATAAGTTTTGAGAAGATTTCCCCCCAGATCTGCACATCCTACGCATTACAGAAGACAGTGAGCCCACACATAAGAGAAAGGCAGAGTGCTCTAACTGATAACCACATATGCGGCTTCAGAAGCAATGTTTTCTGCATTCCACCTACAGATCAAGGGTGAAATCTTGGCTATGTGTAAGTAATTTTCTTCATCAACTCCTAAGGTTTTACCAGAGGAGTCCGTGAGTCCCTACAACAGGCAAGTTTACTGCCAACAACGACTAATGCATGCAGTTCCTTGCTCAGCATTATGAAGAAATATATTCAAGCCTAAAAAAAAAAAACAAAACCCAAAAAAAAACCCCAACAAAACCAACCAAACACAACAAAAAACCCCCAACAAACACAAACCGAACCAAATAAACCCTGACACTTGCTTTTCAGGGAGGAAAGAAAGTTAAAATTTAAATACTCGTGCTGCTAGGTAAAGCTGGGGTGAGAAGACATGGATTTTTTGTAACCATTCCTTCTCAGCAGGGATAGATTTGAATGTAATGCTAAACAATTATTTACCTGCCTGCTTCCAAGTGTTACTCTCAGCATCACTGCTGTAAACTCACCACTTTTTGTCTGATTTTAAGTAATAGGGGTACCTGAAACAGAAGGAATTTTAACCTGCTTACATCCAGTCACTTTCAAAGCCTGCAGGAAACTGCCTGGGTGCAGTTAGTCATTTTAATTTGGCTCAGGCAAAATTAGGATTTGGCAGGTTATGCATAAACATACATGTGCAAGAAAAGTGCCTGTGTGCTAGTACTTGGGTGGGGGCAGAGTGGGAGAATTCCCACCTCTGGCAGCAGCTGCAGCTCTTTCTCTGTGTGGCCAGCACAGCAGCAGCTGCTTTAATGGGCAGTGGCACAGCAGCTGCCCCTTTGGGATAGCTGTCTATCAGGTTCCTTCAAATTTTCAGTTCTCATGGGCCACACAAATACATTGAATATGACAGTCCTCAACTCATCACATCCTGTTCTTCCTCTCAGACAATTACTAAGGGACACTTTTTTTTATGGTGGTGATGTGCTACTTGTACACATTTTTTGGGAGCTTTTGCTGCGTGCTTTGATTCTTATTTGTTAATTACTAATTTATCATAGATTGTGCTACTAAAGGGGAAAAAGAAAATGTTACAACACCTGGAGTAGATGCAGTCACCCCTAATTTAAACATCTGTTCCTGGCTAAGCAAACATAATGGCTCAGGTGGTCCCTTCTCATACTAACCTCTAGTTTATTCCTCATTAGGAGGATTTTTTTCAGAAATGCAAATGCCATGCAAATAGAAGCCTCACTTGGCATACTCTCAATATTGAAAATATTCTTGCAAGCCCTTCTGTATTCTATATCATGTAAAAGCTAAAGAGTACTCCTGAGTACTTTATTTATTGCAAAGTAACTCATCTTGACCAGATCTGCCTTGAATATGATTGTAGTAATGACCATTTCCCCATATGGTTCAAAACCACAATATATCACTATAAACTGCTCTGGAAAAAGCCATATGGACATGAAGTGAGACCAAATGCATCATGGAGATTCAAAATCCTTTGGAAGATGTCTTTGCTTGTGAGAGACATGGAGCCCTGAAGCCAGGCTAGGTGTTACACAAAATAGAAGCTCAGAAATGATCACGTGAAAGCCACAACCAAAACCTCAGTTAGGTTTAGTCTATGTTCCTGACTACAGTTCCAATAATATTGAGAGGTAACACGAAACTAATGATACAGTTGAAGAACAAGCTAGATTTGAAGAGTGTTCTGAAAGGCTGGTAGATCCCAAATTTGACTAGTCATTTGCAATCTGGTCCGTGAGGCTGAGCACATTTGTATTGCTTCCTCCCACTGAGCCATCTGTGTGCTTCTAGGCAACATACTGAAACACCAAGTGCTGTAAGTGCTATGAAGAGATCTGGAAAAGATTCAGTCCTCATCTTGAGGACACAAATCTCCTGAGACAGAGAGAGAAGTAATGTGCATGGGAGGTAACTTCAAGGCTTGCTGTGTTTGAGGAAGGCATAACAAACTGGTACTTGCATAGAATGACGTTCTCAGAACAAATAAAAAAAATCCAGAAAATGGGCCCCGTCTGTAACATTTAAGTCTACAATTAAACCTGAGAAGCTTGTATATCATTCTGGAAAGCAAAGCACCACCATATTAGATGAATTCTCGATCAGTTCATAATGAACTGGATAGATTTAATGACATTCTTCACATATTTAGGTTACACTATGATGAAGTGGCAGCAGTATGTATTTAAAACAGTCAGAACTGTTCAATGGTTCTGTTTTAAATGGGACTTTGATCACCTTGCAAATGCTTTATTCATCTTTTTTCATTAAGTAATAATAGGCAGACAGTATCCCACTGCTCAATTTATGATGCCCATCTTTAGAAAGAAGAGACACTTTGAGAGACAACATTATACCTGAAGTGAAATAGTTTCCTGTTCACATAAGATCCTGATAATTAAAGAAGGAAGTCCAAAACCCACTAATAGGCCCAAGAGAAAATTACTGCAATTGAGGAATTCTTCCCCTATACTTGGTATTGGATTCTGCTCCTACAGATACACTGGTACACAAAACACATAGGACAAATGACTTATAGCTGCTCTAGGGAAGAGAGCTTGTCAGAGAAAATACATTCTCCCTGAGGAGGTCTAGTGGAATTAATTTTCTCAGTGCAAGTAGAAAAGACCTTTATGTGGCTTTTTCATAAACAAAGTGATACATTTCAGCACCAGATAAACAGAGCTGGCAAAAAGATGATGAACAGTGGGAATACCATTAATACTGCTGTTCATTTAGGAGTTGATACCAATGCCCACTGTGGAGCATTATTCCCCTTCCCTTTACAAAACCCTCTGTAGTAGAACATCTAGGTTTTGCTGGTAAGATGGTGATGATGATTCCCTGATGCACTGAAACCTTCTCTAGCACAGAATTTGACAAGTCCAAGTACCAGCTATACACAAGGGAGGCACCTCCTTACCTCTGATCCATTCTGCCTGGAAATTCTGTATCAGTTTTAAAGCTGGTGAGGAAGCACATGAGATTGATTTTTTTTAGACACCGACCTACAACCTTCCTGCACATTGTGTTATGTAAGCAAAACCTCTGACAACTCCCCCAGCACCACCCTTTTACTTGTGTCTTTCCACTTGCTCACTCATGCTGCTTTCGTTTCCATAGACACCTCAGAGAAGCGTGTGGGTAGGATATGCTTTCTCATTTCTCCTTTGTAAGACCATTTAGCATACAAATGGAATTTCAGTAATGTAATAGTAATTTAAATGCAATCTAGTGAAGCCAAAATCTTGGTTTGAGGCCTAAACAAGCCTACAAGTCAGTTTAAAGTTTGTTACAGAAAAGCAAATCTTCTGCCTTACCCCTATTTGTTCTTTCAGCCAAATCCAACCCATAGTTTCTACAGTTGCATGGTCCCAAGAAATCTGAGGCACTGTAGCTCACCTAAGATTACATCATATTGTCAAGCCCAAACTACAGCTATTTAGAGAGTGGTATCAGTCTCCAGGTTTAGAAGTTGAAGCAAATGGGAAGTCAGGAATGGTCTCAGAAAACAAGACCTCAGTTGGCGGCCATCAATGAAAAGCTGAGCAGCTACTTAAATGCAGCTTTACAGAGTAAGCCCAAACTAGATTTAGTACCTGAAGCAGAAAGAAGCAGCACAATAACATACATGGTGTTAAATGATAAGCAATAAACCCCTGAGATTACTAGAATGCAAACTACTAAATTCAGACATAGGGTAAGCAAGCCTAATTACTAGTACAGTCAGGAGCTATCATTATCATCAGTCAACATGAAGAGCATTATCATAAACACGAAATGACATTAGTCAGTCTCATCATACTTCAATCATGCAAAGGCCTACAAGTAATATTTATGAGCTTAATTATTGAATATGATAAAGTGACCCTCTAAAACTAAAACTCTTTAATGTATTTATTCTCACTGCTATACAAGACAGGGAAGTTCTTCAAGTCCTAATCAGCCAAATAATCAAATTACACATGCCACCCACTACACACAGAGTTGAGCTAGGAAACAAACCTCCCAAAACTCAAGTCTGACAAAGTATTTTTGCCATGCTTCATCTCTCTGTCAGTTGTTAATACCTTGCACTTAACTGGTAATTACATGACTGCTGAGACCTGTCTTACTATATGCTTATTCCATCAAACCTAGAACAGGTTGCACAAAAACTACAGACCAACCACAAAATGTTTGTTCACACAGCTTAAGCAGTATGAAGATAAAGTCAACAGCTTACAACTGCAAATACTGAGTAAGGTATTTAATTCATGGTGCAATACCATTTGAGTAAAATTATGCAAAAATACCAAGGAAATGCAAAACCTCTGGAGATGCTGAGAAGGAGCTTAACATTGAGAGCATAGCTTCAAGATTACATTAAACTCCAGCTAATCCTGACCAAACAGGGAATTTTAGAGATAAAATACCATGCTTTTCCTGCTGACTGAAGCAGCTGTGCTGTGCCAGAGATGAGAAAGGAAGTGAAAGCAGTAGGAAACATCAGAGCCCAAATACACTGACAGGTATGTATCCCACTGCCCAGCTCCTCAACATCACTCTACCTGGGACAATGGTCATGGACCTTCCTGGACCATCTATTGACTACAGGCACGACTGAGAGGAACTTCAGTTCCTTGCTGCATTCCCACAAGGAAAGAAAACCCTAGAAACAAAGAGGCTTTAGAGTGAAAGAGGTGTCATGCCTCTTTCCTCTCAGGTCCTGAAGGGGAAGGCTGAAGGCAGCATGGACCTGAAAGCTCCTGCCCCCTAAGGAGAGAGAGGAGTCACACAAGGCCTGCATGGACACAAAGGACAGAAGAAGAATTGGATATGAGAACATAAACCCTGACAAACAGGCAGGGGAAACACACATGTGAATCATTTAAATGAGCAAAGTACTGGAGGAACCTCAAGACAGGTCTGCAACTGATCATAAACTGCCCCAACAGCCAGAGCTTACACTCAAGTTCTCAGAACTCACGTGGAAATCATATTGTGAGGAGCTTACCCCCCTCTTTCATATGCACTTGCTTATAGCTAGGTTTCTAACCATTTTACTACTCTGTGCCAAGACATGGACAAGACCCCTGGCAACACAGAGGAAGGCTTATAGGAGGTGAACATCAAGCCCTATAACTACTGTTACAAATATGGAAGATAAGGAATCTCATCCTAAGTGGATGAGACAAACATGCAACACTTAATTTGTTCTACACCTCTTCCACCAGCCGGAAGCATGTATCTGCTTAACAAGTGAACTATTAATTGTCACACAGTTGGCTTAGCTGAACAAGCTGCTTAGAGTTAGATTTATTTTAAATCTCTGCTCTTTTGTTCACATATATCAATAAGTTTATATTTATAAACATATAGTGTTATTTTCAGTAGTTTAAAAAAATATATATTTACATTATTACTCTATACATATTTCACAGAAATGAAGGTTAGATCAACTAATAATTCATGCCATATCCCTTTTAGAACCAATGCTAGAGTTAATATGGCACGTAATATTTAGACTTTGGCTTATTCTGGACATCGTATTACAACTGCCCATCCTTAAAGTGATAATAAAGCTGAATTTTTTTTTTGCTTCCACATTTCTTTGATTCGTCATCAGATAAACCAGCAAAAAATAGCTTTAATGGCAATGGCTATCCCAGCAGCACCATCTCTGGTTTTGAGAATGAGATGTTTACAGAAAGTGTACACTGTAGCCCATCAAACATCCCTACCTGTTTCCCTGGCAACATTCAGAGACCTACACAAAGTAACTGCATCAAGCAGAAGGAAGCTCACGAGAGAGAAATCATGCCTGTACTTCAGCACCATGTCACTAATACATTTGACATTAAACAGAACTCACAGAGTTCAAAACTACAGGCAAGTAGGAACAGAGCATAAATTTATTCTTGAAAGTCTAACCAAGAAAAGAGAGATGCCATGGTTTGGCAGTGCTGAGGTTTGATCTCAGTTACAAACTGCAAGCCTGTGAAAGAACAAAATAACACTAATATGCAGCCACAGACATGTTAACCTCTTTTTTCATTTTACTGTTATCTCCTATGCTCATCACTGCATGATACATAGTACAGATGGGTCTTGCTTATTTTCTCTTTCAGCCTTTAGCCTTACAGAGCAGATTAAATGGTACTTTGCTAAAGTAATAGCTTATGCTGTGCACAGATCCTAACCAACATGATCAGCAGCAGAACATTGCTGACAGGCACTGATTTCCCACTCAGAAATGGCAGGATGCTTAACTCTCTCCCTTTGCTTCTGGAGAGCCTCTGCAGTCTGGTCATCTTAGATAGAATTGCTGTGAAAAACCTTTAGAGCTCACTCTTTTTATTCTTGGGAAACAGAGAACAGACAGCTCAGCATGGTCACTGTCACACCAAACAGGGATTTGTCTCAGCACAAAACTACATTTCGTGACCCATCAACAATTTGCATACAGTGTGGCAAACTCATAATAACATGTGCCAGGGGCCTAAGAAACTAAAACTAAGAAACTAAAGATCATTCAGGATGAAGCAGCATGTGTTAGCAAAAAAGACAGCATTAGAATAAGTGTTTAATTGCTTTGGATCCTTACAACATCTAAAATAAGAAATAAAGACAAACATCACAACAATTAGCAACAATCTAGTACTTGAATAGTCCCCGATTACTCTTTCAATTCCTCTCTAAAATAACAAGGTTAGCAGAGGCAGCAGTTTACCTGTGAACATGTTTAAGTGATATGTGGGCTCCTTAAACTCGTTCTGGATGCATTAGATGCTGAAGTCTTTTGAGTGTTTAGGGTTCCTACTTTAATAGGTGTGGAAACTGATGTACAGAAGTAGTAAGACTCACTCACAAACATGAGCAGAGCAAATATTAAAATCCATAAGCTCTTAAACTTGATGTTCATTTCCTTGTGTGCAAAATAAATAGGTTGCCTAAAGCTATCTTAGGGAGAAAAGAAAAAAAGGAAAAAAAAGAAAGGAGAACAAACCCAAACCAATATTCCAGATGTGAAGGCCAAATGCATTACTTTCAGTTTACAGACAGACAGAGGAGGTGAAATCAATGCAGATATCAACACAACTGCATGGAAGACCAGACTTCACTAGTTAACGTCACATATGGACCGCATGTAATTAATGAGTATCTCTTTTGGAGCTTTTCTACCATTTCTAACCAAGGGTCACTCCCATATTACATAATACTTTTGCTAAGTTGTTTTTGGGTCTTGAATCACAGTTCTTGCTTCACTGAATCAGAACAGCTTGGGCTGGAAGGGACTTTTAAAGGTCATGTAGTCCAACCCTCCTGCAGCAAACAGGGACATCTTCAGCTAGATCAGGTTGCTCAAATCCCCATCAACTTGACCTTGAACACTTCCAGGGAAGGCAGCCAAGAGGACCAACCACATCCTGGCCTGCATTAGGAATAGTATGGCCAGCAGGAGCAGGGAAGTCATTGTGCCCCTGTACGCAGCACTGGTTAGGCCGCACCTTGAGTACTGTGTCCAGTTCTGGGCCCCTCAGTTTAAGAAGGGCATTGAGACACTTGAACGTGTCCAGAGAAGGGCAACAAGGCTGGTGAGAGGCCTTGAGCACAAGCCCTATGAGGAGAGGCTGAGGGAGCTGGGGCTGTTTAGCCTGGAGAGGAAGAGGCTCAGGGGCGATCTCATTGCTCTCTACAACTACCTGAAAGGTGATTGTAGCCAGGAAGGGGTTGGCCTCTTCTCCCTGGCAGCCAGCACCAGAACAAGGGGACACAGTCTCAAGCTGCAACAGGGGAAGTTTAGGCTCAAGGTGAGGAGAAAGTTCTTCACCAAGAGAGTGATTCGTCATTGGAATGGGCTGCCCGGGAGGCGGTCGAGTCTCCGTCCCTGGAGGCATTCAAGAGGGGACTGGATGTGGCACTTGGTGCCATGGTCTAGTCGTGAGGTTTGTGGTTACAGGTTGGACTCGATGATCTTTGAGGTCTCTTCCAACCTTGGTAATACTCTACTGTACTATACTGTACTCTGGGCAATCTGTCCAGTGCTTTATCACCTTCATAGTAAAAATTTTCTTCCTTATATCTAGTCTGAATTTATCCTTTTTTTTTTTTTCTTTTTTTTTTTTTTTTTTTTTTTTCTTTTCATTTTAAACCATTGCCCCTATGCTATTGCAACAGGTCCTTCACTTAGCAGCCTCACTGACCATTACAGTCGTATTCAAATCTTACCACAGAAGCCAAATTCTCCCATAACAACCTATGCTTCAAATACTTCTTACAGAACTCCATTACACAACATACAACTTCCTGATTGTGCTGAAAATAGTCTTCTTTTCCTGTATTAATTCAACTTTTCAGTACTGTGAATGTATCTGTTTCTGCACAAGGATCAATCGGGAAAGAGATGAGAACAGCAACAGCCTACCAGAAACAGGACATGGATTTACTCAGGAAAAACTTTATCCTGCACCTTTCTGCAAATTGTTCCACAGAAGAAAATGAACATATCAGGACTCTTTAGCACATAATGCCAAAATAACTACTTCCATAGGAACCATCCAGTTGGGATGCCAAAGACTCGTATTCACAGGCTTGCAAACAATGCTATCTCCAATACATGAAAGAGGATCAGAGAAATATGATCCAATAAACATGCCTTTGGGGGTTGGTTTTTGTTGTTTTGAAGACTGAGAATATGAAATATATTCTGCCTTAAACAGTTACAAGAAGGGAACACAAATTATAATTGCACTCTGCTAGGAAACAATACTGGAACCATACAAATACAGGACCCTGCCACACAATTGAGACTTCAATCTTTCTCTATGTTCATAACTAAAAACTCACACTCTTACTTCTGGTGCATGGGGAGGACAACATGGAAAAGGCAAAAAAACATCATGGACAAAGGCAGCACAGCATTGCATGACTGTAGTACACTCCATGAAAATTCTTCTGCTTCCCCACACACCCCCTCAGGCCATACAATTTCTCCTGCCAAAGACAAAGGGCTTTGAAAAAACCCTTGAATCTAAAAATTCCTAAACGTATTCTCTAGAATTCAAAGATAAAAGGCTGGTATGCAAAGCCGACCTGGGTAGAAAACTGCAAATTGATGATTTAGCCAAGTCAAAACCAAATCCATGAAGCCCTTACTTTCCACCTTAGAAAAGTACTAAAGCATGCCCTTGATTTATATGTACTCATAAAATCTTTCAAGCTTTCTGTGCTTGCATATTACAGCCTGCAGAGATTAATTCAAATTCAGCTATTAATTTCTCTGTAGTACTCAAAGTAGAGCTATTAAGGTTTGCATCTTTAAACTATCCTTTCCTGCAGCATCAGAGAAAGCTGAAAGCACCAACTGCATTCAGCCAATAATAGTGAGATATGCTTATGACAGTTGTCTCCTCATAATAAGGATCTTGGCAAAGAAAAAAAGTGCTGTGATAAGAGAAATGAAAAAAAATATCCACTAATCCTCAGTAGGACACAACCAGAATCCATCAAGAATCCTTGCTAATAACAGCAGTAATGTGAGAATACCAAACTTACAGGAGCCAAGTACTTAAAATGAGGTGTGCTGCAGATAAAAACCTTCTTTTGTCAGTCCTCCAGAAAGGGTACAGGTGACCCTCACTAATACTCGATGCTTTTACAGAGTCATCATTATTCTGTATCTCTTCAGTTCCCACAAGCTGGAAATGAGACTTGAAAATAAGGTCTGAGACATAGTTTTTATATCATAGAAGCAGGATTTTGCCTGTAGCATCCCAAATTGTTCTTGGTCTTAGATGTTATTAAAACCACATACTCTGAGCCCACTGGGCTTTCACAACAACAGCTCCTTGGTGTACTTTGAAAACATAACATAACTTTACAAGGACTGCAGTGTCAAGCAGTTTCAAGCAGAAAGTAACAATATTTTACTGGTACTGCTTTAGGATTTGTAGCAAACACTCAGTGTCAACAACAAAATGATAAAGTGTGCCATCAGCTATGAAATACAGGACCTTGGTGGATGCAAATAAGCAACGGTGAACCACTACACAAAGTCTTACCAGTTCTTCCCCTCTGCAGGAAGGCTGTACCTTCTGAGCTTCTGTCACTTTAGCAGCCAAGAAGACTGGAAGCAAGGGGGCAACTCAATAGAACTGCTAACACAATTAGGCATGCATTCAAACATGTCTCTACAGGCCAACTGGGACAAGTCTACATTCAGAGTAACTGCTGCTGCCGACACAGCAGTACAGGCAAACAGCAAGCCTATGCTCACCCTCCTTCTTGACTGGTTACATACAGTTTAATTGGATCATTTGGCAGAAATATTTGATTAGAGCTGTGGGAATATTTATTCATTTGTATAAGCAGTATCTTTCATATCCTTTTTCATATATTTGGATCCCTTTTATTAGGAGAAGAATTAACACAACCAGTTTACCAAAAGATCGACTAGTTCAGCTCATCTTTTACTCGCTGAATACTACTTCACATGAAGGCTGAGACTACAAATGATGCACAAAGTTATTTCAGGTACATTTGGTGATATTGTCACCAAATATAAAGCTGAGAAACCTCAAAGCCAAGAGGATCAAGAAGCTTCTACATGAATGTTGGGTGAGGTTTTCTTTGTCTCATCATGTTCTCGATCATCAATTAGGAGGCAATCTAGATATATTAAATGTACTTTAAAATATGCTATCTAGGCCATATTACAGGATATAAAAATAACTTGTTACATATGAAAGTAAACTCTTACAATTCACACATCTGTTGAAGGCAACTGGCAGTCTTTAAGGAGGGATTAACAAGCACAAAAAGAACCTGCAAACTTCAGAGCTTGAGGTCATTTTTGAAAGAAGATGGGAGGAAATTACCTATTGGCATGTTGTTTCAAAATCATTAATTAAAATTGATTTTTTTTTTTTCTTTTTGCAGTACTTGTTACTATGTTTGAAGAGTGGATAATATGGGCTTAAGAGAAATAATTTATACCTGGCAGTAACCACTCGTGTCCAGACCCTTACTCCAGAGCAATAGGCAGGCTGTTCATTTTTACTGAGAGAAACTTCTTTGCTTTAGCTATAGAATAAAGAACATATACACAACCAACTACAATGGGACAGCTGGCACACCACACCAAAATATTTTTGCACACCTACATCCATTCATGCATAAAACTCTGTATGTATAGATGCATAAACCTTTAAACTAGAATAAATACAAGTAATTCACCTTGCAAGGCAGGAGACTGGCTATCACTTTATGGTTTCTCAGTTTTCAAAGTTACATTACTGTTCAAGTTACAGAAGTCTTGATGAAGAAAATCTTTTCCTTTGTTTTCAGTTGACCACTGAAATTTTTAACAGAAAAGTCTCTAAGAGTCAGTAACTCCTGTCACTTACTTGGCTTAGAGTTAATGATGATGTTTTCAGCAGAGTGCTGGGGTGGAAACCTGCAGTTCTCTCCTTGGCCCTTACTGCTGCTATACTCTATGACTTCCACTTTTTCCAGCGGTATGCTCCACTTCAACAAATACCTCTGGCCAGTTGTCACCACACCACCACTTTCATAGGAAGAGCTGCAAGATGCACAAGTCATTGCTGTGGCAAACAACCATGTTTCATGGCATTCTATTTATTACTTTAGCTTCTAAAATCAGTCCAAGTACCTCACACAACTAGAAACAAATACACCAGGTTGACTTTTGTGATTGACCTTTCCTGGAGTGCAAGGAGTGACTGTGCAGGTGTAGATAACCTTGTTCACAAAACAGCATGGGACTGCCAACGATTCCTATTTTTTATAATAAAAAATAATTAACCAGCTTTTAAGATCATTGTGCAGTTTGATATCCTAATAAAGGTGATTATGATGATACTTCAGCTCAAAAGTTTCCTAATTGTTTTGAAACAGTGCTCAGAAGTACCTGCTATGCTTAGGGAAGGAGGGTGGCTCCTTTGAATCATTACTGGCAGCAGGAAGGGCAATGTAAACTTCCAAAGGCTGACACACTAGAATTTCTGCTGAGCCCCATAGCCCAGGACATTCTCCACAGCCACTGCTGTGGCTTTTGAGAGTAATCCCCCATGAGCCGCTGCTGAGGGAAGGGTGTCTTACAGAATTTATTTCAGAGAAAAGAGCACATTGAGGAAGGTCACTTGGACTAGAAATGGTATTAATGTTCCCTTTCCTTTGTTTACTTCATTCCTTTATTCACATTCAACAAACATTTCTTATAAAGGACAAAAAAGATGTTGAAGTGAACAAAAAAGTTTTACTTCACAGAAAGCATGACTGAAATAAAGAGGTTGGGAGAAACCAGCAAGCTGCACTTACTGAGAACAGTACACAAACACTCATCTTCAGGTCGTCAGTTACCTATTCACAACACAGTCATACTTTTGTTTTAATGAAGAGGCAAGTATGAACAGAAAAACACAAATGCAACAACCTGAGTAAACATTTATAAATTCTTGACCTAGCTCAGAAGAAAGAAAACAAGACTAGGTGTGACACAGCTATTCAGTCACTAGGGTAGTGCTATCCAAGTGCTACTCCTTGTAAGTTAGGTCTATAGTTTTAGGCCAGCCATCTAGACTGCATGGGAAGAAGGATGTTCTGAGGGTCATGTACTCTTTAGAATACATGTCTTTTGCCAGCTACAGAAAACGGGCTTGGAATCAATTGTCCCAAGGCTGCTAGGACATCTATTTCTGTAAAGGTTAGACAAAAGGTAGTTAAGAAAAGCGAGCTGATAACATTCTGTGTAGCTGCATGTGTGTAAAGCTTTTGAAGATGCTGTGTTCTGTGCTATAACAGAAGCTTAGGCAAGATGCCTAACTTCTATACACTAAAATTAAGGGAAATAAAATTATCCTGCACAAGCTGAACACACCAGTGGTACATTCTACAGCTTACACTTAGTTTGAACAACAAATTCTGGACTGGATGCAGGTGTCATACGTGAAATCTGACAGACGATTTCCTTCAGCCCCTAACTATATTTTGCATGAGAAAGATTTTTACTTTAGAAGAAACTGCCTAAGAGTGATCCATGATATCATGGAGGAATCCTAAATCCACACTCAGAGCTTGCAGGTGGACCTACCTGCAATCAAACATCCCAAGGAAGTGATAAACACTAAAAATTTATTCAACTATTCTAAAATAAGCAGGTTGGAAAGTAAATCTTAACAGCTAGAAAAAACAATGATTAAACTTATTCAGAGTTAGCAAACCCCATGACACATGCATGCCTCATTACCACTGCAAACTATGTTGCTTAGGACCAGTTAATGCCCACAGGGACAACAGTGCTGTGATAATCAGAACTGTCGAGGTTATGAGGAACCAAGAGATTTGGTATAAACACAAACTTTTCACATGGAGAACAAAACTGGACTGCACCTCATCATTTCAGAGACAAATAAAAATCCAGTGACAGTGAAGGTATGGAAGAAGACATAATATACAGGTGTTACTAAGGGACTGGAGGATTTGTAAAGGAAAAGAATCCCTGGATAATTGCCATCAGCTTGTTCATTTTCTAAAGTGCAGTCAGTACATGTCACTTCACTAAAAAGAGTCTATGCATTCATACGGTTACAAAAATATGCACTGCATTCATATTTCCGTAATAAACTAAGATGATCAACTGACACTGTGCTTAAGAAAAGCTGTTCTTTGAAGACCTCAATGGTCCACATTTTCTCTGTCAGAATGTACCATCACATAAAGCCATTTATGATAGAAGCAACATCTGAAATGTGAGTGTGATCTTGGCATACACAGAGCAGTAGTAACAATTACAGCCAACTAAAACATAGAAGACACCATGAAAACATCCTCTCTTAGCACCTCAGCTTTCATCTTTCAGTGTTTGGTCTTGGAGATACAAAACTCTTCCCAAGCTGGAACTTTGTGAGTGAGTTCCAGGTTATTCTGGCTACATGTATTACTTTGTGGTGTTTTTTTGGGTGAGGTTTTTTTTAATGGTACTGGTGTGGTTTGGGGGTTTTGGTTGGTTGGGTTGGTTGTAAATTGGAAATCTGTCAAGGTACAGATTGCGGGGAGGGGAATAAATCCTACCTTGGCATGCACATGTTCCACTAAAAACTAATATACAATAAGTAGACACTACAAAGCATTTCTATCTGTAATCTAACTAACACAATTTTCTTACAAATTTACTCTAAAACTTCCAAACATCAGCAGGTAATTAAGAGGACTGTAACAAAGCTCATTATCCCTTTATTATGGCTACTCCTGGAATCATTAAACACAGTAAAAATAATAATGTAAAAATATTCAGTTAGTGTGGTTTTTTTCCAGCTGAAGCTTGAACAAGCATTTCCAAAACACGAATCAAGTCTTACCGAACGTTTACTGTTGCACACATCAGCACATCGTTTAACATGAAAAGTCGCCGTTCTTTGGTTTTGATAATTTCTCCTTTGTCATTGTAAACTGTCTCAACCATGTCATCAGTCCGTATGAGGTATCTGTTTCCACTGTTGAGTAGCTAGATTTTAAAAACAAGCAACATTGTATAACTATGTGTGTACATATAAATGCAAAATGATAAAATACAACGGTGATCACTTGCCATCCTTGTACAAGTGTTTGCAGGCAGATTTGCCAAGTGAATTCAGCCTCTTCACTAATTTGCTTTTCATTTAAAGGATCAATAACTTCTGCTGCCACAAATGTGGCCTGCAGAGGTTTTTACTCTTAATATGGAACACAATTGCTCTGACAATCTTCCACACTGATAAAAGTCCTTTAACAACAAAAACCGCAGCTTCCACAATTTCTGTGGTTTCCACCCCTCATCTCTTCTTTCACATGCCTTTTAAGTGCTACACATGGTTCCAGCTGTCCCAAAGCGGGTGCTCAGGGTAGGTAGAGTGGTCCCTCATGCTCTGCCCACTTGGGCGCACAGCTAAGACATGCAGTTGGCAGCTCCACAGACCATGAAGATGATACGTACAAGAGATGCATGGCATGCAAATTGCTCCTGCCATTTGCCTTCAAGGGCTGAGGGAGCAGCATGAGTAAACACGAACCAATCCCTTACACATCAAACACAATTCCATAGTGGCCAAGATAAAAAACCGGTCCAGAAGTCACTCATTTCCTATCCACCCACCTCTCTCACCTCTGCTTCACCCTGCCAGGCATTGTTCCAAAACTGTATATTCAAATATTAACTCACAAGACACACAGGGCCCTAAGTGATTTGGACTACGTACATATTGATTCATTCTCCCAGTGCACAGCATACAAAATTTTACAGTTGATACTGACTGATAAAAGAAAACCCAGGCCACCTTGAATTCCTTCAGCTAATTCTAGATGATTAGTAGCTGATTCAAGAAGTAGGAATATTAGAACTAAAAGGAAAGTAAAATCTCTGAAACCATCTTTTAATGCACTTAGAATGGAAATATTCTTCCAGTATGAAAATAATTCAGTATCCCATTTCTCATAAATAGCTTTAAACAAGTGTGTTCTGGTTGATTACTATTTTACTAAAAACTTTGCTTTTCTGCATCACAAAACACCCCCACTCCTTTAGCGTGTTCCCACTACTTCCTCCCAGAATGATTCCAGAGTATAATCGTCTGCAACTTCACAAAAGCAGTAATTGAAGGATTTATGTTCCACCTCATGGGAAAGGAGGAACCATTTACAATGGAAACAACATAAGCATAGTACAGACAGCTACTAACAAATCCAAAGGAAGAAGATTGTTCCTTCCTACTGAATGTCTTCTACAGTTCTTTAAAGACATTTCTATTGCACGATCCAAATGCATGAATTAAATAGACCAGGATGTTCCTTAAAACAAGGAAGGTGCTGGACACATTCAATAGCACATCTTGAACTGCTCCATAGTCAGAACCATAGCAGTATAAAGAACTGATTCCTTCCTTTATACAAAACTAACTCATCAGTTCCAGGATAAATTAGAAGTTGAATTTTTCCATGCAGAAAAAGTGTATGAGACTTTACTACCCAGCATGATTTCATACACTGCCACAGAACACCTATACCACTGCTGCTATTTCAGCATGTCACCCACTCCAGCACACAATGGCTGTTCAGTCTTGGGGTTAGGTCACACCTCACACCAACCACTAGAATGACTTCATGATGTTCAGCTCCATAGGAAAAAACAAAACCAAAAGAAAATATAGCTATCTTTTTGTTGTCCATTTTAGGTATTTTCTGAAGCCCAGAAACTCTCTTCCATCATACATTCCTACTTTCCTAACCTTGTTCAGATAACGTTCATTCATTGCTTTTGCTATTTGTTTTATTTCACAGCGTTGATCTGCATCCCTTTTCCTTTCATTTAACTTCTCTGCCAGTGTTTCAAGTTCTGTAAGAGCCATCTGTAGAGGTAATCTGTCAGGATGTCCTTTATTAGTGTTCTTCAACATATCCTGACGGAAAATGAGAGAACAAAACAAAACTCAGATTTAATTTCAAAGTCAAGTCCAAAAGACTATAGGATGCAAAGCAACCACTACATTCTTTACCTCAGTACTCCTAAAAAGTTCAATGAACACCTAATGAATATTCATACAGCACACTGCTTATTTTCCTGAATATCTTCATAGTTCTTTAGAGAGATACTGAATGGGGTCACATGCAGCTTATTTACAGGGTGAAAGTACAGAGAAGTAAGTGTAAAAACTGCAATTATAAAAGTAAATAAAAAAGGGCCACATAACATTTAAAATAATTTTATAACCAGTATTAGGCTATGATGTGTAGGTGTCCACAAACAATGATTTCAAATTCAACTTTTCTGATATTTACTGTCACAATAAAATTGTACTACCTATTCCTATTTCTCATTAAAAGACTGAAAGTATGCTCACCTCAAAGTAGAAGACAATTACTTCTCAAATCTTCCTTTCATAGGCATATGGTAGGAACAATCTGAATTATGTTTTTCTCCTTTCCCACTTAAAAATTCCTACAAATGTACTTGGATTCCTGCTTCCTCAAGGACTCTCACAGTGGATTTTACTCACGTGTTCCCCCACAACTACCTCCGCACCCTCTTTTGCACTAATTCTTGAATCTGCACCCGAAAGGTTGTTATCCTCTGTAGCACCGGCAAACCACAGCTAACTTGTATCAATCACTGGGATTAGACCTGCTGTGGCCTGTAAGGAGATACAGCAGAAGCTGGGTCTGCAGCAGGTGTACACTGGGGAATTGTGCTGCTCTTGCACCCTGACTGATGCTCAGATGTGACAGTCCTTGAACTGTCAAATCCCCGGTTTCCATGGGAAGAAATTCAAAACAATGCAGGCCAGAAGGGAGCTGCAATACACTCCAGGAGGTCCTGTGAGCCAAGTAATCAGAGCACTTTTGTTCTACATTCCATGTATATTCTGAGCAATCCAAGACATGAATTACACCCTCCTTTTCCCCCCCCTTAAATAGAGAGTAATGCCAAAAAGTTCCTAGTGGTGTTTTGAAGCACTGTTAGCTTATGAACTGATATGAACAAGTACTATCCTTGAACTACAGCTTTACTGCAAGCCAAACCTAACATAGAAGTAATCTGGAGTAAACCTAGTTTACTACAATTTTCCTGCAGTGCATTTGCTGCCTGTGCCTGCAGTCAGACTACAAGATCAGTAGGATATGATGTACTGAATTTGTTTTGTTATTTCCCCATGGCTTGGTGGTCTCTTCCACTGCTTGCTCCTCCAACAGAAGACTGCTATCATGCAATCCCAGAAGCAAATCAGGTAAGAATGCAACAAAAGCATGCCCTTGTTAAACATTATTTACCTGCAATAGTAGAATGAACTGTGGAAAGCGCTGGATAGGCTTCATCATTAATCCATACAGTGTAATTCGATCAGGGCTTGACTCCTGGCATTGCTGCAAAACAAGAAAGCCACTACCATGAGTTTATCTCCATCAGTCACAGAATGAAAGAAAAACATTTCCTAAAATTCTTCTAGATAATTTACATTAACTATAACAGTAGTATTGTAAACATTCCATTTATTATAAATATAAAAAGGTATTATATCTTTCTCAAAATCACTGTTAAAAGGATGGCATGTCACTGAACTGAAAACCTCCTTAAAGACAGCTGGGATAAAGCTGTAACAGCAGTGCAGCACCTATGTAGGTATTGATACAACATATTCGTGGCTTGACATGAGCAATGCACTGATTGTCTGCTTAACTTCAAGCACAATAAAGGGAACATACTTGTCCAAGGATTTCAATGTGAAAAATGTAAGAGATCTGCTGAATCTTAGTACATAATTTACTATTGCTGATCTGTTTCTTGGGGCTAAAAGACAACAAATTGCTAACTACCTATGTATTCTTAAGGGGAAATTAAGGAAAATGTAATCATCTCCCTGATGCATAAACAAAAAGGGGTTTTAATTGTCTTTCTTAAAACACACTAAGGAAAAAAACACTGATTTATGCTCGGAGAGTGAAAACAGAAGAGTCCATTATTCTTGTTATCAGAACTGGCAGATACAACCAGACAAACTTCATTTCCATGTGCAGAAAAGCCCTGTTTGTATATGAAAACTCAACATTTAGAAATATTTTGGCCAGAATCACAGATGATCCAAAATAAGGAAAGTAAATAATACCAGAAACAAAGCAAGCCCAAACAATATTCAACTGTTGTTGTGCTTAAATTACTATTTATTGCTACAATTACCAGCGCCACAACAATTTGCTTCCATACTTATATCCACAGACATTTCTTTTGCCCAAAAAGCACTAGTGAAGATTCTAGACTTTGTTGGAAAAAAAAAAAAGGATGGTAAATAAATGCCTTCTGTCCTCGGAGTTCAGTTTTGAGTCCCCAGCTCTTAGTACCACCAGTGCAGTGTTAAGTGGTGCAAGTTACACTTCCACTGGAACAAAGGGCTTTTAACAGTGTGAGAGGTATGAAGTGACTATACGCTCACTAGAGAGTCTGATCGTCATGGTATCTAGGGCTTCCAGTACATAATCCTGTCCAGACTCCAAAATGTTGTTAACGTCAAGGTCTGATGACAAATTAGGCATTGCCCCCCTGCCAACCTCCTGTAGGCAACCTAAGAGTTCACTATGTAGTTTGCCTAGGGCACCTAATTTTAGTGTTTGGTGGACCACTACAACAGACCTGACAGGCTGACAGCTCCAAGAGGTACAACTCAGTGCAGGACTCTCAGGGAATGAGACAAACAGAGTTTCCAGACACTTTGCAGTGTCACAGGCAGCATAACAGCGTAAAAGCCTTTCAGTGGACTTTTTGTAGCCTCTGTAAGTTATCATCCCCAGGGATTAACAGCACTCCTACTGCGTGCACCAAGCTCTCTATGCACATCATCAGAAGCATCATATTCGTCAGGGTAGTATGCATTATGCACAAAAATGCTAACTTTCAATCCCAAATTGGAAATGTGATTTTCAAAATACTAGGAAACTGTTGTGGAACAGAAATTAAGTTTCACTGCTCTGCAGAATAATGGAACAAAGTTCTAAGTAAAATCAGTTCCAAAGAAGAAGAGGCCTTAGATGGAGAGCTGTTATTTGAACCTTAATTAATACAAAAGAATCTCAGTGTTTCGACAAGTACAGTCATACAAATACCAATAAATTGATCTGAACAAAGCAACTACTCTCCACTTCAAAATGGATCCTAGATCTAAGAGCACATTATTGTTCTGAAAATAAGGTAGTGGAAGTGTGTTCTCTGCTGATTTTTTTGTACCAAACTCATAAAATATAAACCCAGCATTCGTAAAAACAGTCTCACAATACACAGTATCAACAATCCAACTTCCGCCTATCTTATAATTTATACCATCTTATATCATATGACCTATCTGCTTTAAGATTGAATGAACTCACCTTTAAGAAGTCGAAAAAGGCAGGCTTGGTGGCACATGTTTTCTTGAGAATCCCTACTGCTGTACTGAAGTTGTTTACATATTCACTGTATGCATCCAAAACCATAGATTTAGAAAACTGAAAAGATAACAGAGTGAACCTTAACTATAAATAGAAAACACCCCTGAAAGCATAACTCTCTAGATCTCTGACTGTAAGGATTCTCCTTGCTTGGGGCGAAGGACATTGATTGGCCTGCTACTGAATCTACAGAGTTACTACTGATGTCCAAAATAATCTTTCTGCAGAAGACAAATTGGAAATCTAAAGACGTACATTACAGAATGTAAATTTATAGAAATAGCTTCATCTCAGCTACAACAGTAGGGTGGAGCGTAAGGACTATGGGCAATCAAAGGACATCAAATGGATGCTGGGATACTCTAATCATCTCACTGCGGCTATCTTCCAAATCTGGCAAACATCAAAATCCCCAGGGCCTTCATACCTCATTTTCCCTGAGTAAGGGTTTACCAAGAAAGCAGACAGAACATGACCTGAAAACAGACACGTGAAGGGTAAGTAAGAATCCACTGCCCATTGTCTTTTTACTAATCTTATCCCTCTCTTCTGCCTGTGAGACATGAAAAGGTGGTAATTTCTAGCAGCTGGGTGACAACAAAACACAGCACTCAAAACAGCAGATAGGCAGGTTTTTCCTCTATGCAGTCATGGTGGAAACAATGTCTTTCTATCAACCAAGGCCACTTTGTTTTCTCTAATTTAAAGCAGTGTCTAGTTCAGTCCTTTAATGGATGGACTTCCCTTAGGAGTGGGGAAGTATTTTACAAATATTTATCTGTGCCCCAGGCTTAGTTAAAACCCAAAAACACAGAACATCACCTACTGTGGTTTTTTCACTCCTACCAAACATACTAGGTATGACCACCTACTTTTGTAAGAGATACTGAGCCTCAATCTCACCTTAATTTTGGTGAGTTTGTGAACCTTTATTTTCTCAGAAAAATAAACTGCTCACTGAAATCTCTATAAGTTTGATCAGGGCCTGAAAATTTTACCCACAATCTTTTCATATCTGCCAACCAAGCCAACATGTGGTGTTGTCAGTTTCCTTACCAGGACAGTACATACCGACTCTGACAGCTGCCACAGGTGTTGAAGAATATGGGAATGAAGTGGCTGAGTTAGATAGAAAGATATGGAGATGGAATAACAAGCCTACAATAAAAATGGATTATCTGTTCATATGTATTTGCTTACTGAAGCAACAAAGACATCACCAATCATTTCCACAGAGTCCCACTCAGAGACACGACTCGCCAGTGCAATTTGAAACATTGAATGGCACTGAAGAATTTCCTTAATTCGATAAAAGACCATTTTGAGCTTTCTTTCACTCAATAATTTTGGTTCCATATCTGAAAGGGGCTTCTCATATTCCTGAGGGGGGAGAAATAACACAAAACATGAATAAATTTAAACAAACAAAAAATGCGTCTTCTACAATCACTAGAAAAATTTAACAATCTGCACACATCCAATGTCCCAACATTTGGCATGAAGCATATATCACAGAATCTATGTGAGTCCTCTTACAGATTCTTTAAGGATTTGATTATTTTTCAAATTTCCAGATTAGAAAGTGCAAAAGATGGTAAGGTACCTCCAGAATTCTTTTGAGAGCATCCACGTAATTCTTCTCACTGTCAACTATGGAGCCCAAAATATACCTTCTCACAACCTGTTGAAGAAACAAAGTTTTATCTGAAGCTCTAACACGTTCATCATAGTTGGGAATATTGATGATACAACTGTCACATTGATAAAACATAAGAAACTGAAAGCTATTTCTATACAGGAACTGCCAATAGTAAATACTGTACCTCTTCAAATGTAGTAAGAGGTACTATTAATCTAAAATTATTTAGAGAACAGAACGGTTATTGCAGCTATATTCTAATATTTGCTGACTGTTGTAATTCCAGGCTTTACTTTAGAAACTTGTCCTTTAGTTATAGATGTATACATTTAAGCATTACTATAAATAATAATAGAACATAATAGAATTAACCAGGTTGGAAGAGACCTTTGAGATCATCGAGTCCAATCTATCATCCAACATCATCCAATCAACTAAACCATGGCACCAAGCTCCCCATCAAGTCTCTTCCTAAACACCTCCAGTGATGGTGACTCCAACACCTCCCTGGGCAGCCCATTCCAATAGCCAATCACTCTATGAAGAACTCCTTCCTAACATCCAGCCTAAACCTCCCCTGGTGCAGCCTGAGACTGTGTCCTCTTGTTCTGGTACTGTACTGGTTGCCTGGGAGAAGAGACCAATCCCCACCTGGCTACAACCTCCCTTCAGGTAGTTGTAGACAGCAACAAGGTCTGCCCTGAGCCTCCTCTTCTCCAGGCTCTCTTCACAGGGCTTGTGCTCCAAACACCTCACCAGCTTTGGTGCCCTTCTCTGGACATGTTCCAGCAAGTCAACATCTTTCCTAAACTGAGGGGCCCAGAACTGGACACAGGACTCAAGGTGTGGTCTAACCAGTGCTGAGTACAGGGGCAGAATAACCTCCATGCTCTGGCTGGCCACACTGTTCCTGATACAGGCCAGGATGCCACTGGCCTTCTTGGCCACCTGGGCACACTGCTGGCTCATATTCAGCCTACTATTAACCAGTACCCCCAGGTCCTTTTCTGCCTGGCTGCTCTCCAGCCACTCTGACCCCAGCCTGTAGCACTGCATGGGGTTGTTGTGGCCAATGTGCAGAACCCGGCACTTAGATGTGTTAAATCTCATGCCATTGGACTCTGCCCATCTGTCCAGCCTGTCAAGATCCCTCTGCAGAGCTCTCCTACCGTCTAACAGATCAACACCTGCCCCCAGCTTGGTGTCATATGCAAACTTACTGATGATGGACTCAATGCCCTCATCCAGATCATCAATGAAGATGTTGAACACGATGGGGCCCAGCACTGATCCCTGGGGCACACCACTAGTGACTGGCCGCCAGCTGTATGTGGCACCATTCACCACCACCACTCTCTGGGCTTGGCCCTCCAGCCAGTTCCTAACCCAGCACAGAGTGCTGCTGTCCAAGCCACAAGCTGACAGCTTGGTCAGGAGTTTAAACCACTCCCCATAACTACAAGGAAAAGCAAAAGTGCTTCTTTTGCTACTTTAAGCTAGCCTAAATAGCTATGGAACTCAAATCTTAGAGTTGCTTCTCTCTGCTCCCAATTCTTACAGCCTCCTGCCTCCTTCATCATTGCTGTCTTTTATACTCCACACTTGTCTTTTGCATTATTAACTTAAATGCAGGTTATGTGAGGATTTTTTTCCAAGTACTGACATTTCAGAGGAAGCTTTCAAAATTATCTGAGGCCTTGCTTAAAGATATATACAATAAAATTAGTTGTGAATAATTTGTGTTTAGAATGGATTTAATAGTGCCTTATTTGGTATAATGTAAAACTCTACTTTTAGTCACACTTCATTCTTCTGAGAAGAATGAACACCTGCTGAAAATATTTTTTTTCAGTCTCCATAATACACAAAATAGGCACTGCAATAAATACACACAACTCACAGAAGCTTGCATGCAAGTCTTACATTTATATCCATATTTTTTGTTAGCAACAGTGACATACAAACATAAACAACTTCTAAGGATTCAGGTCCCACTATTAAAACTAAGGAGAAGCTATTAGGGCTGAGACCCAATCCAGGGCATAGCATTTAAAAGTCACCAGGTTTTAAACAAAAGCTATTGTGCCACCCACTGTTTAAAACAAGCAGTTCCATAGTCAGCTTATTTGTGGCAGAGTAGTCCAGGCTGGAAGGAGCTTCTGGCCGTCATCCTTTCAGCTGAGGTGCCCAGGGCTGCTGTACAGTCTGCCAGTCCTGAGCCTGTGCCATGGCACAGGGTTACTGCATCCCAGAGTCAGGATTTGCATTGGCCTCGCTGAGCTACTCAGGTTTTTCTGTTAATTTCAGCCCATCCAAAGCCATGCTGACCAGCAGTCCCCAAGCTCCCAAACATAGCTTGCTGCACCCCTCCAATCTGGTATTACTACCAAAGGTGCCCTGAAGCCAGTCATCCCAAAGGTACAAATGGACTCTGTTTCATCAATACTGTTTCAAATCACCCTGCTTTCAAACCCAGAAATAGCTCACAGGAGCATTTGCAGCACCACCTTCACAGGGACTAAGATGCATCCAGCCTGGATGCTCCTTCACGCTCTTCCCGAGTATGATGGTACAACATTTAATTTTCCAGTCTTTTCATCACTGTGATGCTAGATGATAGAGAAAGACCTTACCCTCAGCACCACTTGGTCCCACAGACACTTGTATGTCCAATTAGCCTCAGCACACACTAACTGCAAGTAATGCTTCACTCCAGCAGGACCTGCCCTCTAGGCTCAGGGACTTGAGAACAAACCTTTTTAGTGTCCCTTTTGTTACCAGCCTCCTGCCTCATTGTGCAGCAGATTCCTATTTTTCTTAGCCTTTTTTTGCTGCCAGTGTACACATTAGAAACCTTTCAGTGTTGCCCTTCACACCTCACTAGCTCCAGATGAGCTTTGGATTTCTTAACGCCATTCCCACTCACTTGAGCAGCAACTCATGGGTGTACAAGCAACACACATGACCTCCACAACAATTACTAGTTTGTTCCAAACTAAGAGCACTCTATTTTTAAAAAAGAGGGTGCATTTATTTGTAATTACCAAAAAAAACTCCAACCAAAAAAGCCCCACAACACAAACCCAAACCAAACCAAAACAATCAGTGAAACTCTCAAATGTCTGTTTGGAAAGGAGGACACGAGAACGTTCAGATTGATGCTGAGACATTGCATTCTAATGATATCTTACAGCAATGTAACAGTTTGGTTGTTGTATTGATAGAAAGATTACCACTTCACCATGCTAAACCCATGAGAAAAATAATCTTCACCAAGCAAATCAAAACACTTGTACCATCTCTCCTCAACTATCTTTACTTTTTTTCCCCTCATTTGCTGAAGGTACTGACCAGCTCATAATTTGACACCACAAGAAACCAAAACCATTCACGTAGTTCTTACTTCTCTCAACAATCCAGTAACATGAATACACAGGATTTGTTTTCAGCCAAAATTTCTAACTGATGCTGATTTCAGTGTTTCTTAAAGTGGTTTTCACAGTTACTATAGAGTTTGAGGTGAAGAAGAGCAAACTCTACCTTTGCGCAGACTTAAAATTATTTGGGACAAGTCTTTTTAATTAGGAGAAGCCTTAAGGTTCAGAGACATTATCGGGTGTTGTCCACACAAAGTGGAAAAACTGGAACATCTGGAGCAACATTTTCTGACTCAATAAAAATGTTTACAACCTCTTCTTTTTCATTCAGAACCATCACATTTAGTTCAAGTGTTCAGACAGTGAAACAATATCAATATTATAGATAGTTTTAGAATGCAAAACAGCACTTTGCATCTCTGGTTGAATCCAGGAATGACACAACTATATGCACATATACCAATTTTTGACAAATTACTTAGTTCTGAGTTTGATGTCCACTTCATTTAAACACCAGTATGTTTGAAGCATAAGGCACCTGGAAGCTGCTGATGTACAGCAGAAGGGAGGAAAAAGAGCATAGAAGACCGTATTTCTAAAAGCCCATTACCTGCTGCTGTGATAATCCTTCAGGCATAGGAGTCATAATTGCTTCTGTATGCATGCAGTCCACATCAATAAATAAATTTAGGTCCTCTTCTTCCAGGCATGATGACCTATGATCTGCAAATAAACAAGTAATTAAGATGTCAACTTTTACAACATGTAGATTGAAAAAGAATAATTTTTAAAAATAGAAGCTGCCAAGATCCAAGCACAGTAATTACACAGCATAGTTTCACTTACCAACCAAAAGCCATTTCCCAGTACTTCTGTTTCACCAGTGAAATCACAAACACCACCAGCGAAAGGCACTCTAATACAGTACAGCTTTCAAAAGTATCTCAAAATCCTAAGATCCACACATTCTATGCATCTTTTGCTTCACCTCTTCACAGTCAGAACTAGGCTGCCCAGGGTGCAGGACATGAAAATTAAGGCTAAAATGGCTTAGTTCCAGGGCTGGCAGCTCAGAAATAAATTACTTTTGGGAAGAAATTATACATACACAGAATATGATCAGGTTTAAAAAAAAAAAAACACACACACTTTCATAACTGATCTAAAATAAGTAGCCAACTGTGCCAAAACGTTGGCTTTTGCCAGAAAGTAAGGAATTCTGCATTGCTAATTTTATGCAAAAAAGCACCACCAAAGAGCAGTGCTAGGTGGCAGTATGCAGCCAGCCAAATGATCAGACATCAACAAAGGAAAGAAAAAGAACAGTATGAGAAAAACTGTCTTAAAAACAAAAAGGGATGTAAGGAAAGCAGATCTGTTGGCTGGGAGGAATTCATGAATATACATTTATCAAACGTGGCACTAGCTCCCTGATGATTTGGTAAGTGGCTATGGGATTAAATTGTCCCCAAACACCCTGTGTCTGCTACTTAACCCCTAGAAATGGAAGGTATGCAAGGTCCATCACATCCTGTGCAACAGCAAGAAGTTGGGGATACATTCTTTTAATCACTAAAGTTAGTGTAAACAACTTTCTGTCTGTGAATTAGGCAAGTTGAGAAGCAGTCAGACACCATGACAGGGATGTAAGATATGTCCTGGTCCTCACAGATAGTATGCAGCTTTATGTTAGCTTGTTCACTAAATGTCTTGCTCCATTATTGTGACTTGAGCTTCCCAAAACTGTTTTGTAAGTCTGAAGTTACAACTATTTAATTAGCTGGGTAGAAATTTGAGCAGAACGACATACTACCTCTCAGACTTATCCTGAAGAAGTTTCTATTTAGTCACTACCCTACTTGAAAAAAATAATTGTGGGCTACTGCTGCTGGGGCTCATGAGAGAGGGTTGACATTTGTTCTTAACCAGAGAAAGAACATACTTTTAGCTTTTTTATTTTAGACCACTTTCTGTTCTTTCCAAGCAAAACTCATCTTCCATCAAAAAAATCACCAAACTGCAACAAAGCAGAACAGTCCCTCCCCCTACTCCCACTCTTAAGCAAGAAAAGTGTTTGTTATCCCTTGGCAGCAACAAATTTTTTAAATAGTCAACTACTGCTCCACAAAACCACTACAACAGCAGATGTCCCTAACATTCAGAAATTACTAGATGGAGGGAACTGAACAGACTTTGTACCTTAACATAATTTCCATATACCAATACCTAGAGAGCATCTTTTTTGTTGCTGGTGTTTTTAAGTGGACACTTCTCTGTGGTCCTCAGGTGTGTTAGTGATGGGAAAACTCTGTAGATGTAACAATGGACTATGATCTGTAGACGTAACCAATGGACAGAGGCTCTATTGTACTGTAACTATCTTTTATTTGTGGATGTGACTGCTGGACAAGGCTTTATTCTTGTCATTACGTGCAATGTAGTAACTGAAGGTTAAAAGAAAGATATTAGAGGAAGCAAGTAGCGAAATAGATCTCTGCCCACATTGTGAAACTGGCTATGTGCCAGTGGACCTTGGAGGGTGGTGGGGAAAGTCATTGTGTAAGTGATGAAGAGGAGGGAGAGTGAAGTAATGACCCTCAAGGGTAGAAGATGACCACCCTTCTATCGTAGCACAAGTGCAGTGGTGTTTATACATTACACAATCGAGGCACATTTTGCCTGCCTCTTGGCACATACTGGCCCTGTGTGGCAGGATGCACATCAGTATACAACAGATTCAGAGATGCAATACCAGAGATGCAACCATTCGACTACTGTTGTTGCCGCAGGGACGCAGCCTGCTAAGAGTTGGTGCCTTGCCACCTCCAAGTCTGGATTATGCTCCACGGCATACTACTCTATCTATTGGGGTTGACAGCATGTGTATAAGTCTTTTAAAATATATAAGTAATTTATTAACTGTACTATAATAGCAAAAGCATAATAGTGTATATACATATATTTTCCTCCCACGCCTCATCCTTCACAAACTTTTAATGGTTTCTCAGAGCACTCAGGTTCTTGCCTCAAAACTAAAACTATTCAAGATGCATTCTCATACTGCCATTTGAATTGAGTATTATACCATACTTTATCACTAAAAGGTTGATTTTATGCATGCATTATTCAGCTCCCAGTAAAAAGTCTGTGTGGTAGTTTTAGGCTGTGCCAAGAAAATTTTCCACAGATCCTGAGCAGAAGGTAAATAAATCACCATTGGATGCAAAGGGGAAAATAATGATAAGGTCTAAACAATCCCATTGGACGGACTACTAACAAAGTTAGAATGTATAAACTAACTTTCTCTCTTTAAAAAATCCTTCTTTCTAGCAGATACTAGCTGGCTTTTACTTAGTTGTTGCTGACCTTGAACACATTCTCGTGTGGTTAAGTACTAACAAGAGACTCTCTGCTCTTTCTCTTGTCCTGTGTACAGGGTAGAAGGGTGCAGGGAGGGGAAAGCTGTTGGTAGCCCCGGGTCTTGTCCAGGGGGTTCTTGTGCTGTCTGTAAAGTGTAAATATATGGAAATATTGTGTATGTTGCATATATTAATTGCATTTCATGTTTATATTGTAGTTTTACTTGTAAATACAGCTTCATTTGTTTTCCAACTGAGCTGGTCTGGCAATTTTATTATGGGAGGTAATTTTAACCCACCACAATCTGTTAGACCATCCACTTCCTGTCTCAGAAATGAATACAGAGTGTCACCAACACAGTATAAAAGAGGTACATACCTTGAGAACCAAAAGATTTTGTTCTAATGAAAGAACGACCCTTTTTAACAGCTGCTTTTGTCTTTTCAAGCCCATCTTTGGTACCTTCTCTAGCAGCTCTCATAAGCTTTTGCATCTGTAAGATAAAAAAACTAAAGTCAATACGTTCAGTGAGTAATAGGAAGATGTCTGAGCAGAATACATTGCAGAATACTTGTAATCAAAATACCTTTACAAAGAACACTGTCAAGTAGTTTAGGCTATAAACATAGCCCAAAGTCAAAGGAGCATACAGTAAATACACAGTAAGTACTCAGACCTGAGCACTTGTACTTTTCTGTAATAAAACCAAATCTGGAGAAAGAGACTTACATCATAGCAATATTTTATGCAAGCCTGTAATAGCAGAAATGCTTAAAAACCCTTTTGACATCAAGCACCTAAACTCAAAATAACCTCAAATGCTCAGCTTCCGACTGTACAACACAAACACAACAAACGGATCATTTTTGGCCTGGGTTCTTGTCCATCTTCCAATGTCCCACTAACTCTGCCAAATTATTTCTGACTTAAATATAATCCCTGAGACTCAGTTTTACATTAACTATATTCTTAAATAAACACTATTTTGCAGAAAACTTTACAACTGATAATTAATATAAGAAATAAGTTGATTTAATTAAGAATTGCATAATCTTAGAGTAAACATCTACGGCAAAAGAAATTTCATTCATAAATTATAAAAATCAAGTGCTGTTTTACTAGGAAATGTTTATTTAAAAAAAGAAACCAAAAAACAACAACAACTTGCTTTGCACTTTTGCTTTCCCAAAATGCCTTTGTGTCAAAAAAAATAAATATCTCCATTTCTGTCAAAGCTGTGCTGACATCATCAATGACATCAGAACACAGAAACAAAGCTGTCTTGCTGTACTCAGGCAATTTCTCAGTTTGAGATGAAGCTTTTCACAAAACCTCAGCCTTTTTGTACTGGCTCCTTTCAGAATGGAGAGTAGGTGGATTCTGACTCCCACAATTTAACCACATTAGCTCAGGCTAGCCCTGTGGAGCTCTTCTAGTGCCTCAGAGAGGTGCCAGGGCTGTAATCCCGGCTCACACTCTGGGATAAGGGCACCTGTCAGCAGGGAAGGACAATGTCCTACCTCATCTTCTGTTACCATTAAAAACAAGCATGAGAAAAGGTCCTTGACAAAGTACTTCTAGGACAAATTCCATAACAATAACAACAATCTAAGACATTTAGAATTAGTTTCATACAACTGTCTACTTTTTCAACTTAATATTGTAAGCAAAAAGACAGTAATGCCTATGTTGGAAAAGCAATCACTTAAACATAGCTAGTTACAAAAATCAACTACACTACCTTCAGCTCATGTTTTTGCTTTAGCTGCTGAATCTCTACTGCTCCCACAGTGTTTGCCATCAAATCTTTCATCTTTTTCTCATAATGCTCCTTTAAGCGGGTTAGGTCATGAGAAAGCTACAGTGTACAAAAAGACACAATCTTTTCAACAGCCCATAGCGCACACCGCATGCTGAAGTACTCGCGGGTATCATGCACGTCATCCCGTCTACCTACTGATACACAGACAGTGCTGGGCGCTGCAATTATCATTCAGGAAAGATCCGAGCTGACAAATGGACCATCCCTCCAGTGCACCGCTGAACTTTCTCAAACAGCCAGGTGCTTTTCTGACACAGGGGCAACTATGTGAAGAAAGGGGCAAAGTCACTTAGACTACGCTAACTGTGTATTAACTGCATTATGCACATCTCTTATAAACCATACAGAACAAGAATCACCAGCATCATTTGTTGGAGAATCCTAGCATGTGTATTTCTGACTGTCCTTCAAAAAAGTCAGCTGGCAAAATTCTTAAGGGCTGAAGAACTGCAGAGGTTGCTGGCAGCTCAAAAGATGAACAGTACCAGCAAGCCAGGAAGGGAGACACTAGCAGGGTAGGATACACAGTCTTGTAGTGCCCAGGTGCATCTACCACAGCCTCATTGTATGACCATAGGTGTAGCCATCTCCTACATGAATGTATCCTTTTGCAAGCTAAGGAAAGTATCACAGAGAAATGCTCTGGAATACCAATTAACATGTGTTAAACGTTTTGAGAAAGGCAGGTTAAAATATAAGCAGAAAAAAACATACAAAAGTTTGGTGCAACCTAAAGGAAGTCCAGTGGAAAAAAAAACAGAGGAAAAGTGTGAAGTAGTGTGGTTCCTGTTGCAGGGAAAAACAGGGATGGTTTGGTTCAGGGTTTTCTTGTTGGGCTGGATTTTGTTTGAATTTTTTGTTTGGTTTTGGGGAGGTTTTTTTTGGTGGTTTGTTTTTTTGTGGTTTTTACTTCAGCAAAAGGTTTGTGTCTCTCCTCATTCTCTATCAAACACCTTCTCTAGTTTCCTGACTTCTCCACCTCCCAGTAACCTGGGAGCACTGGCTTTTCTGACTTGTCCATCCACCAGCTAATGCATTCCTAGGCTCCTCATACCCATCCTCACAAGACAATCCTCATAAGCTTTTATCAAGGGCCTAGAAACACCAGCTGCAGGGCAGTACCCAAGGCACATCTCTCTCCTCCCACCTCTCTTTGGTCTTTTGCCCACTCTCTGTGCCTGAACCTGGCACCACTACTCCCAACCCACTGCCTGCAGTTTCCTGTGTCATGTGTTTAAAAAATGCTTTGTGCACATGTGTAAACAGATTCCTATAACAAAAACCAATGCTTAAGCTACGTGTAACAGGAAAAGGTTAACAAAACACACAACAAAAACCAGCAGCCACGTTATGACTTGCACATTCACATGCAAATTAATTTCTCAATTTCTTCCAAAAGTGTTAAAAACAATAAATATAAAAATCAGTATTCTTCAGGCTAGTTAAAAAAAAACAACCCCAAATTCTCCATAAAGAAACAGGTGCAATAATTTAAACTTGTTCTAGTCAGGACAAAGCCAAAACAAAACCAGAGTATGAGCACTCAGCTTACAAACTGCTGATTTGGGTGGGCTCAAGTCTTCCATTTAACTGCTCACTCCCCCATTTCCAAAGGGCAGGCAAGCAAGGAGTGAGGTGGGGGGAGAGCAGATAATGTGTACTGGAGGAAAACACAGCCAGAGGCTTTTATTCTCATCAAGATAGGAAACCTGCAAAATGAAAACATAGGTCTCATGGAAGAACACCCTGGTTGCTACCCCTCCATCCTCCTGCCACAGGGGTTCAGGAACAGCTAACAGTACACATCTGTGAAGTGGCTCCTGGGTGTCTGTCCATAGCCAGCACACACTGTGGGGTCCTGAGGATTGACTCCAGGCGTTAAGCCTGCCCCACTGTGCCATGCACCCCTGTCCTCCACACACTCAGAGCAGGTAATGAGTAGCAGGAGGCTGCCCAGGTCCCAGGCAAGACTTCCCTCTGACAGAGAGGGCATAAAGAGAAAAATCAGAGTAGTGAAAGCATAGAAGTCCAGGCCTCCTCCCAATGTGCAATCAGATAGATACAGCCAGAGCAGGTGCTCATGCCATCAATGTTTTGATGCCTACTGTGGCACAGAAGTAGCCAATGATACCAGACCAGAGATGTGTGTGCCATCCCCTTTTTTTCATTAACAAATAGCACAGACTTCTCTTTGATCACAAAAACACCCTTTTATTTTTGGGGGGTTTGTTGTTTGTGGGTTTTGGTGGTGTGCTTTTTTTCTTCTTCTGTTGTGTTTTGGTTTTAAGCTGAGTCACCTTCAAACAACCAAAATGATACAGATCTAAGAGAGAAAGGTTGGCAACACTGGTAAACAGTTTTATGAGTTTTGAGCACCTGAAGGATCTCAAAAGTTTAAGTCTTGTCAGGCTTACCCCCATTTGCTCTTCCCATTTTTTCCACCCACACTCATTTAGCACTTATACTAATCCAACAGCTGCAAAAGAAGAAAAGGTGAGGAACTGTCCACAAGTAAAAATAACCTCATTTTTCATTTCACTTCCAATCCAATTTGAGTTTTGGTTGTTGTTTTGTTTTTCCTTGGTTTTTGTTGTTGTTGTTGAAGAAGCTTCCTTTTAATATTTTCATTTTATCTTTTCCCTGTTACATTTTGTTGCCAACTGTCACTCCCACATTGATTCACATATCCTTTAAAAAGATGCTGTTGGCATTGAAACTGGACTGAGGAGAAGGGAAACACAAGTGAGGAAGACAAGTGTTGGAAATCAGGATGAATTCAGTGACTGAGGAGCACTGCAGGATACATACATGTCTCTTGTGGTTGCCTCGCAAAAAGGAGCTGGGAATTCCATTTTTACACTCAGAATCACTCTGTTCTTCATAGCTTTCAAACTCACTTGAACTCCACCCATATTCTAGCGAGCTGTTTCCACCATCTTCACCATTTTCAACATCATCATAAATCATTTCCTCTGCAAGAATAAAACCAAAATGAAAGAAGCTACACTGAAATAGCTGTTTAAAAAACAAAGTACTTGTTCAGGACACACTATAAAAAAAACCTGAACAGACTTCTGTAGGCACATTTAAAAATATGAATTCAATCCAATACCCAAATAGCCAAAGTGGGTTGTCCAAGCAGAGTACCAAGAGGACAGTGTTACAGGTACACACCACAATCCTTGTGAAAACATGTCCTGCTCTAACTGCACTGCTACTTTATACTCCCATAACATGAAGAAATACAAAGGAAGTTTGAAGCATAGCTGTGAACAACACACATCTGCACTAAGAAGAATCATCCTTCCATTTGCAAGCTTGCCAATTGTCCCTACAAACATCTTCGTCACCAGCTCAATAGACAAATGCTAAAAAATTTCAAGAACCAAACAAAAATGTCACCACTTTAAGTAGAACAGATCAGACCAAAGTATCAAGAAACATGTTACACTGTGGTATTTCATAAATCATCATTCTTGCAACTCCACTAGTCACTAGGAATTTCCCATAAATTCAGGTTACCTTGCCCATAATCTAGTCTAAGAACCTGAAGTATCAGCCTTTTCAAGATACAGAAAGTTGTATTGCAAAAGCTGACCAAAGTATCAGCTGTCAGAAACACGGCTCCTTTTGTTGACACAGACGTCAAGTACAGCAGACTGACTCAAAACAAAATGGAAAATTTAGTGTCAATTACTTATCAGAAACAGGCATCCACCCTACATGAATCATTTGGCATTACAAGCAGAGAAGTGTGGACACTTCTGCCAGGGGATCCCTATGGTCAGAGTTTGTAACACTGCATTTAAAACTGTCTCTCTAAAATTGGTAAACAAAAGCTGTGCTTTCATTTTAATAATGAAGTTTTATTTCAATTGAGAAAAAAAATGTGTACTTGAAAGAAAAACTGACATTTTTTACATACCCATCTAAGCTCCAGATTCTGTGGTTTTAAAAATACATTTTGACGTAAAATACTAACATTAATTAAATACTTCATAATCCACACAGAGGAATCTCCTCTAATTTGGAGGAATAGGATTTTAAGAGTATTTTTTTTAAGCTTCCATGCACATGAAGACTCCTTAAAATATACTCCATGAAGAAGACATTTTAGTGATAACACAAAGACTAGTTTAAAAGAAACATTACAGTAAGTCAAGACTTACATAAGTCAAACGTTTGCAATGTCAGTATCAGGGCAGGATTTACCCAATGATTTGGTGGATGCATCTTGTCTATGTGTTCACATAGACAGAGCTCTGACTATGACTTTTTTGGACCTACCAATCACTGAAAGTATGTTAATTCCTTTTACATACACTTTAGGTACTCAATGAATGTATCTGTTCAGCATACACACACACAATTCCAGATTACACTGCTTTTCAAGGTGGGCTGTATTACAAAACCCTCAAACCTGGTTCAGAGTCTGAATTTTCTCTCGGCACGTCATCATAAATAACTTCATCCGGGTCTAAAAGTAAAACAGAAAAACACTTAAACAAATAAGAAACCCCCTAAAATTTGAATGAGACCAGAAAACAATGTTTTTAAGAGGCATTTAGAGGCCTTTAATAACATGCTTTAGCTTTTGGTCAGCTCTGAATTGCTCAAACAGTTGGACTAGATGATCAGTTGTAGGCTCTTTCCAAGAGAAATATTCCATTCTGTTCTAATGAATTTTGGTTAGACTGGTACATAGGAATACAATGGAGATGTTACTCATTCTCCACTAGTATTCTGCTAGTACATTTAACCATCATTGAAATAATGCAATAAAATACAAAACCAGTATAAGATATTTGTGATATTTCGCACAGTTTATGATGGCCTTTGGCAGCCTGAAAACAAAAATCTATTTCTACAGCCAACATTTCTCTCTCCTTTTTACAATACTATGATACATTCTGTGCTTGTTGAGGGCTGCTCATTGCCTTACTAAATGGCTGCAGAGAAGCTGCAATACACTTTTTTTTGCATATAGATACACACATACTGTTGATTACAACTTAGAACTGACCTTCTACAGTTACACTTTGGTGCTCACTGATACTTACTGTCCATCCACTCTGTATTTGCAGGATCTGCCACCCACTTGGCCAGAACATCATCTTCTCCCTTGGCCTGATTATCTTCACTTTTAAAAAGTCCACAGAATAAAAGTATTAAAAGCTGCACCACAATGTTTTTAACCAACAGTGGAGACAAGACAATAAATATCTTGCAGATTCTAATTCTCACTCCAAGGCTGCCAATTACTCAAAACTGCTGCTGCAGTATGCAGTTGGGAGATTAATAATTTATTCTGTTTAATAAGATGACAATTCTAACCAAGGAACTGAAAATGCTCCCGATCTCAAGAAACATTTTTGGTTCTCAGTTCTACTAGAACAGAGAAAACTCTCTTAGAGGCAGTGAATCGTAAAATCACAGAATCACTTAGGTTGGAAAAGACCTCTAAGCTCATCAAGTCCAACCTTCTATCCAGCACCTTCATGTCCATTAGACCATGTCCCAACATGCTACATGTACTCATTAAGTAAGAGCTGCTCTTTCACTGAAATACTGAAGATCCTCTGGACTACACCAGGAGCCATCAGGCTTGATAAGTCTATCATCCTCTCCTGGTTGATAAAAGTGAGGCTAAACCTTCAGCAGAACATCCAGTTTTGGTTTCCCACTGCTCCCTACATAGACAGCTGCGGAGAAACGGAAGATACCTCTAGAGAAGCTACATCAGGAAAGATGTGGACAAAACTGAAGTTGGGGACTAAAGCACATGACCTACAAAGAAAGAGGTGGAAGACAGGGAGCTTATCTATTTTGGTGAAAAGGATGAGAGTTTGGTCCAATGGTAGCTACAACTATCTGAAAGAGAGCTACAGAAGTGATGGAGTTGGCATGCTTTGCTTTTTTTATTTGCATTTGCTTTGGGAGCTGTTTTTTTTTCAGTGCCAGGTGATACATAAGGGAGAATGGTCAACAACTACACATTGGAAGATTTGGTTTGGACATTAAGGGCAAGTAGAGCAGGGAAGATAAACCAGGAAAGTTGCAGCAGGTTCAGCCTTGGAGGTTTTCAAGGCTCAGCAACCACGGTCATGGCTGATCTAATGGCATGTTGGCAGCGGTCCTGCTGAAAGCAGCAGGCTAGACTACAAGATTGCCAGAAGCCTATTGCAGCTGACATTGCTATGCCTGTAAAAATCAAACCGAATTCCTTCAAGAATGCCATGCACGGTTATACATACAGAACCTCGACTAGCGCAAATTTTGGTACACAGCTATGGAATTGAAACAAATTTAAATAGACATAGAAGCATCACATCAGAAAATTAAAATGTTTATCAAATGTAAGCTTTCTTAGGAATTAAGGTTTTACAAATAATTAAAACATGCTGAACTGGCAATCACCTATTTGGAGGCTCCTCTGAGTTTACAGAGTTGTAATGGCATTCCTCAGTTGCTGACTGTATACCTGCTAAACAGGGGGGAAAAGGGAGGAAAAAAACCACACAAACATCAAAATGCTTGGAATAAAATGTCAGCATTGTTCAAATAGTACATTTTAGCGCACCAAACTGAATTTACTAGCTCATTGTTAACGCATAATACCTCTTAAACACGTCTGAAAAATAGAAGTTTCTTCACACTGCCCATTTTTGCAAAGGAAAGAATGCAAATTACAGCAATTTGGTATAAGAGCTCTTAAGAGAAAAATCACAATGTCTGATGCTTTAAATTCTAATCTCTCAAATGTGTATTTCTCTACAGGTAGCAACTACCACACAAACATTTACTTGCCGGTGTTCCAAAGGCTGCCAAAAAAAGCACCACAGTACATAGAATTACAGTAGAATTGCTGCCTAGCTAAAAAATACTACATTCAAAATACAACAGGGGAAAAAAGGCAGGATATGGGGAGCTTTCTGTTGTTGTGCTCTCTTGACATTAAGCTGTCTTCTTCACCAGTTCTGGTTAAAAAAATGGGGACTGATCCTGTTTCTGTAATAATCCATAGTTATTCCCTTTCAAGTTTCTTCTGGCTTAAAATTGTGCTAAAGGACAATCAGAATTTCTCAAATTGTCAGTGGACAAAAATCCTACAGAAACTCTGAATCCACAAGGATTGGAAAATAAGCAAACAAAAGGGCGTATGGAAAAGGTAAAAAGGGACAAGAACCCTGCCAGGACCTCCATGAAGCATAAGAACTAAAAAATTTCGCTTTAACATTGAACTGTGATTCTGGAAATTATTTCATTATGTTAAAATGGTATCCTTAGTGAAATTTTTCTTCCAAGTCTGACAAGTAATGTTAGTTCATACTGGAAGAGAGAGTTCTTTTGCCTTATTCACACAAAATCTCCCAAGTGTCTAGGCTGAGCACTACATAAGCATTTACAAAACAGCACAGGTACCTGAAGTTAAATAAGGAATCCCCTTCAAATAAAGCAAGGTGTGCAAATACAGTACCTTCCTCATCTACAGAAACACTACGTATGATGACAGGACTGGAGTATGCTGGTAGCATCAAAGGTAAATTCGATGGCACAGCATAGCCACAGGGGACAGGAACAGAATATCCACTAGACAAGATTGGACTGGCACATTCATCCTGAGGACTTGGTTCTGGTGATGAGGATGGATCCTTGTCTTGGATGGGTGAAATATCTATTACAGAGTAGGGATTTACTTTAGCTGGAGGGCCTTCCACAGGAGGTCCTGACGTTTGTAGCTTCTCATTGCTTTCTGAATTATCATCCCCTTTAGTTGAAAAATTAAACAAAATATGAAGGTTTTTTTTAGTATTTGCTCAAGCTGCTCTCTGCAGCTAAACCCTAAACACTGATATAATCCTCACCATGCAAATTGCTTACAATCTATGACTCGATTCCCACACAGTAGTGCTATCCTCCCCATTTTGCAGATGGGAAATGCAACAGCAGCAGAACAAGCTGGGGTACAAGGATTTCTCTTGGAAAAAATGTTAACTGGTTTCTAAATCCTGAATACAAGTTCTGACAAGTAGCCAGGGTCCTTTATTGCTTGTCCTAAGCACAGAGCCCAAAATAGCTTTAAACGCTGAGGGTTAAAATCTGCATTCTAGATGAATTTGGATGTTAAAAACAAATGAACAAACAACACAAACCAAACCAAACAAACAAAAAAACACATTTTAGAAATAGCAGTGAGGAGAGAAAAAGTTCACTGGAGGGACACTCATCATAGAAAAGTCCTGAAAATGTTCTGTTAATGAAAGGGGAAAGAAAATAACTTTCCAAGTTTTCCTTTTTGAAAATAGAATTATTTTCTGTTATACAAAATTCCTGGTATTTCTGGAGACATGCTGAGGTACTGCAAAACCAAAGGCTCCTCTGAATCATCCCAAGTGAACAAGTTTTTGAGTTCTAAGTACAACTTCACAAAAGGGTGAGCAAGCAACAAAATTTCAGGGAAAGATAGTATTTAAATTCCAGGTTATCAAACTCCATGGTCACCTGAAGAGTTATCTGTCTTTTACTTGCCATGAGCATAATGACTCTGTGTACAAAAGAAAACTGGATCCAAGTCAGCAAATCTGCTGTTGTCAATTTGAACATAACACAGCGATTTCCAGGCTATATCTGGGAACATCTGCGTGTAACAAATGTTTTAATGAAATATGACTTCTGATTATGAACAAAATTTATACATTCAGGCTCCATTTAGTTTTATGTATGTCATCTAAAGATCAGCAAACAGTAAGCTTAGCTGTGACAGCACTTTATCTTGAGCCACCCACGTGCCATTAGAGTTGCAAGGGCATAAAGTTTCCCTGTAGCATGACACTGTGACTGAGACCAATCTACTGGTTTGGACAGCACACTTGGACAGAAAACCTCAAAGGAACTACATGTAGTAGTAGTAGCTTGTCTCGTCAAATCTATCATAAGTGCAGCTAGCAGGAATATTCAAAATGCATGCATGATATTTCCATGGAAACCTTTTTATAAGTACTTTTATTGTATTGTGAAGAAAAGGCATCCTACCATCTTGACTATATAGCCTAGTGGATGCTCATCCTGACAGGCTGACTTACCTGTGGCATTAGCTTCTTGGTGCTCTATGTTATTTCCAGGACCAGGAGGAGGTGGCACAAGGGCTTGCCTGTCTGCTTCTGGTATCTCATCTCCACTGTCAAAGTCAAACTGCTCTCCCTCGTCCTCCTCTTCACCATTCATATCCACAGCTTTCGGTTCATGCTCTAGAGCTGTGCAGGAAAACAAGCTTTTGGTTGTTTGCTCTTAATAATGACTTTATGTGACCAGTAAGTGTTCCACATTACGGATGAATCTTATAAAATGAACCCTTATATTTTGGAGCAGAACAAAAGCTCCCAGACACACTGATAACCTCATGCAGTTTTCATAAATCCTTTAGGGTAAACAGTGAAATTACTTGGAAGGTAATTAAAAACCGATAATGCAAACACCCTTGCTTTTTTCAGAATGAGCCAAAACCAAAATACTTTCAGGAGAACACTTAAGTAGCCAATACTTTAAATAGCAAAAGTTCACAGATTAATTTGTGCAGAGACTTTGGGACTTAGTACTTCAGGACACTCTTCCTGTCTAACACAAGTTTCTAAGTCTGTTCTTTCTTAACCATGTCAAAATTCCACTGAAAAATTTTCTTCATACACATCATGAGAGACCAGCAGATTGTTTTTTCTACTACAGTCAGAGATAGTTTTAAACCAAGGACCTCATGCAACATGCTGTTAGCCCTATTAATACAGAGGAGGTGCATTTTGCTCAAGCTGTAGGGGTTGACTTTTCAGTTAACTTTGGAAAATTCATGACTGATCTAGTTACACCCTAGTATGGATAGGAAACGGAGCATAGTGGTCGTTTTTTGTATTTGCCTCTGAAGATGCTGCAGCACAAATTTGGCACAGTACACAGGGTTGGGAACAAGGAGCAGAAAGATGTGCCCAGCAGTTTCCCTCCATGTTCTTACTCACTGGAGCCTGGAGAAGCCACAAATACTTAAACTGCTGTTTTTTCTGTGTATTCATATTGAAAGAAGCCAGCCCACAGCATCCAAACCTTCTGTCAGAAGCAATGCACACAGAAGGCATAGCCAGAGCAGCTGCAGGAAAGGATGCTCAAACCCATCAGCCTCCTTCCTGCTTCCAGAAGCCTTCACTGCAGCTCCCTAAAACAAAGGGCTTCACCCCTCCCTCACTAGACTTGCTTTAGCTGCTCTTCCACCTTCTGGAGGAGAAAACCTTATCAGAAGTCACTTTAAGGTAGAAATAGAAATGTCATCTGTGAAAACTTTTAATCTTGCTGACCGTCCTCCCAAGCTCTTCCTCAAAGCCATGATCAAAACTTACATGCTGGTAATCAACAACATACTTAAAATGTTATTAAAAAAAACCCGTGTAACTATAGCATAAAGATATCTCCTAAAACAGGTGAATATATAAATACACCAATACACTATGAAAGTATACATCAAGCTAATGTATACTCTCTTCAGGTGACACAATACAGAAAAAGTCTTGCAAAGATGACTGGATGTCCTGAGTCATCATGATGCCATCAACTTTTCTACCATCCAGGCCGTGTTTGTATCTTTGTGATAAAACCCCCACGAACCACAGCTCTAGACTGCTTAGATTGTCATGGTAATTAGCATTCCTGCCAAGGCTTCTGTTTCTTCAGGCAGGCTGAGCCAGCATATTTTATCACAGCCACAAATAACAAGATCTTTCATGCAGTCTCTCTGCAGGAGTAAAAGTGAACTAATTGCAAAAATAGTAAGGAACAAAAAAGGGGTTATTCTACATTTTTTGTTATGGTTTATGGCTAAAACAGCAGGACATTAAATTTAATTTTAATGCTTTTTAAAAAATCCTTCTGCAGGAAGTCAGCCTTTGGATTAAGGCTTTTCATTTTGCTTTTGTCCATTAGCAATGTTATTTTTTTCCCCTGAAAGATGCAAGATGTCCTACAGAGCTCTTCCAAGTGATTCAAGACAATGACAGCATTATTCTGTCTTTTTTTCACTTCTGTCTTTGTTTTACGTCTGTCTTGTCTTCATTTTATGTTTTCAGTATGTTTGAGTACTTCAGACCTGGAAAACACAAATCTATGAAATACTAAGTAGAGTGGGTTTTGTGGTGCCAGTGCGTGACACATTGGTGACGCACGCTGGGCAGCTAAGTAGACAGCAGTCACAAGCAGTTAGCACCACAAATCCAAAACTTTTCACTTACACTGCTATCTGCCACTCCCCTCACTGTGCTATGCAAGTGAACCACAGAGCAACCACTCCAGATACATAAAGTAGCTCTGTCTGCACTTTGGTGTGAGGAGGGGGTACTGGAATGAGCTGGTCATTTCAGCAGGAGTTGGCCACTCAGGATACTGGGGCATTGCTGGAGCAAGACTCAGCAAGAGCCATGAACCACCCTGCTCACTGGAAGCAAATTCAAGGCATCAGCAAATAAAAAAAAAAAAAAAAAAAAAAAAAAAAAAAAAAAAAAAAAAAAATTATGCATAAAAAATGTCCAAGCCACAGAGGAAAGCAGCAGGCATCTCTGAATTTGTGTTCATGCTAGGCTCCAGAGCTTCTGGATCCAAATACTTCCTCAGGGCATCTCAAGGTAACTTAGGTATCAGATGCCAGATAACTCTCTACTTTAGTACCTTCACACTGATGTGATTCCCCAGACACTCAAATCCATCCCAGTGTCATTTTTCAGAGACAGAGAAGATCTGTCACTGGAAAAAAAAATGAAGTAATTTGAGACACTAAAAGACAAAGAAATTACTCAGGACCCAGGAGCAAAACCGGTCAACCAATACACAATTCTCCTTCTACATGCCTCCCCATGCCCCCTACAAAAGCAACCAAACCATATTTTGTGATTGCAGGAAGAAATTTTAATGCAGGATTGACATGGATGTTAATGCTGCCCTGTTTTGCTTATTCAGAAACATTTACTTTGCATCGGAACAAGGCACAGAATCCTATAACTTGGCACTACAGCCTCAGATGATGCCCAAAATCACATCACTGTTGAGATAGCCAGTTCAGATTACAAAACAGGCCAAAAAGGGAGAAATCCTTTTCTCAGATTACATGTCCTTTTGAAAAGGCAGAATGGAGACAAGCATCCTCCTCACTTCAGAAAGCTTTAAGACTGTATTTCAGCTCTGCACCACTTCTGCATTTGCTTAATTCTGTAGGTATAATGATAAACTTCAACCTGTTAAATTTACAGATCCCTTCAGTCTTACACTTCACAAAAGTATTCTCCTTAAAGTCTTAATCTCCAGGGCACTCTATTTTATTTGATGGAACAAGTATCTTAATAATACAAATGAAGAGTGTAGAGGGCTTTTTGCTTCAACTGAAGAACAGTTCAGCACTGCAGATAAATACAGATTATGTCATAAAAAACAGAATCTTCAGTAACTACAGCTTTGAAAATATGTACTTTTTTCTACAGTTGTTTTATGTCAACACACACATGAAAGCACTTGTGAAGTGCTACAAGTAAATTAGGAAGACAGAGCATACATTTGGACTGAATCTGGCTACAAAAAAACCCACTACAGCTCTTGCAAAATTGCATGCTCTTGAAGAAAACCCCAATTTCTCCAATCCTTTAACTGTAAATCAAAAGTATCAAGTTAAAAGGGCATTTCCAGGCAATGATGCTTGCAGAGGAAAACTGTGGGGGTTAGGAGTGGATTTCCAAAGATACACCCCCTCACACTTCACAAACCTAAAACATTAAAACAAACACACACACAGAGGACCAATTTGTCCTTTCACCTCTACTCATACCCTTAACTTTACATGTGACAACCAGAGTATTAAGAATATGCTAACTGACTGAACTGAATGAAGTGTGAAAGTGTATATTTAGGATTAGAAAAAGGAATACTTACTCTAATAATTGTTAGCATAACACGTGGGTTTGCAGCTTCTTTCAGTGGTATGTTATTCAGTGAAATGACATTTTCTTAAACTTATTTCAAAACCAAACTAACTTAGGATGTGTTTAGAGAGACCTGCTGGGGCATAAGCAAATTTAAACAATTTCTAGTTGCTCTGCAAATTGCAAAGCATTCTGGGCACCATCTGCTTTGCATTCATTTGCCTTAAACTATTTATAGTTCAATGTAATACAGCTACAGAGTAAAAAGAGTGATACTCGTTTTAAAACCATGATTAAGCTAGTGAAGCTTCATTAATAGCTTACCTCAACAGCTTATTTTAGAGACACAGAAGCAAGACAAATCAGCTCTGCACTTACTATCAAGCACACTTTGAATATAGTACAAACACACAGCGGTGAGACAGGGGAAAGGCACCCCAAAACTCTGTGCTCCCTTACAATTGTGAAGAAATCAACTGAGTTATTCCACAGAAAAGCATGATAAAAGAAGAAACAAACAGAACCCCAAGCAGGAACAGTTCAACAGTCTGGAGCACAGTAACAACAAACCTGGACACAAACAGGCATTCTGCCATCAAGAAATAGGAATATTTTATGCTATAGCATTATGTTTTAGGTTTGAGAAATATCTTTATAAATCCAAGTAAAGCTGCCATATGATTGGGAATGTCATCTTTGCAATCAGTCATAGTCCTTGTTTTTGATTTTAAAGTTATCTGGGGACCATGGAACAAAAGAGGAAATGCATCTGTTATATTTGAAAGATTCCATGGAATCACAGAATGCATCAGCTGGAAATAGACCCTTGAAGGTCATCTTGTTCAACCCCTCTGCAGTCAGCAGGGATGTCTCTAACTAGATCAGGTTGCTCAGGGCCCCATGACAAAGAATTTTCTAGGGAGTGATGAAGAGATTAAATACACATGCTCTCAGAAACAAAAACTATTTTCACTTTTCCTGACAGTCAATTTTCTTCCAACACACAATTATTTAATTTTTTCTGGGGGAAATTATAGTCTATAGTAAAATCTCTCTTGCATATGCTTCTTTTTTTTTTCCCTAAATGACAAATGTTTTTATTCACTCTCATATCACCACCTTACACTGACAATTACACAGTGTACAATGCTTCAGATGGAAAATATTTCAATTACTGTTTAGTGAAACAATATTAATACAATTGAATCTAAAGCAGACTGGGCTGACAGGAACTGCTTGTTCTTATTCCCATGTGCAGTTTTAAAACATTTTAAAACACTTATCTCTTTTACTCATGTAGTTTGGATTACAACAAGACACTTGGGACTGCATGACTCCACCTTCAAAAGGAACTTTCCAAATGTTTCAGCTTTCTACAAGTTCTCGAGTATCTTGAAATACTCAAAACTTTTCAGCAAAAACATTTTTAAAAATTCACTAGCTCAGAATATTTTTAGGTATTATAGAATTTTATAACTTACAAAGGTTACAAATCAAAGCAAGTGCCCAGGCGCAGCAATCAGAGTGCTTATTATTAAGATTCCAGAAATTTCTCTGACGCTTGCCTTTTCAGACTCTTATATCTGAAGAGCTAAAAAAAAAAAAAAAATCTGCCAAGGTCCTTACATAAGTGTACAGTACACTAGACAGAAATAAAAAAATGGAAGACTGCAGACACTGAGAAATAACTGAAATTTTAAAGTTATTACTTTTGTAAAACTAACCATGTAGGGCCAAGCTGACTGTGCTCCAAGACAAATGGACTCTCAAGTTGTTCAACTTTTTATTTCAGGTGAAATTTCATAGCAGAGGTTTGGCATTTGTCAGGAAGGTGAACCTTATGCTAGTAAACACTCATGCCTCCAGTAGGTCCCCAGTTTGGCCAATTTGTAAATCTCGAGAAAATGAAGGCTGAATCATATTCAACAGGAACTTGCAAAAAGGTTTCAAGAGACTCAGTTGCCACTGGACAACATCTAGTTTCTCCCAGCCTTTTAGCACTGATCAGACTGCATTCCAACAGATAGAAAGCACCACCATATTTTTACCAGCTCACATCTCCCACTTGTGATCACTATTTCAGTATCAGGACAGAAAACTGAAATTATTCTTCTGCTCTTAGTTGTACCCAGCTTAAGCACTTCTCTTAGGCCTTCCCCAAATGACATCTCTACTGGCACCTGAACAGAGAGAGAAGTAACGTGTGCCTGGCAGGGCAGGAGAGACTCTGTAAGAGCCAGACTGACTTTTAGGAGCAAGTACTCCTTCAAAGACTTCCATTCAATGACACTTCCAAGTCAGAGTGTGACATTTGTGCTGCAGCACACCTCTGGCATCCAAAAATCAGCTCCTCATTTGGTTACGCAGGTGAAATGTGTCTATTTTGCCGGGAGAAAACATTCTAAAGCAAAGCTGTGTATACAAAGAGAGACAAGTGAGCACTCCTTCCCGTGGGAAGCAGATCAGAGCCAAGGACTTCCATTGCCCTTTCACTTGCAGTTGTGCTAAGCTGGCACTGCAGGAAACCCAGGTCCCTGTGGCACAGGCAGGCTGCTAATTATACAGAGCTCATGCTCTCATCCAAAGCACAACCACAACGTCAGAGTTACAAGTCTCTGTGGAACAGTCACAAAAAAAAATAAAAATCAACAAACCCAGTGCACATTCATGCAAAAAGTGTTTGCAGTGACAGAAACAAAACCACATGAATTAACAGGCTGTCCTTGCAAATAAACAAAGAAATAGGCAAACTGCCTCAAGTATTTCATAAATACACACATTACATACTAATTATGTTGCCAAGCATGCACAACAGACATTATTCTTCTGGATTAAAAAAAAAAAAAAAAAAAAAAAAAACACCAAACAAACTCAAAATTGAAGTCAAAAGAATGATGAGTCTGCCTGCTCAAGTTTCAGAGACTGCAAGAAACAGAATACCTAACGCATTTTGAAATAAAGCCCAGATCTGTGGATGTTAGGGATGTTAGGAAAGATTTACAAATACCAAAACCATTGAGCTTTACAAACTACACACAATGCTACAAATCCATCTTAAAGCTGAGCTGCAAAAAATCAGAAGTATAAACTTAAAACATTAGATACGATCTAGAGTGTCCAGAGTTCAGCAGCAGCAATGCCAGCAGATCGGTACTCCTTCAAAACTCCACAAGAAACTTTTCAGTGCTGGCTTACACTATAACCAGAAAGATCACTACCTAAGATCAGCATTTCGTGACCATTTAACTGCCTTTCTATTTGGCACATTGGTGACACTGGTCTTGCCTACCATGGCCAGAAGCATAAATAGAGCCTAGTTTCAAACAGGTGTTCTCCACCTCAGGCACATGCTAGCAGATTTTGCCATTAGAATTCTACTGAGGACTGCTGATGTGCAGCAAGTGAAGTCCTCAAAAGAAGATGTCATAAAGAAAGCATGTACAGCCGGTATCTGGAGATCCGCATAAACACGTGACAGCTCCCTATCCATGCTGGAAAACATCTATTCATATTAAAGCTTATTAGCTTTCCATCAATATTAAAGAAATACTGATACACTTAAAAAGCACCAAGGTTATCAGCCTGAATTAGTATAAAAACCACCAGGCACATAATACAATGTATATCCATCAAAACACAAAAGTTCCATTGCTGCCTGACATGGAGATAGGCGCTGATGAGGTCTGTGAAGCCAAGCTCAGTCTCAGCTGCTGTGCATACAAAGTGCTGAACTCACTCACAACCTGTTGCCAAAAGGACAAACCACACAGGGAACAGCAAAACCAGAGAGCTTTAATCAAACAGGAATCAAACAGCTGAAAACCTACAAAGCCACTGGGAAAAGGAAACATCCGGCTCCAACAGTGCAGGGATGGAGCATGTTGGCCAAGAGACATGAAAAGAAAAAAGGAAAACAAACATTTTCTAGGAAATGTATTTTTTACCACATAGTTGATATATCTGTGATAAAATAAGAATTTTAAAGGAAATTCCCAACAGTGAGAGACGTTTGGCTCAGTCTTTGTCTTTTTTTTTTTTTCCTAGCAGGCATTGTCTATTAATATCTAGTTTTCTAAAAAAATTACTTTTCACATTGAACTAATTACTGTTTGATGACTTGAAGAAAATGCATTTCTCTTATACACTCTGTTTAAATCTAATTAGCAACATGAAACTGCTGTATAATCTGATAACACCTTGGACTGAAAGGTCTTTAAGAGTAATTGCGAGTTCCCATGAAGCAGAAAATAACCTTGGAGGCCCAAAACAGCGTGCATGAGAATCCACTTCTACAGAAAGAAAATATACAGTTCACGTACATAAACTGTATCACATAAAGAGAGTTGAAACCCACACAAGGCAAAAGCTGAAGTATCCTAGGTCTTGGATCATGGATAACAACATAGCTGACATATTGCTGACACATACCTACATAGCTGACACATTTTTGATATGAAGTAGAAAGGGACTCCATTTCTGAATCATGTTTCTTTCTCTACCTTTCCAGAGCCACACAATACTTTCTAGACCAAACTATCAGAGAAGCTCAGGCAATGGGAAGCCTAAATTTTGGGTCACTGGTGCAGGCCAAACAACCCTTACCTAGTGAGGTCAAAACTGAAGCTCTTGCTGGCACTCCCCAACAGCAGCACTTGAAAGACCTACGAGCACCTGACTTCCTTTATCAACATGCGAGGCATTCATACACTCAGCTTCCTCCCATGGCAATCGCCCAGGTGGAGTTCAGAAGACGGACACAGCTTCAAAGATAGACTTGTCTTTTTTAACACCCTGCCACAGATTCCTGTTTCCCAGCAATAACTCCATGTAACACTTCCAGAGCACTGCATGCAACCTGTTCACATGCTTGAAAATAACTTCTTTGCACTTCCTCTTCAACATGTTCTGAACAAGGAAACCATCAAGAAATCAACTTCTACAGCAACTTACAGCATCATTTACTACAGAAAAGAATGGTTATGTCCTGCAAAACCAGGACAATGTTGGAAATAGTTTGGATTTAGGAGTGGCTTTTCACCTACCCGTTTCAGTTGTTACCCCAAAGCAAAGAGCACTACACAGATAGACTGATGTGTAAATGAAGATTATTATATGCAAAGTTTGAGAAATATATAATCCAAGTAACTAATGAGGAGGGAGTTTTAAAGTATCCCTGTTCGTTGCACTTGTTGCAGTTTTTGTTGGAATGCTTTGCACTTCTTTGCCCTAAAATACTAAGGTCCCATTACAGCTCAGGGAAAAAAAAAAAAAAAAAAAAAAGAAAGAAAAAAAAGGTGTATCTGTGGGATTCAAGCAAGCTCATGAAAACAGTAGTTCTTACATCAAGACTCATTCATTGACTATCCAAAATCCTGTTTTACAACATCATTTTAATACTGCTTCTACTAGTAATTCTACCACCTCAGAGAACACTAGCTTTAGCTGGGTGGCAATGGTGTTTCCTTAGGACCTTTCAATTTACCAGCCTCAAAATCCTCCTCATTGCCTCCTTTCATTGGCCACAGTGGGGAAGGAAGCCTTGCCTTGGCCCCAACATCATCTGAAGACAACTGCCACAACCAAACTTCATGATTCAGAGCTTCAGGCAATCCACATAGAAGTCAGAAAGGAATTTCTTCCAACATGAAGTGTTCTTAAGAATCTGGCTGGTAGACGTTCTTTGTTCTTCATGAACAAACATGAGTGGGTCACCAGCAGACACTCAAGTGGGAAAGACCAGTCTCAGCCAAAGTTAATTTTACTTCCATCTTCCTTCACAACACAGGAGACCACTAAGATCCTCTGGGCATGTTCCACTGAACCAATTCACTGCTCCCAGGGCAGCAGACGTGTTTCTTCTGTATGTTGCAGGGAGAGACAAAAAGTGGGAAATGCAGAGTCTGGGAAGTTCCCATCAGTGTCAGCATCCCCATCATTCCTCCAGGCCCTGGAGAAACCTGTACCTGTGTAACTGAAGATTTTTCAGGGACTATCATGCTTTCACCTAACCAAAGTTATTGAGCTCAAGAACAGGCTATTTAACAATGAGACATATTCCTGCGATAACCCTTTTCTGACAGACTAAATAATCTGTATCCATTTTAATGACACTATAACAAGGTTGCATTTCCTGGAAAGATTATTTCTGTGATTCTATGGGGAGGGGGGGAATCTATATAGTGGGTTTGAAGGTTGTTGTTTGTTTTCTTTTACCAAGGGTTTTTTGAGTATGTTTTCCTTAGATTGCTAGGCATAGTTTCAGTTCCTCTCTGCAGAAAAGACACTTTATTTAACTTACAACGCAAACAAGTTTTAGTCCATGCTCATGCACAAGACAAAAGAATTATAACAATGTATTAAATGAGGTAATCTCTCTGTAAACTCCATAGCAGAATCATTAGAGGCTTTAGGCACAGTTAATGAATATTTAGTGTGATCAGTGAAACAGAATTAAAAAAAAAAAAAAAAGTAAGTTAAACAATCCTTCAGTTATTTGGCAGCATTTTATCCTGGTCAGTGAATACAAAGTACAAGCCCCCAAAAGGCAAAAGCAGCAAAGGAAAAAAAAATTATTAAAAATCACATCTGTTCTTTAACTCTCTGAAATAAAAATTTCAGAACTTGGCTTATACAAATCTTCATTGAAAGAATACCCAAAAATCAGTATAAATTCCACCACAATTTGTCTTTTAAGCAAACAATATTAATTACCCCAGAACAAAGATAAAGTTTTGCTGCGATCCCTTGGAAGCCCTTTATCTCATCATCAGTTGCTGTTTTCGATCAACATCAGGGTCTTGTCCCTGCACACAGCTAGCAAGTTCAGCCCAGCAGTAAAGTCACCTTACAGAACAGCTGAGTGAACAGAAAAAACCCCACAACTATTATTCAGGGGAAAAAAAACAACAAATACTATCAAGTAGGATTATGTCAATGTGTCAGAAATCTAAGACTGGAAATTTTATTTGATTATTTAATACATTACAAACATCTAGAAAAGATTTTACTCTATTACTTCAAAGAGCAAAAAGATTTACTTTTATCTATGTAAATTCTGTTTTCTTTGTAGATGCTAAAAATATAAATGCTTTTAATATACTTATTTTCTTTCTATTTCCTCTCCCAATACTCAAATCCTCTTGACTAGGAAAAAAACCAACAAACCACCAAAACAAAACCTCACATAATTAGGAGTGACATGTGACACCATAGCTCCATTTTGCAATAGGAATTTTCTTGTTATGGTTTGTTGCACAGCTTGTCTGAACTGTCACACAAAATAATTGATCCTTACCTTAAACAATGCGTTTTCCTTTATTTACTGAGAAAAATGTGATCTTTAGAAATAAACAAATTGTTCTGTTACAGATGGGATGTCAGACACCAGCAAGTTACTGCCAGCTTCAAAAACAAGAGACCATTGATAACTACAATTCATATTCTGTTCTTCTGAAATCTTGGCTCCCCTTTATCACCATTTTTAACTGTCTGTATGCTGAAAATAGACATCTAACAAACAATATCATTTAGCTTGTGACCATCTCTCTTTATAGCTGAAGTTTAAGCACTGTTCTTCTTTCAGTCCTCCAATCATAGTAAGTAGCATCTTTTTATTTTACTTCAGTCCAAAACACAAGCTTAGGTTCCCCCACATTGTTCTTCACATCTGTGGCAGGGTGAACTAAACTGTAAAACATAGAAATGCTTTTCCTGTCAATGTTATAAAAATCCCACTTTAACAGCCTCTTGTCTCAGCAACAAAATTACTTAGATTTTAACTCTAAGTAAAAAGTAATCTATGAAATCATTGACTAAACAGCACAAAAATAAATTAAATAATAGGAAACAAATACATATAGAACATAGAATAAAAAGCAGTTCCCTCAGCAGAGAAATAGTCATCTCCACAGCAAAACGCAATGGCCATCCAGCAGCTCCAGACTAGGGTTTTTTGTTTATTTGGTTTGGGTTTTTGGTTAAAATATGTAAAGTCAATCCAATGGGAACTTTTATGTGAGTGTCGTCGTTCCTACTTCACTCTCATCTACAGATTCAAGCTAAACTTCCTTCTCAGGGACAAAGGAACTATGATTGTTTTAGTGTTCTGGCAGCCTGCAAAAAAAAGAGCAGAAAATAACCATGCAAGGACACAATCACAGCACTTGATCCCATACAGGATATCCGAATTTAAGTCCTTGGCCTCCTTTGCTCCGTGTCTCTCTGTATCAGGAGCAAAGAAATATCATACTCATAGCCCTAGATGATAATCTGTATAAAAAGTTGTATAAAATGCTTTTACAGTTGGTGTCTAGGGGATATGCTCAGTGTATTTTCAGTTTAAAAGAAACCCCACATTTCATTCCACTGAAGAACATCTTAAATTACAAACTTAGGAGAACAAAGTTTCTCACCTCCCTACACCCATGGTACTGGGGACAGTGGCGTAGGTCATCAAACATCCAGCTATCCGCTACTTTTGGTCTTCAAAAGTAGCATCAACTTAACATCCGAGTTATGAATGATTCTCAGGTAAAGAGTCTTTGGCAGAAATGCAAAGGTTATGCTCTCGAATTCATTCTTACAATGTCCTTGTACACACACTGAAATTCCAGTATTTCATGTTAAAATTAAAATATAAACATCATATTAATTTACTGTAAAGAGGAAACAAAACATACTGGCTACTCATGATCCAAGAACAGTATTGTGATGTAGCCAAACTTCAAATCTCATCACTAGATATTAATCTACTTTCAGAAATTTAATTAATTACAAAATAAAGCTTAAAATTTTTTGGGTCATACAACTTGTAATATGCAACTAGGTGCAGGATGAATGGGATGAATTGTTGGCAACTATACTAAGTATGAGGAAATGCTTTCTTAAAGTTTTTATAGAGAAATCATGAGAGGTATAGTGCCATGTAGCAGAAATAGTGAGAGAAACACATCAGAAGTGAAAATGTAATACCAGAAAGCTACTTGACATAGAGTACATCTCCCACTCCCCCAGCTTCCCTTGGGCAAGAATCTGTTCAACAGTTATCCATCTTGCTGAGCAAACAAAGCTGGTCTTTCCTTTGGAAACAAGCACTGATAAACACCTCTTAAGTCTTCGACTGACTCCATTTTGCAATATCATAAGATGCTTTTCAAGTAAAGAAAACTTGCTGAGGGTGCACTCGATGCCACTGTCCATGTCACCAACAAAGATGCTGAACAAGACTGGTCCCAGTACTGATCCCTGAGGGACTCCACTTGTCACTGGCCTCCACTGGGACATGGACCATTGACAGCCACCCTTTGGGTGCGGCCATCAAGCAAGTTCTTTATTCACTGAACGATCCATCCATCAAACCCATCCTGCACCAGCTTGGAGACCAGGATGTTGTGCAGGCAGTGTCGAAGGCTTTGCTCAGGACCAGGTAAATTATGTCAGTTGCTCAGCCTTTATCTATTAATGTCGTGACCTTGTCACTGAAGGCCATCAGGTTTGTCAGGCAGGATTTGCCCTTGGTGAAGCCCTGTTGATTATACCCATGATTTTGCAACACTAGCAAGTAAGATCCAGATGCAAGACAGGGCAGATGACAGGAGATCAAGTTTCAGCAAAATATCACTGGGATCAAGTCTTAAGGTGATAAGGGAAAGGGATTGTAGGGGAGGTAAAAACACTTCTGTTACAAGAATATTGGCTTTAAATCTCAAACCCTTTCAATTACCTTCTGGTGGTGGGGGAGGGAATCCCTCTGTGTCCATCCTAGCGTATCCACCGTGCCTTTAGCAGACTGAGAAACCCTGCAAAAATGATGGTTTGAAGGTTAATGATTTCCAAGTATCAAGACAACTTTTCAGTTTGGCCAAGTTCATATCTATTAGCTAACCCCACTACAGAAGAGATGAAATGTGCCTGGCCCCTTGCTTCAAAACACAGCTAGTCCAAATTTTTATACAGACAGCCCTCAGTGTTGGAGCCAATTCTTTTAATGGTCTCAATAAGCCAGCTGAAGTTTTCATACTATTTCATACTCTGTAGCTCCCACTGTGACAATCACAAGCAGATTACTAAATCATGCCATTTCAATGTCTGTTTGGAGTGTATGTTGTTTCAAAACCTTCATGAAGGAGAGAGAGAAAAACTCCAGAAAGCTCGTCAGTTTTGCTGATGTTTTTCTCCATTTGGCAATCAGAAATCACAAGTTTAAACTTTACACTGTATACACAGCTAATTTTTTTTTTTTCAATCTTAAAAACCTGTGTTTGAGCCCTTGGATCTCCACCTCCCCTGAAAGGAGTGAGGTACCAGCAAGCAGTCTCCTGAGTATCTTCTCTTTCCTCAAATATTGTCAATATAGTATTTTTAGGAAAAAAAGAATGAACCTATTATACATTGCCTTACTTTGTTTCTGAACAGACACAGAGAGAGAAAAAGCCCAGAACTCATGAGAGAAATTTTCCTTCCTTCCCCAGAACAGTACCTATTGGTGATATTCCAGTGGCATTTGGAAGGAAAAATTGGACCTGTTGTGCTAAGCAAAACACACACTGCCCCAAACCCATTTTCACCCTAACTCAAAAGACAGCATGTCACAAAGGTTTCAGAACAGGGCTGAGGAGGAAAAGTTTCCAAAAGCCACACCAAATACTATATTGTATGTCCTACTCTTTAGTAGCCCCCAGATGTTAATCTCAGGAAGTTACCACTGCTGCTGGCAACAGCACACAAAAACAGGTCAAGTCCTTGGAAAGCCTTCACATTCGAAGCAAGAAAAGACTAAGTTGAAGGAAGATTATGAAATTCAAGGTACAATGAAGAAATAATAGACTAGATGAATCAAGATACAGAGGTCAGATCAGCTGCCACCTACAGAACAGGTGGCAAAGAATGGAAGGACATGTCTCAAAAAAGGATCTAACCTTAGGAGGTTCAAACTTATTTATCCTCTGGCATCAAGTATGCAAAGACAAAACTTCAGGACAGACATGTCAGGAATGTTAACTCTGGTAGCACAAGACCCTCATATGATAAGACAATTCATAACAGCTTCCATTTTTTAGGCATAAAGATTTCATTTTAAATTGTCTTGAGCTTCATTAATCCTTAACCAAGTCCTAAACAAAAAACAAGTAGCCTGCCAAAGCTCAGAAAGGATTCATCCACATATACAACAACTGTCTGTAACAAAAAAAATATTCCACTGCATGCTTTCACTCTCAGTATCCCTTACAAAGATTCTCTCTGTGGTTCATATCTGCAGAGCTCAAAGGCATGTTCCTGCTTACAAATGTCTGGAATGCATCTTGTCACACCAAAATGAGGGAAAAATATGGTTTGAAGAAAAGGCTATTTTTCTATTTATTTTTTTTTAAGCTGAATCATCACTGGAACGCAGATCTTCAAGTGTGAAATATGCAGTAACTGACAAACCTCTGAAAGTTAGTCTCAGCACCTCTTCCAAATACATCTTTAAGAGGGTAACTAAAAGGCCTTTAGAATACTATTTTATTATTTAAATATACAATTCAAGTTTTTAAATACCTATGGAAGTTAACTTCAACAATTATATTTAAAATCAATTTCTTCCTCACAGGCAAATATTAACAACACACAGAGCTGAGCTATGGAAGTTTTCAGCTTGTTTTCCATTTTGATCTAGCTCACAGTGACATGCTTTAAATGACACAAGAATTGTCTCGACGAAGGACACAGACCCAGTGTTAACAGTCCTAGCCACTGACCTGCTTGGTCCCATCTGAACAGTGCAGTTATTCACAAGAAGATAGATACGCTTGCTCACTTAAAAATGTCGTAGGGGTAGATTCATACATTGTATTAATTCATCTTGAAGTTCCACATAGTTTTTTCTACTTTTCTGATGCTGCAATATCACCACTGCTTCAGACACAGCTTGTGTAGTGTACATTCCAGCAATACCCTCCACAAAAATAAAACGGTTGCCATTTTGTGTAGCACGCAGCATGTAGCAGAACCACATTTCAAAGAGCTCCTGCCTCTCAATAGAAGAGTGAGAAAAACTAACTCAAACTAAAGATGTTTAAATCAAAATTAAGCCAGATGATTTGATTTGACTAGCAGCATATGGCACAGTTTGTGTTTGTAGCTCAAGAGGTTTCCCCACTGATTCTACAGCTAACAGAGTTACATACCACATAGCTACACAGGTACATTCAAACATCACCATGGAAATCACAGCTCAACTTAAGATGAAAAGGACCTATGAATTTTCACTCATACATTCTAGACAGGTGTCTTCAAAACTAACCAGGCTGCTCAAAGCCTTTTCCAAGTTCTGAAATCCCCACAAAGCTGGAGGTTTCACCACTTCCCCAAGCAGCCTCCTCCTGTGTTTAACCAGTTGCTCTGGGAGTTTTTCCTTTGCAGTCTGCCCAGGCCAAAAATATGGCCTCTGTTTCCTGATGTTCTCAACCGGTCTTTTTGTGTCAAACTGTTAGAAGAAACAGGTAACTCTTACTCATATTTACAGACTGGAAGATAAAAGGCAGCTTTCCAATTTAGTAAGTTCCCAATTTAACTCTACACTTGTAACAGGTTGGTCATTCAACCAATCTGAGCACAGAACAAATATTCCAAATCTAAGAGACTACTGCTGTTAAAAAAACCCACACAACTGTTTGTAGAAGGGTAGCATGTCATTTGGCTAACGACTTTCTAAGTTTGTCTTTTAAAAACCAGGTATTTTGATAGACAAAACAACAGATGCCTTAACACACTGCAATATACTCAGGTCCCCACCAAGTCTGTAGTGATTTCTAAATTCTAAAGTGATTTTTAAGAAAAAAAAGAAAAAGGTAATTAAAATACCTCTTAAATCAGAGGTTACTGGGTGATGTTTCTCATGCAAAATAGTTCCACACAGCTGAAGCAGTCAGATCTCAAATGGCACTCACACCAGAAATCAAAATCAGCCAAGGACCAAAATGAAACAACCACAAAGAACAAGTCCCAACACTCACTTCACGTCCTTCACCCAGAACGCTCATCTTTGGCCACAAAAGCTGGAGCAGAAAGAAGTGGGAGTCTGCGTTACTCCAAAGCAGTCCTTACAATCTCAGAGTGCTAACACCTGTATAACAGAGGCTGGTGGTCTGGCATCCATGAAACTGAAATTGTGATTCTGCAACAAATGGCAGTTTTAGCAAAGAAAGGCATCTTTATACTTGTCCAGAGACCACAGAAGAAAGCTGATGTTCCTCTCTGTTCCTGACTTTCCCCTCTTGTTACCTCTGCTAATTTTTGTTGCCTCCAAGACTAAGCTTCTCAGATAGAGCTGCACATCAGAGTTCATTCCACAGTTTCCTCTAATTGTGGGATGAGTAACATCCCACCAGCTCTCAGGTACAGAACTACAAACACTGATCAATATCTGCATTTCCACTTCATCAAAACTGTTGTACAGAAGTCATGACTTGGAGAAAAGCCAGTGGGCAACAGAAACAGGATTGATTGAGTCTATGATGTAAATTGTCAAAACTATGAGGCAGCACAGAGGTCACACAAATTTTCCAGCTCTATTACCCCAAGAACTATAAAGGCAGCATACCTTCTCTTTAAGAAGAACTGAGCATTGTAACTGCAGAAACATTAGGATTATTCATTCTTAGCAATGCAGAAAGAATGAGCCAGTGAGTATTTTTTAATAGAACACAGAAAAGATTAAATGAGAAGACTGATTTCCAAGAAACTGTGACTCATGAAGAAAGCCTAGTGCAGACAAGCTGCAAAGTAACTTCTCTGAGAATGCCTGAAAGCCTAAAAAATTAAGGAAAAAAAAAAAAAAAAAAACAAAGCCAAGGGGGGGGGGAGGGGGAACAAACAAACAAAAACAACTAACAAAACCTGTGAAGATAAAGAACCACAAATGTCTAAAATCTTGTGTCCCTCTCACTTAATATTGCTGTGTAAAGCCCAATTAATTGAGTCTTCTTCCACCTATAACTACAGAACTCTCACTGGGAAATAAATCTTGCTGAAATTTGACATACAGACTCTTTGGGAGTGCAGAGAACCAAGGAGAGAAAAAAAAATTATGCAGAACACAATGCAAGCAAGGTCAGATCCACATTTTTCAGACTGCATGCAGAATTCACTTTTCCAGAGGCTACTTCACCTCTTTTTCTGCCACCCTTTCTCACATAAAGCTGCATTCTGCTCAAAGCTGGAAAACAACATGGCAGCAAGCTGAACAAGAAGCAAGGAATTACAAGAACTGAAGACTGGTTTTGGGATCCTTCTTTTTAAAGGATTTCTTCACCTTGATCATATTCCTGCCCAGCATTATGATCTGAAGTACAGTAAAAGAAGAAGCAAGCAAAGACTGCATTTGCAGGTTTGTCTGAGGGCTCCTTCCCAAAATGTTAGCAAAAGCCACTATGGATTTTGTAACATTTACATTCTTCCCCTCCACAGATAATCGTTGCAGGACAAAATACAGAATCACTCATTGACAGAACCATTCAGCTCGGCAGGTGCTTTAAGAGATCATCTGCTGTCCAAAGACAGGTCAGTTACCAGACTAGAACAAGCTACTTTATCTACTTAGATCCTGAAAAATCTCCAAAACCAGACTCCAAAATCAACTTTGAAACCTGTTCTCCTGCTTACTTGTCAGAGAAAAGCATTGTCCCTCTAGCTAGATGGAACCACCCTTACTTCAGTTTATGACTATTGCCTGTTGTTCTTAATAATCTGCTGGCAGGAGGATACAGGCTGCTGTTAGGCTTCCAGGAAGCATCTTTTCTCCATGTTGAAGTCCAGCTCCCTCAGCCTCTCCTTCAGGGCAGTGCTGCAACTCTCTTATATTGTTGTGTCCTTGTGCTGAACTTGCTCCAGTCTATCCACATCTTTCCTATACTGAAGCAGGGTGGGGTGTGGACACAAAGCTGGATGCAATATTCCAGGTGTGGTCTGAGAAGTGCTGAGTGAAGGGGAATCTTTTCTCTCAGAGGACCAGTCCCTCCCACATGCACAACCTTGCCCTTGTTGGTGTTGAATTTCACTAAGTTCTTGCCAGTCACATTCTCCAAGCTGCCCAGGTCAGGTTTTGACAGCCTTGACCTCAAGTGCATCCGCGGCTCACCTCTTCCCTCAGTTTGGTGCTACCCACAACTTCATGGGCAAGTATGCATGACTTCCAAGTCATATGAAACATTAGGAAGGACACCTCCTGTGACAGACAGCTGGGGCACTCCGCTACTTACTAGCCTCCATGTAAGTTATCATCAACTAGCCACTTCTAAACCAAACCATCCCACCATTTTTTCATCTATCTAGTAGTACACCCATGCAGATAATAATGATATTCTGCAAAGGCCATTGCTAAACTCAACATGAACACACAATTCTATGAAGCTCAGTAGCACTACATTTAAATTACAGACGGCAAAGCCCAGACCTGCAAGTACTTAAGCAATGAGAAAGTATGGGGGAAAAGTTGTTAAACAAAGGAAGGGAACAGGTTCCCAAACGTGTGTAGTGTATCTGACTTTTACTGACTAAGCCTTTTCTCCCACTTTTTGTGCTGGCAACCTAAAAGAGGGGCATCACCTTGGGTTTTGGAGACCATCCTGGAGGCTGAGTGTACCACAACAAACCATAAGCATTGAAAAAATTAAAAGTGAATGCTGGCATCACACACTTCAAGTTAGGATTGATTTTTTTTGCTGCTGTCATCTTATTTCTGAAGTTTACCCTTTTAATCTTAATCCAAATTAATCCATGTCAGAATTGGGATATTGGAAATATCCCCAACATCTTCATTCTAAGTCAAAGAAGATCTTCATGTGCTGTATATAACCCTTCAGTTGTGATACAAAACTATGTATGGTTTAGCTGCATACATATTATAACAACATACATGCAATTTGAATCCCTGTGCAGAGATTTTATGAATTTTTACTTTTAAAAAAAAAGCACCAAAATAGACATTTACTCTAGTAATTCTGACCTGCCTCACACGTAAAATGTGGTATTTTTGTCACAAGAAAAATGTCCCCTCAAGAAACCTATTTTCATTCCCCAGCAAATCAAGTTCTTGGCTTCCAAAAAACCCAAAACAACCCAGAAAGGCAAGCAGGGAATGTGGTTTTTTTTTTTTTTTTTTTTTTATTAATACAGGCAATAAAGTTTCCCCTCTCTTCTCCCTCCCCAGTTGTACTTTACCAACATATCCACTGCAAAAGCAGAAGTCCCAGTTGAAATTCCATTGAATTAATGAGTCCTCATTTTACAAGGCATAGGTTGTCTTTCAAGATATGATGACAACTGATGAAAATTTCTATCAGATGTTCTTCCCAATGATCCAAGTGAAATAATACACTGAATTGAATATTCAGTTCCTTTTGCTTTCTGGAAACCCAGTCTTGACAGAGACATTCTTCCCCACGTATTTTCAGTTCTTTGGATGCTGCTGCCCTTGCAAAAGCAACCATACTGTTTCTGATCTTTAACAGAAGCACCCAACTGAACAAATTTCACCTGTTGAATAAGAATATAAAACCAGGCTCTTACTCCTATGTTTCCAGAATAATTATCTGGAGTAATATATGGAAATAGATTTTTAATTGTAAATTAGAGCCATAATGCACGTGCTGGAAAAGTAAGACAATTTTCACTTATTTTCTTTGTAGAACACCAAAATATGATTCAAACAAGTCAGAGATCAGGTAATGTAGACATTAAATCATCAATTAAAGTGAGAAAGAAGAAGAGGAATAGCACCTCCACAAAACAGCCCTCATCTTCCAAAAATGTATAAAGGAAGACTGCTCGCTGTGGAAGTGTACATTCTGCACCTAGCCCTAACATCAATGGGCTTCACTTTTTATTTCATTTGCAAATGACTGAGCAGACCTTTCTTCTTCACCTTCTGCAGCTCGAAAGTGAAGCTTTTAAGACTCAAATTAGTCTGTGGTTTACAACAGCAATACATATTATGTATAAAGTTCTGAAAGAACACTAAGGATGAGACACTGAATGCTCTAAAATAGTGACAAAGTCTAGAGCCATGAGCTCAAGACTCACTGTGGTACTAGCATGAAATCTAAATACTGCTATCTACTTCCCAATGACTTACAATCCCATTTTACAGAAGGGCCAATAATGCCTATCTCCTTTCTTGGAATTTCTGTGAAGCATATATTGTCTCTCTAAGGAGAAAACCCATTCATATGATTTCTGAAATCTTTTTGAAAGCATTTTGAGAAAAAAGTATAAAACAAGAGTGAATATTTGACCTTGAGCCTGGATCCTAATAGTTTGCATTCACGGTTCAGTCCCAAGTAATAAGTATTGCACAGTACTGTAAGTCACTGAAACAGATTTTCCCAAGATAATGCCCTTATTCAGCACCATGTAAGCAGAGCAAGTTATTTTGCTCTGGTTAACTACTTCACCCACACATCTGACATTAAGCTTCAGGCTTCCTGACTGAGCAGTGAACATGCAGGACATGAATCAATGCTGTGCAGTTATGCATCACTTCCCATAGTCTTGCTGATTCAGGCAATTCAGAATAAAATACAAATGAGATCTTTGGAACCAAAAACATAAGTTTGATAATGTATTTTTAAATCCTGTTTATCATTACTTGTCACCACTCCCTCAAAAACAAGTTGTACTTTTACACATCCCTGGTTTCAAAATGATCTGAAGTATTCTGGTGTAAGCAAAACTCAGATTCTTTACTGTAAGAAAATGTCCAAGTGACTTAAATTTTTGAAGATGCGAATAATAAAGCAGTTTCCTTCCACAGGTAAGTGACAGAGTCCCAAATTCTGCTGTGTGCAAACTGCATATGAAATTATGAGACACTGACATTACCAAGAAAGATGTAAAAACGGAAGTATGAAGACATAGTTGTGTAAGTCCATAATGAAATTCTGTTTTATCTTGCCATGTACCTCCCTTCCTTATTATAAAGTGCATGTCCCCCTCATAATATATCTGCAGTCTCCCCAAGTAATTCTCGTGCTTCAATTTGTGAATCGCTGATGATTTCCAAGCATCTAGGCTTGGAGCTTTTCCACTCTGTGAACCAATTCCAGCTTCAGAAATTAATTTACCAATACTAATTTTCCACTGATAGAAGTAATAACCAGAAAGACTTTGTATGAATAGGAATTGGAGTGGGAAAAGATCTGTAATGAATGCTGATTTTAACAAAAGAAGGTCTTGGAAATTAAAATATCATTATGTGTTGGAGAACACGTACATTAAAGATTAATTCATACCACAATCAATGAAGCCTTTTTTATTGCCACATTGTAAGACACAAAATATTCCAAAAGTAAAACACACTCAGCAATTGTATTCACAGTATTTAATTTAACATTGTAACTTCAAAGACATTTTCTCTAAAGGACAACCACTACAATAGATATTCCACAAGAAACATCCAAGGATAACATGGAAATGCATGTGCAGCTCAAAAAGCCAGCAGGAAGCTGAAGACAGACAGTTTCCAAAATGTCTTTAAATTTCAAAGCCATAAGACAGTTTCACATGAGATCATTCTACAGTTCTAAACTAAACCTGTGAAATGGAAAGACATAACTAAAGCAAAATGTAAAACAGAAGTCACTTTACAGAAGCAGAAAGAAAATTACTAACCCACACGTAAAGATGAAGAAAACGAGTACTACACACTGGTTTTTCTCCATTGCACACAAAACTGAGAGCAGTGCAGTATTACAGACGCAAGAATAGACTGACTGCAACTCTGCACAACGTATAAATCGTAATCTGAAAGTCTGAATCAAAACTGTTCCTCCTGGAGTGCAGAATATATTTCCTGTCTTCCTCAGAAGTAGACTGAAGTTTATAAAGTTTCTACAACAGGTTCTAAAAATAATTTCTTCTTTATATAGAAGCAATTAATAGACTTCCTGTTTTACAAACAAGTAATGCACCATTCCCAGTTGCATTAAATTCTAAGTTTGACAATAGCTCTTCGGGTTTTAGACATGTTTGTTGTCTTCCTTCAAATATAATATATGCAAGGACTCCTAAACAGCTTCAGAATCAGATGAAAAATTCCTCTGCTGCTGAAATGTCTTTATATAAAATTTATTAATGCTAAGACTAAATACCCTAGATTGTAAAAGAAATGGAAAACAAAAGACAATCCTGCCCACAGGCAGTAAGTAGTAGTGTCCTCATAAAAAGAAAAAAAAAATTAAAAAAGCCTGTACAAGATATTATGTGTCTAAACTGATAATCAGAAATCACAGAATGGTAAGGATTTGGAAGGAACCTCTGGAGATGAAGTCCAACCCACCTGCCAGAGCAAGTTCACCTCTAGCAAGTTGTTCAGGTGGATTCTGAATGACTCCAGAAATGGAGACTGCACCACCCCTCTGGGTAGCCCATTCCAGTACTCCACTATTCTCAAAGTAAAGAAGTTCCTCCTCATGTTTGGGCAGAACTTTCTGTCTTCAGGCTTGTGCATCATTACTTCTTGTCTTGTCACTGAGTACCACTGAAAGAAAACTCAGCCCATCTTCCCGACACCTACCCTTAAAGTATTTATAAGCAAACAGAAAAACAAAGAAAAAGCTCTGTTAAAAAGAGTAACTTAAATGGACTTAAAGACATGAAAAAAAATCACCTCCAAAAAACATTTTTTAAATACTGTGATGTCTAATATTAAAGATTCAGCTTACTCAAAACTAAGGCTGTATCATACTTGATACTATATATACTGCTATATAGCTGCTAGGTTTAGGATAATCAGACCTTGTTATATTCAATATGTAACTAAAGTGTTAAGACTAGTGTGAGTCAGCACACTTCCACTAAAGTTATTGGGCTAGAATTTAAAAAACAACCCAAGATGCTGAGGTACTCAGACCCTTGTTTCCAATCAAAATAAAAATGAGAATCTAAGTACTATCTGTGCAATACTGGGGTTTTTACAAGTTAATCTCAATATATGTTAAAGATTGTTTCATAGTATTTACTCCAGGAAAAGACTGTCACAGTCTACTGATGTGCAAAACCATATCCTATCCACTGAGAGTTAATCATAGCTCCTGGTCAGAAGAGAGTTCTTGGGCACAGAGCAAGGCAACCATCTCTTGAATGCTTTGGTGTGCTCACCACTGACCTGCCAAGGTGAACTGCACAAGACTTGCAGATTCAGTCTCGAGTGCTCAGAGCTGCAACGTCACCACTGTAACTCCTCTCCATATCTTTTGTGTAAAACCTCCCACAGCCCAAATCACTGGGATCCTGATGGACTCCAGCACCTAACAGGAGTTGACAGACAGTACATTCCTCAAGTGTCTATCTGCCACCATGGTCTTTTCTCCCACCACCTGCAGATATCAGCTCTGAAAGACCCACAGACTGGACACCCAGTACCTGTCCCTTCAAAAGATACCTGTTGCCACTCATGTAGGTTACATCTCACATATAATACCACAGGTAGGCTAAGAAATCCATAAACAATATTATAAAAGCCTTGAAATATCACTGTAAAACCTTCATAAATATCAGATTACAAGGTAGTTTCTAAAGAACTACTGTTCATAACCATGTAACAGTAGTTATATGTAGTTACTAGTAGTAACTAGTTCATGGGCTACTAGGCCCAAGGGAATAAAAAAGAAAAAGAAAAAAAAATGGATTAAACAAAGCAAGTCAGACAGATTACCAAGATCAAACAGATCACCCAAGTGAAAAGAATGAAGAAAACAGATCAACAGCCAGAACCCCTTCCTGCATAATGGGCTTGCAGTTGTAGGCACCCAATGTGTCCCACATTCAGACAATAAATCTGTGTCTCCTGAGCACCAAGACAACATATACAAAATTTAATAGTTCATTTCAGATTGCCCACTGGGGTTAAGCAGAGTAAAGGCTTTGAAAAAAACATCATTACAATAGTAACAGTCACAATCTAACATACACTGGTATTTCCTCACTGCATGTATTGAGGACGAGATAGTTTTTAAACTGTCAATCTCAGTTTTTGATTCATGCAAAAAAAACCCCAAAAACCACACAAACCCAGTCGATATATTTTTTTTATGTTAACAGTTACATTGCACAAATGAAGAAAATACTTTCTACAATGCAATTAAGTAACTTCCAATCTGCTAGCACGAGACAAAAGCCGTGATTTTGGTAGTTTGGGGGAGAGGGGAGAAGGAATAAATAATTAAGTGAAAGAGCACATCATTTAGGTTGGATAAACCCTTTTTTCTTTTCTTTTCTTTTGTTTTCTTTTTTTTGGTCAATAATAGAAGCATTACCTAAAGGCCTTTAAAATAAACCATTGCTATGGGAAAAACATTAACAGCTGTCTTTCCAAGCACCGGGTATTGCCTATCGATAGAGGTCACACACTTGCCCAGGCGAATGACTGGCCAGTTTTTAAAGCTGTTCTTGCTTTGCTCTGTAAAAGAACAAGACATCCTTCAAAAGCAGCTACACAGCCTGGGATCAACACAAACCACTACATAACTCCTCCAATAGTTAAAACGCAAATTCCAAAGAAACCCATGCAAATTTTAAAATCGCCTTTGGAAAAAAAAAAAATACAGAAACGGACAACTGTTATTGTGCTGGAATATTTTTCCCTTGTTTCAAGATACCCAGTGTAACTGCAGGTGCCAACTACAACTCGGCTGCTGAATACAGTTTTTAAGGAGGGGAAAGGAATGAGCTACCATAGGAGTTGAGGTTTTCAACAGCCTGGTCCGTACCCGATGGCAAAGAACGAAGTTGGAAGCCGGAGCCGGGAACCCCCCGGTGCCCAAGGACATGGAGAAGAGGCGCACAAGAGAGCAAAGACCCCAGCAAAACCCACGGGGAAAGAAATGTCACCAAAGGTCAAGAGCTAAAAGTTTAAAAAAAGCTTTATGAACGCTTCCTTGCGCCCTCGCTTCAGTGCCTCGCCAAGCCGCCTTACGCTGGCAAAACCTATTTAACAATACACTTTAAAAAATAAGGGGGTCCCTCTCCTCCATCGAGTCGGGCAGAGGTTCCCAGCCGCAGGCTCCCCGCAGCACCAGAGAGGCACCCTCGGCGCCCCGGGAAGCGGAGGGATGTCCCTACACGAAACACAGAGAGCACAGCACCCTAAGATCAAAACTTTGCATGACTAGCCCTGGAGCGAGACCCCGACGCTTCCCGCCGGCTACAGCCGCCCGCGGCCCCGCTAAACGCGAAGGGAACACCCACCTTATCCTCCACCGCAGAGCTCTAAGGCCGCTGCCCGGGCCCGCTCCGCTCTGCCGGGCCTTTGGCGGCTGCCCAGCTTCCCCGGACACGTCACTGCCCCCACCCCGACCCGGGGGCTGCTGCCACCACCGCCGACCGCAGCTCCTCAGGCCCGGCGAGGAGCCGCCTGTCCGCGCCCCGCCCGCTGCCGGGCCTTTCGGGCAACGCCCGTCGCCATTGGACAGCCCCAAGCCCCATCGCCTCCTAGTTGGTGCAGCAGGCTGTCGGTCTCGGTGGGGCGGAGAGGGGTGGGAGGTGGCAGTGAGAAGCCGAGTCGTGTCGTGTCGTGTCCCTCTCCGACCCCTGCCGCATTCTTGCTGCCGTATGTGACAGAGCCGCCGGGGCGGTAGTGGGGCCCTTACCCACTCCCGGGGACAGCTGCTGGCGGTAGGCAGCTCCGGGGAGCGGCAAGAGGCCTGGGGTGCAGAGGGGTGCGGGGGCTGTCAGTGTAACAGAGCTGCCCCGGTGCAGGAGAGCAGGGAGCCCGCCCATCCCGCGGCTGGGTAGCACAGGCCCGAGAGACTTTTTTTGCTCCCAGCCTCATTCTCACGAGTAGCCCATGAGCATGCTGGGATGTGCACTAGGCTATTTTGGAATTTAATCTCATTTTTCACTTGAAACTCTAGCAGTTTTCAAATTTAAAGGTCTTCTAAAGATGCTGTCACCTCAGCCTGTAGAATACGTCTCTTTTCTCATCCTTCTCTGACTTTCCTCACAGAAAGCACAGAACGGTAGAGGTTGGATGTGACCTCTGAAGACCCAAGCTGCCTGCTAGAGCAGGATCACTCAGGATAAATCACACAGAAACGTGTCCAGGCAGGTTTTGAATGCCTCCAGAGAAGGAGACTCCACAACCGCTCTGCACAGCCTGTTCCAGTGCTCTGCCACCCTCAAAACAAGAATTTTTTTCCATCACTGCAGACCTGTACAGACACAGGCAACCACACAGATGGTCAAAGCCTGTCTAATGCAAGCACATTGTGCTTATCCTGGGAGTGGTATCAGCCACTTGAACGTTCACATCGGTACAATTAGGGACTGAATCGAAGAATCACAGAATGATAGGGATTGCAAGGAACCTCTGGAGATCAGAGCAGGTTCCTGCCTGAGAGCATCCAGGTAAGTTTTGAATTACTTCAGAGATGGAGACTCCACCACCTCTCAGGACAGTCAGTTCCAGTGCTTCACCACCCTCAGGGAAGAAGTTCCTTCTCATTTTTAGATGGAGCTTCCTATCTTAAGCCTTGTGCCTGTTACCTCTTGTACCATCACCACTGAAAAAAGACTGGCCCTATCCTCCTGACACCCACTCTTTAAGTATTTACAAGCACTGATCCCCTATCAGTCTTGTCTAGACTAAAAAGCCCCAAGATCCTCAGCTTTTCATGCCCCTTTCCATAAAATGGAAAAAAGCCCCAACTTTACAAGATGCTATTGTTTTGGAAATGCATGCTTTACCATATATCCATGCAGACATCTCTTCAATAAAAAAAACCTGCTCCTTAAAAAGTCCTTAAATACATCTAATATTGCTAAATATTATTTAAAATCTTTGGACCAATTTTAAGCACGACTAGATGCTGTCCAAAGACCCATGTCATTGGATCCTTGCTTATTTAAGTACATTTATGCTGCTGCCAGGAAGAGAATACACTCAGGTATACTAAATTAATTATAATTACAGTATATCTTAATGTGACAACTGAATTTTACAATACTGTGATGCTTTACTAGCACTAAACTTTTTTCATGAATGCCTTAAAAACTCTCTTCTTATGAGGAATCTTTGCAAGTCAAATTCTCAGACTCACAATTCAGACCAGGTATAAATTTTCCTGAATTTTTATACTCTTCAGCACCAGAGTCCTTGTACATCAACTCCTTGTTTCCATGAGTGTACAGCTGATGCCACAGTTTACTGTAGCGGGTTGACCTTGGCCCCTACCCAGCTGTTCTCTCACTCCCTCTCAACAGGACAGATGGAAAGCTTGAGTCAAAACAGAGAGCAATCATTTACCAGCTACTGTAATGGGCCAAACAGACTTGACTTGGGGAAATTTCATTTATCGCTAATTAGAGTAGGATGGTGAGAAACAAAGACAAAAGTAAAAATAGTTATCCTTCTCCCCACTTCTTTCTAGGCTTGACTTTGCTCCTTCATTCCTGACTCCTTTGCCTCCACCCCCCATCCCTCCCTGAGCGACATGGTGGGGTGGGGAATGAGAATTGCGGTCTGTCTATAACAGCTACTCTTTCTTCCTCTCATTTCTCCTGAACTCCAGTGTGGGTGCTTCTCACAGGCTGTAGTCCTTCAGGATAAACCTGCCTTTCCTCAGCCTCCTCCAGAGGCTGCAGGGGAATCTCTGCAGTAGTTCCTGGAGCACCTCCTCCTCCTCTCACCTTGGCACTCACAGGGTTCTCTCACCTTTTTTTCCCCTCACACTCTTCTGTGTGGTTTTTTGCCCTTCCTTAAACACATTTTCTGAGGCACCACTACCTTGGCGGCTGGGTTCACCTCGGCCCTGCAATGGGTTGGTTTGAGCTGGCCGTGTCACGAAGGCCGCCCCTGCAGCCCTTGCCTGCCAGCTCCTGCATACCTGTACCCTGTACAGGTGTTAATTCTATGAATTAACACAACAGTCCTGCTTTTGGTTATTTCACCACACTCTGATGGCTCTGCTTTGTTCTGAAGTGGAAGAAGGGGAAAATTTGAATTAATTCTCCGTCACAAGAGGACCACAAAGCATTGAAATCATGAATGTGCGAAAGACAAAATGCAACCTTCAGCTGAAGCAGAGCTACTTCCGGTGGCAGAATGGAAATACTAGTACAATACAATGTATGGAGAAGATTTTATATGAAACACATGTACAACTCTAAGCTGCCAACATTAAAGGAAAAGGCAATTGAGTGGAAAAAGTGGTGGGTAAAAGGTAGTAGGGTGGCTAGGAAAAGAACACACTATAAGCTGCTGCAGCCTTGAGTGATAAATTGCTTATGAGCTTCAATGTCCTAAAAGGGTTCTCAGACTTATTCTCATCCAGGGTCAATATGTTGCTGAGGGGAAAAAAAAAAAAAAAAAGTAAAAGTTCAAGCATCAGACAATCTACATGTTCAATGTCCAGCTGCAACCTGCTCAGCACTGCATAACTTAACAACCAGTCTCTGTTACCTCATTCCACAGCCTCCTAATTTTATTTTCGTTTCCTATGACTCCTAAGCAAGGCTACTGCTGCTTTTCAGGATAATTTTCTTCTTGTAAATATAACCCACAAGACAAGATGGTCAAGCTCTCATCAGATGTCCCATGTCTACTCTATACAAACCACTTCTCTGCACTTCTGTAGCTTGCCTGCATGGCTTTGTTCTTCAAGGTATCATAGTTACCATGCTGATTTACTCTGAAGTTCCTAACAGCAGAACTGCATGATCCACAAATGTAGAAAAGTCAACCCTCTACCTTCTGCAAAATTAGTCCTTTTTCTGGTACATGTTTGCCCCTTGCTCAGTGCAAGCCCCACGTTTAAACTTCAGTGAGCATGCCTTTGGTGTCAAAATGCAGCACGCTAATGGTTAAAGTGCTTTTGGCAGCAGAAGTAGAAAAGCAGGAGGAGGACCTAGATAGTAATAGCAATATAAAAAGCTGAGTGAGTACCTGGAGCTGCCACAATCAATTATCAGTATTAAAACACGGGACACTCTCACAAGTCCTTACAGTGAATGCCAGAGAACATAATGGTGAAAAGCATCAGTTTATATAGCCCTCTGATCTGAACCAAGCATTCGAAGGAGCAGAGGCAGCTGAAGAGAATCATAGGAGAAAATAAGTATTTCAGTCCAGAAGTAATGCATGCTTTATCTGATAAAGCTAGTATTAAATTTCCACCCTCTCGGCTCAGGTCATATCCTTAGGGACTCAGAAGTGACCCTCGTTGACTCATCACTACACACACAGCCAGCAGCTCGTTGCTTTCCTGTGGACACAGGAGCAGGCCCCCACTCCTTTCCTTTCAAGCTAGACCTGTGTACCTGCTGAACACCTTTTACATTCTTGCACATTTGCTGCATTACCTCTGTCATTACACCTCACTGAGCATTGCTTTACTTACAGAAAACAGGAAGACACAACACACTGCAAGAACACTTGTTTCTGCTCTTTGACACCACCACTAGTAGCATACACTAATTAGTCCATCGCATCCAGAGCATGCAACATCTCTTCCAACACTGGCAACTCATCTGGGGGCTAACAACTAGAGCAACAGGCATAATTTACTTAACTAATGACTATCACTTTTTTGTTGATCCAAATTATCAAATGTCAGTGCCGTTACACAAAATCAAATGATTGCAAATGCTGAGCAAGTGTCAGCCTGAGCATGCTTGAATATTTTTCTGGAAAAGTAAGAACCACTAAGTCAAATATATTTACCTATTAATAAGTAAATGGAAAAAAAATTAATAGCAAAACATTAAATTTAAAAAATACTTTATTATACAAATACTGTTATGCATTTTGTATCTCATGCCAGTCTGTGCCCACACACATTCCACAGTTAGTGGAGCTTTACACATGGAAGTCTTACTTCTGCTTCAATTAATCCTGGGGACTTCACTGCAGAGGCAGCTATCAAAATCATGCCAGCCAGTTGCTTACACTGGATTCTTAAAAGAATAATTAAATGACAATAATGACATTTTCTTTTAACTCATTAATACTAAAAAGCATCAGGAGTAATTCCTGCAAAGCACCACACAACACACTCAAGTTTAGAGCTGTGTTATTTAGCAGTAAGACAAGTTTTGGGGTTTTGCTGTTTTGTGTGTTTGTTTCTATCTGTTTGGCTGGGGATTTTTGTTTGTTTTGGTTTTAAGCTTATGAAGTGTCTTACAGTACCAAATGAAGTGTTTTCACAGTTAGAGCCTAATACAAAAAAAGGACACACAACACTTCAAATACACAAGCCCAAAGGGTCATTTTTAGAAGTGATGATTTTAACCATTTTTGATGCACAGCTTCTAATGTTTTACTCATATAACTATATATGCTCATGTTAATAATATGTTAAATGTTGTTGAAGAAACAATAGATCTAATAGCTATTTCCACGGACCTGGCATAAATTTTGTCAGGTTTAACAGACTATTTCAAAATAAACAAGTCATATCTTTAGTGTATGCACTGCAAAACTGATTTAAGTTACAAATAGCAAGTAGAAAGTAAGGCATTATTTTAATAAGTAAATAAAACTCACAGTAGACAATTATTCAGTAAAATAGTTTTATTTATGTACACAGTATAAAGCTGCTGTACCATTCAGCAAACATTATATTGTACAAGAGCAGACTTGAATTTTGCTTAGCACTTCTACTAAATTCACTTTAAATGGGAGTTTCCCTGAGGTTAAGAAACGTGTCTTGGGACTATGCAGGGCGGAAATATTTAATCGGTCTCATCAGGAAAAGGCAAAAAACCTGAAAGATTTGGACGTGGCAATTTAGTGGAAGGAGGGCCCAACAGTAAAACTATTGGACAAAGACATCACTGTGGTAACATGACTGCTGCAAGACCACGACCAGTACCGCATGTAAAAGTATTAGAGAAAAGTTGGTGGGTAGGAGGGAAAATCAAGTTTTGGGAAAAAAAAAATAAGACAGGACACAAATGGAGGCAAAGCACAAACTGTGGTTTAGGAATGCCACGTGAACCAGATGTCTGTCAAAAAAACCCAAATCAAAACAAAACACCTATTTCCCCCATTCCCTATTAGTTTGTTGAGTCTGATGAAGAGCACTCCTTGAGTATGCTTGTCCTACATGAAAGCAGGATTAAGTCTCCAGCAGTCACCTAAACAAACAACACCAAAAATCACCCAAAAACACATGCAAGAGTTTACCAAATCACGGCAGCAGCACAGCCTGTGACCTGATCCAGCCACTACTGAAACTGAAATTTTCTACCTCAGATTAGCATGTAAGGCCTTATAAGAGAAGCCCAACAGAGCTAGAATTTGTTTCACATTAAAAAAACCAAACAAACCCAAACTATTGCTAGTATACCTTTGGGTGGAAAAGCAGCACTTAGTTATAAGAGTAATTAGAAACCAAAATCCTCAATTAGAGAACTCTTTTTCAGTCTTGTTTCACAGCAAAGGGACAGTCACCCACAATCATAACCCAGAAAATCCTCTTAAAGGGAACAGCCAGAAGGCAGTGAAGAAAACGCTTGAGTTTAAACAAAAAGCAGTTCTTCATAAGGGAACTGTTAACTTGAACTCTAAGCCATCAAGATGAAGAAGAAAGGTTGCCTGTATTTTTATGCTCTGTTGTATTTCTAACTGGATTGTAAAATCCCCTCATGTCTAAATCCAACAGAAACGAGTGCTGTTATTTGCTTCATTGCATCTCTCTTGTTCTAGCAGCTCTAGCAGTGTTTAGGTTAACAGGTGTTATTAATAATAAATACAAGTGTAATAATACTCTTAGGTAATCATATATTTATGAGATACAAAAGATTTCAAGATATGTTACAAGAGTCTTTGCATGAAAGAACTCACATTAAGATGCATAGTAAAAGGATTGCCTTATTACGATAAAAATATTTGTCATGAAAGATTTAAAATCTGCTTCATATTAGCACATAATAATACCAAACATTAAATTTTAGAAGTCTGGTGTCACTGATGTAGTTATCCACCTGTCTGCTGGGACCACAGCTAATCTCCTTTGTTCAGACCCTACTAACCCCAGTGTTCCATGTTCTTTTATTTTAACTCATAGAAAAATGTACCTTTTTCAGCCAGCCACTGTAAGAGTTACACACTTGTCCCAAAGTTACTTCTCTTCTGATGCTTCCATTTTCATTACTGATTTTTCAGAATTCTCTTATCTGGGATTTTTAGAATTATTACCTTATTTTATCAAATCCAAACTTTAAAGTCTTGAGCAACATAAAGCACACCATCATTTCATCATTTTGATAGCTGGTGACTTATTTTCCATATGACCCCTGGAACTCCTGCAACTGAGGTTTCGATTCTGCAAGATATGCATTTGGATCACATATTTGGATTCTGTTTCTGAGAAGTTAATCCCTTTGCTTTCTCCTAAAGTACTTTTAGCATTACTCTCCCACACATAAGCCCTTGGGAGAGGTACATAATTTCAAGCTTCAGAGAACACTTTTCTTACTGGATGGCATCTAGACAGGCTACACAGCCAAAATACTGCAATCTCATTCTGGTCTGCTTAGAAGAAAGTATCAAAAAAATTTAGGTTTTCTCTACTGTATATAACAGGGTTGTTGTGTAAAATTACTGTGACCCTCTCAGCCTGGTTTTGAACGGGCAATTTCAGATATTCACCACTTCATCATTATCAAAAATATCTGACTATACATCTGTGACCTAATAGTAATTAATTTCCTCTTCCTCAGAGCAGCTCTTCCCACTCTGTATGCACACAAAATGAATTAGGGAACATAGCAACCTGATCACTTGCCTCCTCCCTTCACTCAGATCAAAAATGTTCCCCTCACAATTATCAGAATGGGGATGTTTATACCAAACAGTGCTTCCCTAATCTATTTAAAACACTATGATCCATCAGAGATCAGGACACAAAGCCTCTACCATGTGCCTTGACCTAAAATTCTTAACGTAAATCTGTGCAGCAGTCAGGTCACACTATGTAACAAAACTTCAAATGACAGCCTTTTTAATTTCATTAGTTCAGTGTGTCAAAACAAAGTATCTTTGTCATTCTCCTGCCACTAGGCGTCACTCTCTTCTATTGTGATATTAAATACCTTCATCCACTGTCCAACATTCCACCCTGGCACCACAGGACCTATACTACTGAGACAACTGGCTAAAAAGCTACTTTATGCCTTAGGTCAAGGAAAGATTTAGTGATGTGGCAGATAAAGTGCAAAGCATCACTTTGTATGGTCTTTGAAGTAAAATAAAAATCATTAGTATTTTAGTTATTTTACGAAAAGAACAGCTAAGCTCCTGGAAGGGGTATCACGGACTTTTGTCTGCAGAGGAACCAGCTCAGATTCCCAAACAATCTATAAGTAAGAGAATTTCCAAAAATATGAGGAACCATAAGCATGACTGCTCACATGGCACCTACAAAGAAAATAATTTTACTAATCAACTAGCTAGCTTTGCAAGGACAAAACAGAGTTAAACATTCTGTTCTGCCTCTTGCATTTCACTGATTTCAAGTCCAGAAGGCATCAATATGATTGCCTCAGGTAGACCACCAGTGTAACAAATGCCTGCATCCTCACATGCATGTTTGTGGTGAATATGAACTCCTCCCATACTGAGGACAACCCGGAAAGTAAAACTCACTTTGACAGTGAACACAGTTATCGTCCTCTTTCTCAAATGCACTTAAAAGGAAAATAAAAAAACCCAAACCAAATCAAACCTCAAAAAACCCCACAACAAAACAAAACAAAAAATCCCCCAAACCAAACCCCAGCTATGACTGCATTTTACCACTGACCAGTTCACCTTCTTGGAATGATTTAATAGCATACAGGAACTAGGTACACATGCATACCTAACCTGGGTCATAATTTCCAGTACCAGTATCTCTGACATACGTGAAATAGGATTCAAGCTAAACTTGATTCAAGCTAAGCTTAATGTAAGATAAATTAACTGTAAAAACACTTTGAAGCATTAGGACAAAGGATGCCATTAGAGAGCATGCCCCTCCTAAATCATGCAGTATTATCCAATCTGACCTAAATTTTGGTGTAATTCATAGTTAACTGGTGTACAGATGGAAGTACAAACAGTGCTTGCAAATACTTCTGGTGCTTATAGAATACAACTAGCAAGGAATTACTCTGTTAATGAGCTTCTTGAAAAAAGCTCCTACTTCACAGGCAAAGAGTTCCATTGTATTTCTATTCTTCTGCCAGCCTCCTGTTTTGGTGTTATATCCTCTTCTTTTGATGTGTTTCTCCATTTAATTTTCCATTTTCCACTGCTTTATTTTCAAAGTTCCAGTCAGTTGGGCTGAGGAGTTGCTGAGTCTTTTTGTATGTCCAGTATGGGTTAAGTATTAGTGTAACAGCGAACAGTCCCGAGAATAAGACAATAAAATGAAGAAGTCCCAGGTTTTCTACCACAGAATTCCAATTGAAAATGCACACCCACCACATGTGGTAAGTGAGAATCATGCGGCAGTGAAACAGGTGGATCATCACCCACTGGTTTGCCTTCCAGAAAAAGGTATTAGCACAGCCAGCCTAGAAAAACAAGAACAGAAAGTATGCAGAAATGAGATTGTTACTTCCAGATAAGAAACTGAGGAACCAGTAGAACTAAGGCAAATGGTTTCACATCCACATGCTCTCAGGCACTTTTTACAGGTAGATCTGTGATAGTCTACATGCATATGGCATCCCAAACTTGGAATGAACCTATGCCATCATCTCACTCTCCACATGCACACAGCATCACACAAACCTTTACAGAAGTCTTAAGAAATGCCATCATGACAACAGCAAGTACCACAATAACATGCGTATCAGTTAAATGCATGCAGTTTTGCTGAACACAGATTGCCTATGAACAAGCAAAATGCATGAAAACTGTTACAAACATAATTTGAAAATTATCACATTCTTACCTTCAGAAGCATCCAGGAAATGCATGTTGAGGGAGTACTCATTTCCAGCAACATTCCCATTAAAGGCAGGTAATGTCCGGACTTCACATTAATTACTAGACCAGCCAAGCCACCAAAAGCAAGCAAGTGATGAACTACCAAGAACACATCAAATGTTCTAAAAACAATGTTGGAGATGTGAACAGCTACATTTTCAAGCAAGAAAAATCCAGCAGCTATTAAACAGTTAAACCAACTCCACTTTTGCTGCGAATATACTTTGTCAGCATGAAAAACAGGATCAATGAGCAAAGCCCATAACCCTGCAACACAACTCTGAAGCCCAAACACACCACGTGTGACTGCCATGTTCCAAAACACCTTCTCCTTTGCATACAAGGCACAGTAAGTGGTGCTTATCCATGAAGACAACCAGTGAGACAGAAGGAATACTCCCAAGTAGATTAAAAAACCAGCAGCTAAAAATGTCAAACGAACTTCCCATAAGAGATAGTCCCAGTCAAAAATGGTGCCAAACACTGGATCGTCATTTATAGGATTCATTTCTTCTTTTCTTACAGAGCCAAGCCTTGCAAGGGGCTTGACACTTCTCACCCGCACTAGTGTCTCCTTTAAGCTACTCAGCCTCTGCTGTTACGCAAACCAGAAACTATGAACTCTTCTTCCATCTGGAAATAGGAGAAAAAAATAATTAAGTGGATTTTTAAGTCATCCATATAAATAGCTCTTAAACTATAGAGAATTCAATTCCACTGCAGTTAGGACTTTGGTCCTGTTACAATTAGGTACAGTCATCCTAAAGACAGGTAGAAGGGTAAATAAAAAAACTTAAGCAATGAATTCAAGATTAACAACTGGCTTGCAAAATCTGTGCTAGTACAAAGTAATGCACTGTGACAAAAGCTTAAGAGGACAAAGGAAGAAGGCAAGGAAAATACAAGAACTAAACCCTGTTTTCTTACTTATGAAACTTGTATTTCAACAACAGCATGTAGTTATTCTGCTGCATTATTCTCTTCTGCTTTTCCCCTATTTTCCATCACTTCCTGCAGCTTTAGGTGCAATTCAGAATCTCAGATACAGATCTGAGACATAAACCTATAAAAAATTAATCCAGTAAGCAGGACCACTTACCCAGGGGCTTTCAGGCTCATAAAACAAGACTTTGCATTAGTTTCTGAATACTTTCCAACAGCAAACATCCTCCACAAATGCAGTAAGAGTATGGAATGCAGACAAGCAACACTAGTAAGTATTATTAACATTAATGCAATTAACTGAACAGCTCAGCAGTCTCTCAAGTTAGCTGAAACACCATAGTTCAAAAACAAAGATCTGTTGGGAGAGAAAAGACAAATGATATCCAAACATTTGAATGCCAGCTCAATTTATTAATAATTTCAGTGTTATCTGCACGACCACTAGACCCACTGCAGCCAGTAAACGCTCAGAACCCCAGTGCGTTTTAAAGTTTTCAGGGGGCCAGATGAAAAAGCCACGACGATCACCGAGTACAGAGCCTCTGGTGAGATGCTCCTGCCTGCCTTCATGATGCAGCAAATGCCACAACCCAGATCCAGTAATGGCCCGACCACCCTGGCCTTCGCTCGCATAAAGGACCCTCCCAAGACGGAGTGCAGGCCTGGTAACCCCGGTTCGAGGGCCCTATGCTCGCCCCACCGACCCACACCTGACAAGAGCGACTCGAAGGCAGAGTCCCCGCAGCACCCCCTTCCTCTCCATTTCACGGAGGAAACACGGGGTAAACACACGAATTCGATGACGCGACGAGGTCCTAAACAGCGTGATCCGCTGTGCCAAGTCCTGGCTCCAACAGGGCAGAGACAGCTCCACAGCCCCACCCGGAACACTGGCAGCTACATGCTCCCATTTTGTCCAACCCGCCCCCGCTGCCAAAGCCCCTCACGCAGGCCAGGCGACAGCCGGACCCAGCGCACAGACCTCGCTCACACCCGCTGCGCCTCACCCACAACGCTGCCCGTGATGGCGGGCAGGTCCTTCAAGTCTCCGGGAGTGCCCCAAGCGGAATGGCGCCTTCCCCGGCCTCCCGGGTGCACTGGGATCGACCCGGCCCGGGAGGCCCGAACCGTCGCAGGCCCCAAAACAGCCGCCCTCAGCCGGGCAGCCGCCACTCACCCCTTTGCGCATGCCCCCCCCCCCCCGCCCCCGCTCACCGGCCCGGAGGCACCAACCACTGCCGAGGGCCGCGGGGGAAACTGCGGCTGTACCACTTGGGGGTCGGGGGGCGTAAGGGAAGAGTATCTCCTACAGCTGGGTTCGAGGGAGTAGGACATAGTAGCACGGCAGTTAGGCACACACACCCCTACCCCCCCACCCCCCCCTCCAGCGGGGAACGTTGTTTACAAAGTGGTTTTCTTCACCTAACAGCGGGGTCGTAGCCACCGCTGAAGAGTTTGTGATATTTAACAAACACCTGTCAACAATAGTAATAGAAAAAGAAGTACCAGTGATGCCACCACCGGTACCCTTACCTGTAATTATCCAGTTTCATTAGAGACAGCAAATTATTAAACGGATGTCATGGAGTTCTACTGCATGATTCTCACCATACATGCGAAAATTGATGCTGTCATCCCAGTGATTCATTAGAATGAGATCCATACCTGGGTGAATCGCATTAGAACCACAGGATTGTTTTGGTTGCAAAAGACCTTTAAGATCATTGATCATAACTCCTATCTAACTCTACAAAGTCTGGTGCTAAACCATGTTCCTCAGCATCACGTCTCTCTATCTTTGAAACACCTGTACAGATGAGGATGCAACCACCTTCCTAGGGAGCCTGCTCCAGTCCTTGAGAATTTTTTCAGTCAAGAAGTTTCTTCTGATATCCAGTCTAAACCATTTTGGCATGACTTCAGGCCATCTCCTCTTGTCCTAGCACTTGATATTTAGGAGAAGAGACCAATGCCCACGTGGCTTCAACCTTCTTTCAGGTAGTTATAGAGAGTGAGAAAGTCTCCCCTGAGCCTCCTCTTCTCCAGACTAAGAACCCGAGCTCTCTCTGCCACTCCTCACCAGACCTCTCCTTCAGACCCTTCACCAGCTTTGTTGCCTTTCTCTGGACATGCTCCAGCACCTCGGTGTCCCAAAACTGAACACATTTTTGCAAGCATTACAAGGGGGGTCACTGAAAACACAGTAGAGGGTTCCTTGGCTGTGCTTCAGCCTGGTATCCACAATTTAGTTTGGCTTCAACAAGAGCAACTGGCAGTGACTGTGACTTTTGCCAGTCAAAATCTCAGTTCCACAAGAGAACGGGTGACTCCACCAAAAAGCGTGCAAAAGAAACAAAAGCAAGCCACAAGTTCTCAGAGGATTGGCCCAGAACAGCTGAAATCCTAAACCAGGTCTGCTTGTCATGGCAGATTTGAGCTGAGAAATAAGTCCTGAAATTCCAATGGGTGCTCAATTTGTAGTCATGAAGTTGAGAGTGCTACCATTTCCCATAGGAAATTAAGTCCTGCCACAGCAGCAGGATAACTAGGCAAGAGGGGGTTTGTTCATTCCCTTCTAATTGCTGATGTGATAACCCTGTCCCTGATACAATACAATACACCAGATTGAAAGAGACCTTCAAGATCATTGCATCCAACCCATCAACCAATCCAACCCACCTAAACAACTAAACCATGGCACCAAGCACCCCATCAAATCTCCTCCTGAACACCTCCAATGAAGGTGACTCCACCACCTCCACAGGTAGCCGATTCCCCTAGAACTCTGTGAAGATTAAGTTCTGTCCATATATCACCCCAGAAGTTTAGATGTAGACAGCCAGCCTTGGCTGTTTATGGGAAGTGCCTGAGAACAAAATCTTGCATCTTCTTTTAATGTGCTGAGTGTGAAGCATTATACTTTCCCTCCAAGCTCCTCTACAGACAGCCCCAAGGGACACAAGGGTTTGGCTAAAGCCATGCCCACACACCCAGACACTACCTGAGTGACATTAAAGATGAGTAACATGCTGGAGCACACCTGCCACATCATTACCAGCAATCTCATCTCTGCCCAGGAGGCCCAGGCTCAGCAGTAAATACAGGGCAAGAAATTTCAGCTCAAACACTTTTCATACAAACAGCATGTTCATGATCAAGTGACAAAGATAATAACAACACGGGCTGACAGGTCGGTCTTGTAGAGAAAAAGATTTGTGGGTTTGTTGCAAAGCTTTTGTTATGGTCAGAGCCATTTACTAACCCTGATGGGGGGATAGGGCTGTAGGTCCTGAGAAATACTAAACAGATGAGGAGGAACTGTTACTTGGGAAGTGCTTTGTAGCTGGTGGTGGATATTCACTCAACCTCTGTTACCTAGCAGATTCTGGACCTATCCTGGGTGATGTGAAAATATGAGAAGGCTGAACAAGCAAAAGCTGGGTGAGCTGTTTGGAAGATACTGCTCTCACAAGTAATGTGATGGAACTCGTACATCAAGGAGATTTGGTTTTGCTTCCCCTAATTTTATTTTCTGTAGCTGTCTTTAAAGAATTCCTTTAAATTGTTTGTTTACTTACAGATAAGGAACTGTGATTGTACTGTAAAAAGCAAGATCTCAGATAGGCTCTTGTCTTTTGGGGGGATTTTCCTTCACTTTGATGCCTTTCTTGCCTTCTCAAACAAAATCTCATTAATTACTACCAGCCATAGCTATGATGTAGCTTAATAGTTGTAGTAATAGTAATGTAATAGTTTAGTGTTACTTTCTGAATCTACTGATACTACAACCATACTTAGTGACAGCTTTTTAATAGGTGCCTCATTATGGTAATTATTATCACTTCAAGTGTTTCAAAATAGTTCTTCCTGCAATGAGGCTCATTTTCCACATTAGGTCATAATAAGTTCTCCTTTTTAAAAAAGCATTAACTGGATGCTATAGAATACCCTGTCCAAAGCCAAATTTCCTGACTGTTTGCACTATCTTGATTTTGGAAGATTTTCTCAGCATCTTCAGAATGCTATGGCTCAAAGAGTAAAATGCAGTTCCAGGCAGCCAGTCTTGCCTGCAGTTTGGATGAACTGCCTTTTGTATCTAAGAGCCTCAGTGGCAACATCTGCACAGCCTCCCACATGAGGGTGACATATTACCTTGAAACAGGCTAGTTACATCCCAGCTGCCTATTGAATATTATTTTGGAGCACACGATCTCCCAATACATCCATACGTACTAGTTTCAGATGGTTATTTGGACCAGACTCGTGCTTTAAACAGAAACAATGCCAAGTTCCGAGGAGCCACCTAGAAAAGTCCTAGTTGGCACAAACCAGACTTCTTTCAGATAATGTAGTAATGAAATATTGTAAGGAATAATAAATCAGTAGCTCCTCTGTTGCATTTACAAATATACAGATGGCTGATGATAATTAGAAATGCTTTTAGTTTTAGAACTCTTTTTTTCCTCTTCATTCCCCAGATCAGAGTGCCATGATTCCAAGTCCTTCTCCTGCCTCTAGTTTCAGAGGCGGACTAGTATGCCCTCAGTGGTGTGACACCTCAAAGATGTATATGGAGGACACAAGGCAACCAGTGGAACCTTCAGTGAGACGGGGTTCTACAGTTTATGCAGAAGCTACAGGATGCTTTAAAGTGGAGCAAACCTTTAAAGGTCATCTGGTCCAACCCTCTGGCATTGAGCAGGAGCATATTTAAGAAAATTAGGTTTCTCAGAGTCTCATGATTTTAAATGTTGCCAGGGATGGAGCTTCTACCATCTCTCCGGACAACCTGTGCCAGTGTTTCACCATCCCCATTGTAAAAAACCAACTAATTCTTCCTTATACCTAGTGTAAACCTACCCTCTTCCAATTTAAGACCATCGCCCCCTGTCCTGTCAGAACAGGCTCTGCTAAAACATCTGGCACCATATTTCCTAGAGATGCCCTTTCAGCACTGAAAAGCCACAATATGGACTCCTCAGAGCCTTGTCTTCTCCAGGCTGAACAACCCCAACTCTCAGCCTGTTGTCATAGGAGAGCCTGTATTCACACCAAGGATTGCCCTGACCCAGGTATAGGGCCTTGTTGACATACATGAGTGCTTGTGTGTATATGTGGTGGTAACACACTCTATAGCAAACTGGTGCTTCTATTTGCCATTGGCAGTGAGTTGAGAAATCTGTTTTGGGGGTGGGTTGAGAAAGGAATTTCAATCCCATTATCAAATTAATCCATACATTGCAAACAACTGTTTATCCTGTAAAGATTTGCCTTAGACATTTAGGAACAGAAAAGTCCAGAATAATCCACCCTGAATTCTGCATTTTGCTGTGGCAGCAACAGGGAGTTTGCTCTCTGCAGGAGACATGATGTGGTGGTGAACCAGACAGCAAGTCTCTGCAGCATCAGCAAAAGGATGGAAATAAGGAATCCTCCCTCATGAGGCAGAATTGTTTTATAGTTCTTGCATCCTGAGTAGCATGTGAAGAAACTGAAGTTACTAGTTTAGGTTATTTTAATATTTTTTTTTAACTCCTGGGTACCAAAAGCTTGTAGTCAGTGTGACTGTGTGTTGAAATAAGTCATATGACTATAAATAAAACCTGACTTAGCAGTGTTCCCAATAGAGGATGAAAAGTCTACTGCTACTTTTAAAGTCAAGACCTTATTGGCTTCTCAAAGGTTTTGGGTGCTCTCTTCCCAAAGTTTTATAGAATCTTGCACTTTTGCAGATACAGATCCACATATATATACACAACTTGCAGACCTGTTACATGATAATATATTTTCAAAAACATGCTTCTCTAATTTTTTTTTACTGAAATTTGCTTCTTTACCACCTACTAATCTGCACTCTGTGTTCAAATCCATGGGAACTTTAACAATTGTGGGAGCTTTGCTTCAGGTCTGTGGGAAGTTTGCTACATGCCTGCCCTGAGAATCTCTGTGGCAATACCAAATGTGTAATCTCATTTTGCTAATGTTTTACACATACTCTCAAAGTTCCACAGATTATTGTCTGACAAGTACTTATGCAGTTTTCCTACACACAAACCACAGTTATTCCAAGGAGCACTTTGAACATGCTTATTTAAAGCATTTTTCCTCACAGGTGATAGAACAGCCTTTCACGTGTGCCAAGGATTCAGAAATTCTTTATGTTGCCTTGAAGCCCTTGGTAATTCTGAATTTACCAGAAAAACAACACCAAAACAAAACAAAGAAAATCAGATTTTCTGACCTACTAGTGGTGGAAATTGCAGCAGTGAAACTGGTTATTTCTGTCTGCTTGAGTCTTTGAATTTTTCCAAAAAATGAAATAATGTAGCAGAACTGGAGAGTCTTTGTTCAGTTCCTTTTAAGATTATCCCTCATTTCTCTTTTCTTTATTAAATTTAATGAAAATGCTGGAGGTATACAACTGCTGTTGAGTAGTGCCATGTATTCCAGTCTGACTGAAAAAGCTCTCTTGGGTGTAGAAACAGTTTAAGATGTTTACCATACCCATGCTGGCCCTGTGACATCTGGCCATTCCCTGTCCACTAATTAATCCTCACTAAGTACAGGCTTTGGACAATTATTCCTTCAGTATTTCCTCTCTTCTCATTCTTTTGCTTCCATTCTAGGGAAGATATCCTACCCCTTTTTCTTCTAATCCTGATTTATTTCTATTTTGATACAATACACTCAAGATCTCTCCAGTCTGATCCAACCATTTCTCCCAACAGTTTCTCTAACTCTTAACTTCTCTCTACCATTAGCCCTGTAATTAATCTGCAATGCATAAGATTGCTTCATCTCTTCTTTTTCTCCTTAAGGTCACACCTCACTCTGAAGCCTTCTCATTCCATTTTGCAAACTTCTCTATGTTCTATGCACCAGAAACACGTCTTTTGAACCACTGATTAAATGTAGATAATCATACAATTTTTCTTCCCTCTTCTCCCTAACTCTGTTAGAGCCCTGGCCAGTCAATGCCTCTTCAAGCTTCTCCCCAAGGGTTTTTCCCTTCTAGTGCCCATTGTTTCTGGTAACACCATAACCACTTCTTTCACCCCACAGGAATAATAAAGAAGAATACTACTAACTGTATCCATCCAGTCCTTGGTGCAAGTTCCTTGGTTGCTTCTGGCTGGCTTCAGGTAACTAGCATGAAGTGATGATACAAGCTTGGCTTTGCAGCTGAACCTTTTATGCCTCCCTCACCAATCTACATGTCTTAACAATGTTTGCTGGTACAAGTTATTCTGCCTTAGTAGTTAGGCTCTTGCCTCATAGCTGTAGTCATGAGGGTTAGTCTAACTGGTGTTTCAGGTTCACCCAGAATCTCTAGTCCTTTCACATTTCTCACAAAGTACCTCCAGTGCCTCTTCAGGAATCAAAGGAAAATCTCAGTGGAATATATGCTTACCACTTTGAGTTTTAGCTCCAAGTAATCTCACCTGAGTAGAAACTAGGGAATTTACCAGCAGGCAAAATTATGTTCATTTAGTTAGAGCAGCCAGTGAGTGGCTTATCAGTGGGTCTAGCAAGGGTTTGATCCCAACTTAACAGCTGAAAGATGGTCTGAGGTGGTATCTGCAGACAGCCACAAACAGTTCCTGTGAAAATCACCTGAGATGAAGTTGAGGACCTTAAAATTTCTGTTTGGCAATGATGGGCAGAAACCAGGAACATGTCTATGGACTCAGTAATCTAGTAAGTTTACATTTGGGGATTTCAGTAAAATGACAGCAAATCATATTGACAACATTCTCAACAGCTTAAATGACTTCTTAGAATAAGCTGTCCATAGCCAATAAAGAGAATAAAAGGTGACAAGCTATTTTACTGTTTTCAGCTTAATCCAACTGAAGAAACTCAGGTATTTCACAAGCTGCAGCATTGTGCAACAATGACAACACCATAAAGTAACAATTAGTACTGAAACTAGGGAACAAATAAGAAAAATTACTTTTGTTAAAACATTTTGCTAGGGATAGTTGAGAGAAAGGTAGGATAAGTTTGAAACACGAACTGTGAATGAGCTTTCTTCATCACAGGTTATTCTAGCCTTGCAAAAGATGACAATTTTTTTTATGTAGTCTATTTAAATTTAATTTAAATTTATTTAGAATGGGAAGATTCTAACCATTTACATCAATAACTTTAGTCAATAACTTCTTTACCTCAGTCTTCGCTGCAAGGGCCTCCAGCCACACTCCTGGTGTCATGGAAGACGATGCCAGGGACGGGGAGGAAGAACTGCCCATCATAAGTGAAGCTCAGGTTCGTGATCACCTGAAGAACCTGAAAGTGTTCAAGTCCATGGGACCCGACGGGATACACCCACGGGTGCTGAGAGAACTGGCAGATGAGGTTGCTAAACCCCTCTCTATAATATTCCAAAAGCCATGGCAGACTGGGGAAGTCCCCACAGACTGGAAAAGGGGAAACATTGCTCCCATTTTCAAAAAGGGTAAGAAGGAGGAACCGGGGAACTACAGGCCAGTCAGTCTCACCACTGTGCCCGGAAAGATCATGGAGCAGATCCTCCTGGAGGCACTACTGAGTCAGAAGAATAGTGAGGAGGTGATTTGAAACAGTCAGCATGGCTTTGCCAAGGGCAAATCCTGCCGGACAAACCTGGTGGCCTTCTACGTACAGGTCACAACATTAATAGATGAGGGGCGAGCAACTGATGTCGTTTACCTGGACTTGAGCAAAGCCTTCGACACTGTCCCGTACCACCTCCTGGTCTCCAAGCTGGCAACACATGGGTTTGATGGATGGACCACTAGATGGATAAGGAACTGGCTTGATGGCCGCACCCAAAGAGTGGCTGTCAACGGGTCCATGTCCCAGTGGAGACCAGTGACAAGCAGAGTCCCTCAGGGATCAGTCCTGGGACCTGTCTTGTTCAACATCTTTGTGGGTGACATGGACAGTGGCATCGGCATCGAGTGCACCCTCAGCAAGTTTGCTGATGACATCAAGCTGTGTGGTGCAGCAGACACGCTGGAGGGAAGGGATGCCATCCAGAGGGACCTGGACAGGCTGGAGAGGTGATCCCATGACAACCTCATGAGGTTCAACAAGACCAAGTGCAGCGTCCTGCATCTGGGTCGAGGCAATCCCAGGCACAAATACAGGCTGGGCAGGGACTGGCTGGAGAGCAGCCCTGAGGAGAGAGACTTGGGGGTGCTGGTGGACGAGAAGCTCAACATGAGCTCTCAATGTGCACTTGCAGCCCAGAAAGCCAATCAGATCCTGGGCTGCATCAGGAGAAGTGTGACCAGCAGGTCAAGGGAGGTGCTTCTCCCCCTCTACTCAGCTCTGGTGAGACCCCACCTGGAGTACTGCGTCCAGTTCTGGAGCCCCTATTATAGGAGGGATGTGGACATGCTGGAGCGTGTCCAGAGAAGGGCCACGAGGATGATCAGAGGGCTGGAGCACCTCTCCTATGAGGACAGACTGAAGGAGTTGGGGCTGTTCAGTCTGGAGAAGAGAAGGCTCCGAGGTGACCTCATTGTGGCTTTCCAGTATCTGAAGGGGGCCTACAGGAAGGCTGGGGAGGGACTTCTCAGGATCTCAGGTAGTGATAGGACTAGGGGGAATGGAATGAAGCTGGAAATGGGGAGATTCAGGCTGGATGTGAGGAAGAAGTTCTTCACCATGAGAGTGGTGAAGCCCTGGAATGGGTTGTCCAGGGAGGTGGTTGAGGCCCAGTCCCTGGAGGTGTTTAAGACCAGGCTGGACGAGGCTCTGGCCAGCGTGATCTAGTGTAGGGTGTCCCTGCCCATGGCAGGGGGGTTGGAACTAGATGATCCTTGTGGTCCCTTCCAACCCTGACTGATTCTATGATTCTATGAAAGTGGCTCCTAGAGAGACACACTGATAAAACTAAAGAAATCACAGAAACAAGTGTGGCTTGACATGATGTGCCAGATTCATATAAAAAAAAGCCAGGATACGATGATATACAAACAGCTGAGGAGGGTAGAAAAAATGTGAGGTAGACTGCTGGTCCAAGTTCTATATGACTCTTGTCCAGAAGACTCCAGGCAGTAGGAATATGGGGACATTTAGACACAAAATACAACTAAATTTACAGTAAGACAATTTAAATAACCAGGTGGGTCATGAGAGTCTCAGCTGACTAGCACCAGGAAACCACCACTGTATTGTCATGGATGGTTAGCCATATACAGTGCAGCAGCCACTCCACAGAAAACATTCACTCTGGAATATCCCAGTTTTGGCTGTCATTGAAGAGTGATTACTCAGTAGAAAGGACAGCTAAACTGCTACTGCAAACATATCTTAATGTGCACTGTCACACTGTAACTACTCACCCAGGACGAAGGCGTTGGGAGTGTGCTGTGTGCATGGGAGAGCTATTGGCAAAGACCGGTGTCATCTTGCTTGTCTAATAAATACTCCCGTCACATCTGCTCCCTTCTTACACTTTGCAGTACCCTCAGGGCCCAGCTCTCAAGTCTTTTTCACCTTACTTCAGCATCCACCTCCCCTTTCTTCTGCTACTGGAGAATAGCACATCTCCACATCTTTTTCCTACCACAAAATTCCTTGTGACAGTTTTAGGCTGTGCCTTCAAGAAAAGACAAACTACAGAATACTCTAGCTGAATGCTTTGGTGTAAAAAGGAAAACAAAGATAATTCTAAACGAATTTCATTGGTAGATCAGTAGAATGTTGCTTTAAGAACTTACAGTCTGTCTTCAGTTTTTCTTTTCTGTTCCTGGCCAGCCTGCATGCAACTGACCTTGGACTGAAACTTATGAGATAAGAAAACTAACTTTCTGCTTTGAACTAATAATTCTCCCTTAATATCAATTTCTCTTTTAATCCTTTTTCCGTCCAATTAGCTTGGACAAGAAAGAGGGGGAAAGAGGGGTTTTTTGGGGAACCCAGGGTAGGGATTCTCCTCAGGAGAGTGTTTCTGTGTTACATTCTTCCCTGTATATTTTTGTATACACTGTAAATACTGTATATTTTTCATATATTCATTGCATTGCATTCTGCTTGTAAAACACAGCTTTTCATTTGCTTCTCTGACTGAGATTAGCTATGCTTTATGTGGTGGGAGGATTAAACCTTCACACTACCACATCCCTTTAGTTTGTACCTCTTCTCTTCCCTGGGTCACATCCCCAAATCTCTGCTGCCAAATTACCAACCTTTCCTGCTACAAGGCCCTTTAACCAAAATCATGCAAGTGCTCCTGGGTGTCATTCTCCCAGCATCTCTATGCCATAGTCTTTCAATCCTTCCCTCTGGTATTCCCTTCCTGTGTTTGGGTCAGCTCACACTTGACAGGTTGGGTTACATAAGACTCCTTTAAAAGATGGGGAGAAAGTAACTTAAAGATTGACTTCTCAGAACAGGCTATGACAACTCATTTGATAGCATGTTTGCTTTCTTGATGACAGGGTAACAGCTTGAGATGGTCTGTAGGGGATCTTTTCCAACTAAATCTTAAATCCTCTAAAATTAATGCTTGAAAGAGCTCCTTCACATGAACAAAATTCAAGCTAGACAACAAGTAAGGCCTTACTTATTTCCTACTTGGCATTTCTCAACAGCTGAGTTATGTTTCTCCAAGGGCTGACAGCCCTTAAGAAATAAATGGCTTGATGCTTTACCTGCTTTAGCCCAGATCTCTTTGCATATTTGCAATAGGATGGCAAAATAGATCAGAAGCTAATTCAGCAGAAAGGTACTAAATTCCAAAAGAAATATGGAATTAAGCCCATGCAAGTCCATAGCCATAAAAACATTTATGTGCCCAGTTTATGAGCTGCTGTGTAATGGTATCATTAAACACCATCTGAGGGCTTGTGAAGGCTGTGCCACAGATAATTTGCATCACACTTCTCATAACTACCTAAAGCAGAGGACAGAAAATACACCCTGTAAGATCCAAGGACATTTTGGATTGGAGAGTATTTGAAATATGACTATTTCTGTGCACAAAGAACAGTGTCAATATTTGGTGAGAGCATAGCAGAGAGGACAGAGGTAGTGAGCAGAGCACAGGTAATGTGGTAGAGTCATCAGACTGAGGCAAATGTTTAATGTGTAGTGTTGAACAACTTTCTCTGCTCGGTACATTACAAGAAAAAAAGAAAGAGGAGACAAAGTTGATTCTGAAAAAAAAAGTATTTTGGGTGTAATAAATCAAATCTCAATTTTAAATGTGAATGACATTTATTGTGAATCGCCTCGCTGCAGAGAGCTGTGGTATTTACTGTTTCTGTTTGTAGTGGGAAAGAAACACTCTAGGAAAGTGTACTAGAACCAAAAGGAAGAGCAAAAATTTCATTCTTTTTGTGAAGAGTGTCTATATATGAAACTTGTTTGCCTGTATTAAACCTGACGGTTCTTAGAAAACACAGTTAAAAATTGAGATTATGTTCATGAATATGTCTTAGGGGAGCCTTGATTTCCATTTTCTTGGTCATAATTTAGTAAATGTACAAATCAGATAATATTACAAAATATTTCTTTTTAAAGACTGAAGGTCTGCTTAAGCTCTGTGGAAGTGTTACTTGCCAGCCATTTGGTTTTCTACCACAGGTTTCCCCAATAGTCTCATCTGTTTTGTTTACTGTAGATATTAGTTCACTTTAGTAAGTATATTCTAAATTAAGAATTGATGATGCATTAGAGGACTGCTTTGATACAAAGGCATGATCTGTCCTAGGTTAAAAAAAGTATCTATTCTTTTCAGCACTGCAGCATTTTTATCCCATGCATGTATACATTTATCAGTTGACATTAGAGTTTTCCTTAAGCTAACCTGTAAGTGTATCACAAAATCCATCCATTTGGAAGAGAAAGATTATGCAGTCCAACCCTTGACCCAGCACTAAAGGGTCAACACTAAACCATGTCCCTAAGAACTGGGTCCACACACTGCTTAAACACCTCCAGGGACGGTGACTCCACCACTGAGCTGGGCAGACCATTCCAACATTTGATAACCCTTTCAATGAAGTAGTATTTCCTACTATCCAGCCTAAACCTCCCCTGGTGCAGCTTGAAAACACTTCCCCTAGTCCTGTCACTTGTCATCAAGGTGAAGAGGCTGACCCCCTCCTCACTCCAACCACCCTTCAGGTAGTTGTAGAGAGTGATGAGGTCTCCTGTCATCCTTCTCCAGACTGCAGAACTCCAGCTCCCTCAATGCCTCTTGTAGGTCACACGTTCCAGGCCCATCATGAGCCTCATTGCCCTTCTCTCAATGTCCTTCTTGTTGTGAGGGGCCCAGAAGTGAACACACTTGAAGTGTGGCCTCACCAGTGCTGTGTACAAGAGGATAATCATCTCCTTGTTCCTACTGGCCACAGTGTTTCTAACACAAGCCAGGATGCCACTGCCTTTTTTTGCCACCTGGGCACACTGATGACTCATACTCAGCTGACTGTCAACCAATACCCCCAGGTCCCTCTGCAAGTTGCAGCTTTCCAAGCTAGCATGCGTGAAAAACAAATACACGTGTGCTTGTGATTTCTCCCATTTGAATGCATACTTCAGGCGACTTATTTATAAAATAGAATAAAGCTTGAAAGTATACTTGCTTTACAAAGTATCAGTTGGAGAAAAAGGTCACAAATGTTCACAGGTTAGCTTTGCCTTTAGACAGCTGGTCATTGCCAGATGGACTGCTTCTCCCCAGTTTCCCTATAGTCAATAGAGAGAAAGTGTCTTCTCTGGAGAATGTTTCTCATCAGCTGATCTGTCTGGCATCTAAAAGATATCAGAGCCTCAGTTACTATCTTCTAGGACCATACCTCTCCTGATGGCTTGACTGCTGGAATCAGGGACTCAGCAGTGAAAGAAGATACTGTTGCAGTCAGTGGAGGTCAGCTTCACAGGACAGCTCTGGTGAGGCTTTGAAAACACAGCCAGGGACCCACGTGTTCCTACCAAAAGGAAGCCAGACATATGAGGAGACTACATAGTTTCTTTCTGGGTTATCAGCCCCATACATTCACATGTGCCTCAGAAGCAGTCCAAGAAGGATTACTAACACAGAATAAGTGTGCTGTTGTCAGAAGCTTTGAAAGTCAGGCTCCACTGGGAGGGAAGAAGCTCCAGTTAACACTTATTTTTTTCCACAGTTCTGTTCACTTACTTTAATTAAAGTAGGAGATTACTCACAAAATCTACTACACTAACCACAAACAAATCAAAGGAGATTCCTTCAGACATTAAGGCCCAACTCACATTCACAGAATGAATTAATCTGTGGATGCATCTCACAACGCTTCTAAAGGCTCCTCTAACGAAACAAGGGTGCGGCAGCACCAGCTCTTGAAGGCAACGTTCCCGGGGATTGAGCACAGCGCAGGGACTGCGGTGCTCAGGCAAAGGAACGACCAGGCTGAGACACCAGGTGCAGTTTCAGTTACACGGTTCTTCCTCCACCCTGTGGCTGCATTTGTCTTTACAGCCTTCTCCTGAGCAGCCGGGGAACTGCTGCAGGCTATTGACATACCTTTTTCCAGAAGCTGTAAGGCCAAAGGACTTTTAAGATTGCCTATCTGAGATAGGGGATGAAGCAGGGCACAGGCATGTCTAGAACGAACCTATCAAAAAGGGACACAGCCTGCAGAATGGCTCCCCAGAGTAAACAGTAGCAGTGACAACATTTCTTTGATTCACTTTAACACTTTTCAAGAACATTATTAACAAGTCTATTTTCTCATTTAAACTCAATGCTAAAGATTGTTCAGGAATGGAAGATGCAGTGGGAGCTTACTTTGCAAATATATAGAGAGAACTTTGTCAAATATGGATGCAGAGTTTCTAGATGCTCCTGAATTTCTGTTTCTGTTACAGTACCTAAGGAATATATTGCAGAAGACTATATTTCTGGAGAAGAGAAAGCTGAGGGGAGACTTCACTCTCTACAGCTAATTGAGGAGGCCTAAGACTCAGTCTCTTCTCCCTAGAAAGAAGTGATAGGAGAAGAGGAAAGAGTCTCAAGTTATACCAGAAGAGATTGAGGTTGAATATTAAGAGACATTTTTTCACTGAGAGCGTTCCCAAACATTGGAACAGGCTCTCCAGGGAGGTGGTTGAATTCCCATCCCTGGGAAGTGTTTAAAAGATGCAGAGATGTGGTGCTGTGTTACATGGTTTAGCATCAGACATGTTAGAGTTAGGTAATAGTTGGACTCAATCTTAAAGGTGCTTTCCAACCAAAACAATTCAGTGATGTATCTTTGCTCAGGCCCAGGCAGCAGCCAAGCCCCACTCACACTGCCCAGTGAGACAGGAAAGAAAAACAGGAGAAAAAGGCAAAGCCCTGTGGATTGAGATAAGGAGAGCTTAACAGAAGAGCACAAGAGAATAACAACAATCAGACAGAGTACTAGTAATGAAATAATACTTACAGCAAATAATACAAAACACAGCACTGACCACAACCTCGCCCATCCACCACCTGCTTAAAACTCCCACAGCTTAGCCCTCCCCTTATATAGGGGGCAGATGTCAGTGTGTTATTGATTACTCAATCAGTTGGTTCAGCTGGGTATCTTGGCTGTAGCTCCTCCCATCTAATTATGAAGGGGAAAAAGACAATGAATCAACCAACCAAAAAACCACCAAACAACCAACCAACAACAAAAAAAAAACCCAAACAACCAAAGAAACCCAATAAACACACACACACAAAAAAACCCCAAACCCCAACAAAACCCAAAAACAAAACCCACCAAAAAAACCTCACCAACCCAACCCAAAACCTTAACCTTATCTGAACTGAACCCAAGACAATGTGTTGTACCACTGAAGAAGATATATCAGGCAGAAGCCTGGTATAGGATGTGCAAAACACAAATCTGCAGTATTTTAGTCCCCCTACTGTTTTAATTGAAAATATTAAACTTTTAAAGAAAAGAGTTACTTAAACATCTTTAATGTCTATTTGTTGGGAACAGAAATGAGATTGAAAGCTCCCAAAGAATCCCTAAAATTATTGTAATTTATACTAGAATCCTGAGGCTGGGATGACACAATGAGTGTCTGTCATTTTTGTGAACTATACTGTGATAGATACAATGTCCTCAGCTCTCGTTTGTATTAATGCCATATTAGTGTCAAGGGGTCAAACGATTCAATGTCATGAATTCTGTTTCTTATCAAGGCTTAGGAGCATAGAAAACAGCAAGGCAATCATCGACAGGCACACAGTAATTGTCTCCCTGTTTGCTGAAGAGAAATATAAAATAGAGAAGAAGAAAAAGGTGAATTTGCTGAATTCTGATCATTATGCTGGAGGCAGATACAATATTGTGTTTACTTAGAGCATTTGAGGATAGATGGTATCACCAGAGCACGTAGCCTAACCTCCTGCACATCACAAGCCGTTAGCATTCACACAGTCATTCCTTTATCAGGCTTCATCAGTTGAGTTTGACTAATGCTTATTTTCAGAAAGCCAGTAATTTTGCTTTTGAAGGCCAAAAGAAATGAAGAACTCACTGCTTTTATTAGCAGCTTGTTCCAGTGCCTAATCATGGTCTTAAAATGCATGCCTTCTTGCAGTTCGAAGAAGTCTAGCTTATCTTTTTTTGTTGCCTGTTATATTTTGCCTTGCTAGACTAAGAAGTCTATTAATTCCCAGTATTTCCTCCCTAGGAAAATACTGGTATATTGTAATCAGATGACATACCCTTTTTTTTAAGTTTGGGGGAGGGTGGGTTGAGTGAGGGTTTTTTTTAATAAACTAAACAGTACATTATTTTTATCCTCATCTGTAAGGCATTTTCTGAGGTTTAATATAACTTACATGACTCTAAAATTACCTCCTTTAAATTTGTCTTCTAAAGATTGCATAAGGACTATAAATAGTTCATCAAAATATCAAGGAAGATTTTTTTAAAACCTAATTATAGCTGAACTTACATTTCTAGCCACTTTACATGTGAATACTTATTTAAAGTTGTTTTTCCTTTTCATCATTCTTTTCATTCCATCAGACTATTCCTGATGCATTGGTGTTGAGATGATTTGCAAAATTGGGCTATTTTAGGGAGAAATTAGTAATGGATCAGACAATTCATTCTGAAATGGATTTCTTTTCCCTTTCTGGTGCAGACAGCATTTATCCAAAGAAAGTAGTAGTAATATTAACAGCAGTGAAACTATATTAATCCAATATGGTTAAAGAGAAACCTATATCTAGAAGGAAACTGTTGTCAAGATTTTATGGAAGATAATGTCTACAGATGGTGAGGAATGTCCTTTGTCCTCTATATTCTCAAACAGCTAACACTGTCTACTCCATTTTGACTCTCTCCAAGTAGCTGCAGTCTGCCAGTTAACATCAGACTCCAGTAAAAGATCCTGCTTTGAAATAACCATTTGTAGGACATGAAAGTTAATCTTGAGCTGTCCTGTGCCTTTTCTTTAGGTGGATAAACACAACAGATACTTCATTCATGTTCTAAGAATAGGAAAATAAGATCTTATTTGTCTTACACCTTGTAATATGTCATCTGGCCAGTAATTAAAATCATTGAAGTGCCTCTGTGTTCACATAGGAATCTTGTTAATTTCATCATGTATTTCCCCCATCACTGAGGGAAGTCCCTATTATAAATCCCTCTGGTTACTTGTAACTTCTTACACTTACATATGGTGGTGGCACTGGCAGTGGAAAAATAGAGGGAGAGTGCCAAGAAACCCTTCTCCATCTGGGAGCTTGCTTATCCTGCATTCCACCAGCTCCTTTAGCCTAAGTACAAGCTGTACTAAAACTGTTCTTTAGTGAATGAGGGACAGAGTTTTAATTATTTTTTTCCCCTGTAAACATTCTGCAGGTTGATTTCAGTGTAGACTGATTAAAATCTCCCATTCCCCTTATCCCCCCAGCTAAAATCCAGTTGGAAGGACTACCTTCTTCCAACATTTCTGCTAGCCTCTGTGTGAACTGGTCTCTTAAGAGGACTGAGACACAGCTGAGTGCCAGTAGCATTGGCTAGGGATAGCTGAACATTTACTTTGAGTAGCCCTGGAGTTAATTTGGGGTTGGGAACAGAAGGTCCTGCTCTGTCCCAGCAGCTCACCTTGGCTACCTGAAGCAGTTCTTTCACATGTATTTCTGTCTGTTCCCTTCCTACCCTCTGGCTTTCCTGCTCCTCTCCTCCAGGACTACTCTCCTGATTCCTCAGTACAACTCAGATTTCTTTCTTGGTTTCTTCTTGGTTTTTCATCCTGGGCACCAGACAGAAAAAGAGCAAAGATTGTCAAAGAGACTCCTTGGCTTCCGAGTAGAAAAAAAAAATCTTAGTTCCTTCCCAGCCTCTACAATACAAGGAGAAACAAATAGGTGGAAAGTCCTAGTCTCCCTGTGCTGATTACTGTGCCCTTAAGTTCCCAAAATGCAGCCACCTTGAGCTACCCCTGCACTAGCAGGCTTCTGTTTTGATTTCTACGCATGCAGAGTCAAACTTTACTCCACACATACTATGGAGCTCCTCAGTGCTGTGGTGCTGACAAAATGATTCTCACTTCTTCTCTTTAATGTTTTTTAAATTAAAACAAAAATAATCCCGTTTGTAGAAATGAATTATTTTGCCTAAAAATGTCCTGTCACATAATTTCACCAGGTACCAGCATAGAAGATTTGAGAATGAATTACATTAATGATATGCACTTACGTAAAGTGAATTTGGCACCTGCACACACATGTGGATGTGTGGATGTGTTTGTGTCTGTGCATGTGGATGCAAGGCGTGGTGTGCATAGTTGTTTTAGCAGATGAAGCTGAAGGGAGGAAATTAAATTATTCTCATAGTTCTTTGACTAACACAAGCATGGTGCAAGGAAACATTTGCAAAACCATATGACAACCTGAAATCCTCAAAAGTCTCTGAAAAAAGAGTGAAATCAACACCACTGGAGAGAATTCTTGAATTGGGTGCTTTGTATTGCACCAACCCCTGACACATTGTTTTGATACATTTTACTGAAGGCTCTGTCTACAGGAAAGCAAAAATTCCTTTATTACAGCAACATACACTGATGGTCCAGATGTACCAACGCAGTCCCAAATGTAGTTTCCTCATTTTATGGGAGTCATAGCTCCCACTGCACCTGCCCTGCATTGCAGTTGCTTCCAGTCATATGGTATAAAGAATCTTGTTGTCAGGCAGTGGATGCTCAGCCTCAGAGGTTATGAAGACCTGAATTTTCTACTCTGTACTATTGCAACATGCTGACAACATCTGGAACAAAACCCCTGTAGCAAAGGGACAAAGCTGGGGCCAAACTTTTGTTGGCTGAAAAGAAGCAGTCACTGAAAAGACATTCAGTGACTCCACAGTCAGATCATGCTTTGCCTTTGAGAAAGCATTCCCACCCTAGACTGCACAGACCCACTTCAGGGCCCAATCTTCCCAAATATATCTGTTTGCTGTGTCAGAGCATTGTGACACCAGAAAGGGAGGTGTGCTATTGCAAATGAAATCTGCTCAGGAGTTTTCCAATGCCTTCAGGGAATATGTGCTCAGAAGCAGCAATGGGTGGCAGTATACACTTCTGAAATGCTGGAAGCTGTATTGCAAAGCGCTGCCCGAGACTCTTCAGGCAGCAGCTGCACTGTGCTGTGTGCCAGGCAGCCCTGCAGCCCAGCTGCGCAACCCCAGGGTGCAGCGATTCCACTGAATGTCACCTGCCTTTGGAAAGACACTCAGGAGGGTAGGCTGGGAAGGATATATGACAGATTCCTGTTTTCCCTCATGCTTTCCAGACTAGCCAGATGAGACTGCTGAATACTTCTCCTCTCCCTGCTTGACACATCCAAAAATAACCAAAGAATTTTATGTCTCCCCCACACTGTCCCCCCACACAGTATTGAAAGGCATCCTTCAATCTGTCTGTATCCATCTTTTCTTCTTGACCAAGAAAGGTGGGAGAACTACATTTATACCGTTTTATTATGCTGGTTATAGTGGTTTGTTTTTCTAAATGTATGAAAAAATGAAGTTCCTTTGAGCTTCCTTTCAGAGTAAGGTAAAGTGAAGCAAGCAGGGCCAAAGAAGGCTTGCTTCAACCAGAGCTTGAATTCCCAGGACCCTGCAAAGGTCTGTCTGTTTACAACAAAAAGAGAGACAAGTTAGACCTTTTGAGAACTAGAAAAGGACCACAATAGTGTGACAGAGGGAAAAAGGGCTCTGAATTGACCCTTCTTACACTTTCTGAAATCCAGATCTCCCTGGGAAAGTGTAAGTTAATGCAAGCAGAATTACAGCAAGTTACACCCTATTTTGATTATAATCATCTTTCATTTTTAGCTACTGGAAATAAGCTTGTGACTGAAAAGCAGCCATTGTTCCTGTCTCTCAATTTCTGACATCTTCCACCCACTTCCCCAGGAACAATTCCCCCCATGTATTTTAGCTTGCAAACTACACTCTTTCATGAATTAACTCAGAGTTATCACTCAGCTTGTCTCTGAACTCATCTAACCTTTCTTGACAGGTGAAAATACAACAGGAGCGTCACTGGAATCTTTCTTCAAAAAAGTCAAAGGTCCCAATGTAACATCTGACCCTAGATAACAAGGCAGATCATCACAGGAGATATTTGCAGATATTGCATTTGTGATAATAAAGGCAAATGCTCATGGACCAGCTAGTCCCTCTGCTTTCCAGAAGAGAAAAGTTTGTACTCAGAAGTCAAGGAAACATCATTGTCTTTTAGGTCTAGGAGGTAAATTTCATGGAAGCGAAACACATCCCAGATGGTAAATGTGTCCCAGAGGATTCCTACAGCGTCTTTCAAGTGGACATGAATTGCTGCTGTTTACTCCTCTGATACTCCTCTGCAGAAATTTCATTCTTTCCTTACATCACCTGGTTCTCTTTCAAAATAGATAATTCAAGGAGAACTTTGTAACCCTAGACTGACAGCAGCATTTTGATTACACTTGTTTGGTATTTGGAGACAAGTATGCTGGTAAATGCCACACAGAGGAAACTTCTGCTCACAGCTGGTACACACATGGCATTTCTTCTGACTGAAGGATGGATATTCACATTTCTCTCCAGCTATTAGGCTTTTTTCTTCTTTGGTTACTACATCTGATGGAGCATTACAGTTTCTTAATGCTCATTGAAGGTCTCTTCCAACCTGTTTATCCTATTCTATTACAAATGATGATGCTTTTGTAAATTTTGTTTATTCCATGTCACACTAAATTCATCAAATGTTAAAATATAGTTTGGAAAGATTACCACGGGAGCATGGAGTGAACCTGAGTGGAGGAGTAAAAGATCTGGCATTTTTATCATAGAATAATACAATACTATAAATATATATATAAAATGGGTTGGACGCGATGATCTTGATGATCTTGATCTTGATCTTCCAACCTGGTCTATTCTATTCTATTCTATTCTATTCTATTCTATTCTATTCTATTCTATTCTATTCTATTCTATTCTATTCTATTCTATTCTGTAATACAATATAATACAACTGCCTGTCCTAATTCAGGCTGGAAGTTGTTAAAATGTATGAATTAGCATTTATTATGCATAGACTGTTTGCTTTGTGGCACAATATGGAGGTGTCTGTTTGATTCAGGATCTGGCTGTAGAAAGAGATATGTAGTGTGAAGTAAGCCAAAAATGCTTTGTCAGCCTGGAAAATCATACAACTCTTTTGGTTAGAAAAGACCAGCCATTGACCTACCACCACCATGGCCTGAAATGCCATGCATTTTTTGAACACCTTTAGGGACAGTGGCTCCGCCACCTCCCTGAGCAGGCTGTTGCAATGTCTGACCACTCTGTCAGTAAATACTTTTTTTTTTTAATATCCAACCTAAACCTCCCTCAGTGCAGCTTGATGCCATTTCCTCTCATTCTGTCACTTTTTACTAGGGAGAAGAGACAAACACCCACCTCCCTGTGACTTCCTTTCAGGTACTTGTAGAGAGCAGCAAGGTCTCCCCTCAGCCCTCTCTCCTCCAAACAATCCCAGTTCCCCCAGCTCATTATGTTAAAATCCTCTTTCTAATTGGCTAAAGTAATTACATATTCCTAATAAGTAAAGAATGTAACATTAATGCTTGGTTTAGTCTATAGGTTTTCCCTTTCCTCAGCCCTGTTCTCTTCCTTCTTTTCAGCTTCCTCTTTCCATAACTTAGACAAGCAAATGGTTTTCTCCTAAGACACAGGCATGCACAAACCAAGAGAAATATAAAATTGTGCCATTAAAAACAAAAAGGTATATAAAATTTACAGTTGATCCTCTTTTATTTCTGAATGGACAAACATATACATATATATTATATATACACATATACATTTGTGTGTGTATATATATATATATATATGTATGTATGTATACATACAAAGCCACATAAACTCATATAAAGGTTTAAACATTCATGAAATTCTAAATAGCAGTTGTTGCTTTTTCCTAAGATGTTGTCAATGCTTCATAAATGTATAAACATTTTACAAAATTTAATTTGACACATTCAAATCCCAAAGCAGAACATTCATCTGCTTCCCTTACTGTTTACTCATGATTTATTTCCTCTCTGGCAAAACTGATTTATCACCTCTATTATGATTGGGTTTCTGTCACTTTGGAATACTTAGAATCCTTGATTTTTCACCAAAGCTAATTTCCTTTTTAAATTTGTTTCAAGCATTCTATTATCATATACTAGTCAAGGATCTGCATTTAAATTGATTTGTCATTATTTTCCACTCCATTGACCTAAGCCTGTCTTCCTCAAATATTTCAGTGCCATGTTCCACAGAGTATGATGAAGTTCAGCTGCAAGGAAGTGAACCAGGTTTGGCAGAGATGGATGCACAGCCCTTCTGATGAGCAAGCCCCTCAGAGTTTTTATGTGTTATCTAAAGAGCTCACACCTCTGCAGGAAAGTTAATTTGGATCATGAAGAATCCAACAGCCCTACAACACCCACAAAGACTTTCTAGGATTTTTTGACTGAGCATGTTATTTACGTCTACACCTGGTGAGGATGTTTCTTTTCAGCAGTAAAGGCTGAGGTGATGTTTCTCCTCATGTGGATCAGAAACTTTTTTTATTATTTTCCCCTTAATTGCAACATCTTCAGCAGCTCAGTGCTTGCTAATAATGAAAAAAGGTTCTGAACTCTGCACTGATGAGACAACACTGCAGATTTAGCTGCTGTCACCACTTTTCTACAATTTCTTTATTTAGTATTAAGGCTTATTTTTTTTTTTTTTCTACCATGGCACAGCTTCATTTCTCTGTGATCTGACAGGCGAAGAAGCAGAGATTCAGCCATGACCCTGAGCACTCACATCCTGAGGCAAAAAAAGGAAAAGGGGAGCAAGGCAATGCTGGGGGACCATCTGTGGCAGTGAGCCAGACTAGCCCCTCAAACCCACCAGCCTGGTCACCTTCTCCTTCTGAGAAAAGATGGGGAACAGCTCTCTGAGCAGCACTTGCAGCATTGGGAGATGAATATCTCTTTACATTTGGGAATGGACACTTGCTCATGAATAGTATCATGTGACAAGTGAGAGTAAGGGAGCAGTAAGGTTGTCTTCTTAATTCTTCCAATACAGGATTTAATACTCTAACCAAATCTTCTTCTCTCTGTGGCATACCAATGTCCTTACCTTACCAGAATCTGGCTTGCCATTTTCTCAGTGGCATGACTAATAATTCAGTGTCAATTTTAAGTATTCTGAAATGTCTGTGCTTATCTCATTTGTTAATATTTTGTGTTTGAGCATTTGAGCATTAGGGTAATTTCTGCCACCTCAGACAGGACATGGGTGAAGTGGCTAAGCTGAAGACAGCAAGGTTCAGAGTCTATGTCCCACCCTTGACCAAACATGACAGGCTGGCTCCTAAATGCAGGCAGCCAAGCACGCAAATAGAATCCTGTCCTCTGTCCCAGCCCTGCTGTGAATCATGCCTGGAACATACAATTTCCACCCTGAAAGTCCTGAAACGAGCTCAGTAGGTTGGCATACAGCAAAATGCAGTGACCATGGAGATTGCTACTGAGAAGCCTTGGATGCGGGAAGATGAGCCATGCCCTGGATACCCAAGTTTGATTTTTATGGATCTGAAGACTTCTTTATTCAATGGGTAATTTGTTTTAGCTTGGCTTGCAATGTCAAGTCCAATAATGTGTGTGTGCACCACAATTTAAGATTGTGTATACATGGATGATTACACAGGATGATAATTTGTTAAACCACACTAATTTAATGATATGCTAATACATTCAATATTAGATTTGTCCTTTCCTCAAGAGCACGTGATTTAGCTTGTGATGCTTTAGCATCATGTTGCCTCTCATTTAGCGATGATCCACGCTATTCCACATCTTTGCTCAAAATGTAATTGTCACATCTGAGCTCGATCATATCTTTTTCAGTACAGCATTTTGCCTTTTTTCCTCACTGAATTATATCACATTGGATTTATAAGGTGTGCCCATTTTTTGGGGGGGATCATTGTGAATTTTTATCATATCCTCTACAGAACCTGTAACCACTCCCATGTCTGTATTGTATGATCAAAAATATTACAGTTTTCAGCAAATCATCAAAGTTGTCAATGAAATTACTGACTAGCATTAAGAGCAGGGTAGAGTTCTGTGAAATTCTCTCTTTGTCTTCCACTTGAAAAGCCCTTCAGATTTCACAGTGGGCCAAGGTGTATATTTAAAATAGCCTTTCCAGCTGCATCAGATTTAATTTTACATCAATTTTGTTTAGACAATATTTTCCTAGATTTATATGAAACTGTTACGCTGGAACTGTATCAAAAGCCTTAACGAAGAGAAGATCTATCACAGCCTCCTGTCTTTACCTATCCATTAAGCCATTCATCCTGTCAGAGAAGAAAATTAAATTGGTTGATATGATAGGATGTTGGCAAATCAGTGTCACCTCATTTTTATCACCATATTATCCTCCAGCTACTTATAAATTGATTATTTAAACATTCACAGCAGAATCTGTCCAGGGACTGTGTTGGGGCTGCAATAGGTTATGTAAGGCACTTGTCTACATTTCAACATTTTCACACTTCAGCTGTGCTGCTACGCTTAGAACAGAAACAGCCTTCCACAAACCCACTGCCAGTGTCAGCGCAGTTCAGCTGGAATAAATATGCTAATTCCAGAATGTGTTCTCTGCACCTGAGCATTTGGTTCAGCAACTGAAATAAAGTATGCCACATCCATGCTCCAGCTGCACTAACCATACCAGGTTCATCAGCAGTAAGTGTCCTCATTGATAAGGGTTTGGCTATAATACTAAGGCTCACATGCCTTAGTATCTGCAATACTATTTTACAGGAACTAGCTTGCTCACTCCTCCCAAGATCCTTTCCAGATTGCAGGGAGGATTGTCCTGTTCTAGGGAACTCATGAAGCCTGACAAGCTAAATGGTTATTGGAATTTCAGCTAGAAGTGATCAAGGCCTTTCTTAGTTGCAAAATGTCAGTACGGAACTGCTATGAGTGATGCTCTTCATCATAATGGCTATTGTTAGGAGACAGACAAAAAGAAAGGCTAAGCTGTTTTAATGACCTCTTTGTAAGTTTCATTTTCATTAGAACTGATGACATAGCTGGAAGATTTTCAGCCTTCCACAACAGGTATTACACATGAAAATTCCTTTATACAAGTTATGAGCCAGCAGAGTACTGAATCTTTAATTTTATTGGTCTTACTGCCAAGACCTTTCACAGATTCTTTGTGCACCACCTGCCCATGGTATAGCTAGCATCATTCATTAACTACAGAGATGTCAGGTTCCACCTCCGGTTAACTTGTGATGCCAAAGCTCATCATCTCTGTGCTAGATTTTCAAACATCTTTTTTTTGTCTATTTCTCTTCTTGAGAAGAGATCCCTGAGGGTGTCTTCCAACCCACTTTAGTATCATTTTTCTGATAGCTATGAAACAAATGACAACTGATGGACTGCTGCAACAACTGCTCTTCATTTTAATTAACAGTACCTCTCTCCCTCAGTCTCTTCCCTGTGTCTGCCTATCATTTCTTACCCAATGGTTGGGTTGTAAACTCTATATCAAGGGAAATCTTTAAAATTTTGTTGTCTTGGTCCTTAAATAGAGCTCCTAAGTATTATGATAGTATATATAATTAAAAAAGCAATGAAAACCCAATGATTCAAGTAACTAAACAAGCTATGCAAAATAAATTAATATTTGTTATAGTATTTCTGGTACCTCCCTTATTTAGGCTCAAAGACTCCACACATCTTTGTTTCATGCCTACCCTGGCTTCTGTCTTATCAAGAATTGTGGCCAGTGCAAAGTATCAAATTTATTTGCTGAGATTCTAAAGCCATTCCCAGAAGAAGACCTGTCTGTCCTGGAAGAAGATTAAAAACCATAAAGTAGGCTAGAAGTTCTGTTTGCATATTCTGTTGCAACCAGCAAAGAACACACAGAGATGCCCCAAGGTTCATTATTCAGTATTCATCATACTTCTGCCCTGAAGAATGTTCTGATTCAAAATCAGCGCGTGATATTCCGTACCTGTAGCATTAATGACTGTGAGGCAAAACACATCAATAGCAGTGCAGAGCTGATTCCACTAGCAGCTAAATTCCTTCAGTTTTAAAATGTCTTCCTTTGAATTCAGATAAAATCCTACCAAAATAATTTTGTTGAAAATCAGTTTCCTGACATGCCCAAAGCAATAATTTAGCGTGGTCTACAAATTGTCCAGTTGGAAAAGGCACATTTTAGCTAATGTGAAATTTAAAAGGTGAAGAAAGAGTGTACTCTATTTTTCTCAAAAAATTTAATTGCAGAATTATTTACAGGAGATGAACATAAACAATACATAAACCAATTGAAAGAGGCAGCTTCATAAAAGAGCCATGGGGCAAAATAGTGAAGCACATTTTCTTACAATCAGCTGGAGGTGAGTAGAGAACCATGAAAAAAACCCAAAACCAACTCAATAATAAAACAATTCTCAAATATGTCTTCAAAGTAACAAAAAACATTCTGGTAAAGAAGATATTACCGAGAAGCAAGAAATCATTGTAGCAATGAAACAACATACTGTACATTCAATTTAGGTATCCTGCATGCTACTAAATAGAATTTATCAAAAGAACCATAAAAGCATGATAAAGAGAATTACATAAAATAGTTTAATTCTAGTGAAGTGTAGCTTTATACAGATGGTGAATATTTGGCACTCAGTTCATCCTCATTGTTGATATGATTTCTTATGTATATATATTTATATATATTTATATATAGAATCATAGAATCTTTTAATGATAACTAAAGAGCTAGTTTCCTGGTTCTAACATTCCTTGAAATTCTATAGGAGGCATTTAATTTAGTCTTTAGGCCACACTTGATTATTTTGGCATGTCACATGGTAAATGAAAGTATGAGTTTTGTCTCTGTACAGAAAACCCTGCACAGTCATAGTGGCTTTTCTTCAGGAAAGAACAGTTCTAGAGCAGTATAAGTCAGGCTACTTGAAAAGGAAGTTTTCTTAACTCAGGAAAGTAGTGGACTAAAGAATACATAACATGCTGAGCCCTTTTAAAATGAGAAGGCCATACTATTAAACCTCCAAAAGGCAAATCAAAGCATGAATATGAGCATGTGGATTCCACAGGTAATTAGAAACAAAGCTAGTATTTCTTTGTAAGACTTGAACCTATTACCAAGCCCTCTGCTTGATTGTGACCTACCTGAAAGGAAGAACAATATCCTACAACATAATTGCACATTCAATAACTCAAATAGTAAGTCCTTCCTACCTCATCAAGGCTTCCTGGGTCAGGTATTGACCTGAATTATACTGATCTGAATCTGACACTTCTTTCTGATTTCACTTTCTTAGCATTGATTCTAATACATCTGGGATAAGAGCTTAGCCTGAAGCTCTACAGTAATTCATCTCACAAATAAGAAACTTGTGTGACAGTTGAGCTTTAGGAATGAGAAACATGGTGTCGAATGAAAGAACAGTAAGGGAAGGAGAAGGATGGTCCTCATTAAGGGGATGCTTTAGCGAATAGTGATCATATCTTCAAATAAACCTCCTCCTTATTTAAGCTTGGGTGAAAATATTCATGGTTTTGTCCTAGAGAATTAAAAAATCCTGTCCAACAAAACCAATTTAGAAAAATAACAATTTGGCCTTAGTAAAATAGACAATTAAATTGCCAGCTGATGAAAACCATTCTGTGTTTGCTCAGTTAAAGAGCAAGCTGTGTAGGCATACTAATTTATATTATCTACTATCTGACTTCAAGAGCTCGGTTCTGTTTCAGCAATGAAGGGTAATGGGAGAAACACCCACCTGTGGAAAGGTGGGACAGTGAGCAGGCAATCTTCTATGACCATCGTTTATGAAAGGGATCTGGAATAGAGTATTTTGGATACAATGAGTGCCATGGCCTCTTGCAGCTATTGGAATTGTATTTTGTTAAGAGGAGCTGAATCAGCCTAAATGTGCTGGCCAAATTCTCTTTTGGGCAAGTTTCCATTTCAATTTTGGTTTTATACTTGTCATTCTGAACAGCCTATTATATAGTTAAACAGCTGCAGTAGAACACTATAGAGGTAGCTTCATTTCAGAGATAAATTAAGCAATTTCTGTGTATATAGAGGGCTTAATTCCTGCCAGGAGCCTGTATATGCATGTAAGTATGCCATAAATCAGCTGCTCTCAAAAGATGGTCCCTGGAGGTGAACACAGTGACTAGCTGCAGATGGGCCACGGGGGCTGCACTAGGCAGTAAACCTGCTATGGCCATCAGTGCTGAGGCTGAGCTGCAAGATGGTCTACAGAAGTGTCAGTGTTGACTGTAGTTCTTGGGTCCACCTGGGACTCTGACACCAACATTTGTCATATGTATATATCCTCTTTTGTATACATGCCTTATGAAATGGATGCCTCTCGCCTGCTGATCCTGCCAATGCAGAGAAGCATCCCCATTGCTCTGCCATACAAAACCCCCTTAGTGTTGGAGTTCAGTCTCCATAATGAGCAGCTGCCCAAAGCAAAGCACAATCCTTATGCCTAAACCCTGTGACCCACCTTATCCCTCGTGTTAGTTTGGCAGACCCGGGTGGACAACCAGGTGCTTGGCAGTTATGCCAGAGGGGAAGGCTGCCTCTGCAGCACCTGCCCCAGCTGGAACTCTCCCGCTAAGAAAGCTGGGAGGGAATGCACTTGTGAAGGAGAGACTTGTCAAGATCCCCAACCAAGAGGGCTCAGCTGCAGGCACCATCAGCTCCCACACTTGTCACTGGCCAAGGCTCTCCACCAGTGCTTTCCCAGGGGAGCTCCTCCAGTGCAGGGACCCTTACTGCTATCCTCATAAACAGATTATTCTGGAAACTTAATTTGATGCTCTTCACTCCCTGCTTACACTCTGGAGGGATGGTATTAGCATTGCCTTCACCTCTATTTTACTCCTGTTTTCCTTAGTGCTGCAAGTCCTTGCTTCTCCTTCAGCACAGGTTTGGACCATAAGAGTCCTCCTGGGCACTGGAAAGGTGTTGTGGAAGGAAACTCCCTGGCAGCATGGGGACAGGCGGGACAGCCCCCAGCATCCCACCATGCCAGCTCACCAGGCCATGGGCAGGGCAATCTGCCCTAGCTGCTGCTTGGCCTGGAGTTTGTGTGTTGGTTAATAAAGTGCTTGGAGATCCTTCTGGATGAAAGGCACTGTATAAATGTAAGCATCAACCTGTCATACACCAGGAAACCCCTCTCTAGACATTAAGGGGTTTGCTGATATTCCTCACCTCGAATGCAGTTTGCTGGTGGTATCACTACATCATAGAGATGCTCTGGGAACAGTAACAGGAATAATGCTGCTTCGTGTTTCATGTAACCTCTCTGTCTAATACTGAGGTTCCTGATACACAGGATTTTAAGCTTTTCAGTGTACACAGCTTGACGCTTGGGGCTGCCAAACCATCTTCGGACATCAAAGTAACGTGCATAAACCGGCATTTGGTGGGTCAGCCTCCAGTGTGCCCCCTGCCACCAGAGACAACATTGAAAGGCCAAGGAGGACATCAAACACACCGACTGGCCAGGGCAGACTGAAGGCTTTGAATGCAAAGGGCTGAGATGGACTCTTCATAGCATCACAGAATCATTAAGTTTGGAAAAGACACCTCCAGGGATGTTAACTTCACACCACTCCAGATGCAGGGGGCCGGGGCGGAGTTGCATGGGGAGGACCTGGCGCAGAGTGATGTTGCTGCCAAAAGATGCCATGGGCTGGGGGCCTCTCAAAGGTATGATGTCAGCAGCGCACAAGTAGACTGCAGGTCACATATGGCACGTCATCACATAGCAGTTATTTCTTGTCCTTGCAAAACTACCCAATGACCAAACATTCCCTCACTTCATACTAGATGCAGTGCTGAAAAGGGTGAAACTAGAGCACTAATGTACTGATACAGCAGGACATGGGCTTATTTTAAAACAAATAATTTTCATTATTTGAAATATATATATATATATATATGAAATCCACACACCATCCTACGCATGCTTTAATTCCTTCCTGATTGATCTCAAATTTAACATAATGACAAGTTTAAGTGTGGATTAAAAATGTAATTTCTTGGTATTAAACTGTACACCATTATTAGTCTTTGCACACTGCATAATGGCCATTCTAATCAGGTCGACTTGACATAATAAAACACTTCATAATGTCCTTCACCAATTTACAAAGAAGTTAAGATGTAAAAAAATATGCAGAGCAAATATAAGCATGGTGAATATCAATAATTTTACTAGTAAGATCTTTATTTTTATGTAAATTTTTAGAATTGTGTTTATTATACTTGTGTTTTACAGACAATGAAGAAATGAACAGAGACTTTCTGTAATTTTAATCTGTTAAAATCAATATTGTTCCAATCGGTATTTAATTAAGCACTAGACTATTCTGCTATATGAAGCTGTTCTGTGTGAATCTACACCACAAAGTTTCTAAGCAGAGAAACTTTCTACCATTCTGTTTATTGAGGTTCCTCCTATGTTGCTTTTGTAACTGAATTTTTCTGATGTGTGGTCAGATTGCGATTGATCTGTTTATTAAGATACCACATGCCATGTCCCTCATGTCAGGGACTGAAGGAATTTGACTTTGATTACTTGCAGCAACACAAGTATGATAAGCATAATGTTATTTTCCTAAACTAGCCAGATATACAATATGCAAATAGAAATGGCTTCTTTGCCTTTAATGATAGAATGTTACCTGTACGGTAATTTAGTATATTGCACTTGAAATGTAAGATGCACAGATAACAGATGATCAAATCTTTCACTGGGCATCTTGTTTACTTTTGATTCTTTCCTCTTTTTTTTTTTTTTTTTTTTTTCCCTCAAGAACAAAAGTGAAACAAACAGAACTCATAGATATCCAAAGCTTATATTGAACATTTTCTCATAATGGCATGAGAAATGTAAAATGCAGGATTGGCAACTTTCATACAGGCCTATTTTTGCCTGAGAACATCCAATAACATTTTCATGTATCAAAAAACTATCAAAATATGATTCTAAAATTAAAGACTTATACAGACTGCTCCAAGTCAGCATTATTAGTTCAGCTGGGATCCAAGCTTATCTGTAATCTCTTGGTTTTACAACTTGTCTTTATAAAGTCTGATTACTGGCAGAATATAAATACAACCTGTCTTAACTGCATGACCTGTCACTGTAGATGGGGGTTTTCAAGTGAGTAAGTCAAGTATGATTTCTCCTTGAAGTGTACAGGAAAATTAGATAAAACATATCAGCTGCCATATATATATATATATAAAATACATATATATATGTGTACATATGTATAGGTATGTGTATGTCAATTTTAAATTTCTTAAATCTAGGAAAGACACTAGCTTAGTTTTGTGCAGATAATTCCAATTAGCAGCTCCACTTTAGATATCAGTTTCCAAGACTGAAGATGCCAATGTCTGAAGGTACTTAAAATAGTACAAGAAATATAGGCAGTAGCATCGATATTGTACACTACCTAGGATTCAGCTCTTTCCTTAATAGAAAATGCCATGAAAACACAAGGAATGGGAAATATAATGTTTTCACCTATAGAAGAATATTTCAGGGATTTATTATTTTTTTAAATTATTATTTTTTTCCTTTTTTTTTTTTCCCCTTTTTTTTGCTTTTTTGAAGGATATACATTCTTCTTGGTTTTTGCTTCCAAATATAGTTTAAGGCTATTTGGTAAAGTATATACCAGATATCAGGCTGAATTTACAAGGTTTTCTCCTCACAGAAACTTCTTAAAACTTCCTCTCTAAAGATTCGTATCTTGAAGCTAAACATGCTGTATCAGCTGTGCTCCAAAGACAGAAATCATGCTTAATACTACACACTGTAGGAAAAAGAGAAGGAAAAGGCAAAGCAAAACTCAAAAGAAAACAGATTTGAAGCAATGTCAGATCTGCATAACGTAGTATACTTCATGTTTTCAGTCATTCATCAGGCTGCAGGGTGCATGGGACTTGGATTTAAAGTGCTCATCAGGTGAAGAACCAAAGTGCTTGAGTATAAATAAATAGCTGTTCCGCCTATGGCTAACTACATTGCATTTGTTAAAGCAGGTAAACAAGGGATGTGGTAGCTGGGGCTGTCTGTTTTACTGGATTCAGACTCTTTTGACCTAAAGTAGTGTTCAGTAGGATTCAAAGCTTGGAATCAGGGGCTGAGGGTTACTAATCTTATTGCGTCTTCACCTGAAGACTAATAAGTGCTAGGATGATCGGTTGGTTCTGGAAAGTAGGTGAAGTGGAATAATTCTGCCTCATTTGTTTTAAATAAAAGCCTCTTGACCGTGGCAGTTACCACTTTTCGGACAACACGAGGCTTGAAAATATATTTTCCTTATATTCCATGGCTGGAAATCACTTAACCACTTATCTCTTGAGTCATGGTTTTTGTTATGTCTGAAGCAAGCAAGAAGCCTATTCTTGCCATAAATGATACTGCATAGAAAAATAGTTCTGAAAAAAATACAACTGTAATTACAGTTCACCTTTACCTTAACATAACCATTTAAACTTAGATATACTTACCACTCACATTCATATTTCTTAAACTGTTTACAACATCACAACTGGAATTTTAAACAAGCAAGATTTTTTTTTTTTTTTTTTTTTTTTTTTTCTTCTCAAGGATACCCTGGAAACTCAATTGATATAACATTTTGAGATTTTGAAATAGTACATGTAGCACAACTCTTGAAATGAAAGAGAGAAGGTTTGTAAAATAAATGTTAACATGTAAAAGAACCGTTAAAAATGCAGTGAGCGTTCCAAAGGAGCGAGTATAATTTTTTTTCTTTACACATCTTGCTACAGAAGATCTAACTTTTTAAGGCTTCCGTTTTCCTTTCACCAATCTCTCAAGTCCTCTTGCATTCTAATTTTGCTTAGGTTTCAGAGCGTCATTATACTGCTAACAGCAAACGTTTCTCAGCGGGCATTCCCACCACCACCACCAGACTCGTATGCTTCTCGGTTTCTGATGAACTTTGGAGTTTTAGTGGCTGGATATCCCTGTTCATCTCCAGAAACTTGACATGACATGAGAGGCCTAATGTTATTTTGCAGTAACAAAGATGAGCAGAGTGGCAGAGCACATGGGTAAATATGTTAGCTGGGTTCTAGGAAAAGAAACTGGAGGTCAGAGAGATAAATGGATTCTTTCTTTCCTGCTCTTTACATTTGTAGCACCTTCTACTTGGATTAGCTAATGCCTCTAGTGAATGGTGAGATGCACCCATTTATAGTTTGTTATTCTTATTCCTAATTATCACACATTTTATAAAAATATAAATAACAAAAAAGTAAGCTGGGTTCCATCTCAAGAGGTGTTTCTTGTTGTCCTCTGAGAATATATTGGATAAGTCAGGTCTTGACAAGCCCTATCCATTGTAGCTGATTGTAAGTCAGACAATAAATACAAAAAGAAGTCATTCTTGCAGTGAGCTCAGCAAATTCTGAGGAAATCAAAAGCATTCCACTGTGCTTATGGCACAAAGAACACAACAGCAAGGGCATATTTAGTGGAGAGAATGAGACAAAAATTACTAGATAAGTGACAAACTGTACAAGCATTTTGTTTAAAAAAGGAACTCTGCAGCATTCTGTCTTTAAAGCCGGGTTTGAGCCTCTGGGATATATATCTCGATGCTGTCTGCACGCTCTGTGGCTGAATTCTGTCGGAAAGAGGCTGCTCTCTTAGCAGCCATTAGCCGTCTTCTAGCTTCTTGGCGCTGTCTGTCGGGTAGGTCCAGAGATTTTTCTCTTGTGATAGGGAATTTTCCTTTTGGGGGCTTCTTTGGTACAGGAGGAGGAATCTTTCTTTCTTCCTGCAATAGGGTATTAAAACTAAGGGTGAACTGCATGTGGAAGGTACCATCAGCAGAGCATGCAAATCGAAGACATGAAATGCAAAATACTGGTTACGTACATCAAGCATGCTCAATCTCTGCTCTCCAATCACCTAACAGATTACATGAATAGCTATCCACACTAGGGACACTGACAACACCCTTTTGTTCCAGCAACCATTACGAACTCAGCAGTCCTGTGCCTTAAAAAAGGCTACACATCCTTCTACTGTCCTTGCAGGTATCCTGCACATGCAATCTGCCTACCTCACTTCCATATGTATTTGTTTAATTAGAGCTGACACATTACCACATTCACTATAAACAGAAACACACACTGGCTCTCCAATAAGAATTCAGCACATCTGTGTGGTCTGATCAAGTGAAACGACTGTCTAAGATTATCAGGACAGGGTTTTTAATTAAATTAATCATACTGAGTTTAGCCTCAGTTGGATATGAGAAAGCAGCTGTGCATACTTGTGTATTAGTTTAGTCTCCTCCATGAATTGCTAAACAGTAACACGCAAGCATCAGCTAGAGAGAGAACACAGGGATAATTGTTCTGTTTGCCAGCATGGACCATTTGGGGGAAAAAAAAAGCCCAAACTAAAAAACTAGAGAATTACTGAATTATAAAGTGAGAGTCACTAGACTTTGATACCAAAGTAGTTGTAAATTGCTCTGTGTGTTTTAAATCAAAAATTGTTTTGAAGTATGAAATGGATATTTTACTCCAGTTAGGGACTCTCAAATATCATATAAGTGCCTTAAAATGATAATGTAGAATCACAGAATCATACAGTAGTTTAGGTTGGAAGGCACCTCTGGAGGTGATCTTGTAAAACCCCCATTTAAACCCCACTTGAAATTAGATGCAACTTCGAAGTTAAAGCAGTTTTTTCAACATCATATTTACTACCGGTCTGAACAGTCCCAAAGATGGAGAGTCCACAACTTCATAGGTATGGTATGATTGCTCTGTTATATCACTTCTTTAAGTAACAGTAATAGTCCAGAGAATGGGCTGTTCTTTATGGAGAACACAGTTAATCTGATGCACAGCAGATTCCAAATAATACAAAAATTGAACTGATGCACCTGTGGGTTATAAACTCTTCATTTTTTTGTCTATTAAAAAATCCTAAATTGGAGTCTACTAGAAAAATGCATTAGCCAAGACTAAACAATTAAGGTTATTTAAGAATGTAGTTCTACGTTCCCGACTCAAGGGGAGCAGTGCAGCAGCTTAAGATGCTGCTTGTGATGACAGCTGCTCTTGCAGTCTTAATTTTCACTATTTCCTGCTTTCAGCCAGGAAAATAAGGGCTCCATTCTTGCTGTCCCCCCATTTTTTAATTATTTTTTTAAAAGTTACTTCCCTCTTAGGAACATCTTTGTTCTGACACAAGACTGCTGTTGCTCTAATAATTTCTTAGTTCCAGTTGCCACTAGTAAGCAAGAGTTGCACACTCACCATCCACCAACCAGTTGGCTGAAAATTAAAATCCAAGAGGAGCATGAAGAAATGAAAGAGTTGTCAAAATGCCTCCTAATTCCTCCAAAACCAAACAAGTATTCACCTGAGGCCAACAGTGCTGACTCAAAACAAATGCTGCCTTCATCTGACTGACACAATAATCAGCAAGGATAGTGGGATAACTTAAGTAGGGATGGAGCTCGAGTAAAGGGAAAGGTAGTTTTTTAACTTTACTCTGCTTTTGTGGGAAATTTGTCACCTTTGGTTTGTAAGCATTGTGGTGGGGATATCTTCTAGGGGTGGAGCTGCAGGACAGAGGTGCAGGCAGTTTGCCAGAAGTGCTCTTTGTCCCTCAGACTTTTGTGGGCCAGGCTTTAGTTTGATCTGTGCTGTGTTTTGTCATGTGTATTTATCTCACTCCTGTTCTAGTATCAGTTGTGTCATGCAGGCAGGATCAAATGCTTTAGTGCTCAGGCTTGAGCTGCCCCAAACGTAGCAGAGTGCTGAGCTCACCTTGATTGAATTCTCGAACTTTCTGAATTAATCAGAGAATATTTCATTTCTAGCCTTGAGAATGTGAATCCAAGTAATTTGAAAAAAAGTGTTATGGAATGGATTAACTTAGAAAAATACATTTTATTTGTTATACAATTTAGCTTGACATTGTTAAGAAGCAAAAACCCCTCACATCTTATGAAAGCTGCAGTGTCTAAATTGAGCCATGCCAATTAGATACTTTCTAGGGTTAGAAACCTATCATATTCCACTACTGCATTTAACAGGAAGAGACTACAGGACTACAAATAGGGAGTAGAAGGTATTGTCCATGGTCTGCTTACCTTCCTTTCAGGTGATTCTATTATTTTCCATTCATTGAGTTTCAACTGGTGCAATTCATCAAACTTCATGCTGACATCTTCAATTGAGAGCTGCAATAAGTCCCAGAAACCTGCTAGGTCCTGGGAAGTTGGTCTCGGCATGGCACTCGGGTCCTGTCATGCACAAAGGAAAGAACAGGAATAGATCAGGAGGCTTTAAGCAATGTGCTTTGAGATAGGAAGGGCATTGTGCCAGATGACTTTGCTGCAGTGCTACTCAGAGCTAACTCTGCAAGCTCTACAGCTGGGAGCGGTGACTGGAAGTCGCGCCTCCTTACACAAGCCAAAGATGCATGAGTTAGATGACATGCATGATCCTTCCAGAGTACATGTGGTGCAGGAGCACCGTACGCTGTGCTGACCTGCATGTCTAAACAGAGACAAGCTGACAGCCTCTGCCTGCTGGTTACTGAAGGGGAGGGGAATGTGGCTCATGTTATAGCCAGCCTGAAGGCTTTCTACTTAAACGTTACACGCATGATAGCTGATTAGAAGGTAAAACAAGAGCATGAAGAAGTTGTCAGCTTATGATGAATCAGATGTTTACATCGTCTTGCATTTTTGAATGTGTCTGCAGAGCCAAATCATGCTCAGGAACTGGGAAGGCACTACCCAAATGTACTGCAATTAAGTGGCACTATGTGCATAGGACGTAATGGAGCAAACATTGGTGGTAACCAGTGATGACCCTCTGCTCGACTATGAACCTGATGTAAATGCTGGATAAAAATTACATTAGGAGTTATTATGGAGACTCTTAACCCTATGATTTTGTGTGCATCAGTATTCAAGAAGACAGCTTTGTCACTTTAGTGAAATAAGGTGTTTAGAAACACTGGTGTTATTGCTGAAGCAAGGCTCTATCTTTCACCAATTTGGTGAACAAAGCCATTTTAGATACAGAACACAGCCCTACACAGTTGCCTAAAAATGGGGATATAAGTCAGCATTTCTACTGAATTCCTCCCTTGAATCACATGTTTCTCAGGGTCTTAAACTAGGAATTGCTACTCACACATTTGCAGATGCTACTGTGGGAGCTCAGTGCCTGGAGCTGGGCATGACAATCTGCAGTGTCACCTCTATCTATCCTCTTTGGGAATTTGTGCCAAGAACCAGCCTAATAGCCTATTCACTTAGAAGTCTTCTTCACTAGAAGATAATCTCCTATTTGTAAGGAGTTATGGGGACTTAAAAGAACTCTCATACAGATTATAATAGACTTCTGGGAGACATGATGCAACTGCAGATTAGTGTTCACTGAAAATAACTTAATTGAATAGATCCCAATTTACTCCAAAACTATTCAAAATTCATCTAAGTGGTATTAGTTACTCCACAGAGGTCAGGCTTCAGGAACCAATTCACTGTGTGAAATTTTTCAGGACAGTCCTCTCCAGTCTGGTCCCCTCAGTCCCTTTCCCTAGTTTATCCTAAAAAGCCATAAAACAATGTCACTCATTGAAATGCCATTGCCTTCTGAATCAAGGATAATTGCTCTTTTGTACCATTGTGCACCCCCACTCCATTCACGGCATTTGGGAATGTGGCAGCCTCCAGCACAGCTGCTGGCAGAGGAGTTTTGGTGCATACACTGGGCAAAAGAGGGATGGCTTCTGCTGCTATTGCCTGTGGGTCCATGTTCCTCCAGTAAATGTGGGCACAAATGATTACTACTACAACTAGCTAGTCTTGAAAAAATTGGCTTCAACATGTTTCTTCTCTGAAGCTGTTCCTTTTTTTTTTATCTTCTTTGGAATTCAGATTTACAGTCCTTCTTCTGAAGGAAGCCTAAAGCGAGCAAAAAGTACCTGGCTGGTGCTTGAGCTGCTCTGGTTTTGCTTGCAACCATGATATAGCAAGAGATGATGTCACTAGCTGAGCAAGATCTCTGCTGAGTAGTGAGCATGGAGGAGGACACTTCAAAGACAAAACAGAGCATTACAAGAGATAAAGTGAATAATGCAGAAGGGAGTAGTTATTAACCACTGATTATTTTTTCTGGGAGTTAGTGGGAACAGTGCACTGTGGGAGACAGGCAGATAGATTCCTAAAAAAAAGCTTGCACTAAGGGAGAATCTTTGGTTAGAGATCTTTGCTTGTGGCTTTTTTCCTACGGCTACCGGAAGGGAGGTTGTAGACGGGTGGATCTCTTCTCCCAGGCAGCCAGCACCAGAACAAGAGGACACAGTCTCAGGCTGCACCCGGGGAGGTTTAGGCTGGATGTTAGGAAGAAGTTCTATACAGAGAGAGTGATTGCCCATTGGAATGGGCTGCCCAGGGAGGTGGTGGAGTCACCATCATTGGAGGTGTTCAGGAGGAGACTTGATAGGGTGCTTGGTGCCATGGTTAAACATAATTGATTGTCATTTTGGCTGACTTCTGTAAGTTGTTTGAATCTATTTCCCACAGCATTCTAATTTGCTGACGACAGATAATTAAGCCCAATGGCCTGGCCAGTTTTCAAACAAACTGTGGTGAGCAGTTTGAAGCCCCACTGGTAGTCAGTTAAGAATAACATTTTTCAGGATTTAATACAATTGCTACTAATAAGAGGACACAGTCTCAAGCTGTGCCCGGGGAGGTTTAGGCTGGATGTTAGGAAGAAGTTCTTCACAGAAAGAGTGATTGGCCATTGGAATGGGCTGCTCAGGGAGGTGGTGGAGTCACCATCACTGGAGGTGTTTAGGAAGAGACTTGATGGGGAACTTGGTGCCATGGTTTAGTTGATTAGATAGTGTTGGATGATAGGCTGGACACAATGATCTTTGAGGTCTCTTTCAACCTGGTTAATCCTCTCCTCTCCTCTCCTCTCCTCTCCTCTCCTCTCCTCTCCTCTCCTCTCCTCTCCTCTCCTCTCCTCTCCTCTCCTCTCCTCTCCTCTCTCCTCTCCTCTCCTCTCCTCTCCTCTCCTCTCCTCTCCTCTCCTCTCCTCTCCTCTCCCTCCTCTCCTCTCCTCTCCTCTCCTCTCCTCTCCTCTCCTCTCCTCTCCTCTCCTCTCCTCTCCTCTCTCTCCTCTCCTCTCCTCTCCTCTCCTCTCCTCTCCCTCTCCTCTCCTCTCCTCTCCTCTCCTCTCCTCTCCTCTCCTCTCCTCTCCTCTCCTCTCCCTCTCCTCTCCTCTCCTCTCCTCTCCCTCTCCTCTCCTCTCCTCTCCTCTCCTCTCCTCTCCTCTCCTCTCCTCTCCTCTCCTCTCCTCTCCTCTCCTCTCCTCTCCTCTCCTCTCCTCTCCTCTCCTCTCCTCTCCTCTCTCCCTCTCCTCTCCTCTCCTCTCCTCTCCTCTCCTCTCCCCTCCCCTCCCCTCCCCTCCCCCTCCCCTCCCCTCCCCTCCCCTCCCCTCCCCTCCCCCTCCCTCTCCCCTCCCCTCCCCCCCCTCCCCTCCCCTCCCTCCCCTAATCTAATCCACAGGCCTTTGCCTGTGTTAAATTTCAGTTTGACTAAGTAGATTACTCTTCCTAAACCGTTCCTACATTTTGAATTGGCAGAAATAAACCTCGTTGTTCTCTTTCCTACATTTATGCTTATTGTTGTTGAACACTGTTAGAAAAACTGCTGTGTGACAGCCCAGTAACTGGTCAATGTTTTTAGCTGGGAGAGTGCACTAAGTGGCTGCTATCTGGCAGGGTCTCACGAGGCACCACAATATGGCCTTGGGAGTGTACAGAAAGCCTGCGGTGGATATGTCCTAAGTGGCTATTTAACAACAAATTCTGTTTTTATGCATAGGAATAAAAGCCTCAAAACATGAATGAGCTAAAAGTTGAGTTCTGCAGTTGCTGCTTTCTGCAGAGTCCATTGCTGATTTAATGAAGCTGAAGAATATTCAGAGCCCAAACCTTCAAAGTGGAACATAGCTGTTAAGGAGTTCAAAGATTTATTATCCAAATAAGGACAGAAATAAAATCTAGCCCTTTTTTTTGGTCATGTTGTCTGCTTTTGAAGTAATGAACTGTTGGCATTTTCAAGCAGCTGTTGGCTGTGCTGAGCAGGATCTGCACTTGTTATTACAGAAATGCTCTTGAGCACAAGTGCTGGATCCACTTGAAGATAAATCAAGTGGAGTGGAAGTTAGGCTCTCCAAATCTTAGTTTGCATAGCTTAATCAATCAGGTAATGGAGGGCACTTTCAAATTTGCAGTGAGAAACTTTTAGACATTGATGAAGATTTTCTTTTGCTATGAAACAAATGTCTAGAGAGAGCACACACGATGTATTTGGTATTACAAACGTGGTCATCTCCTGCTTGCTTGACTTTGCATATTTCCTTTGTCATTTTGTAACAGCTATTAAAACTCTTGTTTTGACAGAGTCTTTGAGGTGGATAATTGGATTCTTTCCTAACAAGGACCATATATCTTATCCTTTTCTATCAGGAGGTAGGACATTCTTGGCATGACTTGTTCAGTAATATTTGATTGCAGTTTCAAGAATTCTGGATGTTTAACTTTATGGGTGGAAAGCAGTAAGTAGGTCTCTGCAGAAGGAATGCTTTGCCTTATGAAGTTCTGTGGCAAATAGTAACAAGGAAATAAATGTACCTAAACAAGATAGGTCAGGACTGCCATCATGCTCACAACCCAATCCAACACTTTAAATACATCAGGTGTAGGGGCAGTGAAAAGGTAAAAGTCACATTTTGTAGCTGTAGCTAGGAGATTCCCCTTCTTGTATTGATTAGTAGCATCTTACCACAACGTTTGTATTACTGATGGCTGCTGTCATATTAATGAAGATAACATTTAGGTTTGAATGAGTTTCTAATGAACTACCAGAACAATAGCAGTAACTCTCAGAAGTAATATACTGCATCTGTTCCTTTAGCCCTAGGCCATCTTATATATAATTGGCAATGCAAATTACAAAACCCAATTTTATGATCAGTCTGTATATTCTCATTTCCAAGATCAGTCCTGTTTTCAGGTCGGTAGAAAGCTCAATCACATCCTCTATGCTATTCTGCTATTTTACTATTTTCCACTTACCATAATGTGGAAAATTTCTCCTTTCTTACCAGAAATATAGTTCTTATTTTAAGGTATTACAAAAATAAGCCATAATATTATGTCTCAGAGAGCTTGTGTTTGTTCCATTCTCATTTTTTTTTTCTTTAAGAAAGACATCAAAAAAACCCCCAATATGGAACACAGAAATTACATGTTTGCTTTGACAATAAAAGAAAATAAAATGTACTAACATAATATTTAAGGATTAAGTTAAAAAAAAAACCCAAAATCTAAAAGGAGCAGTAAGACAAAATGTAAGACATGAAGATGATATTTCAGAATGCCATTGTTTGGGTATGCTACACTTCTTCCTGTTGTTGCCTTGGAAATAAAAATGCCATCAAATCATGGAATTGTCTCGATTGGTGTCCAACCATCAAATATTACATTCTAAATATTTAGAATATTAAATTCTACAACTGAAAGGTGATTTTGTGAAATATCTTTGGATAAATAGCCTTAAACATTTGAAAACTGGCCAGACATGGTGACTTACCAGATTTTGCTGACAAAGCCAATAAAATTGCTGGAATTTCTGAGACATGAGGAGCTGAGCGCTTCCAACAGCACTTCGGATCTTACCTAGGACTAAGCAGACAGAGAGGTTATGGTCAAGAGACTGCTTTTGTCACTAAAAGCAAGTCCCAGATCAAAGATGTGTAGATGAAATTAGTATTTATTTTAAAAGAGAAGTAAATATAGAAAAATAGAACATTTTGGAAAAAGATGGAGATATAGGAAAGCTGTGACACCTTACACTTTGGTAATAAATTATTAATAAGTCAGCACAGACTGTATTTGCTTAAAGAGGTAGGAGAAAACACAGGAATATAGACAGCTTTCTGCAGCGGACATAAAAATGCATATGCTTTTGAGAAGAATCTTGAATCTCAAAGGAAACGACAACCACCACCTGCCACATTTACATTTGCTCATGTAAACTGAAATCTGTTGAAACAGTCTGGAACTCAAGAACTGGTTGGATGCCTGTTCTCTCTGATGTCAAAGGGAGATTTACATGTACTTTAGATAATATCTTCTGGTTTAGCAATGACAAATTACTTCACTCACATATGTGGATGATCCCTGGTGGAACTCTGTATCCTGTCTGTTGTGGGGGTGAGATTATTTCATTAAACTACAGCAGTAGAGACTCCTATCATAAGGATGAGACCTTCAGAGGAATCATGTCTCTGACACAGTGCTTGGTACCCCCCCATTAGGAGTTACAGGTTACCTAACCAGGAAAATATATGAAGTCTCTACCACAGGAGTTTCAGACAAAGCAGGGCACAAGTAGGTGCTTCAGGACATTGCTGAATCAGGATCAGCCACATGGTTTGCTGGGCTTTTCCCACTGTCAGTGCACTTGTCTTTTACAATGTGAAAAACCTCTAGGGAAAGGGACCAAATTTATTTTACCTGACTTTGCTTCCAACAGTCTTCTGTCTAAATTAAAATCTCTGATTTTTCAAAATTTTCTTTATAATCACTAATCTGAGCTACTCTTCTTAGCCATGTAAGGCGCTTATTTTTAGATGATCTCTTTAGATGTCTTCCTGGAAATGCTTATTTCTTTCTGTTGACTGGAGTGCTTAAGGACCCTGGTTTTGCTGGTTAGAATCAGTATAGGAGTGTCCTCAGTGGCTTGTGAAAACACTATTTTGGTGGTAGGCATTACACTGCTTTCTCTAGACCAGTAAAACATCTGCTGAACCACAAGTAGCATTAAGAGACAGTTTGGAAGCTTTATGCTCCAGTTCCAAACACAGAAACTCTAACTTTATAAAGAATGTGTTATTATGTAGAGCTATGGTTCTCTATTCCATTTTCTGTTAAACAAACAGTACAGCTGCACCACAACACTGAATTAAACAGCACTATGCATAATTCATCAGTCCCATGTGACATCCATTTGTGAAAGGGTTAAGTGGTTCAGAGCTGCAGGAGTAATTCACTGGGGTTTTTGGCTTGGTTTTGTTGGCCAAATGAAACAAAGCATTTGAATTGGTTTGGGGCTTTTGATCACCTAACCCTTCACCTTCCTCTATTGACTTACTGGCAGATGGAAAGCAGTGCTTTGCATGTTAAAACCTACAGAAGAAATACACAGAACACACAAACCCCTAACCTAAAAAAAAAAAAAAAATAAAAAAGAAAAAAAAAAGAAAGAAATGTTTCACTTGATGTGAAACAAATTGCTTTAATTTGGTTTTCAGCATTGTAAATAAAGACAAAGACTTAGGTGACAAACAGCCTTGTATACTCCTTTTCTCTCAAGGCTCTGTGGCTCAGAACATAAGACAAACTCCCAGTGGGGTCAGAGGCCCTTCTTGCCAGGATAGAACTACGCTGTAGCAGGTCCTTGACATCATCTATCCCACACTATGCCAAATTGTTCACGGGGCAGAAAGAAAGTGAGGATGGTTCTGCAGGCTGATGCTGGTAGTGCTTGTCTCATAGTGACAGGAGTTAAATTTTAGTTTCCTCTGCTGAATTTGATAGTTCATAGCTAATATACATATCCCAAGTATGGGGTATTTGTTTTAGCCCTACTGTAGAAATGTAGATGTTAACAGAACCTACTTAGAACTGACACTTTCTAGTGAATCCCACAGTTGCCCCAACCCCCATGTATCTTCACTGTCCTGAAGGATCATGTCAACAAGCACTGGTGATTTAAAGTCTGGTCAGACCAAACAAGACTTAGGCAATGGAGCATTTTGGCCTTGATGATCTCTGAGGTCTTTTCCAACCTTACTGATTCTCTGATTCTATGATTTTGGTGTGATTCTATGATTTTGGGTATGTGAGACAGTGGTTCTGGGTTGCTTGTGCGTGTCACTGAGTTGCAGCAGTCAATACACATATGTATAATGATAGCTCTGTCATTTACTGGAGTTCTAACTCTATTTCAATTTAAGTAAATCAGATGTAATAAAACACAGAAGTTAGAATCCCTCATAGTCATGCTACTCTGCTTTGCTGTAATTAAATTAAAGTATTAAAACATTCAAATTCATAATCTTTAGCACAATATTAATAGACAGCCAAAGCCTTGTTATTAATTTCATGCATTGGGGAATTATACTTGTGAGTGCAGATTGATTATCTCCATGAAAGAATGACGAATGCTAGAGACTGGAGAGACTGAGATATTTGGTGATGCCTAGAAGATTTTCCTTGCAAATAAATGATGATAGAACCTACCAACACACATAAATAGACACATTCATGTAATCCATGTAACTCCTTCCATTAAGATAATATTATATTTACTTGAATGTCAATACAACCTTAATTCTGCTCCCTGACAGTTACGAAGCATTTCATTTTTGTTGTGTTGTCCTAAATGGCTTCAATTCTGAAGACATACAAAACCCTGAGCATGACTTTGGAAGAAACAGACTCAAGATTTATACCCTGGATAGAGATTGTGTAAATTGCCTGTATATAACATGCAGAGTTAACTGAATGATGTATTTTTCCATGCAAGACGCATATTACAAAATTGTAAGTAATGTGCATTGTTTGAGAAATTCGACACAATCTTGCAGTTTTAAATGGTTTCATATCACAAAGGTAAAGGGAGAAAAGTGAGATCTATATTGATGAAACCAAGATTATCATCTAATGCTGTAACTCTATGCTTGACAGTTTATAAGCCTTGCTCAGTTGTGCCACTGGTGCACCAGCAATGAGAAGCTACCAACAATCAGTCTCATCTGGCATTCATTACTGTTTATTTAAATGAGGCTTGCTTTTTAATTTAAATTTTCATTCCATTTGATTGTTCACTCTTTATTTTTATTTTTTATACTTGCAAATAAATTGCTCCACAAGCAATCTGAAAAAAAAAATGCCTGGAAAAACCTCTTGAAGCTGGCGATTTGTTTGTCTTTGTAACTCAAAGCAGGGTATTATGATAGTTGTCTAACCTCCAAAACGAAATTAGCGATCCTCAGATATATATGCCTTTTTCACTACCAGCACAGCAGGTAGGTGCACTAATAAATGTATAATGTTTAGAATGAAATGACATTTTAGGTTGGCACAGCCACTGGCAGTGCTCTGGAGGGTGGTAGGGCAATGGGACCCTTGTGCACCAAATGGGACTCTCTGCAACTCTGCTTTTTACTTCATTGGATCTGAATTCAAAGGGGAGAAAATTTGAGCAGAATACAAATGCTAGGAAGAATTCTGGGATTCCACACTATGGTGCTGTCATTTATTGACTTTAAAGACTTTTTTTTTCTTTTTTTCTAGGCAATTAGGACATTTTGTAGTCATTCACAACAATACAAATGTAAATTTCAATAGCTCCTGAAAAAATAGGTTTGCGAAGAGCATTAAGAAATTATGTCAGTAATTTCTCTTTGGTTAAAGAATAACCCATATTTGGTCAAATGCCTAAGAAAGCTTTTATGGATGATTAGTTGTTGAATATACTAAAATAAATTGGTTGTGAGGGTTTTGTTTTATTTTATTGTATTTTTTCCAAAGTATGGGAGATTTAACTCTATGTTTTCTGCTACTGTTGGGCTGTGTTAGTAAATCCCTTGCAGTACTGTGGAAATATCAGCAAGGTGATTAGCAAGAAAAAAATCCAGCATGCATGGAATGAATGGCTATGGGGAGAGAAGGGTGATGTTTTGATGTCGCTAATGCTCTTTTTTTATATATATTGGAGATCATGTTACTATATAGATATGCTTGCAGAGCTCCTAATTATGATGCAGAAGTTACCAGCAAAACAATGTTTCTGCTGCTATTCTTTATACTATTGTTAATTTTCTTGCACCTCTCTTAGGGGTTTTCTATGAGAGTAAACCCTGTCTGGCTGTTCTCCATTTAACTTATGGACTGAAATATTTCAGTAGCCAAGCCATGTCTGAGGATATCTTCTGCTTCTGCTTTGCCCATAAGCTGTGGGACTGCAGCTGTAGGTTATGCCTTCCAGCTCTTCCCATTTTTCTCTGGTCCCATCACAGAGATCATGGGTGGCTCATGGGAGTCTTGGCCCACTTGATCTTCAATAGCTTTGTGACAATTGAGAGCATTTTTCTTATCGCCACCTACACAGCACTTACAGCCAAACACAATTTTCAGTGTCTGAAACTGAAACTCCAGTCAGCACCCTTGAGAAACATGTCTTTGCTTGGAGGCACCCTGCTAGTGAATGTGATCAGATGACTTACCCTGGGAACAGTTACAGCCACATGTATATTATTGCTATCTATCTGTCTGGCTATCTATCTATCTATCTATCTATCTATCTATCTATCTATCTATCTATGTTATAATACACACTGAGAAAAACAACTAGCTGCACCTACAACAATGTATGAACTTTGCAGAGACTCCAAAATACGAGTCATGGCAACTGACCAAATAAACAAAATTCTGTGCAAAGAAACGGGGAGAGATTATATTTTGTTGCAGTGATTATCTTCTTTTCTAAGACCTGATGAGTGAAGCTCTTAAAACAATATTATGGAAGAAAAGCTACAGTCAAAGAAAAAAAAAAATCAATACAGCAATCAGCTTTCTGTGATCTTGAGGATATTCTGTTAACACAGAAAATGAAATTGTTTTCTAAAATGCAGTTCTATTTTAACTCTTCCGGTGATTAAACCAAAATAGAAATGGTATCATAAAGACAAGTTCTTTTGTGAGATACCAAGCTGTATTTGGTCTTCAGCTACAAAAATAACAAATGCACACAAAACCCAACCAATCAACCAAACAAAAAAACCTCCCAACATTCAGCATTAACAATGACAGTTTGAAAGTGCAAACTTTGCTGTGAAGTGGTTTGGGAATAGTAGCTCCTGCTGGAAGATTGAAAACTATATTTCATTGCTTCTGGCTTTCCTATTTGTGTGTGTTTTCTTCAGGGAAATGCTTAAATATGCCAAGATACATTTCATGCTGGGTTACCATTAGACTTTAGTTCTTGTGGATACATACCTTTCAACCTCCTGAGCTCAAACTGGGGATACAAAATGTGTCAAAGACTCAATAGGAAAAAAAGTTATCCACACTGAAATTGGCAAATGCTATACAGCTCATTCCCTCAGTGAAAACAGTTCTTTGATAACTTCTTTTTACTTGATGTAAGATGTATTAGGTCAAGGGATACCGTTTCAATGGTAATGCAATTTGGAAATTATTTGAGGAAGAACTCTTGAAACGATTCACATAAGAAGGAAAATCAGAAGTCTGGGTGTCACCTTTGACAATCAGCTGAAAACTAACCTCTGATTTTGCATATGCTATATAGACTTATGCTCTAATAATTTCTCTAACCTTGTGTTTCCCAAACACAAGTAATTAATTAATTTTGCTTAGTTTAATGATGAGCTTTCAAGAGTCCATTTCAATTGTTTTAGTAACTCTATACCAGGTAATTGCTCTTTCTTTTTATTTTACAGAGAAAAGTCACTGCAAATGGGGAAACAAAATCCCGATAATTGGTTTTGTTTCCTGACTGAACTGTTCTAGGTTAAAACGGTGTCACTAACTTTGAATACGAATTAAAATTACTGGAGTCCAATTTATCTTCATGTCCTATGTACAATTTACTGAAAACTATCTTCCTAATAGCTGTTTTCCTGTGTAGTAAGGTGCTTCAGAGTATTTCTGTTGTGCAAGAGCATAGCTTCACAAGATGGTACAGTGATTTTGCATTTGGGAGCGGGTAGCCAGCTAAAATCACCTTCTCTGAGTTTTGCTAATGTAGTACACAGCTTCATATTTCATAGAAAAACACTTTATAGAGCTAAGTTCCTCCCTCTTGGAGTGACGAAGGAGAACTGACATGAGAGTGTTTCCAGCGCTCATTTATGTGGCTACAGATCTGATTAGGGCTGTGCATGAGGAAGAGCTTGCCAGGAGAGGGGGAGGGAAACATCTGTCCCTTGCCTGCAGACTCCTCACTGGCCTCCTAGGGAAAGAGAGGGGTCAACTGCCTGTGTGTTTCTTCCCTTTGCTCTTTAATAATTTTGCTCTTTCCAAGGAGATTAAAGTCTTGCTCTTTGAACCTCTGCTTCAGATTCTAACATCCCCACATCACTAACAGGCAACCTTGGAAGCAGGTGCTTTGGGATTCTTAATGATGGCAGAGAAATATCAGCAGTACAAAGATTTGGGGAAAAGAAAAACAGACATACAGAATAAAAAGAAGGATTAGAAAAATATTATTAAAGAAGGCTTGGAAAACTTCACACACTTCTAAGAAAAGCAAAATATTTTATTCTTCATACTTTAACAACCCCTAGAAGAGTATGAAATTCTTCACAGTAAAAATGCAAAGGGAAAATTCTCAGCTCAGCTCTACCATGATGAAAATAAGCATAAAAACCTACACTCCAGAAAGCACTAGAGGCTGAAGGAAGAAAAAGAGCCTTATATTCTCCCCCACCCCAAATCTGTGCTATTACTTGGCAGAATTGTGCACTATATATGGGACAAATATGACAGTAAAATAAAAAAACTACAAGGTAAACCCAGACATTTTTTTCTTTTGAAAAGGACAAGTGAAAAACCAAACAAACCCAAAAATCCCACAAATCAAACCAACCAACCAAATCCAAAACCACCAACAACAACCAAAACCAAACCAAAACACACACACCAACAACAAGCAATCCCCCAACAACAACCAAACCAGACCCAAACACAAAAAATGGCCTTTTAGTTACCATGTAGGACTAGCCCAAGACCTGAGGGCAGATCACAGCAAGAACTCACCGAGGAGGAAAGAAGATCAGGAAAGAGTTTTGTGATGTGTTAGTGAGATTTGTGAGAGTACAGAAAAAGATGCTAGTAAGAAAACTTAATATGAACTAATTTGTGATCTGACAAAATCTCAGCTGACACAATCATTCAGATTGGCAGGGATTGAAATATTTATAAAACTGAGCCTGAAGAACAAGGATAATTGACCTCAGAGGGAATCACAGGGAGCTGGCTACTGAGTGCTAGGACCACTTTGATATATTACTATCATTAGTGCTGGCTTGGATCTTGTTCCAAAATAGTCTACATTATTTTTCACTTTGTCCCATCACTCCTTTCAAGGTGTCCACAGGACATGAGAGAATAATAATGATTCTTGACAAAACTGTAATAAGAAAATGCAGCTGAACTAATAGTGTGTATGCCTTTGTAACTGCAGAAGTGTTTTAACTATTGTTTTGCCTACCGCTTTCTAATATGCCAACAGCCCCTTTATGACAAGTAGAACTGCCTCAAAAGCAATGAAGCTGCTTATTAATAAGAGGCAAATTCTCAGGTTTCAGAAAAACATCAAAAAAAGGTTCATGTGGGCTCTAGCAAAGGCTCAAGCACTGGAGCCATACAAGTGAGTGGAAGGAATGTATCATAGTTGGAGCTATGGATGAGTCGTTTCAGCCATATCTAACACCAGACTTTGATCTTGGGCTTGACTGCATGGCTGGTTCCTCAGCTCCTTCTACAAAATCTTACTCTCGGAAATGCCATCTTGCACAATCAGTTGCAGGGCAGGGTTCTTACGTCTAATGGTTCTGTAGATTGTCTATGGTACTACAAAATAAGTAAGGCAAAACTACAGACCACAGTTTTATCCTAGCAGATTTCTTATTTTATCAGACATCTATAAAAAAAGATACTGAAATGTTCTTACTTTCTTCAGAAAGATCATTTTCTTCTGCTTCTCTTTCCATTTCTTTACACCACCCTTCCATTCTCTTAGTTTCAGTATGTAGCAACTTCATAAACCAAGATCCATCCCGTCGACAAGGAGACATTCGACCAGTCTCTACTGTCTCAATGGCTGGCTCTAGCCAGGGCTCTGGTGGTGGAAGGTTTGAGGTGTCAACTGGGGTCCTATAATCTTCTCTGTAACTGAACAGTCCCTGTGTCCGTACAGTTCTCACTGCACTGTATTGGGTGGGTGTGCTGGGTTCTGAGTGCTGCTGGAATGATGAGCCAAACTGAAGTCCCTTATCCTCCATGGTGATGTGTCCTGGAAAGCCCTCCAGTTCCAGGTCAGCCTGGACTGCAGCTGTCACACTGTTGGAACGCTTGAATCGTCCGTGTCTTGGAGAAGAAGGGAAGAAAAGAGATTAAGACATATAAATACATATGTGACTATACAAAATAATGTTTCAGTGAATGGATTCTGGTTTTCTCCTTGGAAGAGATATTACTCTTTCTTTATGATATCTCACTAAAATAATACAGCCAGTAACAAGAGAGGAAAACTAAAATGCATAATAGCATCATTGATCTGAAAAAAGATACAAAAGACAATAATTTAAATTAGATGTGGAAGCAAGTATTGATTTATTCTCATCCTACAAAATACCATATATCATTATTAAATCAACTGGAAATAACTGGCAGAACTGTAGGGTTACATCTCCTGATAGAACTCTGTAAAGTACATGTGTAAAAAAAAACAATTCAACATTTAAGATCTCAAATTATAAAAAATCTGAAAATCTGTTTAGTTATAACTGCTGAGAATCCTTTAACAAAAGAAAAATAGAAGCAGTAGGTTTAAGATTGTGGCATTTTTTACTTCCCGTTGGCCCTTAAATGCTGATTTACTGTTTTGGTATGCCACTGAAAAATGACATTTCAGAAAAGCTTTATGTTGTGAAGCCAAGATTATTTGTGAAAACTTTTCACATCAGAGCCCATTGTTCCAGGTTACCTGGCAGTTAGCAGCCAGGTAGTGTCTGACACCTGCTGTGAATCGAGATAGTGGTCCCAGTGCTTGTCAGGGATAACCTGCAGGTTAGTACATTTTCCAACAGATAGAAAAGGATTGAACAAGCATAAAAGCTGACTGCAGTTTAGGATAAAGGTGCTATGCGTTACATCCTAACCTTTATTTCCCCTTGTGAGGATGGGGAAGCCTTGATCAGCGTGAGAAGTATGATCAAAAAAAAAGTACTCTGATATACACTTCTTTGGTTTTGTTCCGTCAGTAAGGAAATTATATCAATCTGCAACTTAAATTTAAAACTTTAACTTCCTTTTCTCCAATTCAAAACTGGGAATTTAACTAAATATTAAGCAACTGCAAAGTAATCTCTATAAATGTTATGAAATGACCAGCACACCTGTATGAAATTTGGCTTTGTGAATTATTTAGGGGTACATTGTATACGAAAGATTGAAGATTTTTGTACATGCTAAAATTACCTTTTTTCATCTTCCACTTGTACTCCAACAGAGTGGTATTCCCGTAGGCCTCTGCTTTCTGTATCAGAATCAGTTGCTGTTTCCACCTAATTCAACACAAAAGAGATATCTGCAGAGTAAGCACTGATAACTCAGCACTGTTTCTACCTGCATTCATTCAAAATTAATTCTTATTTCCTCTGTTACTACTAAGAAACACATAGCACAGTAAAAAACAGTAAAACAGATGAAATAGGTGTTCAGCCTGGTTATCAATGCTTTGGGGCTGTGTTTTCTAAAGCTTTGCAGAATTACTTCTGGTCTGCTGTGTAACACCCTATTTCAAATCACAGCAGATGCAATTACTCAGTTCAGTGGAAGCAGGGAGTAAGCCTGGTCTGGAAGAGCTGCTCTTAGAACCAGGAATCCACAGGATAGCTCCTTTTTATGTTATTATGAACCAATCTCATTACAGTCCTTGATTTACACAATACAATAAAATCTCAAGTAGCCCAATAAATTGGCAAGTGATAAAAAGAAATGCTGCAATGAAATTTTATCTATGACTACGCTGACAAATATAGAATCATTTAAATGATCTGAGGGATACAGCAGAATAGAATCATAGAATTGACCAGGTTGGAAGAGACCTCCAAGATCATCCAGTCCAACCTATCACCCAGACCTAGCCAATCAACTAGACCACGGCACTAAGTGCCGCATCCAGTCTTTTCTTGAAGATCTCCACCACCTCCCCGGGCAGCCCATTCCAATGGCAAATCACTCTCTCTCTGAAGAACTTCTTCCTAGTATCCAGCCTGAACCTCCCCTGGCACAACTTGAGACTGTGTCCCCTTGTTATGTTGCTGGTTGCCTGGGAGAACAGACTGACCCCCACTGGGCTACAACCTCCCTTCAGGTAGTTGTAGAAAGCAATCAGGTCTCCCCTGAGCCTCCTCTTCTCCAGGCTAAACAACCCCAGCTCCATCAGCCTCTCCTCACAGGGCTTGTGTTCCAGGCCCCTCACCAGTCTCATCACCCCTCTCTGGACACGTTCCAGTACCTCAACATCTCTCCTGAACTGAGGGGCCCAGTCCTGGACACAGTACTCAAGGTGTGGCCTGACCAGTGCTGAATACAGGGGAAGAATAACCTCACTTGTCCTGCTGGCCACACTATTCCTGATACAGGCCAGGATGCCATTGGCCTTCCTGGCCACCTGGGCACACTACTGGCTCATGTCAGGCTACTATCTTCCAGCACCCCCAGGTCCCGCTCTGCCTGGCTGCTCTGCAGCTGCTCTGTCCCCAGCCTAAAGCACTGTTTGGGGTTGTTGTGGCCAAAGTGTAGAACCCTGCACTTAGCCTCATTAAATCTCATCTCTGCCCACCCATCCAGCCTGTCAAGGTCACTTTGCAGGGCCCTCCTACCTTCCAACAGATCGACAACTTGGTGTCATCCGCAAATGCCACATCTCACCTTCTTTAATAACATGGTCCTGAAAATGCTATATCAAGCAAGTAATTTATGCACTTTTTATAGTATTCCCATCTGAAATACACTTACCAAAATATATTCACAGTAGTTTTCTTCATAACTGAGACCACATTGCTTTTGCAAGTTTCCGTGGAATTTTATGTAACACTCCCCCAACCACACCGCCCCCAAGTCTTTGACACAGACAGAACGAATGCTGCAGCATGCAAATTTGACAAAGATAAAGAGAGAAGGTGGAAGGAAGGCAGGAAGTGAATGCATATATCACAGTATCACAAAGGTTGGAAGAGACCTCAAAGATCATCGAGTCCAACCTGTCACCACAGACCCCATGACTAGACTATGGGCACCAAGTGCCACGTCCAATCCCCTCTTGAACACCTCCAGGGACGGTAACTCCACCACCTCCCTGGGCAGACCATTCCAATGGCTAACAACTCTCTCCGTGAAGAACCTTCTCCTCACCTCGAGCCTAAACTTCCCCTGGCGCAGCTTGAGACTGTGTCCCCTTGTTCTGGTGCTGGTTGCTAGAGAGAAGAGGCCAACCCCTTCCTGGCTACAACCACCTTTCAGGTAGTTGTAGAGAGCAATGAGGTCACCCCTGAGCATCCTCTTCTCCAGGTTAAACAATCCCAGCTCACTCAGCCTCTCCTCATAGGGCTTGTGCTCAAGGCCTCTCACCAGCCTTGTTGCCCTTCTCTGGACACGTTCAAGTGTCTCGATGTCCTTCTTAAACTGAGGGGCCCAGAACTGGACACAGTACTCAAGGTGTGGCCTAACCAATGCAGAGTACAGGGGCACAATGACCTCCCTGCTCCTGCTGGCCACACTATTCCTAATGCAGGCCAGGATGCCGTTGGCCTTCTTGGCCACCTGGGCACACTGCTGGCTTGTGTTCAGGTGGCTGTCAATCAGCACCTCCAGGTCCCTCTCTGTTTGGGAGCTCTCCAGCCACTCCGACCCCAGCCTGTAGCTCTGCATGGGGTTGTTGTGGCCAAAGTGCAGCACCCGGCACTTGGACTTGTTGAATTCCATCCCGTTGGACTCTGCCCATCTGTCCAGTCGGTCGAGGTCCCTCTGCAGGGCCCTTCTACCCTCTAACTGACCAACATCTATTCCCAACTGGGTGTCATCTGCAAATTTGCTGATGACTGTCTCAATCCCCTCATCCAGATCATCAATGAAGACATTAAAGAGGATGGGGCCCAGCACTGATCCCTGGGGGACGCCACTGGTAACTGGCCTCCAGCTGGATGTGGTGCCATTCACCACCACGCTCTGGGCTCAGCCCTCCAGCCAGTTCCTAACCCAGCACAGAGTGTTGCTGTCCAAGCCACGAGCTGACAGCTTAGCCAGCAGTTTGCTGTGAGGGGACTACACTTCTTGGAAGAAGTCAGATGCTGGCATTTTCTCTTGCCATCTTCAAGCCATATCTCCATGTACCTTTGCATGAAAGGAGATTCCAGCCCGTAATTGGTATGCTTCATTATTTCACCTGAGCATGGGTCTTGGAGATGTTAATGAAAAAAGCTAGTGTAGGAACTCTTTAGTAAATGATAACATGCTTGCACTGTACAGTGCAGTGTTAGGCACAAGTTTGCCAAAAGCTCTGAATATCTGTGTGGCAGCTGTCAGGAAAGGCACATTTCCTACTCCATTTATTCTGCTTGAGGTCTGGGGAAGAAAATACACTGCTTTCTGTTCTCACTTGCATGGAAGCTGGCTGTATTCATTGATGGGCAGCTCATTGAGAGGACTGAGATATCAGACTTGATTATAGAATCATAGAATCAATAAGGTTGGAAAAGACCTCAAAGATCATCAAGTCCAACCTGTCACCCAAGACCTCATGACTACTAAACCATGGCACTAAGTGCCACATCCAATCCCCTCTTGAACACCTCCAGGGATGGTGACCCCACCACCGCCCTGGGCAGCCCATTCCAATGGCTAACAATTCTCTCTGTAAAGAACAGACTCCAACCAGGATGTCAGTTTTGTTAGGCCTCTCCCTGATTTTAACCCACAGGCACACAATCCTTTCACCCACAACCTCAAGTTCTGAGGCATCAAGAGATACCCTAATGTATAGGCCACCCCTCCTCCTCTTCTCTCTCACCTGTCTCTCCTAAAGAGCTTGTAACCCCCAGTGCAGTACTCCAGTTATGTGAATCATCCCACCATGTTTCTGTAATGGCAATTATATCATAGTCTTCCTGGTGAACCAAGACTTCCAGTTCCTCTTGTTTGTAACCCATACTGCGTGCATTAGTGTACATGCACTTCAGCTGGGCTGCTGATTTCTCAATTAACCCTAATTTATGTCTCACTCTCTCCTCTCTGGAGAGACTGGTTTCCTCACCCACCCCCTTCAGACCTGGTTTCAAGCCCTCCCAATGAGCCCTGCCAACTCCAGTGCTAGTACCCTCTTGCCCTTTCTAGATAAATTCACCCCATCAAGGTCAAGCAGGTTGGATACAGTAAAAGTTGCTCCTTGATCAAAGAATCCAAAATTCTGCTGCTGGCACCATCCCCTGAGCCAATTGTTGATGGTGTGGGTTCTCCTTTTCCTCTCAGTGTACACCCCTGCCACTGAGGGAACTGAGCAGAACACCACTTGAGCTCCTGCCCCATCAATCAATTGTCCAAGGGCCTTGAATTCCTTTTTGATTGTCCTGGTGCCCTTTTTAACAATCTCATCACTTCCAACTTGGATTACCAGCAATGGGTAATAGTCAGAGGGATGGATTAGCTTTGGTAGTCTCCTGGGGACGTCCCTTACCTGGGCCCCAGGTAGGCAGCAGACCTCCCTATGGGATGGGTTGGGATGACATATGGGTCCCTCTGTTCCCCTCAGGAGAGAGTCTCCAACAACTATAACCCTTCTCTTTTTCTTTATGGTGCTGGTCCTTATAGTTGGTGGGGACTGCTTTGCCTTAGGTATCTCCTTAGACGGTTCCTCTTTAGCCCTCTCATCCACATTGCCCTCAGCCTGCAGGGCCTCATACTTACTGTGCAAGGGCAATGGGAGAAGGGAAGAGGGCTGGGATGGATTCCCCTTGCATTCCCTAACAGGGACCTGTATCCATCCCTCCCTGTTTCTGGGGATGCCTCCCTCAACTCGGGGCGGAGGGCGTTGGCAAAGCCTGCTCCCATATATCTAACTGCCTTTCACATTCCCTTATAGTCCTGAGTCTTGATGCTTTATCCTTTAGCTTGGCCACTTCATCCTTAAGCTCAGCCACCAGGTTGAGGAGAAAATTCACCTGGTCACACCTGATACGGGTGTTGTCTCCTTCACCCTCCATTCCAAGTGCCAGGCTCCAGCACCCTCTGCAGCTAGCAGCCTGGACACCTGCGTGCTTGTGCACCAGCTCTGTCTGGGTACCTACTGATTTTCTAATAGCCTTTGGCTGAGTTGTTACCATGGTTCAGGGTTTTTATTGTTAGCTGTTAAAAATATATATTCCACCTAACTACTATAATTTATCTGAGTTACCACAGAGGCTTCTGTACTCTGTCAGCTGCCCCAGCACATGCAATAGGGCAAGAAGGCTCTCCAGCCAAAATGGCGTTGCGTGCTCAGCCCCACCGGGGTTTAAAATTCCCACGGCCGACGTCACAATCCTGAGCAGGCACGTGAGAGGATGACCCTGCCGGACCTCACCGTCTGCCAGGGGTCCTTCCGACCCACAAAGCCCAACGCTGGTCCCTGGGGGACACCACTAGTGGCTGGCTGCCAGCTGGATGTGGCAGCATGTGTAGAGGCAAACCTCCCTTTTCTGTTTCGGATAGGCTGATATCTTTCCATTGACGCAACACACTGAGAAAAACTCTTTTTTATCTCCCTGTTTTCAAGTGCTTTCTTATTCATATTTCACCTACACGCCTATTCTGAATAATTTTCCCAGTGTACAACTGACATCTTGAATTTAGACATAAATGATGTAATATAGTCTACAATTTTATTCAAAACAATATTACCAGGGAAAAAATGACCCAGGTATCAAAATTAAAATAACATTAGTTACCACTAAATATAAATTCTTGCCTAATCATCCTTCCCTCTAGTTTGTAAAGGCTGACAATGACTAGAATGACCTGACGATTGCCTTCATATTTAAATGCTTCCATTTCCTCCCTGTGCCTTCTAACAGCAGGAGACTGCCAAATTGTGGGCATGCAATCTAGGATTGCAAATATTGTAACAACAACAAAAAAAAAAAATTTGATCTGGAAAAAGAAGGCAAATGCCAACAGAAGTAAAAGTGGGAAATAACAAAATTATTTGCACTCACAAAGAAACAAATGAACAAAGAAATTGCATTTCTGAACAATAGGTATTATAAAGACTCCTGCTAGAAGACAGCAGGAAATTCCTTAGACATAATCAGATTGGACAAGCCAGATTCAAATAAGCAGAGGAGAAAAAGTAATGTGTTCAGTTTGAGTGTGCAGCTTCTGAAACTCAAATAAGTCTTAATAAATCTGTTGTTATTCTTCATGATTCATTATAGTTTTTATACTTGCATGGGTTCTAAAAGCCTCAATATTAGCAAATTGGCCCACAATTGCAGTAAAGCAAAATACTGTCCCAATGTGTATGTCCATCTGGTTGTGACGGAGTCTTACACAGGATAGGATATAATAAAATAGCCAGACACTGACTAAAGTCAAAAGAAGGAGGAGGAATACATCTAATAAAGCAGATCATCTTCCTCTCCCTTTACAAAGAACTAAAACTGGTTTTAAAATTTGGAAGTTAATGCCATGAAAAATGTCAGTTCTATTAAGTTTACTGTATGCCCATAAGGTTTACAATAATAATAGCAAACATAATGAGGCATAATGGAGCACCTCTTCTATGAAAACACATTGAGAGAATTGAGGTTGCACAGTCCTGAAAAGAGAAGGCTCTGAGGGAGAGTCTGAGCCTCACAGTATTTGAAGGGGGATAGAGGATAACATTGCAGTGTCCTAAAAATTCTTGTCTACGTTGAGATATATATATATATATAGTCTCCGTAAGGGAGGCTTGAAGTTAATGCATGCAATGCATAAGCAAACAGATTTTAACCCAGTGTCTTTTGCTTCTCTGTCATAAGCATCAATAATAAGAGTCCTTCAGGCCACCTTATCTCTCCCCATGCAATTTCACTGCCCTCAAAGGGTTTTCACCGCTGTTACTGATTTGTTCTATAATTAGACTTTAATAAACAACCTTAATGATGATGCCCAGGAAGGGAAATAATTCACCTTTCATCTCTTGCTCAGGTTTTTCAGAGATTAAAAAAAAAGGGCAGAAAACACTACATTTGACACTAGATCAAGTCCGTGTAATTGTGAATGCAGCTAACAATTCTTAGGTACAGTGAGATCTCATTTGTATGCAGTGACTTCAAAGTAGGGAAAATACTTCAAATAAAACTATGGTACCAACTGCTACTGCCTTCCTTAACTGGTGGAATACTTTTATCAGCCAAAAAGCATCTATGTTTTCAAAATAATTTTTAGAAACCTACCAAAATAAACCTACACTTTTGTACTTGAGTGAATTTTTGTGCCTCACCACAGGGCTACTCCATTTTGCTACTCCTCTAGAATCATAGAATCATAGAATCAGTCAGTGTTGGAAGGGACCACAAGGATCATCTAGTTCCAACCCCCCTGCCATGGGCAGGGACACCCTACACTAGATCACGCTGGCCAGAGCCTCGTCCAGCCTGGTCTTAAATACCTCCAGGGACGGGGCCTCAACCACCTCCCTGGATAACCCATTCCAGGGCTTCACCACTCTCATGGGGAAGAACTTCTTCCTCACATCCAGCCTGAATCTCCCCATTTCCAGCTTCATTCCGTTCCCCCTAGTCCTATCACTACCTGAGATCCTGAGAAGTCCCTCCCCAGCCTTCCTGTAGGCCCCCTTCAGATACTGGAAAGCCACAATGAGGTCACCTCGGAGCCTTCTCTTCTCCAGACTGAACAGCCCCAAATCCTTCACTCTGTCCTCATAGGAGAGGTGCTCCAGCCCTCTGATCATCCTCGTGGCCCTTCTCTGGACACGCTCCAGCATGTCCACATCCCTCCTGTAATAGGGGCTCCAGAACTGGATGCAGTACTCCAGGTGGGGTCTCACCAGGGCTGAGTAGAGGGGGAGAAGCACCTCCCTTGACCTGCTGGTCACACTTCTCCTGATGCAGCCCAGGATCTGATTGGCTTTCCGGGCTGCAAGCGCACATTGAGAGCTCATGTTGAGCTTCTCGTCTCTAGTTCCCAGCAGAATGTGTGAAGTATTCCAATACATTGCACAGCACAGTGAGTGTTAATTACTGCAAGAATCATAGAATGCATTGGGTTGGAGGGGACCTTTAAAGGTCATCTAGTCTAACCTCCCTGCAGGAAGCAGGGACATCCCTAACTAGATCAGGTTGCTCAGAGCCCTATCCAGCCTGACCTTGAATGTCTCCAGGGATGAGGCCTCCATCACCTCCCTAGGCAAACTGTTTAACTGTTCTGCCACTCTCATAGTAAAGAAGGTCTTCTTAATGTCCTACATTACAAAGAAGATTCTACAATGTGTCAAAAAGTTCTGCTGATCTTTTAAGAAAGCACTTTTTTCCTAAAAATGCATACCAGAGATTAGAAAGGGGATTCACGTAGAGCTGATACACGATAGTCACAACAGCAGTGGCCACTCATCACTTTTTTTGCTCATTTAGTGCTACATGGAAAATTGTTCTGAACCAACACATACTCTGCAAGATAGCAATCTGAGTTTTCCCCACTTTGAGAGTTTCATCATGCTAGATGCCAGATAAGAAAACAAGCAACAGTAATCTGTGAAAAGAGTAAAAAATTAGATGACTTTAAAATAACCATAGCTTTGTTTTAATTACAATTCCAACTGCTAAACTTTTTGACAAATAAAGAGGCCAAAATGCAACCACTGTCTGGGAACTCAACTAAGCAGCTAAGCCTGTGAATCCTGTGTCATCTACAGTCCTCTGTGTCTGCATATCTATCTATCTATCTATCTATCTATCTATCTATCTATCTATCTATCTATCTATCTATCTTTCTATCTATCTATCAGTCAATGTTGACTTTAAAGGCCAGCAACCCCTCTACAGAGATGCTATCAAAGCTTTCACTGATATCTGCAGGTCAGGGACTTCACTCATTTCTCTCACAAAGGCACAATCTGATGATTTTAGGAGGAGAATGAACAATGCTCACCTCTAAAAATCTGGACCATTTATGATCCAGAGACCTGTGTAATCAATGTGAATATTTCTTTTGATTGCTACGTGCACACTGAAGTAGAGCAGTGACAAGGATGGTATAATCTAAACAGGACAAAGAAGACAGAATCATGTAATGATAAGAGAATCATTTGGGTTGGAAAAGAACCTTACAATCATCAAGTCGAAACATTATCTAAGCACCCATGTAGATGCTCATCCAAGTATGCCATGTGGGTACAAAATGCTTTTTCTTAAAGGGAACTTCCAGCTTGAGACTGCAGAGTTTCCTGTTCAAACTTCAATCATAAAATGATAATAAAATATATAAAATATAAATATTATGCAGAAGATCCTATTTTACACCAAAAAAAAAAAAAAAGGGGGAAGCAAGTTATTGCACTAATCCTCCTGAATACAGCTTTTGATTTATATGAATGATTTGCTTACTGAAGATTCTGAAGATTAAAAAAAAATCTAGGTAATTTGAAGTGTGTCGATAAATGAAGATGACAGAGTTCATTCTCTGTGCTACAATTAGTAGTGCTCATCTCCAAAAACACCCTAATAAATTAGCCTCCACACTTACATTCGTATCCATCTCATCTGCTTCTGGGGTTTCTATTCATTTTGGGAAGCCTTGAAGTCTTTTTAAAAAGAGAAGAAACAAAGGACTGCATGTTTTGAAATATTTGAAATAAAGGAGGAGCAATTTCTTGACATGTTTCCTCATATATTTTACAATTCAAATATTTTTAATGTGAAGTGGTTTATAACTAGAGCCCCTTTTGAATGTCAGTCATTAGCATATATACAAAAGCGTGCAAAAGAGCAAGGAAAATCCCTGAAAATATATTAGCAATAACCTTGTTCTTGACTTAGTAGTCATTTTACACTAGAAGATCTCTACCCTCCATTTTTATTCAAATACTTTTGATAAATCCTCCTTAATCTCAGAATCAGTATTTTGCAATTTGAATTTAAATTTGGTAATCAACTTTTTTTCCCAGTGCCTACTGACACATCTGACAATATTCTGTCTGATTTAAATATGGCAGTGAGAAAAACAAACAGAAAACAAAAAACCCCACACCACCACCACCAAAACTGAACAGGTGTTTCTGGAAGAGATAAGTTTCTGAAGCTATTTTTGTTAAAAACTCCCAACTGAAAAAGGGCTAACATACCATGGCATAGGTTACCACATCTGTGCTGCTCTCTGTCCTTGCAGATCTGGTACTATTGGTCTTCATAGTAAACCCTATGCTAGGAGCTTGGGCTCCCTGTGCATGTGAATACCAATCCTATGGCACATGCCCAATATTCTAGGACATCTTAAAAGAACTCTATTTGTGGCACATATGCTACACAAACCATATATACAGAAGACATGGGAGCCCCAGGCTGGGTCCATGGTAGCTCCACTGGCAGAGGCATTGCTGGTTATTCTTTGTGCCTCTCTGTTCCTGTATGGAGCTCCTGTTGGCAAGCATTCTCCCATCAATGTGTTAAAGGAATGTAATGTTAAAAACTGCACAAATTAACCATCCTGATAGCAAATTAATTAATGCAAATAAATGCAAATTCAATGCATTACACTGGCATGGCATGCTAATGAGAAAACAAGTCATTTAGTCAATCAAGGAAATATGCAAATAAAACCCATCCTTTTCTAAGGTGCTTTGATGCAGAAGTCTAAAAGAAATTAAATACTTCAGCTGTACTTTGGGGGAATAAATTACTATTTACATAGTTTGCAATAAGAATATTCTGCTCTGTGCTTTAATCCCTTCCAAACCTGTCAACAGAAATGCAACAAAATGCCTTTTCTGCTCAAAAGTGCTGCAGAAAGCTATTTGGCACACTGAAGTGAAATGTGACTTTTAACTACAGGGGGAAAAAAAGCCCCAAACAAATAACTAAAGTGTGCTCTCAGGATACTGTGTTACAGTTTTAACCTTATCTAATGCCAAAGGTACAACCAAGCAATTTGTACTGCTCAAAAGATAACAAACAGCTCATCCTTCTAAGACCTGCGGTTGCGAACAATATTTGCCTTGTGCTCCTGAGGACCAGTATTATGGGCCAAGCATCAGGTGACAATGTGATAAAGAAGATCTGCTGCCTCCATGGAAATCATGGCACAGATGGTTTTGTGGATTATAAGCACATGCTATTAAACACATCACATAGAAAGAAGGGTCAGAGCGCAGTGAAAAGTACTGGTCATCACCTGCAGTAAGAAACAGGCTCAAGTGATGTAATAAAAGTTTCAGAACTAATTGCTGAAATACCAGGACTGACTGAGGGAAGACCCCAACAGTGTTAAATGCCACTGTGCACAGCTGCTGTAAAGAAGAGATAAGAACAGTAACAGATACTATTCCTTTTGAAGAGTAAGTTTCAGGTTAGGGGCTAAAAGGCACCCAAAATTACTTGCTGCTCCTTTGAGTTTTTCACTGTTACCTGCTAAGCTCCCTTTCCAAACAATTTTAGATACACTACTTACTTTGTAAAACATTTGGAAAGTAGCCATCTGAATCTTTTATCATTGCTGTTAAATTGCATTCTACTCTGCTGCATCTAAAGAAGCCGAAGCAAATATTTTATGCCAAAAAACAGACAAGCAGTTTGCTGGCAAAGCCTCTGTCTCCCAATTTTTCTAATGCATGGTGGAACAGCAAAATTATACCATACCAAGATGTTAAACAGTAAAAATCAATCAGTAGCTGTGGCATGCTTAACCCAAATACTTTTCTTTGACTGTATTTTGTAATTAGTGGGAATGTAATTACTACTTCTGAAAGAAAAAAATATACTTCCTAGTAGATGAGCAGTCACTCACTGAGCTTTGTTACCTGGATTATTACCTTCTCAAGATCTATGTTGCTGTCTCCACAATACCTGTAATCATGACAAAATACATGGCATTTCCTCTATTGTTCATCTGGCAAAAGTAGAGAATTTGAAGCACAGAAGTGAACATGGTGATGCAAAAGGGAATACTCACATATTTAAAATTACACGTGTCTAAGTAACAGCAGAACAGAGCCCTAAATTTTCCTCTACTTCTGTGTCTCAAAGGACTTTGCATTCTTTGCAAGTTCAACTTTCTTATATTTATTACTACTTGATATTTCCTACAGATTGGAACAAATGAGCATTGTTATCCTTAGTGCTTTTCATTTAGTCGAAGCAACAGCATTTAACATTTGCATTTGGAATCATCTTATCTCATTCAGATGAAACAACACAACATCACTGTGGTTTCCACAGCTTCATAGACATTTTGTAAAGTGAAATAATGATTTCAATTTTTTGGCAGACTAATGGAGGAGTGCTCAAATACTGTGTTTATTAATGTTATTTAATTACTTGCCATCTATAACTATGCAGCACATTTCTTTCTGTTCTTTGGTACCTTCTCCCCACCACAACTAAAATTAAGGGCTGGGGGGCTTATCTGAGGTAGAACAGCTTAAAGATCCAGCAGCATTATGTGCTTTCCAAGGTCAGAAGAGGAACATAATAGACAAAAAAGAAAATCAAACATTTTAAATCTGTCATAATTCTGTAAAAAGGTCTGTGAATTCATGGAGGGAAGGAGATGAACATGCTGTTCACCTGTAGCTCTGCAGTATAATCTTCATATCAAGTGTTAATGACAGGTAACCTCCCCAGAGATTTATTCATTCATTTTCTTCCAGGTACAGCATATTAGCCGAAGACTTTTCTGCACAGCCACACTGCCATGATGTGAATGACAATTAATGCTAAACAGCCAGGGGTTGTTTGTTAGATTATTAGAGCCAGTGAAGCTGAATGACTCATTCTATGCTATTTACAGAAAGAAGGCAAGCAATTCATCACAGACAGATGTTAATGGTAGGCTACCTGGATCCCTATAGAGGAACGTCGACTCTTAAGAAACTCCTCTGCTTTTGACACTAAGATGGCCTTGTCGCTGGTTCGTATGGAGGTGCTCTGGCTCTCGGATGCATGGCGCTGTGCAGCTGCAGTTTCCAAGGCGAGATTCATGGCCTTGTTACTGTCCAAGCTGTCGGTGGAGTTGTACATCCCTCGTCCATCCTGTGGCCATGGAGAAATCCTCTGAGTCCGGCTGTCATGATATGCATCCTGGGTGGATTCTGTGCTGCTCTGTGCTGTGACTGAGATCAGTGGCTTGGAGGTGGTACGAGGGGGTACTGGTGGAGGTGTTTTTTTGTAACTTGTATAAGTTACAGCTATGGAAAGAATTAGGGGAAAAAAAGAGAAAAAAGAAAGATCAAGATTAATATGCAAGCTTCACAACAGAAATCACCTTAACATTATGATTATGCCAATTAAAAATGAAGATGGTGCAACATAGCACTTTGTGAACCTCACTATTAGTTGAAAGTGTCCCCCAGAGTCAGATGAGTATCCACAGAAACATTTTATTTCAGCCAGGAAGCAAGGGGTGGGAGTCCCAGATTATGAAAGAGAGTTAGTGAGGACTTGTGTGTGTGTGTGTGTGTGTGTGTGTGTGTGTCTTAGGACTTATGCTAGGTACATACACAGCAGGGCTGCTGAGGTTGTTTCCACATGGGGGAAAGCTGATTAGAGAAATAAAGGAATATTTTTCCCCTCTTGCTATCAGCTGAATTGTGGGCTCTGTTAATACAGTGCTGTAAGAAAGTAGAATCAATATACTGGAACAAAATACTATTCAGGAACTTCTACTGTACAGTATGATACACTTTAACCTTTAGAAATACTTCCAGGTGTGCTGGATGGAATTATGCCAGATTGGCTACTTACACAAGAAGTGTATGTTTTAAAAATATACACAACATGCTTAATAAAAGGAAATTCTAGGCATGGAAAAAAAAAAAGCTACAATATATGCAAAGCTACTGGATATTGGACACAAGCAAAAACTACAAGTAATACCAAAAGCAGGGCATTTTTATCTGTTATCCTGCAGAAAGCTTCTTGAGAACACACATTGAAGGGGGATATACTTAAAGGCAGGGAATATGGAAACACAGATATAAAAATGTGTCTGAAACACGAGAACTGGATGTAAGTGAGCAGAATGAAGACTTTTAGTCTGCTGAGCTGAGCAGGTCTGAGGCTGGTTTAACACAGATTCTGTCTTGCAGCGAAAGTCTCAATAAATCATCTAAGAAATCTCTAAATCTATCTAGTTGTAGAATTATGCCAATACTCTTTCCTTACATTTTTTGGTGAGATTTCATCATCATTAATATCACACATTTCTGTTATGTAAGGTTTTCATCCCCCTTCCAAATAACATCATAATTCATAAAATCAGCAACTGATAGAAAAATGCATCATGATATACCTTTCCATATTCCTGGTAAAGAAAATCAAATCCAATTAATTTCTTGTATAATTGCAAGAAGATAAAGACAATTATTCTGTTTCCCTGTAACAATAATGCCCAACCAGAATAATATGTACAACCAGAAACTAGGGTAACAAATGGTTTGCCTTTTTCTAGTGTTGTTAAATGCACTGGACACTGCAGAAGTGACTCAGGAGACCTTGGAACTGGAGTTACTTGAGTCCAAATAGCATTCAGCAAGAGTTCCTTCCTTTTTCTGTCTGTTACACGAGCACAGGCTAATGATTGATGATCCAGGAGGAGTGCCTCTCCTTTGGTTGTTTTTTTCACTGAGGCTATGTTGCAGCTCTCTGGAGAAAAGGGACCAATTTAGGAATTTGCTAACACCTGGGACTGCCAGGCTAGTAACACCAGGCTGGCCTATGGGGAAAGTCAGCCTAGAGAAAACTACTTTCAAATTTTGATTCTTGATAACCACAAATAAAAGAGTGATCATAAGTAAAAGAGAACAAGGCAGAGCTGGAAGAAAAAGCCTTCATTTAAAGCATGTTTTGAATTACTATTGATGCTGCTCACTTCTGCTAGAGATTTAAAATCAGTCTTGCTCTGAGCTAAATTGCTCTAACAGAGCAAAACACATGAAGACGTGCTCTTCAGGTTCTGAGACTGAATGCTCTTTTGAAGTGCCATTTTGTTGTCCTATCACCAATCTTATCTCCTGTCAGTTTTGTAACCAGCAGTTAAGACTAATGAAAAACCCAATATTTTTCAGACACTTCAGAGAACACAGAAAGATCATGAAGGAAGGGAGAGGTTGTAAAGCTCAGAAATGAAGACAGTGTTTTATGAGTTCAAGCAGTGGCTCTCAGGAATATTTCCACTGAGAGAGTTGCCATAATACTGCTCTCAGGATGCCTTCTTGCAAATATAGGTGCAAATGATCAAAGTGCTGTGAAACATTAGAAAGAGAGAGAATGAAATAGGGTAAGTGAAATCCAGAACAGGAAGCTATTTTTACCTGTAACATAAGACAAGTTATCACTGTTATAACTAAGTTACTGTTTGGTGGGGGTTTTTTTTTGTTTTTTTTTTTTTTTTTTTCCCCTCTTTCTTTTTTTTTTCTTTCTTTTTTTTTCTGCCTGTCTTATTGCAAAAGAGAGCAGTGAATAATGAAACATATGGTAAATGTGATAATGGAACATCACAAGCAAGTATATCACTTCTGGTTCTAATGAATATAAATGTTAAATTTCTGCAACCCATCATAGCTAACTTAATCCTCATTTACATTTCTAAAAAAGAAAAACTCTCCTTGTGGCAAGCTCAAAACAGCCACTTCCTTTTTTTTTTCTTTCTTTTCCCCCCCCCCCAGATATTTTATTCTGGAAATTTCTGACTGTTTTGGTAAAGTGACATATCTTAAAGCCACCAAGAATTACTGCATTCATCTGATCATGAGCCCTAAACAGGAACCAAGAAACCCATAGAAGTTCAACAAGGAGAAACCAGGAGAAAGACTGAAAGTTTGTGAGAAACAGGATACATCTTTATAGCGAAAGATGGCAGGAGGAAATCAGATTTATTTCTAAGTTATAGTTACAGAGATGAAATGTTGAGCAGGAAATAAAAAAAGTCCATCTCTGCACAGTCCACATGTAGAACAACAGTTTGAGAGCCACAGAAATCTGTGACTAATTGGAAACTGTAACAAAAGCAGGTAAGAGAATGGGGGCATGAATTTGTGAGGCAAATCTTGCCACCTCACTCTATTTGCTTTAATCACTCAAGAAGTTCCAGTGAAGTAAATGGGATAACTTAGATGAATAATGTGACCAAGACTGTCTTAGACAAGCTTGCTATGTGTTGCTGATTTAAGAGATGACTATGTAGTAGAGCAGGGGCATGTTAAAGGAGAAAAGTGACCCTGTAATCCATAGTTTGTTGTCAATGGTCGGTCTTATTTCTCAAATAAATATTGGCTTATGATTTGAAGCATGAAATTTTATGTCACTTTCAATTTTTTTTTGTGTCTGTGAATATTCCTGTTATCAGCAGGAACATCTTTTTTATGTCATGTCCAATTATTGGCCATAGCAGTTGTACATACCATGTATTATGTATGGGAAGAAAGTTTTTATATAGTTCAAAGTAAGCACATAAAACCTCCTTAGTGCTGCTTCATGCCTCAGGTTGCACTGGGGGAGGTTTCGGTTGGATATTAGGAAAATTTTCTTTGCTGAAAGAGTGGTCAGGCATTGGAACAGGCTGCCCAGGGAGGTGGCTGTCATCCCTGGAGGCATTAAAAAATGTGTAGACATGGCACTTTGGGATATGATTTGGTAGGCACGGTGGTGTTTGGTTGATGGTTGGACTTCATGATCTTAGAAACCTTTTCCAAACTTAATGACGCCATGATTATATGATTCCTGTCTTCCCCGTTTCTTGGTCTGTCATTGTACAAACTTCAGAGCTGTGGCAAGTTTCACAGTCTCTGCAGGGCCACGAAGTAGAGACATGCCTCATGTTTTGACACACAGAACACCCTGGATAATCTCCTATTGTTTCTGGGGCTCACAGAAGATAACAAAAGATTTCTGATTTCTTTAGTTTTCTGAGTGGTTTTGGTGATCATATGCTGCCCAGTCCTGATATTTCCCTCACCAATCCTGCTGCTGAGCAATGAGAATGAAGCAAAATAAAAGCAACACATTGTTATCAATTTGCAAAACCTATAGATTCTCTGAAATGCAAACAAGAAGAAAGTAGATGGCACAAGTGGTAGATGTATCTTTTTAATGTTTAAACCAAATACAGGAGGAATTTCGAAAAAAGAAACTGAAAACTTCATTCCAGTTGTATTTGAAGGCTATCTTAATATAGAAAGCTTAATAATATTTTTTTGGGGGCCTTTTTAAATGAAAGCAGGAATGGACCTCGTATCTGTTATCCTATGACCACCAAGGAAAAATTATAAAAATGGTAAGTGTTATAGAAAAGAACCAGTGCATCAGGCATTATGGCAATAGTGCAGAGAAACCAAGAAGACAATTCCAGCACTGGAGAACTGCCAATTTAAAGGTTTGGACACAGACAACAGAAATCCAGGGCAAGTTTCCTGATAATTCACAAGCATCAGGATTACAAAAAAAAAATTTAATTAATATACCTGGAGGCAGAATATCCCTCTTAAACTACACTGCATATAACACAACTTGCTTAAAGTTACTGTTGCTACAGCCAGTTACTCTGCCCATATTTCAGTGACAACATAGTTTGTATTGGAAATAAAGTTGCTAAAATGATTTAATTTAAATATAACTTCAGGTTATCCTTAGAGATTCACGGATAAAAGGCAGAAGGAGGGATGTGATACATTTGATGAAATCAGTGGCTGTAGGTGACATTCAGAACACCTTTCAAACGGCAGCCTTTTAATAAATCACTGCTGTTGGTCCATTTACAAGATGGAGTCACCTGAGGGGTTTTTACAAATCGATATAACCGCTAAGCACTTAGTCAAAATAACATTATTTAGGCTGAGATCACAAAGTTAACTAGATGATGAATTTACATGAAAGCACCATCAATTAAAGGAAACAGCTGTCCCATATGACACACGGCAGGAGAAGAGTAGATTTTCTGTGTTGTAAGGAGGTTTATTGAGAAGGAGGATAATTACTCTGCAGGGAGTGTGGAGCTACCCTGGAGGCAGAGCTCCCAGGAGCATGTTGCTGCAGGCAGGCAGGGATTCTCTGAGGAACTACAGCATGGAAAGAAACACTATACAGACAACCAGGCTAATGCCAGATCTGCTTTGCACAAGGAAGGTGAATGCTAACCCTGAAACTATTTCAGAAGAGGGAAAAAATACCTTCTCATAATGAAAGGCCACAATTAAATCTGAGCCTGTATGAAAAGACTACTCAGTTGTCAGTATAGTTTTTTGACCATCATGAGTACCATTCGAACCAAAGGTTGTTATACTCCCAGCTAACATGATTCTCATTGGAATTCCCTGAAATCTCCTCAGTAAGTTCCATCATGGCCATCAGGACCCCTGAGCTACTCTTAAAATAAAAATCTATGAATGGATGCATAGCAGCCATTTCTCAAAACAAAGAATGATGAACATTAAAATATCATTAAGAAATCAAAGCGGAGTTTTGAGAAAATGAACCCTCAGCCTCTGAAAGATTTTATTTCCCCCACAAAAAAAATAAACTCCTGGATGATTTTTCTAGTCCCTATTTAAAAAGTGGATGCTGGGACAATACAATACACCAGGTTGGAAGAGACCTTCAAGATCAACGCGTCCAACCCATCAACCAATCCAACCCACCTAAACAACTAAACCATGGCACCAAGCACCCCATCAAGTCTCCTCCTGAATACCTCCAATGAAGGTGACTCCACCACCTTCCCAGGCAGCCCATTCCAATGGGCACTAGCTCATTCTGTAAAGAACTTCTTCCTAACATCCAGCCTAAACCTCCCTGGCGCAGCCTGAGACTGTGTCCTCTTGTTGTGTCACAGGTTGTCTGGGAGAAGAGACCAACCCCCACCTGGCTACAACCTCCCTTCAGGTAGTTGTAGAGAGCAATAAGGTCACCCCTCAGTCTCCTCTTCTCCAGGCTAAGCAACCCCAGCTCCCTCAGCCTCTCCTCATGGGGCTTGTGCTCCAAACCCCTCACCAACTTCGTTGCCCTTCTCTGGACACATTCCAGCAAGTCAACATCCTTCCTAAACTGAGGGGCCCAGAACTGGACACAGTATACAAGTTGGACACATCCTTCCATATAGCCCCTTGTCAACTTTCCTTAGATAGTGGTCTCCAATTAAAAGAAGATGGTAGAGTCAAACAGGCCAGTTTAATTTTTCAAAGCATTTTTTTTTTCCTAAAGGCAAATTCTGAAATGAAAAAGTCATAATGATGTTTCTTTGCTGCTCCCTGGGTAGGTGCACACTTACACTTGCTGCTCTGCTGCTGAAGGCTTTCCATGTTCAGGATTTTCACTATTTGTAAGGATAGGAAGAGCGATTTTTTGAACTGGGATATTCAAACTTTGCAAAAAACATCATTAAAACTTACCAGTGTCATACTGTGATTGCAAGTCTAGACAGAACTTTGTTTTAAATTAGTCTTTTAATCAAATCTTGCATAATTTTCCTCACACATAACCAGAGAGATATTTTAGTTATTAGTCTGTCTTCCTGCTTCTTTGCTTTTCTCATTCAGCCCTGCACAATGAATCCTAGCCAGGAAAGGGTCTAGGCAGTTTCTCAGTGGAGAAAGAGCCTTTTTCTGCAGGGTATCTATTTCTTGCTTTCCTGATTAATCAGTAAGAAATAATTGTATATTCACAGGGATATTTTGGATAAGATATTTTCTTAGACAGACTACTTAGACCCAGGTAAGTTTTGCCAGCACAGTTTACATGATGGGCTGCATTTCATTTAAACTACACAACCCAATGCGTTGTCTGGGTACTAAGTATCTGTACATTCCTAACCTTGTTTCTTGATGGCCGTTTTACATGTATTCTGTTTAGGCATACTTGGATATTTCTTACATCCTAAGGTCAGATGTTAATCGATGGTCTGATGTTGCTCTTGTTCATAATGGCAAAATGCTGCATTTGTTCTGTGACAGTTTTTCCAGTTTTTTCCTAGTAACGATGAATTATATCATACCTTCAAGACAGTATTTGAGTTGCTATACTTGGGAGTCCACCTCATCTCATCTCACATTAGTCACTTAAAAACCACTCATCCAAGTCTAAATTAACTGTCTGGTCTCTTTTAGAATTACTGGGAGGAAAAAATAAACAATTCCGGGGGCAATTCTCACACATCTTAAATGCTTATTTTACCAGGAAATGAATCATCTTATGCAGATGCCTTCTTTTCTCCATCAATCATAAAGAGAATCAAGGACAACCAGCTCTGATGAGGACATCTCATTTTGAAATGCTCAAAGGGTTGAATAAATCCCAGCCAAAAGCTTTGACCCTGTGACAGCAGTGGTAGGAATCTGGTATGCACTAGGACACCTCTCGTGTCTTCTGTTACCCATTTTCCTTGGGGAGGTAAGAGCTTTATTTCCTCTGCTTCCCTGTGAGCTGTCTGGTAAATCAAGTTTTCTGTGGGATTTGACTGCATTAATGACTGAATACTAATCTCTTGCTCCTTGATGCCTTCTGCTGGAGCTGCTACATAGCAGCTAGTAATAGGGACCCTTTCAATACCCATGGGGGTATTGAAAGCAAATCCTCTGTATTTCTGTAGCTTTTACATTGATTGTACAGTTTAGACGCTGGACTCGACCATGTTGTTAATCCCACTGAAAATGTTGATATTGAAGTCAGTGGAATCAGACCAATTCATACAAACACAGGATCTGGACCCTTAGTCATAGCATGTTATTGGCACAAGCAAGATTTCTTCTTCTTACATATGATTTTTCAAATGAGTTTTTCAAAGCAGCATGGGAATCCATATAAAAAACCTGTAGACAAGGAACTTCAGGACGTGGTTTAATGGTCAGGGTGGTATTAGGTTGAGGGTTGGGCTCAATCTTGGAGGGCTTTTTCAGCAGCAACCATTCTATACTTCTAGGAAACTCTATGAAAATGCTATTTTAAAAACATTTTCTGCTTTGGACATCTCTCTGCTAAACAGAATCTAGACAGCATTTGTGAGGAAAGACTGAAAACATTAGCACGACACAACCTCACTCATAATTTACTGGGGTTTTTTTACTAAAACTTTTTATTTTCTCTTTTTTTTTAATTTAAATCTCTGTGTGCATCGGGTTAGACTCAATATTCAGAGCAGATCCTTGTAGGCTTAAATTCTGTACGTCTATCTGATTTTGTACAGGAAACTAACAATTAAGTGGCAATGTGACCACTAAATTTGGAAAAAGCTGGAGTCTAAGTACAGACTACAAGCTCCCAGGAGGAGAATGACACTTAAAAAATTACTGTAATCAAGATGTTCTGTGCGTAAGTTGTTACCTCCACGATGAGGAAACTTAGGTCTGTAGGCAGCCCACGTTACCTAAACGAGAAAATCTGTTTTGACAGTGTAATTAACGTTAGTCTCAAAACAGAAACACAAATCAAAAAAGACATCAAGATCAGAAAGCGTAAGCCTTTGCCAAAGTTAAAAGAGACGTGGGCAATGCAAACCTCATGGATTGCTGATGGACTCATTACAAAAGGTTCTATTTTAGATCAGTTAATTAGCAAGAAATTATAGCCTAGCCAGCATCCTCTAGAAGTCAAAGCAAAGTGCTGACAGTCATTTTGCTCTTATAAACAGCTCCTATATGCCTCCAAAACACTGAGGTTGAATTTAAAAACAATATCAGATTTTGGATTGCAAGAAGGAAAAAGTGTACATTTAACTGTATTTCATTTACAGAATATATATGTGGCTTTTCAGGAATACAGATCACATATGTCACATCACAGAGCAGTACTAGAGAAAGAGAAAAAAGAGCTCCAAGTGCTAAGGGTCAATGCTACTAGGCTACTCTTTTCACATATAAATATAAGAGAAAATTTGAAAATGTTTTCCAGTACAACCAAATCAATATTGCTCTCATTCTGTACTTAAATATCTCTTCTTGATTTCCCACATACCCTTATCACTGAAGACAAATAATTTCCAACAGCCTCCTAAACCCACTCACAAGCATATTATGCAGGCTTAGCATTGGTACTGTTTGTGTATTTTCTATTGTCGTTCTTGCAGTGCTATGGTCTGCTTGCGATTTTAACTTACAGTAAGGAATTCCACACTCAGCAGGATGAGAAAAACAATTTGGGAAGTTAATCTTAAGGAAGTGGTACACAATGGAATAATTTTAACAGTGTATTATGATAATAGTCCTGCATTAAAGAATTCAAATAATTGGAAAATATTTTAGCTAAAGATGACTTAATACCTTTAAATCTGTCTTTTAATCCACAGAGAGCTACAAGTCTGGACACAATCTCACAGCGCACTTTTGTGATTGGTAACAGTACAGGCAATGCTCAAGAAATCATTTCACTCAAGATATAGGCGAAGTCAGTTTTCAGTGCCAAAACTAGTGCTCAGAGAACTACTTGCAGGCTGAAGCAAATGATGCTGCTGGGTTTTGAGTAATCAACCTTTGTAAGTCAGAGCATGGCTCTCTCATTTATCCTTGCTTTCAGCTGGACCAGAATTTAATCTTTGGTTTCATCTTATAATGCAATTTGAATAGTCCTGACTTTTACCTCATATTTACAAAAGTCAGCTAGCTCTACTGTGCTATCATTGTAGACTAGTTTTGCATGAAACAGAGAGAAATAGGGACATCCAGATGCAACTTTGTTCATAACAGATACCAGTCCTAAAGGAGATATATCACATTTCATTGACTATATTAGGACATTGATGTGTCTGCCTTTGACAGCCACATTTTAGATACACTTCCTAGGTGAGATGAATTTTTGTAACTGAAATTCTAATGCCTTTTTTTTTTTTCCAATTGGAGGAATGAGACAAATGGTGGAAGTACATGTATTTTTTTCTATACAAAGAAAAGGTACAGAAATGCATACAAAAATTATGACTCATTTTGATATGTTCTTGATAGTCTGTTCTCAGTCTCAGAAGTGATAGGTTGCTCACTTCAGACTTAAAATATTTCCTGTTTGGATGTCCTCTGGTTGCTCTTGAGCTGTAGTAATGAGCTGCTTGGATTGCTTTGGTATTTGTAGTTTCTAGTGTTTATGTTTTAGTGGGCTATATACTGAGACTAAATCTTGTAGGCAAATAGCAGGATGCAATTAGGTGAGTATAAGATGCTTTAGTGTAGGTAGGGGTTTGTTAACTCTCTATTGGCACACAATGGGATCCATACATTGTATTCAAATGCACCTAAACTTAGATATCTAATACCTTTTTAGAGGTCCTAGGCCTTCCTGCCTAGCCTACAGATGCTTGCTCAAAAGGATGCAATTCTCTCATAGGTCTCATGTTGATGTTTGAAATGGTACTGGACAATTTCATTTACATGAAAGCATCTATGTTTAGATGACATGATGTGGAGGTAAAGCCCACATCATCAACTAACCTGTCTGGCCAACGGCTAATTCTGTGGGCATATGGCCTAGGAATGTCACCAAATTTAATGTCTTTATTTTCTCTGATCCTCTGGAAAAAACTATTTCAAGTACATTTTAATACTCTTCCCAGAAAAGACAATTTTGCAAGTTAGAAATAATCTCTCTCATGAGAAGTACATTTGTAAGTGGCGAGTATTAATCAAAATGTCCTTGCCATGAGGCAAAACAGCAGTGAAAGCACCTGAAGTTGCCTCCCTAAATGCCTGATAATTTATTTTTGGAAATAGCTTTACCAGCCAATGGACATTCTAGACGTAGAAGGGTCCCTACGGAAGCAAGACCTGACTTGCTGTAAACAAGTTTATCGCTATTTTGAAGTGCAGCTCTCTTTCTTAGGCCTAAACAGAAACCAGGACTGAAAACATGCAGAGCTTTTGTCAAATTCCTTAGAGGCATCTTGCCTTCTTTCTTACTACAAGTACAAGGAAGCACGATGAACTGGTGCTTCTGGGCTCACCCACCCTATGAGCTTTGCCCAGCTACACAGACTCATCTGAGGACAAAACTCTCTTGCAACCTCAAGCTAAATAGCTGGGCTGAGATTTACCTCTGCTCCTGTTAGCTTCTGTCATGTCAGGAAGGCTTCAAACACTGAGCAGTGAAGCACCTTCCTTGCATGATTTTTTTTCCCCCTGCAGAATATCACACAGAAAATGAAGCCAAGAAAACTCTGTGAAAACTGTTCCCACAGCACAGCTTTGAAGCCAAACTCTGCTAGGGGAAGGAGAATGGGTGTGCTTTTTAATAAAGAAAGAACCAGCTGTCTGGCAAATCTAATAGGTTACAGAGGAATTATGTAAAGCAGGAGCAAAGGAGAAACACTCATTACAAATTTTGTAAAATAACTATAGATGGAAGGCAGTGACTTCATTTTTTATCTTTGCCTCTGCAGATCATCTCTACCAAGGAGAATGAAAATTATGAAAAGCTCTTGGCTACTGCCCCAACTATTTTCATGCCTCATCAGCCTGAGGAGGCCAGGCAGCCCCACTGAGCACAGCCTCACTCCATCTCAGGGAAATCCAGACTTATCAGCGGATGCCAGGGCTCCTTGGCCATTCTCGGCCGAACTTCTTGGGTCACCTTCATCCCACTGACTCCTTTGGCTATTTCCACCATGTTTCCACTGCTATTAAATGGCAATGTCAGCATAGCAGCAAAACTTCAATTTATTTTAAAAAAATTAGAGGCTAATTATTCCCCCAGATACACTCAGAGCAATGAAAAATGTGTGTGTGTCCAAGTGTAGAACTGGGCGCATCATTTGTTAGTGTAAGATTTATTCTCACAGTACAAGCACACAACTTGGCACAGCATCAAAGTGTTATCTCAGGTTCCCCTAGTGCTCCCACAGATAAATGGTATGTTTCCTGCAGAGAGTAGGAGTGCCAGATAATTCCATGGAGTCCCAAAAGTAATTAAGAAAAGACTATAGACAAATAATATTGAGAAAACAACCTTCTATAGCTTATTTGGACTTACGATGTTGTGGTTTTAAACATACAGAATCACAGAATACATCCAGTTGGAAGAGACCTCAAAGATCATCCAGTCCAACCCTTGACCCAACATGGTCACTAAGTGCCAGGTCCACATGCTATTTAAATACCTCCAGGGCCAGTGATTCCACCACTGCCCTGGGCAGACCATTCCGATATTTGATAACCTTTTCAGTGAAGTACTTCCTAATATCCAGACTAAATCTCCTCTGCTGCAGCTTGAAACCATACATGCAGACATACTCAGAAAAGAAGGAGGCAAGATGGCACTAGGTGGAAAAGTGGTCCAGATTTTATGAACTCTTCCTGAAAAATGAAGCACTGTTTTCAAGAGTAATAAAGGCAGTAGTAGCTAAGATCACTACTGCGCTCCGACTTCTCATTCAGGAAATTACATGCTGTCTGTGATGGAGGGACAATGTGGGAGGCAGCAGCAGCTGGAGCTGTATTTTCTCAGCTGTGCATCTGACAGCTGCAACTGGATACAATTCAGAGACAGAAAGCAGATGCTGTCATTCGGAGCTTTTAACATGAAATATTTCTTGCTGGGTTCATTATCTCTCTACAAAATGAAACCGAATGGTTAGAAATGCCCTAGCCACAATGAAATAGGATTATTAGTAGAGGTCACATAGAGTCCAGTTTAGCATACAGTGTGCCAACAATGCTGGCTGCCTCCTCTGCATTGCCCCTTCTCTCATTCATTTATATCTGGGGCAACAGGTAGTGGCTTATGCCTTGTCATGCAGTCTCCATCAGAGATAGAGAAGTCTGGTTCTACAAATAATTAAACGGTGTTATGTGTTCATTAGTACCAGAGATACTGCCGAAGAAGCACTGGGCTTACTCTGTGAAATTGTATACATTTAAGAAGGTTAGGTACTGGTAATTGTTTTTACATCTATTAGAAAACCCTGTTAGCAGAGTCCATTAATATTGTCCCACATAACATTCATTATAGCTGCAACCTTCCTACCTTCTGAAAGCTGTTAATGCATCTAGGAACATTTTAGGAAACTGTAAATATATACTTTATACTTCTGTAATTGAATTCATAGATCAAATATTACTTTTTAATTTTAGATTCACATTTTATGTTACATGAATTAACTTTTAGCTAAGCCTGTGTGTTATGATTTAATTGCATTACAGCATCGATAAGAGACAGTCACGACCTATACCATTACAATTTCAAGTAATAATTGAGTTGCAATGCTTGTTAATTCTCGAAGAAATTGTTTTAGCGTCTTTGCCAAGAAGAGTTTGTTGTATCAGAAGCAAAAAAAAAAAAAAAAAAAGAAAAAAAAGAATTAATGCAATTTTCCTAGGAATTCAAAAGACTGAATTAGAACTGAAGGCTGACATGAAATTTCAACCTTTATGACATTTATTTGAATGAAGCCTGTGTAAATGTCAAATATCTGCTAACATAATTTTTACATTTCAGGCAGCTTCTTCTACAGTTTTCAGAGAAGGCTTGCAGACATAAGAACATTTTTTTGAATTATAGTAATGATAGGAAATGAAGCATCTCTCTCCAAAGCAACAGGGGCTGAAGAGAGAAATATGGAAGTCCTCCTGGGGTTTTAAAAATGAGAATTTATTTGGCAACTGAATTTTTCAATTAATGGTGAATCATATAATCCTTACTTTCCCTGTAAATCAGAAAAAGACTTCTCATTTGAATATTTATCTTACACAGAAGTTGAGGACAAATTTGCTCAGTGGTGTAGAGAGAATATTTTGAATACAGAACCACACTCAGAACAGTCTGCAGGCTTGGAAACAGTTTTGGTTCAGGAAAACACGTCAAAGCATCTTTTTCTTCACAGTTTCAATATTGCTTCACCACAACAAAGAAGAAAGAATACATATTTGGGCAAGAAAATCTATCTGATAAACGGTTTCTGAGATGAGGGAGAAGCCATGTGTGAAATGAAGGTTCAAGTTTTCAAAACCGTAGTATTTAAGAATTAGACTGCTAATCAACACAAACCATTTTTCACATATATGAAAACACTGGAATGCAAACATATTTACTGCCTAATCTGGTTGTTTTCTCCAACCATATTCTATTATTCAGCTTCACTGCTCTAGAGAAAATAAATTCCTTTCAGTGAGAGGTTTTGGCTTATCCAGAATGTAGTTCAACAGCATAGGTTAAAACCAATCAGCTTGGTAACCAAAGTAATTCTGAAAGTATTCCAATTGTGTACTTGGAGTCAGACACCGAGACAGATATTCAGTTGCGTCTTTTGCCGTGGAATGTTTCTTCAAGCTAATCACGTGGTACTATATGACAAAGATGAAAATTGGTCTCTGGAGTAGCAATAAAATCTCATTTTATATCATGATAGCATCTCTATTAAACAAAGGATGGAAACATCCCTAGAGGTGATGCTGAGAGCCGCAACTTCTGTTTTTTTCCACAAAGTTATATATAGTAATTAAAATACCATGCTTAAGATAGAATAACATTTTGTGGTACTTCTGGAATGCAAATTTACATTATTCAATCTCAGCTTAATTCCTTTCTGACTTCCCACTGCTCTGTTATACAACAGATATGTCAAGCAAATAAATGAAATAGTATTTTTGCATGACACATTCTGAGCTCTATTTTTACCTTTTGTAGATGGGTAGCATGCACTGCAATTTAATAGTAGGAGTTAAGGACAGTATCATAATTAGGAACTGACATTAGCATATTTGAAACGTAAAAGTGAATTTGGTTCAGTTAACAAATATGTATTTTTTACATTTAATTTTAATTATTTAACTGCTATCTGTGCAATCTTTTCTCTACAAATACTAAACACTGACATTCTAAAATGAATAAAAATATCATCTTTGCTAAGCACTTAGTAAGAGAAATGCAACTGGATAGAAGAATGTTAAAAAATCCTAAAAGTGAATGGTGAAAAGTGAATCAGCGCAACTGATTTTCATTTAGAAGATTAATTACTTGACAGACAAAAGTACCTAAATGTCTAACAATACCTAAGTGATACTGTTTGCACTTTTACTGCTATATTTGCACCTGGATAACTGTATGGACGGGAAATGGAGGTTAAAAGTCCCGGTCCATTCTATTATGCTTGCAGGAATCTCCCCACAAGGAGCTTATCTCAAGCTGTAGCCACAACAGTGCAGTACAAACCTAGGAATACTGGTATCAAATATTATCACTACACAGGGAAATGGCTTCCAGGGTCAAACATTCTTTTACAAAACAAGATGACATATTTTTACGTGCAGAATATTGGAAAGGTCAGTGTAGATTTGCTTACCTGTGGTTGACCTGATAGTTGAGGTGATGTTGGAAGATGCCATCGCAGGTATACATTCATCATCTTGGGAATAGCCTGCCTGAATGGCACGCAAGTAACTGTGGCTTCTTGTTCGGAAACATCCAGGGAGGTCAAGGGCATCCATTGCCTGAGCTTCAACTTCACTAAACACTGATTCACACACCGATTCAAATTGCCCATTAACCTCTGCTTCACTCATCTGAATAAACAACAACAATGCATTTGATTTTTGACTTGCTTTTTGTGATCATCACGGCCTCAACATCTCAAATGGACACCTGTACATTGATGAAGAACTGTTTTAGCAAATAGTTAAAATGTAGTAATCCCTCCTGATCACACTCACATTTTTTTAACTTACATCAGTTGTTTTTATGTATATAGTAAGTACATCACACACACACTATACAACTAATCTTATATTAAATATCTTTTGGCATATTGAGAGGATTGTAAATACATGATTTAACAGTAACCAACAAGATCGCTCTGTGCTGATGGAAATCCATGCTCTGCCAAGACAAGAAAACAGAAATCAGCTATACTGATACTAGCCCCCAAAAGGTGAGTGTGGATTGCCTGGGTTCCTCACTTGTCAGCAAAGTTACTATTTGTGGACATTTATCCTGTGTGGCAAGGCTCAAGGAAGTATTTCACACCTGAAGATGTGTAACTTCAGAGCAGGTGATGCTTCTGGATAGTTTGAGAAACACTGCATCTGAGAGTTGTGTCTAATGAAGCCCGTGAAAGAATAACCATTGCCTGAAATAGAGTGAAAAGTGGTCAAGATGAGAAAGTAATGCTTGGACCACCTTTTGATGGGAAATGGCCCAAAGTCAAACTCATTCCCTGGTTAGCCATTCAACTATTGTGGAAAAATGAGATGCAGCCACTACTGCTGCTTTTCTTCAGCAGCATTATTTGAAGTCTGACACTTCTGCCAGCAGGTGTGCTGAGGAACCCTGCCTATTGGCAGGGGTACCCTAGATGTGTGTACATGTACCACCTACCAGGCTGACCCCTTGGGTGATTTCAGCACCAACCTCCAGTTTGCTGCAGAGCTTGGGCAGGAGCCAGCTTCTATCTGCTGACCAAGTCTTACAGGCTGAGCATGATGGAGAGCTGCACATTTTCGGGTAGCTTTCAGGGTTTAGGCAAGCTGGCCACCCTTGGGGAATGTCTCAGTAGGGAAATGTATATTGCAGTTTGAAAGTGACTGCCTAAATTCTACCCACGTCATTTTTAACAGGTTCTTTGAAATCAGCCCTAACTACTTGTAAATGTTTCTGAATAATTCAAAATGATGTTTTATCCAAAATGAGACAGGAAGTTAACACTGGACAGACAAATGCATGGTTGCCTGGTACATCCTCCTCATAACATTTTTTTTTAAAGAGAGTGCTAGAAATCAGAATCAGTATAAATACCAAATAAAATTTGTAGCATCACTAAACAGCACATCCAGCTGGTATCACTTTTTCTATAAGGCTGCTAAGTGCATTTTTCATCATTACTGTCCCCAGTACATTATTCATCACGGAAACAGAGTGAGTGCAAATGTTTCAAATGTTTCAGGATCTTGATTAAGTAAATGGAATTTTCATATGAAACTTCTGATGATAATGAATAACTGATATTCTAATTTCATGTAAGACATTTTAGCTACTAAATCTCTTCTGAAAGGAATTACTTTACCCTTCACAAAATTTGCTTCTAATAAAGCTAGGTAGACTAATGCAATCTCAAAAAGATTTTAAAAAATACATCTTACTCTGAAATATTTAACATACATCACAGATCAGAAAATTTATGGTAATGTAGTCTAGAAACACTTTAAGTCCTAATCACTTCTTTGAAACTAAGGTCATTTCCAATTGAAAAATAAAAGTTTTCTAAACTTAGATTAAAAATATTAACCATGGAACCCAGCATCTTTCTTGACCATTGGTCAAGAATTAAAAAGGAAGGATCTCACAAAGCAAACAAACAAAAGCATTAAAATTGTCATGAATCACACAAACTGCTGTTATGTAGCTGGGTCAAAGAGATGATGATGTCATGGAAAAAAGAAAGATAGTGGCAAAGGTTCAGAACTTTAATACATTTGCTTTGTGTAGTACTTATTAAATTCATTTATTACTGGTCTGGAAACACCTGGACCATGAGGTAGGAAGTATGTGTTTGACACAAAATCACATAGGTTAATGAAGACTGAAGAAGAAAGTAAGGAACTATATCCAACAAGTTCAGTTAGTCTGGGCAATTGATCAATCTACCTGCAAATGAAATTTATTGTGGGCATCTTTCCAGGTAATGAACATCGGAATGAAGAATTTTAACCAGAGTTGAAGCCAATTAATCATTATGGACAGCCCAGTGAGCATCTCCATGCACAGACATGGTCAAAGAGGCAGAAGATGTTGAAATAGTTCTTTGTTACAACATTGTTAAATGATAGCCAACAGCACTTGTTTAGAATACAGAATGTAAGTCTGGTGAAATTTTCCCAAAACCAGAGTGTAATAAAAATAGGAAATAATCAAATCAGGGTAATGAAAATCAAGGCATGAGAATGATGGGGAGAAGTTTCACAAAGGAGCTTCGAAAAACAACAAAAAGTTTGGGAAATGACTAATTTCTAATTCTGATATGTGCTGTGTAAGATTATACTTAGATTTATCCCACATAAATTAAAGAATTTGACTGAAGGGCATTAGGCAGATGACTAGTCCCTCCCAAGTCCCCACAGTCAGTGGAGACTGACAGGAATTTCCAGAGGCCTCTCAGCCCTCTTGGGATGTGCACTGTCCTGGAAGAAACTCTTTCACTCCATTAATGACAGAGGAAGCTTTAGTTGTTGCCTCAGTTAAAAGCCTCAGGTTAGACGAATTGAATCCAGACCTGAATAGCCATGCAATACAAATTGAATGTGAATTAATATTAAAATGCTTTTAAATGATTTTTTTAAAACATAACTATTGCGTATAATAAGCTTCTCCACCCTACAGTGCCTCACTTAATGGTCAAAGGAAAATACAGTAACACAGCTGATAAGAGAGCAGGGCCCGCCGGTCATGAAGCAACACAGGAAAGAAATGTCAGGATCAATGAACATTAGAAACATTGGAAATGTTATGTAATGTCCTTTGATAAACAGAACATGCACATACTTCATGAGGCTGCTTGCACTTCAGGCCTGATTCTGCTCTCACTTCAGCATGAAGTAGTACTAACTAACCAACGTAGGACCAGCAGGATGGAAGAAAATGTCTCTTTACAGAAGTCCTCTTACACAAAATGATTGACGGAACTTACTGTTTCACCCAAGAAGAGTGAGGTATTGAGTTTAGAGATGAATCAATGCTCTTTTGAAGAGTATTTCAATCTATATCTTAATCTGGCAACCCACGTTTACCACAATCAAAATAGGTATCTTCAGAGGAGAAGTAGTGTGGGAGCATACCCCTTATGCTCAGTCTGAACCTTATTAACATTTAGATATTTAACACAGACTGAAAATGAAAGTGCCAGCATTCATAATTTTCATGAGAAATAAATGGAAAATATTATGTATGACAGTTTCTCTTTGCTTCCAGTGTTCAGTGATTTTTCTTTAAAAATCCCTCAGAACTGAATTACTTTGACAATTTGCATCTTCAGTTTGATTTTACTTTAAAAATAAACAAAAACTGAAATCATCCACTAGTAAGAACTCTCGCATCTGTGATTAACCTATAACAAAAGTAATAACAAGCATTTCCCACCTGACTAACACAGCTGGCCTGACTGAGTGTGCTCACTGCTCTCATATAGCTCTGATTCCTTGAGCGAAATTTTGGGGAATTGTAGTTTGCAGAGGGATCCAGGTTGTGACCCCCAGGCACGTCACTTGCAGTTTGAAGGTAGCTCTGACTACAAAGAAAAGAGGAAGAAAAAAGGGAAAGAGTGTAAAATTAAAGATGGAATCAGTTAGGACACTTAAGACAGTCATTTCTATGAGATTCACAAATTAATTCCTCAGGGTCCAAATCCCCTCTCTATGTAAAGCGTCATAGCTCTGTTGCAGTCATACACGTTAGCACAAACAGTGAATCTGCAATTCTACTACCTGTAGATGATATGAAATTTGAAATTTTTGATGCATTCAGACATCATAATTCCTCCTGGCTATTAATGCTGAACTTTACTAAAAGAGGATGTCTAGGTCAAAAGGAACAAGAACCAGAGCTAAAGCACAAACCAAAGTAACTAAAAATCTTCCTTAACAGATAAAATCTATTACTTATCATCTGATTTTCTTCAGGGTGTTTTGCATCAAGAGACCATTTATCTTCAAAGGATTGATAGCTTTTTACAAAAGATCAAAATATCCTATGCTCAGCTAAAAGAAATAGATTAATAAAGGACTTGGAGAAACTTCCTGAAGCTTTATAAATGCTTTTCTTGCAACACATCTCTGACTTTGGAGGTCTGGGACCTTAATATCACAATAAGCCCCTTTCAGTACAAATTCCCTACAAGAAAATGTTAGTCTTCATGTTTTATATTAAATGTATAGGTTATCTATCATTCCAGGACAAATAAAAACTCTAAGGACAATATTTTGCTTCTAGTTAAAAAAAAAATAATTAAATGAAAATTGCAGACAAGGTTTACGAAAATCAGATTTAAAAAGTCATGTAAGACTCACCCCTAGACATCAGTGCATAAACTACTTAATGATTCAGAAAATGTTGTATTTTGTGTGGTAAATAGGTAGTTTTTATAATTATTCCTTAAAGGTAGCTTTAATAAAAACACAGTTTCTGGGAATGATAGATTTGTGCCAGTTGAAAGTCTCTCAGTATTGGCAATACAGTTATTTCAAGCTGAGCTGGCAGTTACTCAGTCCAGCAGTGGCTGTGACACATGTCCAAGCTGTCAGGAATTTCCCTGTGAAGGGAGAATTTTCCTCTCTGGAAGGATCAGACCACTCAATGAATGAGAAAGCCACAGGTTCAACTCCTGGTGCAAAATGAGGCATAAGTCAGGACTTTGTTTCTTAGATCATATTTATTAAACATTGAGCACAAACATAGTCTGGGGCTTGAGGAAAGACTAAGCCTTCCTCACTAAATGGGCTTGACCTGAGTTTGGGCTGCCTGAAATCTCTGAGGAGCACTCTGAGAGGAATCTCAGATCTTTTTTAAAATGTCTCCAACTAGAGAAGCAAATAGAATCACATAACAGTTTGACTCAGAAGGGACCTTAAAGATTGCTTAGCTCAAACCCCAAATAGCGTTGAGATCCATCTCCCTGTGTGGCTGTGTCCTTAGATATCAAACATGTGGTGACCCAAAGTCCCCTCACATCACCAGCTGCAACAGCAGATGGGCATGATAGACCTGGACTTTCACACTTGCCAGGTCTGTCCTCAAGCACTTCTGTATGTTCTCCCGGACTTGGCCATTACAGGATCAATACAGACAGGGTTTTGATTCCTTAGTGCATCCTTTATTGAATGCCTTCTATGGAACATCCTTTAGCTTCATCACCAAGGTAAACTATGTAGATACTATGGGGTAACTGCTCAAACCAAAATGAAAATGTATGTGATTGATGTAGGCATGTGATCAGAGGTTAATTAAGTCATTACGGTCAAAGTGATAGTGAGTCTAATTTGGCTTTAGATGATGAAATCATCTCATGAAATCATGTAGCAGTGCATTTTTTGTTCCCACAAGTATGAAGACAAATAGATTAAGAGAAGTGGTGTAGAGTCTCTCTAACTATATTTAGTTCCTGGATGTAATGAAATCTGCTTTTTTTGTAGGAAGCAGGCTGATGACTGTCACCTGCTTCGTGTCACTCTGATTCTTTGCATATGCTTTACTAAATCTGTCCAGTATTGTTAACTTAGTATTTTTCAAAAGAGTTAGATGAGTGCCTTGTGGATTTTCTGTCACGAGGTGGCAAAATCTGAGATTCTGGATTCAGAAAGAGTTTGTAAAGAAGTTGTCTGAGGTCTCTTCATTAAAACATGGGTCATACTAAGAAATGATAGAGGCAATAGAATTAAATAATAAATTAATGATTATTTTATAAATTACTTCAAAACAAATTAATGTAAACTGACTCTTAATAACTGTCTCCTTTGCTCAGTAATGCTCAGCAAACTACTATTTCATTATGCACATACCAGTTCCTTGTGAAGCACTGCTATCATTAAATACAATCAACAATTCCTACAGCAATAGAAAAAAAGAAGCCCAGCTTTCTCTGGTACCGCTAATCAGCTGAGTTTTGATGGATGAGTTTGGACATGACCTGACAGTTAAATAATTTTTCGTTTACCATAGGAGAGAAATTGATTCACAAGACTGTAGCAAAATAAATGATGTTATATATATTAGGCTGTAAAGGCAATATCACATCTGTTTGATTAATAATTCAAAATATTCCTGATAAAAACAAATTACTAATTTTCATTTCTAAGGTATGTACTCAAAGGTGTCTTCTAGGATAACTGTGTCAATGCATGGTAAAAATTATGATCTTTCTATAAATGTGATCCAGAAAAAAAATATATGCCATGGATCCCAATGTTCCATGGGGAGATTGCTCTCAGATGTCATTATCTGTTGCTCAAGGGACTTTCATGCTTGTCAACAACGCTATGGAACACACCCCATATGTGACACTATTAAATACTGGCTTTTTAAATGACATCTACTCTATAAGTTCAGGAACAAAACTTTTTACCTTCATTCCTGAGATACCACAGCTCTATCACTTTGATAAAATATTGTCTTTTGTGATCTGTAGTAAATGATCTTATAGCTCAGCCCATTCTTCCATCCCCAGAACTTACATTTACCAAAACATCCCAAAACCAGCTCTCCTTCATTTTTTACCAACTCAGCTCCTAATCCTTATTGGTCCCTGGAATCCTCTTATTTCCCAGCTCAGAGCTGTCCTGCTCAAGACCTTCATAAAACACCATTACAGAAGCCAGAAATGGGCCACTAATCCTACTCCTGTCCTCTGAAGATTTCAAAACACCCTTAATACCTCTATCTGTCAGCACTGACTGGCTCATCCATGTTACAGCCATCTAATCTTACTCGCTCACGGGGGACATTGGCTTTCACAAAAGCACAAACTGTTATTCTTGTACAAACTAATGCTTCTTGCCCATAAATAAGATTTAGGAGTAGAATAGGGAAAATTAACTGCTGGAAAATTCCCGTTACTTTAGCCCTACAAGCAACAAGATGAACAAAAAACCCACACCCCAAACAAACTAACTTTTAAACTCCAAACAAATTTCCTTCTGTGTCTTGCCATGTCTTGCAGCTGTCCTTAACAGGATTTGCTACAATAAAAATGTCAAAAGAAGTTTTAGTTTACTTATACTGTAATCAAAAAGCATTAGATAATGTTTGCCAAGAAATTTCAGGAGATGGAAGATGTATATCTACATCTCCTTATTTTTCCCCCACTTACGCCATTGTAGCAGAAGACTTGTGAGACTAGAAAAGCAATTTAGAACAGGTTTTAATGAAAGGAACAATTAGGTTAAGATAATCCAATAGCTGCAATCAAGAATTAACTAATGATCAGGGAAGGAAGCTCATTTCCTCGTCTTTAGCCATCTATTATTTAGCCATCTATTTCCTCCTCTATTAACTGTGTACTGTTGAAAGGAGTAAGATGCTTACTTAATATAAAGTAAACAGCTGACTTTGGCAGGGTTTTGTTTGTTTTTCCCCATTTCCTGCATTTCACTGCTTTATATAATGACCATGGATAGCGTCTGAACAGCCCAGCAACTTCAGCATATAGTACTGGGGAACCTGAGTCATTCCCCATTAGGGTCTGAACCGCAGCACCTTGCATCACTCACTTTACTCACTCACTCACAGTACTCAGCCCCTACTTTGCCATCACTGAGTTCGGATGCTGATAAGCATCCAGGATGCTCTGTGGCATGCTTCCTGAAGTCACTGCTGTGTGACAAGTATTACTGTAAGCTAGAGCTACAACAAGCGTGTCAAGAGAAGGGCCACAAGGATGATCAGAGGGCTGGAGCACCTCTCCTATGAGGACAGACTGAGGGAGTTGGGGCTGTTCAGTCTGGAGAAGAGAAGGCTCCGAGGTGACCTCATTGTGGCCTTCCAGTATCTGAAGGGGGCCTACAGGAAGGCTGGGGAGGGACTTCTCAGGATCTCAGGTAGTGATAGGACTAGGGGGAATGGAATGAAGCTGGAAATAGGGAGATTCAGGCTAGATGTGAGGAAGAAGTTCTTCACTGTGAGAGTGGTGAAGCCCTGGAATGGGTTATCCAGGGAGGTGGTTGAGGCCCCGTCCCTGGAGGTGTTTAAGACCAGGCTGGACGAGGCTCTGGCCAGCCTGATCTAGTGTGGGGTGTCCCTGCCCATGGCAGGGGGTTGGAACTAGATGATCCTTGTGGTCCCTTCCAACCCTGACTGATTCTATGATTCTATGATTCTAAGCAGTACTGGACAGTGACCTAAGCAACCACTGTACGTTTTGCTGAAGCCAAATCTTTTTGTTATTTGGTGAAAAGGTATACATAACAATAAACTGACAGGTTTTCACTATTAGCACACATTTAATGACACACTTAGAAGATGACATGGTTTTACAGCTTATAGCTAATTTAGGGTCGAAACAAAAAAATCCCCTATCTTTCCCATACAAATGCAAACTCTGAGCAGCAGTCCTTGACAGTCAAGACACAGCCCCATTGGAAACATGGGGTGTCTGAGTCCTGGAAAGGGATCTGTCACACTGCTTTTAATTTTGTTTTCTGTCTGTATTTTATTTCCTAATAAGTGATAGATAGATGCTTTGCCACAAACCTAATACCTTTGCTAAAAGTACAAACGTGATGCCAACAATGCAGCAAATGTCATACACTTGCCAAGGTCATTCCTTGATCTACTCACTCTAAATGGTGATTGCTCCCCAGAGTAGCTATTCTCTGTCATGTGTTCAGCTACCATTGTACCTTGGGTCAGGAAGTTACCAAGAGTGAACTAAAATACTCCTAGGCCTCTAAAAGTTGTAGCAAGGAAGTCACCTTCTGACTGTGAATGCATCTATCAGGTTTATTAAGGGAACATCAGAGAAAAAGCAAAGACCATTTCCCATCAAATTAATTCTTGGAATGGTAATATTCTAAAATCATACCTTTTAATTTTTGTTATCATGCCTGCATTTGTCCAAGAATTTGAGAATGAATGGGAACATTACAGAAAGTACTATCTCTTCTGTTTAAATCAGTATATGCAATTCAGAAGTATCATTCTGCGACAAAAAGATGGGATTTATAAAAGAATTCATCTTGGGCATCTAAAAGGGAGGTGCATTAGGATTAGCACGGTAGCGTAAGTTATCAAAACCTATTTTCTTGAGAGATTTACATTTCAATAGATATTAATTTTGCTATCTGGATCTATCTTAACCATGTCTTTGTAGGCACATGAAATAACTCATCGACCAGAATCTAATGATTAAGTGTAGCTGGCAGTGCCATTGTGCAGCTGCTGCGAGTCATACTGTGTCTCCACGAATCCCTGCTGAAGTCAATAGAGCTCTGCAAAGGGGCGCAGATGTGCTTGCATGCAGCCCACTGGAGAGCTCAGAGCATAGACATTAAGGCTGATTCTCCCTTCAGAGTGCCACAGTTAGCCTGCTTCTTTGAAAAAAATGAAAGTATACATAAATCTGGCAAATTTATCTGTAGCAAAGACTTTCTTTTCTAATCTTTGCCAGACTGGAGCTTCTCTTTGATCAGATATAGATATGAGAATTCGGGCCAAATTAAAATTTTAAGATTCTCATATTTTTCATCATTGGCCCCCAGCCTTTTTTTAAAAAGGTGCCTGGAAGATACTGAACATTTGATTTATTACAGGAATATGTTAGGGAAGAGGTGGAGACTGCTGTTTCCATCCTTATGAAATGCCTACTAATCACCAGTAGGAGAGACCCTTTCTTGTCAGTAAGTTTTTAAGAATTTTGTACAAAAGGAACCAGAAGATAATGAAAGGAAATCATTCAGAGTGGTTAAACAGTTTGGTGGTTTGTCCGTTCCTTGTCAACACACAGAAGATATAGGCTCAAGCCAGCCTGTACTCCAAATCATGCAGAATGTGCATGTAATAAAAGGTGTTTGATGCGGGAAATCTAAACTCGGAGCTATTGTTTGTAAGAAGTGACAGATGTGCACATACCACTAATCCTAAATGTCTTGTTCTGATATCCTGTTTTGAGCTTGTCCTGGAGAGAAGGCAGTGAACTGGTCAGAAACAACACTCAGGCAGAGGTTACAATGAAAACTTAGAGGCATTTTATGCACGGTGCAGCAGTTCAGCAAATGAATCTGAAGATCTAAGCAGAAATCAAATACTGGATGCATGTTCCTAAATCCTCTTGTGGAATTGAAATATTTTCTTCAGGAAGCTCTCTTACTTTTTTTTTAAACTTTTTTTTTTTTTTTTTACTTTTTTTTTTTTACTTTTTAAACCTTTTTTTAAAACTTTTTAAAAACTTTTTTAAACTTTTTTTTTAACTTTTTTTTACTTTTTAAGAACTTTAAAAATTTTTTTTTTATTTTTTTTTACTTTTTTTTTTTTTAATTTGCCTTTGGTACATGTACATATGTAAAAAAATCATACTAAGGCAGAATCAATGTAGATTGCAGACCATCAGGACTCTGTAAGCACGATCATGAGCTTAATTTAAAGAACATACATGGAAGTCCATTAAAACCAATAGGTATTAAACATAAAAGGCCTTTTCAGGCTGAAGTTAAAGACACTAATGAGACTACATAATTTCTGGGGAAAAAAAAACAAAGTTGAATTTGAAGAAGTGAAATGATTTCTGCTTTTTAGCACCTTAATTTTCAAAACCTTGCCTGAAAAAGAGTCTCTGCACACATACTTCAAAATCTCATTCAGCTTTTATTAAAAACTAAAAAAAAAAAAAAAAAAAAAAAAGAGAAAAACAGCTCTTGATCCTTTAGAATGAAAAATGAAACATATTTGTTGAATACAGGAATGAATACGAACCAGAAACATATTTCCTTTGGATATCATTATTTGCGCTTGAGAGACTGGTCTGAATCTCACTACATTTTCACCACATCTATTACATAATTGCATCTTTCATTCCTGGGAAGGCTCTGCACTTTGTTTCGTGCCTGAGCATCCCTTTTCCGTCCCTAATCCACGGTAATACATTTCAACCTTACAACAAAAAGCTGATGTTCACTACAATGAGGCAGGAGATTTGGGCTCAATGAGTCCCTGAGTTTCACACTATGCAAATTCTAAGAGAACAAGGTGCCTAACACTGCTTAAGAGGGTTTCCTGTCATTCTACACATCAAGAAAGGATGGGGACCGCCTTCTGACCTCATAAAAGATACCTCCTAGGTAGTCAGATGACTACTGCCCTTTCATCAGCATTCCTTCTTAACCCTGTGGATTAATCTAACCCAGACCTTATTGACTGCAGCAGAGAACGCTATCACTGTGCCAGTGGCTCACTGATTGCATTATTAGTTGATAAGGCTTTGTAATTAGCCCTCAAACTCTCCTTGGTAAATCTCCAATTTCACCCCTCAGAGACTCTGAGTAGATGCTACTACACTATAGGGCCTCAGAAAGCTACTAATGAAGTGTGTAATGAGACTTTTTAGAGTCAGAAGACTGAGGCAAAAACCCAAAGATAAATAAAAAGCATATAAAAGATGAGGGTTACTTTTCTAGTGATTTTTTTCCATCTCTTCAATTGAAATTATTTCTCAGAAATGGCTTCAAAACCATTCCTAATTTAAAATGCAGGAGAAGAGTAATGATAAATTGAAGTTTACTCTTAAAAACTAAGAGAGGCTTGCATCAGTGGTGTGCAGAAACAGATAGCATTGAAAGAGGGCATTAATTTCTGCAGCAAGGAAGCTGTGCTCGAACTCTCAATGTGTGAATTTTCTGCAGCACACCCACTCTTCCACATGTGCACGCTTACCTATGGCTTGTAATACCAAGACTTGTCTCTGTGTATTTACTCTTAGAGAAATACCTACAAATTTGTCCATCACGAAGTAGTATGGTGTTGGCACTAGCATTGGCAAAGAAGGATGAAAAGACAGCGGTTTAGTATCATGCAGCACTTCCAAACTTCTCATGTTCTCACTTCCTCAGGTAGAAAGTGTGCCATGGTTAGTAGAAATGGTTGCAGACAGTAAGATTTTTATTTTTTTTTAAATTGAGATTTCCCACATCTTAGAGAAGCTTGTGCTGTTCTGTGATCCCTTCTGAGTCAAGGGCTCTGACAGTTATGTGCTTTCAGATCTTCTTGTTGCAGTTTAACCCCCTTCCTGTGCGCTTTGGCAATGTTTTTGTTGCCTAATGGAGTCTTCAGAACAGAACACGTGGATGTGCCTTGGTTCACAGTCCAGATATTCTGAAAGTCAGCATGAGTTACTATGACCCCGAAGAGAAGCAATCTCTCGCTATGCAAAGGGGAAGAGTAGGGAAAGTTTGTTTTTTTTTCATTCAGGTTGTTTCAACTTACTCTGGTGTACCATAAGCCTAGACAATACATTAAACATTTCAGGTCTTATTTAGGCACATAAACTTAAAATACTGTATAAAGTGGTTTCTGCATCATGATACCGGACTGTGAAGAAGTGTGGCTGAAATCAGACATACATTGTGCTCTTCAAGTGTGCTACGGGCTTTAATAACATCCAGTGCGCATGGGTTAAGCATCCGAGGGAGACACAGCTGCTTTCTCTGTCACCCTGTGTGAATTTGAGGCACTCACTTCCATACAGGGCCCAAAACCTGGCAGAGACTTAGATGGAGAATACAGACAAGACAAATCAAAGTACTACTGATGCTCCACGGTGGTATGTCCACAAAAAAATTTTTGCTATGGCAGATTTAATTTCTCATTGAAACACTACATTTTTATGCTCACTATATGCTCACATGCCTTTCTGTCAGCTCACTCATCAGCTTAAGGTATCTGGACTACCAGATATCACAATAAAGTCAGCCATTAGATGTTCACAAAACAGAAGTACAAATTACTGTCATTGAGTTTATTTTATTGTAGCTTAACCTATTTCATCTTCATTTTTTTCAGTACCTAGTTTCCCATGAGTCACTTCAGAGCATAATGGAAAACGTCAGAACAGCATGACTGTTCATTTGTGTGAGTGACACCAGTATGATCTTCAAACAGAGTGTGTTAACTTTGGGCTAAACAATACTGTTATTCCTTTTGTCTAAATGGGTAAAGAGTTTTCTTTTTTTTTGCACCACTTCAAAAAGGAGATACCAAAAATGGAATTTGCTATTTCAACACTGCTACAGTTCATTTGCATAATTGGTATATTAAATACTCCTCTCCTGAAAATGAGACTATCAAATAACTGGAATATTATCTTCAGTCACAGAATTGTTTTTCCATCACATAGTCCCAAATTCTCATTTTCTTTTGAGTTTTCCTTTCTGGATCTCAGTGTCTCTGATGCTTCCATCTCTCATCTGTGCTTCTTTTGGTCACAAAGCCATGGAAATGACATTTACTAGGTTAGAAGGATAACCCTACAGATGATGTGGGTCAGTCTCTCCTCCAGGATCACACCAAATTTATTTAGGACAGACATTCTCCTTTTTCACCTTCCAGTTGAGCTGTTTTGCCATTTACCGTAAATGAAAATGCCTAGCAGCATGCGACCTGCCTTCTGCAAGCTACCACCTTCAAACTGCCTTCCACCACAGTTTATCTCCATCCCCAGTAGCATCACAGTGCAGCAGAAAAAAATTGGACTGAACTGAAAGGGCTTGCATTTCACCTCCCGACCTATATTTGTCCACAGAATACCAAACCTGACATCCAGAAGATTTTGTAAATAAAAAAATAATGAAATAAAATGAAATTTAAAAAAGAGTTTGAAAAAATAGTCATTTTTTCCATCTGGGACTCCTGAGAGCCAAGATAATTCCCACAATAAATGGGATTGCTGGCAGAGTTTCAAGAATGGAAAAAGTTGGAAAGGAAGCAGATTGGAGGTTGTGTCCTGTCTCCACCACAGCAAGCCTTATTGCATTATATTTCACTCAAATGTAATTTCATAGTAATAATAAATTACACTTGCCTTTGACTTGACGTTATAGGACTAAGTAGTGCAACATACTATTTAGTCTTTTGAAAAAGCATTCACAAAGAAGGAACTGAAACACATCTATCTTCAATGAGTAATCTAGATATTTAGGCACATTTAATTTTTGAAAAATCCAGCATAATCTGTCACTTATGCTCTAACTATGCTCAGAAATAAGGTAGGGCCATTAGCAACACGTAGGACAACTGACCTGTATTGTTAAAATTTTGTATCCTATAGAAGAGGTGGCTGTTTCCAAGAGGATTAGTCCCTGAAGCATGCCTGGGCACAATCTAGAAGACAGCCAGGTGGCCTAGGCTGAAAGCTGGCTGGGAATCACGCTGGCTGTGCTAGCACGTTGACAGAGGTGGTGATCAGATGGCAGTGGTTGGGCATGTGCCCTGCTTCTGCCATCTGCATAAACCAGCAGTGTCAGAGCCTGCACTTCACTTTTATTCCTACTTGGACAAAACCACACTTATTTCCAAGAGAAACTTCAAAGAAATTATTTCAAAATGTTAATGCTTCTTTTACATTTACCTATTTATAAGTTATTAAATAAAATTCAGATTTATTCAGATACAAATATGCTTTTTTATAGTTTATGAATAGTTCATGTTCAATTTGATGAATCTTTGAGCAACACAAACCAACAGAACAGGAGCTTACTTTTGTTAGAGACAGCATTTTAACAGAACAAAACTCCTTGCAAAGATGCCTGATAAAACTCAGAGAAGAAACTTGCACACATTAAAGGTCTATTGAAAGTCAAGCGAAGGCTGTTCTAATTTTGATTGTATCCTATTCAGGATGGTGACAGAAAACTAGGCTTATCCTTAGGAAACCCACCTGCATACATTTTGCCACTAATGCATGTTTTTATACCACCAAAACTATCAATATTCAGACTTTTTACAGCTTTACTTACATGGAGAGCGCAAGCCTCAATTTAGTTCTGTGCATTAGCTCCCTCCATCCTGATAAACAAGCTAAAAAGGCAGCTAATGCAGCTGACATCTTGAATTATGTAATTTCTTATAATAGATGCCAGAAATGCCATTCAGCCCTGCTGTACATACAGGAATGCTTTTCAAAACCTTGGCTCCTTTCAGAGCCAGTTACGATAAAATCCAGGACTGAAGAATTCACATGTGTCTCCAGCATGGCTGAGAAATTACAGGCTCCTCATCCTGAAAGACCTCTACTCCTATTAACATGTATACACAATCTGAAAAACAAACATCTTTTCAGCTTCATGGGGACTTTCACAAATTCAAACTGAATGAGATGATGTGGCCAGCATGCTTCAGACCGAAAATCTCAGCCCAGATACGATGACTGAAGATACACAAAATTCAAATGCTGCTTCCAACCCCTGTCATTAAGAGTTCATCTTTTAAGCTTTGGAAATCAGCCAAGCAACAGTTATGTTATAAACCGTATTATATTATAAACCATGCTTTTACCATTGGAACTAATATTCAAGCAAATCCCCCAGATTTGCATTCAGAATTTGGCTGAGTTATCTAAACATAGGTCTCTGGCATCCTTTGAGATGCTGTAAGGTATCCTGCCTGGGTTTTAGTTGTCAATGAAGAGTAGAGACCTGCCAGTCTTGCTTTAAGGTACCTCAGAGATCTTACAGCAGCTTGTGGTATGGACACTTCAATTTGTGCATCTGAATTGACCCAACAGAGATACATGAACAAGCTATATGAAACAAGAGTTGAAACCGTTCACTGACAGTGAAAGCTGATGGTTTACCTCCAGACAGCACACTAAAGAATTCAATTTAATTAAGCCAAAAGAAATTTTGCCTGAGGTTTTTGTTACGATTTATTTTATGAAAAGGTGACTATGGTACACTATACATGGTACTACCTACAGAACAATAAACAGCCTTTGATCAAAGGTTTCAACCCTAATGTCTTCATTTTATGTATTTTTCCCAGGCAAAAAGATCAAATTTTTTAGCCCTGAGCAACACTCAGTCACATTAATTGAAGCCACAGATTTAAAATCAGGCTATCTCTTTGAAACTGTCTTCAGAAGTACACTTATAGTTCAGTTATTAAATGATATCTTTACAAGGAGAGAAAGAAGAGAAAAATAAAGATCTATTGGAAAACATATATGTTTTCCTACAGTTTAAAATTTAGAATAGAATAGAATAAACCAGGTTGGAAGAGACCTTCAAGATCATCGCATCCAACCTATCATGCAACCCACCTAATCAACTAAACCATGCAACCAAGCACCCTATCAAGTCTCCTCCAAAACACCTCCAATGATGGTGACTCCACCACCTCCCCAAGCAGCCCATTCCAATGGGTAATCACTCTCTCTGTGTAGAATTTCTTCCTAACCTCCAGCCTAAACCTCCCCTGGTGCAGCTTGAGACTGTGTCCTCTAGTTCTGGTGCTGGTTGCCTGGGAGAAGAGACCAACCTCCACCAGTCCACAACCTCCCTTCAGGTAGTTACTTTAGTCATTTAATAGATAATTTTGTGGGGTTTATGAATTGAAAAGAACACCAAACCAATTCAGGATAGCTAACACATCAGGTATTGTACTGACACAAAAGATGTAAGAAGCCAAACATGCAATGAAATTATGTATGTGTTACTATATCTAATACAGAACAGTGTATTTTCTATTTCAGAGACAGCAATGAAATAACAAAGACTTACAATGCAAAGCAATCCTTCAAGAAGAAATATTCAGCATTTTAAACTTACAATAAAAATATAGGTATATTTCCTTCAGTATACAGAAGAAACTCCTCCTGAAGTAGTAGGTTTGTTATATGGATGGAGAAAGAGGGCAGGTTTACCTCCAGTAATTACAAGAAAGTAAAACAAAGACAAAAATGCCAGATCTTTAACTACAGTATCATATTTTCTGATGGATGCTCACCACTATCAGTAAGGCTGAAGTCATAGCAACTTTCAGAAAGGTGTAAAACGTGGTATAGTGAAACTTACTTTTGATGGTCTCCCAGTGGTCTTTGTCCAATGGATTTTAATAATGACTCTGGTCGAACTGTTAATTTTGGTGATGTCTTTGGGCTAGTATCAGAGTCTCCACTTTCTTCATCTCCCATGGCCTTAATATAGCTCCCACTTCTCATTCTTCTGCAGGGTATCTCTTCATCTTTCCCACCAGCTGGGTATCCTCCCCATTCATCCTGAGGTACCTGAAGGAGATCATAAGACACACATGCAAAATGCTATTCATGTATTTCAATGCTTCCTTCAGTTTTCATTTTACAAAGACAAGTAATGAACTGTTCATTCTTCAGAATCAGATTATTTAGAAATTTCTGAGGTCCCCCAAATAATCTGGCAATTTAATTCCAGCCTCAAGATTGGAAATTTTAGGTTTATAAATATTGGAACCCAAGGAACAATAAAATCATGGTTTGTGAGCTGAGCGGCCATATCTGGTTGTAGACACGTTCTAAACTGCAGGAAGTGGCTTAGCACCTAGATTTCCAGATGACAAACAGCAAGTTCATCAGTTGTCTCAGACTTAAAATTTATTGAAAGCTGATCAGTCTTTTACTAACTCTTCTTATATGGGGCTTTGGCTTATATGGGGTTTGGGAAATTTAAGTTGAACTAAGCTGTGATTTTGGCATAAACATGTAGGGCTCTGATTTAGGGCAATGCTGTTCAAAAAATAGTCAGGACATTTGCCTTTCCCCCCATTTTTTTAGAAACTGCAAAATAGTTCATAAAGGCTGTAACACATCAGGAACACAGTTCATTATTAATACATTTGGTTGAGGCTGCTTTCATTCAGCTGAGGTGGTTTCTCAGATAGTAAGATTAATAGTTGGACAACTCACAGCTGGTGGATGAATATCTCAGGACCAAAAACTGGTAGAGAACTGAACAGGAGTAGATTTTCCAGTCCAAAGTAAAATCACCCCTGTTTGAAGACTTATGGATAAACTCAGCAAGACTGTCTCTGTCAGTATTGCTGATTGTTTGCTTTTTGTTTAATCTTCCAAGGTACCGAGTCTTCTGGTCCTAATCCAGAAACACACTTAAGCATTCCCTTCGCTTAAAGGGTTTAAGCAACTCTCTGAAATTCATTATAATGACTCATGTTTAAAAAGAAAGCTGTGACAGAGTACATCAGTGGACATGGGCTGATGCACTTGGCAATGTCAAATCCTTTATTAACACAATGACTTTGTATATTATAAACAGTACAATGGCATTATTTACCAATATACTACAAGTCTGAACTTCCACCTAAACATATATTAAGTTTCAGCAAAGCAGAATGTCTAATAAAGCAGAATGTCCAATAAATACTTTCAAGTCAAGCATATTTAAGATCTTCTACGGACAGAATTCACTGTGGAGCTGAAGGAAATGCTCCCAGTAGTTTCTTCAGTCTTGGAGATTGGATTTAAATAGCTAATATGATCTGCTTGCTATTTTTACTGGCCTTTTAAGATATGCAAACTGTCCACATACTGGGTGAACAGATATGGTGCACTGAGTCCCATGTGATTAAAGCAGAAATAAAGTTTTTAACGGGGGTGAACAAGTGAATACAGAGATATTAAATTAAAGAAACAAGCTCAGGAGAGGAAAAGGACTGAAGATGAAGTCAAGACAAGAATAGATGGACAGAGATCACACAAATCAGAAAAATGTTTGAGTTATATTTTTATCCAAAATAACGACAGAACATGAGTCTAAGTGAAATACAGGTTAAACCATGCAAAGAAATTTTTTTTTTTTTTTGCATTATTCAGCTTCGAATGGTGATTGGAAATGAAGCACGAAAAGTATTCCTAAACTTGAAGGTTGTAAATGTGATACATGCTCCTCACGTCTTTTCTAAGATGTGGTATGTGTAAGATTAATGTCGGAGGAAGGCCTTTTGAGATTCCAGACCTAAAAGCTACATCTTGTAATATTGTTCATTTCAATAATCTGAATTAGAGAGCTGAATTAAGAAAAAAGTAGTTGATATCATGCAATCATACTCCCACACTCTTAAAGCTTATTACTTTTATGTAAGCATAGCTAAAAACAAGATCCAAGTGTTGAAAAAGCATTTGCTGGCATCTGCACAGGCCCACTGCAAGCCATACTTTTTGCTTTTCTGAACGTGAATGCTCAGTCTTAATATAATTTTTTTCAAGAAATCTCACAACTTTCCCCATAGAACACTTGTTTCAGCTTGAAATTCATTTCCTTTGCTTCAGCTTGAAGATGTTAAAATAGAAAGTTTAAAAGGAGATTTATCAATAAACTTCTACTTAATCAAACGCAAAAAATGATTAGGTTCTCAACTTTCTTTTGTATGAAATTCTGTGCTCAAATAATGAGATAAGGGCTGGATTTAAATGAGTAAACACAGGCTTACTTGTTGATTGAACTAGAAATCTTACTTTGAAAAATAGCAATGACTTATTTTTGCATATTAAAGTATCTAAAAATAGTTTCTTCACTGCGATTAAGAACTTCATAAGGACAAATCTTACAGTTATGTACCTTTCTATTTTTGTGTTACATTTCTTTTGCTTTCTGAATTCATAAGTTAAATGAATTCACACAAAAGCTTAACACTGAAGATGCACTGTTCACTGTTCATTTGTGCTTGCGATGTACTTATGGTGCACACAAATACACCAAGAATCTCTTTTTAATCAGAGTAACTAATTTCCTAACACAGAAGCATTATTCACAATTAAAATAGGTGGTGGCTGTGTGGTGTTTTTTTTGGTTGCTTTGTTCCCTCCCCCCACCCCTTTCAGGCATTCAAAGAAGCAGAATACAATGAACAGAAAAAATCTTTTGGAGCCTGACAAGCAAGTTTGACAATGTGTTACCTCCAAAGGTTTCATGCAGAGTTTAGGAAAACAGCTGGAATCTTCTTGCTGTTTTCCAAAGCTAACAAAAGAGCCCTTGACATTATTTTTCTTCATGGACTAAGAATAGAAGCAAAATTTGAATTCAGCCTGGTTCATTATTTACTTTATCTGGTATGTTAAACACTTGGAAAAATCTTTCCAAATCCAGACCCCAATATGGCTTTAAAGAAGAGCAGAAGCATTGTACCAGTGCAGGAAAGAATTTTATGTTGAAATATTAACAAAAAAATTTAACAGCAAGTGTGAGGGGCATTAAATGTATATTTTTCAAAACATGAAAAGGGCTTTGCAACCTGCAGAAATGCTCCCTTACAATCGTTACCAGCCCCTGAAATTCCCATCTGCAGGGCTTGCAGCTGCTAATTGGGAATAATTACCCTAATTATCTACTTGCATATAGTGATGAGTGCTGATATTTATAATGTCTAAAAAGGCCTTCCTCCTGTTCTAGATGTTAACAGGAATCCTTGTATATGCAGTTTCTATCCACAGAGGACTTAGACTGCAGATTACCATATGAATTTCCTTTTGTAAGAATAATGAGCTGACAAAGTCTGGATCTTTTCATTTAATTTTGTTACTGGCTGCTGAATTTGTTATAACTATTACAGAAAATGATGAGTCTCTTTCAGAAATTTCAGGTACTGTTGCTGTGAGAAGAGCAACCAGGTTCTGGAAACCTGGATTCTGTTCTTCTATCAATGGCATGTGATATCTTACAATAGTCACCTTGGGTCAATTTTATTAAAGCACTGGGTACCTAACACTAACTGAATTTTGTGGAGCTGATAATGAGAGTGAACTCCAGAACTTTGGGTAGGACCCTGAATTCCCCACAAAAGTCATTTAGGAAAGTTAGCTCCTTCAGAGCAGCATCCAAAAGGAACCAAAAGGTCTCTTGTTAGCTACTAAAATGCAAAACAAAAAAAAAAATCTCAAATGCTTCTTTCTTGGGTTTACAGTATCTGTTTACAGGCAGCAAAAAGGCCATTATGTCATTTGCCATTTGATAGCCCAAAACCATCTTATGAACAAAAAATTCTGATGCTTTTTTTCAAAGAACTGAGCAGCCTTATTCTTTCCTTCTATGAAAAAGCTGTGGACAAGGTTACCGTTCAGCTTCTAATCAATAACCATTGGAGTGCCCAGGAAGAGATGATAAATAAACTGATCAGGCTGATAAATAAACTGGCATGCTCTTATCTTTTTGTAGCTCATGGCTTTACCATGAAACACACAATGCCTGGGTAGGGATGATTAGAAGAGAAGGACCTAATCTACAAGCAAGTGTGCATTGCAGCATTGTGTTCCAGGTATTCTAAAGTTTTGTTGTTACAAAAATTCATTTCCCTGTTTTAGATGAACATCGCTATCCTTGTGTTTTGTTAGAAGTCCTTCCTGCTGAACGTCATTGCTGTACTCAGATTAGACCTGTCAGAAGAAAATTATTTTGGACCCCTAATTGGACTTTGGCAGTAAACCTGTCCCATGATTCTCAGGCTGCACAGATCCTGTATGTGAGCAATGGAACATTGTCAGGGAAAACAGTGCTGAATTCACCAAACCTTCATAACAATATAGGAGTTTTGGAATTACTGGGGTTCTAAGGGACTCTGGAGGTCTCTAGCCCTGGCCCTGCACAAAGCATGGACAGATACAGCAGGTTGCCCAGGACTGTGTCCAGATGGGTTTTGAATATTTCCAGAGATGAGATGAGGATTCTACAACCTCTCTAGAAAACCTGTTCAATGTTTGACTACACTCAGGGAGAAAAACGTTTTCTTTACATTTAATCAAAGACAGATGAACTAGGCTCCCATTTAGTAACTAGTGCTAGCAGTGTGAATACCCACCTTTATATATAAGAAATACTGCTGTAAAAACTGGAAGAATGAAAGAAATATTCATTCTTCTGGACTTTGACCACTACTAATACAAATTTTTTTCCTATTTCAGTTTAGGATTTAGCTAAAGAAATCAAAATGGCAACAGTCACTGGCATTTCAAAACAGATCCAGTCCTGTTGTTTCACCCGCTGCTGCGACACTTGCTCCCAGAATGTTAAAGGTGTTCCACCACTAAACAGCTGATCTACTTAAAATATGGCATATTACTTTACTATTTAAAATGAAACACTTCCAAATATATGACTTCAGTTGAGGGAGTTGATGACCATTTCTTATTTCTCATTCTCAGAGGTTAAAATGAGGACACCTACCTCATAGGAGTCCTGTGAAATTTAATTAGCATGCAGATGTAAAATGCACTGAAATAGTCACTATGACCTAAATCTTACTTTAATAACATAAATTCACATTTTATTAGAAGCAGAAGATGCCCATGCATGAAATTAGACTATAGATTAGATGAAAAAAAGGTAAGATCACAGAATCACAGACTGAAATGAAGATAAGTAATTTTTATAGTTTTATGCTTTTTCAGTCTGGTGAAGAAGATGACTTCCCCCTGGAAAAGGACACAATCTGAAATATAGGCAAGGTATTTTCACAGAATTCATGCCTTCTTCAAGTTCTGAAAAACAGCCTTTGTGCACAGCTGCAAGGAGATGAAAGTAGATGACAATCTTGCAAGGCACATAGAAATGCTTTTTAGCACAGCACAAATTTTCTTTGATATTAAAATGGGAGGTGGGAGCTGGACCTCCTCTGTTTTCAATAATTTTGCTAAGAAGGAACACTGACCAATTATTAGAATTTTCTTCTGAAGTTAATGACATTCCCCTGTTCACTGGCTGCAGACTCTAGACCCTAACGGTCTAGCTTTTATCAGAAGGGAAGATTGAAGTATCTGAAAATAAAATTTTACTTCCTCAGCAGCTAACCTTGAAGCTACAGCTCAACACTATTATCAGTGTATATTTCAATCTAGTTTTCTCTCGTGTTTAGGGCATCTTTTTAATTTTTTCCCTTCCTTTAATATGCTGAATCTTTGTTCAAAGAATATGAATTATAAAACAAAGGCCTTAAAAAAAACTATGAGAAATATGCCAGGGACTCCTCCTCACCACTAACAATATCAAACCTCAGAATTAGCTTTAATTTTCAGATGCCACTCTCTAGTCCCTGAAATCCTTGACAGTTCAGAAGTGCAAAGGGTCCTTGCAGCATTCCCTGAAAGTCCTATGACAATGTTCATCAAGACAGGAGCTAACTTGAGAAAGCAAGAGGCATTTTGGCCTTGCTAGCCATTCTCTCCAGGGTTTGCTATAAACAGATAGAGTATCACAGGAAGAGGAAGAAAATCACATAGATCCCAAACAATATATGCTTTAAAGTGGATTGAAAACAATTTGAATCCAGGGATTTGGAGAGTAGGGAATTGACTAGACACGTATGCCTATCAGAGAACACAAACATAATATTCCAGCTGGGCAGCGTTCAAATAGGCAAACCAGTACCAGCATTGTTTACTGCCTGATTTTCATTTTCATGTGTAGTGCCAAGCAAAGCTGCACTAACTGGCCCTTGATGGAAAGACAAATTCTCTCCAGTGTACTCAGAACTGCTTAGTCACTACTTCTGTTTTCTACAGATGACTGTTCATTTCATTTAAATAATAATGTATAACTCATATCTCAACAGTAATGAACTAAAAAAACCCACAAAACCCACAACCCCCAAAAAAACAGCATTGTGTTTCCTAACTGGTTCTCCATCAACGATGTGAATGGTAATCCAAGGATGCTTAAATACTCCAAACAGTTGTGAGGTCTCTCTCTGGCTTTGTTTACACTGCTTGGATACAATAGAATAAACCAGGTTGGAAGAGACCTTCAAGATCATTGTGTCCAACCCATCAACCAATCCAACCCACCTAAACAACTAAACCATGGCACCAAGCACCCTATCAAGTCTCCTCCTGAACACCTCCAATGAAGGTGACTCCACCACCTCCACGGGCAGCCCATTCCAATGGGCAATCACTCTCTCTGTAAATGAATGTGGATGAATGTGGGCCAAATGCCGCCATCTTGACATGGTGGGTTGATGTGCAGTCAGATGGAAGTGGTGAGCTTATCCACACTATAAGCCATTTTAACCTGCTAAACCTGGAGATTACTGATGTCTTGTGCCAGAACGTTGATATGAGCTGAGCTTGGACTGAAGGGAGTACTTGGCCAGTACTTCAATAAGACCTAAGATATGATGCAAACCCAGGAGGGATTCAAACAAAAAAACCTGGGTTTTACTTGGCTGCATATTTCCTTTGGTATATGACCAAGAATTCTGCTTTGTGGTCCGATGTTGTGGTTTAACCCCAGTCAGCAACTAAGCACAGTGCAGCTGCTTCCTCTCTCCTTCCCCTCCCAATGGGATGGGGAGGAGAACTGAAAAAAAAAAAAAAAAAAAAAAAATGGTAAAACTTGTGGGTTGAGATAAGAACAGTTTAACAACTAAAATATATTATAATAGTAACAATATAATAATAATAGTTAAAAGAAATTAATGAAAAGAAGGAGGAATAAAACCTAAGGAAATACAAGTGATGCACACTATAACTGCTCACCACTCACTGACTGATGCCTGAGCTGTGATCCATTCCCCAGCCAATTCCCCCAGTTTCTGTACTGAGCTGGATGTTCAATGGTATGGAATACCCTTCTGGCTAGTTCAGGTCAGCTATCCTGACTACATTCCCTCTCAGTATTCCTGCACTCTAGCAAAACATTGGAAATTGAAGGTGTTCAGGAGGAGACTTGATGGGGTGCTTGGTGCCATGATCTAGTTGTTTGGGTGGGTTGGATCAGTTGATAGGTTGGACGCGATGATCTTGAAGGTCTCTTCCAACCTGGTGTAGTGTATTGTATTGTATTGTAAATTGAAAATCAGCAACTAAAGATGTGTCAGTTTTCAGCTATGCCTTTAAAATTTAGGTGCAGATTTTGAGCAGAAAAGTAGAAAAATATAAATAAATCACTATTGGGTGTAAAAAGGAAAACAAAAGATTATGCTAAACAAATTCATTGGATAAATGCCTGGGGAAAAAGGAGCAGTATCATAACAATTCTTCACATTTCACTACCATTCCCATTCCTTTTCTCTTCTCCTCTGACCTTGGCTGTTCTGCTTTGCCTGGGAGATAATGCTTCTGGCTGACCTTGCGATAAGGACTAACACTGCTTTCTCTCAACTCCTCTTTTCTCTCTCTGGTGCAGGTGGGGGGAAGATTGGGGGGAAGGGTGGGGGGGGTGTAGTGGAGCAGCTTCTCTGATCTTTTGGACCAGGGGGTTTCCGTGTTATTTGCTAATTGTAAATATCTGTATAATTGTGTAAATACTGTATATTTAGTACATAGTCATTGCATTCTGTTGTAGAGTGTAGTTTTTGCTTGTAACTACAGCTTCATTTGCTTCTGAGTTGGTCTGGCTTAAAAGTTAATGCTGGGGGAAACTTCAACCCACCACAAAAGACATCACTCTACCATCACCATTCTTCTTATACTGAATGCAAAACACAGCTCTATTCCAGCTGTTAAGCAGGAAAATTAGCTCTATGCCAACCAAAAACAGGACATCAGTTTAAGTTAATTTTAAAATTATATTGCCATCAATGTAATCTCAAAGGTCTTTTCCAACCTGGTCTATTCTATTCTATTCTATTCTATTCTATTCTATTCAGTGGGGCAAGTTTTCCTTGAGCAACATCCAGCTTTTCAAGCAATGTTAGTAATGGTAAATTGATTTAAAGTGCTACCGGGAAAATTGCTAACCATAATAAAGGTAAATAAAGGCAGGTTTTCAGCTGAACTGGTGAGTTACTCCAAATCGCTGGGCTGCTGCTGCAAGAGAAGGATGAAAATGGTATGGTGATTGCCATGGGGCTGTGCATGTATTAGTAAACAGAGATTCACTGTCTTGCCTGAAGGTCAGCTGGTCTGGAGCAATCCCACACATGCTATCAAGCAACCTGCCTACAAACTAGTGTGAGTACCACAAATGGTCCCTGGCCAGCACTAAGTCCTGAACTGTACCCAGGCACTGAAGAGGAAACACTGGCTGGCTTGCATGAAAATAATGCCCAAGACAGACTTAGCCACATAATGGTGTAGATCAGTATGAGGTGTCAAGGAAAATACCATGACACTATCCAGTCTGATAGCACAGATGTAGAGTAAGGTAGCAATTATTTTAATAATGGAGGTCCACAGAGGCATCTAAGACTAAAACCTCAAACTTCTTAAGCTTGCCAATTAATTTCCCATAGTCATGCACCCCGAGTTTGTATTTCAATCTCTTTGCCTTTTGGGGCCAGCTTACAGCTGCATTTTCCTTTACATCTTTCTCTGTAAATTGAATTAATTCAATTACAATGCAAACTCTGTTAAAACCAAGAATCAAAAGGCTAAAGACTGGATTTCAGCTTGTCACTCACTACAGGTGAAGGGGAGCCAGACATACATTTGCCAGCTGGGCTGCCTGAAAACAGCAGATGAGACTCAAGGGACTACAATATCAGCAAATGAAGTACAACCAAAAGTTTTCCTGGTAGATATTTTTAGTAGAAGTTGCCTAAACTTCCAGAACCACACCTGCAGAGTGAATGGAACCCAGATATCTGCACAGCACACTGAAGAACACCAGCCTGATTTTTGTGACTGATGAAACTGTGAGAGACAAGACTCTCTGAGCACAAGGCATGTGCTCCTACTTGTGGGAGGGCCACCTGCATCCCTGTGGACTGGCTGCATCATGTCCAGTACTCCTACAGGGCCCTGTGTGACAGTGCCTTACTATTCTAGATATTTTCAGAAATGGGAAAATAAAGTATCACTGTCCCTTTCAGCCCAGATTCTCAACACTGCATGACCTATAAGCCACATTTACCTGTAGGTCCCACTGGAAATCTCTTTGGCTTTATCACTTCAGGCACTACAGGAAATTCAGTGTTGTCACCACATCATTACCCATGTGAGTAGAGTGAGACTCCAGAGCCCATTCACTGTCACACAAGTATAGAGTAAGAGAAAAAAAATGCCCTTAAAGAAATAAAAAGATATGTTCCCAACATACTGACACTGCAAAGCACCTCTAAAACCATACAGACTTCAGACATAGCAAGTACTCCAGTCTTGCTGAACTATTTTAAGGCTAGACATGGAAAAACCATGAACCTAAAATGCATCATACTAAGAACTGACCAAAAAGGTTTCCTGTAGTCAACAGTCTTATTTAATTTAAGCAGGAAATTTTGTAGTATTTTTTAAAAAATTGGTTTAGGTATATTACTGAAACCCCCTCCAGTGAATATCTTTAAAACATAAATACATTTAAAGACTATGGAGGTATACACTTCTTTGCCTTTTACCCAATTTCCTTATTTTAACTAATGACTGACAGTTTTGAACAGTTAACTCCAGATGCCTTTTAAACACAAGTAAAACTCCACTTTAAAAAACACCCTTTAAGCACAGCACTATAACATGGTCAAAAACAGGTAGAAAAATAAATAATAATCAAAGTAATATTTATGAATGCATCAGCATTTTTTACAGTCACCTCCTTGCAGGAAAAATGGTGTAGACTGCTTAGAGGAGGACCTGGGTCTGCCTTAGGCAGCAAGCCTGCAGCATAAGAGGCTCTGCAATCATTACAGCCTGCAGTGCGTGTTGCTGGCAGTCTTGTGTGACAGATACAACTGCCCTGACTGTATAAAATAGTACGTTACTCCTGGCTTAAAACTTCTTCAGATCCAGTCACACCTTTGAGTAACGACTGCAAAGGTCAGCCTTCAGCTTTGGTGAAGTGAATGTTGAAAACCCCTTTGACAACACACTGTACTAAGGAGGACAATTCCCCGTGATTAAAGGGCAGTGAGATCATGGCCTCCCTTTCCCATTCCTAGCTTTGACATTTCAGCAGTAACAGGGACTTGTTTTGGTAGATTTAAGAAAATACTAACTCTGCAATCCTTCTATGCTTCTTTGGAAAGAAGTTTCAGCCAATATGAATGTTGTAGTACATGGGCATGGAAGCAGTGCGCTGTCATATCACTGATTAACACAAGCAATTTAGGATACCAGTAATCCGGGAAAACTACTTGGTCAGAGCTTTACACCTTCATTTTTTGAATGATTTTAATTTTTATTCTTCCCCCTTCTTTTTTTTTTCCCTTTTTTTCCCCTCTTGGAAGGGATAGTTAAGAAACATTCTGGGTTTTGTGACACCTGAAACCAGCAGTTTCCTGTAAATACAGGAAAGTGTCAGATTTATAGCTATATAGTTATACTTTATAGTTATATAGTTGTACTTTAATGTTCTTAAAATTCTAATTGGAATACTTCAGGGACATGATGGGTAAAGAAAGCATTACAAGGAAAAAATATGAGCTTGCTTTTCTGTAGGGGGGAACACTATACCCTTGCTGACCTGGGGAGTAACTCTACAGAGCGGCCCCTGGTGCCAGACCAGATGTCACAGACTTCAAACAGACTGTGGGGCATTAAGTATCCTATAATTTTCCTTCCTGTCCAGGCATTACAGGTCTCTTTTGCACAGCTCCACTCCTGACTGGGAGGGCACAGGGCTAGCTGAGACACCCCTGTGAGACTGTAATGGGCTGTAGAAATCAAAATGGTAGAGCAGGTGTGCCTGCTGTTTAGGATGCAGACTACCCTGATACTCTATTATCTATACTAGCTTTTCCTGCTGTGGAAACAACCTCGTTAATTCTGGAGTGGAAGATGTTCATAAATCATTGTGAAGGCAGCTTGGGTGATAGTGATTTGGATGCTAGCATCAAAACTCTGCTAGCTCTGCCTAACTCCACAGCATGCAATAGTTGGTAGAGTATTTGATGCAGTTTCTGCAGTTTATGTACGGGTTTCATGTCCAGCAAACAACCTAGGTTCACAAAGATGAAGTGCTGAGGAAGGCGCATTGTGATCAAAGCCATTCAAAGCCATTCGAAGCAGATGGAGAGTAGAGTGCAAAGCAGTAGCATGCCTCTTGAGGGCAACGGTTTCATTTTTGGGAGTCTGGCCTGTCCCCAGAAGAGTTCCTGGAAAAATGACTGAGGGCTTAATGCCCGATTATCCATTAGTTTCTCCTCAAAGCTCTTCTCTCTGCAGGCAAAACTTCAACCAGCAAAGAGCCTTGTTGAAACTGCTGCTTTTTTCTTTTCCTTTTTTTTAAGATACCAGCTCTTGTGCTTTTCTTTCATTCTGTAGAGTACACAGCTGACATTACCCACATGCCTAGCGGTACCACTGCTGCAAGGGATGACGCTAGTACTTAAATACACTAGGAAGAGAGGAGTGGGCTGATTCCATTTTTAGAACATGCTATTTTCTTTTTTAGTGCTGACTCATTCACTGTACCTTGTGGTGTGTTTACCTTGATTGCTTGATACTTCACAGGCTGGTGAATGGCTGAGGGAGGAATATTAATCACTGACACATAGCACTATGCTCCAGAACTTTAGTAATGGTAAGTGCTATGCTCTTGGTGGTCATTCAGTTTTATTGTAGGAACTACTTCTCTTTAACTAGCATTCACAGGCATTTCAGTTCCAGAAATTGTAAGTGACACTTTTGTATTCATCATTTTAGCACAGCTATCTAGTTCAGATCCATTTTTAATGTTGAAAATCTTCGCTTCTCACCACAACTTAGAGTGAAATTAATCAAAGTCATTGCACTGGATATGTGTTGAACCTAATTAGCCAAAACAGCTGATGAAGACAAAAGAGATTTCACAACTCATTTATCTTTTTCTAAACATATTTTATATTAAAATTAAAATGACATGGAAAACAGTAGCAACCCCTGTAGCTAAAACCCTACAAATGTGTGCTTTACTGCATGTGTGATCTGCTTGAGCTACTGTGCCTGTTGAGTGAGGTGACAGAAGAGTTTGGAGCCCAGAAATGCATCTGTAGCTCAACTTGACTGCATTCAAAACAGAAATTGAAGGTTTGTTCATAAAAACTATAGTTAATAATTCACGAGAATCAGGTAAGTGCCATTAATGTACAGTTAAAAATGGCTGCTCTCTGCCCTTGCGCTAGCTGATTGTCTGGAGCTTTAGATAAAAAAATGATTCTTTAGCTTTATTTCTACTAATTTAGTTCTCTGAAATGTTCCACTTCAGGGCTAAATGAACACCCATGATGGAACCAGGCTTATTGACGGAATACCCTCTAACTTACTTCAGCACGCTCCCCATGCAAGGAGGTGGCCCAGCTGTGGGGACTGTCTCTGCAGAAGGAAATGTGATACCCTAAGAGAGGAGACAAGAGACTAAGCTTGGAGAACTACCAGGTTGAAGAAATACCTGCTTTCAGCTCTACAACATGACATAATCATATAATGTGCAGAGTTCTGAAGGACTACAATTTTACAAATTTCCTTTAAAAAGAATTAAAAATTATATAGCTGACATCACTCAAGAGAAATTTCTTTTAATATCATGCTTTGTAATGCTATAAACACAGCGACCCTGTGAAGGGTTTTATGCTAATTAGTTCACTTGTGCACCTCAGGGAAATCTGCTGCTGCATAGCCAACTTCATAATCCCTTGAATTCTTATTCCAGATATTTTGGAGTAAGGCAGTAAACTCTCCTGGCTAGGGAGACATGTTTCGCTATCTTTCTGAGTTTCTGAAACTAAGGGTTATTTTTATCCAATCATTATTTAGTGGAGCTTCTTACACTGCTGTGAGAAAAGTTAAATATCTCCTCTCAGTTTTGCAGATAGAATAATTGAAGTGTGTAGTGGTTAACAAATTACATTTCCTGGGTCAGAGAGAAAGTTCATGGCAGAAATAATAATGGGACTTACATCTCTGGTCTTAATGATTATAGTGTGACAGCATAGCATCCCTCAATGTAGAAGTTTCAAAAATAAGCATTTAGTTGTGACATTGACAGAATGGGGTCCTTTCAATTTGATCTGCAACTGCACCGAGTCAGGACCCAGGCACCACACCGCGCAGAGCGGCATGTGCCCCCTCCCATCCTCGGAGACAGCTTTCCTCTCCCGAGAGTCTGGCGTGGCGTGGGCGGAGACTGCTGCAGCGGCACATTTAAATCCCAGGCAGACAAGCCAGGGGAGATCTGCAACAGCACTGAGGCAGCACCATGGCAGCACACCGTGTGGAGCAGCACGGCCCCCGCCATCCTCCGAGCCAGCTTTCCTCTCCCAAGAGGCTGGCGTGGCATGGGCAGCGACTGCTGCAGCAGAGGTGCTCTCACCAGAGGGAGGGAGGTGCTGTGTCATGTGAGCTCATTCCTGAAGTGTCTCCGGTTAGGTCATGTGGCCAGGGATAGGCATGGTTGTAACTCACCATGAAGCTGTTTTCAAAAGACCTGTGTTGACCCAGACTGAGGTTGAACTTAACCAGGCAGGTGTCCAGGCAACTGGCTGCAGAGAGTGCTGGAGCCTGGCACTTGAAATGGAGGGCAGTGGAGATAACACCTGCATTAGGTGTGAGCAAGTCAATTATCTGCTTAATCTAGTGGCTGAACTGAAGAAAGAAATTACTAGACTTAGGACTGTAAGGGAATGTGAAAGGGAGCTGGATTTGAGGAACCAGGCTCTGCAGACTTCCCTAGCAGAGGGAGGTGACCCAAGAAGCAGCAGGGAATGGATACAGGTCCCTGTTAGGAGAGGCAAGAGAAAACCCTCACGGCTCCCCTCACCTTCCCAGCCAGCCTGGATGGGCAATGAGCTTCTGAGCCAATTAAGGGGAAAAAAAGGGTGTATCATCTTTGGAAGGAAGGAGAGGTAGCCGATGAAATGTTTAAGGATGTTGTTAGGTTATGTAGGAAAAAAATTAGGAGGCAAAAGCCCATTTAGAGCTTAGCCTGGCCACTGCTGTGAAGGACAACAAATAATGCTTTTATAAATATATTAATGGCAAAAGGAGGGGCAAGGACAACCTCCACTGCTTAGTGGAATTGGAGGGGAATATTGTAACAAAAGATGAGGAAAAGGCAGAGGTACTTAACACCTTCTTTGCTTCAATTTTTAATAGCAGATGATGGGCAGAGTCCAACAGCATGAGATTTAACAAGTCTAAGTGCCAGGTTCTACACAATGGCCACAACCCCATGCAGTGCTACAGGCTGGGGACAGAATGTCTGGAGAGCAGCAGGCAGAAAGGGACCTCTGGGCACTGGTTGATAGTAGGCTGAACATGAGCCAGCAGTGTGCCCAGGCGGCCAAGAAGGCCAATGGCATCCTGGCCTGGATCAGGAATAGTGTGTCCTGGAGGAGCAGGGAAGTCATTGCGCCCCTGTACTGAGCACTGTTTAGGCCACACCTTGAGTTCTGTGTCCAGTTCTGGGCCCCTCAGTTTAGGAAAGATGTTGAGATGCTGGAATGTATCCAGAGAAGGGCAACAAAGCTGGTGGGAGGTCTGGAGCACAGACCTGTGAGGAGAGGCTGAGGGAGCTGGGGTTGCTTAGCCTGGAGAAGAGGAGGTTCAGGGCAGACCTTGTTGCTGTCTACAACTACCTGAAGGGAGGTTGTAGCCAGGTGGGGGTTGGTCTCTTCTCCCAGACAAGAGAAGAATCAGAATGAGAGGACACAGTCTCAAGCTGCATCAGGGGAGGTTTAGGCTGGATGCTAGGAAGAAATTCTTCACAGAAAGAATGACTGGCCATTGGAATGGACTGCCCAGGGAGGTGGTGGAGTCACCATCAGTGGAAGTGTTTAAAAAGAGACTGGATGAGGCACTTAGTGCCATGGTTTAGTTAATTAGATGGTGTTGGGTGATAGGTTGGACTCGATCTCAAAGGTCTTTTCCAACCTGGTTAATTCTGTATTCTATTCTGTGTTTGCTGACCCTGGACTTGAAGGATATCTATGCTCTGAATGGCACATTCAGATTCTACAAACACATATTTTAAGATTTTGTAATGAGAATATTCCTGCTACAAAACTTCCAGTATTATTGCTTTGGACACAACTACAGAGTCTTTATAGTAGTGACTGAGTACTTGAATCTTAATGAATTTCCATTATCTGATCCCTGTGAATAGGGAATGGTTAATATCCCATTTTTAAAGGGGCTTTAAAAAAAAGATTGCAAAGTCTTTGGTGCAGCAAAAATTCAATTTTACATCTCCCAGATATTAAGCTGGATGAACCTACCACTAGATGAACCTTCCTCATTATTGGATGAAAATTCCTTTATAGCAGTCATCAAATTTACAAAAATTATAAAACAATGACTCTGCAAAGAATGTGCTTTTTTGCTCCTCAGGCTTGTCACGGCATTTAATCTAAAGCTTAGCAATAGCCAAATTAGTTTGGGAACTGTTTTTTACATTATCGTGAAGATGCTGATATAATCTGGCACTAAAGAGAAGGCCCATGGGAGAAAAAAAACCAAGCAAACCACAAAAACATGGCCTATGCAAGGAAAAATGAAATGTAAAGAGGAGGGAAGAAGAAACAAGATGAGAAGGAAAGCGCAAAACCCAGAGGACAGGTAGAGGAACCAGAGCTGGCTGTGTAGAAGTAGGAGTATGTCATGGTAAGGAAAAAGCTAGCCATACCTAAAGTTCTCTATAATGTCAGAGCTCTACATGTGGTTGGAGGTAGAACACAAATAATTCCATTCAGTGATTTTCATTTTCAGCGCAGTCTCTTCTCAGTAACTGCACTTTCTGAAGTTAGTGGCATGTTTTCACAGTGTCTGCTTCTAGCAGTGATAATGCTTCATATTTCTAGTTACCAAAAACTGGTGTGTAGACCAAAGTCATTGATAATTCATGTGTATTATATGGGGATTCAGAGCAGACATGATAGGTGACCCTAAAGTGACCAGTGATAGGTGACCCATTCCATGCACATGGTATTCGGATAAAGCTGAGAAATCACAAGAGTTAAGCTCTCTTCTTCAATGGCTGGTATCTGAGAAGGACTTGGTCCATACTGCCTTCAATCCCAATCTATGAGCTCCTAAATCCAGTTCCTGAATCCAGCTCCTGAATTTGGTTCCCATGTGCCACTGAGTTCAGTCTGGGGCTTCTGCCACAGCATCAGTGGTGACAGTAACTAATTGTCATAAGGGGTGCTAGGTTTGATATTGTTTTTTTATATATTTAATTTTATTGTTATTATTTTCATTAAAGTAGTTTTAGTTTTCTATTCTAATCCCCAAGTCTCCCTCCCTTATTTCCTTTCTCCTCCCCTTTGGGAAGAGAGAGGGGTTAATTGAGAGTGTCTGTCACTCACCAGTCTTAAGTCTTGACCCTTGCTTATAGAATACAGACACAAATGGAATTTTCTGCACATGATGTGCTTCCAGTTCTGGCTTGTTGACTTAGATTAAACACTTCCAGGGAAGTGCAGGCTGTTTTGCATATATGAGAACTGTACTTGGATCTGATAAAATATCACAGCTGCCAGTCTAAATTGGAATGAATTTGCATGGTAATGCTATGAGGATTGCAATGTCTTCATTTTCCTTTCTCTGCAATGAGGAACTTTCCCTGTTTCAGTAAGGAAGATCAATCCTGGATGTCTGTGTAAGAATTTGAAAAGATATGGCTCTTCAAGTGTGACTTGTTAACTATAGGGCTGCTACTGTTCAGAGGGAAGAGAGCTCTGCGCAGAAGCGACACAGTTGCACCTAGGCATGTAACACCATGTCAATGTGAGAATCAGGTAAGTTCTGGAGAAAGAGAAGTTCCTTAAAATGAAATAAAGGAGAAGGTACTCAAACCATTGAGGGCTTTGTAAGCTGTAGTTTGTCAAAATACCTAAGTGAATATCTGTATACTACATTTTTTTCCCATTCCCAGCCACTCCCTCCTTTCTGCTCTGCTGTGGATCTCTGCACACCCTGATGTGCTAATGCTGCTTGTCATGGGACTGTGCCAGATGTAGGTGATGCAAATGATGTAAATGTCTAAAAAAGCCTTTTGAAAGCTATTTTTCAAACCTATATCTTTTTAAAATCCAGGTCATCATGCAGTATCATAAATGGCTACATTAGCATGACCTTGGAGTGGAAATGGCACCAAACAGCAGGTATAAGAGTTTAAATCTAGGAGAAAGTGGAGGCTTCTTGGTTTCTGATAAACAAGTGTGCAGAACAGGACCACAAATAGTCTGAGTGCCAGGATTGGAATATTTCTCTCCCTGAGTTACTCATGCAGTTTTTAGCAAGGAGAGTTTATAGTATGGTCTCAAAAGAGGCTCAGTTCAATATGATGTTGTGTGACTCAGTCACAGTGACAGTTCGTTGATAATCATTATTATGACAATTGAGTACACTAGTATATCCATTCCCCTGTTACAAAAATACAGAGAAAAGGAATAAAAAAACAGCAAAAGTAAGATTCCATGCAGCTTGTCTTTAAAATCACTCATTCACAGAGGTATTTGGAACAGTTTTTCTAGCCACCAAACTGCTGGGAGAACTGCCTCTTTTTTAGTTTGATAAATGGATTTTATTAAGAAGTTCAGTGGGAACTCTGAAGATGGAAACACATCCACTGACCTTAAATTTATATCACACCAGCTTTATAGTTTTTAATCTGTGACCTATTGTGCTGGGTTACACCCATCCTGGGATGGAAAGGGTTGTGAGAACCTCGCTCTCCCTGGGGATTAAGGAAACCTGATCCAGATGGACTTGGTTCCTTCCTTCCCCCCTCCAGAGGGGGTTCTCCGCTGGGAAACTGAATCAGTCTGTTCCACTCCCCCATCCTATCCAGCAAAACTATAAAGTGGAAGGCATAACAACCCTTTTCCCTCTTTGCTCCTGCCTCGCCTGTGTGAAAGGACCAAGAGCCACTGCTGGCTTCCTGGTTCTGCCATGTGGTCAGGCCTGGTCTTCTCCCCTGCCGCATCCACGTTTCTCCAAAGGACTGCAGTCCATATACATCAAGGGAAATACAAGACTATCCGAATTTGGTTTTGTATATTTTCCTATTCATCCTTGTTCCTTACCCTTGCAAACCTTGTTACTGTTATACATACACACACACACACACACACATATATAGTTTAAAAGAAAATTTACTTCTCTACTTCCAAACCAACTCCAAATTATTTCTCAGTAGATTTACCTTCCCTTCTTTTTCCTTACCCCCCTTTCTTTCCCTTTTTCTTCCCTTATTTTCCCTATTCTTTCCCCTTTCCTTTTTTTTTTTTTTCTATCAGGAGAGAGGAAGGGGGAGCGGGGAAGGAGTTCTCAGTCTCACCACCATCTGAGCTCTTAAATTCCAGTTAAAGCTCAAACCACAACACCTATCAACATGGACAAAAGCAAGAGTCTGCTTATTTTCATGTTAGGTAAGTCATACAGGTACTCTTTGAAAGATACACAGAACACCCTTGTGTTTTTTACAATGACCATGGCAATGAAATGTGATGCTTTTTTCATTACAAATCTTAAGAAAATCTTCCTCTTACCTGAAGGTAATGGCATGGCCTCAAGGAAGGTTTGATTTCCTGATGAACCAGAGGCTTATCTAAGTTCAGTGATGATTTGCGATAAGCTTCTTTAGCCTGACTTACTGTAAGCGTGGACCAAGAACTCCTTTTCATATATTTACCATCAGGGGTCATTGCTAGCCCTTCACAAGCTGAACACTTCACATCATTGTTACTTTTGGAAGTCTTCAATGAAAGATCCCCAAAATGCCCCTGAAGTGCCTCAGGATAGCAATGGGATATATGATCTGCATGGTGCCTATTTACCACACTAGGGGTTCGGTAAGTGCTATCACTGTCCAAATTATCATCAGAGCTCCACCAGCTGCTCATTCCAGATTTATGTTTGCTTTCTGGTTTTCGCTCCTTACTTTTACTCCTTTTGCTATGCTTGGAATGGTGTCCATGGTGATGGTCATCCCCTCGACTGTCTCCCTTTGTCCCATTAACGTTGCCCTTGGATGATCCTTCCAGAGAATGAGATTTAGTAAAAAGTTTCTGGACAGAATGAACGAGATGGCGGATTCTTCCCGGGCTCTCGCTGCGTTGTTCCGCAGCTGTTGAGGTCCTCTGGTACTGTAAAGTGTGAAACCCATCTCGGTGAAGAGGAAGTTGTTTCTCAAATTGGTCCAAAAGGTTTGCAGGGATACGGTTAATCTTAGGGTTACCGTGAGACATGGCGCAGTCGTCTCTTGAGTCGTAATGCGAGCTGTAGTGCATTCTGGGAAAGTGCTACTTGACATGTGATCGCCCATTACCATGGGCATCATCATGCACTCAGAATGAATGGAGCTGCGGGGTGAGCAACGATGATGGTCCATCGGGCAACTCTCTGTGGGGCTGAGAAGATACGATTGCCGTGGCTCCTGCCCATGGTGGATATGGTCGTGGGTGTGTTCACAATCTTCAGGGGATGCTAAGCCACAAGTATGAGCTGAACATAACTGTGGTTGATTGCGACTGCCAGATAATCCTTTCATATTCCTCGGAGCAGGAGAGTATCTTTCTTCATTGAAGTGCTGAGAAGGCGACCATGAGTATTGCTGGTCTGTCAGGAGAACATATAAACCCTCTGTTATATTAGCTTGCAAAGTCCAAGTATATTGCAAAACTAAACTTCCTTTCTCTATGAGATTGATGGAAAGTCTCACCATTCATTAACTTTCATTCACCATTTCAAAATCGGTTAAAATTCCTCACTATGAACAAATTGTGGGGAGAATGCAGCCTCTTTCCTGTTTGCAAAATTGTCTGCTAGCAGTTCTAAATTTTATGAAGCTATTTATTAAACAAATTTGCTCAAATAGATTTAATGGGTACATTCAAATATTCAGTTGATTATTTGATATTTGGAATTCATATGTCAATCTTTGTGGCTAGTCACTTAAGTTATATGGGTCTAGATTCTGTTTCTGTGGTTTCTCAGTTGGATATTCTAACCTAAATGTATCCTTTCTCTGTGGAGCCATCTTCACAGCGCAAACTAAACTGTGTTATCTTAAAAGAATCTCAGTTTCAGGATCCTAAGTATGCTGCTCATAATCATAAATAATAAAGAGCAAAGAGAAAAAACAATATGAACGTGCTGAAATAAAGCTTATTTTTTGTATCATTAAACAGTTTATGAATAAGCATTTCATACAATTTGAACATCTGTTATCATCCATTATCTACTACCATACATGTAAAGCATTCTCTCTGCTACCTAAATAAGCAGGGCTTTCCTTTTTATGTCCAAATTACAAAATACCTATTTAATGACTCTCTGCTGCTCCTGATAAAACAAAGATCTTTGGGTACTCGGTTACTTATTCCTGCAGATCATGTACTCCAAGTTGTGGTTATTAAACAAGCACGATTACTAAATAAGAGTAGCTTGTAAGCAAAGATTTTGATACTTGAGCCTTTGATTTTATTTTCCTTTCATGCAATTTCTTGCAGCTGTCAAATGCTACAAACAGAAAATTAAAATACCCATAAATGCTTCAATTTCATTTTCACATTCATTTTCCCTCTTCAATTTCGGCTTATTTAAAGAACATTTCAAAGCAGACAAAGATACCGGATGCAAGACAGTCCTTTAGAGGATCAGACAGATGCATAAGTGTTTATACAACCCACTTACTACAGTCTTTCCGTAAATTTGCTCTAAGGAATCTAAATAATCTCCTACAGGTTCTCAAAACAAGGAAGTTGAAGGCCTCAACCAGACAGGAAGCCGGAGAATATGTGTGTGCATGTGTGTGTATATATATGTATTTATTTTTTTTAATATATGTATGTATTTATATATTAAAAAACCCCAGTATAAGTGGACAGTGGAGAGCAGACTGTAGAGAGAGCACAGTAGCCAGCAGCACTTTGAGGGGTTTCTAAGCATATGACAAAAATAATATCCCTATTGCTGGTAAAAACCCAATGCCTGGATATGGTAATGAAGCATATCAATACCTTTATCTCTGTAATTTTATTCAGCTAATAAATGTTATTCCATGATACCCTCAGTAGAGAAAGCAATTTGCTGCAAATCTCTAGCATCATCTGTCTCACAACCAAAACGCCCTAGATGTCTTATAGTGGAAGATGGCCAGAAAATTTTATTACATCCTAATTTCAACAGAGCTCCACATAATATTTTAAATGAATGTAGCATTAAACTAATAAACAATAAAGTATTATTTTGCATACTAGGCATAATCCTGTGACACTGAAGTAAAAGATGGATTTAAGGGTCCAAATGCCCCCTCCAGACTTTTTCACAACGTGAAACTGATGCTTGTGTGCATACATACTTTTCTGCTTCTATTTTGATTTTGTACAAGTTTCTTTTACACAATTCTTGGCTATTTTCATATTAAAATTAAAATTTATTATCGTTGACTGCACAGTCTGTTGCACTATTAAGGTTACAATAAATGGCATAAATGTGGTTACAAAAAGGAAATAAAACTTTATCTGAAACAATATAGTCTTGATTATCCAATTAAAAGTACAGCTATATATATAAACCAGGTGGCAGATTATAACAGTGCATTGGGATTCATCCACATAAGTAGCACTGTAATTAATGGTACTTAACCCAGTATATTGCCAAACATTATCGAGGGGATAATACTGGGCTATGTATTGAACTTAGCCTGTGCTTCCCATAAAGAGTTCCCAAAGCACTTGGTAGAGGCTACTGCATTAGTTCTTACAATCCCATGAGATGTGGAAAGCACTTTTACAGAAGGAAGGAGACTTTTACAGAAGAGGAAACTGTAATACAGGCAACATTTTCTAAAATACTTGTGGATGTGCCGATTTTTGTTTTCACAGTGATATGAACCAGAAGGAGGTAGAAGGAGGCTCTTCTGTCAAACTGATGGCACAATGAAAGTCAGCCCCTTTTTGTCACAATCTTGCACACCGATGAATGAAGGTAAGTCTTGCATTACATCTCACCAATGCATTAAAAATGACAAAAGGAAGGGTATGGTAGATATTCACAACAAAAGAAAGAGTTAGACCGAAATAAGAATCTCATTTAAACAAGTTCCCTGGCACAGAACTACTAGCCCCTGGTGATTTTGTTGGGCTTCACACAGCATCAAACATAGCCCAGAAGTCTTCACCTTGTTATATCCCTAGTAATATGAGACACCATGACTTGATTGCACTGCAATGGATCATCTAACAACAGCTTTTCATCCCTCATGATTCCCTCAACAATAGAAAAATACACTTTCCTCTACATTGCTTTCACACCCTTATAATATTTTATGTGCCTTAGGGAACATCTGAATATTTTCCTCTGAAGCATAATAGTTAGAAACTGCTACAGGCATTTAATAAGCATAATCAAAAAAAATTAAAGACTGAATTAAGAACACAGCATCTTCTGAAAGTAATTTTCCCCTCTTAAATCTGCCATAGATAATAAATGATATTGGATAAAGTCCCAAATTACTTACACATGTATCATCTAAATTTATCACTCTAGTTAGGTTTGGGCTCTGCTTGGGACATCAAAACTGTTCGGTGTCTTTCTTCTTACAAACCCAAGGAAAACCTTTCAAAGCCTTGCATTATAATACATATTGTCATCAAGTCATCTGTGCTTTGTAGCATTTATCCAACTTTGTTCAGGAGGCTTGTTTCAGAGCTTGAAGAAACAGTGGAACTATGGCTGAATGAAGTAATGTACAGTACCAGACCACAGAAATTGACTGTGTGCCAGAAACGTGAAGAAAAATGTGCTAGCTAGTTCAATTAAGCTAACATGTTTTCCTAGCATTTGCAAGGGGCTAAAAGTGTCTATAATCAATGCCCACAACTCAGCTCATTCATAAAAATTCATAAAGCTACAATATTAATGCTTTTTTTCCCCAATCCATAAAAAATAAGAAGATTGAAGACTTTGGTATAACAAAATAATGCCAGAGTCATTGAATAATCACAAACTGGACTTTCTCAAGGAGAATGACTCCTAAAGTAAACTATAGTTTTTTATTTTTTTATTTGCAGTTCCTGTGTTTTCTTAATCACTCCAAAAATACATGTCTAGTCCTTTAAAGAAAGTGCCACTATCAGAATCAAAGAACTGAAGGGAGACAGAAGAACAAGTAACCTAAAGCAGAGAAAAGAATAGAAAAGAAAAAGAAATAGAAAAGAAAAAAAGAAGAAGAAGAAGAAAAAATATAAAGAGAAAGAAAGTCAGTTTTTCCAGGTTTCATCATAGCAAAGTGGAATCTTCCCAGTGCCTTCAGTGGATAGTCAGATAATACATAAAGACTGTTGAGTGGACGTAGATCAAGACATAGGCTGTTAAATCAGACAGAATCCAGTAGTTCCAAACCCCTGAAAATCACTTAGAAGTCTTCTTTTCAGAGACTACTTTACAGATATAAGTCAACCTTTGACCTTGATAAATGGAAGGATTTCCATTCCTCCCTCTTTCAACTCTTTCTCTGCTATGCTGTGACCTTTCTTGCTTTTTTCTCCCCATTTCACTTCTGGAGAAAGAGCTGCTCTCTTATTCTGAGCAGATCTTAATTGGCCATTCTTCAGGGACTGGTCACAATTTTTAGAGCATTCAAGCATCTTCCTTGTGCCAATCAGTATCAAGGGAAAAAAGAGAAGTGCAAGGGCCAAGAACATTGTTTGAAATAATGAATTAAAATGAGTATAAATATTCTAGGACAACAGGACTAAAAGACTTCTGAACAATATAAAATAACAGCTGTGCATCTCTAGAGTTCCTGGAACATTGCTCTTTGCTAAAGAGAATCAATGTCAAAACATTGGAGACCTCTCTGATAGTCAGAGGAAATGCATGTCTCCATAAATCTGATTGTGTGTTATATACTGAAAGCAAGCTTACAGAGCATAATAATAATTTCCTGGAACTGCTTAGTGGTGCCTGATCTTTGTTTTTATTTATTTAGTTAGTTATTCAGTTACTTATTGCAAAGTACTTCTTTTTGTCTCTTGAGAACTTAAATTGCTTTAGCCTTTTACGTCCCTTGTTAAACTATTTACCTGCCTGAAACTTTTATGCCATTTTCATTGGAGAACACACAGCTCCTTGCATAGTGCAACAAGTAAAATGCATTGCAGAAAAAAAGATACCTAATCTAGCTTTCAAAAGGATGGTATAGAAAATCAGACTATGGCATTGTGCTGTTTCACTTGGTTCAACCAGTGCTGCAATGCATTATAAAAAATAAAATCAGTCTAACCTATAACCAGTAAAACCATTAAACAGTGTAAACCCAGGTATATTAATCAAATAACTAGTTATTAAGTATTAAAATGCATTTAAAAAATGTTGTAGCTGGAGATTTGTCTGCCCAAGTAAGCAGCAATAGATGAGCATTGTTTTGTCATTGTCCTGGTTTTGCTGGGGCAGAATACCAGGCCAGCAATGAGCTGCAGGCCTTTAACATTTCTGAGTCAGCCAGGACAGCTAACGTGAGCTGGCTCACAGGAGTATCCTAGACTATTTATTATCACTCTCTGTATAGGGGGCAAAGATTGCTGAGGAGAGGCATCTTCCCACTCCTGCTTCAGCTCCTACTCCTCTTCCTGCTCCCAAGGACTGCCTTTTCCATTTATGATGACCATCATGCTTCCCCAGGCTAAGCATAACTTTGTGTAATTTACATTGACATTGCTATTAGTTTCACTGTTTCATTAAATCCATTTTAAATTCAACCTGTAGGTCTTCTCTCATTTTCCCAGTTCTCTGCTGGGGAGGGATCATCAAGTGATACAGGAACTACTATAGTTTAGCCCTGGATATGGGCTAAATGTAGGCAGTTATTTTGTTATAGCGCTTTTCTCTGTTTGATTCTAACCTTGAAAATCAATACTTCCAGGGACTCAGAAGAGTGACTAACCTGCCAAGTGAAAGAGAAATTCTGGAAATTACTTTAAGCTGTTGTTCCAGTCTCATGAGATTTCCAACCTATTTATGTAGCACTTTTTATATACAATTTACATAAAACTGCAAAATTTGGGTCACCACCTGACTGTAACCTCCAGCTTTAGAAGATAACTTGTGTTTTCTCTTCCGCTGAGTTGATGCATTTGCTCTGCCTGCAGTGTGTTCACCTCTCTGTGAATTCCTATCTAACACCTCAGGCTGCTTACTTGAAATACTGAACTTTGAGGGGCAGCGTCCCTCACAAATTAATTATTATCCCTCTCACAGGGCTCCTGCAACAAGGTACTTTATATATCCAGCCTCCCTGTGCAGTCAAAGGAGGGAAGCAGGCAGTACTGAGGATCTAAAGCCAAACACCAAAATGCCCAAGGCTGTCTAACACTAGCCATGGGCTGGACACAGATTCCAGTCTTGCTCTGACCTGTAAACCTGAAAATGAAATACCTCTCTGTTCAGGATACTGCACAGTCCTTGTGGTAAGCACATATGGCTCGTGTGGCCTTGTTTATATTAGACTAAACAGAGCTATAGGATTTTATCAGTCCATACAGATAAATGTTACAGTTTTATACTGCTTTATATAGTTTTAAGCTGCTACAGTTTTGTACTTTGTAAGTAGGACTCTTCTAACCAGTATATAGATAAGATTTCAAGAATCACATGGGCTAGAGATTGTTATAAATATGCTCTCCGGATGTCATTTTATTTTGGAGTGTGAGAAATTGTCATGATTCATCTCAGCATGAAGCATATCTCTAAAAACCATCAAATACCACCTCTTGTGTACATCTCTGCTGACTATGGCACGGATGGCAAATTCTGATGCAGAAAACATCATAAACATATACCTTTAGGTGATCTAAGGCACATTTATAATGCTAAAACATGGGAAATTATTTGACAGCCACAGTTAATTCAGTGGAACCACATGAAAAATAACAACTGACTCTCTAACTCCCACGTTAGATAAAAACGGACATGGAAATTCTGTTCCTAAAACAGCATCAGTGACCGGATCACTGATTCAGAATTCAGAGCAAAGTCAGAAATCCTAAAGGAAGAAGTAAGAAGCATGTGGAGTGCTGCCATTTATTCAATACGGTGATAGTTTTGAGCGGTGATGCAGATGTCTGCAGGTGGAACAAATATTTGATGGCATCCAATCACTGTTCAGCACAACTCTCTGACTTCAACTCTGTCCATCTCTCAAATTGATTAGTAGACTGGAAATTAAGCATCCCAAGAGATTTATTTTCAAGATAAAGCAGCATGATCAGTGAAAAGAGTATGTAGTAAAACGACTATAGAATAACTGTCAATGAGTGAAAATGGGATCTTTAGGGTGTTGGGGTGGGAGGTAGGGGTACTGAATTTCAGGGGACACATAGTATTGGTATACTGGAAGGAAGAAAAGCACAGAAAACCAGGGAAATCACCAGGGAGAGCTATAACCAGGAAAATGTTTGGAGTGTATGATGTCCTAGTATTGATTGATGTATAGTACATAGACCACCACAGTGCTTTTCAAATTTGTAGTACATTGCCACTATTCACCTTTTCAACAGTGCTGTGACAGAAGTAAGTCCACAAAATGATTTATGACTAACATTTTTTCACAGAATCTGTATGATCAGTGAAGATTTGGGGAGCTTATAACTAATTAACATAAGCTTTATCTGAAGAAACACAGATTCACTATGTGAATATCATTGAACAGTTGGTTATAACACTTCCAAATACAGACCAGATGAGCTAGCCCAACACCAATAAGACTTGCTCTGGCTATATGGGCGTATTTTCCTAAAGGAGAAAACTTTGCTGCTTGCAGTTACTAGGTCAAATACAGGAGATAATCAGTTTCCCTTGCTGTTGTCAAAACTGCAACAACTTTCTCAGCAATAAAAGATAACCAATGCAACTGGATAGTTCAGTTCATACACAGGAATCTACACACATATGTAGAAGTCAAAAAGAAGTCATTGTCACGCTGATGGCAATGACAAATCTCCTGTTCAGTTCAGTGGGGTTGGAGTTAGTCCTAAACATTTGCTAAGAAAGGTTCTTGGTCAGTTTGCCTGTGAACCCTGGCATCACTTGAGGAGAATCACCTCTAATCAAGGCTGTATTTTACAAAACGCAGAATTAATGCTGGACTGGTTTTGGAAACCTGGAAGCATCCCCACTCAGGAAGGTGATGGCATGGAAGGGTGAAACCAGTATCGCAGAAATAGTGTCACTGGTAGCACAGGGGCCAGTATTATAATCTCAAAGATCCAAACCACTTGGACCAACTGAATGGAGCTCCAAATCCTCAAGGTTTTGTTTCTAATAAAAAATACTTACCATTGATTTTTAAAGGAAAATCAAACAAAAGAAATAATGCTGATATTTATGAAATGTCTCCTTGAATTAATTTGGGTTTGCTTAGTGTTTTTGGAATCCCTCTAAATTCATCCTTTATGTTAATATTTCACAGAGGAAGTTAACCATCCTCAGTAATACTGAGGAACTGCAAGAACTAATGTTTCTGTATCTAAGCAAAAAATGTTTATTATACATTTCTTCCCAACTGTCCTTTATTATTTCATTAAAACATGGATATATTTTAAAGATTCTGCTTATTTTATAGAGTGCTCTTCTGGGGAAGAAATAATCTAAGAAGTAATTCTCAGAAGCCTTGATTATTGCCATGGAACATATGACAGTTCAATTTAAAATACCTTTCTATTTCAAAATCCCATTTACTTAAAAAAAAAAAAAACAACAAACATTCAAGCTAGTTTTTAAATTGTCACAACTGAAGCAAATTATTTGATTTTTAAAATTTCCCCCCTAGGATCAGTTCATTTGATTCTCCCAAAATTTCAGAATTTCTACCTTGGTCTGACCCAAAACAATTATTTCTTTTACTTTTTGGAGCTCAGCATTATCTGCTCAGCTCTACACCCTTGGTGCTGCCCCTTGCTGTTTTGTCATTGTACTGTGAACTTTTCTGCTCAGCTCTACCCACTGAGATATGGAGGAAGTCCTGGTTTTCCTATGGGGTGCAGGAAAAAAGCATCAGCCTGGTGACAAGTTCCCTTTAAAACTGGTTGCCATAGCAACAGGCAGACAATCTCTGTCTTTCCATAACCTTCAGACATGGAATTTTTCAAATCAGGGTGCTGTCTCTCTTCTGCCTGACTGAGCTCTGTTTTAGATTGGTGAGAAATATTGGATTTATTAACTCTTTTGTCACAACTGTTGGCATCTAGACTTTTCTGTGTGGCAGTGAAGGGTCAAACTGTGAACCCTGCTCCTGGGATGAGGTGGTAATGTAAGTACCCACACCCTTGGCAAGTTTGAGACTGGGCATCTTAATATGTTGATGTCTGATTATGAAGAGAAATGACTCGATAAAATGATAGGAAAAAAAAAGAAACACAAAACAAATGGAACTGCAGAAGAAACTCACAATGAAAGGAGACAACTGAAATCACCATTGAAAGCCTCTGTGGGGCCAGCACTGTGAGAGACAGCTGTAGTCATGTAGCTACATGCTGGAACTACCCCCATCATCCTGGTTGTGCAATACATTGTCCTGCCTTTGACAGAGCCTAAGCAGCATATAATGAATACAGAGGTAGAGCACGGTAATTTAACTTTTTTTTTCTGGGGAAAAGGAGAGCACATCATTTAGGCTGCCCATCATGGGAATACATTTAAAAGGCTGCAAATTTTATCCTTTTGAAAGGAGACAATAGAGCGAAGACACTCAGTGAAGAAGGCAGGCATGGCAGAGCAGTCATATGAGTCAGTCTCATCTCCATTGCAGCCTTTATACTCCATATGGGAAAGTAAATATCGCAGCTCAACTACGCAGCCAGGTGTTACAGGGATATGAGAGAAAGAAAGATGTCCCTCCCATGCTAACATTCAACATCCCATGTAAGAAACTTAACTCAAGCTGTTTCACTTTCTGTCTCTCTCTCTCTTTTCCTCGGGGAGATCTTTCATTCATTCCATTGCAGACACTGGAACCAATAGCCTGGATGTGGTCTAACAATAGCAGTAAACTTCCCAGCTTGAAAAAAACTTATTTCCTCAGCAAGTGAACTTAGGAACCTGCTCAGCTGAACATTCCTGTGAGAGTGCACAAATCATTTAGAAAAAAATATTTGCTTCTTGACAAAGTAATGAATGCATAAACCCTTTTGTATTCTGAGGCAGAAATGGATGAATAATTCATAACAAACAACCTATTTGATTAATCTTACAGCCTTACAAATATCTTCCATTGTTTGTGAAGTGACCTTGGGCCTAATGGGATTTTTGTAAAGTTATCTGACATTATGAGGTATTTAATTTTTAGAAATAGCTTCTGGTCTGCAAATTGTTAGTAAGTATTTGTTGCCAACAGCCTATAATTAAAATGCAGGCTAGTTAGCATGTTTTGATATGATGCTCAGGTCAGAAGATGTGATTTTGTTCTATGACTGAAAGCAATTCATAGAATAAGCACTCAAGCATACCTAAAAGGAATTTAATGTTCAGCATTTACTTTCTGAAAAACATTCCTCATTATTTCACTGCTATTTTCTGTGTTCCTGATCATCACATCAGTAAAGTTTTACACTACGGCTTGTGGGCACAGGAAAAGGAAGCGTTTGAAGTAGAATTATTTAGAGGTATGATGGAATAAGGAAAAAAATAGGCTGTCTTGTAATTTTTAAAGACTTCTGTATCTTCCTATCAAACCTCTTCTCAACATTTTTTTTTTTTATATGGAAGAAAAATAGCCCTGTGTTTAGAGGGCTAGCTTGGGAAATCTGCAGTCAGACCTCCTCGTCCAGCCATGACTTTTTAATATGACTGAGGATAAGGCCATGGAGATGGATGGCAGTGGCCACTGAGAGGTGGCCTCACTGGATTAGTTAAACTTTGTGGATATTTCAGTTCTCCATAATATAAGAATAAAAGTAACTTCTGTACCTCTGAGGGTTAGTGTCAGAAGGCAGGAAAACATTCAGTCTCTGGGGTAATGCCATCTAAAAATTTAAAGTATTTGTTGCTATGCCTGCTGATTACAGGGATAACTACCACTGTAGCCACATACCATCACTGTGGCCAAGCCCTGTGTCCCACCAACTCCAGTCAAAGTATGCAGCTGCATAACCATCTGTGGATGCGCTGGGGGAAGGTAGACCAAGGCATGGATCTGGCAAAGAAGACAGCCAAATGTCCACTGCCAAACTCTTCTCACTCCTTGGGAACATTTCCTGTTGTGTCTGTTATGTGTAGCTAAACTCCATGAAAAGCAAAAAGTGTTCAGACACAGACTGCACTGAGGGAGGGTGGATAATTAAGTAGGAAGATAGACAGGAAAGTCAGGCCTTTTTCTTTTTCTTTTTTTCTTCCCAGAACATTTATATCCTTTCTTCCTTTCAACACATAGGGTCATAAAGGCATGATGATGCAATCAACAGTGATTGAATAACCATGAGTTGCTGTCTGACACTTGAACTGTACCAATTAATCAAAAGCATGACTTCAAATGCAAAATAAAAATGCGTTTTCCTAACCTTCCCTTAAACTCCCTTATAGTTTACTTTTCATCTGGAGCAGGTTAAGAGCATGATTAGTAACTGCAACCTGTTTTATAGGTTTTAACCTTTTTCTTAACACCAACTCAATAGCCTTTCCTGAAGAGAAAGTAGTAATTCAGAGAAACAAAAGGCCTCTAGTGTGAGTTCTCTTTGTTTCACGTTAGAAGCTGCTAAGTGCTAAACCTGTATAAAATACATGTATAAAAAGGATTTAAAATATTTTTTCAATGATCTATTTTCCCATCTTTGTGTCTGTACTGCCTATTAATATGTCTATTTACAGAGTTCGTCCCATCTACTCTGTTCACGTTCTTTACTATTTAAATGTCATTCAAGAATGACACACTTTCTCTGTGTTTAAAATTTCATTGTTTGTTTTTGAAACCCAAAGCAAATTGTTGCTTTACCTTTTACATGTCTGAAGTAAATAAAACTGTGAGAATTTTCCAGTTTGCACATGAGAGAGTATTTTCACAAAATGTTTATTTTACAATACATTACCATTCAGATTTTGTAAGCACCAGCTAGAAGAGAGCTTGGAATTGGAAGAACCCCCTTTCTCAGGAGACCTTGAGTGAACTGTTGAGATCACTCATGTCAGATCTCTTGCTCCTACCACTATCCCCTGCTACCTTTATCAGGGTGCTTATTTAAGACATTCCTAGTAAAACCAGAAATTATTGGTGTGAATGAGACTCTTGGAGCCATGACAATACTTATCATCCTGAACTCTTAACAAATAAATGACAACAGAAAAGTTATGAAATATTGTTCTCGAAAGCAGACTACAAATGCTTGGGTAAGTGGCGTTGGGTTTTTTTAAGGAATCCATTTCATTTTTGTCTCTTTTAACTAATGAGGTTTTATAAAACCAATAATGTAAGAGCTGAGATCAGTCCTACCCCTTGATGCCTTTTCCCAATTAAGGCAGTGGATCATTGTACTAATAATATTATTTAGTGACTATTCAGCATTTTGACTCTGCTGAGATACTGTGCAAACATTAATTAATCCCCACCAAAGACCTGAAACCTCACTAGGAAATATTAAACTTGGTTTACAAATAAGGGCCTGGAGGCAGAGACTTTTCAGTACCAGAGAGATCATAACTTGAAGCTCATTGAGGTAGTGAGAGTCTAGAATAACAAATGGCACTTCAGTTAGAGATACCTTAAAGAATATCATCTCTTCTCTGCCTCGACTTGGGCCAATTACTTTATTTCTCAAGGAATGAAAGGCTGGGGGGAGTGGGAGGAGAGGGGCAAGGAGAGAGACGGAGAATGCATTTCCATAGCCCAGTCAATTTAGATTCAGATTTCTATTCAATGAATATTTAACTTTATACATGTGTGGAAGAAAAAGCAAAGACTGATAAAGAGCTAATAGCTTCTAGCTCACTAATGTTATGTTCAGTTCATGGATTTGAACTCATAATCTTCAAGTGATGGAACATCCCCCTCAAGAGACAGACAGAAAGACATGTCCCAGCTCCGTGTAGAAGGGTCAGTCACTAGCACAACTCTAAGTACAGAGCTTTTCTGCACTGGACTTAACTGATCATCCCCAAACTTTTTAAAATATCTTCCCAAATTCTGTCATCCAGTGTATGCCCCTTCTTGCTTTATAGTGATTCTTTCTAAGGGAGAATGGGACATCTTGTATTTTGACACTGCTGATGGTATCCCAGTTCAGTCATTCTGGCCATCTACAGTTTGGCAGCTTAGTCAGTAGGACAGGATTTCCTGAAATCATTAAACCCTTCCACTTCTTTCATTACCAGCTGTTGACCAGCACCCCAAGGTCTTTTGCTATTGGGCAACTTTAGCTTTTTGGATTTGTTCCCCCCACCGCTGTGTTCTGTCCATAAATAGCTGAAGTTTTTGAAAGCAGCTTAATTTCTTAGCAGTCTGGTTGCAATTTTATTGCTGTCTTTCATTTTCCTGTTCCTCATTTCTGTTGATTAATCCCTCATCATCTTCCTTATCAAGGTGCTGGATGATTGATCAGTTTAGCAGATATCTTTGTGCTAAACTTTGATTATTTCTATATAGCAAGAGGAGGGTCAAGGACAACCTTCACTCCTTGGTGGACATAGAGGGGAACATAGTAACAAAAGATGAGGAAAAGGCAGAGGTACTTAACATATTTTTTGCCTCAAATTTTAATAGCAGGATAGATTGTCTTCCGGACAACTGCTCTCCTTAGCTGGCAGATGGAGTCAGGGAGCGGTATAGTTTCCCTGTAATCCAGGAGGGAAGTAGTTAGAGACCTCCTTAGCTGCTTGGATCCCCACAAGTCCATGGGACCACATGGGATCCATCCTAGGGTGCTGAAAGAGCTGGCAGGTGAGCAGGCCAAGCCGCTCTACATCATTTTTGAGGAAAAAAAAAATTGAGGAAATCACAAATCACCAAGGTTGGAAGAGACCTCAAAGATCACCAAGTCCAACCCATCACCACAGACCTCATGACTAAACCATGGCACCAAGTGCCACGTCCAATCCCGTTAAACACCTCCGGGATGGTGACTCCACCACCTCCCTGGGCAGCCCATTCCAATGGCTAATGACTCTCTCAGTAAAGAACTTTGTCCTCACCTCCAGCCTAAACTTCCCCTGGCACAGCTTGAGACTGTGTCCTCTTGTTCTGGTGCTGGTTGCCTGGGAGAAGAGACCATCCCCCTTCTGGCTACAACCACCCTTCAGGTAGTTGTAGAGAGCAACAAGGTCTGCCCTGAGCCTCCTCTTCTCCAGGCTAAACAACCCCAGCTCCCTTAGCCTCTCCTCATAGGGCTTGTGCTCAAGGCCTCTCACCAGCCTTGTTGCCCTTCTCTGGACACATTCAAGTGTCTCGATGTCCTTCTTAAACTGAGTGGCCCAGAACTGGACACAGCACTCAAGGTGTGGCCTAACCAGTGCTGAGTACAGGGGCACAATGACTTCCCTGCTCCTGCTGGCCACACTATTCTCAATGCAGGCCAGAATGCCATTGGCCTTCTTGGCCACCTAGGCACACTGCTGGCTCATGTTCAGGTGGCTGTCAATCAGCACCCCCAGGTCCCTTGCTGTTTGGCAGCTCTCCAGCCACTCTGACCCCAGCCTGCAGCTCTGCATGGGGTTGATGTGGCCAAAGTGCAGTACTTGGCACTCGGATTTGTTAAACGTAATCTTGTTGGACTCTGCCCATCTGTCCAGTCAGTAGAGGTCCCTCTGCAGAGCCCTTCTATCCTCTAACAGATCAACATCTGCTCCCAGCTTGGTGTCATTTGCAAATTTGCTGATGACAGACTCAATCCCCTCATCCAGATCATCAATGTAGATACTAAAGAGGATGGGGCCCAGAACGGATCCCTGGGGGATACCATTAGTGACTGGCTGCTTGGAACTGGCTGGAGGGCTGAGCCCAGAGTGTGGTGGTGAATGGTGCCACATCCAGCTGGCAGCCAGTCACTAGTGGTGTGCCCCAGGGATCAGTGCTGGGCTCCATGCTCTTTAATATCTTTATTGATGATCTGGACATGGGTATTGGGTCCATCATCAGTAAGTTTGCAGATGACACCAAGCTGGGGGCAGGTGTTGATCTGTTAGAGTGTAGGAGGGCTCTCCAGAGGGACCTTGACAGGCTGGAGAGATGGGCAGAGTCCAGCAGCATGATATTTAACACATCCAAGTGCCGGGTTCTACACATTGGCCACAACAACCCCATGCAGAGCTACAGGCTGGGGTCGGAGTGGCTGGAGAGCTCCCAAACAGAGAGGGACCTGGGGGTACTGGTTGATAGTAGGCTGAACACGAGACACCAGTGTGCCCAGGTGGCCAAGAAGGCCAATGGCATCCTGGCCTGGATCAGGAATAGTGTGGCCAGCAGGAGCATGGAGGTCATTGTGCCCCTGTACTCAGCACTGGTTAGGCCACACCTTGAGTCTTGTGTCCAGTTCTGGGCCCCTCAGTTTAGGAAAGATGTTGAGATGCTGGAACATGTCCAGAGAAGGGCAACAAAGCTGTTGAGGGGTTTGGAGCACAAACTCTATGAAGAGAAGCTGAGGGAGCTGGGGTTGCTTAGCCTGGAGAAGAGGAGGCTCAGGGCAGACCTTGTTGCTGTCTACAACTACCTGAAGGGAGGTTGTAGCCAGGTGGGGGTTGGTCTCTTCTCCCAGGCAACCAGCACCAGAACAAGAGGACCAAGTCTCAAGCTGCACCAGGGGAGGTTTAGGCTGGATGTTAGGAAGAAGTTCTTCATAGAAAGAGTGATTGCCCATTGGAATGGGCTGCCCATGGAGGTGGTGGAGTCATCATCACTGGAGGTGTTTAGGAAGAGACTGGGTGCTTGGTGCCATGGTTCAGTTGATTAGATAGTGTTGGATGATAGGTTGGACTTGATGATCTCACAGGTCTTTTCCAACCCGGTCCATTCCATTCCATTCCATTCCATTCCATTCCATTCCATTCCATTCCATTCCATTCCATTCCATTCCATTCCATTCCATTCCATTCCATTCCATGCCATGCCATTCCATTCCATTCCATTCCATTCCTCCTGTAGATACCTGACCTTTAATTCTATTGACTTATATATCATTTACTCTGGCTTCAGAAGTCCTTCAGTCTATTCTAAAACAAATGGGAGGGAGAACTTTTTCACATACTTCTAGGGCATGATTCTTCCTACTCTATGTTAAGCTTGTAAAGTAGGTCATATTTGTTATGTCCTAGAAAAGCCTATCACTCTTCATTGACTCTAAAGGAAGTCCAGATACCTACAGTTTAGACATATATATTTTAACTACTTTCCAGCTGTTAGATTAGATGAATTCTACTCTGGAGTATCTGAACTTCTTCCTATGTACTGTGAAATGGGGCAGCAGGGTGAAAAAACCCAAATGTCCAAGAAGGCTGGGAGATATTCCATGGTTTCTCCACAAGACTCACATGTGAGATTCCCATGGAGTCACATGTTTAATATCTTTCCTCTTACACTATTTTAATTAAGGCAGAAACTGCCTGAAGGTTCTTATGTCTCTTCCTTAATACTTCCTTCTGTCCAGCCTTTGGAACTTATCCCATGGATGTATTTATTTATTTATTTTAATGTAATGCTAAGCAGACTAGCTCAATAGAGATATTTTCACACAAAACATTTGTGGAACTCCCTGACTTGAGTGTAGCTGAGTGGCAACACTACTTGTTTTAGAAAGCCCTGTTTATTATTTAAGCATAATGACAACCCATTGCTGAATTCATTCCTGTTCCAGCTATTTGTGGTTTTTTTCCCCCTTAATATAGCAATTACGATTTATCTTCCTATCTGTGTGAAACAATAAGGTCAGGATGAAGTTTATAATATTCTTGTCAAATACAAAAATATCCTAATAACACAAAATAAACTGTTTCAATGCATTAACATGAGCACATTAATAAAAGGAGAAAAAATATTGTCACACTAACTTCTGAAATGTGAATATGCTCACTAGCAAACACGTAGAAACTGCTTTCCATATTTCCCTTCCAAAAATAGCCACATAAAGTAATGGCATATAAATCAAAATTTTGATGGATTTCACATAAACCAGTGACAATCTGAATATGAAATTCTAGGAATAGAAACTCAATTTTGTACAGTCTGAAAACTGAAGCCAATGGGATGTTTTACTACTAGGTTTGTGAGACAGACATATCAAAATTTCTCTCATGGGCTCAGTGAGCTTCTAATTTCTTCTTGGTTCTGTTTTCTTTTTTTTAATTTAAAAGGTAACACTGAATTTCTGCCATTACGTTCTCTAAAGGCTAAGACCAAAAAAAAAGACTAAAGAAGGAAGGCTGATAATTTCCTTAAACATCTTTTGAATTCTGTGTTGCTTGGCTGTTAGCCAAATCTTTTCTGCTTTCAGTTCTCTAACCTTATATAGCAGGCAAGAAATTCCCAGAAGGAATGGGCTGGGAGATTTTTGGCCACTGTCATTAACACAGCCTGGTGCCATGCCTGCTGTGGGCTCTTTTGGCTGGAGAAAAGCTGTACCAGAGAGCAGCCTCCTGCCTCCTCACCCCGACAGCTGCCCCCAGCCTCTGTATGTACAAGCAGTACAAGTTATCTGAGAGATGGTATCTGTACCTAGCTCTTCCTCTGGCGTCCCTGGAAAACTGAAGCCCGACTTGAGCAGATCGCCACCCTCTTCTTCTGAAAAGACAGAAACAAAGTAGCTATTTAATAACTCTGATATTTTTGTATACCCAGACATAAACTCTCCACTAGTTTTTGAATCCACTCAGTGATTACCATTCAGTATCTCTGATACCATGAAGCTGGAGAGGTGCAGTATCAATTCTTCTTTGCCAGTCATTCTAGTGTTCCGGTACTATGATTTTCTTTAATTTCCCCAGACATTTTAACATCAGTGGTGTCATAATATTAATAAATAGCCTTTTTTTGTTTAAATGTCTTTTATACTGTTTTTCCTGTCTTTGCTTAGCCACACTGAACTCTACTCTCTTTTGCCCTTCATCCATTTATTCCAGGAAGAATCATTATTGTCTGTCCTTAAGTTATACTTTTAGCACTTTCCACCTGTGATGATAATAATGCCTCTCAAGAGCCTTGGACTATTTTCTTTACCTTTTATTCACAGCCATTTCACTTATGCAATTCTCCACTCTGATAATGCTGTGAATGTGACTTTCTCCTATCAGTAACATTTACTTTTGTGCCAGAGATAACTTCTGTAATTCTGGAAGAGTAAGCTCAAATGGTATGTTCATGCTGACTGAATGCATTGAGGTAGGCAGAAACCTGCTGAATGGCCTAAATGCAGTCTTCAGCTACCCTGCCTATATTGCTGTCAGATTTGCAGCTTGTTTGCTTCTGCATTGCACTCCTGTATGCTGGCATGCTAATTAATTTGAACCTGGCACCTAGCTCAGATATTTGTAACATGGAGCTGCATATGGAACACAGGGTCAACAAGATACAGGATTTGCTCAAGAATATGGAGTCAGAATACAAAATATCACAGTAATGTTTCATGTACACAATACTATATTTTCAACTTTTTTCCCTGTTGCCCACATTTGCTGGTATCTCAGTTGAGTGGAAGTTGCTTGTATATACAGCCTTCCACTGTACTCCTTACCTTCTGTGTGTATTACAAGTACAGACAGCTCAAAAGAACAGTGATAACATTGAGTACTCCATAGCCTTTCACTGTAAGTTCAACCAGCAGTTCTTAAGAGCAAGACAAATTCAGGCATTGCAGACCATGTTTCTGTAGTACACTACTGAGGACTGACAACTTTCAAATAATTCACATCAGTTCATGTTCCTCAGTTCCTCAGGCAGACATTCCTGGAAGTTTGAAGGAGCTCAGAGTTTTCCCAAGAGTATCTCAATCCCCGTATCAGACAAGCAGGTTTTTTGTGGTTCAGCATACAACAGACACACTGTTTTGCATGTTTCAATGCTCCATTTAACAAATACATGCACTCTGTGTATTTCTTCGTTGCAGTCTACATTTGTATTATAATTTTTCCCAATTATCTCGCAGCAAGCCAAATGAGTGAATACCCTCATGTGGATACTTTCAAAGAATTGTTCCAGGTTTGGACAATTTGTGAGGTTAATAACATAGGGTTGATAACAATGGGTAGCAGAGCACTCGTACTGCACAGAAAATAAGGCCTGAGGATGTTAAGAACATAGAATAAGATGAGCTGTCAAACACACATCTTGTTTATAAATTCAATTGACAAATAAACTCACTCTTCTAAAATGCAACCTACTAGAAATCTCATTAAGCAATGGATAAAAAGTCATACGCAATTTACAAAATGACTGGCATATGAATTTAAATTAAATTTCATTTGGAAAGGTAATGGACAACTCTAATTAAATAAAAGCAGAAATTAGGCAGTTTCCATGGAGACTCTGCTCACATGATCTGCCTATATTGTATAACTTGCATGCTTGTCGTCTAGTTTGCTGCACAGGAGTAACAAATCAAATGGAAGTTATAAAAAAACATTCTGAAGGATCTTTTACATCCATGTAATCAACAAGGAGGTGGTACTGTTAACTCCGTAATAAAGTTTTACATTGAAGTAGTAGATTTTATATTTCTGAAAAAAAATTAATTCATTACAAAGTTATATCTTGCACTTATTTTCAGAAACAGTTATAGGATGATCCAAAGGAAATAAAATGCATAACATTAATTCTGCCCTGCAAGAGGCCAGTATTATTCTACAAGCTTTGCCCCAAACTAGACTAAAATTTTAAGGGTAGGCTAAACTAGACTAAATATTTATGGGTTTGGTGTTTCAGAAAAAAATAAATTCAATATTCCTTTTAAAAAATGAAAGGGAAAGGTCATGATAGGGGATCCATAAGTCAAATTCTGATTCAAATTATGGCATATGAATTCCTATGCAAATTTAGACAATTCAGTTAACCTTTCTTTGTCTCAATTATCCAGTAGACCTAGGATTTAATTTTTCTGATGCAGCTATCCTATACGAATATATGTGTTAGTAACGGTGAACCTCTTGTCTAGAAGTGCCTGCAGAGAACACAAACCCCCAGAATTTCCATCCATCCTGAAAAAAAGCTTTATTCTGTTTTGAATAGGGTCAGTTGCAGATATTTCAAAGGAACTTAGAATTCCTTTGTGATTCCCTTAGGTTTATGAATCTGCATGAGGAATATGAGTAGCTCCCAGTGTTTAGTTTACTTCTTAAGCAGGACAACTCCTTATTTCTTTATACTTTAGGATTGTGTATATTCACATCATTAATTTATTATTTAGACTGTCTTTTGAATAGGCTACTGCCAGGGCTTCATCCCTTGAAAATATAATATTTTTTTTTCATTTTTGTATTCTGCACTTATGAAGCTGAAATTAATCTAAAGTATGAGGTTAAACCATACTTCAAAGCATTTTTTGAGCAACAGACATACATGGTCTTTGTTTATGAACTTTACTCTTTTCCTAAAAATTACTGTTTATATTACTGATCACAGAAATTAAAAGCACACTCTTAATTCACAAGCACAGCAGCAACTGTCATATCTCTTGATAATGAAGTCAGGCAGATTATCACAGAGCACCTCAGCATGCTGAAATTCAAGTGTCATGAAATGCATGTATACATTTTATGTCATTCACCTCCTCTATCTCATAGATTCATAGTAACTCAGCTTGCCTTCTGCCCATGGTGGGCCTACTGAAAGAACAGCCTACACTAGGCTAAAGAACATAGAGGGAAATAGTAAACTTAACATGGAATACTGTGATAGGATGTGAATTGCAAACAAACGTGAATTTATGCAAATAGGATGATTTATGATCTAGGGTTTTAAACAATGCATGGAACGCACAGTCCTCAGATAAGGGACACAACCACCAGATAAAATCCTTTCTCGGTATAAAAACTAGTGTATCACAGACTGGTCTAAATAGCAAAAACTTGCCTCTGAAACTGAAACTAAAAAAAAAAAAGTAGTGAGGGAACTCTTCACTCTTAGCAGGGCTCAAAATAGTGACATAAAAAAATTGGGTTTAAAAGTGCAGCGACGTCTGCTTCTGTGAAAGCTGAATGTATGGTAAAATGATGTTGTGATGTACATAAATAGGAAAGCACAAACTGTCATTTGCATCTAGTATCTCATTTTCTTTATTAAAAATGTGATGGATCTGCCATGTATTCCAGTGCAACACTGCAGATGACATTCAAGACTGAGAGGAACCTGTCACAGCTGAAATTCTCCAGACCTAAGCCTGGAAACATCAGGAGACATTGCTGAGCTGGAAACAGCTTGAGAGATCCAGACAGCTAATTCTCCCTGAAGCTACTGTGTGTAGCCACATATTCCCACTACAGTGGGAAACTACACCGGTCAGCTCCTGAGACCAAGCTGTCATGGCACAGCCTTTGTCCTCAGAACAGGCTGGATGACTGTCAAGTATGTACCTGCCTTGTGCTGTTCCTTACCCTGCTAAGGAGACATTACCTAGAGAAGCCCTGGTTGGCATGGAACAAATCTGGGCAAGGGCATGGCCTGTTTTAGGGATGTTTGCTGCCACTGTACAAGAGTGTGGGGTGTTCCTGATGAGTTACAAATACCAGAAGGAGCCTTCGTTTCTACTACTGTTTTCCGTGTCTAGAGAATAGGTTAATCCAGAATAAACCTGCCAAAGGCCACAGAATTACATCTGTGTAAAACTTGGCTAAAGAGCATACTGTTAATCTCTGACAGGCAATTTTAAATCACGCCTGGATTGTAGGTCAGTAGGATGTTACTTTGTGTTCTGGGTCAGAGAAGTGAAGTTTCTGTGCGAGCCAATGGACGTAGCCTGTTTCTGATTGCTTGTTTGAACATTTTGACAGTCTAGGTGATCATTTTGACACTCACTGCACAGAAACCATCTGATAGCTCTGCTTTTCCTCAGTTCGATAAGCATCTAAACCGTCCTTCAACTTCCATCACCTGAGTTTTAAGATCTTGATTTACTATCTGAGCCTATCAGTTTAATTCTCTTTCTTCAACTGTGAAGTTTTGCACCAAGATATCACAGAGTGACAGAATATTAGGGCTTGAAAGGGACCTCTGAAGATCATCTAGTCCAACTACACAAGCAGGATCATAAAGAGTAAATCATCCAGGTGGCTTTTGAATGCTTCCAGGGTGTTCATTCTGCCCTTAATAACCAGGTATGCTATTTCCATCATGAAACTGTACTTCTTCCATAACCTACCCATCTACAAAATAGGCCCCAGACTCTGTGAGCTTGTTGCTCATACCTAAAAAGGTTCACATCAGCAAGGCTTAGAATCAGTTGACTGACCTCTCCATCACAATACAAGAGTAAGACTGAATTGCAACTGATTCTGAATTCAGCTCACCAGATTTTAATGTATTTATTATTGGCATGCTCTTGAACTCCCACTAAATTTTTTCTGCGTGTGCTTTTCTTTCAGCCTGTATGCTACCTATGGTAGCTGTTGTTCTTTTAGTTCTGTCTTATAGAATGCTTGACATATTAACTCTGACAATGATGGAAGAAAACACAAGCTCTAAAATGTCTGGAGTAAACAACACATGCACCTTTGTTTGATCACATCATTACACAGCCTAAAACTCATCCAGAATATGAATACATGTATCACTCCATAATCTGAGAAAACCCAATCACCTCTTCCAGGATAGAGATACTTAGAGATATAGATGTCTCCTGCCCCTCAAAGTCTAGCAGTTTGGTATCCACTTAAAGCATTTCTTGCAAGTGGCCTTTAGCTTTAGCCAAAGACAACCCCAGCTTGCTACAAGATAAGTATCATTCAGAAGTGTCATTAGGCTGATCCTGACCAAATGCAGGTACAACTGGGTGCTGTTGTGGCCCACTCACCTTTCCTGGACAGGGCTAATTGGCTTGGTTTGGACCTTCCCCAAGTGAACAAATTCTATGATTCCATGAAAATCAGGTGGCAAACATATTCCTTTTCTCAGCTCATCTCCAAAAGGTTGCATCCAATCAATATTACATTTACATAGTAAATTAGGCCCATTCTCTAGCCATGACGCCAACAGGTAATACAGGACTTGTTTTCATAAACCCCTGCTGACTGGGCCTGATCACCGGGTTTTATGTGCCATGTGATGGCACTCGGGAGGACCTGTTCCATAACCTTTCCTGGCACCGAGGTCAGACTGACAGGCCTATAGTTCCCTGGATCAGCCTTTCGGCCTTCTTGTAGACAGGTGTCACATTTGCTAGCCTCCAGCAACTGGGACCTTCTCGATTACCTGGAGTGTTGATGAATAATGGTGAGCACCTTGGCAAGCACATCTGCTGGCTCCTTAATTACCCTTGGTGGATCCTATCTGGTCCCACAGACTTATGCACATCTAAGTGGCACAATAGGTCATTGATCATCTCCTTCTGGAAATGCTTCCCATTCCTGTCTTCCACTTCCATGAAACCTCATGGGGCAACTGTGTCAGTGACAAATACTGAAGAAAAGTAGCTGTTTAGCAGCTCAGTCTTTCCCTCGTCTTTGGTCACCAGGTTCCCTCCTTCAATCCAGCAGTGGGTGGACATTCTCTCTAGTTCTTCTTTTACTGTTAAGATATTTATAAAAGCATTTTTCATTATTTTAAATAACACTGACCAGACTGAGTTGCAGTTGAACTGTGGGCTTTCTAATTTTCTCCCTATATATCCTTGTAAGTCTTGTACTCTTCCTGAATTGCCTGCCCCTTTTTCCATAGCCAGCAGACTTTCCTTTTCTTCCTGATTTCTACCCAAAGCTCTATACTTAGCCAGGCCAGTCTTCTGCTCTGCCAGCTTGTTTTCCAATGCATGGGGACAGCTTGTTTCTGTGCCTTGAAATTTTCCCTCCTGGGGAATGTCCAGCCTTCCTGGACTCCTTTGTTTTTCAGGACTACCCAGGGGATGCCATTGACTAACCTCCTAAACAAGTCAAAATGGTCCCTTTGCCTGTGTTAACTCCCTAGTCGAGTATGGAAATTATCTGGGAAACTGGAAATTAGTTGCCCAAGCATAAGACAGGGACCTCTCTAACCAATATTTTATATATATATATAATCAAATCCCTGTTGTGGGGCCTTTGTCCTGGCACTGTTTTATTTCCTGCTGCAGATGTAGCCCAGGTGGCAGCATTCACAAACACAGTATCGTTGTGCAGCATTTTCATAGCATGCTGTTAAACAATAAGCACAGAGACCCACAGCAGGGCTGGGAAAATTCTGATTCAGTTAAAAATAAGGCTGATAGTAGGAGAGTGAAGGTTAGTGAGATTTCCATTGCAACAGTAAGCGGAAGTCAATGTTCAGTTAAGTTGCTTTTGGTTTTCTCATCATGATCTCTTTGTTTGTTTGTTGTTTTTTCTTGTTCTTATTTTTCCTCTCACACACACATAAAAGTATTCCTATGGAACTGGAAAAGATTTGTTCATCCCAGTATACTGGCTTCAGCATTGGCCCAAAGTAGATGCACAGTGGATACAAAGACTGCTTAGAATACCTTTCCAACTTCCTGCAATCAGCACTTAAGTGACTTCCTGAGATGGAAGTTTAATCTAAACCATAATTTTTAATAGCCACCAATGGATCTATCCTCTATGGATTCATCTAATCTTCTCTGAGCCCATTTATACTGATAGGCTGTACTGCATCCTGTGCAAATACACCTCAAAATTTAATTATGCTTCATTTGAAAGAGAATTTCCTTTTTGTTTGTTTATCAGCATGTCTGAAAATTTAATTAGGTGCCCCTAGTTCTTGGGTTGTGAAAAATAATGGATCACTGATGCCTATTCACTATAACATTTATAATTGTATAGACATCTATCATACCCTTGCCTCCTTTTTCCAAACCAAAGAATCAATCTGTTTTTTACTTTACAATGGCAAAGCCATCCTTCTCGCCATCAATTTCAGTCTGTGTATATTTTTGTTACTCTGCTATGCCATTTTCAGACACAGCAGCCAAAAATTCAAACAGCTTCACCATAGGAGTTTTTCCAGTGATACGAAGTGTTTATCTGCTTTTTAAAAAAAATATTTAATAATTTCATCTGCCTATTTCATAAGTCAGAGAATTCATTATTCATATTCAGTTGTACCCAAGAGAGACACAAAACCATTCCTTTTATATATTGCTCTAATAAATATTAAAGAATCCCAGCATTTTACTTAGCTCAGTTTACTACAAAGACTGCTAAGACAAAACAACCATCCTTCTCCTCCATGAAAAGCAGGACTGAGGAATTCCTGGTCTCTTGCTTGCATCCAGCCTCTCCACTTCTACATAGCGTAGTTTCAGATTGCAGAGCTGTGACATGAGGCTGCAGCTATCAGAGAGTAGCCAGCTATCGAGCATATTGAATCATGGAGAAACAACTGATCCTGTCCCTCAAGTCTTATCTTGGGAAAATTGAAGAATGAAATATATTGCAGGGGATCACAGAAGATGTCAGGCATCATCTTGGGTTTGGCAGCACCATCTTCTACCTCCTAGCTTTTGGCAGCTGAAAAGAATCCACTAGAACATGGGTTGCCTTAGCAATACAATATTGTGGTGAATACCCTGGAAGGCTTTGGTTCTCTCCACAGCAGCCTTACCTGAGACAGCTAAGATTGTTTTGCTCCTTGGAAGTCTTTCTGAGTTGCCTTATCCCGTCTACCCCAGAGATCTGCAGAGATCTTCCTTGCTCCTTTTCAAACAATAAATGCAAAAAGGTGCTAAAGGTGTTTTAATGTTGTGAAGTGCTAAAGTAGATTAACTTCTCAGTCATGCTAGATCTTAAATGACTCTATCAAAATTAGCAAATGAATGCAAGCAATAAGAGCGAGCTCGTGATAACATATTGTGTTCAGAGACAGCTCCATGTGACTGTGTGCTTCAAACAGCCTAGGAAATTTCTAAAAGCCCTCTCTTCCTCCATTTTTCACAGCTGAATGACACATCAAGTTCCCAAATGAGCCATTTCCCTTGTATTGCTTTCCAGAATTTAAGAGAGGAATCCCAAATCTTCTATATGAAAAAGTGGGAACAATAAAGTATATATTAGCTAATTGCTGTGTATAATAACCCTTACCCTGTGAGCCCAAGACTTCTGGATACCCCAGAGAAACCTTTAGCTCTTTCCCCTGCAACTTTTTGGCATCCTTTTTCCTCTCTCTGAGTAAAAAGCAACAACTGGTATTTGTCTGCGCTCAGCTTCCACCTGCTGTGACAGCTCTTGGAAGGACTTGCAGCTGCCTGCACAGTGGACATATGAAGAAGTCCAAGAAGCCTATCTTGGGGTTTGTCCCAAAGAGTGAACAGAAAATGCCATTTAGGAAGACAGAATGAGTTTGCACAGCTGCAAAGACTTAACTGTAGTGTCAGAGAGTTAAAATGCTTACTGAATCTATTAAAATTCCTGAAGTAATTGCATGAAAACATACTTGAAAAAGAACAAAGATAAGAAGAATGCCAGGACAAAGGGTAGGCAAAGACCCATAGTGAGAGTGGAGTATAGAAGGAAGAAAACTTGGCTTACACCTTTCCTAAAAACATGCAAGAAGTGTCCCTGGATTTCCCTGATTTGTGAAGAGAAAACCAGGATCCTCATCCTACTGGATGCATGCAATGCTGAATATAAATGGAAAATGGAGTAGAAATGTAGAAAGTACAAACTGTAGTTGAAATTATTCTTTTCTTAATGCTTCTCCTTAAAAATGACTGATGTCTCTAACATTAAACTATGTTTGACAGAATATTGGTTTTGTAACCTTTCCATGTTCAGGTTAAAACTAGATATGCTCACACTGTATTTACTATACTGTTTGCCAAAACCCACAACCAGATCTAAAATAATTATTATTAGTGGGCTACGACGTTCTGGTTTTACAGCTTTGTTTTATGGTAGGGCAAGAGGTCTCAACACTGTCACCATATTCCAAATGATCAATAAATAATAACATTAGAGAACTGCATTTGTTACACTGATCTACCACAGTAGAGGACATTTAGTATGAAAAACCTTTGACCCCACTGGGATGTAAGGGCAAAGTCAGCATTTCCACTGAAAACTGAAATTAACTATTAGTAGCAGCAGTCCTGGAAAATCTCAGGAAGGTCTTTTGACAGTAGATGATGAAGCTCCTACGTTACCAGAGATGGGATGCATATGAATTTTCCTGTATGTCAAAGATTGAGAGGAGAGCAGAGGGAGGGCTCAAATATATTGTTCATTCCCACACAAGCCAATTTTTGAGCAGATTTTCTGTGAACACTTAGATTCTGGGGTAGTACGATTGTCAGCTCACAAGCTGTTTTGTTTAGTAAATATGATTACATAAAACATAATACATAGCTTCCTTTTGCCATTTAAGCTGATACAGAATGCCAATACCTTTTAAATGAGCCATTTTCCCCTCTCAAAAATAGCAGTAACTACAACATTTTTTCCCTAGAAAGAATCACAGGTCTGGGGCAGCTGCAGCAGGCAAGGACTGATAGGTCAGAGTGCCTCATTTCTTTGTCCTTTTTTCATCATCCTGTGGATACTATTGAGTTTATGCTCAGTGGCTCTGATCTATCCCTCAAGTTTAATGTATTTTGCAGTGACTCATCATTAATACCTACACCAACTCTCATCCCTCCACCATAATGCACTTGCAATTCACATCTTGCTTTCTCATCTGTTCCCTTCCTTCTTTCTCATTTTTAATTACTTCCCTTGTCTCACATCCCACTTTTATTCTATCTCCTTCAGAGACCTGCTTCATCTTTCCTTTCCTTGTAATCCTCCCCTGCCAATCTTTCTGTTCTTTTCTTCCTTCTCTTCATCCAGCCTCTGCCATAATACTATTGAGGTGCAAGAAATGTCACAGGTTAAAGATCACCTGAAGATTTTGTATGTGTTCCCAACTATATTCTCTACTGAGTTATTTATTTACACCACAAGGTCTTTAATGAAGGACTGTGAGCGATTAGAAACAGGAAAAAAACCTATTTTCCCTTCCTACAGCAAATATAGATTGAAAAATCTCCTTAAAATTAACTTAATCAAAATTTTAAGTGAGAGTCTAAAATGAAAGAAATGTCTGTATTTACACAAACATTCCATATAATTTTGACCTTTTTCACAAGTTAAAGCATTGCACATTCAAGTTTGGAAAATTATAATTCTAAAAATGTCAAAATTGAGTGCTTTGATAATTGAAAATATCCCCTCCCCCAGCATTTTATTTTAAAAAATTGTTTGGGACTGACCCATAAACAGTTTCAGATTCAGCAAGGTTGTGCTATCCAAGGAGAAGGCTTCTGCCAGCTACCTCACCACAGAGATCTTTCTTACTAATGCATTTGTTTAGCACTCTGCACAGTGGGTGCAACCCTACTTAGGCTCTCTCTGGTTGCTCTAGAAACCATGTAATGTATAACATGTGGCTGTGATTGCTCAGGATACAGGCACACTGATGTGTCAGAGTTTGAAACTAATTACACTGGGGCTCAGGTGTACTTTTCTGTTTGTTGGTTGTGACTTTCTACTATAAGCTGTCCACCTGCTGGGTTATTTGGTTGGACTTTCTCTATGCTACAATGAAGGTGAGACAGAATCAATTCTGTATACAGACAGTGAAATTGGAAAGCAAAATGATAAGCTGTGTATTGCAGGGTGGCCAGGATCAATATTTAGGATGATGCAAAAAGGTGTGCAGATGCTAGACTGATGTCATCAAAGAGAGATACATTTTTCAATTAAGTTCCCAATATTAGGCTCTTCACTAAAGCATCTTGGAGCCTGGCTATTTTTCCCTTCTGCTGTAACAGAGAGGAACTGGATTAATCATTGTCCAGCACATCTCTCCAGGGACTAAGGAGAAGGCTGAGTGGCTGGGCTCTTCATCTCCATTCCTCAGTTGAGGGCTTAAGGCAAAATGACATTAAGCCAGATTGTCATGATTAGTTAAAAAGGAATTGAGACACTGAACATAAATATTTGCTCTCAGCAAAGGTACTGTTTGTTCAGGTCACCTTGCTGTCTGCATTTATCTTTGTAGCTATTACACTGGAAGGAGAACGACTTAAATTTCTTCCACATTAAGTGTTGCTAATCTTACTTGAGCTGCACAAGTAAAACAGTTTCCAGACTTAGTTCACTACAAGAATTTCTCATTGAGGCATGTGTGCAGAGCCAAAGTCACTGGTGTTATGCACAGGCTCTTTCTACTCCTGTATCTGCAATACACTAAAGGAACTTTGGATAGATATCAGCCTGGATCTTTCCTGTCTTGCTTATTCTTTAGGGGCACCTAAACAGCCAACAAACTCAACCAAAAAAAGAGAGAAAAAAAAAATTGCATACTAGTGACAGCTTAGGTATTTGATCAAATGTTATGTTTTAATATGTTTAAGCACATTGGCTTTGCTGGTGTAACTATACACCTGCCTGTAAGGGTAGTCAAATTAGTTAAGCCATAGTGTGGGGGTAAAAGTACCTAAAATTATCTAATATTTCACAATAGTAGAACAACATAATCAAGTTCAGTCACCGAGGCTCAGCAGACACATGATCACTTGATAAGTTACAGCAACCCACTTTGCTCTGGTAATCACAGACACAAAATACACAGGGAACTATGGCATCATTCAATTTACAGTTACATTTGGGCAATACCATTACCCTGAATGCAGCATCTTTCAATTGCAATCCATTTTTTGCACAATTTTGCTTTAATAACTGTAAACACTTTCTGTTTGCTGGGATGTTATGTATGGTCATTCAGTATTTCAACCACAGCTGAATGTTCAGGGGAATGAGGAGAAAGGCTTGTGTAAGAGTCTTCAAGATCACCTTACAAGCAGAACAGAAATGATTACTGTTGAGCCCATTGTGGTTCTCCATATCTTTGTTTATTTAAGGCCATAAATAGGGCCACCAAAGTGGTCAGAAAGCTGCAAATAGAATATTGAGATTTTAATTTCTGATGCACTGCTCAATTCAAGCCCAGGCTGGTAATGACAAACCTGTTGACTGAAAATGAATTAGCGAATCCTGTCAATTCCCATAGGAGAGGTGTCCATCATGACAAAACTTTCACCTCTCCTTTTTTGTCTCAGAATGAAAGGACAAGGGAATAAAATAACCTGTCAGTTTGTTACCCCATCAGAGTCAAGTCATATCAGCAAGACAGTACTGGGAATCTTCCCTCCATGTACCCATTATTCACCCATGCAATTGGATATGATTCCTAAGCTGTCATTCTAATATCTAAGGACATTTGTGAATGTTTCAAAATGGAAAGCTGGTTTTGTTCTATAGAAATCCATGAGTAAGGCCTCCACATTTTTAGCAATCTGGTCTCCCAGTAATGGGATTTAAAATGAGTTTAATTCAATGCTTAATTTCTGCTCTTACAGGACAATAGCAGTGATTAGTAGTAATGTTTGACTTCCAGTTCCACTTTTTTATGCAGCTGTAATGCTGTCTGCATCTGACTGCTGCTTTAACGATTACTAATGACTTTATTTTGAAAGTAATATAACTTTTTGTATTCATTCTCTGGACTCTGAGCAAAAATACAATTTGAGTTGAATTATGTAGTCTGTTCATACAGGACCTTCCTTCAGTTGGTTAAACTTTATTTTGAGTCAAACCAAAGGAAAAATGCAAAGGCACTGAAAACACACCACATATACACATACGGGAGGAAGAACATGACTGTGTGAAAGTAACTGATAAAACTCAATACAACACAAAGATTTTACTCTGATAAGGAGCACATATCAATGGCCTTCTAGCTGTTAATTTCTAGCACTGAAAGCATTTAGTGGGTTAAAATTGACAGCTGCTCCCTCAGTTCTTATACATGTAATCATCTCCCACAGGATATCAGTGCAGATGACCTATGGAAGCACCGATTACCCTGTTCTGTTCTGTACAGTACAGACTGCAGTTTCTTACTCAAAATACAGCCTCTGAGTGTGATGATTGCATGCATCCCGTTCTTTTGGATTTTCCAAGGAGTTTTTACATGGCTTACTCTCTGGTGGATAAATAAAGCTGGGTTGGGGGGGGGGGGGTTGGTTGTTGTTTGCATGATTATGAATTTTGCTTGTTTGTCTGTTTTATCGGTACCTTTTTGAGGGTTTGTTTTATTTTCTCCCCCCCCCAATTCTTAGAAAATATTAACTCATTGAGACTTAAGTTTTGGTTTTGTTTTGTTTTGTTTTCCCAGGAATGTATTGATTTTGATGATGGTTTTCTCTTCCAGTAAAAGAGTGAAGGGAATCTGCCTTCAAGGAACTTTTTAATTTTTACATTGACTCAGCCTAGGAGAAGAAGCTGTCAGCTGTTGTTTTATCTGTGTCAGGTTAGAAAGCAAGTCTCTCACACTTTGATCAAATGCTTAAAGTATCTTGTTATTTTTGGTCTCGATCTTTCCTAGTTTCTTCTGTTGGACATATTGAAATTAATTTAGATGAGCAAATATTCATTAAGACAGAGGAAGGCTGACTCAGCATGTCAGAAGTCATGTCCAGTAGAACAGAAAAAGAAGATAAATCAGTTTGTGTTTCTCTGATTGTCACCATGGACCATGCCCCACTTCAGCCTTTCATTAAAACAAAAAAAAAAAAAAAAAAAAAAAAAAAAGAAGGAAAGAAAAAAAGAATAAAGAGAAAAACACAAGTTGCCATGAAGCCATGATGCTTCTCTTGGTTGTTTCCACTCTCCTTGCCTTTCTTCTATCCACTTGACCATAATTAGGAGGAATATGATACATCTATAGATAGCAAAATAAAGGCTGTGAAATGAAACTTTCTTACATCTTGATTCATCAGATTATCAGATGTAAATTTTACAGATACAGTGATAGGAACCTATTGACTGTTCACAAAGTGAAAAGTGGAAAAATCTGGAGCTAGCATACTAAGCAAGAGTGTCCTATTTATGACAGATTACTAGAATCTTTCCTGTCTGAAATGTTTATGTCATCCACTGTAGCAGTATATATGTGACACTCTTACAGTCTCCTTGATCCCAAGAGTCTACTACTACAGAAAAACTTTTACTTAGCCTTTCCCACAACTACCCCAAATGTTTTTAGCCATGAATATATTTCTCCTATTATTGATAATTCACACTCAGAAATTATAGATTTTGTTCAATCTTCTGCATTTTCCTTGGCCATGAAGTAAAAAGATAGTGGGGTAACCTCTCAGAAGGTAATTGGAAGTATCTTCCATCATCCTAATTACATGTCTATCTGACCTTCTCTGCGGAGATTTTGCTGCATGTACCACTTCACTGACTTCCTTAGATTTATCTTCTTTTAAACATCTGTAATTTTCCTTATGGCTCTACATTCTTGATGATTCTTTTATGAAATTCACTTTCTTTTCAATACATGCCCACAACTCACCTCTAGAGTAAATAAGGCCCTATAACAGCCTTGTATGGCTCAACCTTGGCTTATGGCTCAAGCTTGGCTTATCTCAGTATCACAAAGCTACCAATTATCTTCTGAGAAAAGCAACCAGGCATTCTTACTTTGTACTTGTGCTGTGTCTTAATTAATTTCCTTATTAAAGTGTAACTAATTAACATTCCCTGGCATTTAAACTACACTTTTTTATACCAGAGATTATTTATCTAAACATGTTGGAGCTTTTCTCATCATCTGTCAACACTGCATTGTTCCTCTTCATCAGTCTTGCATCTGTTTCGTCATTCTGACTCTCCTGTAACACAATATATAACAATAATATCCCAAAATTCCATACATTCATTACAACTGCTGCGTACACACATACTGCTGATGAGAAAAACCAGAATACCAGCAAAATTAAACAGAGTATTATGACGTGTGGATTTGTTGAAATGGGTAAAAGGGCAACATTTGTTTGAAATGTATTGTAAATGTATAGCACATGAGGTAAAAGACAGTTTATGAGCAAAGGGAAAAGAAATACATCGCACCAACAACACACCTACATAGAGCCAAGCCTCACTTTGTGCCCTTTTGGGGTCAAGGAGTCTTGGTAACACCAGTGCTGCTCAGAAAGATATCCAGCATTTTCTGGCTCCTCTTCACTTGAGTCAAGGTGTTTTATGAAGATATTTATGAAGATCCCAACAAAGCTTCGCCAGAACTCAGTAGGAGTAACAGATTCATTTCCCCTTGGATCCCTCCTTCTATTCCTTATGAGCATGACTACAGCCTGGCAACCTAGATGAGTGGTATTTGTACCACTCACCATAGGAAGCTCACCATAGGAACCAGCCAATCTGATGGAATTCTTCAGGCTGAAGAATTTAAAATTTTAGGAATTTATGTTGCATTAGAATTAAATAGGATTACAATAAAAGAGGATTTTTTAAATTGCAATTAAATAGGATTACTGGAGAGGGATATGGACATGCTGGAGCGTGTCCAGAGAAGGGCCATGAGGATGATCAGAGGGCTGGAGCACCTCTCCTATGAGGACAGACTGAAGGAGTTGGGGCTGTTCAGTCTGGAGAAGAGAAGGCTCTGAGGTGACCTCATTGTGGCCTTCCAGTATCTGAAGGGGGCCTACAGGAAGGCTGGGGAGGGACTTCTCAGGACATCAGGTAATGATAGGACTAGGGGGAATGGAATGAAGCTGAAGGTGGGGAGATTCAGGCTGGAGGTGGGGAGATTCAGGCTGGAGGTGGGGAGATTCAGGCTGGAGGTGGGGAGATTCAGGCTGGAGGTGGGGAGGAAGTTCTTCACCATGAGAGTGGTGAAGCCCTGGAATGGGTTATTCAGGGAGGTGGTTGAGGCCCCATCCCTGGAAGTGTTTAAGACCAGGCTGGGTGAGGCTCTGGCCGGCCTGATGTAGTGTAGGGTCTCTGCCCATGGCAGAGGGGTTGGAACTAGATGATCCTTGTGGTCCCTTCCAACCCTGACTGATACTATGATACAGATTTTCCTAGTATCAAGTCATGGAACAAGAGGAAATGGCTTCTTGTTGCACTGAGGGACGTTTAGGCTGGATATTAGGAAGTACGTCATTGGTATTGGAATGTGTTGCCCAGGCAGGTGGTGGAGTCACCATCCCCAGACTTGTTCAAAACACATGCAGACATGGAATTTTGGGACATGTTTTAGTGAGCATGGTGGTATTAGGTCAACAATTAGACTTGACAGTCTTAGAGGTTTTTTTCAACCAAAACTATTATATGATTCTATGATAATATCCTTCATTAAGTTAATTTTGATCCCTAAGTCCAGTCACGGCATGTACTTGTATTGTGTCAGGGGAAAAAAAGGGAAGACCAAGTGCTTCCTGGAAAAAAGTCATAGAATCATAGAATGGTAGGGGTTGGAAGGCACCTCCAGAGATCATTGAGTCCACAGAAGAATGCAGGGATGTCCATCTTCTTCCCCAGAGACAAGAACTAAATGGGAATACACAGTCAGGTAGGTAGGACATCAAAGTATGTACAACCGAATCTAGTCCGATCTAAGGAACAAAAGACCTTATTTTTATGTTTCATTTTCTTTATCTAGATGACTACTTAAACTAGCTATTATCCTTTCCACTTTATTATTAAAAACCTAACTGAAAACAATTGGAAAGTCTTTACAACTCAAAAACCATTTAAAAATTTGAGGGTAAAAAAAATAATTTTTAAAAAATTAGATAGAAAATTAAAGGGGTTTCTACTTTAAGTGTCAAGTATCTTTTAGCATCAATATTCTATCAGGTATTTTGTATACCACAGGTATACAAGACAGCACTTGGCCAAAATGAACGTGTCAATTTTTCAATTGACAATGACATCTGCTGAAACAATGTAAGTTTTGGTGGCTCTCTGTGGGTTACAAACTTACAGGAGGAGCTGCTACCACCTGATTTTTGTTCTTCTGCTTGTCATCATTAGCAATAAAAATAGAATTTAGTTTACTACGTGCCTTGCGTCCTGAGACTTGTGTCTTCGGATATGATATAACTTGTCTAGGCAAAGTTAATTTCTTAAAAGAAGCAAAAGAAAACAAAAGTCTATACAATAGCTTTTAAAAACTTAAAAATCTGCTTAAATTGTTTTCCAAGTAGGTAACTCAGTGGAAAAATATACTGTGGAGATAATATTCTGCCTTAGAAATGACTCATCAGGCCTTTTCTATTTCTGCTTTCTTAGATCTCAGAGTAGTTTTGAGAATATCCCCTAATACAGGCTACTACTTATTTGGGGCCTATTTCTTCTACATGAAAATGTCTACAGCCAGCTTTGTATCATGCTTTTCAACATCTTTATTGATGATCTGGATGAGGGCATTGAGTCCATCATCAGTAAATTTGCAGATGACACCAAGCTGGGGGCAGGAGTTGATCTGCTGGAGGGCAGAGAGGCTTTGCAGAGAGACCTCGACAGGCTGGACAGATGGGCAGAGTCCAATGGCATGAGATTTAACACATCCAAGTGCCGGGTTCTGCACATTGGCCATAACAACCCCAGGCAGCGCTACAGGCTGGGGTCAGAGTGGCTGGAGAGCGGCCAGGCAGAGAGGGACCTGGGGGTGCTGGTTGATGGGAAGCTGAACATGAGCCAGCAGTGTGCCCAGGCAGCCAAGAGGGCCAACCGCATCCTGGCCTGCATTAGGAATAGTATAGCCAGCAGGAGCAGGGAGGTCATTGTGCCCCTGTACTCTGCTTTGGTTAGGCCGCACCTTGAGTACTGTGTCCAGTTCTGGGCCCCTCAGTTTAAGAAGGACATTGAGACACTTGAACGTGTCCAGAGAAGGGCAACAAGGCTGGTGAGAGGCCTTGAGCACAAGCCCTATGAGGAGAGGCTGAGGGAGCTGGGGCTGTTTAGCCTGGAGAAGAGGAGGCTCAGGGGCGACCTCATTGCTCTCTACAACTACCTGAAGGGTGGTTGTAGCCAGGAAGGGGTTGGCCTCTTCTCCCTAGCAACCAGCACCAGAACAAGGGGACACAGTCTCAAGCTGCAACAGGGGAAGTTTAGGCTGGAGGTGAGGAGAAAGTTCTTCACCGAGAGAGTGATTCGTCATTGGAATGGGCTGCCCGGGAGGTGGTTGAGTCTCCGTCCCTGGAGGCGTTCAGGAGGGGACTGGATGTGGCACTTGGTGCCATGGTCTAGTTGTGAGGTTATGGTTACAGGTTGGACTCGATGATCTTCGAGGTCTCTTCCAACCTTGGTAATTCTATTCTATTCTATTCTATACAAAGCTTTAGAGGCATTTAGTCATCTCTTGTTTCAATCAAATTGGTAATTTGATTATTAAGGTTTTATTAACTTTACCCTTGATTTGGTGAAGCATGAAAGCATGTAGTGCAATCAAAGCTTGATCACTGTGCATCAAAATCAAAATCTAAATAAGATGAAATGTGGTCAATTCATAAACTTCTCTTATTTACCTCCCTTTCCCATTTCTGCATTTTAGTACTCTCTTTTCCCTACTATTCAGTTATTCCTATTGATAACTCCTCTTCGTGATTCATATACACTGCACTATACTAAAAATACCTGAACTTGTTTTTTGCTTTCTCAACATCACTTTGTTTGCAGTACATGCCTTGTCCCTTCTCTCTCTGGGTCTTCTATTTGGATACTGATATGTCTGTAAGAGGAAGATGATTTTCTGCATTTGTAGACTGCTTAGTTCAAAAGGGACAAGATGCCACACTTGGGGTGTTGCATCTCTTAAGATAACAGCAACAAGGACAAAGCCAACTGCAAAGCCTTAAAGGCAAAACAAAAAGGCTAATCATGCTCTGTGAGGCATAGAAATACATGAAGGGAAACCCAAGAGATGGAGAAAACTGCTTCAGTTAATAGAAGAGAGCCTCATCAGAGAAGACCTCTTCCTTCATGGTGAGGAGTTCTTCCATTTCTGAATACAAATATGAGTTGATGACAATGACCAAATGCAAGGGAAGTATGAACAGAAGTCAAATGCAGCACTGATTGAAAGTTTGAAATTATCAAAAACTATGAAGGCTTAAGTAAGGTATGATTGAGCAACCAGAAAGCTGGGGGAAAAAAAAAAAAAGTTTTCACATTTTACCCAGACCATAGGCTCCAGATAGTGCATCTGAAAATTGCAGCAAAGTTTTAACTTTTTATAAGGTGTGAGTGAGTGGAAAATTCACACATTCTTTAAAAAGGACATCACCTGTTTACAAAGAATCAGAGAGTGGGGAAAAGTCCATTCCAACTCCCTTTGCAAAGACTTTGTTTTCACAGGCAAAGAAAAGGACACATAAATGTGTGGAAGAATTAATGAAAGGAAAAGCAATAAGAAGAAATTGTGAAGCATCGCTCTTGTGGGCGAATGTCAAAGGAGCTGAGGGGTCAAATAGCGCTAGTACACAGTTTGCTGAAATAAATGGAATCTCGATGGTAAGGTTAAGAATAAAGTAATATGTTTACCTCAGCTATTCTCTAAAGATCTGTGCTGTCCTTTCCGCTGTTAGATCATAATGGAAAAGTTGACTTTTCAGCATCCTTTCCCCTAAATTTCTTGTGATAAATATTTTAATACACAAAACTGAGTCCAATACCCTATTCCCAGTTTTCAAGAGACGGGTTAGTAGCACTGCTCTTGCTTTTCAGTGCCTGTCAGGGTTCTTATGCCCTGGTCTTTCAAAAAGAGATAAATTAAAATTCACAACTACAGTTAACTTCCTGAAAAAAGAGAATGAAAACCCAGAATAGTGAAGAGGCACATCTGGGCAAATGAGGGAAGGCTGTGAATCAGGAACCTGTGGGTCCTAATTACTAGTTTTGCTGCTGGTTTGCTTTGAAACCTTGGACAAATTTCAACCTCAGCTTCTCAATCTCTGCAACACGAAATACAAATGTAGTCTTCAAAGATAGCTCATGATTTTACATTTTTCCTTGGAAAGTGGCTGCAATGTGCCCAATGAAAGCAGCACTGAGATGGAATGGAGTGGGCAATGCTGGTGGAACGGCTGCATGTCCATCCAGCTGTTCTGCTACCACAGGCTCATAGCTAGAATGATCATGAGTACGATAGTTATAGAACATAATACAAAGCAAGTATTAGTTATGAACTCTAAATTTTCATGTCTTGGATCCTAAAACACACATTGTAGGCATCCTAGGACTAGATGATCTCCAGAGGTCCCTTCCAACCCATAACATTCTGTGATTCTGTAAACAACCCTAAAGCTGAGAAATGGTAGATTGCTCAAACTATGTTGTAATTCTTATGGTTGGCAACTATTCCTGCTGGAGATATCAAAGGCCAAGCTGTTCATAGCATACAATTGCTGTTTTTTAAAATACCTAAATGTAATTTTCATATTTTCATATTTTTTTTTAAAAATTCAGTGTGTGAAGGCCAGCTACTTGTTACTATTAAACTGCCACAGTGATCTTAGCCAGCATTTCTTTGATGACTATCATCCCAAGCATTAAAAAGATTACCTGAGAAGTATGTGCTTCTGCAGTAAAGACAGCTGACTTCATATTTTTAACAAAGGCCCAACTTACATCAACTGATTTTCATTCCCCTTGAATTGTAAGTTAATAAATTAACTTACAATTTCAATGATTTTGCAATTCCTAAAATGATATTATTAAAAGTGCCTGACTACAACTGGACAAATAGTGGCATCTTGACATATTTATAACACTTTTCACCCGTACTGTAACGTGTGATCTCTACAGGCTGTGCAGAAATAATAATAAAAAAAAAAACCAACCAAACAAAAAGATTAACGTATGTCCAGTGCTCCCTCTTTCAGTTACTCTACCAGTAAATGGTCTAGAGGGTTAGCGTATTCATAAATACACATATTTTATGCAATTTGGTGACAGGACTGCACAATTACCACACTGATGTTTTCCATCATAATTTATTTGCCTTCAGCAATTTATGCTTTCTATAATGAGAATCCTGGCCGTTTTATTACATTTGGCACAAAGCACTCAGATAATATTCAGAGCCTGGAGAACAACGTAAGATAAATACTCTACCATTAATGGTGTAGCTTTTCCCCACTACACTTATACGAACTCAGCTGTGCTACAGCTGTTACCAAACTATTGCTAAAGAAATCAAGCAGTTCTTCCTCCTCCCTCCCAACCTTAATTTATCAGATTTTCTTTATACTTATCACAGAAAAATGTTTTTGGCATGTGAAAACCTTCATTAACATAGAGAGAAAGGCAATCTGCACTAAATTACATACTGTTCCAAAATGCATCCTTCAATGGTTTTGCTTCTTGACTTTTCTTCTCTTACAGAAATTTAAGACTGAAAGCTGCAGAGTTGAAAAGGGTCTCATAAACTTTCTGTGTGATAGTATCCTCTCCTATGGGCATTAATTACTATCTGCTTCATCTCTATGAACAGCTGTATATACACTTGTATTGCTTTGGTGAAGTTCACATTTGCTCATAATTGATAATTCTGGGAAAAAAGGTTCTCATCCTTGTTCTGGCACCAGTATAGATGTGAGATACCAGAATTTAAGCAATCATTTTGACAGATTTCCTATTTCAAACTTTGATAATTCACTTTCAGAGCTGGATTTACAAGAAATTTGTTCTGATTAAACACATACATAAGAATATCCAATATCTACCTTTCTGCTTAAAAGTCCAGAGATTTATATCTCAGATCCACACTATGTTACTATCTCTAATGTTCATAGAGTCATAGAATGGCTTGGGTTGCAAGTGACCTTTGAGGATCATTTAGTCCAACCTCCTGCCACAGGCAGGAATGTCTTTCGCTAGGTTATATTGCTCAAAGCCCCACCCAACCAGACCTTGAAAAAGGGAAAGGAATCCATCCATATATTTTAAAATATTAATCTCTCACTTTCAAAATTAGCAAATTTTGCTAAATTTAAATAGGTGTTTCTCACATCCTGTGTTTGTCTTAATTAATGAAGAGATTGAATATAACACCTCCAATGTTCCCTCAGAACCAAACATTTTGTCACTAATTTTGTTCATCATGAACATACTGTACTAGGTAGTGAGTAGGAAGCACCTAAGCCCCCTCATGAGGCACAAGGTAAGCATTTTTTCACCTATTTAATCTTCTCCCTCAAACTCTAATGTTCTGCACTGAGCAGCCCTCTCAAGATACCTATAAAATTTCCTTGCTATGTAAATGCACTAAATATTACCCAACCACTATTGTTCAGTGAACCAATAAATAAATAATGATTATAATAATACCTCTGTAATATGCATCTTTCTCCTTACCAGTACCTCAGTATGTCTCAGATTTCTTGATGGAATAGTTCACCTCATTATTCACAACTTATGAACTGGGAAACAGTAAAGTAAGGTTTTTAGGTAGAAGTCATGCCACAGGCTACTTTAATCATTAGGTCTCCTGAAACCCTGGTTAATGCACTATTCAAATAATCTATGAACACAAAACTCCTGTTAAAGACAGAACCAATGAGCTGGTTGCTCTTCACAGATTAATAAACAGTCTATAGTTATTTCCCCATTTCAACAGACAAGTCATGCCAAAGGATTTACTGTTGCTTTTTTATGCCAAGTAGAAACCTGAGATTTGGGATGCTTTCCTTTGAGATGAAAAAGAAGCAGAGGAAAAAAATCCGTTAAGTTTTTTTTGGTGTCCCAATCCCTTTCATATCTCATCTGAGACACATAGTATTCAGGCTTTCACAGGAAAACCAGAGGAGAAAGGCTCAAGAAATGTCTGTCTCACTTGCATTTGCACCACAGCAATTTGGCTCATTCAATGTACATCTGTATAAGCAGACATGTGTTCACTTGTTCATCCTGCATAGCGATTAGCATGATGATGAGTCTGAGCTAGTAAGCCCATTGCGAGGGAGGCTGCATTAGCTTAGGGTCAGCTTGCTGTTAGCCACATTCAGACAGCTTTCATTTGCCCTGGAGCAGCAATCTTGTGTCTATCAAGAAAATAGTGGTTTAGACTCTAAATCAGCTGGCTCCCTCAGCTTCACAGTTTCTGATCACATTGAAGTCCACAACAACTCCTCCACACTGGTGTTTCCAGATCTTTTGCTTCAGCTGCCAAACACTGAACACAGGGTCCAAATAAACATGTGTATTGAGCAAGCCACACAAAGCTGTAGTTTGCAATGGCTGCTCTGCAACCAGTACTTACAAAACTCCTTTGAAGATGCCTCAGGAATTGACGCACATGATTTGCAGAGGCATTAGAAGAGCACAGACATACAAAGTAAGTAAGTCTCATTATAAGCATTTATTATCTGGCTATGCCATCCAAATGACTACTTTGACATGTCACGTTGAATTTTGATAAGATGATTAGTCTTGGCTGACTACTTCAAAGAGTAGCTATCCTTTGAAGTGATTTTGTGCTTTTGCACACATCTCTGTAAAACACCCATTACAACCACTTCCAGGGACCATATGAGGATTGTGAACATAAACCGTCTTGAAGGCTCAAATCTACCTTTAGACATAAAAATACGGCTTTTACTGAAGTCAGTGAGTTGCGTATGGCCCTCACACTAATCAAAGTAAGTTTCCACACTTTGAGCCTGCTCTTGCTCACATTTCTAAAGCTTCACCCTAATTATCTATTTTCTGTCCTCTCCAAGAAATTATGTTAGAAAAACTTCCAAGCAGCATGCTACAGCAGAGCTCTCATAGCCAGCCTATAAAATAGGCAGCCTCAATAGCCAAACATAGCACAGCTTTCTAAAATATCTGCACTAAGAATGACACATGTACCTAATTGCAGTAGAAGTACCATACAGGCATGACTGAAACTCTAAAGACACGTTTGAATAAACCTCACTGCTAAAGGGAAGATGTTCAAGTACTGCTTTCAGCCATTTTCTCTGCTCTCCCAAGCAGGCTGCCACTTTATCTGAGTCTGCAGGAACTCCACAAAGGAAGAAAAGACCTTGTCTGACTCTCAAGTGCAGCAGATCATCTATCAGAGAGCATTTCTCATAGAAAGCATGTTAGAAGAGCAAAGCATTTGTCAACAGGAAATTTGCTATAGAGAATTTGCAGCTAGGAGGATGTTCCTCTAAACTGAAAAATTCCAAAGCAGGTGCTGGACAACAGTATCAGTAAAGTGCTGTTTCTCACTACTCTTCTCATGACGTTTTTCTCTTCTCTTTTTACCTTCATTCTCCCAACCACACATACACATATTATCACTCCCTTAATAAATTCAGAGACTAAATCCACCATTTTTTTCATATTCATTAGATAAAAAAACAACTTAAATGTTTCTGAATGATTAATCAGGAAGTCCAGCTAGCCAGTCTCTTTTCACAAATAAATATTTTTAAAATGAGGCTTAGGTCTTAAGTTTAATCTTCAATGGAGCAAAACCAAGACATTTAAAAAATTTTTGTGAAGAAGATGAGATGCAAGCGCTGCTATCAAAGAACAACCAAAAGGCAAATGATCAGATGCTTTACTTGCTTTGATACAGGGACTTGACTCTATATCTCTCAATGACAGCTGAGTACCCTCACCACCAGGCTAATATTATTTTTTCTCCAGTTGGAGTTATTACACCTTGTTTAAATAATTAAGTATCCAGTGACCCATGTAGAGTGTTATCTCTCTAATCCAGTGACTAGGGTCATTCACCTGGCAAATTGACCCACTGATCTGATAAAGAAGTATTCTGCAAAGACATTTACAGTCAATTCAGCCCTAACAAAAAAGGAGAAAGCTGTTTTTTATCCTCATCCCTGCATTAATTCTCTCAATAGCCATCTACGTACTGATCCGGATTAGTACTGGCTGCCGGTTGCCACAGCTGGAAATTTAGCAATTGCCTCTGTAGCACATTTGCAAAGTGTAACAAAATGTTTGCCTAACAGAAAATAGGCTTAACATTTTATATATAACATACATTTAATTTAAAGCAATTACTTCTGAAAATCTTTTTATTGTTGGGTTTGGAAATGGGCTAAGGAAGAGTGCATGTAGATACAGTCCCAGAGTGCACACTTTATACACTTACATATGCTTGCTCACTGTATTTGGTCAGACACTGGAACAGGATGCTCAGGGAAGTTGTGGAGTCACCAACCTTGTGGTGTTCAAAAATGTGTAGACATGGCACTTCAGGATATGATTTAATGGCCATGGTGGTGTTGGGTTGATAATTGGACTCTCTTCCAACCTTGATGATTCTGTGATTTATGAAGTCTGTAGATACTTTCCATCTCCCACATGGTACCAAGAACCAAAGAAACCTAATCATGAGTACACAGTCTGCTTTAGCAGAGAAACCCATTAGACCCAGAGGGCATCCGTATGGTGAAGGTGCAGGTCATGAAATTTGTCCTCTGCTCCTGCAGGAGGCATTGCTGTATTTAATCCCTGTATGAACTTTATTAAGCAGGAAAAGTACCAGAAACACCGTAAGAATCACATTTCTGTAGTAAGACAAAAAGTTTGCTAGAGGACTGCTAACTTGTTTATAGCCAAATCAATGTGCTGAATGATGAGCAAACCCCGCCCTTACTGCTGCTCACCCTGCCAGCCCCGCTTTAATGTCTTTGTGTAAAGTGAAAAGCTGTGAAAAAGCACAGCTCTCTTTCATGCCATCATGATGTCTACCTGCTTCCAACATGTTTATCTGAAAACTCATAAAGAAGATTTGGGTCAGGCATGTGAATGCTGATCCAGTTTCTTCCATTGGATCTAAACACTGGCACACTCGTTGGGATGGGCTGAAGCCTTGCCAACTAGACCCTCCCCAGGCAACATCTGGTCCTTTATTTTGGGTATTTTTCATGAGATAACACTATCCTGAGAGGGGACAGGTTAGCCACTTATTGTGGCCCATTTTACTTACTGAAATGGATTCAGTGAAAGAGGTTAAGTACGTAACTGACAACTTCTGCAGGAATGAATAGAGTGGAGGAATTTGTGCTACTTCTTGCCAACAGCCTGCTTTATCACCTGGCTACCACAGCTTGTTTTCAAGTGGATCTACCTGTGTGTTTGGAAAGAACTGCTGCAGTGACCCAGTGCTGATAGCTCTGGAAAGACTCTGGGCAAGCCTGTCCTTCCCTCTGCCTTCCTTCTCATGAAACATGCAGTGGTGCAAGGCTGTCCATGAGGCCACTGCTGAGAAGAAGGATCTGTATCTCCTGGCTTTAGCCCACTAGTCACCCATCTCTTGCCTCTCATGCAACAATAAGGAAAAACTAGAACACGCTGAAACAAAGTTTAAAAATACAGCCCTAAAAAGCCTATCAAAATCCACACCTCACAGCCTGGGCAAATTTTATAAACTTCTCTGTATTATTTTTCCCTGTGCTGGCTGCTGGCTTGTTTTCCTGTGTGCCGTTGTTGGGGAAGTGGCATGAGGCTCAAGCAATGCAGTGGTTGCCATGGAGAGAAGCTCGAGTTTGCACTTTATTTATTTAATTTATTTCTGAATGGCAATGTGCTGCAGTATGTAAAATCTGCATGACTTGCTAGCACACCAGATACCAACAAAGCCAGGGCTATATTTAAGCATAGCCTGTTGTTGAAAAGCATAGTAGAAAGCTGAGCCTCATTTGAAGCTGATTCTGTTTGTTGGAGGGGATTGCATTTCCCTGGAGACTCACGTCTGAAATGTACACTGAAGCAGAATTAGCACTCACCTCAATTATTTCATTTTTTTTTAAACCTGATACAAAGATAACTTGTGCCAGTGCTCTTAAATATGCCATTTCAATAAGACTTTGGGGAGTAAGCAGAGCATGATCTTGTAATCCCCGATTTAATTATTTATATAGCAATTAGAATCACATAGAATCCCTCTTGCCTCCGTGAAAAGGCTAGAATCTGCAGAGCAACATTTACAATTAATTAGCAATGAAAAATGCTACTGAATTTTATGCTTCAGCATTACAGTAAATCTTGTCATGCTAAGGAGACCGAGGAGAAACATACAAATACGTAAAGGTCGTTTTCTTTTTGGACTCACCATATCTAGTGGCACCAAAGCATTGTGCAATTGTTAATTAAAATAATAATAATAACTTTTTTAAAAGTATGGGATAATGAATCCCTTTGTCCCTCTTTGCCCCCTCTGCCCAGGTTCTTCAAGCCTTTAAAACGCTCAAAATTAAAACTTACAGGAAGAGTAAGTCTTTATTTGTGCCACCCTCATTAAATGAAAAGGGTAGAAAGACATAGTAATTTTTTATATTATTTTAAATCATATGGTTGTGAATAAGCTGGGGATGTGGGCATGGGAAGTAGACTTTGGTCTGTGTGCATATCAAAATTTGCATTCTTTTATACAGAAAACCAGGAGAACATTTTCCATATCTATTCCTTCATATAAATAAGTTAAATTAAAACATGTAGAGAAATACAGTGCACTGTGTATAAACAGAGAGATTATATCTCTGCTGCTGTCATTTGATAGACTCAGTACCTTATGCAGTGCTTTGTGCATTCCCTGCTGCCTGGGAAAACAGACAAACGCAACAGCCATGGAAGCTCTGCAGGCCGAACATGATTACATGATTCTTATTTTCTATCCATTCTATACTGCCAGCTTGCTTTGACTGTGCTGTCTTTTAATTGCTTTGGTAGGTACTATACACTTAAGTGATATGCACTGATGACTAATAAAGCCAGATCATCTCTGTCTTTAAATTCAAATGTAAAAAATAGTAATATTTTTTTCTTTCTTTACAGGATGAAATGGAGGAACAACTGAAGAATAAAATAATAGAAAAATATCATTTTCTTGGTTGTAAAGGGATGGAAATGAATTGATTGGGTCTGACTGGCTGCTCTACACTGTGAGAGTTATTTAATGATCCACACACTTGAACTGCATTATAGAATTCATTTTCAAGCAATACATTTCATTAGCACAACGCATGTATTTGCATTATGTCGAAGAAGTAATACTGAGCCTTTACTGTTAAGAGATCCCTCCTAAAAAGGTCATATGGCCTATTGTCCTTGTGTGGGAGAGTAGCCCAATAACTCAGCACTAGAGTAATTAACATTGAACTCCAAACATTTGCATAGGAGACTTGCAGGACTGCAGCAAGTATATATCAGAGGAAAGACACTGAGAGGATCAGTCAACAAAATGTCACATATAACCATACTGGAGACTGCAAAAGGAAAAAATCCACTGAATGCATACTAATATTTTATTGTACTGTGTCACTTGGTGTGATCTAGGTTTTAGAAATTAGATACAAAATTCAGACAGCTTTAAAAATGGGCATCAGTAGAACTAGCTGCCAAGAGAAGTCTAGAAATTACTCAGCACCTTCTACGCTTCACTGGTAGCTTCTTTGTTGGTCAGAAAATTCCTTTCACAGTAACATGGTAATGTTTTTGAAAAGTTGCTGCCGGATAAACATGCATCTGAATTCTTCCTGAGCTCTGTCATCACCTAAAACTCACAGGCCAGGCAGCTCATTTCTGTTTGAATTCCAACTAGAGCTTCATCTTTTAGAGACATTTATAATAGCTCACAATGGCAGCATGGGGTGAGCAAAAAGCCCTGTCATGCAATGTGGGAATCCTAATCCTCAGCAGCTGGAAGCTGGTTGGTACCATCAATGCTCTTTCCATGCCCGCTCTGAACTCCCCAGCATATGCCCTTTCCTGATTGTCTCCTGTTTCAGGCACAGACAGCTGGAAGGTCACACCCACCACCTGTGGAGTAAAGCTGGCTTTCCCCTGCTGGGGACTGCCATTCAGGAGTCTGTCCCTACATTTAGTGGCATGCAGGATACTGACAGGAAAAATCACCACTCCATGAAATAGCTCCAGTTTCATTTTTCATCATTTACTTTAACCTTTCAGAAGTAAAGCCTAACATTTTATTTCTCCGCACTATGCTTACAAAGCTGAACAGTGTGCAACCAGCTGCAAAAGAGAGTTAACTGGTTGAAATTGCAATCAGAATGTTTCTAGACTTTCCCTGTGCAAGCTGCTACAGCGGGTGACATGTCAGTTTAAAAGAACATCAGTAGATTTGACGAGATTTTGTGGTTTGTTTTTTTTGTGTTGCCTTCTCCCTGATACGAGAGTGACATCCACCTGGGCTGTCAGAAGTAGGCTACATTTCTGCAGTCTGTGCTGTTAAAAGACTACCAACCTGTGAAGGGTTAAATAAACTAGCCACTCTATTGAAGAAATGAGCAGAAGTGAAAATCACAACTCCTTAGACCAACCTATGCTCTGGGCAGCACACTCATATCAGTCATTAAGGAGAACACGGAGTTTTTCTTAGAGAACAACAGAGGGAAAATAAAATCCCAAACTCCAACTACTATTTATTTGCCAAACAAATCCAAGTGAGTTCTCTGAAAGGCTGGCCAAGGAAATAGATGACAGAAAGGTGATGAAAGCAATCTGTCTGTATTTCACACAGGCATTTGATAAGCTGTCACATCAGAAATTGGTGGGGAAATGAGAAGACAGGAACAAGTATTATATTGACATCATTGATTAAAAGCCAGCTGCCAGCCCGAACCAGAAGATGTTACATATTTAAGGTAACTAGTGAAAAGGTGGAGAAGCAGAGGTCTTGAGGCAGGCATGTCACAATGTCTGGGTTCATCCTGAGATATTTTTACTATTTTTAAAAATATGATTTCTTAGGATTCATTTCAAAAGGTCTAAAACGAAGATGAAGCAAAACCTTAGGATGGAGGACTTCTAAGTTCTATGACTGCTACAGCAATTGAGAAGGTATCTAAACTCCACATCTGTATTTATTTGCTCCTTATATTTTTATTTAATACACTATTCTTCCTCACACTGCAAATAATCCTTTCTGCAGACTATGTAAAAAAAAACAGAAAAGGTGTGCGTTTGCGATGGTGGTGGTAAATCTATCTTTTTAATTCAGGAAAAATTACAGAACACCCCAGATTATTCACAATTATTTTTGTAATTTAGCATCAGGACCACACTGCACAAAACATTCAGGAGGACAAACTGCAAAATCGCTTTCACTGAAGTAAATGGAAACCTCACACATTGATCTTAACAAAACACACACAAACACATTTTATTCCTGCTCCCTACCCTAACCAAAGCCCAGTTAGTGGGGAACATCTGGCATATCCGGAAAGCTAGCTGAAATCCAAAATGTGATATGAAGCCAAATATGATTGATCCAGGACAAATTTGGAATTTGTTTCAATTTCAAAGAGAAAGAAATCAAGAAGCATGAGACTGTTGAGATTCAAAGCAGACTGCATGTTTCTACAAAACCTCTTTCACTTCACTTTCTTTTCATGTGTTTCTCCATTTAATTCTGTGCAGCTGCAAAACTTCAGTTTTTAAGAGATGTTCATAATCCAGGATCAGCTCTTGTATGACCTGTCAGGTTTTTAATAGCATATTTTCATTTTACCTTCAGACTTCAAATAAAATGTGAAATCTAAAAAGATTAAGGCAGTTGTGACAGTCTAAGGCAAAGGACTATACTTGCCTAAACCAAGTATCTTCATTTTTTCCTACCTTATTATTAATAATACATGTATATAGCATACCAGGAACTACAAAACACAAATATGTCACACTTTTTTCTCTACTGCAGTGCTCATGAATAGTAGCTTCAAAAGATTTGCAAGGATACACTTCCCACTACCTCAACAACACAAAGACATGTAATCTGATTTTAAGATGACAAATTTACAGAGGTATTACTTAAACTAAAAATCTAATCAATAACCTAAAAGACTCATGTACAACGTAATTTTTTTAATGTATCTTTGTACAACTGAAAGTATGATGGACATAAAAGTTATCTATTTGGTGTTCATGACACAGAAGTTTCTAGATTTGGTCTAGCTCAATATATAGAAGTCACTAGATTATGAAAATGTGATTCCCCAAACCCCTGCTCCCCACTTATCTTTTCCCTCACTGAATATGAGGATTGAGTCATGTGAGCTACTGCAATCTAAACAGATATTATCAGCAGCAACAGAAATACTATTTCTCTTTTAAAAACCCCAGGAAGTAGGTGTGATAACTCTCCCAAAGCAAAATCAGCAATGTTAGGTTATGGCCCTTATTATATTCCTTGGCTACTCTGTACTACTGTTATTGAGCTTGCCTTTTCTGACTGGTAGCTGGGAGAAAGGAGAGGCAGCTCTTTCTTATGACCATACAGTGCCCCTATTATCAGTTCACATCAGTCCTGACTGCTAGTCAAGATGCCACATGTACTCAATCCCAAACTCCCTCAACTCAATTTAGTTACAGTTACGGCATCCTACAGAAAACAGAGAATTTCTCCAAGAAAGCAGTACTTTCCATCATCTCTCAGCCATCACAGTGAAGCTTAGCGCTTAGAATTTCAAACAAAGAAGAAAGACCAACTGCAACATTTTTTTTTTAAAAGGTATTAGCATTAATAAACTAGGTTATATTCTTGCCCCGATCTTTCTGTGTGTTCTTATGACACTTTAGTGTAAGAACATCCTGTGTACAAACAAGCAGCTTGTAAGTAATCATAACACAAACTAGATCTGACTTATTCGTCTTCCTTTCTGGTGCAGAAAGGTGGATGGAGTTGACTGAATGAATATGAGGATTCAGCTCAAATTATTACAAAAGGCATTCCAGAAACATTACCCTTTTGACTTTTCATTCAGCTCTTCCTGTACAATGTGCAGTAGGATTCTCATTGTTAATGAAAGGCTTTGTGAAAGACAATTAAAAATAACAATGTGAGAAGCAGCTTCAGCAAATATTAGAGCTAATGAAAACTTTCAAGGTACTTTTATTTTAAATAATGTCCCTTTGTTCTACAAAAAGGTGGCTGGATTATTCCAGTCATTAGCTTCCCTTTTGGGTTTATAGACATTTTAGGGTGATTCCAGATAGAACATCTCTTATGAAATTTGAATTCAAACCCTTCTCCAACATATATCAGGGCTTTAGCAACCAAGTTACATTAGCTTTAATACATAAAGTTAGTGGTCTTATTTGACTCAAAAACTTCCAGAACTATCTCTAATCCTCTATTCTTTGAAAAGCTTCAAATTTCTAGGTGAATGCAAACAAGCACATGTCTTTAAAAATGCAGATAACAATGTTTTTATAGATTCTTTATGAAAGAAGTTACCTTATAGGACTGAAATTTGCTGTGAGCAAGTTTCCAGTTTGATGAGAAAAGGAAATATAGTTCCTCAAAACAGCTAAGGCAGCCACAGGGCAAAACGGATGCTCTTGAATATTTCTCAAAGCACCAGAGCTTATCTTCATGTGCATGTATTTAGATTTCTTTGGTGTTTTTTTGATACAGTATCAGAATATTAATATAACATCTACTCTGTCTGCACTATGAGAGGTGTGGATGTTTCAGGACAAGAACTCAGATCTACTTTGATACTTTATGTAACGCATATTTTAATTATAATTTGTATTTCCAAAATTCTTTTGAATATATTGCTTGGGATCTCGGCCTGAAGCATTACTGTCTCACTCCTATCTGAATTCTTTATGTGATGAGTAGTATCATGACTATTTGCAGCACAATCTTGTAAATTCAATAAAAGGTTCCAGGTTAAGATTTAAATGACAGCTTTTCATTCATACTCTGCTGCTGTTCTCGCCAGTACTTCAGAAATGTAAGTATATTTGTTTAACATCAGCTTGGGGGTTCACTGAGTCTCGTTTGAAACCTAGAAACATTGATGGGACTGTTTTCACTGATTTCAGCATTTTGGGGATTAAGATTGAAGAAATTTATCCATATAACACTGCATCTAGAAATAATCACTTCTCAGTGAAGAAGCAGTACTCAAATGAGGTATCTATATCTGAAATATCCACTTCCAAAGTCACTTTAAATTGAAACAGTTGTGTAGCCAGAAACATCCTACTGTACCGACTATATACTAATCATGTCCTGGCAACATACTGGTTTCAGTGAAAATAACATAATGCAAATGCATTATTAGCATATTTAACCTCTATTCATGTATTCAGAGCCATAGGTTTGAGTAGGTGTACTACCTGTTCTTACAGTAGATGGAAAATCAGCTGGAGAGCTGGGTTTGCAGTGTTATGATCACTAATAAAATGCTTAGCCAATGGATGGATACTAGTTACATTTCCAGAGGTTAAAACTGGGCTTAGTTGTGTTTAACGCTTTCATTAATGTCTGGAGGAGGATTCTGAATCAACAATCAGCGATAGTATTAGTTTAGGGGGACAGGCCAGTATATTGAAAATTAGCACTGTTATTCAGAAGGATCCAATGGGCTAGAGAAACTGACTGATAATAAACTCTTGATGTTTAAGACAAATGCCAAGTCCTACTCCTGGCACATAATAATCTCGTGCCACAGCTGAGGTTGGTGGCCAATTCATTACAGCACAGTTTTGCAGAAAAGGATTTGGGGTTCCTGGTGAATATTAAGTTGAATGTGGCTTAAAAGACAACCTTGAGGGCTATCAAATATTGGAGCAGGTTTTCTAGAAAGGCTGAAGGTATCTCTGTCATAGAGTCATAGAATCAACAAGGTTGGAAAAGACCTCAAAGATCATCAAAAGTCCAACCTGTCACCACAGACCTCATGACTACTAGAACATGGCACCAAATGCCATATCCAGTCCCCTCTTGAACACCTCCAGGGATGGTGACTCCACCACCTCCCTGGGCAGCACATTCCAATAGCTAACAAGTCTCTCTGTGAAGAACTTTCTCTTCACCTTGAGCCTAAACTTCCCCTGGCGCAGCTTGAGACTGTGTCCTCTTGTTCCGGTGCTGGTTGCCTGGGAGAAGAGACCATCCCCCTCCTGGCTACAACCTCCCTTCAGGTAGTTGTAAACAGCAATAAGGTCTCCCCTGAGCATCCTCTTCTCCAGGCTAAACAATCCCAGCTCCCTCAGCCCCTCCTCATAGGGCTTGTGCTTGAGGCCTCTCATCAGCCTCATTGCCCTTCTCTGGACACGTTCAAGAGTCTCAATGTCCTTCTTAAATTGAGGGGCCCAGAACTGGACACAGCACTCAAGGTGTGGCCTAACCAGTGGTGAGTACAGGGGCACAATGACTTCCCTGCTCCTGCTGGACACACTATTCTTGATGCAGGCCAGGATGCCATTGGCCTTCTTGGCCACCTAGGCACACTGCTGGCTCATGTTCAGGTGGCTGTCAATCAGTACCCCCAGGTCACTTACTGTTTGGGAGCTCTCCAGCCACTCCAACCCCAGCCTGCAGCGCTGCATGGGGTTGTTGTGGCCAAAGTGCAGCACCCGGCACTTGGATTTGTTGAATGCCATCCTGTTGGACACTGCCCATCTGTCCAGCCGGTCATGGTCCCTCTGGAGAGCCCTTCTATCCTCTAACTGATCAACACCTGCTCCCAACTTGGTGTCATCTGCAAATTTACTGATGACTGACTCAACCCCCTCATCCAGATCATCAGTGAAGATATTAAACAGGATGGGGTCCAGCACTGAACCCTGGGGGACACCGCTAGTGACCGTCCTCGGAGATGTTCAGGACTTGACACTACACTGCCCTGAGCAACTTCAGATTGGCATTGCTTTGAGTGAGATTTGGACTAGCTGGCTCAGCAGGGGCCCTTTAAAATCTGTATTATTTTCTTTCTAGATTGTAACAACTCACAGAAATACAGAATACTACACATGTATACAGAAGATTACAAAACTATTAGCTCTATTGCACTCCACATCAATCTTTCTCCATCTTTTATGAGTGAATAGAGTTGTATTTGAGTATTCTGGCATAGTATTGTATCCAGTTCAGTCTTCACTTCAGAGAAATAAGTGAGTGCATTTGTCATTCTTAAAGCAAGAAGTAATTTTGCAAGTCTGCCACCGCAGCAATGAAAGTACAGCGTGCTCATAAGGCAGATATTTGCTAGTGCCTATTTTACATGATTTAGTGCCTACCCTCTGCATAGAGATATTACACAATTAGTAGCATATGCTTTTTGCTTTGTGTGTTTAATAAAGAGATTGCTTTCTGTTCATTTGGTAATACAAATTTACTTGTCTTAAAAGCTGGCTTTGTATACCCTAAGGAAATATAACCTTATAAAATTGGATGGGTGGGGTTTTTTGTTTGTTTGTGGGGTTTTGGTTGGTTGGTTGGATGTGGTTTGGTTTTTTTTTGGTGTTTTTTTTGTTTGTTTGTTTGTTTGTTAGAGGTTTTTTGTTTGTTTTTTACAGACTCATGTAATTAAAGGCCATATCTCTGAATGTATGCAGCTACTTGGAACTTAAAAGTTTACTGTACTTCTTTGCTGACTGACCTGATTCCCAAAGTACCTCTCCATGAAAGTCTGCTTACTGCATTTTCCTTAAAATTGCTTTTTTTAGCACCCCGTGGATTTTTATTACTTGCAAACTAAACGTGTGGCTGAGCTTTAGTTAACCTGAAGCCTTTGAAGATAAATTAGAGACTCTACTGTGCAGTAGCTTGGAGGCAGCAAAGTTCTTTGCTATGGAGATATAATGTGTGCTTATGTTTGTGTCACAGCATCTGTATAAATATCAAGCTTGTTTGCAGCTGCACATTGAGAATTTTCTGGCTCCACATGGCATTCCTTCTGTCTGTCACTATGTTCTAGGTGTCATTTATTGTGCACTTCCTATGGTTCCTTTGTCTCCTTTTGTCTGACTTGCAACAGAAAACAATAAATGAATGCAAGCTATTGAATGACACAATGAAAGTAGCCTCATATTGACTTCACTTTTTGATTATAGTTGCTGCTCTTGTTTTGCCATCACTCATTCTCTTCATGTAATAAAAATATATTTATTAAAAGAGAGTAAGTATTGATGGGAGGTTATGATCCATTAACACCAATATCTACCAATTCAGTACCACCACTCAGCAATTAAATTTCAGACATTATCTGTATACAAATAAAGCCAACAAAAATAAGTATCTCCTAGGTCATATGATTAAAAGTAGCCATTCTATGAAGCACTGATACTGAAGCTCTTTACCACTGAGCCATTCTCTGAAGTTCTTCATTCTGAGTTCTCCTACTTTGGATGACAGTTTTCCTTTATAAAACCCTATATTAAAAAGCCAAATAAAATGAACTTTAATTCAGCTGCAGTGGTGTTTTTCCTTGATTCTGAGCTGAGAAGCAACGTGCCAACTGAGAATAACTTGCACACAGCCATATCAATAACGATCTTTCAATGATCTTCCTTATTTCAGCTAGATTTCAAAAGTGCAACAGCAACTAAATGTTGGCTCTGGGAATTCTAACCAGGATATATTTCACTGTACAGTTATTGCAAGTTGATTAGGGTTAGTTTAGTTCAAAATAAAATAAACTCTGGAAAGAGTTTATTTTTGCTACGAGTCGTTCAAAAACATCTCATTCACCTGCTGATGCTACATAAGGTAACATAATTTAATTGACATCACAGCTTTTCCCTCTGAGCACACGTCCAAATTGTGAGGCACATAAAGACTCCAAAGACGAAAATAACTTAACAACTTTGAACATTCAGTTTCTATGGAGACAAATAAAAGTAAAATGTCTAATGTGAGTTCTTATTCAGCCTGATGCCTTACAGTACCTTACAGCACTTCACTAAGGCTAAGAGACTGATACTGTTCCATAAATGAATAAATAATTAAAAAATAATGATGAAACCCCCAAATTCCATGTTTCTACTGTGCACTCACGTATTCTAGCTGCGTATGAATTACTGCTAGTGGTCAGTTCATGTTCTGTTCAAACTGCACACTATGGCCTTATTGATGTACTTGAGATACACCTTGTATCATTTTCAATAGGAAAATCTTTTTGTTGAAACATCAGAACACTCAAAGCTTAGGACTTTGAGGCTTCTAGCCCTCACTCTGAGGGTTTAGAGGATAATAACTATAGAGGTAGCTGCTACAGATGCCTGCTAGGTCAAAGTAATGAATGTTACATGAAATGTCTGACCTTTTAAGCCAGGTCTGAAAAGCACAGCATCATGATTAGAGCTGTAGAAGTACTCATGAGACTTCTCTCAGGCATCTGGATACAGAGCTCACTTTTTAAAAGTGCATTTTAAGTTGTGCTCTAGTCCATCTTAAAGATCATATTTCAAGTGGTGTTAACAGTTATCAGCTTTAATAGTGTTTTCTGAATCCTGTGTTTCTGCAAAGCTCATAAGTCAACTAAATGTCTCGGTCAGCTCTTCCTTCACACAAACAGCAGATAAAATATGACATGAGATGACCAGTACTGAGGGTCTCTATAAAGCATTTTGCAAAAATGCAGGCTCTGATGATTACATCTGAACCAACTTCTACTCAACAGCCATGTAAGTTGTCATTAGCATAGCACTGGGCTTCATATCCGTTCCCAGCAGGGCTTTATTAGCACTCTATTGTATCACAGTAATTATGGCTAGATCATTTTTTGGCCTGGAACTTGCTCATGAATGTCAGCTCAGAGCCTGAGCCGAGTGAATTTGTGCATGACTGAAAATACAGACACATAAGAGAAACAAGAATTACAGAGCAGGAGCCCAACTCAGCCACCTTAAGCTGACCTAACTTGATTTTAATACTGTTAAGCCTATTCATCCGCCCAAGGATCTGCTAAACCTTTTGCTTTAGAAAGAACCATGTATCTGTTCAGCTAACATTTAATGTGCAGAAAGATTACAAACAGCATGAAACACAAGGGTCTGGATCCAATGGACAGAATTCCTGTTACCTGCTGGGCTAACTAATACCAGTGCACGTAGGCGCGAGGGCCACATTGTAACTGTTCCCAAGCAGAGGCAAGGTCTCCAAGAGTGGCAAGGTCTCCTGCATGCTGTGCCTACAAGTTCTGCTCCTGTCCACTCCTAGCTTGAGCTGCCATCACACAGCTTGGAACCAACATGAAGTGTTTCCCTTGAGAGTTCACTTCCAGTAGCATTTCCTGTGCTCACCATCAACATTGTGCATGTCTCAGCCTCCTTTACCGGCAACGTGTAAACAAAAACACTTCAGACTTAGCAAAAACACTTCTCACTTAGCAAAACCTGCATTTTCCCAGCTGAGGATTTGTAATGCTGCAGACCCACCCAAGGAAGTTCTGTACGGACTGGTCCCTGCCTTAAACAGTATAGACACATACCCATGGCACTGTGTTACTAAGATGCACTGCTCACACAAATACTAATCCAAGGGTATGTAGATTCCACAGCACCATTGGCATTAGTTGCCTGCAACTGCAATTTCACTACATATTCTGGTAGTCTAATTCATATACAGCTCATTACTTTTAACATAGAACGTTAAGAAGATCTGACTTGTCCAAGCAGGTTGTCCACAGGGCTGGGAGCTCCCACACTGACTAATATCGAAGTCAAGGACCCATCTAAAACAGATAAAGAATTCCTAATTTGTGAAAATCAGAAAACTAGTAGAGCAATGTATAATAGTGTCTTCATTGAGGCAGAAGCCACTCCTGACACCAGAGCTGGCAGAAGCCAAGTGCCCAGCTGGTACATGGGTATTAGCCAGGCAATGCTCACGTAGTTGCAAGACAGCAATAGCATTGATACTGTATGGGCCGTTATGTGTGACAGTAAAGCAATGATAAGGGTGGGGGGAGTGGGGAATGAAAAGTCAGACAATGAGCACAGTTCAGGGGAAATTAGACTTCAGTATTTCCATTTGCTTAAACAGGAACTCACTTTGTGCACATTATCCTGCTCATCACTTATCCTGATTAAGACTTGCCTGTATACTTAATACATCACCAACTTTTATGAAGAGTAGCTCATGGAAAAATCATTTTACTTATCATTCACTAAAAACCCCTACAAGAGATTTATGTTACTCATGTAGAATTATACCAAAACACCAACGTACTTCCAAGTCTTTTGTAAGTGCTGCTTCCTGAACTTTCTTTTGCATGCTTATTTGACTCAACATGAGCAAGATTCAACTGCCTAAATGAATCTCAGCAAAGAGTGTTGAGTCCATATATAGTCAATATGGAAATAAAGTGCTACTGGGTGAACAGGGTGCTATTCATTTAATCCAAAAACAGATGCCTTAAATAGGTCAGATGAATCATATCCTTCAGAACTTGCTTCTCTCCATTTACTGTAAAGGGAGTCTGGGGATAACTCCCTTTAACATAGACACCTACGATGTAAATACTTGAGTTATGTGAAATGAATGCCACCTGAGAAATTAAAATGTAAAATCAGATACTTGAGGTACAACTAAACCACATTAAAGTTCCTACAGTGAAATTCCTTAAAAAGAAAAAAAACCAACAACCCAGGCAAATCTTATTACAGTCCAGATGAACTTTTTAATTTATATTTTTTCCTAGAAACAAAGCCAAAGATGAAACTTTTTTTTTCAAAACTTCTTGTTCTGTACTTTCAATACAGAAAAGCAACCTCCAGAACAGTCAGTCTAACATGAGAGGTATGAGCTGCTACTTGGAAGCAGAGATCTTCTCTGCTGTCTCCTCTTCCAAAGTCAGCTCTGAGAGCCCCATATTTGACAGCTGACAACACAATCATCCACACTGGTCTGTGGCGTACTGGCAAGAAAGGGCTATAGCCCCTGCCTTCCCCAGTCCTTTGTATTTCCTACACCTGAATCTTACCAGTTGTAGCCCAGTTCGTTTTGCCCCAACAGAACAAGGTGAACAGTTGTCCGAGATTATTTAGGAAGACTTAACATTATCTCTTAGGAAACAAGAAGTGAAACTGTAAGCAAAACAAATACGAAAATCAATTCTAGCCTGTAGTTACTAACAATAACAATTTTCAGTACCTGTGCTGATTATATCTTAGCCTGAACCCTTCCAAGAGGTGCAGGGACAGCAGCTCTTTCAGGGAAGCCTTATACAGCAAAGCCTAATGAATCTATGGACTCTAGCTTTGATTTGCCTTCTGACACATTCCTCTGCACACCCCTCAGACCTGGCCCACAGATCATCCAGAGTGGCAGCTGCTCAGCATGGGTTGCGCCTCTCATATTGCTGAATAACTCAAAGCCTAGAGGTCACAACACAAAAGGTGGGAAGGCCACTGACCTCCCATTTCTCATATCCACACACATGCTGGTGGTGGTGAGGCTCACATCCAGATCTGCAAACTCAGAAGTGAGAGCTTCCAGCATCCACAGACTACACTTCTTCACTGCCTAACATATGGAAATCACCTTTCAGAGCTGACATACTTGCTCCAAGGGAAGTCCTCTGAGGTCTCCCACCTATGCTCATACTTAGTTTTATGCCAAGGTCTGGTAATGAAAACAGAGGCAAACCAGTAATGTAATTTTTTGGGATTTTGTACTTAGTAACAGGGTGTAAGAATACACAGACCCCCATGAAAACAGTTTTAGACAGCAATACCTTATGCTTCTATCATGTTCCAACATACCCAAAACCTTATCCAGCATTCTTTGCATATCCAGCACTAACGAGAGAACAGATTTGACTTCAACCATGTAACTGCAAAAACATACCTCAAGTCTTTCACCACATCTCTAATTCAAGAAAAAAATAATTTGCTGTAATGTGCAAATTGGTTAAGATTTTTGTATCCATTTGAGAAAGCTCTTGTTTACAAAATGTACTTTTGTTTCAAGAAATGGGAAAAAAAAAGTCTTTAAAGACATCAAATGCTTTGACACACTGACATCATCATCTCCATAATTCTTATTGGAGACATATTTCCTACTATGTAACTGTGAAGAGATCTGCAAAAGGTCATGCAAACTGTATGCAGTATTTTAAAGACTATGTACTAAAATACAGGATGAGAGGTCATGAAAACAATGAGAAACTATGATCTTACACAGTAAAATGGGAACATACTATGTAACTTTTTAGAGCTTATGAGGAGTAAATAGTGCAACATCTATCCTAAACATGTTCAGTAATATTAAAATGTGTGACAATTAACAGACACAGGTATAATCCACCCTGGCAGAAGTGAGTGTATCAAGCAAGTCCTGATCTGGGAGTCCTACCACTGTCTTAATTGGAGCAATAACTAGGTTTGTTTTAAATAGCTATTCCTCATCTTAAGTGGTAACAGTGGATAACAAAAACCCTCAAAACCAGAAACAAAAAAAAATCAGGTAACAAAAAATGCAGAGCAGAAAGACTGCAGAAATGACTGGAAAATAGATGCAGCTGCAGAAAACTTCCTGGTGACAAAACTTATTTAATGGAAACAGTTCACACATGGAAAGTTGCTTATGAGTCTGTGCAGGAAGGGCTTTAAAGCTCTTCTTTTAAAAACACAGCGGGGTATTCTGAGTTAGATCATGAATACATCTGCAGAAAGCTTGGTAGCTATTAGAGAGTGAGGATGAATATGTGTATTCTCCTGGTGGGTGTCAGAGAAAAAAAGCAGAGCAGTGTATCAGTTTATCAGTTGCTGCAAAGTGTCATCACTCAATTAATTTCAGAGGTCTAGCAGGGGAAGAACTACCTTTCAGTTTTGTGAAGGCTCTAACAGGCAGAACTTGGAAACAAATGCAATAGTCAGAATGAAAGAATATTTCATTCCGTCACTGAGAATCTCTCCCTCTACTCTGTCACTTAGGAGTCCATAGTTACGTGAGTGTGGGTCCATATCTTCAACAATGACATAGTGCACCTTAGCAAGTTTGCAGATGCCATCAAACTGAGCAGTGCAATTGACATGGCTGAGAGACAAGATATCATCCAGACAGACTTGTACAAACTTCAGAAGGGTGACCTGTGTGAAACTCATGAAGTTCGACAAGACCAAGTGAAGGTCCTTTACCTGGGTTGGGGGCAGTCCCCCGTATCAATAGAAGCTGGAGAATGAAGGGACTGGGAGCAACCCTATGAAGAAGGACGTGGTGGTAAATGGTTGATGAAAAGCTGGACATGAGATGACAATGCACAGAGGAAGCCACAAAAATGATCAGACAGCTGGAATGCTTCTGTGAACACAGGCTGAGAGAATTTGGGTTGTTCACCCTGGAGAAAAGAAAGATCTGGGGAGACCTTGTGATGCCTTTCAGTACTTAAAGAGGGCCTGTAAGTAAGATGGGGGCCAGTCTTTTTAGCAGAGTCTGTTACAGTAAGACAAGGGGTGATTTTTTTACAACGAGAAAGGTGAAACACTGACCCAGGTTGTCCAGAGAGGTGGCAGAAGCCCCATCACTGGAAACATTCAAGGCAAGTTTGGACTGTGCTCTGAGCAACCTGATCTAGGCAAAGATGTCCCTGCTCACTGCTGAGGAGTTGGACAAGATGATCTTTAAATGTCCCTTCCAACCCAAAACATTCTTGGATTCTATGACTACATAGATGTTTTTGTGATTGCTGAACAGTTCTTATACAGAGTCAAGCTGTTTCTCATACCACATCACATATGAGTAGGGTGGGAGTGAATAGGAAGGTGGGAGGGGACACAGCTGGGACAGCTGACCTCAGCTGGTGAAAGAGATATCCCACACTACATGACTTCATGCTCAGCATATAAAGGCAAGGGAAGAAGGAGGAAGAGCAATGTTGTTTGCCTTTTCAAGTAACGGTTACATCTGATGAAGCCCAGCTGTCCTGGTGATGGCTGAAGCTGAACACCTGCCTGCCAATAGGGAGTGGTGAATTAATTCCTTGGTTTGCTTTTAATGTGTGCACAATATTTTCTTGACCTATTGTCTAACTCAGCCCATAAGTTTTCTCACTTTTACTCTTCTGACTTTCTCCCCTATCCCACCAAGGTGGAAATAAGCAAGCAGCTGTGTGGGGCTGAGATGCCTGCTGGTGCTAAACCACGATATATGTGTAAAAGAAATGGGCCTGGGCCATCACACTAGCTTTGAGGCAGGCTGACACTGTACAACTTTTGCTCATTCTGCTGAAATCTCTTCACCCTCTCTCACTTCCACAATGAGATGCCTGCATCAAAACTACCGCTTGAGAAAGATGCATGGCCAGCCTTAGTTTTTGAAACATGTCCAGGCACATGCACAAGAACTGTGCAGGCACTCAACTATGCCCACTTACCACTGATGGGATGCACACTCCAGCCCCCTTCTTGTAACTACACACATTTAAATCATTGGAAATGGAGATATAGATCAGATTTAAAGGCTGATATCTTCCTGATTAAATTGCAATTCAAAAATTCCTTAGTTACTGATTATTAGAGATATTTCTATGGAATAGTGTATTATTTCAGCATTGGCTTATGGAATTACTGCCCAGAACCATCATTAAAACAAAGGAAAAAACCTGATGGTGGATGAGGTATAAACGTGGCTCTATTAGAAGATGTCATAGGAACTGTAGTTTGAGTGCTTACATAAAAATTTGTGAGCTACTGTTCCCATAGCAACAGGCAACATATTTTAGCTAACATAGCTGCTTTCCATTCTAGGGACTTCATTGTCATTGCAGTTTGCAAAATACAAAAGTACTTCTTCAAACACTCCAACATGGTAAACAGAGAAAACATTGGAAATGTTGAGGAAGGTATAATTCTTGTTTCAGATGATTCTTTCTCTTCTCCTCTCTCTTTCATGGGATTCACTGCCATGTGCTAATTTAGCTTTCCTAACAGTAGAGGAGATCCAGTGGAAGACACCTGAAGCTGGCCTGCCTCTTTGTTACTCGGGATCCTTTCCGGAATGTGCAGAAGCAGCTTCCTTGCTGGCAGATTCCCTCTTCCTCTCCTTCCTCCCCTCAGTTACCAGAATAAGATTCACTTCAATGTGGAGAGTCAGCACAACATATCTGGGGCACCTGTTAAATCTCATATTGAGCCTACACACAGTTACTAATTTAACACACTGCTGACACTCCCATAGCTGTAAGTCTTTTGCTTCCCCAGCGGTTCTGTGAATCTTCTTATCAATTTGAATCACTTGAAATTGTTGTTTTTTTTAAACATCTGACTCCATAGTTTTCAGTTTTAAAAATATGTGTGTGAAAAAAAGTTTTAAAATAAGAACTTCAAGAGACACCAGGACTAATATTCTCACTGAAGGTACTCTGAAATTTCACACTCACGTACCTAAGATCTAAATGTAAAGATCAGGAGAGCACCACCAGTTTGTATCCACTGGAACTTTGCCTTGCAAAGAATAATATCTCACACTGTTTTCTTGGTGAGGTTGGAAGACTTCCTTCTGGAGGAGATATCTAATTTATATCAGTGGGTGAATCACCACCTCTCCCTGGGTAATGGACACTTTCGAAAGCAAGCTGTATTGGCCACTGCATTTGATAGACTCTTTATGAAGTGGTGGCTCTGGCTTTGAAGTTCTCCTGTGCTGAGCCCCTGACAAGGACCTTAAGGCACTCACCTCTTCACAGATCTTCCTGTTAACTGCGCAGCTGAGAATTAATTATACATAATTTTTAGGATGCAGATAATTTATGTGACTTTTAAAGTATATTCTCATTTTGGTGAGCTGAACAGTGCCATCAAAGACAGAAACTGACATAGGTGGAACAGTGAGTATGGTACTGGAGCACAATCACCTGTCCTGTGGATTGGTGACATGAAAATTTGACAGCAGCAGTTCAGGATCAATGTGTGTGAGATGCAATATATGCCACTCGTACTTCACCTAAAAAACCTCATGTAACAAGTAAGCTACCTGCTTCTTTTTACCATTACAATGCAATGTGTGCCTTCTTCCAGACAAAGATGCTATGACACAGAGGAATAATCTTCTAATTCCTACACCCATCCAAACAAATATACAGACTTTGCTTATTGTTTCATTCATACCAACTTAGTATGCAGGATCATAGAATCAAGAATCACCTGGTTGGAATAGACCTTAAGATCATCAAGTCCAGCAATAACCTAACATCTCCCTTCGATGAAGGCTGAAGTGTTCAGCTGATATTAAAAAAAAAAAAAAGAAAAGGCAGCATTACACCCACCACTGTAATTATTACAACAGTATTTTTATCCTGCAGTTGAACATACACAATAAATGAGCCTTGAGTTACACTAGTGCATAAGCCTTTATTGTCCTACTGGACTAATTCTGCAATCCCCTCTCATAGCAATTTCCAGTTCTTGACCTGAGAGGCAGGTTGAGTGTGCCCACCAAACCAGAAAGAGTCAGTATCCTATTTCTGCAAAAACTGATTAAGTATTAACCATGAGGATTATAAAAAGTCATATCTATATTAACCAACAGTGCCTGCTCTCCCACTAAAATCAAATACATATAGATAAGTGTTTGATCTTAACAGGGAACTCTCACACTACCTCATCCAAAATTTCTGCTCATAGGAATCACAGCCGTATTTAGTCAGAGGTAGACACAGCTGTGCAAAACACTAGCTGCTTTCATCTCTGAACCTGATTATCATCTCCTGGGCTGAGATCTGAATCAGGAAACAGTTCTGCAACAATGAAAAAAACCAAATACTATTTCAAAATAAACTTGATGATGGAATTTAAAGGCTGTTCATGAGATTTTAACTTTCAGAGGGATCATTTAATATTTTCAGAAGAATAAATTCATACAGCAGTATGATTTATTCTTGTTAAATATCTTGTAACAGCAATGAAATACCCGACTTGAAATCTATGCAATACATTCAACTTCTATGCAGATTTTGTAGGCTTGTAATGAGTTATGTGAACATCTCCTTCTCCTTGGAATAGCTTTCGTATTTCTCAATTGAGACTGTTCATTTCAGCAGAAGCAAAAAAATTAACATCTGAAATGAATATAACTTAATATTCTGAGGTGACATTGTTTTAGGGAAGATAATGCTCAAGAGAGCAATGTTTAAAAAAATAATTGAGAACCACAGTATAGAACTATTCTCTTAGAATCTTCCTTGTTGCATACACAAACAACTAACATGATGCTTGAGTACTTAATTGACCATGATGGTCAAGATTGCTATTGTGCCCTGGAAAACACATATATAGATCATAGAAAAGTATGTATTAACATGAACTACTTATTTTGTAAAACATTCTAGGTTTACTCTTCAGCTGCTATAAGCTAGCCTAAACACACAAGTAAGGAATAGCGCATTGGACAGTATGCAAACACAGTAAATACAAACTTTGTCGATGCAGTATTTCATACTTGTCTATTTTAAGAAGCTACCACCTGAAAATTTAAAAATATTTTTAGTGTTGAGCTGTGAAAAAGGCTACCTTTAATCCATGTTATGAAAATAAGGAAGCTAAAGGCGACAGGTTTCAAGTCAGGCAAAGTTTGCAGGAAGTCAAGCTTTAATTTGTAATTTTCAGAGTTCTGCCTCAACCTTAAGACAACTCTTTTTTCCTCCTGACAGCATTATAAAGAAAACAGTTGGCTTCTTTCCAAAGACATGTAGGATCTGGTGCAAAATTTCAACAAGAGGGTTTTTAATAGTAATTACAATGTAAAGCTCGATAGCTATACACAATACTTCATAGATATGTCAGAACCTCTAAAAACCGCACACTTCAGCAGATAAATGTCAAATGTATGCCTTGAGCCAATAAGGTTGTCCCCTTTGCAATTCACAATCTAAATTATCCTGCTTAAAGATTTGCCTTTGGCTATAATTCCAAGTTAATATTTTTCTTCATATGATTTTTTTTTTTTTTTTTTTTGGGGTGGCCTATAGAATTAATTTAAAACATGTGAATAAATTTATTTTAGAAGACTTAAATATTTCAGAGTCTTCGTCTGACCTGCTTCTGACCCATTTCTTCGTCTGACCCATTATGAAGTGCTGGGGCTATTTAATATGTTTTGCAACATAATAGGTTCAAAACAATTTCTAGCAGCATTGCAGGCTAAACATAAAGCAGGAACAGCTGAATGACAGTTCAGAAAAACTGCTGCCGTAATAGAATGCTTGGGATAATTTGACAAACCCAATATCATAATTACTGTTGCCCTTGCAGCTCTCAAACAATTATGTTTCAGATTTTTCTAAAAAGAAATGCTTAATTAAGGAAGAACCGAGCCCTGCATTCATGTATTTGCAAATCAGATACATCATGTAGCTCTGCAGTACTTAGCGGAGTCCAAATCTTTTTGTTCTTTGTGGTTGAGGGTTTTTTTGGTGTTTTTTGATTATTTTTTTCCCCCCTTCTTAATTTTATTTCCCTTTATTCCATTTGGTGGTAATGAATGAGGTATATAATTACTCTGCTTCATCTTGTACCCTTAACATGAAGTACTCCAGAGCACTTAAAAAACAATAATTAATGAAAGATTAAAAAAAAAGAGGAATAAATTAAAAGCACAAGTAAAAAATAATCCTTAGCTTGATATAAAATATGATCAAGAATAGAGCAGAACCCATTGAGACTTTGTATACCTCACATTACACAAATAACTAAGAAATGACTACTAGTATGTGTACCTCTGTACCAAGTTATTTATACAATTCTTATCAAACAACTATAAATCATGGAACCAAAAGGAATGAGACTAAGTAATACTAAAGCATACAATCAACCTTCTAATTATGAAATGACCTCATTTTCCAGAAAAGTTTGTATTCCTTTCTTTTATTAAGTGAAAAAATAAACAGGTGAAATTGAGGATACAGAAATAAATATTTAAAGGAATTAAATTCATGCAGCTGCCAAGTTTCTGCATGATTAGTAATTTCAGTCCGTTCCCATCGTTGCTACTCATGACTAAGCCTACATTCAGGAGCAGGGATGTACCACCATGCTATGCATGCCTCAGTGCACATACTGTCTGCATGCCAGCTGCAGGAAAGTTTTGCCTAACGTCCTGCAGGCCTCACTGCTCAACTGTCCTTAAGAGGTAAGCCCCAGAGCAACCCAGATTGGAAACTTATGAATGGTTTTGGATCAGGAGCCTGAAAGGACTTGGAAATAAAACAATTCACAAAAGAAACTTTAATCAATTTGAATGTTTTAAATTATTTTTTTTTAATCTTTCCCCTCCAGTGCAAATTCAACTATCAGACCTTTCATTCTGGTGTGCAATGCTTTCTTTTCTACCTGCAGGTTCATCCATCAGCCTGATACTTTGAACAGTAGGACCATGCACAGTTAAATCCTAATCAAGACTCTAAAGGCAACACAAAAACTTTCTCCTCACAGTTTTCACTTGAGGAAAAAAGTCAAGGGGCAAACACAGAACTATAAAAAATTAACAGCTAAAAAAAGTCATGAAGGCAGAAAAGAACTATGCCAGATGAAGTGTAAGGGATGAAAGAAGTTTCATTTCTTCCTTGTGATTCTATCAATTGAATTTTACTGAACAAGAAGCACAAAGAGAGCTCAGATGTGAGTGACCTCTTTTGTTTTGTTTACTAGCTCATCATACTCCACACCCCCAATGGTTTGATGGCTTTCTTTTTATGTTTTGTTGTGTTTTGGGTTTGATTTTTTAAATCAAATTTGTATTCAACCTAAGCTGAAATATCTTGCCCTTTTTGAACTTGGTGTTGATCAAAAATAGTATCACTAAAGTTCAGTAGAAAGGTTAGGAAAAAAAACAAAACTTAAGCCAGACTTCAATTCACTGGGCAGGCATTTCCCTAGAAAAAACCAAGAAGGTAGCTAGCCAAAAGCATCCATGAAATAATAATTTATCCAAATATGTAAACTCTAATCAAATAAAAGCACTGAACTTTGATATTCTATTGTTGATACACTTGCGAGTAAATTCCACTCAGCATTATTTGTTCTAAAACCTCCATTCCTCATTAATATTCTACCCAATCTTACACGTGCTTTGGGCAAAGGCAGAGAAAAAGGATGAAGAGGAGTCTGTGTTGCTGACTCAATACTACAGTAACTGCAAATAATATGGCTATGCAGACACATTCAGAGAAACTTTGATTTCAGTCACAAAGCCTCAGTATTAGTGTAATAAATGAAGTGCCCATTTAATTTTTAGACCTGGAAGATCTGTGAACAGGAAAGCGCACAGTTCAGTAGGCTATTAACTAATCTGTGAAATGATGCTCATTATATGGCCACCAACCAACTACCTTGATCAGATACACCCAGGAATTAGAAAGAATATTTTATCTTCTATTTGATTAGCATTTCAGACCCTCTTCCTGTAAAGACTTCCCACAGGACTGCATGTGCCAAAGTCTTGCTCAAGCTCTTATGCAAAGACCTGAAAATGCTCCTTCCATTTAGTTCTGTCCTAAGTCCACTAACAATGCTGAAGGCTACTGTCTTTTTCTTAGACTAATAAATGACTTTCTAAAACAAACAAACAAAAAAAAAGGAAACATTTTGAAATTTAAATCTAACATTATATCACCCACAATGAAGAACTGTTAGAACAGAGGACTAGCCACATCTTTGTCCCTGAGCTATTCTGTAAAACCTCAAGCCTATTTAGATGAGTTGCAACAAAATAGTATTCATCATCATTAACACAATGAACAAGAAAATCTGTGGATCTGACTGAAGTGTTTAAATACTTTGGGATGATAGAATAGAATAGAATAGAATAGAATAGAATAGAATAGAATAGAATAGAATAGAATAGAATAGAATAGATCAGGTTGGAAGAGACCTCCAAGATCATCACGTCCAACCTATCAACCAATCCAACCCACCTAAACAACTAAACCATGGCACCAATCACCCCATCAAGTCTCCTTTTGAACACCTCCAATGATGGTGACTAGAAGGCAAGGACAAACACTCCATGCTAAAGCAGAAGGTGCATTTGGATTATCTACTGTAAATTCCTAATTCAGGTGGCACCTAATTAATACACTTGTGATCCAGAACAGGCATTCACAGGAAATTCTTTGGAAAGCAAGCCAGACAGCTAGTACCAACTACCCTCTCCATGGAGCCCCTATGTGTTAATGGTATGTTCTTAATCTCCTAGGCTAAGAAATGGATGGGTTAAGAACTTCTGGATTAAGAACTGGCTGGCTGGGCTCAAAGGGTGGTAGTGAATGAAATCAAGTCCAGTTGGTGGCAAGTTACTAGTGGTGCTCCCCAGGGCTCAGTAGTTGGGCAAGGTCTCTTTAATATCTTTATCAGTGATCTGGATGAGGGAATTAAGTGTACCCACAGTGTGCAGATGATGCTAAATTGGGTGGGTGTGTTGATCTACTTGAGGGCAGGAAGGCTCTGCAAAGAGATCTGGACAGACTGGATTGATGGGCTGAGGCCAGTTGTACAAGTTTTAACAAAACCAAGTGCTGAGCCACTTGGGTCTCATCGGCCCCATGCAGGCTTAGGGCAGAATGGCTACACATTTTCTTGGCAGAAAAAATGAGCTAGGGGTGCTGGCTGAAAGCCATCTAAACATGACCCAGCAATGTGCTCAGGTGGCCAAGAAAGCGCACAGCATCCTGGCCTGTATCAGGAATTGTGCAACCATCAGGAGTAGGGAAGTCATCATGTCCCTCATGTACTCAGCACTGGTGAGACCATACTACAAATACTGTATTCAGTTTTGGGCTGGTGGAGTCACGGTCCCTGGAGATGTTCAAGAAACATGTGGACATGGCTCTTTGGGACATAGTTTAATGGTCATGGTTCTACTTGACGATCCTAGGGTATATACAGGGATGGGGTTTGAGAGAGATGATTTAATGTGGCATAACTCAGTGTAGCCATAAGTACCTTGGTGCCTTTGAGTGACTTCATACAGTATGTGAGAGTAACAGAACTGAAAACAAAGGCAAAATCATTCTTCTTCTTTTTTTTTTTTTTTTTTTTTTTAACAAGTATTACTGCCTCTGTCTACAAGGGAGCTTGGGATAGAGCATAGAAAAAATGGAATGCAAGACCTATGCTGCTAAAGATATAACTTGACTGAACAGCCCACTCTTCAGACACTCCTCTGGAGTCAGAGATCCCTTGGTTTGGCCTTTATATTCACTGTAGTTTTATGAATCTATCCAAACACCGTAATATAAAATACGTAACTTATCCTTTGAGTAAGAATTAGAGTCTGAGACTCCTTCTTTTCTTTACTACCAAAGAAACAATGTTAAAAGGAAAGCAAATAATTGTTTTGGACAAACTACTGCAACCAAAGTGTGTTTTAAAGCAAACAAACAGGAGATTTGGAACATCTGGGAATAAAAGACCTAGACCTACCTCATGGGAGATTCTGTTCTGTGAGACAAAGACCCAAGGAAGGGTCTAAATTCATTGTAATCTGGCCAGTTTTGTAGTACACTTATCTCTCAGAAAAATACAATTCTGGAAAGCAGATGTCTCAAGGTTCTGCCATGAAGGCACAGGTGGGATTATAAAGGAACGTGCTTAGCTGAGTAAATGAGAGCAGCTTGATTAAGAACACTGAGAAAGAGCCATTGATTACAGGGACTGCCAGCATAACAATTTCTGTTTTGAAGACTCCTAAAAATTAGGAAATTACATATCCTCACATGCTTTGAAGCCTCTGTCCCTTTTTTTTCCCATCTTTCCCCCATAGAGACATAGGCTGGCTAATTTTCCTTCCTCTTTGGAATAACGATCCCCCAAAACTATATGCCCACCCAGCTATGAGCAGATTGTAAGAAGATAGAGTTCACATGCTGTCTTAAGCAGCATTCTTTTCCACCTCCCCTCTTATACCAGCCACATCAAACTAAGGCAAACCCATTCATCCCTATTCTATCAGCTAAATTTTGGGATCACCACTTGGATTACTTGACACAGACAATATCTGCAGCCTGAGCTACATTTCTGAACTGTAACTAAATGCCTAAAAAGGGGATGAGAAAAGAGGCATTATATACAAATAAGAATTTACTTTGAGTCTATATACAGCATTTACAAAGTTTCTACATTAATAAATTCTCTATAGTACTCATAGGTTTTGAAAAAGATGGAGACACTTCCTAGGACAGCTGTCAGAAAACCAGTCTTACAGTGTAAGCCTTAAAGAGTAAAACATATTCAATTTTTCAGAAGTTGAAAGCTGCCTTGACTGCTACATACAAATTTTTAGTAGTCACAGGGGTGTTAAAATTGTGAGTCTAAAGATATGGAAGATGCAGGGTTTGCAGATCAAGGCAATAAGACCAGGTGGCATGGCCAGCAAAGATTCACAAGCTTGTGTGTGTGCAGGCTTTTTAACAGGTCACTGCAAATAATCAGTTTTTCATTGACACTTGTTCGGAAAACATATTTGAAAAAGGGAGACTTTTCAGTCTTACTGACAAAGGCATAGCAAAAGGAAGACTGGCAGCTGAAATTAGACATAGTCAACCTTTCCACAACATTGCAATTTCCTAGCACTAAGGGTAATTAAATATTGGAACGGCTTACCAGGGGAGCTGGTGGACTCGCCATTGCTTGGAGCTTTAGGACGAGATTAGATATCATTGTAAAAGAGATGCTTTAATCCAGCTTCTGGAAGTTCTCAACATGCCCATAACACTTGCAGCTCTGCATTAAGACAATGACTATAATCAAATCTCATACTTTAGGGTTTCAGCTATCAACTGCAAGGGTTATAAAGAATTTCTTTTTCCTTTCACATATAAACCAGACAGATGCTTTGGTGTGGCTTATATTCTGATCTGCCTCTGATGTTGCACAGTGCCCATATCTACAGACAACACAGAGGGAAGCTGATGCAGTGGCCAGTGGTGCCAGGGTATGTACTTCTTAGTCTGAAATCCACCAAGCAATCATATTCTCATATGAGCTCACATGAATTTGAAGCCATCTGGATACAAACAACCTCTGGCCCCCAGGTGTGTGATTAGGTCAGTGCAGAACCAAGTTTGATCAATCTGCCTAGCTAAGGGCCTGGCATTAGCATCCAGCACCATACTAACACAGGTAAGTGACTTTTAGAAGGTGTTTTTTCATGCTCTGCTAGTGCAGAGCAGTGGCCAAGGGTGAAATGAAAAACTTAGAGGTCTTGTTAATGAATCTTGTTGGATTAGCTCAAAGGGAGTGCTTTTCCCAAGATGAGATAAACAGAAATCTCAACCAAGTTTGTTTTGTGTGAGACTCAAATCACCTGTTAAATACATTAAGTTCATCTGGATACAGCTCATCTAATTAACTAATTGCTATTGAAGAAGCCTAAGTAACATTTTGATCTGTTTTTTCCTGAAAATCAACATGCTTTAGTCTGACTAGAGTTATCATGTTTACACACAGGTATCAGGATGGATTTAGTGTTTTGTGTTCAGTGTAACTAGATAAAACATCCCTTTTGATGTTTAACTTAGCTACACCCGTAACTATAATCTACACTATTTTAGAAGAATACTGTCATGAATTAACTGTTAAATGCAAGGAAAGCTGAAGACAAGATAGGCCATTTTGCTTATAGTTTTGTGTGAAAGGAATATGTCTCTGTCAAATAAAGCGTAACATGAGAAATGGCTCCTGTGGTCAATTCTGTGAGCTGCACAGCAGCATGTCCATACTGTGAGTCTCCAAATAAACACCTCTTTATGCCAAATGCATGTTTACAGGCTTTTCTCAGTTTCCTGTATTATTCTCCTACAATCCTTTGGCAGTGAATTAGACTCAAAGATATTTCTGTCTGTGCTAAATAATGGGCCATTTGATGGAGTTGTACACAGCTACACCTGGAATGTAAAGTAGAGGACATTCAGGACATTTTCCATGCAGAATAAGGATGATTTCTCTTTTCCATAATTAGGAAGCATATGGATCAAAATAAGGCTTTGTTATCAGTATAAGCCATTATCATTAGGTTAAAATTACCATATTTCAAAGTAAGAATGGGACACACCATGGGTAGCACTACCTCATAACACACAATATTCACGTTAGAAGCAGGCTCAATTTTTAAAAGGAGAATGAAAAAACAAAACAAAACAAAACAAAACACTGCTACTGCTTGTCTCAGTGTCTACCCTGGTGATACATGCACATATTTGACAGCAGTTATAAAAGCTGTATTTACAAGATGGTCTGATTAAGCAGTACATTGTTCCATAAGTATCCTTACTCAAACCAAACCAGACTACTCAGAATAAGAGTCTCCTCATCTGGGATGAAAACAGCAAAATCTACACTTCAAGTCTTCAGACATTTCAAAAAGATATCAGTTGGTCTGCTGTTTCATTGAAGTACAAATAGCTCTGACAGACTGTTCCTGGATCTGCACCACACTGCACACAAATGTCATGATAATGAACTTCTAATCTTCGTTTGATCATTTGTTCTGCTGAGATCCCTATAGCATACCTAATGCACATAATGCAGGAACACTTGGAAAATACCAAATAAATCTACTGTCCCATCATTTTGAAACAAAAACTAAAGGAGGACCGTTATATTTTGGAAGAGATATATTAGAAACCAATTACATAATAAAGATTAACACCGTTCTTATGATAAATATTATCACACATTTTACTAAATATTTCTCTTTGGGATACAAAAATTATGCCTTAGTTTTCATAACCTGTTTATTTGAAGGAATGTTCAAGAGAATTTTGGCAACAGGAAGTGTGTGTACATTTGCAGCAGAGATGTACCTTATCTCACAGAGTGCTCATAGATATTCCTCCTGGGCCAAAAATTTTACACCAGTAACACAGAAGTTCACAGTGAGCATCAAATTCTCTGCTCTTATATGTGTGGTGAAAAAAAACCCACAAAAACCCAGGTGTTTGAATTGTTAAGTAATTATAGTTGTAAGACGCTAAAACGTTTGGCTGAACTATTTTCAAAGTTAATTTGATTGCAGAATTTAAAAAAAAAAAAAAAAAGATGGGTACAGTAGAATCCACAGAATTAACATAATTTTGTTCTTGTCATCTCAACTCTGTGTTGGAAATTATGTTCTTGTTGTTCAAAACCTGTTTCCTATACATTTCTAGTAAGAGAAGTAGAAATGCAGTCTTTTATTCTTGAACCTTCACTTCCCTTAAATACTACCAGTTGCCTTTTTTTTTTCCTTTAGAGAATCACATTGCAAATTCAGTTTGTTTAATATTAAAGATACTATAGCTAATATTTAAGGATTTTCAATTCTGTTCCTTAAACTAGTGCATATAAATACCTATCTCTTACTCATTTATCTGAAATGCAAAAATTACTCTAGCAGTACAATTTTGATATGTAACAAAATGCTGTCAGAAGCACACCAAATATATTTTACACCCCTCTTCCCCCCCCCTCCCCCGATGAAAATTCAAGAAACAATAAACTCAGCATAAAACAAACAAGTAACAGAATCTAATCTAACTGTCCACTTTACCTGGAAATGCATGCCCTGTTAGAGAATCCAAATCTGAAATTGAAACAGTGAAAAAATAATCTTTAACACTAATTTAATATTAGCAAAACCCTAAAATTAAAAAACAAATCCAACACCAAATATCACATTATGACCAACATCAAGTTTTAATCTTAGTAGTATCATAGTATAGTATCAGTCAGGGTTGGAAGGGACCACAAGGATCATCTAGTTCCAACCCCCTGCCATGGCCAGGGACACCCCACACTAGATCAGGCCAGCCAGAGCCTCATCCAGCCTGGTCTTAAACACCGCCAGGGATGGGGCCCCAGCCACCTCCCTGGACAACCCATTCCAGGGCTTCACCACTCTCATGGTGAATCATACATGAGATGCAAATATAGAACACTTGGCAATTATGTCATGGAGTTTTCCCCCTCTACGGTTTTGTAAAGATGTAAAATAGGATCTAAAGATGGGAGTCTTGAACGCTGTGAGAAGCTAATTTATTGTTTAAGACAAACATGTCATAATTAAATAGGAAATTTACAATATTTTTTAATGAAACTGCTCTCAGAAGTTGATATCTTGAGCATAGGCATTTGTTCTAAGGTTATGCATAAGAACAATAATTAGAAATGTGCAGAATGCTTTTTATGTTATATATTTTTAAATATCAGACTTTCTGTCTTAATAGTAAGAAATGCTTTAGTTGATTAGGTGGTGTTGGATGATGGGTTGGACGCAATGATCTTGAAGGTCTCTTCCAACCTGGTTTATTCTATTCTATTCCATTCTATTCTATTTGGTCTATCCTAGTATGTAAGGGACTAAATCTTGTCTCTCTTGATGTGACTCAACAAAGATAAAAACACCTTTGCTGCTTGCCCAGACAACAGCTGATGTATATTGGCCATTGGATAACGACTCTCTGGAATGTGCATAGATAAAGATTGCTCACACCCTTCCTCCACAGACCCAAACTGTATTGGGGGGTGAGGGGTGTGGTAATATCACATAATCCAGGTTGAAGAGACCTCAAATATCAAGTCCAACCTGTCACCACAGACCTCATGACTAAACCATAGCACCAAGTGCCAATATAATTCCTTTCCTCTTCTCTCTCCCTCTTCACTCTATTTGCTCTCTCTCTCCTTCTGATCCATCCACTTTATTCTGTTAATAAATAGCCTCGCTGTTGATAGTCTGGCCTCGTTTGTGCCTCTAATTTCATAACATGGGAATATTCAAAAGAACTGAGTCTGTTTCCCTCTCTGGACCAAGACATAGTGTTCATTCTTTTATACTATTTTTTGTCAAATATGAGCTGTTTAAAAAAAAAAGAAAGAAAAGAAAGCTGGAAGCATTCCTGCTGGCATCCAAAAGTGTAAATTATGGTCTTCACTGGCCAGCTCCCATCTGAACAGAGAGCAGGAAGGCACACCAGGGGCACCAGAATGAGCCCTCTCCAGCCTGCACTAGGACTAGAATTCAGAATTTTATCTTTGAATCCCTTTGCTCCACCTTTGAAGACTCAATGTTCTTAACACAGACATACTTGGTAAATCTGAGAAGTTAGAGATTCACTTGTAAATCTTTAGCTGGAACTAAAAGAGTAGTTAGTTAGCAGTGGTAGTATGGTCTTAGTGTCAGCCAGGATTGCTGTGGCATTACCAAGGTGTAAGGCTAATTCTGAGATGTACATGGCCAAAAAACCCCTTTGTAGGTTCTGCTCTGTCAAACAAGAGAGTGATGTGAGTATACCTGGAAGATAAGATGGGTTGCTAGGAGCAGTCCACCAGTTCCAAATTAGCTCACTAAGGCAGCATGTGTGACTCTCAGACTCTTCTCCTTCCCTCATCTCTCAAGAGAGATGGCAGAAGGATTGAGTAGCTATGTTCTCTGGGAGAAGTACAACAGGCAGATTGTGGTAGAGCAATTTACTCTAATGTGTGTACACATGAGCTCACTTGGCATTTATAGGAATTGAATGTACTTATTAGCACTGCCTGGAAAAAAAGGTAGTTTAACAATCTAGATGCTTTATTAGAAAGCATATCTAAACTACTTCATATAAAAGATTTTGTTTCCTGATTGCAATAATCAACAGATGCAAGAGTCTAGGTTAATAGTTGAGGCTACAGAAATCCTGAACTTCTTGTAATACAGTAACTCATTCTAAAAATTATTGGGAAAATATTTACCAACTAACTCCTGTATGTACAGTTTCTCCTACTGGAAGACAAGAGGAAAGTGTGCTTGGCTTTAATAATTTATAACTATTTAAATTACATACATTTCCTGAGGAAAAAGAATATGCTTGATGTTGTAAGCAAACATCAGAGAAAAACAAGCCCAAATGTGACAAATGCGCTAGAGAGAACAGCTTTCCAAAATCCTAGATAGCAAACACAATGCATTGCTTAATGCTTCAAATATGTGAGGTCTCAGGCTTTATCATTCCAAACTTTACCATAAACTACAGCAGAAGGAAAAACTAATCTAAGCATTTTTCCTTCCAGAGCCTGAAAAAGAATGTAGTTGTCCCTAGGAGTCCATAAAAACTCCACCAAAACCAGGTTATGCATAAATGGATTATCCAGCCATGCAGTGGCTGCTCTCTGAAAGCACAGAGACTGGATGCAGCCACCATGTAAATCTTGATCAGCCCCAAAAATGTGTAATACTTGAATTGCCCAAACTGCTGCCAGTGTGCACATGCTGTGGCTGCACACCCTGTCATGGCAATAACGTGTTTGAAAACATCTGTTTTATGTAATTTTTGTTGATTAAAGTATCCTGATGCAAACCCATAAAATCCAACAAAATGAAGAGGAGAAGAAAAAAGTCCTGGTCCTACAGCAGTGAAGCAGCACGATTTAAAAGAAACAAAAAGCCCAAACAACCTAAACCGAAAAAACTAGGACTTGGTTCTGCAAAGTGCATGTACATACTGTGACTTGCAGCAGAAATCACTGTAAAAATGCTATTCTGAAACTAATGCAGATACATTACTGGAAATTAATTAGGCACTTGTCCCAGCACTACTTTGTAATAGTGCCTGTTAAGCTAATGATGTAAATTCTGGAAGTGTTTATTTTCTTACTAGTCAGCCCACACTAACTGAAAACAAGGTAGTTTGTCACCCAAGCGTGTGTCCTGTGTGAACTGTTAAATAAACTCAGAGCTACTTTGCCAGCTGAAATCAGAAATGTTTATGGCATATTGAACCCACAAATCATGATCCACATGCCCCATTGCTACATTTCATAAAGAATGATATGAGCTGACACCACATAGGCAGGCAATGTAAGGTTTCCCATATAAAGATAAATCCAGCATGCAGCATTTCCCTACTAGACTTCAATACATGCAATTACTGAAGTTATAATGTAAAGAAACCTTTGCTGTGACTGAAACAACTGGAGTGTTCAGTCTCTGCCATAACATTTCTTCTACTCTTCTATACCTCCAAGGGCAGGATTAAAATCAACATTTCCTGTTACTGTTCCAGAAACCTCTCAGTTTCTTGGACTGATTATCAATTAAGTAAGCCTGGTCAGGTGGAATCCAATTTTCTTCCTTTCCATTTATTTAATGAATTGCCCTGCTTTGGCACCATTCACTTTTCATACATAACTTTCTAAGAGCAGGAATAAAGATGAAATAGGCATACATAAGCGTGAAACACAATTCCATCTCCTTTTCAAGGCCAAACAGCTATAACATCCACAGCAGCAGATAGCAATGAATTACATTCATGCTACCTATATGTACTATACTATAAGTCATTGATTTAAATAAATAAATAAATAATCCCAGCAACTTGATAATAAAACTGACTTCCAATTACATTACAAAGCATGATTTTTACAAAGGGAAAGTGGCTGTATTTCTTAGCAGGCAGAATCTTTGGTATGCCAAGTTCACTTCATATGCTCAATGCAAACATGTTACAGATAATGTGACTTTCCCTATCAAGCTAATTGCTTTTTCCTAGCACCAATTAGCAAAGATGGAGTCCTCTCCTCAGATTGCCTCCAAGGCCATGTTCCTCATCTCCAAAACCAATGTACACTGCACAATCCAGTATGCAACTTTGACTCCCACTCACATGATACTCCTTGTGCTGTGCTTGCAGCAAAATATCAGAGCAGGGTATATCTGCCACTGACATGTATTGGAAGAGTACCAAGGGATGACTTTTACAGTGCATGGCAAAAAATATTTAAGGTGCAGAGCACATTTAAGTAATTTAATGTTAAGGGCTCTCTAAGGCATTGTCAGCAAGATGATGAAATACCAAACCATCTCTGGGAGCTGATACCTGCTCTGAAAGGTTAGGAGAAGCTAAATGAATGCTAAATCATACTCTTTTGAAAATATAGGATTTCTTCCTGCGTCTAAGTGTCTAATAGATATTGCCATCAAGAGAACTCAAGAGCCATTGTAGATGTGCACAACACCTGGACTGCGAATTCTGCAAATCTCATGTCTTCTTTAAACAAGAAAAGAGGAGTGAGGTCCAACACCTCCTAAAACTAAGAATATGCAAGGAAAGAAATAAAAAGTCTGGTCACAAATAAGAAACTAAAAAGGTAACATATGGCTGCAGTAGCTGAAGATGTGAGATGGCTTGCAGTTACCACTGCAGCTCTCACCATCAGGTCAGTGAAAACTATTGCCATGTAACTCCTAGGACTGGATTTAGATTTTGTGCTTGTCTGCACTTCGATTTGAGGTTTAATTTGATTCTACCCAAGCCTAAATCCACAGGCAAAACTGGAAGTATGTAAGCAGTTCTTTGCATTAGCCTCTAGAGGGGGAAATTTTCCCTCAGTTTAGAAATGATCAGCATTATTCACTGTTTTTACAGCAGAAGCAACTCTTACACAGTCTTGGTTCCCAGACATGGGCCTACATTATTATCAGTATCCTGCTCCTGTGTTCCTAACTTACTGCAATTTCAGGCCTTTTCTTCTCTTCATTGATGGGTTACTGCATTAATTTGCCACCAATCTTGTTAACAGGCAATAATTTTAATGGGAATGTAAATCTTTTGTGTGAGAATTTCTCTGATGAGAAGAAAAAGAGAGTGAGCACAAAAGTTGCACTCAGAAATTCTCACCAGTACAATCACCACCATAGAAACCCACCACTCACTCTTGCTGATTGTTGGAACTTGGTTTCACTTTTATAGATAATTCAGAGGGAAAAAAGGTGAACAGTTAGCTATGAAGAATTAACAGTATGACATTACAATGCCTGTTTATTTCTCTGATACAGCTTGATGCTAAATATCTATTGACAAAAAGCCTGCATCACATTGAGATACACAGCTCACATCTACAGTGTTTAGCAGGGTTTCATTTTGCCAGCTTTATTTTCTGCAATATCATTCAGAGTGAGAAATTTACATTTCTTCAGTAGAGGTGTCTTCATCTGAACAAAGTATCTGAGCTTCCATTAGCTCCCATGAAGAAGCAGTTGAAATTGAGTCAATTAATTACAAAAATAGAAATAATAATTAGAAAACTATTTGATCAGATGATTAGTTAGAACAGCTCTTTTCATTGACAAGGGCTGCAATAACTACAGCGGGAGCTTAGGCAGCTACTTCCATAACCTATATTGTAGGACTTTGGAGATGAATCTCATCATGAGAATATCTCTAAGGAAAATAACCTACATATAAGAATGTAGATTTGAGACAGCCACAAGAATAGTATGAGAATGATTTAAGCATGGAATATTAGTGAGTTTGTGATTGGTAAATCTGATAGCTTCAGATATCTGAAATAGCTTGTTAAAGTGTCTCCTAGCAAAAATAAACTGTCCTGTCTGACTCTAATAAAAAAAAAAACCCACCAAAACCAAAACCCTTGCTTGCAATTTTCTCCACTCTTAAAATCAGAGAATGATGCTTTCTGATTTAATGTTATTACAGCATGAACTTGGACAATGAGCACAAACAAACACTGAAGGGTCCATTAATACTGAAACAGGGTTCATTTTTTACTGTGAGAGTGACTTAATTTCATCAGGTGTGTATTTAATTAATCCTGCAGCCTGGCTATGCACAGCACCAGCACCCTCTTGAATCTGGTCCCATTTACACAACCAGCTGTTGATGCCAGTGTGGGCAAGCAGCCAAGTGTGGCCATCTTTTTGTGCCCCAAGTTTATCTGTCAGAGCCAAAGAGAATCACACTCTCAGGATTTTATCAGAGCCTGTGAGACTTCTGCATCCTTCTCTCTGCAGCCTAGTGTATGCTCATAACTTCCTCCATCCATATACCTAGGCATCCATAGAAACCCCTCACAAAATCTTATTAAACAAGTTATCTTAAAATACTGATAACTTGTTGGTATCCCCTTCCCTTGGAAAGTAAGTACTGATTAAACGTGTCCTTAGTTTCCTTAAAAGAATTCAATTTCTCTGCTCCCAAAGCTGTATTTATTGGGACTTCTGGGTTAAATTGTCACCACCTTCTCTACAGAATAACAGTTCATATTACATTCAATTTTATTTTAAATTAAAACTTTATCTAAAAAATACTTGGTCTATTGGACAGAGTAAATATATCCTCCAGGTCCAGCTTGACTTGACTGAGCTCCTTTAGTAGGATAACAATCTCAGAGTAGAAAAAACTGGGATCTACTGATCTTTACCAGCTCAACTGGATCACGAACTGCTTCTCTTCCTCCACAGTTTGTTTTCCTCATTTCTTTAGTCTGTCTCACTTCGAAAAAAACACTAAAGGAAACTAGCCACCAATTAAAAAAAGAAACACCCAAATCACTTTCCTTACATTTTGAAAGCCATCATTAATCCATTTGCTCCTTCTGCTGATCTCAGGAAAGCTGCCTGCTTCATGCTTCCTAGCATAATCATAGCCTCAGGACTGGTTTATCCAAACTCAGTGCAGGGTTTTAAAATATCTTAAAATATGTTGTAGAACCTAGAGCTGCACACAGCCACCTCAAGATCCGAACATTAATGCTTTCCAAAGTAGCTCTCCTCAGGAAAGTTGAAGTACATTACAGCTGAAATCCAAACCCCAGCTTCCTGCATTGATGGATGCTGTGCTGACAGCAGCAGCAGCACCCACTCAAGTGCAGAGGCTTTATTTAGGCAGTGTTCACTAGCACTTTGATAGCAGTGATGGAGGACACCTATCATCAATGGTAGGTGTGTGTAATTTGGAACACTCTGCAGTTTACTACAACTTGCTGCCCCGTATTGAGCGAGGATTTCCCAGAGGACTCCCACAGGTGTGCTGCCCTCACCTTCTGTAATAAGCCCAGTGCACTGAGAAAGGCACACTGTATCCCCTTGTACTGTGTAACTGAGAGTGCTGCAGTTCCTAAATCCCACTCAAGTTTGCTGTGTAAATGTATAAAACAAATTCACACAGAAGCATTATTCATACTTTCTCCAGTGACTTCCACTTCTGTGGCTGGTTTAGTCACGAAACAGGTGGAAGAACTATTTTCCTAATGTACTTTAACTTCTTTGTATGCCTAAAACTATTTTTAAGCTCAGAAATGCTTTTGAAATCATGTATGGCTGACCACTGCACAATCAACACCTTACATCTAAAATGTTACAGAAAGTATTAATTTTATTTTGAGGACATATGTAAATTTATTCTGGTCCTGCCAAAACTAAAGCCTGCTGTGGTCAGCACAGTGCTATTCTTGAGCCTTAAGTGTGGGTCAGAGCTGATTTCTATCCTGCTAGCTCAAAAGGCAAGTACAACTCTTTCCTAACTGAAAAAGACCACATAGAAACCACTCAGTTTCCAAATTAAGGAGATGGCTAACACAGGCAGACATGGGCTATTATACTTATTTAACCCTTGAAGAGTTTCATCATCTGACAGCAAACAGCTGGTAGAGTTTTGAAAGTCTAGTGGAGTCTGATCTGTGCACCCAACCAACTCTTTTCCCATATGAAAAGTTAAACTTTAAATTGATTGTGCATTTATGTGAAGCATACACATTTCCACCACTCAGGAGAAGCAATGACACAATACACATCGTGATACAGTGATATAATGATTCTGAGAAATATCAAGCTACCAAATTTTCCTGACCAGAAAACCATATAATAGATGAAGTAAAAATATGCTAAATAAAAATTAAACTATTTATATAATGACAAAACATTAATGAAATCTTCAGATGAAATTCTGGAGGTAGGTGCTGAGCAAGTGGGGAGTCTCAAACAGAGCTTTAATAATACTATACTGAAAAAAAAAAAATCCTTTTTCTGAAAAATGAATTGCAAAATAATGTAACTGCCCAGTTTTATTGCAGGCTCTTTCTAAATCTGCTTTCTGCATGAGAAAGGCGAGAAATCGTGTGAAATTCAGCTGTTCCACTTCACGCTGCTATTCATGTCAAACACTATGACATGCCTTTCAGAAGCTGCTTCTTCATGTTGTCAGATTCTTTCAACTCATCTCATTCTTTCCCTTGTTCTGGAGAGGCCTCTCCTCTCACACTTTCCCTGTTTTTGACTGACTTTCCTTTTTCTTTGAAATGCATAGAAATACAGGCTCTTGAATCAGTAGGCAAAAGAGGATTGTCTAAACAAAGATCACTTTCTCTCATTTTCACCTTAGCATCAACCTCCCTTTCTCTAACTCGTGTCAGATTGCTTTCAGGTTTGAGCACAGCTTGATCTGGTCTTTCATATATCATTCACTATTTTCTGCTGGCTAATCCACAGTATATTTTCATGTTAATTATCCTGTGGGTTTTTTTGCCTTTTTCTTACATAAACCCTAGTACTAAATATTAGGGAAATTCCCATTGTACCAAACAAACAAAATCTTCTATATACACGAGATTAGGCTAGTGGGGTGGTGGGAGGAAAGAATCTCCTTAAGCACATAAAAGGGAGAAAAAGAAACTCATTAGAAGTGCAGGCAACGAGGCATTCCCATGAGGCAAGCCTGGGAGTTCAGTAACAGAAAACACCTTTCCAGAAGGAAAAGTTAGAAGGGATTGGCACAGTCTGTACATACATTTTATAATCTCTAAAACTGCTACACATGAGAGCTGGATTAGAAGTAGAGAAATGCAGCACTTCTATAGCCCTGAATATTCCACATGCACCAAGGGGGGGGGGGGGGGGGGTGGGGGGGGAGGAGAGGGAAAAAAGTTGTTAAATATTAATTAAAAAAAACCAAGACAAAACCAAACAACCCCAAACTAACCAACCAAACCCTAAACCCCAAACCAAACAAAATAAACAACCCTACAAATGGACTTTCTATGTGAAAGGCAAATACATGCCCAACATAAGGACTAAAGATCTTAAGAATGAAAGTGAAAGCATGATGGTATAAATAGCACTGGGCTTAAACCAGTATTCAAGAACTACACTAGTGAATTGATTCAAACATAAGCAAGGCTATTTGGTGTTAATTCTGCTTCCAAGGTATTCCAAAGAGTAATTGCCTGGATGTCTCAGGGCTTTTGATTTTGCAGCTACAATGGATCATTTTGTCACTTAACCCGAGTACTGTGTAGGAGATTCAAAGTTTATATCAGGTCAACAAATACTTGGATTCTGTTTGTCTGAGAAAAAACCCAAACATCCTTTTGGGGGACACGTGGATGAAATTAGCTTCCATTGCATCATGTCTCTTCCTCTGGTGTGGATCTTAGTTCAGAAAACTTGTGTGCCCAGGCACTGCTTTGTGTACCCTGAAGACAGGATCTTGTTAATACTTTTAAGATAATCCATTGACATAGATGTTAAAACATTATGCTACAATAAAATAGTGACTGCTTTTTTCCTTTTTTTTTCCTTTATACTTCCTCATTACTGCTCACTGCCTCTTCAAACTTTATGTTTAGTTAAACCTTTTCAAGCCTGGGGCAATATCTGAAAAGACTGTGTTAAGATTAATTAAATCTTTGAAAACATTTAGCCACAATCCTGCTCTTATTGAGTTTTCTTGAGAGTGACGTCAATGAGAGGAGCAGCAGGTGCAGGTTTTCCTTCTGTTTTATCATCTCATGGTACTCAGGATATAGAGTAGGACTGTATAGGGTTGTAATGTAGGCTTGTGAAAGACAGCTTCAAGGGGAAGATGTTGAAGAAATTTTTAATTTTAAAATCAATGAGATTTTGTGGCAGAAAAAGAGAAGACAGAAAATGCATTTTGTCTGCCAGGAGCACAAAGAGCCTGGAAGGAGAACGGTGTTAAAGCTGCATCCCATGAAAGTTCAAAACATGAGATAGGTTACTTCATTTCGCTATTTTCCATACTCCATTCAATATGGAAGTATGAAGAATGTTAAAGGAAGCAATGGAAATTAAGAACATTTATCAATTCCAGGCAATTTACGTGGCATTGCACAAGATTCATGTGTGTTTATGCACGCTAGAAATGGCAGCAAAGGACAACTTGTTGCAGGGGCCCCTGCTGACTCCAAAGCAGAGACTCAGATCAAAAAGTAGCAGAGGCACATTTACCACACCTTGCACCTGAGCTAGTAAGCCATTTCAAGATAAACTGTTGTACTCTAAAGCCATTTGAATGTAGTTACTATGTTTCAGGGCCTAATCTGAGAAGTCTATGTCAAGCCAAGTTTTCTTTGAATGTCTTTTCCTGAGAAACTTGCCTTCTTGACTACCTGACCACTCCCCACAACTAGTATGAAGACAAAGGGACAAAAAGAGCCTCCACCATTCTGAAAAATTACCGTAGGCATGAGTGGTCAGCAGCTTACAACACAAGGCAACAAAGAAAAACAAGTGTTCCTGTGTCATTTGCTAAACAATATTCAGCTTCTGAAGTGATGCTTTAACAAAGCTGCCAGCGTTTTCAGTGCTAAACACTAGAGTTCAAACAGACATGACCACAAGACTCCCTTTGATTTGATAGGGCTAAGAATTGCACTAAATTCACAATTTGCCTGTGAAACAGGAGAAGGGATTTTGTGATAATGCCACTTAAATCCCTGTGTGGAAGGGAACAAAACACAGGCTGAATTCGCTTTGCTCTCAGGCATTTCCAGATTTGGGTGCCTCACGTGATTAGTTTAGCATTATTTCCACACAGTTTTGTGCTTTCAACATTTTTCGTATGAAATAAAACCAAAGGAGAAGAGTTATTTCATTATGTGACTCATTAGACTCAGTGAGATTACTCCAGTATGGAATATGTGCTTAATTTTTTAGATTTTAAATACTACATTATTAGATGAAATAACAACTATTTAGTCATAACCCAAATCCTAGGTATGACTCTTCTGAACAGTATTGTAAAATGCATGCATGCACAGGTGAAACAGAGAAAACAGTTCAGTTGCCATCTCTACAAGGGAATTCTGGGCCACGACATGCAAATAAGAAAGTGGCCAAATTTTCACGGGTCTCTTTTGACCAACTCTGGCTTTGAAAAGCTTTTTCCAAAGAAAATGCACTGAAATTGCTTTGCTCGCTGGGACAGACTTGGTCTTGAGTAAAGCAGCACTTGCAAATGGAAGGAAAAGACATCACAATATTCTAAAAATAACTGTGTTAAAAGGCCATGTCTGGTTTGTAGTGAGTAATTTGTGCTCACCCTTTCTATATAACAAAGAGCTCATGTTGTATTTTATCATATCTATCTTCTATATGCTCTAGAGTTTAACTAAATACATAGCACTAGGAAGGTTTTAGTAATTAAAAAACAAAACCACAACAAACAAAAGCAAACATACAAAAAGAACAAACCCAAACTTTGGTATGGAAAATAGATCTGCCTCCAAAAAGTAAGTGGTTATACTCTAAAGAAACAATGTCTTCCCGCCCTGGTATATTATGTGCATGAAATTCCGTGCAACATTAATTTTGCTGTCATGAAAGTCATAAAAATAAACCCTCTCAAAGCTACCCCAAAAACCCCAATCTCACAACTCTGGAGATTGTCCTTAAGCAAAATAAAATATATCCTGCAATTTATAAAACTCAAAAAATATCTGGTAACACTTGTTTCTATTGGCAATGTTAATTTACACTGGTAGCACTGCTTTGTAGTTTTATTTTATAGCATGCTTGTCAGGAACTTTGTAATGAAGAAAAAAAAACCCAACAACCAAAAAAGGAATAAAAAACGCTGAAACAAGAGTTTTGATTATTGTTTTGTTATTAGGCTTCTCATTTAGGCTGATACAATTGAATTTTATAAGACTGCCTGTTGTTATGATAATAAGGCAAAAAAAAGATCCAGGAAAAAGCAATAGTTTTCAGGCACTTATTACAAATTACATTATTTTCAGGAAAGGGAGCTATGTTTTCTCTGTCCTACAAATCTTACAGTGATTTAGCTGCTAGAAAAACTATTGCACTGACATGAAGTGGAGAGGATAATATCTATCTTTCACATTTCTTAGTTTAATTGTCTTACTGCAACTGAGTATGACATGAAATGTAAGAAAGATTAATGATGAGAGAAAAGTGAAGTCAGAAGCCTCAGGCAAGACAGTTTTTCAGAACTGGCTCTCAGAAGAGATACGATTAACCTTAAATGAATTTGAATTTTTTTACCTTTTTCTTTCTTTTCTGAGACAGCACTACAAGATGTGTATTTCAAGTCCGTCTCCATTCTGAAGAAAATTTTCAGCTTTCCAATCCTTAAATAGATTTTAAATATATCCAAACAGTATTTCACTCAATCTTGTTGCCTAGCTTGTTACCTAGTGCACTAAGTTTCTTCATTAGATTCAAATCTATAGCAAAATGAACAACCAAAATGAGTTCTAAGTGTTTACTCCCCTCCCTGGAAATGCAGGTGACATGCACATTGGTCCCCCCACAGGTCTCTTCACATCAGTTTTGCAGTTCCTCTTCCCTGTAAGGTCTTGCCTGGTCTTTGGCTTCTTCCTCTTTTCACACATTATAAATGTAAAATACACTTCCCCCTCCTTCTCATCAGAGCTATTAGGACATTTCTGAATCATCAGATTTCTTCTCTTCTTTTCTCTGCAGGCAGCTACCCTAGGCAATAGGAAAGGCAAGCACTGGGTTCTGAGGTACAGATCATAGAATTGTTTCAGTTGGAAAAGACCTTTCAGATCACCGAGTCCAACTGTTAACTCTAACTTTGCCAAGTCTGGTGTTAAACCATGGCCCTCAGCACCACATCTCTGCCTCTTTGAAACACCTCCAGGAGTGGAGATTCAAACACCTCCCTAAGGAGCCTGTTCCAGTCTTTGAATGACAGAATCATAGAATCACAGAATGGTCTGGATTAGAAGGGACCTCCAAAGGCCATCTAGTCCAATGCCCTCTGCAGGGGCATCCTCAGGTTGTCTAGAGCTCTGTCAAGCTTCACACTGAATATATCCAGGGATGTGGACACAACCACCTCCCTGGGCAACCTGTTCAGTGTTCCACTACCCTCATGGCAAAGAACGTGTTCCAAACATCCAATCTAAATCTGCTCTTCTCTGGTTTGAAGCCATTGCCCCTCAACCGATCACTACAGACCTTCGTAAACAGTCTCTCTCCATTCTTCTTCTAAGCCTCTGTCAGGTAATGGGAGGTCATTATCCCTGGAGCCTTCTCTTCTCCAGGCTGAACAACCCCAGCTCCCTCAGATCCAGTTGCTTCACCAGAAAACCACTCCCGGTACTGTCTCAGTTCCCTTCTGTCCCTGTATTCAAATACAGGACATGCATATGTACTGATTTTCTTCCTCACAATGTTTCCTGATTTTTAATGGTGTCTTCACTATAGTGCATGTAACTTCAGGTAGAAGAGACTCCATTATCAGTCTAATTTTATTGACAAGACCTTGAAGGAGGATCACACTTCTGCTAATGAACATTTGAGTTCCCAGTTAAACATCAAATGAAACATGTGGACAAGCCACCAATAGTGAATGCACTACTTGCCACTAATTATGGACAGAGGTAAAGTATACAAAGGAACCTTTGCAACAGGGTTGCTGCATATTCTACATTTGATGTGCTGTCTCCTCAGAAAACAGATAAAGCAATCTTCAGGTATGGCTAAACATAGATTAACTTCATTTAAGTGTTTTATTACAATTACCTTTAGACACGATATCTGAAAAATTTAGATCAAGAACTTGAAAGATATGAGACATTGTGCAAATATTCAGCCAAATTTTATCCCTAAGACCAGGAATCAAAATGTTTCCAAAACAAAAAAGAGAAAAAATATACTTCATACTTCCTTTAAATTAACATAATTAATACATGCTGTCTAAAACTCTAACTGTGAGGGCAGTTTTCAGAACAATACCTGGCAATTTGGCACATGGTACTTTATTGAAAGTAAGTGCTGAAATTAAAAACAGCTTTAAAAAATAAAATTGAAATATTGCATTACGTTCAGCAATACTCACATTATGAGGGTTCTCACAGTCTCAAGAAAAAAAAAAAAAAGGAAATAATTTTCTATATAACTTCTCCTTTGTAGTACAATGTACAAAGACAGCAGTAAAAGAGTCAAACGGGCCAGATTAAGGAATTCAGCAGTGCTGGCATATTCCCAGCTCTACTACTAAACTGCTGAGTAAATTCAGAAAAGCCTCCTTTCTACCATAGTTGCAGGTAGCCTGTGAGAAGTAGTATATGCTGTAAGTTTGGTTGCCTTCTACAAACAAAAGAGAAAGACACTTTTCCAGGGGGTGATTTATTATCTTAGAAGAGAGGTCTGAAAACAGACTGATATGTGTGTACAACTCTGCAAGACTTCTGGAAGAACTACTTACAGCACATATATAAGTAGGTGCAGGACAAAAAGAGTTGCTAGTTATAGAAAATTCTTCCTTTTAGTTCAAGAAGTTTTTTATGCCCTTCCACATACTGAGTGTTTCCATTCTGGCCTGGCTTGAGCAGAGCCCAGCGCAACTAGAGACAGGTGCCCAGAGCAGACAGCTCCCAGGTCTTTGCTGTGGCAGCATACTGCTCCTTGATACCTGTGGCTACCAAATGTAGGAACATTTATTTCACAGAGACTTAAGTTATCTCAGATCTTGTGAAGAATGGACTAGATATTAAAAGATCATAAAGGGAAAACAGAGCTTAAGCCTTTAAAGGGAAGCAGCAAAGAAAGACATCATAAATATGTAGTAGAGACCCTGGAGAATGGAGATATTTTAGAAGCAACAGTGTATAAACACTTGGTAGAACACAAGGAATTAGTAGCAGGCTGCATTTAGTTTGTTTAGAACTGAATGTCTGATTTCTTTTTTTCAATAAACTAGACAGCCTTTTATGTGAGGAGTAGGATTAGGTGTCTTACATTGACTTTTTTGTGGCTTTTGACACTGGCCCACATGACAGTATAATCCATGCCACAGACAATGTGAAAGACAAATTATAGATGAAATTAATTCAGATTGATTGATGGAAGGCAAAACCTTCTATCAGTCACTTGTTCAGAGTTGAAAAAGTGTCCCCTGATCAAATACTGATGAATGGGCACTGGCAAATTTTTTTGTTCCGACAGGACAATGTGTCACTGGGGCAGCATGAGGACAGGATTACAGTTATCTCGACCCCCCAAAAAAATTCTCTGGAAGGAAAAATACACAGGATTGGATTCAACAGACAAGTACAAGATACTGAACTCTGGAGGAATAATTAATTGCAAGACTCTAGACAGAGGACAACTTGTCTTGCACCTATTCTGCATAAAAAGTAGGTTTCACTACAGTTTAGCACAAGTTAAACATGATTAGACAATATAATATTTCTGGGGAAAAAAAAACATCATAGTGGGATGTGTAAACAAGAGCATAAGCTACAAGACTTGTGAACTCATTTTTTTTCCCATACCCATTACATGTTAGGGCCTTAGCTGCAAGCAGATTTGACGGGGGAGAAAGTATGGACTTATCAGAACTCTGGAAAACATCACCTATGAGAAAAGACTGGAAGACTTACTTGCTTATTTGCTTTTAAGTCTAACAGGGACAAGACCAACAGGGTACAATATACTGCTTCAGCTGCAGGAAAGGTTGTTGTTAGAAGGAAGGAATAATCTATTTCAGCTTCCATATGCAAAAAAACAATGAACTTATTGTGAAACAGAGAAGACAGGTCAAACATTAGCTGAACTTCCTAATAGCAAGGATAGCAAAGCAGAGGAACAGACCTGCTGGGGACATTATGGCCTTCCCATTGTTGGAAACACTGAAAACCAGGCTAGACTGAACATCTGTTCAGCATCACTGATCCTGCAGGGGCATGGGATAGACCAGCTGTTCTGTGCAGTGCTTTTCTTGCCCTGTTTTTCTGAAAGCATATGTTCTGTCACAGGGATCTCCTAGTAATACTGTGAATGAATATGAGATTGGTTCTTGCCAGACAGCTAAGAGTAAATTTATGTTTCTATTACACTGTCAATGTAAGACAACTTTGACTTTGTCAACATGTGTGTAACACAAGTAGCTGAAGTACAAAAGTAAGATTAAAAAGTTCCCTAAAGCTCTCATGAAGTAACATTTCATGATATTTAATGGAATACACCTTCACACAGCTCCTGTGCTGACCCAGATTAGACCAAACTGAAAGAAATGAGTGAAAAAGCAAAACTGAATGTCACAGCTAAGGCAAATAAAGAATTTTGACATGCACTGTTACAAATACAAAAACCTAAATGAAACATTCACTTAAAAAAGTATTTTAAAAACAAAATAGAACTTTACAAACCAATGTTTGTAAAACTGTTTCACCATGTGATGCTTCCTTGAAGCTGCCCATTAAAGTCCAAATAACTTGAGACTGAAAAGACCAGCATCCCTTGCTTATAGATAGGCTGTGGAAATAAAGCTCGTTTGCTCTTCCATTGGCTTTAAGTCATAAGCATTTTGTTTCTAAGCACAATACTTGTTATTTTTATTCTGAAAGTTTCACTCTTCTAAAGGAATGTAACTTTGACTCGTTAGACATCTCAAGTTTTAGTGAAGATGGATAACTATCACCAAGGTCAACAAAAACACAGTTATTAAGTAGCTCTTTGGTATATCAGAAACAAAGGAGGTCACTGCAAAGATCAGCAGGACAAAAGCTGCAGTAAGAACTTAGATAAAATAGGAGTTTTTTCTTGTCTGCATGGGAGTTTTACCTGGGTATTATTTCTTGGAGCCCTGAAATATTGGAAAAACAAAAAAACCCAAATAACAAACAAGAAAACAAAACAGCAAACCCAAACAAAAATGCAAGGAATACTAGCAGAACCAACAAGGGGGGGGGGGGATTTGAAGAAATCAAAAGAATATATTTCCCCCTTCCTTTCAGAATTATGGTGTGGCAGAGGGTTGCAACATCTTCTGGTATTTTGTTCATGCATGACAAAACTATGGAGGATATTAGGTTAACACTTAGATGTTTTTTATTTTATTAAAGTGAATTAAATACAAGTAACACAAAAATAAAGACAATGAAGGACATACTCCCCAGGTCTATTTTCTGCTAATGCAAGAATCCTTTTTCCCTTCTTGTCTGAGTTAATGTCACTGAGCTAAGATTTCAGACACTGCTCATAAAGTTTACATTCCCAGCCAGCCATATTTCATGAGCCTCTTGCTGCTGCTGTGAAAGCATATGAACATTGCAATGATACTTCTGACTGGAAAGGACTTGGAAACTGCCTCTAGCAACAATAGAATCTGTGTGAACAGCTCACACAAAACCTATGCTCAACTGTGTCAAAAGTAGAGAAATCCAATTTTTTTTGTAGCTAAATAGAAGAACATTGGTAGGACACAGTAACTGTCAGACTTTGGCTCTTTAGCTTTTTTTTTGAAACCTTGCATAGGGCTGGCAGGAACAGTGGGTAAATCTGCTACATTTATGATCTTGTGCTATAATGGATGAAATACTGACTGTGCAGCAGTTCATGGGGCCACATGGTAAATAATGCTATGCACATTTACATAATAAAAAAAAATAATTTGAGGAGGGAGCATTTTGGAAATCAGTTTAATATCAGCTTATTAGACTACAGTGTAAGAGCTGCAGGACAAAATCTGTGGATACAAGTGAATGGCAGTACCATGACAAGAATAAGCACTTGCATAAGAGCAATTTGCTTTAATTCAGATTGGTCCCCAGGGGAAAAAAACCAAAACACCACTACTACCAAAACAAACTCAAACCACTGAACAGCTCCCTAATTGACACCCAGTGAATCATTCCTCTGGAAGCATGCACCACGGTGTCAACAAAGAGGAAAAATCCTTCCGATTGTCAACATGCTTCTCTCATTGTCTATATAATGGACTCAGATACTTTGAAAGTGTAAATTTGAATCAGAAATTGTGATTATTATCATATATTCATAATAAGACAACCTAGGTTTGTCCTAGAAATGTCAGTGTATACATTACAGAAGAAGAGGCTGTCCTGGTTTTGTGGGCAGAGAAGCATATAACAGCCATGATCTACAGGCCCTTTTCAGATTGGAATAGCCAGGAGCTTAAGCTGGGAGGCACAAAAGCCAGGGCAGATGACCCAAACTGGCTTACAGCTGTATCTCGTCTCCAAAAAAAGTCAGTTTTATTACAAAGGGGGTGATTTGTGCAAGACTGAGGTTACTCTTGTGCTTTCTCTTTGTCTTTGTCCTCTTCCTGCTTCTCTCCATCCTTGGAGGGAGCTTGCTTACCGCTGTGCTCCTGTGTATTATGACTGCTGTACATTTTCTGGGATGTGTATAGTTTTGTTCATTTGATATTCGGTTGTTTTTTTTTGCTACTTTGTTAAATTTGTTTTCATTTCAACCTGTACTTCTGCTCTCTTATTCCTGACTCATTCCTGACTTCTCTGCTGGGGAGGAGGGGTCACAGGATGATGGAGCAACTGCTGTATTTATAGCCCTGGGATATAAGCTAAATGTGGACAAGAAGCACAGTATGATTTTCAGTTTCAGCATCTGGTCCCCAAACTGTCTTCTAAACCTTACTAAAATGAAAAACCTGTTCAGCTGTGACAGACAACATCTATTTTCTGTGAGGCTACATTCTTTCAATCGGCTATGGTCAGACAGCTGAGAGGAAGTCCTTGTTTGCCTTCTCCTGGTGGCTGCACTATCCATCTGGTGAAGCATGTGAAAGCAGGGCTGGGCTGATCCTCCCTTGGCGAGTGCAGAAATGAGAGGTCTCCATCACAGGGATGGAAGAGGACAGAGAGATGGGTTGAGGGCAGCACAGAGCTGATGGAGCAGGCTGGAAAGCCAGGCTCCATGGGAAGAGAGACTTTTCCTTGCGAACAAGAAGGGACCATTTAATTTGATGTGTGGGTCATTAGTCTGATTGATTCAAGACTTGTAACCAGACTTGTAAGTTTGATTGATTCAAGACTCGTAATTCTCTCCCATTTCCAGCAGATTTTAGCATAACACTCTTTTAAAAACTTGCTTTAAGACTATGCGTACTTAGGCAAACAGTTTTGCACCAGTAAATACCTCTAAATGAAAGTGTAGAGCAAAAAAAATATGGTCTATGGAAAAAATAAGATGCAGTAATTGCCCTTCTATTTTAAAAGACTGTTCTTATTCTTTAACCATGTTTTGTTTCAGGCTTTGTGATTTATGTGATACTGAATGTTTTGTTTCTACTATAACTATGCTCAGTTTTCAGTTATTTGATCTATTCCCCACGGAAGTCCTGGGATGGTCTACTCACTCCAGATGCACAGACAGAAGAATTATTTATTGGCAGCTTGGTCACTACAATCAGAAAATAAAATATGATTCCTAGATAGCTGTTTAACAGAATAAAATATGCTGTGGAACAACAATTCTAACAACATAAGCTTTTAAATACTGTATCTAGAGGTCAAGTTTGTAGAGAATGCAAATTGACAGACTTTTCAGTAGAGCTCTTCTGATAATCTGGTCCTACGTATGCATGAGCCTGTTTATATGTAAAAGTGCTTCAAACTCTCAAACGTTTGTGGAAAGGAAATAACACTTCAGAAGTTCTGAGATAAGAATTTCAAAAGCACTGAAAACCACTTTACCACACCATACTGGTATGAACTTCCCATGTAGCAAGAACTTGCAATTTCCTCACACATGCATAAGAATTGAGAAAGACCATCTTAAGAACCTGACCAAGACCAGCCACTTCAATCCTACTAACACCAGGAAGGGTCCATAAGCAAAACCAGAAGCAAAGTCTGGGTTACATTCTACTATCAACCAAAGCAGGTGTGCCCCAAACTGTGAGGCAACCAAAAAGGGAGCCTTTCCATTCAAAAAAAGTTAATGACAGCAAAGTGAAAATAGTATTTTATGAGTATTTGCTCTCTGCCTGGTACAAACAGTTACAGAAGGTTTCTATTAGGTTGTGGTAGAATTGTAGAGACTTGGCAATTGTTTTAAGAAAATCGAGGTGAAAAATTAAAACTGAGAATCTCAAGGAAATGTAAACAGATATTTAAATCTTGTGGTACTTATATAGCATAGTAAAAAAACAAACAAACAAAAAGACCCAACCAAACAAACAAAAAACACACACAGAGAGAAAACCCCAAACCCAACCCCCAAAAAACCAACACCCACCAAAAACTGAAAAATAACTGAAAATCGAGGCAAAGGTGAAAGCAACTGGATATTACTAGGCAGGATATAAACTCCCTAAAAAAGAAAAGAACAGGTGATAGAGCTTTTTCTAGGTGGAATGGGTGGTGGAATCCTTCAGGTGTCTTACTCCCTTCAGTAGGGTATGAATTTAAAACAACACTTGCTCTAACAAGCAGGATAGCTCATGGGTACAGAAGCAAAACTTCATGTATTCAACAGGAAACAACATGAAGTTTATTACTCCTGTGCTCTCTTGACTCCTGATGATGTTTCTTGTGTTGCAAATTTGCACTGTGACCTGACTGTGTCCTTCTGGGGAACATTTCCCTGAGCACATAGAAAGCAAGCAGCAGACATCACCGGCATTGCTGAAGGTAACACAGCCATACTGACAAGAAAAGCAATAGCGCATTTTTATTTTACTAACCCTACTGCAGAATCTTACAAGGGTGCAACAGCACCTGAGAAATGTATTAGAAACCTGAACCTGTCCTGCCATCTCGTCACAAAAGGCGAAAGTGTGCAGTGCCTGTCAGAAGACATAGTAAATTAAATCATCCATTAGCTTCTGCCTGATCTACCTCTTGACAGGGTTCTTGCAAGCAACAAGTCAAATGTTGGATAACAGAGAAAAAAACACACCCAAGTCTTACGATGTGCAAGGTATTTTTGCAACCGAATTCTAACAAAACCTTTGACAATTAAATTACTACAGGTGACTCCAGTTTAAATCAAGAGTTCTCCGAGTAAATGCACATAAAGGACTAATCCATCAGAATGAGGTTAAAGGGGAAAAAATCCTACCATTGCAGTCTTAGATTCCTAATTACCTACTCAACAGAACTATGCGGCTGTTCGTTTTGCTAACAATTAAACTATAAAGATATGAAGACAATGAAAGGAGAATGACCTTCTATATGTCAGAGAACATTGCTGAAGGCACCTGCAGCTAATGGGCCCATGCTTGCTCGTGCAGAAAGTGTAAATAGGTTTATTAGCTTACTCAGCTGGAAAATGCTTAGCAGCTACTGGTCATCTGATAACAAATTTAATTCATAGTTCATTTAGCTACAAAGGGAACCGATTTTTTTTTTAATGCTGTTATTCAAATGTTCTGAAACATAATCTGTACCCAGAGGGGGTAATACAGATTTGTGAACCCTAGAACAAATTTTCTGCAAGTTATTTTGTCCTAGCTTGCATCCTGTAACATTAAATGTACGACGCAACAGAAGCATTGACTTCCCAGGGGAAAAAAAGAAAAAAAAAAAAAAAAAAAAAAAAAAAAAAATTAGTTCCTGGAACCAGAGATAACAAATGGGAACATTTCAAAGCTTCTTGAAATCCTTATCAGCTCATTGCAACTACATAATTACCTAATTATAAGATGATTTAAAAAAATATTATTTTAAAAAATATGTTGTGTAAAAATATTCCATTGTTTGAACATATTGTCATACCACAGTTTTCTCTCAAAACACATCTTGGATTTTATTTGGATTGGAGTCATCCTAACTTTCTTATACTAGCTGTGATATCAAGAAAGGGTCACACCTACAAACATTTGCCTGCAGCTGCCTCAATGAAGCCTTCCCTGTCACTGGTTTTCTGGGAGTTTTCTCACTCACAAAGGAAAGTCTGCTAAGACTGACAGAAAAGAGAAATGAATATCCAGGACGAAACAGAACACACTCAGAACTTCCTCAGAGATTAGTCACAAAATCGGCACTGCAGTTCACTCTGTAAAAACCCAGTCAATGGCAAAGACTAAAGCAACTGGAGAAGCCCTCAATAACACAGGTCAAAAATAACCAAGCCATTGGGGTGCTTGAACAGGAAAGCAATCAAAATCTACATATAAACATTAGGGTAGCAGAGTTGAGTACATACTTTTATGGGAAGAAGAAAAGATGAGTTAAAGATGAACAAAGATGATTCTATCCTTACTGAGGCAGTGACTTTTGGTTTTTGGTTTGCTTTCCACAGAGACTTTTCTTTGTAAACATTATTTTTTTAAACCAGGTATCATTTCCTTCAATCCAGTAGAATCTTAAACATTTGCTTTTTGTTCCAGTAATTGGTCTGCTATTACTATTTATTTTTTATATAGCCTTTTTACTGTCAAGAGAAATGCTTCTCTTTTTTTCCCCTAATTTTCTGGAATATTTAGGAAATACCTCAAATTCTGAGCTCTGAATTATCATGAGTATTTGTAGTTGTCTAGTACTCTGTAAGCTGAACAGTCACCCTTGTACTCATGAATCCCATCAGAAAATTTCCTATTCTTAATAGACAGAAGTGAAAAATCAAGTTTGTTGAATGGTGCTGCTGCTGCTTATGACAAGCATTTTTAGGACAGATTTATGACTTTTTCATTATAACTTTAAAACAACTGAAGGAAAGTCCTTCAGTTTTCTTTGAAAAATATGACAGTGATAAATTAAACAGAGAGGTTTGACTAAAACCCCTGCTCAGCAATACATCTTTAGATATCTATGGTGTTGCAACATGACATAATAGAAGAGATAGTATTCAATCTGGCATCATGTTCATCACAGATTGATCTTCAAATCAGGAAAAAGAGGAGCTCTGGCATTTTCTGATTTGTCTCAGAACAAATCTAACATTAATTTGACAGTGTAAACACCTTAGAGATGGTATGAGGTTGTAAACCACACTACCACAGCCATACTGCCCTTGGTTAAGGCAGTTAACCCACATTCCGTGGTCACCCAGGATGCTCTTTACTCTTCACTCAAGAAAAGACTGTTCTGCGGCAGTGCTCTTTTTACACATTAAACAGATGCATGCATGGGTATTTTCTTTACAAACTGGTGCAGTAGTAATCCATCAGAAGAAATTAAATGTTAAGAGTACAGTGGTGTCTTTCAGATGCTTTTAAGGATGTCTTGTGGCTCAGGGATGTTTTGCATGCAGACTGCCAGATTTAAATGCCCACATGAAAAACACAGTTTATATGTGAATCACACACTGCAGTAGAAAGAGCTGATCAGATTTCTAAAAGGGATTGTATTTTGGTAGAGCATGCATTAGTTCTAAAATATCAGCAGAGGACAGTAATAAATATATCCTATTTACACACATTTCTCTGGCTACACACAGCCTGAATTCAATCAACGCCCTTATGCTTGTATTTCCCATTACTAGCTCTAAGTAAATAGCTTCCCACCTGAGGGTACTATAGCTAAGAGGAAAGAGCAGATTCTGAGCTGCAGAAACACCTTACATTGGTTGAATCAGGATTGCTGTGCTTACTGTAATAATATCTTTGGGCTAAGTGAGAGGCAAAGCTCTTTCTGCCTAGCGCTGCGCTGGTGTAGCATTAAGAGAACATCACACTTCTAGCATGCATTACTCTTAATAAAATATCAGAGGGAAAACATAAGAAAAACCAAGAATTAGCAATGAATTATAAGTTTCCATTTTCTAGTAGAAATCCTGTTTCTTACAACCTCTACTAAGGTATTGAACAGCTAGGTGTAAAATAGGTACAGCTTAGAGAGAAGAGATGAATGAGACAGGAATTCAAGCAGTGGAAAGGTGAGAGAAGAAAAGAGAAACTTCTCCAAACATGAAAAGGGGAAAAGGAGAAGAACAGGCCAGCCAAAGAAAGAAGGAAGGTCATGTCATATTCTGTTTATTTTTTGTCAGAGAGAAAAAAAAAAAAAAAGTCAGCAAGACTCCGAGAAGAGAGGTGGAAGCTTTGCAAAGTAATTCAATAGAATAAAGGTTGCTGGAATTGTGGGTACAGCATTAATTTGTGCTGAAGATGTTGAACCACCGCATTCATAGGCATTTGATCATGAAAGTTAAAGAGCAACAAAATCTCTTTCTTGCTGCACCCTGCCCTTTTATCATATCTAAAAATGTGTTTGTGCAAGGTACTCTTCTCTGGTTTGTTGCCTTTTGGTTTATATATCCTAGAAGCCTTTTTTGGTGGTTGTTGGGTTTTTTCATGCCTAAAATGAAACTGATGTGGGAGTTTCACATCTTGTAAACAAGCTAAGCATGCAGTGATCCTTTTTACCATCCCCACATGTACCCTAGATATATATACACACACACACACACACACACACACACACACACACACTTTTTGAAAGATAAGCCAGGCAAATAAAACAGCTGAGCAACAGTGATGGGAGAGAAAGTACCAGTGACAGCTTGGTTTACTGGAATTTTTAGTAGGTACTAGTAAAAGATAGAAGCTAAAAATATTTTGTGTATCTTGTTTGTTTGGATTCACTCTCTTCTCTGATATAAAAATATTGATGTTTCGGTCTGCTATGAGTATGCATTTGTGGGTCTCAAAGAACTTATCCTAAAAAGTACTAAGTGGAAAACAGAAACCCAGGTGTTTTAGCTTTGGTAGTTTGTGTTTATTTACCAATGCAATGAACTGTATGATTCTAAAAATCTCAGCTCTTGTTAAGAAAAATGAAGTGGAAAATGAAATTAAAATTTTTAATCTTTGGCACTGTGTATTTACTAACCAATTCAACTGTTCTTAGGGCTTTTCAAAACACTTTCTGAAGTGGTTTGTGTGACAATTTTTTCTGTGTAGCAAAATGATTTCCTGTTCCTATCAAAACCTCAGAAGTTCAATGCATTTCATACCAAGGTGCTACTGTGTTATAAACTCATTGTTTAATTAAAAAAAAAACCCAAACCAAACCAAACAAGTCTGTAAAACTACAGGAAGGCAACAAAATCTTGAGCTGGTTTCACTTTTTTTCTAGGGTAAGAAAACTGGGACTCAGTCAAGTGGAAATGAGTATCTTAAATGGCATCTCTCACAGCCTTCAAAACACTGAAGTACCAACTAAAACCCAAGAGACACTGTTCTCCTGAGGATTAAGAAGTTATAAAAATAAAACCACGTGATAATACCCTAAAGATAGAAACTTCCAGAACATAACAGCCATTCACAATTGGCTAGACAAATGAACGCTGCAAGTTACAAACCAGCATACTGGGTTCCAATCAGCGATTTGAACACTATCTTTGAGTAATTTCACAAGTCCTCTCCTGTTAATATATTCCACAAGTTTTTTTATCAAACTGAAAAAAATGTTAAAGGAAAACCTCAATATTTATGAATGTTTAATGTGCTGAAGCAACAGGAAGTACAAGGAATCAGTAATGCTTCACATAACAGAATTCTTTAAAGATGGACACTGAAAGCATTCTAATAACTGAAATATAATTTTAAAAGATGGGTATGGTTTCCACTATATACTATGCCAGAGGAAAGCCTATGGGGAGCTGTGTGTCAAGCTACTCTGCCATATCCCCCAAAAGCAGCCTCCTCTCGCCTAAAAAAATGCTTGTTAGCTGAACAATATTTGGAGTATGAATATCCAGAAAAATGTAAGAACATTGAGATCTCAAATGTCTATATGGCATCTTATGCATTCATTGCTAAAAAATGTAATCCTCCGAAATATATATATATATATACACACACACAATACAATACACCAGGTTGAAAGAGACCTTCAAGATCATCGCGTCCAACCCATCAACCAATCCAACCCACCCAACAACTAAACCATACAGCCAAGCACCCCATCAAGTCTCCTCCTGAACACCTCCAATGAAGGTGACTCCACCACCTCCCCGGGCAGCCCATTCCAATGGGCAATCACTCTCTCCGTGTAGAACTTCTTCCTAACACCCAGCCTAAACCTGCCCTGGCACAGCCTGAGACTGTCCTCTTGTTTTGGTACTGGCTGCCTGGGAGAAGAGACCAACCTCTGCCTGGCTACAACCTCTCTTCAGGTAGTTGTAGAGCTCAATAAGATCACCCCTGAGTCTCCTCCAGGCTAAGCAACCCCAGCTCCTTCAGCCTTTCCTCATAGGGCTTGTGTTCCAAACCCCTCACCAACTTTGTTGCCCTTCTCGGGACACGTTCCAGCAAGTCAACATCCTTCCTAAACTGAGGAATATATATATATGTAACAATATAGTCAATATAATAAGAGTTGTTGTTATAATGAAATCAGAATCATGGACGCATATTTAAGGACACAGTAAAACCCACTATACCTCCACCCATAAATATTGATTCATGCTACATATTATCCCTTGAATTACTGACAGGGTTACTGTGGTCTATTGCCAATGTTAAGTATAGAAAATTGGAATTATTTTATATGATAAAAAGTAATTCCCTGTTTGTGGTGTGAAAACACTTCTGAAGACTGATAACAGTCTGGGTATATAGTCTCATGAGTAAAACAAATTGATCAGGAAATTATCAAGAAAAGGTATCAATTGATATTTGGAGGCTGTCTTTGGTACTTTCTCTGCATCACTAATTAATGTTAGATCTGTTATAAATGTCATGGTTTGTGTCAGTGGTGGAGAAAAATAGAAAAATGCATTTTTACAATAGAACTATAGTTGCTGTGGGACTGCTCCTGACTGAGCAATCACAGGATTATAGCAGATGCCTTTGAGAGTTAAAGTCAATATGACAACAAAAGCCTTAAAAGACAAGCAAGAGACAGTATTAGAGAGCCCAAGGGTATGAACACAAACAGCAAATGGTCAGCTTATAGTCAAAGGAAAACAACTGTGAGAACTGGGATAAACACAGTTTAGGTCATAACAGAGGATGAGAAATACACATTCAACACACAAACTACATGTACTGCAAATAGAACGGAGATAATGTAGGAAAGCAGAAAGTACCTATGGAAGGTTTCAGGACAAGAAAGAACAACAGGCCCCTGACAATTGAAGAATGGCCTGATAATAAAGAAGAGCTGACTGCAGTAAACAACCTGAAGTGCAAGACAGCCTGTGCCCCTGCTGGAGACGCTCAACCTGATGTGGGATGAAGATAACAATGGACAGCCGCATATCAAAGCGGAAAACTCAATTAGCAGCAGGGGTGCAAAAAATGTCAGGGAATTGCTTAGCCTGCTTGATTTTTCCTATATAAACTGCTTATTCTGTACCAATAAACAGATTCCTGCTTCACCAACAAGGGAGTCTGTGCATGCTTTCCAACAAGATAACACAAAAGGTTGCAAGCAAGAGCCTGTGCAAAAAACAGGAGCAGAGGAAAAGGGGAAGAACAAATCCAGGTGTGCCTGCCTGTTTATGGCTGTGGCATCGGATCAGCACCCAAAGGTCTTCCCTCCACCTTGGCAGAGAAGGCAGCACTGCTATTCACCACATTTCTCCACTCCAGAGATCATTCACAAATTATCATCTTTGGCTGTACAGCTAGGTCAAGCAAATCAGAATGTGGAAGAGCAGTGTGTATCTCTGAGTGTTTTCTGCTTCAATTTTCCCACACGACAAAGTGATTTATACTGTGGCACTATAACACAGTAAAGTGGGATGCCACAGGTGATTAATGTTATCATGTTACTTATGGAATCTTATTTATACATGACCTTCCTACTGCTCTAAATTGTGACATCTGCATCATAATTATAAAAATCTTACCCAAATGACACCTACATGCTCACTGAAAGGGTATAGAAATGTTAGTAACTACAAATGAGGATTAGGACAATACCTGAGGCAAAAAGATCCTTTTTAAAAAGCTTTTCAGCAATCACATACATAGCTAGAAGTGGATTATTTTACCTTGCAAGTAACACAATCAATTTACTTGGTTTTGTTAGTGCTGTGTTCACAATGCTTGTTTTTAGCTATCCAGACTCCATAAACTGGTCAACAGAAAAAAGTCCCTTAAATTAGATTCCTACTCCTAGCCTTGGGGAGATCATCTCTGTTTCTTGATGCCATCTGAAACAATTTATATACTTGGATGTTCAGCATCAAGTCCTAGAAATATTTCTGTATGTTTTCAGGCTAAAGTTATTAATTCAATGTATACAAAACAGTAGCATTTGTTGCAGCATATTGGAAATGTTCTTTAGTGCCAGCCTGTATTGTGAAATGGCTGTGGGTGAATGTTTCTGAAAACATGCTGAAAGAAAACATGAGTAGAAAATGAAAAGCAAGTGTAATGAGCAGATTTCTCCCACATCCTTTAAAGAAACAATGGGTCAAATCACCACACCAAAGAAAATTTGAGTATGTATTTATTCCTAAATAAATCTCCCCCTAACGTGTCAGCAAACAAGAGGCTGCAATTCTACTCTCAATTATGACATGTTGGGTGAGGCTCATTGTTTGTTACCTGAGCAAATGAGGTTTTCTGGTTCATCTAGCTGAGCACTGAGAAGTGATACATGGGAGAACAAAAGTAAAATTGAACAGAATTTGGGAAGATTTTTAAGGATCTAAGTTTTACAGGTCTTTTAACATGGGTTTTTAATCCTAATTTACATTGAGATCTTTTCAGGAACTTGTAAGAAAATAATTGCTACTTACTAGTGAAAACTTGTACTGAAATCTCTTTTGTAAAAGGTAGTCTGAACAATGAAGAATGTGTTGAAAAGTAGTACTAAAACATCTCTGGGAAAATATCTCTCTAAAAGCCACAGTTCAGATATGAATGTTCCTCCAAAAATCTATGTGCATCATTTCTGCATTCCAAAAGTGGTCTTAGCATATTTTATAATTAAGAGCTATCTCAATATCATCACATAATGGAAGGGACCTCTAGAGATCATCTAATCCAACCCTTCTGCTAAAGCACCTACACCAGATTGCACAGGAAGGTGTCTTTGTGGGTTTTGAAAGTGTCCGGAGTAGACACCACAGCCTTTCTGAGCAGCCTGCTCCAGTACTCCAGCACCCTCAAAGAACTTTTTCCATATGTTTAGGTGGAACTTCCTGTGTGCCAGTTTGTGCCCATTGTCCTGTCACTGGGCACCACTAAAAAAGACCCTGATCTCATCCTACTGATACCCATCCTTTAGATATTGATAAGTACTGATAAGATCCTCTCCCAGTCTTCTCTTCTCCAGCCTAAACAGATGCAGATCTCAACCTAAACAACCAGGACCAGGTGCTGTTATTAACATTGGCTTCCAAGTTGTTATGATCATAGGCTTTTTGTTTTCAGTAAGCATGTTTCATTGGTGTTGGACAGCAAAACATAGGGGATTAATCTGCATTTGCTTTGTGTCTGGAGGGGTTTTGTTATTTTGTTAGCGAGGGGAGGGGGTAATTGGTGTGCCTCATGTAAGAAGCTTCTGGAAGCTCTTCTGGCTTCAAGTTTGACCCACCTCTGGCCAAGACCATACCAACTGGTGGTAGTGGAAGCATCTCTGTGATAATGTATTATGAGGGGAAAAAGCTGCAGTGGGGAAAGGAGTGAGAGAAACAAGCATGAAGGCATCAAGGTCAGTAAGAAGGAGGGGAGGAGTTGTTTCAGAACAGCAATGTCCCTGCCGCCCATGGTGATATGGCAGGCTGAGCTGCCCATGGAGGTTAATAGTGGAGCAGCTGCCCACCTGCAGGTGGAGGACCCCATGCTGATGCAGAGGATTGTGCCTGAAGAAATCTTTGACTTTACAAGAAGCTCATGCTGAAGCAATTCATCACTGTGAGAGCTACAGCCTGCAAAAGAAATCCTCAATAGCTGAAGAAGATCATGAAGGACTGTCTCCCATGTAAGTGATGGCATCAAAGGAAAGAATCCATGAAAAGCATTATGCAGTTACTAATGTACAAAGTCAACAGAATTTTGTGTTGAAAAAATGTAAAGTAAAATTACAATGAACATTGATAGCCATATAGGAAAAAAAAGGTATTCGTTGCCAGTAAAACCATTTTAACAACTTTTCTGTCACGTCATGTTAATACTTCATTTTTCCTTGTCCTTTCCTACTGAACACTTGGTTAATGGAAATGAATACAGCTTGCTAAGTGTCCTCAAAAAACCCCAACGTGAGTAAAAGAGGTGAAAAAGGAAGAAAAAAAGCCTTTAGGCAATATTCACCATGGAAGATAAGGACGATCTGCACTCTTCCCTGCCCAAGGTTCCACAGGTTAGTTACGCATGTGATAAGACAGTAATTTGGACTTAATTGAATTCATATTCTACAGATGCAAAAAGATGTCTTGTATATATGAAAATTAGAGAGTAGAATGATGCCTGTGATTTTTTTGATTAATCTACATTAAAGGAAGCCTGCTGCCACTCTACCAATTTAAATTTCTGTACTTTTTTATTTACATAGCACATTTGCATTACCCTCCTTCTATTTCCTTCTTTCAAAGGTATGAGGTAAATTTAAGCACAAAGAATTCAATAAGTCATTTGTCTGAAAAAAAAACAACCAACCACAGACCAATGGAAAAAAAATCTTCTTTCACTAAAAACATTTCTTAAATTATAGTAAAGATTTTTGTGTCAACGTTTTTGACTTGTGTCAGTTACAGCGTTTGCACCTTCAGCTGGCAGTTCATTAAATGAGGAAATCACACAGGCCATCACATCAAGTGTTTGACTGAAGGAATGAAAAATGACAGGCTGTTATCACATCTGTTTATTATTATTTTAATGTGAAATGATCAGCTGCACTGACAAAATTCATTGCTCATTAACATGAAGAAGGTACAGCTTGAGAACAGCTTAATAGGAACATTTGGGGATCATTCTAGCTGCCATTTAAATTAATGGGAATTTTGCCATTGAGTTGAATGGAAGCAAGTGCAGATCCCATAAAATGCACTTATAATTATATTGTATAAGTTGAAATTTCAGTGATAGCAAAGAAAATAGCACAGTCAAATTGCTTTAATATAGCTCGAAATGTGAGGTCCCTTCTCTTGGGCTACTAGAACATCTGCTAATGAAACTGGAGATGTTTAAAAAGAGACTGGATGGGGCACTTGGTGCCATGGTTTAGTTGATGGTGTGGGGTGATGGGTTGGACTTGATGATCTTGAAGGTCTTTTCCAACCTGGTTAATTCTGTTCTATTCTACTCCATATCTGTACCTACCTATAGAACTGTGCAGCCACCTGTGACTTTATATATTACATTCCAGATAGTTCCAAAGATTTTTTTTTTCTGAATTATTTCAGCTGAGGTTAGATTATATTAATGAATATTTAAAATTTTAACTTTTCTTACTCTATCAAAGTCCATGAAAATAATTTTACAGAGAGATGATATCACTGCCTTGAGACAGAAGACACTTTTTCCATTTCAGAATTCAGCATTATTTCTTTAGAAGGTCTGACTTTACTTTCTCTTAAGGATTAAAATCAATTAAGAACTGGCTTGCTGGCATTCCAAGGTACAGCACTGTCTGCACAAGATATTGCAAAAACTTTACATATACAATATGATAGGAATTTCCTAATGGCCACAAAGACGTGGAGGTCAATCACAGAATGTTACAGAAACTGTTAAAAACACTCAATCATGCGGGTCTGTTTGGCCACTGTTTCCTTGCCTCCAAAAGCTTAAACCTTTCAACCAATCTCTTTTTTTATACCATCCAAATGCTACCATTGCTAACTTCATTTCTCTTTTCTTTGTGTTCCTCCATATACATCATCATTCCCTTCCTCTTAATTCCTGTTTCACTCAGTTATGCCTATGGATCTGGAAGGCACCATAGACTTTTTATGTTTTAAGTCCTATGTATGGCTCAGTAGAGTAGCTAACTGCTGCTAAGTAATCACCAGAGAATAGTGCAAGTTTCTAGGAGAAATATCTTTCTCCACAACAGGCAAGAGATAAGAGCCACCTCATAAGGTAGGTGAGATAAGAAAAGTGAATGGGAAATTTCACTGAGTTTTGTTTCCTCTTTTGAGTCCCAGGTAGATCAGAGCACAGGTAGCAAAACAGTTTGTTCACTAATCTACTTACTACTTCAAAGGTATAAGGGAGTATGAATAAGGAGAACTACAGGGAAATGCAGGATTGATATCCAAAGGAGAGCTTCATTCATTTCTTGACCTAAAATGTATTTGCAGACAGAATTGAACAGATTTTTTAGAATAGTTCTTTAGTTAAACTGACCCCAGCAGTCGGTAGTGCAAGTGAAAGGGAAATTAGGTTCCTTGGATTGTATGACTGTTGTGTCTTCAAGAGTTTTTAAATCTTTCATACTTCTATTAAATTTCATTCAAGATATAAGTGCATTTTTCAAATTGGATGATATCAAAGGATTATTGGAATCACAGATTAAATCAAAGGAAGGAAAGTGTAGGTACTGTTCTGGATACTGGTTTAACCAATGGTTGCCAGTTTTCTATGCCTGGATTTAAAGCATCACTTTGCCATCTAGTTTTGCTCCTTTTCTTCCTCAGCTTAATAAAACAATCAGATTTTTTTCTTTCAGAAATATGACTGAACATAAAGCATTGCCTGGATCCACTAATTCATTTCCTCTTTTAAGAAGGCGAATTGGTTCTTTTCTGGCTTATACTTATTTCCTAAAATATCCTAAAGCCTCTTTCATGACATTTTTTTTCCCTGCTACACCAAAGATGAATAAAAAATTATTTTTAAAGTAAAAAGTAACTATTCCATTAAAAAACAAAATTATTCCTTAGTTTATGATTCTATACTTAAAAAAAAAAAAAAAAAGGCACTCATTTAGAAGCAAACAAACTGCAGTTTAAATAATGTTAATTTTGAGCTGCAAAGACCTGGTCAGTATTGTTGTGCTAGGGCTGGGAATTCATACGGAACTCATCTTTCACAAAATTAATTAGTCAAATTAATGCGAGTAGAGCAGATGTCTCAGCAGATCAATAATATCCCCTTGACAGTCACTAACATATGCCAAAATATAACATCTGAAAAACAATAAGAACGAACAAAATAATAAACACCTGTTACACTATCCCAGTTTTATCGTTAAGGTGACACCAAGTAGTTCAAGCTGAATACAAGCCATCCAAAAGAAAACTTGTATCTTATGTTTAAATATTAAGCCTAAATTTAGAAGAAGACAATTTAGATACCACCACTGTATTGCATGGAAGGCATGGGTTCAGTAGTAAGGAGGAAAAGAATACACTGTTTCTAAGGGTTCAGAAACATTAAGATACTCGAGAACAGGTTCAGATCTGGTTGACATGAGATCCTGTCAGTTAAATTATTACAAGGTCCTGATTCTACTGTTCTTAAATTAGTTTTTTCTTTATGCCTTAAACTTATTTGTTAATATAGGGAAAATGGTAGAACTTATCTTTGAAATCAATAATAAAACCAGATAGGGGCATGAACAAGGACAAACGATATGAGAAAGCTAAAAGTGACTTGCTTAGAAGACAACAGAATAATTTTAACTTACTGACCAGTGCCTAGCACAGATACCAACTAACATCTCGACATCAGCAGCATTGACAACTCCACCTGGATAACTATACTAGGTTTGCCAAAACTGTCCAAGTCAAACAAAAGTTCTCAATGTTCAATATTGCTTATTTAGTTTTAGTAAAATATTCCTAACTTCATAATTAAATTCACAAAACCAAAAATCACTTATGAATACAATGTAGAATCGCATGCTTGGAAGTCATTCCCTCATTTGTGAGGGAAAAAAAGGTTGTGATAAACACCTCAGGGGTTATCAAGATGAGTTTCCTCACAAAGAACAAATGGAAGTCACGTGCACTCCTATAAGACCACTTTTGTCAGACCCAAGGGCACTAAAAGCCCTCAATGGCTGTGTAACATCCAATAGAGGCTTGCCCCATCTGCTGCCTACAGAGCCCTCAGCCCCTGTCTGAGCAAAGCTGTAGGTCTGTGAGTATCTCCACTCCAGTTTCCTTGGTGGTTCTGAGCCCTGTGTTGTTGATACCTCATCTCCTCCATGGGCCAACTGGACACAGGCTGCAGCTTGTCTGTGGTCCTGTCTTTCGACCTGGGTGGACTTTGGACCCATAGTATAGCCTTCTCTCCAGCCCTGCTTCTGGCCACATTTCCGGCTGTTTTTCTGGCCACATCTCACTTTGCTCCAGGGTGGAGCCTCTGGGCAATCCCTGGAACTGGTTTGTTCCTTGCCTTGTCACCATTCAGCCTCCCTGCGACTGCACCTCACAGATGTGCAGGGAACACCCTGTGCTAGTTCACCCTGGCCCTAAACCAGCCAGCCCACTTCTCCCTGACCTTTTTTCCCCCCCCAACCTCCATATATGTAATGATCCATGAAGAAATGTTGACCACTTAATTACTGTCTAACTGAGCTGTGACCAAAATATTGCACTCAGGTTTTAACGCAAAATGGTAGAAAAATAGGGCTTAAAGGAAGTATGGTAGGTCATCTAGTTTATCTGCTTAGTCCTCAGGTAAGATAAATGGTGTCCACATTGCTTCCAAGAGTTGCCTGACCATTCTTAAAAACCTCTAGTGGTGGAGGTTCCATCACTTACCAAGAAATCTATGACAGTAGCTCATTGCCTTTGCCACTTTAAAGTGTTTTATGATAGTGAAATAGGTCAAATTTTCCAGAACCGTAAAGCATCTCATTCATTTTGTCTGGACTGTCTCCACTGGACCATGTAGTTCTTGAAGTACAATGCTGCAAAAGTGCAGTTTTCTAGCTGGCTAGCCTACCAGAGGCTCATTTATTCATGAGTACAGGATTACTTTACACATCTTGTTGGCTGTACTTCAGCTTTGTACTTGCTTTTTTCATAGCACCGTGGGCTCTGAAAAATCGCTACCAAAGCAGCTGTCCTCATTTCATATCACTGCAGTAAATAATCCTTGCTTTCTATTTTCAAATGCTTTGCCACTTTCTCATTATCATTTTGAATTCTGATCCCATCCTCCAGCATGTGAGCTGTCTCCCAGTTTTTGATCACATGAAGATACAATAAACTCACTCTCTATTCCATCATCTGGATTGTTAATAAAATGCAGTGTACTGCATCGAATGCAAGACACATGGCAGCCAGTGCTCTGCTCCTCTACTCTGACTTTCTGCTCTAGAATTGATGTTAACTGACAACAATTGCCAGATTGTTTTCTTTGTTCTGTTTACAGTCAAGCACAGTGATTGTCTTTTCCCAATTCTCTTGATGTCTTTGTCTCCTGCAAGACCTCAAACATAACTGAAAACAGTTCTGGATGCAGCCATATACAGGATGGTAACAAAGTTCATGTCATGAAACTGCATAGAATAGCCGTACTGCTTACACAGCAAAAAAGCCCTGGAGTTCGCTGCTCTAAACATGAATGAGGGAATACTCTGGGCTATGCCAAAGTGGCATAATGCCATGCATTTGTAATCACTGGGGAAGATCAAAATTGTTTAAATAAAAGGGGAAAGAAATTTCACTGCAGCTGCCAGCCACACAGGACACATGCTGTGACAGGAACGTCATCTATCACAAAACACAGACTGAGCAACGATGATGAAGAACCTTATTTACTAAACATAATGTTATTAGTTACCTAATAAAAGGTATTGTTTGAAACAAAAATAAGGATGAACTTAAAGGAAAAAAGAAAGTAAACAAATTAAATCAAGGAACAATATTATATTTTGATATAAGGGCTGCATGCAGCCAACAACAACTGATTAGTCCTCAACACTGAGATGAAGAAAAATTCACTCATCAAACTTTAGTAATACTCCACACAAGGGAAAACTCTCCGAGAGACTTATTAACAGCACACAAGAGCAGCTGTGCAGTTCAGAAACTCACTAGAGGCACAGTACAGGTGTACAAAGAAATACTGTGTCTAGGAATGTCAGAACAAGGAATTGCCACACAGCTGGATGTTATTCCTAGCAGCAATAGTATCATTTGTAATCACAAAATAATTCACAAACCAGTACATTTCAGAACTTGGCTCAAATCCTGACAGCATTATAGAAACAGAATGGCTTAAGTTGGAAGGGACCTTTAAAATCATCTAGCTCCCACACCCCGGCCATAGGCAGGAACACCTCCCACAGGACCAGATTGCTCAAAACCTCATCTGGCCTGGTCTTATAGACTTCCATGGATGAGGTAGCCACAACTACTCTGGACAACCCATTCCAATGTCTCACCACCCTCATAGTAAAGAGCTTCTTCCTAATGTCCAATCGCCGTATATCTTGCTCTAGTTTAAAACCATTCCCCCTTGTCTTATTACTGCATCATGTTATAGAAAGTCCCTCTCCAGCTCTCTTATAGGCCCTGAAAGGCTGCAATGAGCTTCCACAAAGCATTATCTTCTCTAGGCTGAACCAATCCCACTTGCTCAGCCTGTCCTTATAGAAGAGGTGCTCCAACCCTCTGACAATCTACGTGGCTCTCCTCTGGATCCTTTCCAACAGATCCATGCCCTTCTTGTGTCAGGGGCTCCAGAGCTGGATGCAGTACTCCACATGGGGTCACACAAGAACAGAGTAAAGGGGTGGAATCACCTCCCTTGACATGCTGGTTACTCTTCTTTTTGATACAGCTCAACATACAGTTGGCTCTTTGGTCTACCAGTGCACATTGCCAGCTCATGTCAAGCACCACATTGACCAGCACCCCCAAGTCCTCCTTCACAGTGCTGTTTTGAATCCACTCATCACAGCCTATATTTGTGCTTGGGATTGCCCATACCCAGTTGCAGGACCTTATGCTTGGCCTTTTTGAACTTCACGAGGTTGGCATAGGTCCACCTCTCCTGCCTGTAATAGTAACCTATTAGCTCTTCTTCTAGTAAACCAGAAAGTGCTTGTCAGAGAATAATCATCAGACTTCAGAGTTACATTAAATACTTTGCAAAATCTATGCTGAAAACTGGTGTTTAATAAATATGAACAAATTTAACCCAGTAAGATTAATTAGCTATACATTGTGCTTAATAATATTACACCAAAATATATCTCTAATTTTAAAAGGGAGCAGTAAAAATTGGAAATTATTCATTGCATCTGGGACAGAAAAAGTCTTGTGCATTCAAGGTGAAAAAAAAAAAAAAATTTCATTTGGCTGACAGGATTTTGTTTGGGTCTGTATCAATATTGAAAACACAATACTAAAAATAATAATAAAAAAAATATCTCTTAGCCATATCACATACACTTTCCACCTATGTGAATCAAAGCCATCCTCATTAGCAGCAAAGCACCGGACAGCAGATCAGAGAAGGGCAACAAGGCTGGTGAGAGGCCTTGAGCACAAGCCCTATGAGGAGAGGCTGAGGGAGCTGGGATTGTTTAGCCTGGAGAAGAGGAGGCTCAGGGGCGACCTCATTGCTCTCTACAGCTACTTGAAAGGTGGTTGTAGCTAGGAAGGGGCTGGCCTCTTCTCTCTAGCAACCAGCACCAGAACAAGAGGACACAGTCTCAAGCTGCAACAGGGGAAGTTTAGGCTCGGGGTGAGGAGAAAAAGTTCTTCACTGAGAGAGTCATTCGTCATTGGAATGGGCTGCCCGGGGAGGTGGTGGAGTCACCGTCCCTGGAGGCGTTCAAGAGGGGACTGGATGTGGCATTTGGTGCCATGGTCTAGCCATGAGGTCTGTGGTGACAGGTTGGACTCGATGATCTTCGAGGTCTCTTCCAGCCTTGGCGATACTGTGATATATCAGTGAAACCCCTTGTTCTCTCTGCCTCCAACCTGAATGCATTTAGAATGACAGCTGAAACTTGGTATGGAGTCCTTCATCCACTTAATTACTGAATACAGAATTAACCGGGTTGGAAAAGACCTTTGAGATCATCGAGTCCAACCTATCATCCAATACTATCCAATCAACTAAACGATGGCACCAAGTGCCTCATCCAGTCTCTTTTTAAACACTTCCACTGATGGTGATTCCACTACCTCCCTGGGCAGCCCATTTCAATGGCCAATCACTCCTTCTGTGAAGAATTTCTTCCTAACCTCCAGCCTAAACCTCCCCTGCTGCAGCTTGAGACTGTGTGCCCTTGTTCTGGTGCTGGTTGCCTGGGAGAAGAGACCAACCCCCACCTGGCTACAACCTCCCTTCACATAGTTGTAGACAGCAATAAGGTCTCCCCTGAGTCTCCTCTTCTCCAGTCTAAACAACCCCAGCTCCCTCAGCCTCTTCTCATAGGGCTTGTGCTCCAAACCCCTCACCAACTTTGTTGTCCTTCTCTGGACACGTTCCAGCAAGTCAACATCCTTCCTAAATTGAGGGGCCCAGAAGTGGACACAGGACTCAAGGTGTGGCCTAGCCAGTGCTGAGTACAGGGGCACAATGACCTCCCTGCTCTTGCTGGCCACACTATTCCTGATATAGGCCAGGATGCCATTGGCCTTCTTGGCCACCTGGGCACACTGTTGGCTCATGTTCAGCCTACTATCAACCAGTACCCCTAGGTCCCTTTCTGCCTGGCCACTCTCCAGCCACTCTGTCCCCAGCCTATTGCACTAAATGGGGTTGTTGTGGCCAAAGTGTAGAACCCGGCACTTCGATGTGTTGAATCTCATGGCATTGGACTCTGCCCATCTGTCCAGCCTGTCAAGGTCCCTCTGCAGAGCCCTCCTACCCTCTAACAGATTAACACCTGCCCCTAGCTTGGTTTCATCTGCAAATTTACTGATGATGGACTCAATCCCCTTGCCCAGATCATCAATAAAGATATTGAACAGGATGACAAAACATATAATGATTGCACTCCAGACAGGATTTCACATCTTAGCTCTTTTTATCATTCTTCCTTACAAAGGTAGCTAACCAAAGCTTATTATACCAATACCACCAGTGAAACAATACATGACACAAAAAGCAAATGTTCTCATAAAGTTCCATAATGTAGTATACTCCCCAAACACTTGTGTTGGAAAGCTATGTGAGCAGTGCAGAAAGCTGACCTCAGCGAAACAGTTCTTTACAACACTTCTTACCTATTCAGTATAGACATAATGCCTTAAAAACGTGTTGTAAAATTAGATTCAAAAGCAGTTATTTTCCTTTCAGTCTCTCAAATATTCAGATTTTATCTGCAACTCCAGTTCTTGGAATGTCCCCCACAATACCATTTCCTGTTTATAAAGGTTTCACATTTCTTTTCAGAAAGAAGCATTATTTTTTCCTGCAATTTCCTAGGTCCTATCATATTTCACTACCATGCCTTTTATCTTTTGGTTTCTAATTGAAAAAAGGGAACACAAAGAAAAATTTGGTAAACAGATGCCAGTGCAGGACATTGCTGACAGAACGCTGGAATATTTTGTCAGTCTTCATTAACATCAATTGTTTGATTTTAATTTTATGTCCTTCTATGTTGGGTACTGGACAAGAAGAAATTAGAAGACAATTTATCCTTTGGAATTTATCACCTCCTGTTGTTTGGATTACACTGTAAAACAATGACCAAAGACAGAGAAAGGTGATCAAAAGAGTGACTGTCAAATCCTATTTTGAGCCTGCTGTTTTACGTAGGGTAAGTGAAAAAGTTACCACAGGCCATACAATCTTGCTGCAATGTATTAATGGCTTGATGATTACATAAATTAAATGCTACCTTATTTCTCAGCTTTTAGTTCCCCATTTTATTACTTCTCCAGTCTGTCACAACAAGCAACAATCAGTAGCAAAAGCAATCCACAACACACCATAACTGCACAGACACTTTTGGAGTACCACACTAAGTCAAGGTCTTGACAAATGGCCTGTTCAGTGGTAAGAGCCTTGTCTAAAGCAGCAGTCTTGTACCACAAGAGGGGGGAAAAAAAAACCAACCCAAAAAACCTAAATACAACAAGCCAGCCACATTGTTCTTTAAATCAGTTCAGAACAGGAAGGAGTAGAAAGAAATTTCTTCCCCCCAAAATTACGGTGTTTGCAATGGCAGAATCTTCCGTAATTGAGGCTGTAAAGCACTTCTAATCTCCTTCCCATTTTCAGATCCTCATTTTACATTATTCACCCTGTGGGCTTGATGTTTTCAAGGCTTCTTGAGTGAAAAACATATTTGTTGATGAAGTGTATTTGCAAATACACTTTCTACTGTTTTGAATACTGAAAGAAACTATTTTAAGTCTTTATTCCTCCAAGGGCTATAGCACAAGTGTCTTGGCAATGCTGTCAACTCAGAACAGAATAGAATAAACCAGGTTAGAAGAGACCTTTGAGATCGAGTCCAACCTATCATCCAACACTATCCAATCAACTAAACGATGGCACCAAGCACCCCATCCAGTCTCTTCCTAAGCGCGTCCTGTGATGATGATTCCACCAGCTCCACGGGCAGCCCATTTCAATGGCCAATCACTCTTCCTGTGAAGAACTTCTTCCTAACATCCAGCCTAAACCTCCCCTGCCACAGCTTGAGACTGTGTCCTCTTGTTCTGGTGCTGGTTGCCTGGGAGAAGAGACCAACCCCCACCTGGCTACAACCTCCCTTCACATAGTTGTAGACAGCAATAAGGTCTGCCCTGAGCCTCCTCTTCTCCAGGCTAAGCAACCCCAGCTCCCTCAGCCTCTCCTCATAGGGCTTGTACTCCAAACCCCTCACCAGCTTTGTTGCCCTTCTCTGGACATATTCCAGCATCTCAACATCTTTCCTAAACTGAGATGCCCAGAACTGGACACAGTACTCAAGGTGTGGCCTGACCAGTGCTGAGTACAGGGGCACAATGACCTCCCTGCTTCTACTGACCACACTGTTCCTGATATAGGCCAGGATACCACTGGCCTTCTCGGCCACCTGGGCAGACTGCAGGCTCATGTTCAGCCTACTATCAACCAGTACCCCTAGGTCCCTTTCTGCCTGGCCACTCTCCAGCCACTCTGTCCCCAGCCTATTGCACTAAATGGGGTTGTTGTGGCCAATGTGTAGAACCTGGCACTTCAATGTATTGAATCTCATGCTGTTGGACTCTGCCCATCTGCCCAGCCTGTCAAGGTCCCTCTGCAGAGCCCTCCTACCCTCTAACAGATTAACACCTGCCCCTAGCTTGGTGTTACCTGCAAACTTACTGATGATGGACTTAATCCCCTCATCCAGATCATCAATAAAGATATTAAAGAGTGTGGGGCCCAACACTGATCCCTGGGGCACACCACTAGTGACTGGCTGCCAGCTGCATGTGGCACCATTCACCACCACTCTCTGGGCTCAGCCCTCCAGCCAGTTCCTAACCCAGGGCAGAATGCTGCTGTCCAAGCCACAGGATGACAGCTTGGCCAGAAGTTTGCTGTGGGGGACAGTGTCAAAGGCGTTGCTGCTCACATCCACCAGGCAGGTCACCTGATCATAGAAGGAGATCAGGTTGGTGAGGTAGGACCTGCCCCTCCTAAATCCATGCTGGCTGGGCATGATCCCTTGGCCATCTTCTAAGTGCTGTGTGATTGCACTCAAGTTGACCTGTTCCATAATCTTGCACTGAGGTCAGGCTGACAGGTCTGTAATTCTCTGGCTCATCCAACTGATCCTTCTTGGGGATGGGCATCACATGGGCCAGCTTCCAGTCATCTGGGACCTCTCCAATGAGCCAGGACTGTTGAAAAATGATGGAGAGTGGCTTGGCCAGCTCATCTGCCAGCTCTCTCAGCACCCTAGGATGGATCCCATCCGGTCCCATGGACTTGTGGGGATCCAAGCTGCTAAGGAGGTCTCTAAACTTGTCAGTCTCATTGTACAACTTTGATCTCCTGTGCAAAAAGTGAAACATTTTTCAAAATAGGCATTTGACTCAATGGCAAAAGTCCTACTGCTTTCAGCAAGACCAGAAATTCACACAGACTTTTAGAAGTTTAAGAGCAATTCACAGGTCATCTTTAGAGAGAAACATATCCTACATTGTGTTTGTGATATACAGGGTTTTCAGCAAAAACTGAGAGCCTCTGAATGTTGCATTGAGCATAAGAAATACATGCCTGAAAGAAGAGGTTGTGTGGATCAGCAGAGCACATTAACCACAGAAGGTCCTGATCTCTGTATTTTTCTTTTATGGTCTCACCTTCAGTCTCTTAGTTCTTGGTTCAAACTCTTTCCATGACTTTTTCTTTAAAGAAGGCGGCATTAAAATGATTGAGGACCTTGGAAGCTCCTTAAAAACTTGACCTTTCTAAAGCTTCCTACATTTTACATGACATGAAATATTTTCCTGCCTTACATTAGTTTAAAAATAAATAAATAAAAGCAACATAAATTTAGTGTCTATTTAGCCAAGACAGAGTATAATTTTTCAACCTCTTGCATGTAATGCTATATTCCAGGAGACAGGTTTGAAATCCAGACTCTTCAGAGTTTTCAAATCTTAATGTTTTAAGAAAATTTTTTAAACTAATAAATATTAGGGAAAGGGACTTTGGCTGCAAGCAAATGAACGTAGGGATAGACGGGTATAAGCTTTTTAGGAAGGATAGGCAGGGAAGGAGAGGAGGAGGTGTTGCCCTCTATGTCAACAACCAGCTGGAATCAGCAGAACTCCACCTGGGGAGGCATGATGAGTTGGTTGAGAGTTTATGGGTTAGAATTAAAGGCAAGACAGGGGAAGGAGATATTACTGTGGGGGTCTCCTACAGGCCACCTGACCAGCAGAACCAAGCAGATGAGGCTCTGCACAGGCAAATAGAAGCGGCTTCCAGGTCACAAGCCCTGGTCCTCATGGGGGATTTCAACCACCCTGACATCTGTTGGAGGGACAACACAGCAAGGCATCAGCAATCCAGGATGTTCCTGGACTGCATAGAAGACAGCTTCCTCCTCCAAATGGTAGAGGAACCAACAAGAAAAGGTGCTACGCTGGACCTTGTTCTCACCAACAGGGAAGGGCTGGTAACAAATGTGAGGCTCAGAGACGGCCTTGGCTGCAGTGACCATGAAGCAGTTGAATTTAATATCCTCAGGGCAATCAGGAGGACATATTCTAAGCTTAGGACCCTAGACTTTAGGCGTGCAGACTTCGATCGCTGCAGGGATCTGCTGGCCAAAGTGTCGTGGGATGAAGCCCTGAAGGGAAGAGGGACCCAGGACAGCTGGTCAGTATTCAAGGACCACCTCCTCTGTGTCCAGCAGCTATGTATACCTATAAGGAGAAAAGCAGGAAGGAATGCTAGGAGGCCTGCCTGGATGAACAAGGAGATGCTGGACACACTATCACTTAAAAAGAAACTCTACAGGAAGTGGAGGGAAGGACAGATAGAACAGGGGGTATATAAGGAAGCTGCCCGAGCAGCAAGAGGCCTGGTCAGGAAAGCCAAAGCAGAGTTTGAACTGAATCTAGCCAGGGGGGTTAAAGGGAACACTAAGAATTTCTATAGGTATGTTAATGGCAAGAAGAAGACTAGGGAAGGTGTGGGCCCCCTCAGAAAGGAAAGTGGTGAATTAGTCACTAGTGATGTGGAAAAGGCTGAGGTACTCAATCACTTCTTTACCTCAGTCTTCACTGCAAGGGCCTCCAGCCACACTCCTGGTGTCATGGCAGACGATGCCAGGGACGGGGAGGAAGAACTGCCCATCATAAGTGAAGCACAGGTTCGTGATCACCTGAAGAACCTGAAAGTGTTCAAGTCCATGGGGCCCGACGGGATACACCCACGGGTGCTGAGAGAACTGGCAGATGAGGTTGCCAAGCCCCTCTCTATTATATTCCAGAAGTCATGGCAGACTGGGGAAGTCCCCACAGACTGGAAAAGGGGAAACATTACTCCCATTTTCAAAAAGGGCAAGAAGGAGGAACCGGGGAACTACAGGCCAGTCAGTCTCACCTCTGTGCCCGGAAAGATCATGGAGCAGATCCTCCTGGAGGCACTACTGACTCAGAAGAACAGTGAAGAGGTGATTGGGAATAGTCAGCATGGCTTTGCCAAGGGCAAATCCTGCCGGACAAACCTGGTGGCCTTCTATGAGCAGGTGACAGCATTAATAGATGAGGGGCGAGCAACTGATGTCATTTACCTGGACTTGAGCAAAGCCTTCGACACTGTCCTGCACCACCTCCTGGTCTCCAAGCTGGCGACACATGGGTTTGATGGATGGACCACTAGATGGATAAAGAACTGGCTTGATGGCCGCACCCAAAGAGTGGCTGTCAACGGGTCCATGTCCCAGTGGAGGCCAGTGACAAGCGGAGTCCCTCAGGGATCAGTCCTGGGACCTGTCTTGTTCAACATCTTTGTGGGTGACATGGACAGTGGCATCGAGTGCACCCTCAGCAAGTTTGCTGATGACACCAAGCTGTGTGGTGCAGTGGACACGCTGGAGGGAAGGGATGCCATCCAGAGGGACCTGGACAGGCTGGAGAGGTGGGCACAAGCCAACCTCATGAGCTTCAACAAGACCAAGTGCAGGGTCCTGCATCTGGGTCGAGGCAATCCCAGGCACAAATACAGGCTGGGCAGTGACTGGCTGGAGAGCAGCCCTGAGGAGAGAGACTTGGGGGTGCTGGTGGACGAGAAGCTCAACATGAGCTCTCAATGTGCGCTTGCAGTCCGGAAAGCCAATCAGATCCTGGGCTGCATCAGGAGAAGTGTGACCAGCAGGTCAAGGGAGGTGCTTCTCCCCCTCTACTCAGCTCTGGTGAGACCCCACCTGGAGTACTGCGTCCAGTTCTGGAGCCCCTATTACAGGAGGGATGTGGACGTGCTGGAGCGTGTCCAGAGAAGGGCCACGAGGATGATCAGAGGGCTGGAGCACCTCTCCTATGAGGACAGACTGAAGGAGTTTGGGCTGTTCAGTCTGGAGAAGAGAAGGCTCCGAGGTGACCTCATTGTGGCCTTCCAGTATCTGAAGGGGGCCTACAGGAAGGCTGGGGAGGGACTTCTCAGGATCTCAGGTAGTGATAGGACTAGGGGGAACGGAATGAAGCTGGAAACGGGGAGATTCAGGCTAGATGTAAGGAAGAAATTCTTCACCATGAGAGTGGTGAAGCCCTGGAATGGGTTATCCAGGGAGGTGGTTGAGGCCCCGTCCCTGGAGGTGTTTAAGACCAGGCTGGACGAGGCTGTGGCCAGCGTGATCTAGTGTAGGGTGTCCTTGCCCATGGCAGGGGGGTTGGAACTAGATGATCCTTGTGGTCCCTTCCAACCCTGACTGATTCTATGATACTGAATCATGACCACGACAGACAGCACACTTTGAACTTCTGAACTCTAGAATAATCCAGAATGGAGACCTGGCCAAAGCAAAGCAATCTGTGTCATGTTACTATGTCACAAAACTTGATGTCCTTGCCCTGGAAACCAAGATATCCAGAGAGCTAGGAAAAGAGGAATGAAAAAAAACAAACACAACAAATACTCCCCCCGCCCCCCAAAACAAACAAACAAAACCAAAACATGCACAAATGTATCCAAGTTCTTAGCTGGAAGTTTAGAGGTAGCTATGGGAAATTTTTTCTCCTTGTCCCTATATTTTCCCTTTGGAAAGTGATGGAAATTTCTCTTGGGGATGCTAGGAGGTATTTAGCTATGAGAGCAATGGGGTAATTTTCACTGGTAAAGAGCCACACAAGCTCAGCATACTTGGTTCATAGTCCACGGGTTCTTTTGCACAGGGCACTCCTACAGTTCTATTTTCCAGGATACTTCTGTTTCTAAACCTGGCATTCTCCATAGAACTGATGGCTATCTGACAAGTACATGACTAACTAATGCACACAATGGGAACTGGTCACCCAGAAGAAGGGAACCAGCCCAAATCCTGTACCTCACACCATATTTTCTGCTTTGACAGACTTGTTACGGTAATGAACACTCTTGATTTTTCCAACATAGATATAAGCAGCAGGCATATAAACAGAAAACCAGCCCAAATTCATCTGTTCGTGCTGTAAATAAAAAAAGTGCTGCTATGAACACTACTTTGTTTTGGACCTCAGGTATTCTCTCTTACTCCATCAACTTCAACCATTCTGGCATTTTGAAAACAACAACTTCATAATGAGATTAGTGACAAGCAATTCCCATGCCGACATGCCCCAACTTGGATTAAACACTTGTTTAGGCATCTATGATATTTACACCTAGTTATTCCAAACAGGCTCACACTGGCATGTTTTAAAATACACTTACAGAAGCAGTGCTACAGTTCAAATCCCTTTGAAAGGAAAAACATAGAAGAAAAATGTGTTATTGCTTTGTTGTTGTTCTTATTTTTTTAAGGCAGATCCATGTGTTAGGCAGACAGAGGTCTTAATTCAAAAAGAAGTACTCAAAGGATAAAATGCAAACATGCACTGGTTTTACTACTTAAAGATTGAACAGGGGTTCAAGGATGGTATTAAGTGAATTTAACATGTATGACCTGGACAGAACATGGGCAGTGGGTTGGGCTATTACAATATTAATGCCGAACCAACTGGAAGCTCACTTTGTTTGTTTACTTGTTTTTTTCCACATAACAGGCATTAATAGCCTCCCTAAATTTGAGATCTATCAAATTTACAACTCCAATTGCAAAAATACATTATTAGACTAAGGTAGGTCATTCAGAAAGAAGACTCTGCGTTGGTCAGCACTTCAAATGCAAAGACCAATTTTGTTACTTAGAAATTTTCTGCATATTTAAGAGCATTTTTTGCCTTAACTCTGAAAACAAAGTAGGTGATTAGAAATAAAGTAAGTTTTCACTCATTGCAGATTAAAAAATCATAAGATGAAGATGCATACCATCTTTTTAGCTAGAATTTGTGAATAATTAAGTTTGAAGCACAGGAAAAAAAAAGTCATCTCACTAAGCATCTTTGAAAGAGGATGAGAAATCAATAGCACTACACTTGACAGCTACATAGGCATAATACCACAGGTAAAGGTGCCAAGGAAGCTGTACATGTGGTTGAACATGTATTCATCTACAGACTCTCCTACTTTGTTAAAGATACAGACAAACTTTTTGTTTAGTACACTGGAGAGAGACTGATAATCTGCATCTGATTTCTTGATTCCTTTGGGTTAGCCCTAACTCCCCCAGAGCAAAACAAAGCAGCTAAAAGGAGCTCTAATTATTTACGTAACTCTCTCTGTGCTCCTTGCTTGGAAAGGAAAACAGGAAATGGTGGCAGTACAGGTGTCCCAGCAAGAATTCTGTACTCACAGGTTTTGGGCCATGTATTTGAGTAGATTATGATTTTGCTTGCCTGCCACCCCCTCACCCCCCACCCCCCACCCCTTTTTTTAAATCAGTTTTGAGCACTATTACAGATAATTCAGTTTTGATACAGACTACCTTCATTAAAGAGCTGAATTGACAGCACTTCAGCACCCATTCTCTTAGCCTCATATGCTTTTTCTCCTTGGGCAACAAATATGATTAAATAAATGCAAATTAGCATGGGACTGACATGGTTCAGCACCGGAATTGATAGTTAGATAGCGATTGGACTTGATCTTAAAGGTCTTTTCCAACAAAACTATTCTATGATTCTATGACAGAATGGAGAGGAATAGCGTTTCACTGACTAAATACACATGTGTAATATAGACATAGTATCTATCTTCATCAGCCAGGTTCCCTTTATAGTCAATGATGATGAACAGGCAACTCCAAGACACAATTTTAGCTTAACTTAAAAAGCTGAGGTCAGATGAGTTACACTCTTCTCTCCCTCGATGATGAAGACTGCCTTATACAACTCATTGTCAAACAAACAAAAAAAAAAAAAAATTGCAAAGCCTCATGTCAAATATGATAAATTATTTCCAGCTGCTTCCCCACTAAACATTAGTGTACACACCTACCCTTTGTCTCACATGAGAATTTTTAGAGTTACTTTGATTTTTTTTTCACTTTATCCTTTTGTCTCATATACAAATCCACTAGATGGTTCATAAATATTGCAAAACACATCCTCAGAAATTCAATTCTCAGCTCTTTAACAGACCATCCACCATAGCTTTCAAAAATCTCTCTTTCCCTCCCAACTTACTAATTGTTCAGAAATTACTTATTCTCACACCCAAAAGTTTATTACCTTTAACTTTACTGACTTGTTGTCTGCCTCATAATCACATCTAAATTGTCTCTCTTTACTGCACTTTGTCTTTTTACTATCCTTTCTTCACTACAGATTTATGCTTTCTCCATCCTGTAAAATTGATATAAGTTCATGTTTTTCTATAAAGAAGAGTAGAAATCATCTGCTTCAGTTTATGAATCTCTGTGTGTCTTACAATAACATTCACTATGAAGGACAGTTTGTAAAGTAAAAGTGTTGTACTGTAAACTAAAGTTTGAAAGACATTACCACATTTTGCATTCGTCCACAAGCCATGAGTGAGTGCTGAATATGTAAGAATAATTTACAGTAATTAACAGAATTTTTTCCATACAATGCACAAATAATCTTTTTTTTAAAAAAAAAAAAAAAAAAAAGGCAAAACAACCAAACACATAAACCACTCCTCTTGTTTCTGATAGATGTATTAGGTTTAGAATTCGTCCACAACAGACACAAAGAACTCAGCTGAACATGAATTTGAGACAGTACAGCAGACGTCTGCACTAACACAGCTATGTAACTAATAATCTTACTGCTGCCACTCTACACTGGTCCTGCTCTAACTCATTGCATCAGGAACTGCCTTTAACACTTTGAATATAAAATAGAAACTTTATTCCACTTTATATTTTCTTCTGGTTTTGGTAATATTTAGTTGTCATTAATCTAATATTTTCAGGCTAATAATGGTTTGGTTTTTTTTTAAACTACGTACATTTATGTCATAAAATTCTGTGATAAAAAAAAAATCACAGATAAAAAACAGATGCCATAAATTTGAACCTGAAGTAATTTTTCCTAGCATTGTTCCTATTACAAAACAAAAGCCATCACTGGAAACATCCACTGTTAAAATCAGAATACTCATAAGGAGTAGCTAGGTTTGATGTGTGCTGTTGTCTGTACCTTCATTGGATCCTTCCATCCCTGGGGGAATGTATTTTTTTAAGGTCTGGTAAATACAATGACTTTCCAAAATGTTTGAATATTTTTTACAAATTAGAACACTTTCTTAATATTAATTTCAGAAAAATAAAATAAAAAATATTTCCTATCTTTAGAAAGGAAAATTTCAGGTTGTTAAAAATTCCCACAAATTTGCAAATTTTCACCACTTTTTGTATCTCACTAGTGGTGTTAGAAGGCCTGCTCAGATGTGTGATGTACACACACTCTGACTTCCAAGCTTTTCAGTCATTAATCCGAAAAGAGTTTTCCATGAGGCCCACTTTTAACGCTCTAATCAAGTTTGAATAGACCTGATTTTCCCTGCATTCTCTGAGAGTACTCGTGTCCATATTTACTGTCATTTCTTCTCCAGATATCCCAGTCTTTCTAGTGCTCTGTCTGCAATTATGCCAGGGTTGGCAGTTCTCCTTTGCCCTAAATCAGAACTGAAAGTTCACTTATCTTCCCATTGTGCTCTCAGCCATTTTGATCAGTACTAGACATCAGATTATTCAATGGCTGAGCATCCTGTATGAAGGGCCTTGAAACAGCATTACATGATACAGTGATATAGCTTAAAAAGAGCTTAGAGAGCAGAAGTTAACCACAAACATTGAGTGATTCTGCAGTCATGGAACACAGACTTTAACACACGTTAAGGAGTCAGAAATCAGGAAGAACACAATGTATTTGCCACTGGATGAGACTGCACACCAAGGAAGAAATATGACTCTCTTAACACTGATACTTCTAATCAGCTGTTGATTGCTAAAACGCTTCTGAAAAATCCTTTCTGTACTAAAAGGCTAGTCTTTAGGACTAGGTTTCAGTAAAAATCCCAACCCAGAAGTCTACTGACACTGTTTCACAGGATGAAAACACAGATTTTTTTGCAAATCATTATTATTTACACGTTGTGGATGAGGTGGAGCTTTTCCTAGCATGTTAGGTTATTTTTTCTCCAGGTGAAGAAACCCATGTTGCCTAACCAGTGAAAAGCGGCTCAATCATGGGGTGAAACGCCCAAGGTGATCCAATGAAAGAAACACTCTTGCATGACCACTTTCCTCATGGAGGGACTGGTTATCTACAAAGTTTTGAGCCTCATTGCAGGAAAGAACATCTTTGGAGATTGTGTAAAAACTTCCAGGAGGGAAGTTTTAAAGTGTCTGGGGGAATGTGTGACATTCATTGAGGTGTTCACCCTTGCTGAGCCTGGGGATGCAAATCCCTAGCATCCATAATGCACTGAGCTCCAGATTCTGCAACCTCAAGGAGCAGAAAAGAGAAATAACGGTTTTAAACATAAAAATGTCTATATTCACAGGCCACAACATATATATGTTCAGCACTGAGTTAGAGAAAAAAAAGATATCCAAAGATAGAGGACTTTGAAAAATGAATTGTCTTAGGAACTGGAGAGGTCATAATACTGTGGGTAGGAGCAAGCTAGACAGTATTTATGGGGTACTGATAGAAAAATAGGGAGAAGAAAAAGGTGAAATGGTTTTGACAGAGGAAGAACTGTGAAAAGATTGATAGAAGCAAGGGGAAAAAAAAATAATGAGAAGAATCTCACATTAAGAATCTTGCAATAGGTCTGGGGAAACAGAAATGTAAGATTAGGTCAAATACATTTGGTATGTGAGAGAGATACTATCTTGCCTATCTAGAAAGGCCAATGCAGAGGTAAAAATAATCAGGTATGATGAGGACAGTGCAGAATTATCTACTGTGATGAAATAGGAGAAAGGAAAAAAATGTATGAAAGAGGAAACCATCAATCATGAGAGAGAAATAGGATTCCCTCAGGGAACACGACCTTCATAGCTAATTCTTTTCAGGGAGATAACTACGTGGGTCACTTTTTCCACAATGCTTCACATTGTGCTTCAAATTATCTGAGTTACAGTAAGACAGACAATCTTAGCATCTGAATGGCTTTATACCAAAGTCTTTGGTAAACTATGATTTTTTGACATAGTACATATTATTCATAGGTTCAAGAGCCACAATTTCTAACCCATCTGACATATCTTAAATGTTTTAAAATATATATGAAAACTCTAGTACACATTTAAACACAGATATGCCAACACTTCAATTTTGAAGTACCATAAATAAATATTAACGCTTATTTAAAGAAAGAAAACCCAATTTTGATGAACTACAAAGCAAGCGGTCTACTGCTTAGATTACAGAACATTACCATACATCTATTCTGGGGAAAAAGAGTATATAAGTGAAACACAATGAGAGCTTATTACTCATCCTTCCCACACAGTCCAGTAGAAGAGATATTTATAACCTGAAGTTTCATAAGAACTTTTTGATGGATTTTCTGCACTGCTCTCTTCTTGGGAGCAGTTGGTTTCACTGGACCTAACTTCTGATCCCTTTCAGTCTTGCAGAGTGTGCTTTGTGTGCTCTGAAGAATACCCTCGACTTTTTTCTACATACTCTGTTCTTAGTTTCTTTGCTATTTTATGCACAACTGCCTAGCTGGGCTTAGGTTTGTACTATATATCATGGTGAGGTTGCTGTAAGAACATTACTCTGTTCCCCTATTTCATTTTGTCAGGTTTTCTGTACTGCTCCTCTCCCAGCCTTTTCTCTTTTTGATTAGGGTGTGCATGATTGTCCCATAGAAAAACCAGATGTCAAGGAAACTGCCTGTGCTCCTAACTGAACCAGCTGAGAGAATCTCATCTTCCTCCACACAGTCTTGTGGTCCAGGGAGCTGTATATTTGTCCATCAATTGCTAAACTTCCTAAGGTAGCTGAAGCAGTGGCAGCAGCTCTCTTTGGAGAGGGCAGGGAGGGAAGGTATGTCACATTTTGTGTTCAGCATTTTCTTTGGAGGAGAGTTTATGCATAATCCTAGGTTAATGAAGTAGAGTGTTCCTGCTTACATATGTGTCCATAGCCTACATAGCTAGTTGCATCTTCTACTGAAATATCTGTTGTGGTTTTTGGTCTTTTGGTTTTTTTCCCTTTGGAAATATCTACTGCTTACAGTGAAAATCAGGACAAGCCACTTGATATTCTGGAAATGTATTAAACTTCCATATAATAAATAAAAATAAACACACCAACTCTTTCTACTGAAAAATTGCAGGTAACATGACAATTAGATTTCTGATCACGATCACAGTATCTCCAAGGTTGGAAGAGACCTCAAAGATCATCGAGTCCAACCTGTCACCACAGACCTCATGACTAGACCATGGCACCAAGTGCCACGTCCAATCCCCTCTTGAACACCTCCAGGGACGGTGACTCCACCACCTCCCCGGGCAGACCATTCCAATGACAAATGACTCTCTCTGTGAAAAACTTCCTCCTCACCTCCAGCCTAAACTTCCCCTGGCGCAGCTTGAGACTGTGTCCCCTTGTTCTGGTGCTGGTTGCTAGGGAGAAGAGGCCAACCTCTTCCTGTCTACAGCCACCTTTTAGGTAGTTGTAGAAAGCAATGAGGTCACCCCTGAGCTTCCTCTTCTCCAGGCTAAACAACCCCAGCTCCCTCAGCCTCTCTTCATAGGGCTTGTGCTCAAGGCCTCTCACCAGCCTTGTTGCCCTTCTCTGGACACGTTCAAGTGTCTCGATGTCCTTCCTAAACTGAGGGGCCCAGAACTGGACACAGTACTCAAGGTGCGGCCTAACCAAAGCAGAGTACAGGGGCACAATGACTTCCCTACTCCTGCTGGCCATACTATTCTTAATGCAGGCCAGGATGCCATTGGCCCTCTTGGCCACCTGGGCACACTGCTGGCTCATGTTTAGGCAGCTGTCAACCAGCACCCCCAGGTTCCTCTCTGTTTGGGAGCTCTCCAGCCACTCCAATCAACCACAATCAACCAACCAGCTTCACATGTATTTTCCACACAGAGAAAAGGTATTAAAGAGCTTTCTTTTAAAAAGTGAGCCTTCCTATAGTTAGGAACTGCAAGATTAAAATTTCCTGGGGTACCTCAATTTGCCACCCTAGCTTTACTGGCCTTAATTACATGATCTGATTTTATTTTTCACAGGCTTCTGGCTTAACTCAGAATTCATGATGGTGGCTGCCCACTTAACATGCATCTATTTTTACAATATTCTGTGGTCTCAACAGGCATTTTAAAAAAATTAAAATCTGTGTCACATATTATTCAAATCCAGAGTTTAAGAGCATTTTAAAAATGCATTACTTTATACATCACAAAATGAGGAATATTGAGAAACAAAGCAGAATTCTTGACTGACATTGCATGCCCAATTCTGAACTGTGTAGGAACCAGTATTTCAGAGAGTTTTGGTTTGTGTATTCCATACTCAAAGCAGATTTTTCAGCATCCTCTGTCCTAGCTGCAACGGCTCAGCATTCCTCCACAGCAAGACCCATTGTGTCAAGTTAGATCTCAGACAAGATAAACACTCCATTTACTTTCTTCTGTAGAAAGGATGGTAAAAAACACATCACCTATATACTCCAAGACAGGCAATTTTCCTATGGAGATTTTTCCAGTTGTTTCTCTGAGTGATTTGGCAGATCCCTAATGGTTAAAAACTTTTCTTTCTTTGGTCATTAAAATCACTAATATTATTTCCTCTTCTTTAGATTGGACATCTCCCTTTTCTTTGGTAAGATTACACCTCAAGTAGTATGTGTGTACATATACATACATACACACACACACATAAATCTTGCACATATCAGTAGTGACAATGAGTTTCCCAATCTATGTAAATGAGTACATAGAGGATTAAGGCTAGCAAATCATAACCAATTCAGAATTTGTCATGAAGAATCATAGAATAGTTTTGTTTGGAAAAGACTTCTAAGACCATTATGTCCAACCATCATCCTAACACCAACATGGCCATTAAACCATGTCCCAAAGTGCCATGTCCACTCATTTCTTAAGCGCCTGCAGGGACAGTGACTGCACCACCTCCCTGGGAAGCCTGTTCCAATGCCTCTTTTCACTAAAGAACATTTTCCTAATATCCCATCTAAACTTTCCCAGGCACAATTTCATAATATTTCCTCATGTTCTATCGCTTGACAACAGGGAGAAGAGACCAGCCCCCACTTCATTACAACCTCCTTTCACGTAGTTGTAGAGAGAAAGGATATCTCACCTCAGCCTCCTTTTCTTCAGTCTAAACAACCTCTGTTCCCTCAGATGCTCTTCATAAGACTTGTTCTCCAGGCACTTTGCCAGCTTCATTGCCCTGTACATGCTCCAGTAGTGCCGGCCCCAAACTGAACCCAGTATTTGACACACAGCATCACCAGTGCTAAGTGCACGGACACAATCATTCGATCATTTCCCTGGTCCTGTTGATCACACCATTCCTCATACCCAGGTGCAGGACCTGACACTTGGCCTTCACCCTCATTCAACTGACCTCATCCCATTGGTCCATGTCCCTCTGTAGACCTTGCATATGTGTGTTGTTTGTCACGTCCAGTGTAAACATTGTCACTTGTGGAAAGGAAAGCAGAGTGGATGCCAATGCAGTCAGAGCAAGGATAGCCACACTTCTTGATTATCTCTCAAAAAGAGTATGAAAGAATAAGAATAAATTCACACAAAATATTGTAGTGATGCTTTCTGACTCCACTGCATTTGCAAACAGCATCATGATAAATTGGGAGATATTATCTAAAGCCTTAGAAATCCATATAACACTATCTGGCAAATATTCTCAAGTAAAGTGTATTGCTGTCTGTTGCTGAATGATAACATTTTTTTTCCTATAGAGAAGGAACTATTTTGGCTGACTGAAAAATAACTGCTGCCAACACTCTCTAGCTTTTCAAATTATGTCCTGACTCAAGCAAGTCGTTGCTTGCATTTTATAAAGTTATGCTAGACCCTGGCATACATACTTTGTGCAATAATTCTCTCTTGAGACAGAACATTTTATCTGTTCTAATAAACAACCAAAGTTACAGAAAGATTTTTGCAATATTGACCTGAGTGGTATGATGAATAAGATACACAAACACACACATATAGGATGTGTTATATTCTGTAAGAAGTATGTTTTCTCTGAGTTCAGGAAGAAGGAAAAGTCCAATTTATTCAATGTCATAATAGGAGGTCTGAGAAGAAAATTAAGGTGGACACCACTGTCAGATTTAAGTTTAATTAATAGTCAGGAATTGATTGAGAAAGTAGAGCGGGGAAGAAATCAGGAAAACAGCTGTTACAGTTAATATTTGAATGAACTGGAAGGTTGAGTAAAATAAATGGACTGAAAAAACCTCAAGTATCTCTTGAAAATGTGTGGGAGCAAGCAAGCTAAGATAGAGATGATGGAAACAGACAGGCAGGGCTATGAAGAAGAGCTAATACAGAAACAAGAACTAGAATTGACTGCATCATTAGAGGCACTGATAAACGCATCTTCCAGCTGATGGTTCCTATGGAATATCAGGCTCTGCAATTGGTACTGTTGGCTCTCTTGGTACTGTCCCAGTGAAAACATCAAGTGCAGAAATGCTGAATGTTCTCAGGAACAGCTACAGAAGAGTTCAAGCAACTAAACACTTGCTAATCTACATGACTTGGTTTGCTGAAAGCTGAATCTTTTGCTGTTTCTGTTTTCATCAGTACCATGAAATGCTTGTCATCTTTGTGTGTACACGACAAGACCTGTCTTGCCTTTTCTTTGTCTGAAAAAAACCAAAGTAGTATATTTAGTACCTTATCCAAAGAACACGTGCCAGTAAGTCCACATAGTAAGCCACATTTCAACTGATCTGAGCATCTAGTGTGTAAATACTCCCATTAGCCAAGACTGCACTTTTATCTTCTGAAATGCACAAAGATACATGTACTGAAGGGAAGAGAGGAAGCAAAGTTAGAGATCTTTCTGGCTGAGCCAGAAGCTCTTTAATTATCTGAAAGCAGAAAAGGAATCTTAGAAGCACAAGATGATGAGCACATATTACTGAGGATAAAGGAGCAGTTTATGTCCATACAAAAAAAAAAAAGGTCTTACTAGAAGAAAGAAGGTGACGATAAGGGTCTATACTTATGCAAATTAAAACAGAGACCAAATCATAGATTACAAAAGGAAGGGTCCTTGCTTTTTTCCTAAATCTTCACATGAAAGACAACTTGTGAAGACTCACTTAGCAGAATTAACAAGGATATTAAAATGCACTGAAGAAGACGACATGATGAAAGAAGATACAGATCAGTTAAATGTCAGCACTGGGGCAGAGACTGAGAGACTGAAAGACTGAAAATATTAACTTTTACAAATTAGCCATTAGAATTCCAAATATTAATATGGACTTACCAAGGATCAGTATTGTATGGAAAGGAATAAAAATCCAAAGCAATAAAAATTTCTCAGTATTAACAGAGAACCATCTAGTCAAAATAATAACTTTAGAGTTAAGTATTAAACAGGATACCTGTGAGTTCCTAGAGTATAAGACAGTAAAACAACCTACAGGCATCTGTCAAAAAGAAATCATACCAAGGCAATCTAGTTTCCTTCCTTGACAAATTAACTGAATAAAGAGGAAGTTATAGATGTGATATATCCTGACTTTTAATTAAAGCTTCTGCCACTATTCCATAGAATATTCTCATAAATAAGCTAAGGCAAGAGATATAATCATCATCATCAGGTGGGTAGATAACTGATCAAGAAAGTGCTCTCAGTGCACAGTTATCAATGACTTGCTTTCAAACTTGGAAAAGATTTCAATTGTGACTAAGTTGGGGACCGTAAGGACTGAGATCTACCAAGTGTTTTTCATCAGTTCCACTTGTAATAGCAAAGACCAGACCAAATCTGATAGTCTAGGGGCAGCAAGGTTCTGAACACATTGGAGAATGAAATGAAATGAAAATTATTTCTAAACCAGAAGCTGAAGCTTCAGCAGAGGCAAATGCAAAGTGTTGTTCCCAGAAAACAGCAATCCAACACAGTCAAAACACACAGAGTAAACTAAGCAGATAAAAATGCAATAACTGTGTTCAATTCAGCACCAGTGAGCTCCAAGTAATGCAGCATCCTCTTTTCACAACAACATTTAAAGAAAGATGGAGATAAAAGGAAGAAAATTGCAGGGAACAGTAAAAGGGATTAGATAAAGAGTAGAAAACATAATCTGTGAGTAAAGGCTTAAGAAACAGAATTGGATTAAAGATGAAAAGACTGAGTAGTGACAGAGCAATATTCTTCCAAGATGCACAGATGTGTTCTAAACAAAAGGGTGGTTTGCTGTGCTCAGCAGCCACTGTAAGGCAAACAAGAAACCCATGTAATTTGCAAAAAGAAACCCAAACAAACCACAACCCAAAACTATAAAAACCCTCACCAAAACAAATAGCAAACACCCCCAAAAAACCAAAAATTTAAAAAAAAAGCAAACACCCCCAACAACAAAAAATCCAAAACAACCGACAAAAACCAGATAAACAACAAAACACCACCACAACAAACAAAACCACCCTATCAATCTGCATAGCCAGAAATGCTTCACTTGCTAAAATGACTGAAATGAGGAATATTTCTGAATCATTTATTTGGAAGTTTTTAAGTACATATATATTGCTGGTCCAGCTTCTTAAGTGTAGTTCATCCTGCTAGAGATCAGAGACTGGACTAAATTACTCGACTTCTCTTATTGATGCCATCTATTTAAATCTGTTGTTTGATGTTGACCACTACAGATAAATCAAATATGAGCAAGTAATATATGTCACTTTTAATATCAGAGATTTCTAAACTAATAACTACTGAAATAATGAACTGATTATAGCTGGAGATTCATAGATTCATACAACAGTTTAGGTTGGAAGGGACCTTAAAGATCATCTAGTTCAAATCCCCTGCCATGGGCAGGGATACCTTCCACTTAGACCAGGTTGTTCAAGGTCTCATCCAGTCTGGTCTTGAACACCTCCAGGGAGGGGGCATCCATGATCTCCCTGGACAACCTATTTCAGTGTCTCACCACCCTCACTGTAAAGAATTTCTTCCTAATACCTAGTCTATATCTACCCTCCTCAAGCTTAAATTCATTCACCCTCATCCTATCACTATAAGATCTTGTAAGAAGTTTCTTTCTGGCTCTCTTGTAGGCTCCTTTTAGGTACTGAAAGGCCACTATAAAGTCTCCCCAGCAGCCTTCTTTTCTTCAGACTGAACAGCCCTGACTCTCACAGACTGTCCCCATAGGGGGCATTCTCCATCCCTCTGATCACTTTCATGGCCCTTCTCTGGAACTGCTCCAGCAGCTCCACATCCCTCCTATGCTGGTGGCACCAGAACTGGGTACTGTACTCCAGGCAGGGTTTCACAAGAGCAGAGAATCACAGAGTGGGAGAATCACTTGCCTCGTCCTGCTGGTCATACTTTTGATATAGCCCAGGAGATAGCCTTCTAAGCTGCAAGCACACATTGTTGGCTCATGTTGAGTTTTTCATCAGCTGAAACCTCCAAGTCCTTCTCAAGACTGCTCTCAAACTAATCCTCACCCAGGAACTTGGGATTGCCCCAACCCAGGTGTAGTACCCTGCACTTGACCTTATAGAATTTCATGAGTTTGATTTGGGCACACCTCTCAAGCTTGACCGAGTCCCTGTGGATGGCATCCCTTCCCTCCAGAGTACTGACCAGACCAAACACCTTGGTGTGATCTGCAAGACTGTCCATATTGCTGACAAAGGCACTAAACAGCACCGGTTCCAGTACCAACCCCTGAAGGACACCACTTGTCACTGGTCTCCATTTGGACAGAACTGATGAAAATCGTGAAATCATAGAATCACCTGGTTGGAAAAGATCTTATGATCATTGAGTCTAAGCATAACCTAACATCTCCCTGTACACAACTGTTAGATCATATCCCTAAGCACCTCATCCAGAAATCTTTAAACACCTCTAGGGATGTGAGCTTCCGTGAGAGCAGAACCCTGTACTGCTGAAAACAGGTCTCCCTCACTTGATTGACATATTATAATGATCTACATATCTAGCAAAGCTGGTTTTCTTTGGAGGATATTTTCTAACCTACAGGACAGTAAAATTTCTTCTTCAGTCACACAGATTTAAGAAAAAAAACAACAACAAATACTGAACCAAAACACAATAACAACAAAAATCACACACCCCCCAAACAACAAAACACACATACACAAAGAAAACCAACAAAAACCCCAACCAATCAAAATACCAAACACCAAAATTTCAAAACCATACAAAATATCGGAGCTGAATGGAAGGAAGAAATGTGTCACCCATTAAATAAAACCAACAAAGAACCAAGCATGCCAAGGATAGCCAAATAACTCAATGGCCAATTAAAGTCCTCCGAATGTTAAATGTTACTTTTTAGCATTTCAGATTAGCAAGCCTAGAAGCATACTGCAAAGACTTTCATGACAAAAGAAACCTTAATAAAATGTGCAGCATCATCTTTCTCTTCTCAATAGAATATTATATCAGTTTTAACCCCTTCAGAGACAGCATAAAGTTTAGCAATACTTGATTTTCTGGGCCTGAAATTACCATGAAAACAGAGAGAAAAACCACAGGATCATAAACGGAAGCTGACAGAACAATACCTCACACAGTAACGACCAATAAAACATTAAGATGTAAACTTGATTACAGAAAAAAAATGAAAATAGTATTTTACAGTTGAGCTGGTTTATTGACTTGTCTTTTGTAACCATCATTGGGAACAAGAAAACAAGCAAAAGAAACCTAAACCAAAATGAGATTATTGAAAGAAAATAAGATATTTAGTGAAAATACCCTTTTGATTTGAAACTGCAGATAAGGACTTCAGACCTTTCAGGATCTTTTTTACCCTTATAATGCTGCCTGATAAATACCTTCTTATGGAGACCAGAACATCTATGTTCTTACAGCCCAATGGCCAAGTAAAAAGGTATTTCTCAAAAACAGTTCTACAGCAACATAAGAGCGTTAGAAATCTCCACATAATCTTACTCAAGGAAACCCAAAACCTTTTTAAAGGTGCATTTATAGAACAGCTGCGTAACTGGGAATCTTCCAACAGTCACTACAATCTTTGAGTATTGTGGTGGGCTGAGCCCTCCTTTTCCTCTTCAAGTCTTTTCCAAGCAACTGCAGCTAAAGTTGAAGGACTCGAAGACTTGCTATCTTACTTACCATATCAAAAGTGCCACATAGAGTTTCTAGTACACCTGTAAGCAGTCACCCAGCTACTTCTGCTTCCAGTAAGTGATGACTCTTCACCCAGCAATATATAAGCAATAAATGTTTCATTTTCTCTATGCACAAAAATGAGACTACTAGAAGTCTCTGTGGAGACTGCAGAGGCAGAACCAAGACATCCAGACAGTATCAGTCCTAACTGACTGCTGGATCAAATCATAGAACTCTTTCAGTTGGAAAAGACCTCCAAGATCATCAAAGTCAACTGTCAACCTAAGATCACCATGGCCATTAAACCATATCCCATGTGTCACGTCCACACATCTCTTGAATGCCTCCAGGGATGGTGACTACACCACCTCAATGATCCAAGACTTCCAAGAATATTTCAAAGAAATCTGGAGCAGTTACTGAGGGTGGGATTCATCTGACCTAGAGCAGATATCTACAGTTTTCTGTGATGTCTGTATCTGTTATTGCTTTACAATTAGTGAAGATTCACCTCACCTTATGAAGGTCTTTATAAATCCAGACAGATGAGCAGACGTGATGCATGATTATTTCTCTCTGTTGTTTGAAGAGAGGAATAAGGTGCAGGATATTAGATTATGACTAAAGTGTACCAAAAAAAGCAGAACACTGAATGAAAAACAGAATACATGAGCAACATACAGAGAAAAAGAGCAGTACACAAGGATAGAGCAGGAAGAAAGGATGAGAAAAGGAAAGCCAATCAGATCCTGGGCTGCATCATGAGAAGTGTGGCCAGCAGGTCAAGGGAGGTGATTCCCCCCTCTACTCATCTCTGGTGAGACCCCACCTGCAGTACTGCATCCAGTTCTGGAGCCCCTATTACAAAAGGGACATGAAGGTGCTGGAACGTGTCCAGAGAAGGGCCATGAGGATGATCAGAGGGCTGGAGCACCTCTCCTATGAGGACAGACAGAAAGAGTTGGGGGCTGTTCAATCTGGAGAAGAGAAGGCTCAGAGGTGACCTAATTGTGGCTTTCCAGTATCTGAAGGGGGCCTACAGGAAGGCTGGGGAGGGACTTCCCCCTAGTCCTATCACTACCTGAGAACGGAATGAAGCTGGAAATAGGGAGATTTGGGCTGGATGTGAGGAGGAAGTTCTTCACCATGAGAGCTGTGAAGCCCTGGAATGGGTTGTCCAGGGAGGTGGTTGAGGCCCTGTCCCTGGAGGTGTTTAAGACCAGGCTGGATGAGGCTCTGGCGAGCCTGATCTAGTGTAGGGTGTCCCTACCCATGGCAGGGGGGTTGGCACTAGATGATCCTTGTGGTCCCTTCCAACCCTGACTGATACTATGATAGAAATGGCTTTGAGGGACAAAGCCAGAAATGGAGAGAAAATTAAGGAAAGAAATAAAGAAGGATTAAAAAAAGCTCCCTTGCTTGGAAAACAAATTATCTGAAAGATTAATAAATTCTATTTTTTCATGTTCACTTGCCACTTAAGAATACAGCTGCAGCTCTGGATATAAGTCACAATTTGGTTTTTTCCTTTCCTTTTTTTCCTTCCTTTACTGGTTTTGTTTGTTTGTTTTTTGAAGTGGTGAGCACTATTAAACACTGGCTCACTTAGGAAGACTTTGGAAGACTCTTCTGTCTGGTAAATCTTCGCATTAGAAAGGTATCTAGATAACAGAGGACAACACTCTGAGCCACAGCACAGGAATTAATGTTCATATATTGAAGCTACTCTCCTGACACTAATATAAAAATCTCACCACCACCAGCAAAAATAGAATCCACAGATAAACGATGACTTAAAGATTAAGCTGGGCATAAACCTTCCTCACTGCAGTGGTTTATTACTTTAGTGATTGAAATACATTAAATTCCTGAGTGGCTAAAGAAGACAAAAAGAGGGGTTTGGTATTTAAGTCCTCACAAGGATTCAAAAGGTGGTTCTGAAGGAGAAATTTGAGGTTGCCTGTAATTGAAGAAGGATGTTGTTCCAGGCAGAGAGAAAGCAATGTAAAAATACTGCAGAAATTAAAGGTTCTGCAAGGCGGGCAGTCAGTAATGTGCCTCCAGTTCTGGATGGGTGAATTTTAATTAAATCAAAGTAAACAAGTCACAGCAGGGCCAAGTGTGAGCCAAGCTGTAGGCAGGCTTCACATACAAGGTTTGAAGGTGAGTCTAAGGAATTTTGAAGTTGCTGAGGAATGGGAAAAGACAACAGCAAAGAGAGATGAGCTGGGAAATACACTTGTGGGACAAGGAGAGTAACTGTATCTGCGAAATGATGAATAGCCTAGATCCATGAGAGATGAAGGGTGTAAGGCTGGAAGAGAGATGGTGTTACTTGTCAGCAGGCAGCTAAGATATACAACCCACCCAGGCCTTATTAGGAATGGGGTTCATAGTTTACATGTTTTCTCAGTCCTTATCTTCACCCCAGACATTCAGAACAAAACACTCTTTTGGATCACATTTCTAAGGTTCATTTATAGGTCACTGACCATATTTTACATTTTAAAGCAAGTTGGTCCATTTCCTAATTCTGCCACTGGTCAATTGTGCAGCAGCTGACTAATCAAGTATTCATTTTTGGGGGAAAAAATTAGGATTAATATTATGAATATCTATGCGGATTCATACAAAAAAGTTCCTCAGCCTTGCTCATCAGGGATTAAACAGGTTGGGACTTAGGGATTTATTAAAAAAAAAAAAAAAAAAAGAGCATTTACCTCTTTCATGAGAGGCAGCACATTCTTTAGGAGCTGCTTTATGTGAATAAAGAGACAAGGAGGACAACACCATGAATGGGTGTACAAAATATAGGCAAAATGAGAAAAAAATAAATTAAAAAAAGTAGAATCATAGAATTGTTTTGGGTAGAAGATCATCAGGTTCAGCTGCTAGGTCATCACTAAACCATGTCCCTCAGAATCAGCATCTACATGTCTTTTAAGTACCTCCATGAATGTTTACTTCATCGCTTCCCTGAGTAGCCTGTCTTCATCCACTAGTAACATCATGCTGAGCTGTTCCCCTTGCAATGCACAAATTTTCCTCTGATGTTTTCCTTGGATTGACCAAAAAATAAAACACTTGCTAAAGACTAAGATAATGACAAACTGCACTCATGAGCAAGTGGCAGGTTAAACCGTCAAAATATTTTCCCCCAGATATTTCATTCTCATTTTACAGAGAAAAGTAAATATTCATGTAGCTTAAGTATTCAAGTGATGAGTTGCAGCTGAGAATATAGGTTTTCATACTATATCTATTACATCTAAGATAATTTTTCTTATAAGTACTTACAAATACAATACAATCTGATGTATGGAAAGCAGACTTCTTATCAGTGGCTAGAATAGTCCCAGACTGCCAGGTTTCAAAGACATAATGTTTTCAATTCATTGTAAAATGCCTTTAGAATTTACAGTTACACAGCAGAATGTTGCAGGTCATTAACAGTTCACACTTCTCACTAAAAAAGTCTCATATTAAATAGTAAATAAATTACATTTAACACATTAAGCTCAAATTTTATTACAATGACAGTAGTGCTCCTTTTGAATACATAGATGACAGATAAATATTATATATGCTATTGTCTGAATGCCTCTTGCAAGCAAAACAGGCTTGGGCTGTTTTTGTAACAACAAAGACACCTGAAGGAGACTTCGCTAAACAGCAAATTAAACTTCATACGCTGTGTTTACAGTGGATGAGTTAAATGCTGGAAGTATCATGGGATACCCGTATACAGCAAATGCGGCAGTTTGATAACACAGATGCAAGCATCCTGGCTGTCACTTAATAACAGCAGTAATGTTCTCATGGTAAGTAGCCTTTTAAAATATGAGTTTGCATATCGAAGGTATTTCATAAACAGGTCCCATTTATGATATCATCCCGGGCTTTCACAATTTTAAGTCATTCTTTGTTTAAACTCTGTATTTTTGATAACTTCATTGTACAAATATAGCACAACAGAGATGCAGACATATGCCTTTGAAATTTCCAATATAGAGCCCTGAATGCCTGCTTTTCCCATCCCTTTTCACCTCACTTTGCCAGTCTGATTAACCTTCTTGACAATTAAACCTGAGTCGACAGTTAAGAGCCTAGCCAGTATTTTGCAACTGGAATAAAATAGTAGAAGAGGCAATCCTATGAGTTACGTGCACAAACAAGCTTTCTTTTTCCACAGCTGCCAAACATACCTCATTCAACAAAATTCCCAGCATTGGCTTAAGATGATTATTACTGAAATATAATGAAATATTTCAACTTGACCACTTAAGGCAAAGCATGCGCTTAATTGCTTAGCTGAGCAGACACCTAAAGGAATAATGTATTAACCGTACTTAGGCTGCTGGTTGATACTAAGTAACAATTTCAAGTTGAATCTTATACATAAAATAGCACATGCTGGTTTTGATCCAAGGCCTGACAACCAGGTACTTCAGAATGTTTCTCGAGGATTGCAGTCACTGATCTCCTGGCCCAGAAGGTTAACAGTAGAATGCACACCTCTTGTGACAATAATCCTTCAACTAACTCACAAAGATAGCTTTTATATAATCCTGTGTCAGCAATACTTCTGCTGCTTCCACAGCTCTTCCTTTCTCTATCCTGTTTTGTTTGGTTTGTTGGTTGTCGGTTTTTTAATAACCTCTAGAGTTCTGGATTTTCTCCAAGTATGGATTATTTCACCTTCTTCGAGGAAAGGTGTCAATAGATACTTTGCTCATCCTCAGCTACTGAAATATTTATTTTAGGGTTATATGCATTCCAGGCACAGCAACTACAATTCTGCAAGTGAGCTTCTTTTTTAATCTTCACAGCATGGCTGTGCATTGGGAAAAGCCAAGGCTTTGACATATATAGGCATATTCTGTAACAACCGAAAGGCTCCAGTCTCATCAGAGCTTTAATTGGGATGCCACAGTTGATCAAATAATTGCCAGTCTGTTGTAGAATTTTTGAGAGCTGCAGCAGTTTTCATTCATCATCATACACCCAAGTAATTGAACCTCTAGGGCAATGCTGTCAAGCATCGTACTTACTAGCATATGACACTTGTGCTGTTACAATCATGTGGTGCTCATAGACAGTTAGGGATAAGCAGCAGTGGAAGCAGAGAATGATTTGAAGGACTTCTCAAAATACTTAATACTTTTGTGAACTATATATTGGTCTTTATTATTACTGTTCTTTCAAATTTCCTATGTTCATTCAGCCAGATATCTTATCCCTTAAATATACAGCTCTAGAAAAAAAAGTTAATAAGCAAAACAGCCATAAAGTGAGGACACTCAATTACTCTATTTAGACTTTTACAAAAAGACAAACACAGAAGCACAAGGGAAGAGAGGGAAATAGTTTGATTAATCATCCTTCTCTCACACATCAGTGTCAGAAAAGACAAAGGACAGATATGGACCCCTTCTTTTCAGAATTACGCTTAATTCCTTCTATATGCTTAATTACAAATTTGATTTCATTAGCACTTTTTCCCCTTCATTAAAAAAAAAAAGAACAAAACTGAAAAACAACCCACTCAGTGAAGCTTTGATCTGCACTCAGACAGCAGCCCTTGAGCTCGCCTTTGTTACTTGATGTAAACATCCAGATGCACTTTTAGGATCAAGGCTGTTTCACTTCTCAGTGAAGTAAACTGGCAAGAGACACAAAGTGATATGAGAATGGAAAAAAAAACACGTTGAAGAACAGACTATTATTTTGTGTTTTGTTTCTCATATACTCTGAAAACACAAAAATCACACATTAAGTGGCCAAATTTGGATTAGTCAGTTATTATAGGAAGCCGCTTGTTTTAGACTTGGTTCAAATTTAACCTTGGAAGTTGATGTTGGGTATGTTACCCAAAATGTAATGTTTCTCTATATGTCTTTTAAACATGGGATACATACCATGAGACTTTATGTGTGATTATCCACATGAACATTTCTCAGACTGGAAAAATGTAATTAATAGAAAATTAAAAACCTGGAACTATGAAGATAGAAAAATTCACTGAACAAAATTGTTGTCTCCATGTATTTCCTTTGTTTCATTTTTATTCCTTAGAAAAGGAACCATAAGAGGCAACTAATTTTGCTTTCATTTCTGCTTCTAAATGTTTATCCATTTCTCTTGGACTATTACAGATAAACAACCACCTACTGTCTTAAAGAATGATTACACAGGACACTGGAGATTTGTTCTACATTAGCCTATAATTCAGACCAGGATATTCACCTGGAAAATGAACTCTCAGCTTCAGTGTCCCTATTCTGCACTAAGTGGAGTAAGGACTGAAGTGACTCCCATCTTCTGAAGGCACACTTGTCAGTCAGCTACGGACTATATTTATTTTACAAAATATTTGCAAGTACATTGCCATCTGAATCCCTACTTTCCTATGACAAGTTTTCTTTTCAACAAGTCTCAAAACAAAAAACCTCAAAACAAAATTTCAGATCACCTCTTCAAAATTAGTATTAATTACAGTCACTTCTGAGAAGAGATGCTGTATCAACATTATTCTATGAAAAATTATGACCAGAAAGATGTGTGCCAAAAGTAAAGCTTCCTAGCAGTACTGAACTTATCACTTCATAAGCAATTACTTCTTCAATAAATTATGCAACACTTATTAATCAATGTATTACCTGTTCAAACAAGAAACAAAATCCTCCACTGTGCATATATTAACAGCAGACAGAGTATGATATGTTATGCTGCAAAGAAACAGGAACAATTATATGGGAATGTAGGGCTTTAAATTCTGGGTGAGACAGGAGAGATGTTTAGCACAGAGTGAAAAATGTTCTACAAGGAATTGGAGAGTTGAAGAGAATATCAAAGCTGTGAATATTTACAATGCATTTATGTCTTTCTAAGCCAGTAAGAGGAAGATCCCGGCACTTCTTGGAATTGTCCTGCTGTGTTCCTACACTTTAGCATGAAAACAATTATCATAATTTCTTCAAATCATATTAAAGTGTAGCTTCTGCTAAGTAATGTTATTTTTACTTAATAAATTTATTTTGGCTGCACAGTACTTTTGATGTGTTTTTTGAACATACAAGCTTATTAAGCAGGTCTCTCTTAGCTCAACCAAAACAAGCTAGATGTTATTTGAAATTTAGAATTTAGCAACCAACCAATCACTGCAAAAGCAGCATAAACATCCTGACGATAGTATAGGTACTAGATATGTATTAACTACCTGTACGTGCTAGGTTCTGCCTCTGAGCCTTTTATTGCTGTGGTCACATTGCTGTATACCGAATGGCACAAAAGTGTGCGACACGAGCCAAGTTCATACAACAGCTCAAAATGTGACACTGAACTTTTTAAAAAAATCTGAAAGAAGCCACAATAATGTCCTTATCTGGGAGTCCTACACATCTCTCAGAAATAAACTGCTGTGTGTAATGGCGCTGGTAACTACCACAGCTTTTAAACCTTAAAAAAAGGTTCTCATTTTGATTCATTAGGGTTTTTTAATTCTTAGTTGGAACCACTTAGCTCTCTGGCAGAAAGTTTTCTGGAGAAAATATCCTAAAAATGTATGTATATATATATACACACACACACACACTAAAAGCAATATATAGGGACCTTTTTTTTTTTTCCCATTAGTTTCAATAGCATATTATTTAATATAATACATTATCCAATAGTGAATCTGCAGCAGTGTCCCAAATTACAATATGGAACATTACTATTTCTTTTTAATTATAAGTATTGAATTTAAGTCACTAATTTGAGGAACAATTCAATTGTTGTTTCTGAAGATTCAGCTCTTAATGAGTAGTCTCATTTGTAGTTGTGAGGATAACATGCTACAGAATGCTAATTATTTAGACCCAAGTAGAAAGTGCACTTTGAATGCAAAGATCTTGAGAGCAGTCAGCAGGGAGGAGAACAGCTGACTGCAGTCAGCCAATGCTGTGTTTTGTTTCTGCTTCTGTCAGTGTTTCATTGAATCCTCCACCAACACTTCTGTTATCTCCATCATTCTTGATGACAGTAACAAATTGCCTATTCCTTTCCCAGTGAATTGGAATGATCAATTTGTCAATGTCTTGTTAAAACTTATAGAGTAAGCAAGATCTTGCACAAGACTTTATGTCTTCATATTCAGAGGCTGATCTTTCTAAAAGATAATGTTAAGGGCAGAGCAGAGATGTAGGCATGAAGTTTTCAACCTCACCTGCCTTGCAGAAGAAACTTATTGCAACATTTCCTTAACCTTCTCATTTCAACCAAATTAATCATTTCAGTTTGGGATGCCTAGTCAGTCAGACACATCAAATCCTGTATTTGCCACTGTGAAGTAATTCAGGTGGAAATGCACTATGTGGCTATGTGCTTGGAAAAAATGGGATCAGTGGAATAGAGCAAGAATTCCAATGAAGTTTGGCTTGGTCCATCTTCTGTTACATTTTCGGTCACATACACAGGTGACCTTTTTTGCTAAATACTGATGCAGTATTTGGTTTCCCCAGTAAGGGAAATGGATGTTTTTCATCTCTTTTGTTGGTGTCTCTACTATCACGTCACAGAATAAGAACTTGAAGTTCAGCAAAGTTGTTTTAGTTGATCACAAACATGTTTCTCTCTCTGTGGGTTATGGGTAATCTGAGTTCACCTTTCCAAAGTTAAAGCCATTGAATGTTAACAGACAAGGTTTATAGAGATTTAGCACAAAGCACATTTATCTTATTGTGACTGAAGTCATGATCTGTAAAAAGAAAAATAGGTTACACTGTCATAAAAACAAAACACAGACATCTCCCTTCTTTCATTCCTTGAAGCACTTCACTATCCTTTGATAACAGTTTAAAAGATCATTGTTTTCATAATTCTGCTCTTGTGCAAGGCTCACCATCTAAAACATCACTCCTGTTCCACAATTCTGGCTTCTCCTTTGTTAAATGGAATTTGATCCCTTTGCTGCTTGAAGTTCCCCATCAGTCAGTGAATCTGTGGCTCATTTACCAAACACTTGGAATTCCGACTTGAAAGCTGAGTTTCCCCTTGGCAATATCTCTTGGTCTGTAGGTGCTACAATTAAGACTATGGTGTTGAAGTTTAGCAGCCCTTCAGGGTTAGTCTTGTGTTAAAAGCAAGAATTTCTTCTGTTACCTTTTTTAGGTTTTAGATCAGTATGAAGACATTTGGTAGTAATACAGATTATGAACAAGACAGAGTGCATTCAGACCAAGCAAAGAACTTCTGTTAACAAGCAGACTTCAAGAATATTTTGGCTTAGCTTCAGGAATATCTTTTAGTTCCTCTGCTGTGTCTGTGGTACAAGGTGAAATGTTGAAGTGGTTAAAGGATCACTTAATGAAATGCTTCACTGTTGCCAGAAAAGTGAAAGTCACTATGTCTAGCAGAAAATGATTTTTACAGTAATTTATACAGAGCAAATATTAAAGAAAACACCCACACATTCTTCATCAGTAAGGGAATTCATTTTCTTCTATATCAATATCATGAAATGAAGATTACTGCAGAAAAGGCAAAAATAAAATCTCCATGGTGCCATTCATAGCACTCAGAGCCTTATTACAGTTCATGAAATCCATAACTTACAATAATCTACATCAGGAATGTGGTTCCATACTAGTTTTGGGTTCTCTTGTTAAAGCACAGAGTGTTGAGAAGGAATTCTCTTGACACTATAACTAATTTATGTTAGCTGAAAGGCTCTTCAAGAAGTTTCTTTTCAGAATGGAGTCTGGCAAACACAAGCATTCAATTCTCAAAGAAGGACACTGTCATGATATGCTTAACAAAAAAATGTAATGGCATAATGAAAACTCAATACAAAGTAAAATCCCCAAGAGGTTACTGCCACATATGCTGAAAGAGAAATTATTTCCATGTTTTAATAATTAGTCCACATAAATAAGGCTGATAACAGACATTAACGAAACTGAATTTGAAACCGAGTTCAACAGCTGAAGTTTCTAATTAAAAATGAGTCCACTGTAAAAAGTGTAAAAAATTATTTTTCTTCCAAGTAACTCACTGCACTGTATCTGACAGAAGTCATCCGTCCCATTACGTTTTCAAGGGTTACATTAAGTAAAACAAATCAACTGAACCATGACCTTTGTGCAGCATTAACATTTTACTAGGCGTGCTGAGGCACACAGTGGTAGTGAATTTGCAATACAGGAAAATAAGCTGTGGGGAAAGAACCCAGTGACTCAGATTTCAGCTTTTGTGGGCGTTTTGGGGTTTTTTGGTGGGTTTTGTCTGTTTGTATTTCTTGGTTTGTTTGTTGGGTTTTTTTTTGCTGTTTGTTGCTGTTTTGTTTTGATGGGGCTAAAATCTGCAAAACCAGCACTGGGGTAGGAACTGCATTGTGGAGTACATGTTGCCTCTTGATGCACCTGGAAATCAGCCTTTCAAGTAACTGAAACAGTACCATATCAAGATTTTTCAGAAATATTTGTCAGAGAAGCACTGAAGAGCTTGCTTAATATTCAGCTGCAGAAGCTAATTGCTATAATGCGGCTGCTGCCATCACATTATTCATTTTCATGGGCAGTCAGTCAGGAGATAGCTTCAAATATGTAGCTGAAAATACTATTTTTTATTTCTTTGTCACTTATTATTACAGACATATGTTGGCTTTAATGTTTTATAAGGTGTGTGATGATTCCAGTGACTCAAATTGTGATGAAAGCAGATGGAAAGTAATCAGCAGGTACAGAAGTCTGATTCACTCTGCTTGAAATTCTTTGCTGTGAAAGCCTCTGCTCTTTTTCTACGTAATATTTCCACTAATATCAATTGTAGCTCTTTACAAGGCGAGAGCTCAGAATGTTCCCAGAACTTATCTAAGATTTATGCAAATGTACTCTGTACAAGAAGTCAGCATTCCTTCTGCATGGAAAACTCTTTTAAACTAATTGAGTTTTTGGCTTCAGAAAAGGGTTCCTTTTCCTAGTACTCTCTTTTCAGACTGATGATCCAGAATCAAAGTAAAAATAATTCATGATGTCCTCAGTCAGAATGAAATGTGTACATGTGTGCAACAACAATCACATGATTTATTTGTGAGTAGGTTTTAAAAGATCAGAAGTATTTGATCTTGAAGGTCACAGTGCATGGTGACAGGAAAGGAAGTTTTTCTTTGCTTCTGTCACAACTGAGCTTCTCAAATCTTACAGCCACTGATTTTTTTGCAAAGACTTACCTCCTACCCAGAAGAATGAAACACTGATTGATAAATAGTAACTTAACCTTGGATGTGAAAGAACCTGTGATATACAGCATTTTGCATCTTGCTGGCGTTCAACTCTACATCCAGAATTAGCTTCACCTTTTCCTAGAAGGTGGCAAAGATATTGACAATTCCCCTGTAGCGCAAGGCTCCTGTTCGATTCTGAGCTGCAAGGTGAGGCAACCCTCACTTTCATTGTACATCAGTTGCAGACTGACCATCTGAGCACACCCTGGGCTGGGGACTAAGGATACATCAAGGGAGTGATATAGCAAAAGGCAAATCGAGCTTGCAAACTGTCCACCCTGAGCTATAGTCTGCAGAACCTAAAACTGACCATAGGATCTTCCACTTCAACTTTACTCAGTCAAATCTTTAATAAGTTCAATAAGGAATGACTGTTCAAATATTTCCCCTTTTTTGAAAAAAAAATCTTCTCTATTTTGGTTAAAATCCATCATGATTCTTATGCTACAGACACAATAGTATCTTTCTAAAATCTAAAATAAGCCAGATACTGGAGGCAATATTCAGGAGACTTTAATGCTCAGGTTAAGAGCTCTGCTATGTATATGTACAAAGGAGTATTACACTTGAATGAATACACAAACCCTAAGCATTGCTTAGAATGATAATTAAAGGCAAGGGAAAACACAGTTCACGCTACAAAGGAAATTTTCTCATGCATGATGCATGTGTCTAAAATATCATCTTTAAGAGAAACATGCCACCACAGAAATTAACCTGCAGCAAACAAGTATGACATATGAATGATTACCTAAACCCGGGCATTACACGTAACAAAAAATGTGTTTAACAGTCAGCAGAGTAAGAAAAATGGAGAAGAAAAATAATTATTTATATGTATTTGATATGCACACACACTTCTATTTAAAGGTTAATTTAAAATATCACCATCCTCTAGGCTGTACTGACCATACCTACATTGGTCCCTGCTGCAGCAAACACCAAAGTCCTGACCTCAGTAGGGTTAAATAATGTGTAACCTCATGCAACCTTCGCAGAAGAGATATTCACATTACTAGTGCTGCATGTAACATTAAGTATGTACTGATAAAACATTTGAGGCCAACTATTCAACCCCAGAAATCAAATCAGGTTTTCATTTATGCATTTGTATTGGAGCAGGAAAGATGAGATGGTTCTTGTGGTGTTTGGTTTTTTTTGTTTGTTTTTGGTTTTTTTTTTTTTAATCACAACAATGTAAAATGAATGAACAAATAATACCTTCTGCATTTGGGATTACATGTTATTTGTCCAAATTAAATCAGCTTTGCTGTTGTTGTTGTCTGCACAGCTCAAGAGAGTGAATCAGTAGATGGAAAAAAAAAAACAAGGACAATGCCGTTTTGAAGTACAGGTGTTTTTTGTATGTATGAGAAACAGCTAAACATGAATTTAATTTACTCAAATATAAACCACAGGAAAGGCCTGGAAAATACTTTATTTTGTTAAAATGCACCTGAGAATTTATTTTTTATAAGATACTTTGTAAAAGAAATGTACCAAAATAGAGGTCACCATATCTTACAGTGAGTTTACGTGGGTTCAGGTCCTTCAAATGACCCATCCCTGATGTCGATGCAACTTTATTCCTCATTCTAGATAAATAAACCCATGTTACTAAAGCTTTGTATGACATTGCAAATTACACAAATATAAACTAGAATTTAGAATTAAAAATTAAATATTAAAATATTTCAAGTGTACCTAGGCATCAAAATATTTCTCTGCAACTAAACCTTTAGTAGAAATACTGATGACAACTTTTGCTGTCTGTCCAAATGAAGGCAATATGAAAATACAGTAGCAACATGGTCAGTAGTGTTTGAATAAGAGCATACTCTAACTCTTTGCTAGAAATCATGACACATTTCAGCACTTTATATAAACCCTAGCAGTTTAAGAGTAATTCATGTTGTGAATACACTATCACTTGTTATCCTAAAGAAATTAATGAGCAAAATCTGATTTATTAGCCCAGAGAGAAAGAGATTTAAAAATATTCAGATTTGTACAATCTAATTTTGCAGGTTTTGTTTTTCTTTACATTTCTATTGTAACTAACTTTTTGTGACCACTTTCCTGTTGCTCTACGAGTAAAAAACGTTCAATATTGTACAGACTACACAAAGGGGAATGATAGCAATAAATTTCTATGTGACTTGAAAAAGTTTCAATTAAAAAGAGCAATCAAATTACTTCACTTGGAGAGCTGCAGGTATTAGCAATACTCTGATCAAGAGGAAGGTTCAGGCTATGGATGACCTTCTCAGGATCTGATTTAACTGTTAGCAAGGAAGCTTACACAGGCACACGAATGTGACTGTTCCTAAAAACATGGATCGAAATAGAAGGATAAAAGATCACAGTCCTTTATTTCCACAATTTTTTTCACACCCAACTGACTAAAGTCAGCATTATGTCCATCATTGCAGGTACTAATTCTTAGATTAGAATAAACCAGGTTGGAAGAGACCTTCAAGAACACCATGTCCAACCCATCATCCAACACCACCTAATCAGCTGTCATTGGTTTGACAGCAAGAATAATAATCTATTTAACCATTTCAGTGTTACATAGACGGAACAAGAATCTAATTTGTATAAACTATGAAATGTTTATAAACCAGGGAAAAAGAAGCAATATTGAAAGTAGGCTAAGTAGATTTTATGTATTGTAATGTCAGGATCCTGTGTTGTGAAACGTACATTTCTTCCTTAGTAACTACAATATTGCTTACTGAACTGATGTTGCTCTAGTAAATATAGCATAAGAATAAAAAAGTTAAGGCTACAGGACTCGTGAATGTCATTGCTAATAGTGGTGAAACTGCCAGTTTTCAGTGTGGATTACTAAATGTTTAGATTATCAAAATGAAGATTAGCAAAATTCTCAGGAGTTATTAATATGCCTGTAATAGTTTTCCACCAGATACCAAGGGAAATGTTTACGTTCAGAGACAGAGCTACAAAGATGGAATATCATCAAGACATAGTGCAAAGTTTAAGGTATTTTTCTGAGCTACCTACTGTCTGCATTCTTTAACAAACAAACAAAAACCCCAACAACAAAAAACCCAAAGCTGATAATATTCCAATGAATATTTTATGCATTTTGTGAGCAATGCAAACAATTCAACAGTGCCATTTTTTGAAATTTCAAAACATTGAAAACTTCTTTTGTTAAAAAGCCAAGAAGCAATTACATCTATCCTCAACTTTTAGTCGTATTAAAAACCATTTCATTTTTAATTGACATAAACTTCTGTATGGGTAAATGAGTGACATACTCCATCATTCTCAAACTCATTTGTTCTCAAAGACAGAGTTATGTTGGCATCTCAGCTTGGAAATATAAATCACCAGTGAAAAAGTGTATTAATTTTCTCATGCTTGGGTTTATTGGCAAATAATGCATAATGGTAAGAAATTTCTCAATCTTCTGACACTTAAGAGTGTCAGTATCTGTGCATTGCCTCTCTGAACTATCAACTGTTTCAAATTGTTAGGTAAAACTCTTGAAGGACCTGCATACAGGATCAAGTTCATGGCATAAGTGAATTCCATGACCTTACAAGAGGTCAGATCTACCACGATAGATTTAGACTAGATAGAAGAAAGAAATATTGTTATGATGAGGGTGGTGAAATACTGGAAAAGATTGCCCAGAAAAGTGGTATATGCCCCACCCCTGGAAACATTCAAGGTCAGACTGGACAGGGCTCCTGATCTAGTTGTGGATGTCCTTGCTTAATGCAGGGGAGTGGGACTAAAAGCTTTAAACTCCTTTCCAGCTCAAAACATTTTATGGTCCTATGATTTCTGCAAAAGTTGAAAAGTGCTGTATCTTTTAAGAAGGAAAGAAAAAGAATAATCATAAAATAGAGGTAAAAGGCTTGAATAGAATTAGAAAGTCATTACTGATACTAAAAAAAAAAAGCCTGGAAGAAAAGCATCCATTTACATAGGCTTCCAGAAGACAGGGTGGTCTAAACTTGTTTGCTGCTTTGGTAATAGAATATTTCTTAATGTAGTCCTTTCCCAAACTTTTCTGAATAAATACCAGGATTTAGAAATAACAGAAACATGAGCTTGAGGGTTAATGGGGACAACTGTTACTAAAACTCCTCATGATTGCACCAATTTTTCTAGCAGAGTGTGCTGGCAGTTGTAAAGACTAAGCTAGACACGTTTATACCACCTTCACTTAAAATTTGAACAGGGAAAAACCAACCAAACACACACAACAACAACGTCCAAAACAACTCAAGACTTTATCATGATAACATCATCTGCCAGCTTCCTCTGAGGCAACTGCTATCATCTGAAAATATGTTATTGCTGCTCTTGCATTTCCAGAGATGGAGCATCTTGAAGTAGCTACACTAAACAGGATTTATTAGACCAACTTCAGTTTCCTCACAGTATAAGACAGGTCTCCTTGTTTTCAAACATCCTATACTGACAGGAATGATAGCTGACATGCTTGTCAATAACACAGCACAAACCCATGGTTTCTGAAACAGAACACAAACATCTGCAGCTCATGCAAAAGATGGATTCTCAAAGCTCAGTGTTGTCCAATTAATTCTCTTTAGATGGCCTGCAAAGGAGGACATGTGCAGATATTTCTAGATCCACAGATGGTAATACTACTAAGGTGTGCAATTATGCAGGTGAAATACTGTATTATGAAAAATTTAAATCTCCCTCTGCTATCACAGAATGTTAGGGGTTGGAAATGATCTCTAGAGATCATTGAGTCCAACCCTCCTGCCAAAGCAGGATCACCTAGTGCAGGCCACGCAGGAATGCATCCGGGTGGGTTTTGAAAGTTTTGAAAGAGAAGGAGACTCCACAAAGTCTCTGGTATTTTTTTCCACTCAACAATACATGCACTCACATTTCTCTACACGTGTGCATCAGTGCACATGGAGATAAATACACTTGCTCCCTGAAGTGCAGCACTAATTGCTAAAACTTTGCAAAGTGTCCCCAGCAAAGAGCTCTGTTTTACACAGTCATTTCTTATTACACTTGGATATACTGGTAAACTAGGACTGAACTACTGGTTTTTAAAGGAGAATGATGGTTAGAGAAAGGATGAACCATCACAAGAGCAGTTAGGCCTGTAGTTCACCAATTTCACGGTCAGAATTTGTGGCTTGTGATATACCTCCATTTTGCCACCAATGGAAAATGGGCAGAAACTCACAACTAGCTACCTGCACATTTTTCAATAAATAGCATAAACAGCTTCAGAGACACTCAGGAGTGCTAAGATATGAAGCCTTGTCTTCCTCTCTCTCAGATGACGGTGATTTCTCCACATCCACTAATCAATGAATACAGCTCTGCTTACTACTTTGGAATTTGATCCCAGAGGCCTATCCATGGTGTATCTGTCCTAAAATTTTACAAGTGTACTTAATGAACTTAGATTTTTTTTTTTCAGAAAATTAGTAGGAAGAAAGGAACCTGGATGTAAATTGCATCTACCATTAACTGATATTCTTTGAATTTCCCTCATATCAAAAATGAACACTACAAGATAGAGTATCTCAAATTTCTGAAGGAAACTACAGAGAGTCAGGAATTCCAAATAAAATACTGCAAAATGCTAATATTTTTTGGTTGCTCTGAAATATACTGTGAAACCATAATACAATTTACAGAATGCTGGGTTTTGAGATTTGAACTGCTGAATTTTGGGGGTTGATTTATGCAACAAATACGTTCAATTTATTTTAGAATGACCTTCTAAAAACCAAAGTCATATCTGTTGAGCAACTAGCAATTATAAAGTCACATGTAAAACTTCTGCGGATCTTTAGTGTAAGATCTGAAATTGTGCTAACTGGCACGGAAAAAGAATTTTCAATCTCATCACTAATCTAAACTGACACTAATGTAAATATTTTTTTCAATTGAAGCACAGAAAAAATAATTAGTATTTCAGTAACACTGTGTTTGAAGGAAGAGTAGGTGATCCAGGAGACATTAACTGGGGAAATTCGTATCTACTCAGCTAAAAACTGAACATCATGTTCTTCATGACTGTTCTAACAGCACACAAGTAATTATCTTTTCATTGAGGGTTTTTAATCCTATAAATGTTAAACATTTTTATTACCAATTTTAATTCCTTTTTTATGAAGTCCATGTGCACTTACTAAAATTTGCAAAACTGAACAGATATGGAAGATCAGTAATGAAAAGAAAGCTCTATTGTTAAAAAAGGATCAGTAATGAAAAGAAAGATCTATTGTTAAAAAAGCAGCTATAGCATCTAATAAACCTGAACCAACCTAATGCATAACTTCAAAGTTGGACGGCCATATCATGAAGGAATCTCAATAAAGGCAAACACCTATCTTATTTTTCTTTTTCTTACATGTACCTGTGTTATTATAAATTTATCAAGTAAAGGGCAAAGGAAATAAGCAAATAAAGAAATGACTGTTTGTTACAGAAATGCAAAGTCTAAACAAATCTCTAAAACAATTATTGTCAGTAAATAACAAAGGAGAAGCAGACAACTAATGCTTAATTTACTGAGCTACTTCATTAGTTGTAGGATGTCAAGGCCTTTCACTTCCAGGCTTCACCTCCCAATAACTTATGCCTACTAAATTTATAAAACATTAGAAGTACAAATTGTTTTTTAGAAACTGTGCAAGGCACAAAGTCGAACGTTTTGGGGAACAGTCTAGAATCTATAGCTTTGGGTTTTATTTGAGATACTTTCCTCCAGATTTTACATTCACTATTTCAGACTACGTCTCTTAGAAAGACTCCAGTTGGCTGATTTAAAACTAAGGTCAACTTTTTGACATTTTCTTTATAACAGCCCCAATGTTAATAAACAAAGAATTAGAGAGACTTCCCTCAACAATAGCCTACTTCAAAAAACCATCATTTCATTGCTTCAATGTTCATTTATGTAAAGTGTGGGTCTCACCTTGGTATTTAATTAGTCACTTGGAAAAAAACCAAACAAGACAAACCACCAAACACTTTCACATGGGCATGTATTTGCACTGCATAATGTTATTGCTTAATTATCTTTATTTCAGAAGCAATATTTATTCACTTCACCTCTCACAGTTCTCTGCAAATGTAGTATCAAATATAAAAACATATTCATGTTCCCTTTTTATGTCCAATTTCTTTGTTTTCTACCCTCAAAGTGATGTCCTTAAATGTCTCTTCACACTCTTTCTTACCATAAAATAATTTGAGAAACACACAAAAGAGTAAGGAGCAAATATTTCAGTTTTTGCTCGGATGGAGTATTTGTCCTTTAAGATATTTCCTGCCTGGAGCATGTACTGTGCTTTACTCAGCTTAATTCAATTCATTTTTGCTATCTAACAGGAATAACGTCTTTCAGTGGTTCTCATCATTTGGATACCATTTCCAATCTATTGTACATGGGTATCATTTCAGTCAAGTGTTCAATTTTAGCTGCTTGGAAAACTATTAGAAGGAAAACACACTCACCTTCAGGCTCCCCACAGAGTGTACACTGTGACTCTGCAAAGAAAAAGAGATCAATTATAACTTCTTGATTTTATGATCTTCCATAATTACATCCAAATATAACAAAAGTTTGAGAACTCAAAGTTAGCATGAAAAATACAATTCTATTTTCCCATTTTTTAACAGCTGCAAAATAACTTTAAAAAAAAAACCCAGAGGTTTTGCAGGAAGACTTTTAAAATAGAGCTATGTAAATGTCCAGTCACATTTATATACCTATCACCTTCATAGGCCCCAGCTGAATGCATTCACATAGCAGGACTTGTTGCTTCCATATTTGCAGATGTACAATGCTGCAGCGACAATAGTCGCTCATATAAAAAGTTTAAGTTAATATTTTATTATTAGAGGCAGTGAACAGTAATAGAATTGTTATAGTTCTTTCTCATGAAAGACTTGCACTCTCTCCCAGGCAAGAGAAGTAAGGCAAACAGCCACTATAAATGTGCAGTTAGACTCGGCAAAATATTCAGGTAAAAAAATGAAGGAAATAAAACTCCATCATAAACAGACTGTCTCTAAATGTACAATTACTATTTTATTCACACACCACTATTTGAAAGTTGGCTGTCTTAAAAATTATTTGTCACAATGTACCAATATATAGACACACAATGGAAATGTTTTTAATGTATCCCTTGAGCTGCTTCAGCTGTTAGCATCAGCGGTAGAACAAATCTATTGTTTAGAATCCAAATATCAAAATCGGTTTAAATCACAGGGAGTGTAACCAAGTTGGCAGATAATTCTGATACACTGGAAAAATCCTACTAGAACAAGATAGTACAGACTGCACAAATCTCTACAATCTCCAGTTTTAACACTCAGATGAAAAATCACATCTCTAACAGCAACAAGTAGGTTGAAGCAAATATACGGATATGCAGCCTCACCTCTACACACACACACGTGCGTGTACATTTTTATGTAAATATACCAAACCTTGCTGAAATTATCTCTGGCCCTTGAATAGAAGACTGGACTTTAGCTGGAATCTTGACTCAAATACCAGAAATATAGACTGTGAAATGAATATACTGAGTAAATTGACCTATATAGCACCACTCTGACACTGCCAGTTATTTAGAAGTACTTTCTCCATAAAGATAAGAGGCTGTCTTACAGTAACCCTCTGTTGTAATGGTACTTGACCTTACCTCTTTCATGTATTTTAAAAAAAATGTTAATCAGTGGCCACAAACAGAGGTTGTAGCATGCATGAGGGAAAAGAACAAGAAAAAATAATAATAGAAGAGTTTATCCAGGCACCTCTGCTGCTGATAGGTGGATGACAACTTTTAGAACAGTATAATGCTGCATAATAGAGAGGAAATAATTCTGATGCGGTTCAGCACCACAAAACATGTAGTTGAACAGTCTCTTGATAGAATTACTAGTGTTCCCAGCACATCTGACAAACTGAAAACATCATGCCTATGGCAAGCTTGTGAAAAATCCCCAGTGAAAAGCATGAAAAGCCTAGTCTTAGATAACACAGACCTTTCTTTCAATACTGGATGAAAAACACACTGGCCACAATCTGATGTGATGCAGAGGAAGCAGCTCAGAAGACTCTTCCCCCCCCTTTTAATTCAAAGACTTTTTGTGGTTTTACTGAGAGAAGCTGCCCATCTGTGCGCAGTTCATTATCGTGATTGATAAGGAAGAACAAGCTGAGTCTCGGGTTTCTGAACTTCTGACTTTTTCCTGATCCTCTGTGTCCTGCTAACAACTACTTCACTGGTTTGTTACAATCCAAAGAATCTTCTTGACATTCTTTGCTCAAAGGTCCCCACCTCAACACTACAAATTATTAGCTTTCCTCTATTACTCACTAAAATAAATTAGTGCAAATACTGCAAACCTGCAGCAGGGTAGATGGTCTAAACAGAATAAGGCTTGCAGCTATGACTGGTGCCAAAAAGATACTGAAAAGCTAGGTGTCAGCACCATCCCTGCCAGACCACTGCTTTTATGGACTTCCAGCAGGTGTCTAAGGTCCCATGTGTATGGGCAAGCCAGGAGTTTCTTCCCTTACCTCAGCATGCCTGGGGAGAATTCATGGAGATATTTTAATTCATCAGTGTTTTCCTTCCAGAGGCTGGAAATCATTTCAAACTGACACAGCACCTCTGGTTCTGTGCTGGTGCGAAGCAGATATCATAGATGTGTATGATTCACCAGTAAGCCTCTGTTTATGAATTTCCCCACTGCAGTTAGCTACTGTGGGGGAGGAGTAGATACCCTTTATGTTGTGCTTGACATAGACTGAGTGACAAATAAAAACACAACCACATCCACTAGACACGTGAACAAGATGACAGGGAGGTTGTACAGAGCACTGCTTTGCACAGAGCCTCTGTGTGTGTGAAAGAGATAATAAAGTTTATTTAGATCTGTACATTCTGTGGTTACTGATGAGAGATTGCATGTCCTAAGTTTCCAAATCATACACATCAAGCTCCAATATTGTAGGTGGTAGAGAGGTGGGAGTCAGTCTGATCAACCAAGTAACATGTTATAGAACAAGAGGAAATGGCCTCAAGTTGTGCCAAAGGAAGCTGAGGTTGGATATTAGGAAGAATTATCTTCACTGAAAGGTTTATCAGGCATTGGAACAGCTTGTCCAGGGAAATGCTAGACTTCCCATCCCTGGAGACATTTAAGAGTCACATAGAAACAACACTTAGGGATATGCTTTAGTCAAGGGCTTGCCAGTGTTAAACTAATGATTGGACTCCATGATCTTAAATCTTTTCCAATCCAGGCAAGTCTGTGAAAATCTAAACTAGTCTTAAAAGATTTCACAAGTAGTAGAGAGAAACAGCCACCTTAGAAACCTGTGTTAGCAGGAGGTAAATCAATAAATCACTTGTTGTAAGTCCTTATCACTTTTATTTTTGTGTTGTAAAAGGTCTTAGACTTAGGCTACATCTCCACAATAACATTTATGATGCAAGAGAAATGTTCATTGCAAGTGGCCTGTGGAGGTCATCTAGTTCAGCCTTCTATTGAGAGTTCCCATGGCAAGAAACACAACTTTCTGATACTATTTCATGAATGTCTCTTTATGTTGTATTACTGATGTCCATGAAATAGCACTTTGACAAGTGACAGAGTAGCCGTGTCCTTTATGGAGATTTAGCATAGCTAAACTCTGAGACTTTTCACAATTTTCAGGATTTTAATCCAATATTTGTATCTAGAGCTGTCTGTGACAGTGATAATAAAAGGCAACTGTATTATAAACTATCACAGAATCAATAAGGTTGGAAAAGACCTCAGAGATCACCAAGTCCAACCTATCACCCAACACCTCATGACTAACTAAACCATGGCTTCAAGGTGTAAGACTCTCCCCTTGCCCTTGGGGAGTTCAACAGTGGAGTGGCACTGCAGCAGGATTCCCCAAGGCTGAAGAGGAAGGCAGCAAAAGGGCTGTGAGAATCGTAGAATCAACCAGGATAGAAAAGAACATCAAGATCATCAAGTCCAACCTATTACCTAATACCTAACACCTCCCCAATGGCCATGTGGTTGTCGATTCAGGCCAGGATGCTGCTGAACTTCTTGGCCACGTGGGCACACACATAGGTTCATTCATAGAACACCACGTTGGAAGAGACCTCAATGATTATCTAGCCCAAACTTTCAGGGTAAGAATATAGTTTAAATGGGGTGGCCCAGCACCCTGTCAAGATGGGCCTATGATTTCCATCCTCTTTTTTCACATCTTTCTCCTGTGTCTTTTGTCTTTATCTGCAGCTTACTCCTCCTGTTGCTATCTCACCACTGCACAATACTATCAGATAAAACATCAATGTGACAGATTTACGCAGTAAACTGCAAGATTTTATCATGCCCACCAAGACTCTCCCATTCACAATGATGCTCTCCATTCTATACTGATGCTAGAGGACATCCTGTGGAGATTTTCCACTCAGTGTTCAGTCAGCCATGTAGATAAGGCATTAAGAGACATCTACAAAAACAACTAGTCTTTTCTTCTGCAAAGCAGATCTGAACTTTATTTACAGAAAATTGTTCCCAAATGTTCTGTAAAACCTGCAATGACCAGGAATACCATTCTCTTCAGCTAAATGATCTCTGTTGCTAAACTACCTTTGCAGCTGGACTTGGCACAGATGAGGCTGAATCTTGAGTATTGTGTTCAGTTTTGGGGCCCTGATTACAAGAAAGACATTGAAGTGCTAGAGAAGCCGGCAATGAAGCTGGTGAAGGATCTGGAGAATGGGTCTGGTGAGGAGCATCTTGAGGGAACTGGGGTTGTCTAGTCTGGAGAAAAAGAGGCTTAAGGGAGATCTTGTTGCTCCCCACAACTCCTGTAAAAGAGGTTGGAGTGAAGTGAGTGTTGATCTTTTCTGCCTACTTGAACAAGAGGGAATGGCCACAAACTGCACCACGGGAGGTTTAGGTTGGATATTAGAAGAAACGTCTTGACTGAAAGAGTTCTCAAAGACAGGGACAGGCTCCTCAGGGAGGTGGTTGACTCCTCATCCCTGGAGGTGTTTCAAGGATGCAGAGATGTGGTGTTGAGGGACATGGTTTAGGACCAGACTTGGTAGATTTAGATAACAGTTGGATGTAACGTTATAAAGATTTTTTTTCCCCAAACAAAAAGGATCCTAGACTCTACATGCAATTGTGTGAAACCTTTTTCCTTCTTCTGAACAATAGTACTTCACATAAAAGCAAGCACTAGCAGTCAGTTCATCATGCAGCACCTACTGGAAAACGTAGTGACAATTGTTTAGAACTGTTGTGGATACAGCAAATAAATGTATTACGTCCCTCTGAAACTATTTCTACAAGCACTTCTTGCTGAGTGTAAAAGCCTATTTTCCTGCCTGCTTCCACCTACAGTATGACCACTCTCAAGAAGAGATTCCCTCGTGTTTGCCATTGATGCTTGCTTAAATCTTTCCTTTTACCTGTGATATTCATAACAGAGGGTCTTTTACTGCCCAGGATCAGGCCTTGGGGTCAGGAAAAACAAACAGCTCAGAGTTTTGAAGAATAGGAAAACTATAATAGAAAATACAGCTCCCTGTGAGAGACTAGCAGCTGGGCTATATTGGGAAAGACAGAACAAGGGAAGTGAGTAGCCCTGAGAAAGACATACATTGAAAAACAACTTTGAATAAAAATAGAAGGCAGAATAGTCATTATTAAAATAGAATGAGCCTAAAGCAGAAAAACAACAAACTCTACCTGGCAGCAAACTTCTGAGCAAATGAACTGACATCTAACCAAATGTATAAAGCAACCACTAAGAGCCCATTCTTTTCCCCAGATAAAAATAAAAGGTTAATGCTCAAAGCAATGCCAGAATCTATTCACAGTACTTGCACATCAAGTACTTGCACATCAGATTCTTCTCCATATGGAGTTTACACATTACATGCGCATTAACCAAACATAAATAGATTTCAGAAAAGAATTATGAACCCAGACAATCAAATATTTTCACAGGAAAACAAAAAAATAACTGAAGCAATAAAAACCAAAATATAAAGCACTCAAGAAAAAAAAAATAAAAAAAGCAGCTAATATTTCTCTTGCTGATTTGAACAGAAATAATTTCTCTTCGGAGAAGCAGTCATAAACACAGGAATAAAATGGATGTACTTTAGCATCCTTCAGATACACATTTCATGCGCACAGTATCAAAGTAGAGTCCAAATATCCTGATTGAGGCCAAAATAAAATCTAGCAGATGTGCTAATAAAAAGCAAATCTACATGGTTTTCTCCTCATTTTTACACCACTTCTCTAGTATTTGATGTATGTCGGTTAACATGAATCCTAGGCCTCACAGCCCAGCATAAGAAACTTTACCCTCCCCAGCCCCAATCACATTGTTGCACGTTTATGAAAACACCAAGGAGAGTAATGCTGGTGATAAAAAGCAAAACATATGAGAGCAAAGATCCACGAGAGTGCTGCAAAATACAGAACTGAAGACAGTCTGCACCAAAGGCTTGCTCCAAAACCCCTCTGGAGGCAGTACAAGGGTCACTGAAGTTCAGCAGACTCACGGTCAAACCTCAACAGCGTAATAATGCAAAACCAGCCAAATTATCTATCACCATTCCTTCGGCCTTTTTTTTTTTCCTCCTCCTCCTCTTCTTTCACTGTGCTCATTTTAAGAGATTTCATCAATAATCTCATACCCTCATAAGTGAAAACTGTGCAAATCTGAGTTGAACATGATGTATCAAATAGATGGTAAAAAATACATAATGGGACAGCACCATTATAGAGTAGATCACATACCTGGACACTGGTACCCTGAAGGTTAAACTGTCGTTTTCACTCTTTTCTCCTTTTCCCTCATAGAAGAATCACATTTCAAAAAACATTTAAATGGAACTGTGAGCTGAACTGACAAACTGATTTAAGGATGCAATTTGAAATCCAAAGAGAAAAGAGATTATATCCAGGATGTATCCACATCAGGGCAAGACTGTTAAATGATGTCCTTCATGTAAAGTCAGTAATGTATATCAGCTTAGAACAATACAGGTTGGAAGAGACCTCCTAAGGTTGTTAGAGTTTATCCCTTAATTCAGAGCACTGCCAACTTCAAAGTGACATTAGGTTTTGCAGGGCCTTGCCCACCCAAGTATTGAAAATCCATGAGGAAGGAGAATCAACAGCTGCTCTGGGCAAGTGTTTCAGCGCCTGACCACTCTCACCACGAAGAGTTTTTTCCTTGCATCTAATTAAAGTTTCCCTTGCTGCAACATATATTTATTCCCTCTCCTCCTTTCACTGTGCATGTCCATTAAGAGTCTGGTTCCATCTGGCTGTAATGACCCATTAAACAGCTGATGACAGCAATTAGCTCGGTTCTCCTCTTTGCTTCCTCTTCTTTAGGCTGAGCAAATTGAGGTCTCTTCAGCGTATCCTTGTGCATGAGACGTTCCAGTCCTCTGCCCATCTTGGTGGCTGCCCTCTGGACACACTCCAATTTGTCTGTATCTTTCTTACACTGGAGTGGGGATGTGAGTAGGGGCTGGAACTGGGTACTACTCCAGTTGCAGCATCTGAAGTGATAAAAATGGGGAAATAACCACTCCCTTTAACCTACTAGCTGTACTGATGCAGCCTAACTCCAGTCTTCACTGCTGTAGATACAGTTCTGAGATCCTAATAAAATGTCACTCAAATATAAAGGGACTGTGATATGTAACTAAAGCTTTGACCTGGTCCAGTCCCTAATATGCTGTGACCTCACCTGCTAAGTGACTGCTTGAGATTACAGCAACAGACCAGTGTTCCAGACAATGTCTCCCATAGCTCAAGGACTGCTCTGTCAAGGACAAGCCTTTTCTACTGTCCCAATAAGAAATCCACCACTGGATTTCCTCTTAAGTACATGCTAGGGGAAACAAGGGTTCTTCACAAGAGTATTGAGCTATCCTCTGTAAGGATTTCTGTCCTGACTAGTCTATAACTACTTTTGAAATCTAATGACCTTTCTAACTATATCTGCATATCTCAGGAGAAAAATTTCCACTTAGTCTCTGCTCTTCATCAGAAATACAGTCTTCAGGTGGGAGTAAGCAAAAATACACAAGAATATATGCACAAATCACAAATGTTATGTATTGTAGTTTTATGTTGCACAATTGTTTGCTGCCAAACAAATAAGTGTTAATAAACCTAATCTGGAAAAAATTAGAAGTGACCTGACAAAGAGCTATGGAATTCAATGACTTTAAACAGCCCATATCGAAGTTGAACATTCAGATTTAAATTTACTATTTCTTTTCAACTGTACGAGTCTCTTTTCCTTTGTTGGCACATCATGTACACAGCAACATGTTCCTCTTTCAGCCAACCTCACCTTTTGATTTGACCTCACTCATTTGAGCATCACTTCCTATACACTTTTGTAATGGTCTGCTGATTTCTGTACTAGTTAGCTACAAGGACATCCAAACCTGCCACATTAGAAGCCTATGCACAGAACACAGTCAATGATAGGGTTGAAATAAAAATTAACACGTACTATGCCATAGTTGTACCTGCCAAGTATCACACTTATCTAGGCACTGCTTAGAAACTTCAGGGAATCTGAAGTGCAGACATCCAAAAACTCATAAAGGATGATTTTGTCTGATTCTTAGGCACCACTGAAATTAGAATCTCAGCATAAGCAAGAGTTTTAGATGCTGTTATCAATATATTAAACCCCTCAAGATTAAATTAATGTATAATATACTCAGCTATTTAAGTACATATCATTGACATTAACATCAATGGAGCAAACCTTCATTGACCATACTAGCCTAAGGGCAGGATAATGTTAATAGGCCCACCTGAATGTTTGAAACTACGGAGATTATTATTAACCAGGAGATAACGTTGATAAAATCGCAGGAGAAGTAGAAGTTACAATCTGGTTTTCAACAGTAAAATAATTATACCCAAATTACTCACAGATGAAGGTCATACATGACTAGTTGATAATGCTAAATTCTCTTAATCACAGAAACACTGATGAATTACTAATTGACAGAAAACAGACGTACACAGGTATGAAATTAACTGTCAGATTTAATACTTCGGCCTTAAAAACACCCAAAAGAACAACATTGTTTACCTTAGCTATTTTCCACACTATTTATCTAAGTCTTCTTATTTAAGATATTTTTGTTATGGTAGGATGTAATTAGATGACTTAAAAAAACTGCCTCAGGTGTTGTTAAGCAGTAAAGCATAATGCTGGCTATGATGCAGATGAAGCAGAAGTTCCCCAAAATGTATAATTCTTTGCCAGTATTTCAGACCTTTTTAATAACTGTACAATGTTAATGAACTAATTGTATGGTGTATTAGGAAGAAGAAGAATCTGTTAGACTTAAACTATCTCACTTCATGTATTAATTTTTAAGTTGTCCAGACTAGTTTTACAATGTCAATAAAAATCCAACAAAAGAAAATCATTTAACATCTAAGTTACCCACAGGAACCCAAATCTTTGTGAATATCCATAAAACATTTCTACACATTTCTTTATCTGTACATTTTCTGAGGGCATGCAAGAGTTTCTCAAAAATTGTAATTTCAGTTCCACCTGGTTCCATGCAGTAAAATAAAGAATTATTTTTCATAACAATAACCTAAAATTCTGAAAGTGACATTTTAGAAAAATGTATAACATAGGATGCAAAACCTACAAAAGAAACAGCTAAATATTAACACCGATTTCAGGGGAATCATATAGCCTTTTATACAGTTTCTGAAATGAGTCTGCTTTTAAATTAGCCCAGATTAGGAGAACATTAAAACCCATACTGGAAAAATAAAGTTAAGAATATCTACTTTCTCCTCTTTATCTTATTTTAGAATGACAGAAGCATACAATCATTCTGGTTGAAGGAAACCTCCAAGATCAAGTCCAACCATTAGCCCAACCCTACTTGGATCATCACTAAACCACATCCTTAAGCAACATCTCTGCCCATCTTTAAAACATGCGTAGGGATGGTGACTCTATTACTTCTCCGGGAAGCCTGCTCCAGGGCTTGCCAAACATTTTGGTGAAGAAATTTTCCCTAATACCCAACCTGAACTTCCTCTGGCATAACTTGAGGCTGTTTCTATTTCTGTCAATTAGTAGAGATCACAATATACATATTCACATTAGTCTAATGCAGTAATTTGTTGCAGCATAAATAAATTAAGAATACTGGAAAGACAGGTGTTCATGCAGGAAAGTTAAATTGCATTTGAGAGGAGAAACATTCTCTCAAACAAAGGGTCAGGCAAATCCGCAGATTAGTTTTGCCACATATTGCAGGCAGTGAATCCAATGCTTACAATTACCATTCAACTACAATTTCTTTTTGTTAGGCAGAAAAACGGCATCTTGCTGTTGACACAATAATTAAGAATACAGAAGAACTGGTAGCCCTAAGGAAATCCAGGTGGTTTTAAAGTAGCTCAGCTAACTAGAAGCCCAAATTCTGCTTTTAAAAGGCCTTTGAACAGAATTTTATTATTATTATTGCTGATGCACCTCGCTGCAACACCTTTGTCACACTGCTCAAACTAACAACAAGGGTTGTGCTTATATGTAACATTTTTCCACAGCAGAAAGAATGGGTTCTGCCTCGTTTGCATGGTGCATCTCCTTAATGTAACAGCTCCAAAATCCAGTTCAGTTGACTTGGAAATAAGAGAGTGTATCATGAAAGAAAGATTTTCCTACGTAGAATCTAGCAAGAGATCCCTAAATATACAGATGGGAACAGATATGGAGGTGCTGGAATGTGTCAAGAGAAGGGCCATGAGGATGATCAGAGGCCTGGAGCACCTCTCCTATGAGGACAGACTGAAGGAGTTGGGGCTGTTCAGTCTGGAGAAGAGAAGGCTCAGAGGTGACCTCATTGTGGCCTTCCAGTATCTGAAGGGGGCCTACAAGAAGACTGGGGAGGGACTTCTCAGGAGATCAGGTAGTGATAGGACTAGGGGGAATGGAATGAAACTGGAGGTGGGGAGATTCAGGCTGGATGCGAGGAGGAAGTTCTTCACCATGAGAGTGGTGAAGCCCTGGAATGGGTTGTCTGGGGAGGTGGTTGAGGCCCCGTCCCTGGAGGTGTTTAAGACCAGGCTGGATGAGGCTCTGGCCAGCCTGATCTAGTGTACGGTGTCCCTGCCCATGGCAGGGGGGTTGGAACTAGATGATCCTTGTGGTCCCTTCCAACCCTGACTGATACTATTAAATGATAAGAATGCAGCTTGTGAGAAAGATTTTACTAACAACAATCTAGGACTGAAAAGATCAACTCACAAAAAGAACATAGTTTTCATCATGTAAGGTAACAAGTACCAGGAGGGATCAAATGCCACAAAAATCAAAGCTCAGAGCTTAAAATAATTATACAAAAATGGTATACAGAAACACTGAGAAGCTGAAAAAATTCAAACATCAAGAGATGTAGAGAAAGAAGAAAAGAAACAGATCAGAATTTAAAGGTGAAGGTCTTTTTAATGCTCTAAGCATTGGAGTTGCAAAATATCTGCTGATATCCACAGCCACAAATGAACGCTCAGTTTGTGTTTACTGAAGTACTGAAGCTCTTCAGAAGTGCTACTAACTTCATACGAATTCCCTAGAGAGAGTGCACTTGGAGCATAGCTAAATGAAATACTCATTCACAGCAGGAGTTTGGTCTAAGTGTGGGAAACAGCCCAATTCTGTATGTGAAAATCAAGATACGTGTGACTCAGATTTTTTTTTTTTTTTAAAGATGGGGAAACTTAAAATATACAACAGTAGGAAGTGAAAGATGAGGATCTCAGCATGCATCACCATGGCTCAGCCAAAATCAAAGGAATCTCACTGGTTTTTACCAGTTATTTGGGCCAAGATCTGCCAATCTGTGGGTAATAACACAACTGGAGACAGAGCCAGTAATTAAGAAAATGCAATCGGATTCAAAAGGTTTTCCATTATTTTTTGGGGACTGGATGAGCAGATGGCAAATACAGCTTAACACAGAAAAAAAATGTGAGATAATTAGCAGGGAAACCAAACACCAAGTTAAAGAATATGTACTAAATGGAAATCTCATCTAGTAAGCTAATCAAGAGAGGAATTTGGAGGTTATTATGAAAAATAATTAAAGCCATCAAATCATTTCAGAGCTGCTGAAAAAGAGAAAGCAAAGATAACAGCAGGTTACATTAATAGATAGATACACCACAAAGTAAAGTGATATTATTAGTCTTCAAGAGCCATGTAGAATACTTCACCTGGCTCTGGCAAGCACAGGAGTGTGTAGTGAGGCAGTGCGTTGCAAATGAAATTTCGGCATGCCGCTGGCACTCTCCGAGTCCCAGGCTTCTAGAGCTGCTGAGACTGAGCCTTTCCCAGTCTCATTTGTGACGTGTCAAATTTCATTCAACTCTAGGTAGGCTATTTTTGTTTCCCCTGCTCTTAGGATGCTGTTTCAGAGCCTCAGTCTCAGATGGCTTTAAACCATCCTACTAAATTGCAATCCACGTTTATTTGTGGTCAATTTATTCTTATGCCAGCAGTATCATTTAGACTGTATCACTCTCCTTTCTTCCTGCTGTTGAACTCCTCGATGTGTTTACAGAGTGCAAGCATATCCCTTCTTGGCCTTCCTCCTGCTGTATAAAAGTTACCAACCCATTATTTTTTTCTCTTGTAAAATAAGCACTCTAAGCACTCTTCTTTCTTGATCACCCCATCAGCCCTATAAATTCAAGTGCGTACTTCTGTTCCGGTGCAGAATCATTTACAATGCTGATATCTATAGCAGCAAGCAAGAAACCCAAGGAAACAGCCATGTTGAACTGTTGCAGCAGCTAGCACATCAGTCCAAGTGACTACTGGGAACAAATCCAGAACATGATCAAACACAGTGGGGCAAACCACAGTACCTGGACCTGGATGGAGAATAAAGCAGATGGGTATGGGGTGCTGAGGTCCCACAGAAGAAGTGCAATAGAAAAGGTTTGGGACCACAGGACTGAGATGCTATAGGTTAAACTGGCAGTCTGAGGTAGGGACTAGGACCAAGGCCAGGAATTTGGAGTGGGAGCACTGTAGCAGAGGAGATATGTGAGTGTGGGGCATGGGGAGGGCGAGTCACCTGCAGAATGCGTGAGCACTGTATTATAGGCCACTCCAGATAGGCTAGGAGCAAGGGCATTGCTTTAGAGTAAATTCAGAAATATTGGGGAGGCTCTAGAACAATGTTGGTGCCATTAATCTGCAATCCATTTGTGGACCAGGACACACACACACTGCTCCCTTGCTCCCCTTTCATTCTCCTTATAAATTTTGCTTTGATAAGGAGATTAAATATACGTGACTGAACTGTCTGGCTATTTGACACTTCTCTAACTTGTGCATTCTATTCCCACCTCCTTCACCCATTGTCCCACATTTCAACAGGGAGCTTGAGAAGTAGAAAACAAGCTGCTAAAAGATCTGAGAATATTGCATCTGGGCAGAGGAAATAGAAACCCAAATTAAGACACTCACTGGAAAGGCAGCCATACAAGCTCAGCAACTATCAGATTTGTTCAGTCTCTCAATCAGCACAAGTATTATGTTGAAATCAGCCATTATACAAGCTTTTCCTTCCCCGGCAGCTGGGATTTAGGGGACATGGGTGAAAGCCAAGCATACTGTGAATACGGAGGCTTAGCAGATGTTACAGAGGAAGTGAAGATCTTACTTGAGGTGGAAAAAAGAATATTTATAAGGAACAGGAGGAGAGAGGACCAGGCTACTGTAATATAGGAATAAAGCTCATGAATCTATAGGATCGTTAGTTCCAGCATTAATCAAATAACCTGGTTGCTTTCCAAATACAGTGTAGCATTGAAGTGTTCCACATAAACCTAATTTTGAACTGGTAAATAACTACAAGTCATCAGAGCAAATATATTCAGCAAAAGAATTTTAATGTAATGGCTGATACATACCAGGTACTAATTAATTTGACTGAAGAAGATAATGCATCTATAAAATGTTTTATTTGCATCCCTTAAGTTTGCAGAGAGTTACTGTTCATAAGGTACTTTTAAATCAATATTGAAAAATGACAGTAATTTTTTTTAACAGAATTGAGAATCTCTAAGTTGTTCTTCTTCAGAGCATTCCCCTAGAGCTTGACTGTCTTTTGGAATACTTTAAGCCTGTATCTACAAGAAAGAATAAGACCTTTACTGTATGTACATTTTTGAATGCCAGCTATTTCTTGTTCTGTACCCATTTCCTCTTTTCCACTGTATGCCTTATCTGCATATAATAATACAACCATATATTTACTGTACTGAGTAAAGGGGCACTTTGCTTCTGTTACCTTTAGTCATCTGATTAGTACTTCACTGGAACAATGGGAATGAAACTGCCTCTGAGACAGATTTCATCCTCAGAATGCTTCTAGGTTCACATACTTGCATAGAATTACATTATACTGTGCACGATGAATGCCATTTGTCATTGGGAAAATTAAGACTGTCGAGGTTTAACCACAGACTAGGTTTTAAATAGCATTCTAATTCATTGATACTCTGGGTACTTAGCACTACTTACAAGGCAGGGTGATGAACACAAATTGGAATTTCTGACCAATGGTAAAGTTCAACATTTCAGCAACTGTCTTACCCACAACTGGAGTAAAAGTAAAACATCAATCCATTTTGTAGGTGAAATTACACCAAACTTGGACTAAGCTGAGATGTTTAGCTTGTCAGAGAGGAAGCAAACATTCTTTGCACCATTTGACTTAGCTTGTTTTACTACGTCTGTTTCTCAAACCTCCGTGCTCCCCAGGAAGTAAGAACTCAAGCCACTTCTGTGATGCCATAAAGTTCCTACAAAAATATGTGACCATGTATACTGTGGGGAAAAGCTCCATTCTGGAAAACTGTTCCATAAAAAGAGCATGGAAAAAAGAAATGACCCTCTAAAAGGTACTGAAACCACACAAGGTTGGGTGAGTTCAGCATCTATTACAAAGAAAAGTATTGCAACACAACCCTGAAACATGGTTGATCAAACCTGAAAGAGAAATAATTATTTTTTCATTATGCAATATTCAAATGCAAAAAATCTGTGAGTTTTCAATTTTGCAGGAAATTCTTTCCCCAGTCATGGAATATGTCATAAACATAGCTCTTCTTCACAGAAATCAACTTTAAGTATAGGTGTGTGTCACTGGCATGATGAAACTTGCTTTAGTAATATTTAACATATTACGAGCTCATGCTTTTATCATCCAACAATATGGTTCCTAAATACTACTGATATTTTTATTACTGCTTCTGTTACAACCTTATTCTGTTAATTTTGTAAAGAAGTTTCTCAACAGAAAATGAGAGGCTGGAAAAGGACTTGTGCTGCTTTAATAAAAAAGTAAACAGAAAACTTGTAATGAAAGGCTGAGAAAGCTGGGGCCTGGAAGACAGGAGACAGAGAGGAGGTCTCATCAATGCTTATAACTATCTAAAGGGTCAGGCGTATCAGGAGCATCAGGAGTACGGAGCCAGAATCTAAGAGGTGTCCAGGGAGGGAACACCAGGCAACGGACACAAACTGGAACACAGGAGGTTCCACATAAGCATAAGGAAAAAATTCCTCCCTTTGAGGGTGACACAGCTCTGCACCAGGCATCCCAAAGAGATTGTGGAGTCTCCTTCTCTGGAGCCGTTCAAAACCCACCTGGACATGTGTCTCTGTGATTTACTCTAGATGATACTGCTCCAGCAGTGGGGTTGGAGTAGATTCCTTCCAACCCCTGCCATTTTGTCATTCTGTTTGATTTTGTGACAAGATTGCTTCAATGTGTTAGGTCTCAACTTTTGGTGCTTAGTTTACATAATTACAGCTGGCTACTTTTCCACTGGTATTCAAAGGTGTCACTCTTTCCCTAACAACCCAGATACAACAACAGATAAACAGCCTGGCTTAATACAAAGGTTCCCAAAACAAGCAGCTGCATTTTCCTGTCTCCATGAAGTTGGAAATCAGAACACTGTGTTTGAAAGAGTTAATAATGTTTTACAAGACTCTGGTGCATTTAAAATCTAATAATAAAATAATGCCTTGTGCTCAAAGGTTCTTGCAAGTGCTTCCACTGTTGTGTCTCCAGTGGATACCATCAAGTGATTGTGTTATTTTTTTTTACGCTGACAGCTTGCTGTTCAACAAGTAGAGAAAGGACTGTGATTTTTTTTCTGTATGGCCACTGGGGGATACATGTTATAGTCATGTGGGTATGGGTCAGAATCACCGAAGGCCTAAGCATACACTTTCAAAGAGAAATAGGAGGATGATTAAAAAAACAAAGAAAGAAAAAAGAGAAATCTTTCAGTAACTTTGCTGACAGCCTGCACACAAGCTAGACCATGGCAGTGTCTTAAGGGAAAACTGGAAAGCAAGATTTGTCCCTTAGTTTTTTAATACTAGTGTTGGTTGCTCATTTTTGATTTCATCAACTAAATAAGGTCAAAAAAACCAGGGAAAGGCATGAGAAATAAATAAGAATTACATTAATGAATATTACTAAAGCTGTAAAAGGGCTTCTTGCTTCTTGAGTATGGGCTAGGTCTACATTTCACAGAATAGCTTGGGTTGAAAGAGATCTTGAAGATCATTTTGTTACATGCCCCCTACCTTGGGCAGGGACACTTCCTACTGGATCAGCCTGCTCAAGGTCCCATCAAACCTACCTTTGAACACTTGCAGGGCTGGAACCTCCACAATTTCTCTGGGGAACCTTTTCCAGTGCCTAACCACCCTCAGGGGGAAGAATTTCCTCCTAATGTCTCATCTGAGCTTAGCTTCTTCTAGTTTGAAGCCATTACTCCCCATCCTGTCACTACACGGTTCTGTAAAAAGTCTCTCTCCAGCTCTCCTGTACCCCCTTCAAATACTGGAAGGCTTCTATAAAGTTTTCCCAGAGTCTTCTCTTCTCCAGGCTGAACAGAGTTAACACATCGAGTCTGTTTTCATAAAGCTTGAGCTCTTTGATCATCATCCTTCTGTCTCGTGGTGGGTTAACACCCATTCTGAAAAGAAACAAAACAGGGTGGAGGGCTTGCGGGTGCTTTGCCCTCCCTGCGGGGTGTTTTCCCCCCTGGGAAACTGAGTCTGTTCCACTCCCCCGTACCTGCCCAGCTAGGGTATAAAAAGAAGGACATTGCAGTCATTAGGCCTCCTTTTGGCTCCTGCCTCTCCTGGATGAGAGCTACTGCTTCCTGCTCTTCTGCCACGTGGCTGGGCCTGATCCTTCTCCCTGCTGCCTCCGCACCTCTTCAGAGGGAGAGGCTGGTTTTGTGTTCTTGTTTGGGTTTTGTTTCTGTTTTTGTTTTCTCCTCCCATCCATCCTTGTTCCTTGACCTTGTGAACCTTAACCTGTTACTGTTTTTTTATATATATATATATATATATATATATATATATATATATTTAAAGAAAACTCTCTACCTCTCTACTTCCAGGCCAACTCCAAATTATTGCTTGGTGGATTTGCTCCTTCCCTTTTTTTTCCCTCTGTTGGGAGGGAGGAGGGGGAGCAGGGGAGAGATTCTCAGCCTTGCCCCCATCTGAGCTCTCAACTCCCAGTTAAGGCTCAAACCACTATATGTCATTAGTGGTATTTTGACTTTTCTGAAAGGGCAGAAAGAAAAGCTGATGTGCTGGCTAGCAATGTATGCGTTAGCTAAGGCAGCTGAGGAAGGGAGCAGATTCCAGAAAATGAGCTTCACAGTCCTATTTGCCAGGAAATCACACCATTCTAAAAGAGCAATCTTATTAAATTTGTTTAATCTGTCATTATAGAGCTAAAACAATACATTTACAAATCAGCTGAGACCACATTAATATATTAGATTGCAGTGGCTGAGGAACAAAGTACACACTTATGAAACAGGAATCATGATATTCGAGTTTTGTTAAGGGGCTTACAGAAAGGTCATTAAATTATACCAGGCTTGTAGGAAAACTGATGGGTGCCGTCATATAAATTTCATCACACTGTCCTCCAATTCTTGCCAGTTACCAGAGCAATACTGGACACCCAGTAGTAAAAAAAAAAAAAAAAAAAAAAATGATTAAATGATTTAAAAAAAAAAACCCACACCCAAAAAAACTATCACCTAAATATTCCAGCTTTAACATGATTTACTGTATTCCCTCCCACCCGAAGTAAAGCACATGTGTAGTGATCTTCCCTTTATGCTCATGCCACCTCAAGTGAAAAGGTAGCTGTTGACACACCTGTAGGTGACAGCACAAGTGAGGCAAAGGTTGGCTGCCCAGTTCATTCTGTGTGCACACAAAATATGAGGGAGGTGGCAAGAAGCTATACCAAGAAGTCAAGTAGCCCAAGCACAGAAGACGTAAGGATTCCAAAGACTATGACAGGAGCCACCACTGACTCTCCTAGGCTGCAGAGGACGTGGTGCAACCACCCTTCTGTGGTGTAAGGCAGCATACCAAATCTATCATGCCAGACAAATGCTTCCAACAGCTGTATGTATTTTCCTTCCTGCAAGTGCATTTTTCTGTCATTCTCTCACTTTCATTCCACCCCCATATGACACAATACTAAGGTCCAAAATGTACAAATGAACCAGTGACAGGCTTGACATTCACTATCTGGCAATTCTCACCGAGATAACAAATGGCACTTCATGTTACTGGGAAGTGAACATTCCTCAGAGGATCCCAGCATATGTCTCACAAACCACACTTGAAACTGAGATTTGTGTCACTGCTGTACAGAAAGCTAGCTTATATAATTTAAGGTCAGATGTCAGTAATTTCCATACAAAGACAAAGGAATATCTTTGTCAAAAAAAAAAAAAAAAAAAAAAGGCACAAGCAAACAAAACCCTACAACCAACCCAAAACAACCTCATAAGTTTAATCACTGTATTTCAGTGAATTTTGGGGGTGGGGGGTTTGCACATATAGTTTACAAAGGAATGCAGCACAAAGTTTATGGTACAAGTGCTCCATGCAAAATACATATAAACCTTTCCACACAAAGGCTGAAATGGGTGTTTCAATAATTTATTCACAATATAACACCCAATTTTTCTGCTAGCTTTTACCATACATCATAGGAGTTTACCAGTCAAAAACCACCTTTAGAGATGCAGTTTCTCCTACCTTTAATTAAAATCTTTATTTTCGCATTGACAAAGCAATAGAATATGGAGCTATTGTGCTCAGCTGTGATGCACTCTGAGACAGTAAAAAAATTGATACTTTATAAACTTAAATATTTAAGAAGCAGTTTTGTTTAAGACAAATTGTGTTCTACCTTTTATTTTTCTATTTCATTAATAAATTTCATCAGTTCTTACCTGTAACAACGGAATTCACGCTATCAATTGCAAAGAAAACAAGGAGAATACCTACATCTTTTCCAAGTAGCGATGTAACTGTGCTGATTCTTGTTTACAAGCAGATAAAGCTGTCTTTAAAGGCTAAAGAGAAAAGTGACTACAGTGGTGTATGAGTAGGGATGTTTAGTGTATTTTTCTTTAACAGCTAAAAGAAAATTATTTTAAGACAATTGTTATCCCCTACTGTGTCATGATTTTTGGATGGTACATTTAGGCTTTAGTCTCTTTTGGTCTCATAATTCTAATATTTCTGAACTGAAGAACACAAACTGTAAACAGTCTTTTGCAGTACACAAGAGAGACGAAATGCAGATGGCAAGGCTACCAAGGTCAACAGGTAAGACAGCAGGGCCAAAGGTATCATTCATACTACAGCAGTATCAAAACTCTGCATATCAAAGCCCATGGCTCCTACCTCCTTGTTTGTCTGGTTTAGATGGGGGTCACTTATGCTTTATCTTATGGCAGCAAGTAATCATGAACACTGAGCTTTCCAAGACTAGAAACTGAATTTTTCCCAAATTATCTACATTTATAACATGAATTGAATTTTATGTCAACTATGTTTGATTAGACAAGAAATTGTATTTGGCTAATTGTTTTTATTTTTCTGAACACAGCACACTAGAGGACAGTAGAAAATTTCATCTTGGATCTGCACAGCTCTAAAGCTGTGATACACACATACTACATTCTTTACCCAAATGAATGACACAAAGATTGCTTGTCATAAGTGAAGTCAGTGAACATTATACAGAAAAGACATCAGAACAAAGGAGATAATTTGCAGATGATGTTAGCTCTGCAAGAATAAGAGTGATATTTTATCAGTGCCGAGTCAGAACAATAGAAATAATTTGCAGATAAAGTTTGAAAGAAAACCGGGGGGGGGGGGGGGAAATGGTATTTTTACCATAGTTAAAGTCTAAAGTTTATGATGATTACTTTCCTGAAAGATTAGGATGATTCACTGTCAAAAAAGGAAACCAAATAAATAATTCCTCTTCATCCAGAAATGTACTGGAGGAAAAACATGGGGATTTGAAATACATTGTTCCATAAGCAGGGCTACAGGAACGTGTCTTCTGTTGGGTTGAGGGGGGAGGGGAGTGGGCAGGGGGTGTTTCCAGTCATGCTTCCTTACACACCTATTACTGCATTCTAGGTTCTCCTTGTGCATCCAGTCCTTTATGTAGTAATGCCAGTTTCCTTCCATTTTTCTTTTCCCAGTATTTCCCCTAAACTCATCCCAGTCTTCCTCCCAGGCTTTTAAATAGATGCTGTCTGACTGTGTGTCAGTACCGGCCCATGGGCACACATCTGTTGCTTATGCAGCTGACTTTGGAGCTTTGATTAATGTCCTGCCACAGATTGCACTGATCATGAGCAAGCTACTCAACAGGTATCTCCAAACAGCTCCAAGCAGACTACTTGCCTCATCTTATTCTGCCTTTCCCAGCTTCCCAAGCTCTTCCTTTTCACCACCCTCATTCTCTCCCAATTAATCAGTACATTCTATTTACCCTTTCCTCTCTATACCCTTTCCTGATGGTTCTGATACAGTTGCACTAATACTTCACACCTTAGTCCTCAGGTCTGTTCAGCTGCTTTGCTTTCATTATGTAGTGTCCCATTGACACTCATGTGGCCATCTTAAGAATGCCACCAAAAGACAGAATGAGTCATCTACATTACTCCCATTTGGCTGTCTGCAGTTCCTCACATGTCAGATGTGTAACAGTTCAGGATTATCCATCTACACATTTTATCTATCCATCTTAACCTTTTAAGGAGAAAATTTACAGACAGACAAGGATTACACATACAGATTAAGCCCAAAACCCAGAAGCAATGGCACATTGCCTACATAAAATCCAAGAGCCAGGCAAAAACCATCTCAGTCCCAAGGGAAAGTGAATCTCAAGAATACCCCTAAAAAACCACAGAAATAACTGATAGCACCTGACAGAAAGAGGAAGGAGTTTTTAGCTGGAATGAGATCTTATTATTATAGCAGAGTCAGATTTAGTGGTTCCAAGAAGCCCATGGGTAATTACAAAACACAGACTTATTCATACAATACAAGGCTAGAAATCAGACATTGCAGTTTGTCTGTATGGAAAATAAGAGTGAGAATAATGGAATTGTATCTGAATCTTCTGGTAAATGCCAAATCTTAGGGCACTAGTAAGAAAAATGTGAAAGCATCTATACACATCTCAGAGATCCCAGAGACACAGTGAAGCAAATTGGTTTTCAGCAAGCACAAGCAAGGAAATGTTGAATTGCACATCTAGAACGCTTTTTCTGAATTTCAGGAAGAACTAATAACCTACAGAATGTCTCGGGGTGGATCTAGCAAGAGAAAACGGAGTCAGGAACATGGAGTAGATAGAGGCTAATTGGATTTTTTTTTAAGACACATAATTCATGAAACCTTTAATGCAGAAGTTCAGTAAATTTAGTGACGTGGGAAAAGCTGCTGGGGAGGAGCTATTGTAGGTTTGGCTTTAACTTACAGGGGAATCAACTGGCAGAGCAGAGCTAATATGAGGTCATCATATAACAATGAAATTTACTATATGAAAAAAAGATTTGTAGTCCTTGATCTGAGTTTAAAAACAGATTAAGATAGAAAAAAAGAAATGCCACAGCAAGGTCTCTCAAGAAGATAATCTAAAGGATAAATGAGCATGTAAGAGTTACTGCCTACTGAAAGAAATTACTGAATACACAAAAGCAAACTCCTTTTGAAGTTTAGGTAGGAAAAATACAAAGAGAACATTCTAACTGCATCAGTAGTTTTTTAATAAGATGAAAATAATAATAATAAAAAAAGAATAAAAGTGGAAACAAGAGCACATGATCAACAATAAGCATAATGGATAGCTCACGTGTCTTATATGGATAAAAAGCAAAAGGCTAGGGGTGCAAAATGTGTTTCAATTAGCCAGAGATATAAAAGGCAATGAGGAAAAAGCCTATAAATACAGTAAGTAATTGTGGGAAGACAAAAGAAAGGAAGAAGCCATTACTTGATTGGACAGAAGATAAAAATATGGACAGTACACAGGTGGCTAAAGTTTGATACTTAGCTTCAGTTTTCATCCATAGAGAAAGTAATTACAATGACCTACTAAACAAAATGCATTTTTAACGGCAGATCATCACAAGAAAAGAATCTGAAGAATATTTAGAAAAGGTAGACATATCAAGCTACAGAGAATGAATCATTGTAGCAAACTTTCCTAGCTAGTCAAAGCAGTTTCAATACAGATCACCTTCAAGAATCCAAGGAGGAAGTAGCAGCATAGCAAAGACAACACTTCTATCTACTGTGAAAGAGAAAGACTGAGGGAATTAGAAACACACTACACAAACTTCGAAAGTAAAAATATTGCAGAGTAAGCTATCAAAAAAACAACCAAACAAAGAAGCCAAACCACCCAACCAAAACAAAACACACCAAGCTATAAAAAGTACATAAGACATTCTATGAAGAGCCCATAAGAATTTGCCAGGCAGAGTAAAGCCAATACAATTGCTTACTGACTAGCAATATAAATATGACTAATATGTTTGGTGATACTGCTGCAAACTTTAATAAACAATCTTCATAATTATAACCAGGATATAACCACTATTACAGAGAAACACACCCATGGAAAAATAACTCAAAGCATTCCTGCCATTGTCAACTGTCAGTTGTCAAACTTGGAGTCATCTAACTTGGAAAATCTCCAATGCATTCCCAAATCTGAGACTAGAATATATTTTCAATAATAATGTACATGATTGCAGAGGAAATGCATTCATACCACTGTAGGGATAAAAAGCATTTGCCAAACGCCATCAGAATTCGAAATGATCTTGACAAAGTTCAGCGTGCTCAAAATTCAGAATATAAAATTCGACAGAGACCAGGCACACCGCTGATACTGGAAAGGAGACATCACACCCACTAATAGAAAAAAAGGAGGCTATGTGGCTAGGCAAGAACCAGCTGATAGAAATCTAGATGTCAACAGTGATCACAAAGTAAACAGTTTTCTGGGTTGTGTTAGTAGGCAACACCTTGAGACGTGTCAATCATATGGCCTCCTAAAGGTGGTAAAGCCCTCAAAAGACTATTACACCCTAAAAAGCATCTCCCTTTAACAAAGCTGTAAACTAGAGCAAGTTCAAATGACAAAACAAACCAACCAACCAACCAAAAACTCCACTACAATGTGAAAGCAAACAAACACAACCCCAACCATCAAACCCAGCACAAATTTAAGTGGTTTAACCAGGATGCAAGACTGAAGGAGCATTTTACCAGCAGTGCGCTCATATTACTTGGCATGGTGTCTCATGCAAATCTCTTTTGGGTAACTGCATCATGACATATTCTATGAAAAAAAAATAAATAAATCTGTAATCAGCACACAGATTTTCATAACAGCTCTCTTAATACAATACAGAACATTCTCTGTTCTCTCTGATTCCCCATGAGGGTAATGACCTCAAACTGAAAAAAAGATCCATAACACAGGCAGAAAAACGTAGCACTGCTGAAGTAATGTTTGGATCAGGTCTATTTGGCAAGCAAGCTAGAAAGTACATTACAATTTATTGTAGTGTTCTGTTTATCCTTTGAATAGTTATCAACATGTATATATACTGAAGACACTAAGCAGAGCATTTGTATTGTAGAGCCTTTTCATCCCTCCAGGCCTCCTGTAGCTTTTAAAAAAAGGCTTATTCTAAGTGTTTCTGTTCTTCCTCCTCTTACTGTAATAAAACAAATGTTAGGCTTCCTCATCAGTACAAAATATAAAAACATTCATGATCACGATTCACTGTAAGAGAAAAAGTTGAGGTCTCAACTGAGGTAGGTGTGGAATCAGAAGACTTCCTTCTTACATGTTGGATCTTGGCAAAAACAACTCCAGCTGCAGTCAACAGCAGCCTTCCCAAGTTTTGTCAGAGTAACTGCTCAGTAAAATTACAAAAAAGGCTGCATTCTAGAAGGGTTCCTCGAGAGTGAAAGTGCAGGATGATAATAGGTGTCTTGAGAGAACAGGCTTGGTATAACACTGAGGACCCAGGGGAGAAAGCACATACCACAAGAGGTCAGTTTCTGGCCACTACAGGAGTGCAGACTGGATAGATCAGCAGAATTGCTTTCAGAGCACAAAAATGAAAATAAAAGTCTTATACTAAAGACATAAATCTGGCTACATAGAATAGAATTAACCAGGCTGGAAAAGGCCACCTAGATCATCCAGTCCAACCCATCACCCAACACTATCTAATCAACTAAACCATGGCACCAAGTGCCCCATCCAGTCTCCTCCTAAACACCTCCAGTGATGGTGACTCCACCACCTCCCTGGGCAGCCCATTCCAATGGCCAATCATTCTTTCTATGAAGAACTTCTTCCTAACATTCAGCCTAAACCTCCCCTGGTGCAGCTTGAGACTGTGTCCTCTTGTTCTGGTGCTGGTTGCCTGGGAGAAGAGATCAACCCCCGCCTGGCTACAACCTCCCTTCAGGTAGTTGTAGACAGCAACAAGGTCTCTCCTGAGCCTCCTCTTCTCCAGGCTAAGCAACCCCAGCTCCCTCAGCCTCTCCTCATAGGGCTTGTGCTCCAAACCCCTCACCAGCTTTGTTGCCCTTCTCTGGAAACATTCCAGCAAGTCAACATCTTTCCTAAACTGAGGGGCCCAGAACTGGATACAGGACTCTAGGTGTGGCCTAGTACTGAGTACAGGGGCAGAATGACTTCCCTGCTCCTGCTGGCCACACTATTCCTGATACAGGCCAGGCAGTCATTGGCCTTCTTGGCCACCTGGATACACTGCTGACTCATGTTCAGCCTACCATCAAACAGTACCCCCAGGTCCCTCTCTGCCTGGCCACTCTCCAGCCACTCTGACCCCAGCCTGTAGCACTGCATGGGGTTGTTGTGGCCAATGTGTAGAACCAGCACTTAGACTTGTTAAATCTTATGCTGTTGGACTGTGCCCATCTGTCCATAGAATCAATGAGGTTGGAAATTACCACAACGATTGTCAAGGTCCCTCTGCAGAGCAATCCTACCCTCTAACAGATCAACACCTGCCCCCAGCTTGGTGTCATCTGCAAATTTACTGATGATGGACTCAATCCCCTCGTCCAGATCATCAATAAAGATATTGAACAGGATAGGGCCAAATAATGAAAATTCAAAGGAGAAAATAAGCAGACACATAAGATCACAGTCCTTTCAAGAGTTAGCACAAAGGTAAAACAGGGAGAGTGATGCTCCAGCAGTATCTCCCCTGCTTAAAGATGCTGTACTTGATCAATGCCCCACACTCCTTCAACGGAAAGACAGGAGAACTTTTTCTGGTTTCTCTTCCACCACATCTTGTGTCTGAAATTCAGAAATCTTCATATATGAAATGTTATCTGTTACTACACATTTGTGTTAGATAATTCAGAGTATTAAAGAGTCTCATGTGTGTGTGTTTTATTCACCAGATTTCTTCTATGTACCAAGTGGTTGATATCCTGACATCCTTCCTACAGTTGTGTAAGTTCCAAGATGCACATTCAGTTCCATATACGATGCAATAGTCACATGCAGCAACAGAAGAACAAAATTTGGGTTGATCTCACCAAGTACACTGTCAAAAAGCTTCCACTCACACTGGAAAAAGTTATGGAGGAGATACAGTTCTAGCTATTGACAAACTGTTTCAGATTGCTTTAGGACAGAATCTGTTTGCCATACAAAACTACAAGCTGTTCAGTAAGGAAAAGTTAAATTCATGGATTGGCACAATTTCCAAATGATGAGTGCTTGAATGACTGATCTGAAGAAAAATGCTATTTATTTTCTCTAGGCTGCCTTCTTTATAAGGTTTAGTCTGTATCTACATGCAAGAGAGAATGGTAAAAGCCTGCAATTAGAGGACTACACAAACCACCCAAATTCTAGGCCTGTACGTGTAGGAGTAACCCAGACTATTTAGCTAGCTGTATCTTTTTTTGAAACAAGTGAGCAGAAGGAACACAGGGAGGAATAGGTGGAGATTGAAGCCTTTTTTCCAGACTTCTTGGCTAGAACAGCTGCACCACTGCAGAGATACTAATTTCCAGAAGTAAATTACAATTCCCTCAGAGCAAGGAAGAAGCAGAAGAGAAAATGTGATTCAGAGGAAAATCTGAGTCACCATATTTCCCCAGGCTGGCATTACAATGATCTAGTTCACACACCACCTCTTGCTCAAAGCTATGCCAATAGGCACAATCTTACCCTAAATAAAGAACAGGACAGTTATGTCAGCAACTTACAGTTTCCATAAGTAAGCTTTATGTGCTGCTGTTTAAGGTTTAAGGAAAGATCAAGAATCTAGGAAGCTATGAGACAGAGCATTTGCTATGTTCTTATACTAAAATATCCCTGTGTCACATGCTTTGTGTCTTTTCATAGCACAGAAAGTCCCCTCTGTAGAATAAAAACCCAGATGGATCATTTTAAAATGATTAGGCATCACTTTTTAAATGTAGACACCATGAATCACTCTGCAACAGCTGCCAGCAATTTGCCTTGGAAATAAAGGCAATCATCTACCAAGTTTAAAGTGCTACTTTATAGGAAAGGGATGGGAAGCATGTGTTCAACAGACACACAAAAAAAGAAACTAAAATTGAGAGAAAGGAAGTGATTTAGAAGTTTTGTCAAAATACTCTGTAGTAGTTATAGTCTACCATCACTTAGGCTGAAAGAACCTCTGAAGTCAGAGGTGGTCTAACCACCTTGGCTGATATCAGGGGCCAGTTTTGAATACTGTGAAAAGTGGAGGAGAAAAAAAAAGGAAAGGAAAATAAAACCCAAACCAAACCACACCAACCCGCAACCCCTACCGTGTACATTGGTCAACACTGAATTAGCAGTGTCGCAAACTACTATGGAGTCATCTATTTCATTCTGCATATATCTAAAATAATTGTTCTTTTGAGTTTCTAAAACAGCATCTCTTCACTTACATTCCCTTCCAAGGCTCAAAAGTAGACATGCCCAATAGGCATGCTCAGAGTCCATTTAAGATAATAACATCCATGTTAACTCAATAATAAGATCTCAGCACCAGGGACAACTGCCATCCATAAAACAAGGTTGATGAGTAAGAAGTATTTTCACCTTTTCTATTCCAGCATAGAGCTGCCTTTATTCAAGAGGAAGGAAAACAGGTGTCTTCCAAAGCTGCCTTCAGCAGAAAGGATTTTTCTATCACATCTCTCTTTTCTCAGGAATGTAACCCAGTTATCAGGCTGGTGGATAGGATAGAGTGGTCCCATTGTAGTTGTTGTATTGGATTGTAAAAAAAAAAAAAAAAAAAAAAAAAAAAAAAATTCATAGGGGTATTCAGTTAAAACACAAGAGGTAACATTAATCTGTATCTTGGGTAGAAGGAGATATTTCTGTTCCCAAGTGAATCTATTTTTCTGTCCCTGCAGACAACCTTGTTGTCCTAATGAAAATGCAAACATTCCTGTGTGCTTTGGAGAATTCATTTTAGCACAGCACATTATAGAAGAAAAGTAGAGAGGATGTCATAGAATCCACTGTCCAAGACTGTAAGTACAGCCTCAGTACTTGTTACTTGCATTAGTCACTGTAGGAACAGTTGTATTTGCTACATTATTTCACCAATCTCTGAAACACCTCAGTCAACTCCTGCAGTCACAACAGGAATCATCCAGTTCATCTTTGTTCCAGGAAAAGTAACTGTCTGAAAATGTTGACTTCTTAACAGGGCCACCTATGAATTTAATTTTCTTTCTAAACTTGGCTTCTAGTGTCTTTATTGCTACACCTTACTTGAGTCTTCTTGTGGACTCACTTTGCTCCCGAGTAATCCCCATTATTTCCTTACCAAAACAATTTTAGCTTTACAGGAGTGATGTGGCAAGGCAATCATCCAGCCTTCTATCTAGGAAATTGATTTATTGATCTAATGCCAGTGGACATGGATCTCAGAACCTTAACCAAAAAAAAGTCTGAGGTACTTATTGAGCAGCTGTAAAATACATGAGGATATTTCTCTCCACATGCTCCCCCAGGAAAACATCTGGTCTACCGGTTATCTCACATCCCATGGGAAAAGTGAACCAAATCTCTTTGTTCTCCATGCAGCTAGAAGCATCTCATCATAGTGCTCAATGGGTTAAAAGACACACGCACCCCCCATTGTCCTAGCTAAATTAATTAATTTCAAACTGTCTTTCATTTACAATACAAAAGTCACCTCTCTACTTCTTTAAACATTTGTGTACAGGATCATCCTGGGTGAGCTGCATGTTTGCAGGCATGATCTTCCTCTCACTCACAGATAAGTAACACTCAATGAGATGAAAGTTCCCCTAAATGCAGTCATAGCACAGCTATTTGTGATTATCTGATTTTTCTGATGAAAAGGAAATGCATACATTTTGAAATCTTGCTGGGAAGATTTCAGCTCAAAATATCTGATCCCATTTCAAATGTAGCAATTTTTCTATGACTGCATATTTTTTGTGGACATTTTTATTATCTATGAATGTGAAGTCTAATGTAAAAGGGGAAGAAGGAGAGGAGCAATGTATTCTGCAAGGCTAATGGACAGCTAAACATAATTCATTAGGTAAGACAGGCAGTGTATAGAATGGGAAGTTAAATCATGCAGCAATGACCTTGGACTGTGCAGCTTTTCTAAGCTGGTCTATTGGATTTTTAATTTCCTTTGGGCAGGGCTCCCTTTTTTATTGTTCAATAAACAGTATAGAATGAGATTCAACAAAGAATATAGAATGAGAGTGTGATAATCAAATGTAGATGACGACATTGAACTACATGTAATCTGGTTGCCTCACAGTAAGGAGATCAAAATGGTCACTTAAAGGGCAGAATTCATCACACCTGATGCACAGACCAAAAAAACCTATTCCTCAACAATCATTACAAAAGAAGGCAGAGGTTCAATATACAGATCTCTCTGTTATATGAGTATTAGGTGAAATGAATTCCATCCAGAAGGGCTAAGAAATTCTAGTCTTCATAGCTAGCTCGAGGCATCCAGCTTAAATTCCAGCCAGGGATTTAATTTTAGAACTGGGGGGATGAGGAACATACCAGATATAATAACAAGGCTTACCTCCTACCTTCTCTAAAAATATACAGTTTGTCTCCCAGTTGCAATATACTTTGAAATGAGCAGACTACCAAATCATTTAAGGGAATCTTCTCAGGAATTTCTTCATTTGGGGATTTTTATTGTTTTCAATCATCAAGAACATTCTTATCCATCTTGCAAGATTGTCTTCAGTAGAATTCAAAGAAAATCTGTGAAGCTATATATTGCTACAATATTTTCTCTCAAGAAAATTTTTTTAAACAGCAGAGAGCACTATTTTGTTCACTTTCTGTCTTAGAGACTTACTGTCAACTGCAGTCTCATTTGGCATCTGGCTAAACTTCCTTGTGCTGGCAACAAACTGCTTCTAGGGAAGCGAATGCAGTCACAGCATCAGGTCTGCACAATTTGGGAATAGGACAACACATCCCTATGCAGACCCGTGGTTTTCTCATACTGCTCACTTGGAGTAGCTGAATAGAATTAGCAAACACAGGTGTCCAGCTGTGACCCTCTATGGTAGAGTTTGTTGTGCTGCTGTTACAAAATAACTTAGAAATGTGTTGTGACAGTTTTAGGCATAGTTTTTAAAAAACAAATACCAAATGAGCAACAAAACTATGAAAAATGAAACATTCAGAAAGTAACAAATTATTCATCTGTCAAAAGCATAGTAGAAGCTTCTTATTCATCCTTTTCTTCTCAGGAAGAAGTGCTATCCTACCCACGAGGTATAAAGTGCAGTATTTGTTTCAGTTCAGCAACAACAGGAAAAAAAAAACCTTTGAACAATTAATGATTCAAAGGCAACTTTCTGTAAATTACTAATAATTCTTGGCATACTATATGCTCCTCTATTATCCAAGAAATATGCATCATTATGTGTAAGGTTTTTTGATACTACACTCAATTCCATTGACTCTTTTGTGCTAATCAATATACCAGCACTAAAACAGCTATGAAACACGTGAGTCTGTGCTGAGAACCAGTGATAAAATGCTACCCAAGCTTCAAGTTGTTGCCAAGACAGTGGTATTAAAAAGAGAGTAGGCTGAGGACAGGACTGCCGAATTGTTATGCCACTGTCCTCACCGGTTTTGTCTTCCACGTCACCAGCTAATATTTTATTCTCAATTTTCCATTTTGAAGCCTTTGAGCTAATTATGATTATGTCATTAGAAGAGAATAAACCACGTTGGGAGAGACCTTCAAGATCATCATGTCCAACCCATCACCCAACACTATCTAATCAACTAAACCATGGCACCAAGCACCCCATCAAGTCTCCTCCTAAACACCTCCAGTGATGGCAACTCTACCACCTCCCCGGGCAGCCCATTCCAATGGGCAGTCACTCTCTCTATGAAGAATTTCTTCCTAACATCCAGTCTAAACCTCCCCTGGCACAGCTTCAGATTGTGTCCTCTTGTTCTGGTGCTGGTTGCCTGGCAGAAGAGACCAGCCCCCATGTGTCTACAACCTCCCTTCAGGGAGTTGTAGAGAGCAAGAAAGTCTCCCCCTGAGCCTCCTCTTCTCCAGGCTAAGCAATCCCAGCTCCCTCAGCCTCTCCTCATAGGGCTTGTGCCCTATGAGGTTGCTTTTAGTAAAGACCACTGAGATGTAGAGGCAGCAGACTTTAAGGAAACACAGGTCTTTTTAATAATTTTGAGATATATGCACATATCTCAAATACTCTAAGCCTCATATTCATCATATCTGCTAAAAGCTCTATAATGATAGAAAAAAATAACATTTCTATAACATATTTCACTGAAACAGGAGAAGACACATTCACTACTATAAAAATCATCATCTTAGGGGCCAATTTGAAAATGTCTTTGAAAGCATCATCGACAGCAGTGAAGTTCAATAAAGCAAATTCTCCTTATTCTTATTCTACCATTTGCCTTTTTCTTTTTTCCCCCCTCTCCCCCCTTGAACTTGACTCCAGATGTCTAGCCCTTTGTTACAGAGGAGTCCCATTCAATCAGTGCATTTATCACAGGGACTTCTACAACCTGGATTGAACATGAATTAAACCACTGGACTAATGCAAACAGCTTGCTTGATTTCCAATGCCCACTAATTCAACTCTTTCAAGTATTCTGACATTTCTTTTTCTTTTACTGTACATGCAGGCACTACAACTAACATTCTACAGCTTGACAGATAATCTCACCAGAGGACAATTAAAATTGTACATTCCCAGCAAACAACCATTTGCAAATGCATTTAGTCATAGTTCTAAAGCTAATAATTTATTGACTCTCTTCATTAATTATACAAAGCTAAAAATTTTGCTACAAATGTCTGTGTTAAGAAGATCTAAAGAGAAAAAGTTTTGGATGTGTTACGTAAAATCATGTAAGAGCTATGTAAAGGGAAAGATGCCTTTAACAATGGAGTTCATCAATATTCATCCTTTTGAGACACTTGACTATGAGACAACTGACCTTGAAATAGGTCCCGTATCTTCAGTTTAGGATGCATAACAAGTCATGGTCAATTAATACACAACAGAGCCCATTATCGTGGAGATTATTGCCTGATCTGGGAAAACACACTCAAGGGCATTACAGCTTAATTTAGTTTCACAATCAAATTGATAACTTCAGCACCTCAAGTAGCCAGAAACCACAGCAATGAGCACACTGGAAACACACACAAATCTCTAATAAGCACTGACACTCTATAATGATCAAAGACGACCTGTACAACTTCCATAAAATAAATATTAAACAGTAAACCTCATTTTATAACATTGCTAATACATAACACACTCCAGAACCTGTCCTTTCTGACACTTCTCAATGGAAAATAGTCATTCAAGACAATGAATTCAACTTTGAACTTTCCCAGGAGAGGAACAAGTTGATACTGCCCACCACTCAAAAATAAAGAAGAATTAAAAAAATAAAAAAAAAAACAACAGCTGCCTAGATCCTCACTGAGACAGGCCAACAGGGCACTGCATAGCTCAGATCAGGTGACTGTTGCACTCAGAGCTTTTCAGACCTCCACACTAAGCAAGTGTGATGCATTGCCACCACTTTTCTCCTCAGTATCCTGAGGAGATCAACTTAGATTGAGAGATTGAGGAAATCAATTCAGATCAACTCAGTGAGAGAAAAAAAAAAAAAGGGGGCCAGATAAATAGGATGAATTAAAAATGGGAAGAAAATTTGAGCCTGTTTTTATGATTTAGAGTCTGTAAAAGAGCATTCCCCACAGCCTGCCCCTCACCACCATGATCTTGAATCTCAGTCGTCTCTTACAAGATGCACACTGCGCTTCCATGCCTCCCTAGTTACACTTCACAGCACCCTTTGCAGCACCTCATACACTGCTCAAGTTCAACATTTCACAGTGCAGGTTTTCTATGCCATTCCTGTGGTCTGCAAGTTTCTCCCTAGGAGAGCTTTTAACATTACTCTCAAGCCCATGTTTGATCTTGACATTAGGTCAACTGCATTGTATTTGTCAGTATGCAAATGGTGGTCACTGAGTTGAGTGCTACCATGCAGAAATGATTCTTAGCAAGCCACCTATATTAGAATTCTAAAATAATTTAAGCTGGAAGAAATCCTGAAGATAACTAAGTCTAACAGTTAATCTAGCACTGCCAAGTCCACCATCAAACCATGCCACTAAGCACTATATCTACATCTCTCTTAATTACCGCCAGGGACAGTGACTCAACCACTTCCCAGGGCATCCTGTTTCAGGGCTTCACAACCCTTTAAGTGAAGAAATTTTCCCAAATATCCAATCTAAACCACCCTTGGTGCAACTTGAGGCCATTTTCTCTCACCCTATCACTTGTTACTATGGAGAAGAGACCAACTCCCACCTCACTACAACCTGCTTTCAGATATTTGTGGAGAGTGAGGTCTCTCCTCAGCCTCCGCTTCTCCAAACTATAGAAGCCCATGTCTTTCAGGCACTTCTCATCAGAATTTTGCTCTATACCTTTCACCAGCTTCCTGACCTTCTTTGGACCCACTCCAGCACCACAACATCTTTCTTGTAATGAAAGGTCGAAACCTGAACACAGTATTCAGTGTGTGGCCTCACCAGGGATTGTACAGGGGTACAATCACCTCTCTAGTCCTGATGGCCACATTTGCCAATACAAGCCAGGATGTTGTTGGCCGCCTTGACCACCTGAGCACACTGCTAGCTCATATTTAACAGGCTATCGACCAACATGCCCTGGGGGGACCACGTGGCTCAGTTGATAGCACATAAGACTCTTAATGGCAAGGTCATGAGTTCAAGCCTGCAGTGGGCAGCAGTGTTCTTTCTGGGCAGCAATGTCCTCCCTTTTCAGGATGACCATGTGGCAGTTGGTAGCACGTAAGACTCTTACTGGGAAGTTTGTGAGTTCAAGACTGCAGTGGGCAGGAGAGTTCTCTCTGGGCAGCAATGCCCTCCCTCCTCAAGCGGGGATTGGACTTGGTGCCATGGTCTAGTCATGGGGTCTGTGGTGACAGGTTGGACTGGATGATCTTCGAGGTCTCTTCCAACCTTGGTGATACTGTGATACTGTGATACTGGTCCTTTTCCATCAGGAAGCTTTCCAGCCACTGTGCCCCAAGCCCATAGCATTGCAAGGTTATTGTGACCCAAGTGCAGGACCTGGCACTTAGTTTAGCTGAATGTCATACAACAAGCTTCAGCCCATCTCATACTCTCTCCACCTTCTGCTCTCATGGCACATCAACAAATTCCTGTTAGCTTTAGCCATGGATACATAATGATTAGGGAAGGCACCATTACAGCAATCTAATAAACCCAGACTGCTTAGGAAATAAAGTCATAAAAATAAGATGGCAAAACAAAAAGGATTAGAACAAACAGAACACATAAATCTGAAGAACATCATTTAAGGCAACTTCATCATCAGTATACATTTATTTTAAGACAGATACATAGCTAGCTACTGAGCTAGCACAGAACACAGTGTGACTGTGTTAAAGGGAGATGTCATTAAGCTGTCCTCATTAACAGCACCTGCCAAGGACAACTAGAAAGCAGCTCATCAGAACTGTAACTTGTATCACCCAGGAGGAGGAAGGCAAGAGCTGCAACAGGTCACTGAATTATAAAACAAATTTACTAGGTAACCAGTCAGGACAGAGAGGACTTGGAATGTGTTAATATGAGCAGAAGGACTGCCGGCCGTCTGGCACCTGCAGTGGTTGAGATTGGTCTCACACTTATCGCTGAGCAATGGCAGGATTGGCACTGTCTTTCTGCTACAAGTGCCTCAATATGCTGCGAGTCAGAAGCCCATGCAGCCCCATGAGCAGGCTGTGTCAGAAGCCTTGGCCGTTCTCTGTGAGGCCTCCCCCTGATCTAACTTAGCTCTGTTTGCAAATCATTTAGCCTGCTAATCCAAGGAGAGGCAGGTTTTGTATGATCAGTGTTCCTGTTAGTCTGGTGCTTGGTATAAGGGATGGATTTGAGTACATTGCAAGATATTGCTGATTGGATCAGATCAGCTCTTTTTTGTGCCTATCTTCGTCTCTCCAGTTCTGTGAAGATACAGGTGTTGCTGTTTCCATTACCCCATCTATTCTACATCTTGAGCTGAAATAAGCCAGTTAGCTTTGAATTTGTTTCCCTCGCACAACATAAGGAAATTTGAAAATTTGGCATAGTGTGTTTGACCTCCATGTATATCTTTATTCATCATCTCTGCTCTGATAACATGTTCATATCAAAACCATTGAACATATGCATCACATGATATTGGCATAAGTTTTCCCATACTCCACTCTAGAATTGCAGTAATCTCTGGTTTTACACTAGCTGGTCTGTCTGGTTTGGTATCCAGAGCTACAGCAGGGAAAAGTTGGAAACAGAAAGATTCAGAAAGAGTACAGAATCATAGAATGCACTGGGTTGGAAGGGAACTTTAAAGGTCATCTAGTCCAATGCCCCTGCAGTCAGCAAGGACATCCCCAACTAAATCGGGTTGCTTGGAGCCCCATCAAGCCTGACCTCGAATGTCTTCAGGGATGGAGCCTCCACCACCTCCCTGGGGAACTTGTTGCAGCATTTGTTTCACCACCCCCACTGTAGAGAACTTTTTCCTAATGTCCAGCCTAAATCTACTTTTCTCTAGTTTAAAACCCTTGCCTTGCCATATCCTTCTAAACAGTCTCTCCCCAGCTACCCTGCAGACCCTCTTCAAATACTGGAAAGCTGCTATAAGGTCTCCCCAGAGCTTTCTCTTCTCCAGGCTGAACAACTCCAACTCTCTCAGCCCATCTTGATAGCAAAAGTGCTCCAGCCCCGTGATACTTTTTGCTGCCCTGCTCTGGACCCTATCCATCAGGTCCATGTCCTTCTTGTGTTGAGGATGCCAGTTAATATAAAGCCCTCCATCAACAAATACTGGATATTCTGTTGGCACTCTTCCGTCTGTGACCTTTGCTATTATTTCTGAAGTTCATGCACTTGTTTCCAAGTGTCTATCTAAAGCTATTCAATCCAGTACAACCACAGACATTGTCTTGAAGTAATAAAGACAGGTGGACATGCCTATTAGGAGTAAGAAGCAATGTTATAACCCAATAAATACATTCTTTCATGTAGTGTGGATAACTAGGCTACAAAACACTCACTAAAATGTGACCATAACTACCACACAGTTCTGGCTGACTCATGATGTGGCCAGAGTAAACATGACACTTTCCATTCTGCGTAGACCTAGACTGACATTACATGGAAAACATTAAAAAGGGCAATTTACAAACTCAAAGAAATATTTGCCTTTGGAAGTGCCTTTAGTTTCAGAATTTTCAAAATGTCTAAAAGCATTTTCTTTTTAATTGAAAATTACCATCTCCATTTCTATACTTTATTCTGTCTTTGCTAAAGTTTAAGCGTCATACTAGAGACAACAGAGACAGAAAGAACTACTCTGTTCATTGCCACACCAGTCAATTACAGATGTTTGCACAAGCCAATTTTCCCTCTCACTTGTCACAAATACCTGGAGTGTTTTATATATGAAGTCCAAGGTATATGAGGATCCTTTTGCAATGACAACAAAAATACTCTGTCCTAATTTGAAAAGGAATTGTGTTCAAAGTAGTGTGGTTTTACTAACACAGGTATTTGGAGTGTGCAAACAGAAATTGCGTTATTAATTCTTCAGGTAACACACTTGTACTTCTGCATACCTCTTAAAAACATAAAAGTTGGTCTTATCTCAAGCTATTAATTTGTCCATACAGCTGTATTATGGAATGAGTGATCAGAATACTAAGAACATCTCAGCGAACAAAGAACAGCCATCATGTCCTCAGACTTGATTTCACTTCCTCTAGTTAGAACTCAGTTCAAATAAAAGAATGTTAATATAGTATTTATAATTTTAGTGAAGACTAAGTTCCTTCAACAAAGGGAAACTATACAGCGTTCCTTGTAGAGTTTAGAATTACAAATCTGGATATCTTTAGGTTATTTTTGTAGACAGCCTTTAGCTGAGAAATGAACGTTAGAGCTTGAGTCCTATCCCAGATTAGCGTGCCCCATGCCATAAAGTCATAATAAGGAGATCTGTCACAATGGTGGGATATCAGTTCAAGAGAGAAATGAAAGTGGTTGAAGATACTCATACTAGTAAACGCATACCATTGTATCTAGCTTTAAAACATTTTTTCTGACTTCTTCATACATACTTACATCACAGTTGTCAGAGTAACCTCAGCTTAAATATTTTAAGGTATTTGTTTCAGAACTAGATATGGTTTTCTAGCTCAAAACACCAGAATACAATTTTAAACACCATACTAACAATTAAACACCAGGCATTATTGCTACAAAAGATACACTCAGAACATGCTCCCACTGTTCATCTATCACAAAAGAGATGCTGCTCTGTAAGTATCTAGAAACAGCTTTTATTAATTAGAACTAGGGTTAGAACAGATTCCCACATGTTCCTGGTAGACATTTCACAATCTATAGTTAAAAGCATTTTGCACAATTAAGTCAGTACCTTTTTCATGCTTACAACATGAAATGCAAGTTTTAAACACCACAGGAAAATGACAGTTAAAGAGAGTACAATTATTAGCCTCCATTGTATTGGCTATTTGCAAGAACACAATCTCACCCTGATGGGGCCAAATGAAATCATAAAATACTTGTCTTCACCTTTAGCCTTAACGATCTTGAGATATTTATTTCCTCTTGTAACATAAAATTCGCTTAGCCGACCAAGAACAAGTAACAGAGAAAATAAGTTTTGTATTTGCACAACAGAATAATATAGCAGAAGGTTGTGTGGAAGACAAAGAAGAAATATTATGTTATTTATTATCTCTCTTAAGGCTGGCCAACTTTCCTGTCTTATTGGAACATCTATTAGTATGTTTTCTCCCGAGGACACTTTTCTCGAATGTGTTCTCTCTTAATGTCTGTTTTCTCTGCTTCAAAATACTGAGTTTACACTAAATCTTTTTCCTTTTAAGTCATGTAAGTCTATTCTTTAAACAAAACAAAACAAATCTTTTGTTCTTTACCAGTGAGTACTGACAATTACAGGCCACACTGAAATATTTTTTCAGTATTTATATTTACAGTGTTTTGCACAGTACAGATATAATGTCACAAAGTGACAAAACCTGCAACAGCCTATGACAAGTTTGACCAAATAGCAAAGAATACTCAAGAAAACTCACATCTGAATTCCTGTAGAAAGTTCAGCTGGGAAAATTACTCATTCAGTGTAAGGCTGGACAAGAAACTGAAACCTCATAATTGACTCACCTTCTAGATGTGGGCAATCTTCACACTTCCATTGACTTCCACGAGAACAGGAGGCTCTCAGTGTGCAGAGGAACTGCGCTGCCATTGCCACAAATAAGCCCATGCAAAACCATAAACAACGGCTCTTGATACCTGCCCTTTAAGTGGTTCGACTGGATTTAATGGGCTACGCATTTACACCTGAGATTTCAGGTGTGATTCATCCTAAGAGAAATTATCATGCTAGGAGTAAAAAACCTGTCCCAGAACAGATCTATATAAATCAATATATGAAGCCTACAAAACCCAGCAGTTGTCTATAAAGCATTTGGTCCTTACACTGAAACAGAAGCGCGCACTGGCTATAACATTTATTTTTTAACTGACAAAATAAAATATAGTAGTAAGGATTTAAAAAATCACTTATATTGATTAAACAGTTGTGGCAATTCTGAGCTATTTTTATTCATTTACTTCATATATTTCAGTAGAGTTCTGCTAAGTCACACAAATGGGAAATGTGGCCAAATGAGTGGATATATGACTCGATTACTATACTAGACAAAACACTGTTATGTTTCTGCAATAAAGCTTAGCTTATTGATTTGGATACATGGATTGTGCAATTCAGATATTCAGACGGGAGAAACAAAGATAGCAGTATTACTTGGAGCAGCACCCAAGGGCAAGAGGCAGTAGACAGCTTGCCTGGAAGACTGACAGCAGAGGCATCCATCAAACTATGCCTATAGAAGAGAGCACTAATGCCACCTGGATGTGCTTGAAAAAAATTTCCAGCATTTTATACCTAGTCTAACTCTATTAGACACACTTGTTTTCAAAAAAGAGCTATAACCCAAGGGCAGCCTGGAAGAACAGCAACATCTAAATAAATAGTCATTGGTGCCAGATGTTTGCCTCGCATGCTTATGGATCTTTATCCACCTGGATGAGCCCTTACTGTAACAGTAATTTTGCATTTTAGTTCCAGTGGAAACCAAGGACACAGAAATTTCCTATGCAGTAAGCTGTGGCTCACCACCTCCTGGCTTTTCCAAGATTCAGAAATATTTCTGGGAACACTTCAAAGGGAGCTTTGGTATGTTTTTTAATAACTGAAGTTCTTAAGCAAGTAAAACAGAATAAAATATCAGCATAAATTACTTTTCCTTTAAAAGAAGCCTGTGTGAGCAAGTTTCCTAGAACATGGGTTTCAGTTTCAACACCACCCACTCTACCTCCACTACCAGAAAAGCCACTATGAGAGTGGCAAACTGACTGACCACCACAAAACTGTCCCTACAGCAATAAATATATAGGAAACTGCAACTTTACAACATGGACTAAGCACAAACAGCAAGGTTCAGCAGCAGGAGCTAGTGAGCATTCTGTGTGCAAGATAACTCTGCACTATCCTGCCCCACTTCCAGCTGATCTGAACCCATCACAGCTGGTCCCATCACAATCAGCCCTAAATGGTTCCAGGTGGTTCTAGTTTTCCCATCCAATCCTAGTTGGCACCAGCAAGCTCTACAATCTGCCTAACACTGCCCAAAGAGTCAACCATTTGGATGGGAATACGGTGATTCTGCTCACATGTTGCAATGAAAAGTCCCTATGGAGGGCCTCAACCACAGCAAACTTGATGAAAAAAAGAAACCAGAAGAAAATGAGGAGGTCCTGAGCCCATCCTCCTGAATGTCTGAAAACCCTGATGGTGCCCTGCAACAGAAACAAGGGGAGTGAAGGCCAGGACAGTAGGAGAGGTGTCAACACTGGAGCTTGGCTTAATGAGGAGAGAGAAGAGACTTCCTCAAGTGTTTGTTTAATTGGTTTCTTCATTTCTCAATGCCCAAGTTACTAATTATGTTCATTGGCAAGAAATTAAGTGAAATTCCCAGGTCAAGAATGCTTTTTGAGGATGCAACATAATTTTAAAGGACTGTTTTATATGTTAGTCTATTGTGTATCTTCTGAAGTTCTGCTATACTTTAAAATTGTTTTATGCATTTTAAGTGATTCAGCGTAACTCCTAAGAGAGTATACATTTGCAACATCATTATATAAATATACACATTAATGGATTAGCATCTCTCTTGGATACATATATGTGGCAAACCTCATACACTATTTATACATACATACAACTAATGCTTGCTATATTGTATGATCACACAAGGGGAATCTTCATCATCACTGACAATGTACATGTGTAGTGTTTGACATGCAAACCTCCTTCCTTCCCTTTGATCAAGCTCTTCAATGTGTCTGTTCTCTTTTCGTTAAAAGGAGGGACAGTTTGGTGGCATCCTCTAAAATATGTCAGAAGCTGCATGTTTCTTTGGGAAATCCTAGAATCATTTTGGTGGAAAGAGACCTTTAAGATTGTGATAATGAGAAAGTTCAATTCTCCCCCCACACACAAACCACATCTAACTCAGTCAGAGAAGCAAATGGAAAAGGCAGTATTTTTAGAAGGAGAATGAAATGCAGTGAATATATATAAAATTTAGAGTATATACAAAAAAATACAGGAAAGAACGTAACACAGAAAACTCCCTCCGGAGGAGAATCCCCCTCCGGGTTCTCCCCAAAACCCCTTTCCCCACTTCCTCCCTTTTTCCCAAAAAGGATTAGAGAGAAAATGGATATTAAAGGAAATTTTGTTAGTTCAAAGCAGCTGTTAAGGAAAAAAAGTGGGTTTTTTTTATCTCATTAGTCTGAGGTCATCACCGCCAAGAACAGAAGAAAGACAGAAGCTGCACAGACTGACTGAACAGACTGAACTGAAACTAAAATCCTTAAAGTTACATTCCTACTGATCTACCAATGAAATTAGTTTAGAATTATCTTTGTTTTCCTTTTTACAGCACAACATTCAGCTAGAGAATTTCTGTAGCTGTCTTCTCCTTAAAGGCACAGCCTAAAACTGTCACAAAGATCATCAAGTCCAACCATGAACCCAACACTGCTAGGTCACCATTAAAGTATGTCCCTAAGCACCACATCCACACACCTCCAGCAACAATGGAGATGCTTGGCAATGCTTCAAGGTTCAGAAATTTTTCCTAGCATCCAACCTAAACCTCTCACTCTCACCTTGCTCCAACCCCCTTCCAGGTAGCTGTAGAGAAGGTCTCCCATCAGCCTCCTTATTTCCAGACTAAAAACCCTAGTTTCCTCAGCTGCTCCTCATAAGACAGCCTGAATGATTGCTAAGACTAGCAAAGGGCTGCCAACAGCAAATAAGCACTGTCAGAGGTTTTAGGGATACAGCAGTGAGATGACTGAAATCAAAGATCATCCTGCAAGATCACAGGGAGAAAGAGGTCACTGATTTATAAACCTGGTTGTATTTCCATTCTGCTTCATCTTGCCACTTCTGTTAATTATTCCAGTTCATAGACTAAGTGAACTTGGCTTTTTGAACTTCAAAGCCATTTGGATCCCTTTTGGAATGCTCTTTACCAGGAAAAGGTTCAGGCTGTACTACCTCAAAGCTCTGTCAGTTTCGGGCTCTCTCATAGCTCTCAGTTCTCTATGAAAGCTTAACAGAAAGTACAAGTTAACACAAGGAATGTGATGTCTTTTACAAACAATAGAATAGAGCCATTGGCAAGTACAACATAAAGGGCTCACTTGAATATGTCCTGTATCTCCTACAGATTTGATTTACTCAGATAAATGATTCTACATTCAGGCTGCTACTCTCAAAAGGGAAAGAGGAGCAGTAGTATCTGTCATATAAAAAGTCCAGCCAAAGAAAGTACGGCAATTTTCAGCAGTAAACTGACGATGAAGCACTGAAGTTAGAGTCCAAGCTGGGATAACTAATAACACACTACCTTAAAATACAGATGGCTGTAATTGTGCCAGCAGTCTGTGCAATTGCACTGCTAAAACTGTACTTAAGTGCCTTAGATGTAGGAAATTTAGGAAAGATGTTGAGTTGCTGGAACATGTCCAGGATAGGACAACAAAGCTGGTGAGGGGTTTGGAGCACAAGCCCTATGACGAGAGGCTGAGGGAGCTGGGGTTGCATAGCCTGGAGAAGAGGAGACTCAGGGATGACCTTATTGCTCTCTACAACTGCCTGAAGGGAGGTTGTAGCCAGATGGGGGTTGATCTCTTCTCCTAGGCAACCACCACCAGAACAAGAGGACACAGTCTCAAGCTGTGCCAGGGGAGGTTTAGGCTGGATGTTAGGAAGAAGTTCTTCACAGACAGAGTGATTGGCCATTGGAATGGGCAGCCCAGGGAGGTGGTGGAGTCACCATCACTGGAGGTGTTTAGGAAGAGACTGGATGGGGCTCTTGGTGCCATGGTTTCGTTGATTAGATAGCGTTGGATGACAGGTTGGACTTGATCTCGAAGGTCTTTTCCAACCTGGTTAATTCTATTCTATTCTATTCTATTCTATTCTATTCTATTCTATTCTATTCTATTCTATTCTATTCTATATGTCATTTACAGTGTTTGGTCTTTACCTATGCACTTTTCATTTGGAGGCAAGTCAACCTGAAACCATTTGAAGTGTACCAAACAAAAGCTGTCATAGCTAGCATTAATTTCCAAACATACACTTTTTGAAAATCAATTTCTTAAAGAATATTACTATTATCAAAGAGTTCAGGTTTCTCATCAGCTCTAGACATCATGGATTATTGCAATAAATCTTAAGAGAATCAAATTACTGTGAAACTTACATGACATCCCTTCTGACTATGTGCCAGCATAAAAGGTCCTGCAAAAATAAATCACTGCCTGAGAAGAATGCTGCACATGTGCAATTCCATAATGTTGGAAGCTTTAACTTCAAAACTAACATACTAGTAGGGATAATAGCAAATAGAGAGACAAAATACACTGTCAACGATAAATTATCTTGATCATAGACATGACAATTCCATCAGATTAGGGCTGTAGAAAAGCAGAAAATCTGGTTCAATGTTTTAAAGATAACTTATTTTAATAGAGGAAATAAAGCACTTCATTTCCACTCCCTTAATCATTTTTGTGCACTGGACTCTTTCAAGCAGTTCCCTGTCCTTCTTAAACTGAGGGGCCCAGAACTGGACACAACATTCCAGATGCAGCTTCCCCAAAGGAGAGTAGAGGGAGAGGAGAACCTATCTTGACCTACTAACCACACCCCTTCTAACACACTCCAGGATGCCACTGACATTCCTGGCCACAAGGGCACATTGCTGGCTCATGGTCATCCTTCTGTCCACCAGAAGCCCCAGATTCCTTTCCCCTGTGCTGCTCTCCAATAGGTCAGACCCCAATCTATACTGGTACACAGGGTGAATCGGTAACTGACATGTTAGTAGAACAAATGAAATATTAAGCTGAATTGATCAGTTTTCTGACCTTACTGATAAGAAACTTCTTGTTTTAGTTAAAAACTTTGGAAGGTTTCCTTGCAAAAAAGTATTCAGGGTTTATTCTTCTTCAGTGGCTGCACAATTTGGGAATGAAATTGTTGAAAACTGACTAAAAGCCTTTTACAGATATCTGGAATTCCCTCAGGAAAATTGAACAGGTATTGAAAGGTTTTAAATTGTGGAATGAACATGATGTTGCCTCTAAATGTACAGAGTAATTTAGAGTAAGGTACAAAGTGGCATTCAATTTCATCCACCTACAAGAAGACAGACTTCTTCACAGCTCCTGGTAATATTAGTACTGTTTCACTTTTCAACAGCAGGACTAGTGGTTGTAGCAATTGAGATCCCCAACCACGTGGCAAAAAAACGTGAAAGATCAGTATTCTACACTTTTATAGGACCTCAAAGAAGTATAAAGCTTTCTGCAACAGATATTTATACTCCTGTGATACTTTTTTTTTCTTAAAGAATAAATACTGCTTCAACAGGTGACAGCACAGATAGCAAAGTTTCTGGTTATTGTTTGTGGTTCTGTTGGCCATGAATAGGCTCTGAATTGGTAGATTTGCAAATTTGCTTTCTTTAATAATCTATCTAGATTGCCATGTACCAGTCCAGGCACACTACATTAACAGAAGTTTTGTCCCTACACCGTATCTTTGCATTCCCAAATCATGAAAGACATCACATTGCCATGGTTTAGTTTTTCAGTTGTTTAAGTGGGTTGGATAGGTTGATGGGTTGGACGCGATGATCTTGAAGGTCTCTTCCAACCTGGTTTATTCTATTGTATTCTATTGTATTTGATTAGACAGAGAATCCATAAGGTGAAATGCCCTCTTCTCTCCAGATTTATATGTTTTTGATACAACAGACAGCATAAGGCTTTAATATTTTGTATGTTTGTCCAAAACCTTATGAACAGAGAACACATTCTGCTTGTTCATGACAAACTCTCTGAATGCTGGAACCAATGATATGTTTCACATGTAAAGAATTGTGGATGTATGGCTCTTAGGAAGGTATAGATACATTCACTTAGCAAAATTCTGAATGGAAAATAAGATATTTCTGACTACTTCAGGGGTATCTTTTTGAGAAATGCAATGTACCCAGGCAGTTCAGTGCTATTATAAGAAAACTATATTGTAATATCATACAGATTTTACAAAGCTCCTTTACTAGGTGAATATGTTAATATATAACATGATTTAGAACAACTGTAAATCCTTCAAGCACGCCAAGAAACAAATCCACACATTAACTAATGTATTGAAGTGAGATTATTTTCAGATGGGTTTTGAATTCCTCATTTCTTCAGTGAAAATCTGTGATGCAGAATGGCAGTTTCAAAAATAATGCAGTCCTTGATGTCAGCAAGTGTCTTTGGAAATTACAGATGATGCCTACTTTCTATTTTATATAGTTATCCAGCACCTGCAACTATGTTATCTAGGCTCTTCTCAATCCCACTTCCAGATGAACGAAAACTAAGGAAACAAAGTCCAGTGTCACACAGACCATTGCACTTAGGATCAAAGTCAGGACCTCACATTCTAAAGGCCAGCATCTTCACCATCAAGGTGCTGCTGATCACGAGGGCCATAGCTTTTGGTTAGAATGAGTTTCGGTTTATGGTCTGAATGTTCGGTTTCTGGTGACTGTCTGTTGGCAAACCGGTGTTTTGGCACAAAGGTCTGGAGACTACATGAAGTCTTCTGGAGAGTCATGTTTAGAGAGCAAATGCAAAGGTATTCAAAACTCTCTTTATTGACAGTGATGTGTTCTAGTACATAACATCACTTACAATGCTGTGCACTCCATGCCAACATACTGGAATCTTGCCAGGCACAAATATTCTGTGTAGCACATATTATAATTCACACTTATCCTGCCATTTGCTGGCATTATGTTTTTATATCTGACTGCATTATGTCAAAAATAGTATTTGGTTTTGAACATCCACTATGGCATTGATGATGATAGCAAGTAAATTCATTTCCATCAAAATTAATGGAAAGGTGTGAAAATGGATCTAACAGCATTTTCAACTATTTTTTCCTTTTTTTCTTGCTTTTAAAATTGTCAAATTACTTTAAAAATGAAACTTCTTAGTTCCTAATGTGGTATGTTCTTCATCACTACTGCAGCAGGACTACAATTGCTAATTTCCAAAACCAGTCTCCTTTCCTGTTACTTATGAAGCTGTCCATGCGATGGCACTGCCAGTCACCAAAAAAAATTATATATTGAACACATAATCAACACAGATTAAACTCGAAGTAATTGATAGGCCTTCCATTTATTTGTTTTTCACCATGTAGTTAGTACCTATTCAATAAAAGTTTTGAACTATTTTCACTGTGTATGTTAATGACTACCCATAAAAAGAGTGAGCAATAAATTAAAGTATCGATACAAATGTTTTTGCCATCTTGTAGCCCTTTCTTTTAGAATGCTCTTGATGATTTTGGTGAACTTTGTCATCCCCTCAAAAAAAAAATTAACTGTGGTAAGTAAATAAATCTTAATAATATAAACCATAATGGTTTTTTTTTGCTTTTTGCTTTGTACACAAAACAAGGTTCTCAATCCTAATATCTAAATAAATTGAGAGATTGTGAACAAAGGCTTCCATAAGAACCAAGTTTTCTGACTTGAAATAGGTAGAAGGCTGCATCATCACTCCAACTTTTAGATATTTTATACTGATGTTTTATTAGGCCCTAAAAATAAATGTTTTTCATGGAACTAAAACAGTATAATTATTGTTCCTATCCAGGTATGTGCTGGAAGCCCATTCTGTTTCCAGAATTAACTCAGTTGGTAGGCAAAATTCTGTCTGCATAAATGTGCATGTAATAATAAGAATGCAGAAGGGAGCTCTATAAAGTTATTAGGAAAAGAACATTTAAAAACAAGTTGCTAAATATTCCCCAGTACATTTATTGTGAAATCAGAGTTTCCTGAATGTGTGGCATGCACATAGACCCAAACCATAATATCCCTTTTTGAAAATATGCAGGCACGGGAACATCCATACCTAGAACAAAGGTAATATGGGCAAGAATGTGTTAGGTTTTTTCCTGCTTCGAAGAACTATAATGTGACAAATGGATTTTAATGTTACTCCTGAAAAAAATCCATATAGAAGAACACAGCGTGGAGAAAGGGCTTTCCCCAGCATTGCTTCAGCACAGGACAAAGGAAGGGTTAATTACAAAGTTCCCTATGAGGTACATAGGCCTGAATGGAAGACTCCAGTAAAAAGCCCTGTCAGTCTGGCTTCCTTCGGGAACAGATGACTCCTGAGACTTCATGTTGTGATAAGAAGAATAATTTTTTCCCTGCCAGTATGAGACCTGATGGCTTTATTATCAACCTATCTTCTCCATTCTTTCTATAGGTGGTAAACACAAACAAAAGGTGGATTTTTACAGTAAATTAAATATTCCACAGAAAAGTATTTTGACAGTGCATGAATATATGTAGTATTAAGTAAGCTAAGTTTGTAAGGAATGAATGAATTGCTTTTATGTCATCACCAACATAATGGATTAGGTGCCTACATACCACATACAAGAAGGCTGGGGAAGGACTTCTCAGGATATCAGGTAGTGATAGGACTAGGGGGAATGGAATGAAGCTGGAAATAGGGAGATTCAGGCTAGATGTGAGGAGGAAGTGGTGAAGCCCTGGGATGGGTTGTCCAGGGAGGTGGTTGGGGCCCCATCCCTGGAGGTATTTAAGACCAGGCTGGATGAAGCTCTGGCCGGCCTGATCTAGTGTGGGGTGTCCCTGCCCATGGCAGGGGGTTGGAACTAGATGATCCTTGTGGTCCCTTCCAACCCTGGCTGATACTATGATACTATGATACATATCTTCGTAGAAAAGAAAGAAAAATTAAAATGCCATCTCTAAAGACTAAAGCCTGTGGCAATTCTCTAAAGGTGTTTCTCAGTATCCATCAGGGAAAAAAAAAAAAAAAAAAAAAGGATCCATTTAGTTCTAGCAGTGTTCCACCATCCAGGTGATACATTACATGGATCTGATAGCATATGGCTTTCCCATTAACAAGGCATTTACCGAGCTTTCACAGTCAATATTCTGTGATGGCAGAGCCAGCTTGTGAAGAGCTGAAGAATTGAGACCACAGCCCACTGTTCAAGTAAGTCATGAGATAGGATGAAATATATAATCACCAGCTAGCTTAACATTTTTAAAAACATATTGAAAATAATTTTGTTGCAATGGGCAAGGGAGCACAGGCAAAGCTTAATTCCATTAGAATCAGCCACTATGAATGTATAGTAGGAATGTCATGCGTAACTAAGTTGATAGAACACTTTGAAGATAATTGTGCTGTGATAGATAAGAGAATGACATGGACAGCATGCATTTTCCAAGAAGCATTTGATAAGGCTACACATCAAAAGTAATTGGTTATTATAAGAAAACCTGACACAGAAGATAACAAATTTTAGAGAACTGGAAAGCAGATATTTCCACTAATAGGCATTTTTTTTTGTCTTGGTAACTGTAAACTATAAGACAAATATAAATTGTTATTAGCAAAGACACCACACTTGACACTTGAACACAAGAGCAGCAATCCATGATATTTAGTACAGGGACATTCTTCTATACTGAAAGATACAAATATACATTTGCCAGAACTTTATTCAGGAGAAGCATCCTTTTCTGGATCATTAATGTGAATAAAAGTGAATCAATCTTTCAGTTTCATGACAGTGCTTTTAAGAAAAAAAAAGGTATAACAATGAAGTTGTGCCTTCATATTTTTAATTGGAAGTATGAGGTCACTTGTCTACTGATAGCTTTTATTTGCCCTTATTTTTGTTTATTTCCCCCCTTTTTGGAGAAACTAAGATGAACTAAGACTAATTTAAGATTACCCAGCAGTGAAATTTATTGCAGTTTAGAAAAATCTCTGCATAATTATAGAAATCTTCAAATGCCTTTGAATAAACTGTATCAAGCATTCAGAAAACATAAAAGGGTGACAATTCTTGCAGTGCAGTGAAAGAGATTAGATGGCTCAAGTGTTCTCTGAGCTGTGAATGATGGGATTCACAGCTAGTTTGTCTCTTTGAAATTAAATTTCTGCTCTCTGAAGCTCCTCCCCTGGTAACCTCCTGTCTACATATTCTCAGCATATACTTTCCTGCAAGACTGATGAGTCTATAATTCTTTCAGAGTAAATATAAGCAATCAGGGTCAGTTCAGCATTCAGGAAGTCCCATCAACATTTTGTAATTATTGCTTGAATTGTTCCACTGCTGTTTAGGAACAATCACTAATAAAAATGCCATTTATTCATAAACATCAGAAAACCTAAACATAGCCTTCGTGCTTTTGAGGAATAGTGAAAAGTTAATAGGCATTCTTCAATTAAACTCATATGACAAATTTTCACATCTAACCTCTGAAATTGTTTCATAAGGAGCTCTCAATAATGACAGACTCCACTGATTTACTGTCTAGAATATCCATTGACTGATTGAACCTGTGATGATGAAGCCATTGTTTTCCCAGTAGCATCCATGCTTATACAGCCTATGCAGTAATAAATCTTTGGGTTTATTTTATTTAAAACCTTAGTCTGAATTATTTTGCTTACTTTCCATACGTCTGTATTTTTACAAGAAATCTGGATGCACTGAGCCTAAAGTGCTTATTTTATCTATCAATCCCATTAATCACCTCTCTACTACATTTACAATCTGAGTTATATTTGGTTTATGTCTACCATAGAGATTTAAAGAATATTTTACAATAATTTTATTTTTAACACTACACCCTGGTTATGCCAATTTTCTATTCAAACACTGATAAGATTGAAAAGAAAGATAATGAATGACAGGATAAAATGTTGTTTAGTAACCATTATGTTCGACTGGACTTTTGCTACCATTTTTGCACCAATATAGAGTACAAATTCTAAAGGGCAGACCAGCAAGGACACATCTAAACGGTTGAAAGAATATGAAAAGAGTGACCTCTTCATCTTACGGTTAGAAGTACATTTCATACAGTTCAATAGCTTTGATAGCTTTTAGTGTTCTTGCAAGCTTCTGCCACATGACTGTTTTGGGGCTCTCACATTTGAAGCACCTGCTTTTTAGCAAAATATGCTAAAAAGCATTAGAAAAACCCCACATGCTCAAGCTTCCCACTCTCAAAAATAATTCCTATTCTTTCACAGCTAGAATGAGCCCTTCTTGTGTTTACACAAACACGTTTATCTCACAAAAGTCCACCTATGAAGGAACCAGTGAGAAATGTTCACCTGAGAGAAAATCAACTTTGCCGCTTAGGAAAACAGTGAAAGATGTTTGATGGGGAGGGAGAAATGAGGAGGGAGAAAGCAAAATGTTGTTCACTATTAGACTTAAAACACACTGTATAACAATCTAAAAAGATCTTTGTAGTTGTGATAACCATAAATTAAAAAAATAATATAAATATATTCCACAGAAAATCAGGAAGGAAGATGGTCTTAATTTTTTAGTTTATCTTCTTAACCCCCCTATTGTAGCAAAATATTTAAGACCCAAGTCACTCCAGAATGAACAAGACAAATATGGTTGTTATAGGTTGAGGACTAGTGTCCTATCATAAATGAAAGTCTTCCAGAGTACCAGAGAGTACCAGGCAGCTGGATGGTCCCCAAGGGATTCAACATAGGATATTACAAATAGTTTTATCCCATCCCATCCTCCTGCAAATCTTTATATAATCAGACATTACAGCTTGTTCTCTCTCTTTTGCTCTTATGTGCTTTGCTCTTGCTCTCTCATTCTAACCCCTCTCCTTCACTTCACTTTGTTTAGGTTTGCTGTGTGGGAGGTAAGGCCTAGAGCACCAGGGGTGAAGAGAGATACTTTGGGATTTTTTAATATATATATATTTATATATATATTTATTACCTTTTGCATTTAGTCTACTTTTGTAAATATTATTTTCATTTAACTTTCAAAATCTGTGCAAGTGTTGTCATTTACTCCTCTGGGGTAAATTCCACATTCTGTCTTGCGCAAAAGCAGCACAACGGTCTGTAGAAATGAGTCTTAGTAGAATGTGTCAGTCCTTGCCATCATGTGCTTGAGTCTTCATCATGGAGTTCAGCATTTGTTTTCACAAGAGAACATTTAATTTTCAGGCCTTTTGTATTTAATTGTATTCATATCTGGAGTCAGTACTTCCATATGAATATGTAATAGCTTACCTCATAAACTGCTACTCAGTGATTTGATATGACGCAGACTCATAAAAGTGTGTTCCCATAAAAAAACCTGCAATTCAATACTCATATTCTTGTAGGTTCAATACTCATATGTTTTGTAGATTTATAGAATTAATTTCTGATTATATGATTTCAGATTCTTGTCTTTGTAAAACAGCTCAAAATAATTTTTGTTGCCATTTTGTTGCATTGATCCACATCAATACAGATTTGAATCAGGAAACAAGCTTTTCAGAATGGATTTGAATGATTCAGAACACATCTGACATTAATACATGTACACCTGCAAAGCTGAATACATAAAAATATTTTAAAACTTATTTCCTTGTGATCTCATTTATATCTTCCAAATAATTTATCAGCCAAAGACACACATGAAAAGGGCTTCTATTATAATCACTGGCAATAGCAGGGTGACAGAAGAATTATGTTCAGGAAACCAGGATGAAGACAATTATGAAGCGTAACTTGTGCCATGCAATGTAAGGGACAAAATCAAGATCAAAAAAAGACTCCTGTCCCTAGAAATCAAGCAAAACCAATACTTGCAGAGGAGGAGAGTGCCTCATCTTCCTTTACTTATTTTATAAATTATTACTAGTTACTAGAGAAAAATATTTTGTATCATTTGTGCTAGTAGTGGCATTGCAAGAGTAAACAAATCTTAACACCTCGAACCATTTTAGTTTCCAGAGATTTCTGCCTAATCATAGCCTTACACACCTTTGCCACCCTACACTGCTGTCAAACAGAGCAGCATGTTAACTTCCTTCACACCTGAGACCAGGGCAGTATTCACATTCAGTGAAATTACAAGTGTATGAACAGATCTTTTTGTAGCTAATTCACACATCACCTCTCCATTCATAAAGTTTTGTAGAGCAATACGTTTCTGTTTATGTAGTCATCAAGAGTATTTCTTACAGACTTTCAGTTCTTTCCACTCAACTTTGATGATTTCTAGAAGAAGAATGCTGGACATATTACCTCCATTTACAACCACAAGGTAGAGACAGAGCTAAATGATGAGAGACAACATGATCAAAAAAAACAGAAACTAGCTATTACCTTGGCCACCTTAGGCAAAGCTCTGAAAGTTACATGAAACAAAAATTGGCTGCTTCACCCCATTGTGTGATCATGGAATTACCTTAAATTCTTCTTAATTAATAAGAAAATATTCATCTGCTAAATAGTTTTTTTAATAGAAAGCATCCAAGCCCACTCAGATATGCACTATTATAATCACAGATCACTTGATTGTAATATAATGGCTGCAGGCCATCCACATATGTGAAGTATTGTTCAGCACTACTCTGATGAAAACACTGGCAGATGCTAAAATGCTTACAGCAATGAAAGAAACCATGCTGGGTCGTTATCCTTCACACTGTATGTAGCCCTGCAGAATGGCCTAAGCTTGTGAATTGCAACAAAAACTGTTGGCTGTTTTTCATAATAGGTGGTGGAGAAAGAGGTTATTCTCAAGAATAACAAACGTGATCTGGAAAGATTTCCCCAGTAAAACATGCATCATTAATGGGCACCAGAGGACAGCCAAAATCTTCACCAATGTATAGGTGTGAATGTTGCCTTTATGGTTTGCCTTAAATATCAATCTAGGTTGTGATGGAGATAACTTCCTGAGTCTGGAGTAAAATCTGGCAGCTTCTGCACTAGATCTTCATCTTACATACTTACTTCCAAGAGAGAATGAGCACTTCACCCTCATGCAGCAAGATATACTTCTGACCAAAACATCATGATACAGGCAATTGCTGCTATTCTAACAAAGCTACTGGGACAACCACCTACTAAATTATTCTGAAACAAGGGAGAAATACTGCTACAGTCCAAAATTACACAGCACCTGATTTTCAGTGTTTTAAGTTAGTTGGTTTAGAAGAGCACTGAATTCATCTGAGTGACCTGGACACATTGTCCTTAGTCAGAGAGCACTTTGAAAGCAAAGGATTTATTTGACCCCTCTTTGCAAAGGCACAAAGAGATAGGCAAAGCATAAAGGTCAGATTTTTTTCCCCCCTTAAATCTACTTTCAACTAATCCCAATACTTACAATATCTTCAAAAATTAAAATGAACATATTAAAGGGACCTGGTTTCATTTCTGTCTGACTGGAAAGCAGTGATGAAAAGCAAAAAGATGTTCACGTTGGAAACTTTGTAGGTTTCTAACTGTCTGAAACACAGAGCTGCACAATGTCCTTGGCCAGAAAGGCACTACTAGAGAAAGGGGGGAGGGCTGCCTCAGAAGAGGAAGCAGTTGCCACAAGGATATAAAAGAAGATAGTAAGAAAGGCTTTGCTTTGTTTGTCCAGTCTACTAAGCATTTAAATCTTTCTACCTTGGATGACGAGTTATCTACTATGCTCTCTGCAGAGGTGGGGAGCAAATATTGGAGCCATCCTCTACAGTCTGGGTCACTTTCTTAAAGGAAAAAGATTTGCCTTCAGTCCTTTTCTCCACCATCACATACATTTCTTTCTTCTCTAACCCTCGTGACCATGGAGGAATACAAAGTGTGTGGAAAGTGAAAAAAACAAGATGCCTAGGGATGCTTAGTACAAGGGACAGGTCACATATAGAAAGAGAGGGAAAGTGCACTACTAACATGACCTAGGACAATAGGAAGGGACACATTTTGGCAAAGGTAGTTATCATGCAGTAAGAAAGCCTCAGGTGTTTCGAGTCACCAGCAGAACTGCTGGCAAAATTCATGTCAAACAGTCCTTAAATTGCTGACAACATTTTGTTTCTATTCTATCTGATCCAGCAGCAGCTGGATGAACACTGTAGTGAACAAAGTGTTAAAGTATTACTAAAAGCTTTCCCTGTGTAAGTCAGAAAGGTACTGCCTGTCCAGAGACAGCAGTCAGAGGATACAGCAAGGTCCACACTAACATAGGATGGCTTATGTTGCAAGGGACCCTAGAGAACATCTGCTCCAATCTCCCAACCATGGGCAGGGGCACCGCTCAACTAGACTCAGCTGCTCAAGGCCTCATTCAACCAGGTCTTGAACACCCCCAAGGAGGAGGCATCCACAACCTCCTTGGACAACCTATTCCAGACTCTCAAGAATGAAGTTGTTAGTTACACCGGTTTGCTCTTAGTTGGCTAAATACACTGTGCATTTAGTTAAATCTGCAAATAAGTAATACAAGAGGCAGCTTCTCCTGAAGTGCTGCCATGCAGAGTTTTACTTGTGCCAGCTTGAATTTCTTCATGGCTCTCTCTGTCTTACATCCCTTGTGAAGCAAAGCTGACACAACACACCTGGTAAATGATGTATTAATATTAACACATCAACTTGCATGGGCTGCTGCTAGCTTCCAAGTAAATGATTCATTTGTGCATAGGGAGTTTCAGCAGCCTGGATTGTTCTCCTACTGCTATTCTCTTGCAGTAAGAAAAAGCAAAGGCATCTGACTTTAAGAAAATGCCCCAAACAGCTGTTTCTATATGGAACCTCTATTCAACCTCTTCTTTTTTTTTCTCTACTCCACACTAAACTGTATTAACTTAAAAGGGATCCCTTACTGTTCAAAACATCCACAAAAGGGAGAGAACAAGAACACATGCTAAGTACTAGGAAGAATATCATTATGATTAATTCCTTGGTTGGATAATTGTGTCTGGTGATGGAGTTACAATTGAATAGCCATATTAATTATTTATCTAAACCTCTGTTTAAAATATAGGTCATGGTTTCCAAGCATCTTAGGAAAATGTTTTCCATTAATCTACACAGATCAAAATAAAGACTGCTAGTCATCAGCTGCCTAGTTTGTCCTCAAGCACAATTTCTACCTTGCCTTTTATTTCTGTTGAGTCACCTCAAGGCTGAAAATTGCGCAGGTTCCCTGGGATACCAAATTCCCATTCACCTTCATAGGTGTCCAAGGCCTTCTGAATCTCAGAAAATATTCTGACATAGGAGTATCTGACTAATGTAGTGTCAAGCCCACCACTCTTGGGGTCCAAAACTGCAGCTGCTGCCTGTAGGGCCCTGTTTTCACTCCCCTCAATGTTTGCCTGACAGGCCTCCCTGCCTACTCCTCACAGCTCTTTTTGCTCAGCCATCACCATGTTCTAGTTTTCCATAGTCCTACAGTCAAACCTGGTAAACAGCTGTGGTTACTTCTCTCCCAGGTTTCCTCTCCTATAAAAGATTGTGTTTCTTAATATCTAGCATCATGCACAATTCAGAACATTTCTGAATGTGGTGTCAAGCTCTGGCCTCTAGCAGGCAGGACCAGGCTTCTTCTTACAGAGTCTGGTAGGAGTTTCCAGTTTAATTCACTGGCTTCAGTGTCAGTTACAGCAGAATTAGGCTATTTGATACTAAATTCTCAGGATGTGTCTGAATAAAAATAGTACAAATTCAAGCTCTTCATCCATAATATATTCATCTTGAAGTGCACAGCTGCCACGCATGCATTTATGTAACTGCTATGTGTAGAAATATTTAAGCATTCAGTTAAACTCTGAAAAAAAATACTTAGAAAAGTTAAGGAAGGCTAAATGATGAAAGCAAGCAAGGGGAGATAGTCATGAGACATACATGGTCTTCAGAATGCGGTAAACCACTAACATTTTCAACTGAATCTCTGAAGAAACACAGCACAGCTAGAAAAGGTACAGAGAGAGAAAAGGATGACCAGACACGGAATAGAGTCAAATCCGAACAGACCACAACTTTTCAGTCCATAATTAGACAGCTAAAGGAAGCAGTGATAAGTATCTCTGTGAGATATACTATTCACTTTTCACACTTACAACACTTGAGGCAGTCTGCAAAATCCCCACACAGGAAGCTTAAAGCAAAGACAATGTGATTCATTTATAGAACCCATTTCCACGACATGTTTTCAAAATCAATGATGTCAACAGGTTAAAAAATCCAAGATTGGACAAATTCATGGACAGTTAAGACATCAGAAGCTTTTAAACACAGAATGACCTCCAGTCTGAGAGAACCAGAGACGGCAGAAGCTGGATAAAGATCAGAGAGGAAGGTGGCAGCACTCCCTACAACTAACTCCCCTCGCCTGTATTGTTGCTCTTCACCATCAGCTACCAAGAGCTCTGGTCTCTCCTTATGGCAACTGTCACACATGAGCCCTACCCTGTTCCCATCCTTTAAAGATAAAAATGCTGCAAGATATCCTGGTCTAAATCTGCAACAAATATTGGGGCTGCAGAAACATGTCTGCCTGGCCATACTGTCCAGATGGTACAGCTGTGCAGAACCTCCTCACACCTGCCTCTACTTTTTCCAGATTTCTGTTCCCTTCTGAGTCTAGTTGCGAGGCATCCCTGACCATGCCAGGAAGGTTGGAGCAGATGTCTCTAAGGTCCCTTCCAACTTATGCCAATCTATAATTCTATGATTCCTTTCTACACTCACCTCTGACAAACCCTTCAGTGTCACACGGTGTTACAACACAAGCTCAGTCATATTAATCAGCAATATTTTCATCTGTCACATCTCTGGCAAGCTCCTGGTAATATAGTAACAAACGTTCCAGCAAAAAATGAGCTTTTTAAGTGCATCAGCCTTTACTATTCAGCTGCTGGCGTGTGGTCTCTGACCAAGACTTAACTTATACAACCCCTGTTTAGGCAGTACACCAAGTAGCAATAACAGCAACAACACTATTAAACAAGGTAAGACACCTCTCTGACCTCAAGTTCAAAACACAGGTCAACCATCATTCTAACTATACTGAAATCTATTACTTCAGAGGCATTTTTCCTAAGCTACACCAACACACTACTGAATTGCAGTGAGGTTGGTAAGTAGGAACACAATGGCCATTAAATCTCCATAAACAATTAACTTGTGCAGCTGATTCATGTAGGTCACTAGTGAGGTAATAGGCAGTTTTAATCAGCAACAGCAGTAAAGCAACAAAATCCCAGCATCCTTTGACAGGTCTTAATAAAAATACAGATCAAGATTATGGCAGAAGAAATTAAAAAACAAAAAGCAATTACCTCACTTTAATGTATTTTAAATGTTTTTAAAGCATACAGAATTTTACTGCTACAATACCCCAACAAAACATACATTCAATGTAAAAAAATGCCTTAAACTTACCTCTTAGTTTACACTGATTTAATATATTTTTTCTTCTACTTTTCAACTTTCCTTGCATCTTGGGAATATAGTGGTTTTCTCCACCCGCTTCCTTCCTCTCACCTCCTCCCCCTCCAATCTGGCCTCCTTTCCTTCCTTGGAGGTTTTTAAGCTTTAATTTGAGAGTGTAAAGCTGAAAAATATTTGATACAATTTTTTTTTTTAATTAGAGAATTGAGCTCCTCACCATGGTTGAAGCATTTCTGGGAACAGCACCAAAAGCTGGAAGCTACTGCACTGAGTAGCCACAGCATCTCTTAAAATCATCACTCATTTATTTTCCCCAGACAACTAGTGTTTCAGCATTTTCCTTACAGACATGACTGCACTTTAAGGAGCTAAGGCTAGAAATGAGTCCTAGTCTCTTTGTTCAGTTTTGGAACGTGCAAACTAGATTCCCAAATTCCAGCGTGGGCACATCTCCAGCTGGAACAGGAACAAGACTCATGAAGTGGGATTTGACAATGTATGAGCTGAGGCTTAAGTTAGTCACATTTTCAATGAGCTCAGAAGGGTATTGATGATTATATGTTCTAACTGGAGGAGGTAGTTGTCAGTCTGCCTGCAGCATGCATGTCACCACACCAGGGAAGGGGAAATATTTTAGAGCTTGTGTGGGATTGTGCTTGCTGAATGGAGCACTTGGGAAGTTTCCTCTCCTATAATTTGGATATTGTTGGGGAAAGGGAAAAAAAAAGAGAGAAATAGGTTAGATCTAACAGTTTAGGGACTGCAACATGCATTCACACTGAGAGGTGTTGAAGAGACTTAGCATTTCCATATGCTGGTGAGCGGCAGCCTACAGCCTATTTTAGGTTTCCATGAATTGACACTAGGTTGTGCTTTACAGCCTCTATGTAATTATTTTTAAAATCCTGAAGTAATGTGGGAAGAGGTTGCTTTCACCTAATAAAGAACACTTTCCTGATGTGATGTCAAATCTGTGGCAATGCTAAAGAAGCTGTATTTTCTCTACATTCATACAGATATTTTAGGCATGCAGATTTCAACATTCTTCCTCTCCATTCCTTATTTTTTTGGTCATTATATTTCAGACTTTCCTCTCAGTCTACTCAATGACTGATTTTTATTTGTTGTTCCTTGAAAAACAGCAAATTGTTTCTAAAAGCCACCTAGTTGTGTAAATTGCTTGCAGCAATTACTCAGCAATTACTTGTCTGCTCTTTTACAAAATCTACCCATACATTCTTCCAAAGACAGTATTGCCCTTTTAGGTAATATGCTGATCACAAACTGGACCTTTCTCACTCAGGGGAAAAAAAAATTCTAGTGTAATTTAATGTGTAGATTTTCATATACTTAATATGCATTAGCCATATAAAATAAGTTCTGAACTAGTTTGTCTTAGATGAATTAGCTTCTTTTTTTTTCTCAATATGAATATGTTACATTGATAACTCCTCATGCTCATGTTTCTGATCTCTAAGTATCTTCTATTTTGTCTTTCCTGCTGTTTACATCATCTGCTGATTTCATCAACATGTTGTTCACTTGCTTTCCTTAATACTATTAATGAAACTGTTAAACAAGGCTGAAACAGAGACAAGTCCTTACAGCAGTACATTGGACACGTGGAATGTGTCATCAGCCAGAGCTCCTGCAGTGAGGTCTAAATGCCCTCCTGTCAAAACCATTCCTTTAAAGAAGTTATTATTTGTAGAAAGGACTGGTGTTTAATTGAGGCATTACCAGAAAGACACTTGGGAAATCTTGGCATAGAAAAGCTGACTGCTTATGCATTTGTCAGGAATTACTTCAGAATGGGTTTTAAACTATTTACTTCAGTTCCCCTTTCTGTTTACCTCTTCATACTCACTATTTCACACCATAGTTTCCCCTTACAGATTTGAAATATGTGAATTAACTCCATGCAATTGATAAAACAGTTAAGTTGCTTAAAAGCTGCCCAGGAAGGTACAAAATAATAAATAATATTAAATTGAAGTTAATATTATTTACTTAAGTAGACACACATAGCATGAATATATATGAATGCTCAACAGACAAACAATTCCAAACACATTCTCACTGTAGCTAAGAGAATCATGAGAGGTGTCACCCTGGCAAAAATCAAAACCAGATAAACACAGGTAAAACCTATTTTACCTAAGAGTTACTGGAGACCTGCAAACAGACTAACTGAGAATAAATTAGACTAGAAATGCGAAGCTATATAACAACTGGGGGTTGGACTTGATCTCTTTGGGTCCCTTCCAACCCCTGACATCCTGTGAACTATCAAGAATGTGAGGCTTTGGATAAGTCTCCCAGTACATGTAGCCAAGGCAACGAAACTAATATCTTTAACACAAAGCTGGCTTGGTTTGCAGAACAAGTTGTCGAGTGGCTGCTTGAAAAGGACATGTACCCAGCCCTGAGCTTAGACATGCCCAGCCCTATCCTCCTAGCTCTACAAGCACAACAGTGAATATCAGTGGATTCTAAACCCCTAACATTGTATTTGAAAGTGCTGACTGTTCTCAAGCATATTTTCTTCATGCTGAAAGTCTGAAATTAATACTGCTCAGTTAAGATGCACCTAAATTGCCTCATGAAATCAAAAAAAACCCCAAAATAATTATTCTTAATTTCTTTGTGGACACTAGCAGCTAATTTTTAAGTGCCACATTTTTTGGCCTCTAAAATATTAATTCTCAGTAAATATACATGGGGGGAATCTTATAAGCAAGGGCATCCCTGGAAACAATGGACTTCAGTACTGGCCAAGGTCTTTGCTGAATAAGCTCAAGTTCATTACCCCTGACATACAGCATCTATGCTGGAGTCTGCTGCCTCCCCGGTCATACTGGCACCGACCCAAAGCGAAAAGAAATAACCTAACCCACAAGAACACACTTGTTGTTTGTTCTCCTTTTACTATCAAACTGCATGGAAAACTCTCATGGATTAGAAAAGATGGAAATGAATCCTGATCCCCAGATCTGTTTTGGATCTGTGGGCTGGCAGAGTGCATATCAAGGGAAAACTGGTAGTCAAGTCATTTGATTCTGAGGTTTACATCTTAGAAGACACTTCCAGACATGCAAAAAATTCAGCAGATACCTTTTCTATACATTAAAAACTGATCTCAACTAAAAAAAAATCAAAATATTTGCTTACATATATGTATGTGATTTCATGGAATTAAGCATTTCTGATCTTCCTTGGGGCATTCTCCTCTAAGTTTTTAACTTTTATCAGCAAAAAGAAGATCTTTGGTGAAAAGACCTATTTAACTTTTACAATATATTATTTACCTAGACTACTGAAAGAAAACTAAGAGGGCTGTTACTCTAGGTATGATCTCTTTATATGGCTGAATAGTCCTTGGCCTCTTGAAAGCACACAAGTCATTGCTTATATGAGCCTGTGATCATACGAAGAAGATCATGGTAATTATGGAGCAGTCTTCATGAGAGCTATATTTAATAAGCTATGTTCATCTCTGTTCCAACTCCACTAGCTTCTGTCAAGAGCAAGGATATATTTAACCATTATGTGCTAGCTTTCATAGCTACAATTATGACCCTTGAGGAAACAGTCATGCTCTGGTCCATTTAGAGGTTAAATCTTCCTTTCTGTCTGTTAAAACAGTTAAAATAAATTGAGAGTGCAATATATGTTCATAAAAATAAAACAACCCACATTCTTTCTGAAATGTCATTAAAAAAGGCTGTATTATATTTTTGCTTTTCAATTTGACAGCAAAAAAGGCAACAAAAGGCAAATATATATTTTTGTATATATATATATATATATGTCTGTAAAAGCATATATAAAAACATGTTGGCAAGAAGTACTAGTCAGCAATGTATCATCAAACCTCTTTGTTTTTCATTGGATTACTTGTTGCCATAGCATCTAAGAACTACAATTCAAATTCCGAAGTCCATAAGAAGTGGGGGGGAAAGGGAAGACAAAAATATACTCTTTGTGTAGGGGAGACCACAATCAACATATGAGACAGCAAGAGGGGATAGACATCTGCATAGCAAAAAATAAAAATGAGGAAAAAATGTTGCTCAGCACACATCACAGCACATGAGGGCTGAGCACTGGATGTGATCTGTTGCCATCACTGGGCAAACATTTGTCAGTTATGTAAATGCTACTTTGAATTGTTACTGGAAATTTATCTCAATATAATATGAACTAGTAACAAAAAGTCTCAGGGCACCAGCCTAGGCTGGTGCTATTTTACCTGTTGAATTTAACAAGGGAAAAATAATTCAGACTACCTTGCTGGGAGAAAAGGCTTGTTACTGACTTCAAAGGACTCACTCACAGTAGCATATAACTTCCAGTCTGGTGTCATTTTGGTTTCACTGACTATTGAGAATTAAAAATACTGTTTACTTCACAGAACATTTTTATTACAAGAAAAAAAAAAATACATAGCTGCTTCTGCTCTTTGCAAACACAAGGTGTTCATGTATTCTACCACGCAAGCATTCATTTACTTTCCACTGTCCTGAAGAGGAAGCTTTGTGCACATAGAGGAGGAAGAATATGACTTGGAGATTTAGATCTACAAAAACATCATGCAGTAATTCACCATTCAGGGTATGAGAGATGAAAGATGAAATTTCACATAAAAATTACAAGGAGGGGGCAGACAATAGGGGCCATACAATAACTTGAATAACATTAAGAGAACCCAACTCAGAGATCCCAACAATCTGTTTTAAGGCCACAGCAGAGTTCCACATGTATTTTTTATAATTAAAAAGAATAAAGTATCATAAAATCCTCCCATCTCATCTACCACATACATGATATCTATCTTCTCACTGATATCCAGTACAGCTCAGAGCTATGGTCTTACAAGCCTCAAGATAAAATGTGCTGTTCTCTTAAAATCCAACTTCAAAAGCATACATTGCATTTACAGGCTTGCTCACAGTCACAGGGGTCATATATGTCTCCATATGCATCTGCGAATGCATGAGAAACATGTACTACTGAACCTATTGATTACATTCTAATTAAAAGACAAGAGAGTGAAGCACTAGGAAAATTCTGAAGCAACTTTGTATTGTGATATGCAGAAGAATGCAAGCTGCAGTTCATTGGTGTCTCCATAGAAACAAGACATATTGGAGGGTGTAAGACATTGTCAGAGGACTAAAAAATTCAGCTTCAGCAGAAAACAGAAAAGCACCTGAGGGATTTTTTTAACCAGGAAAACACAATTAATTATTCATTTCCCATATAGGAAACATTTTTTTCAGATTAGTTAATTAACATACATCAGGATTCACTCATGGACTGGCTAATCCTATAGTTTCCTAATCCATAAAATCTGTTGAAAAAGCGTGGATGCAATTCTAAGTGTATCACCAAAAAGGAAAATAAGTAGGCCCTCAATGAATAATTGAAAGCTCTACCCAATGTGCAGTTAATTCTTGGTGCCACTTTCACACTTGCTGAGTGCTTATGCACTCAGGTGGTTAGTGGCCCATGTGCAGAACCTCACACTGGCCTGTGCAAAAGGCATCCCCAGGAGAATTAAAAGCTGCAATAAGGTGTTGCATCAATACAACACTGCTCTAAACCTATACCTTATCCCTCTTACCTCAAATGAACTGAGTCTCACAGCATGCAGCTGTAGCTAGTATTTTTAAGTGGTTGAACCCTGACACAGGATAGACTGAAAAAGCATCACCTCTTTAGGCCGGACCTGAAGCTATATGCAGAGAGTTTTTCCACAGATGACCAAGAGATCTATGCCAGCTGGTACTTGCATCAGCTGCATTGCTGCTCCCTGTTTTTCCCCGGCTATACCTGGCTCAGGGACAGTCTGCCAGCTGAACATCCCTCAGGACTCTCATCTCTCTCCTAAAGGTGTTCCTTGTCTGTGGAGCTCCCTAGTGCTGCAGGTAACTCTAACTTCTTTTCCACTCAAAGAAATATGCTAGAGGAATTAGAAGGTAGCATTTCCCCCACTAAGTAATTTCTGCTCCATTTCCACAGAAGAGCAGAAAGACTGTCACACTGCCTCTATCACCCAGGGTACCAGCAAGGTATGTACATTCTGCTTGTGCTACACAAATTAACTGAAATTGACAACTTCCATTAAGTTGTGGCTTCCATTAAGTGGCTGGAGGTTACAGCAGTTTTAGAAGACTTTCTGCGAGCTGCATTAAGAGAGTTCATGTTGAACACAGAAAGAGAAAAGGTCCTTCAGAGTAGTCAGGCCTTCTCCTGGTTGCATTGTGTGTCACAAAGACATGGTGATGTCTAAACCTACCACAACTACTAGACACTTTAGGTCTGCTTAGTCAGGAAGATAAGGATTAAGGAAATGGATGGAAACCATAAGGCCTCCCACGTGCAAACAAGAATTAAGGGCTCTAAAAAATGTACCAGTGAGAGAGATGGAAAGAAAAGGTTTAAGTTAAAAGAGTTTTGGGGGGGGGGTTTCAGTATTCATATTGCATTTAACCAAGCTCTGTACAGAGCACTCATGTTAGTTGAAATATTCAGAGGACATACTGAAGACTAAGTATTAAGCATCTTTTTTATCAGTTCTGATCTTCATAGCAAATATGCCACCATCACAGCTCTGCCAGAGTATGCAGACTGATTCCTTAGCTCTCTACAAACTTGCATAAGGATGCATCTACAGAGACATTCCTTTGGTTAATAAAGTATGGCATCTTCTCATCAACTGCCAAAGCTGACACAAAGCACCAAAATGGGAGAGTGATTGTGGCTTGTTTGTGTCCAGGTCTCCTTTATAACATTTGTGAAGAGAAGGGAATTCAGAGAAGTGTGCATGCATAGACATTCATTTACACTACAGGTTCTCCAACCTGTGCATCAGAGCGGAAAGCAATGGACTTGCCTACAGTCATTTATCTTTCACAGACAGGTTCACCAACACATTGCTGCCTGCACAAGGATCTCCGGAAAAAGATTAAAATTGCTGCATATGCACAAAAAGGAAAATATTTCAAAGGAGATGCGGAAGATGATGAGAAATGGTTAACATTCCTGATATTTTTTCCTGAGGATAAGAAATTTAAAAAGCAAAACAACAAAACCAACCAACCATCCAAAAAACCTCTGGGATTTTATTTTTGCTCTTATAAGGACTGATGCAACAGCCCTGCAATTGAATTCTGGGCTTCAGATATTATTCTATACCTTTGCTTATGCAAGTACAATTTACTCAAGGAACAAGAGATACCAACAAAAGCATGTTTTCTTGAAGGACATTATTCTAGGCTGCTCCTTTAGGGAACCTCTTAAATTCCCATTTCTTCCATCTAAAGGAAAAGACAAAAGACCTAGCTATTCTAGCTTTACATCTTTCACTGTGATCACAACATTATGCCTGCTGATTATAGACACAGATGTAAAATGCGAAAAGGAGACAATAATTTGAAGTCTTTCTCTTTTCCTGTACATTTTACTCCTTTCCCAAACAAAGCAATGAGAAAGGGAAATGACTCACATTTGTCACTGGTTGTGCAACTTACTAGTGACAGTCAGACTGAAGGGACTCTAAGAAATAACACTTAGAACAGAAGAGTGCACCACAACGTCTGACGTGCAGCTACTGATGTGTACACCATGATCACATATTACTGCAACTCCAGATTAAATTAGATGGAATAGTGTTGACTTATCTCAAGAGAAAATTACTTATAGTTTAACCAATAAGCTTTTATTATCCATGAAGCATGCTTGACACTTATTTTTACTAAGTAGGATACTTTATAGAAGGCTATTCAAACACTCAAACTAAATGGTCTATTTTGCCACAGTTCACAGGTGAATTCTTTGATATTACATCTGTTGCACCAGAAGCACATACCTGCATCATGCAGTGATGGAACTTCATCAGGATTTTGACATTAGTAATTCACACTGAGTTCCCAATAATGACTTAATGTGTCATGCTTGCATGCATGTATGAAGTTAACTTGTACACTCAATAAACCAGAAAAGACCCTTCCAAACACTCTCTACAGTACACTGAGAAGTAAATCTATCTCCAGACCCAAATGGTTCAGGTCTATGTAGCAAACACCAGAGGTCCTAGCAAGCTGCTTGGTCTCAGAATTATGATAGACACATGGCAGAGGGATCAGAGCTGAATTTTCCTAATTTCAGTTCTAGGAACAGTGAGAAAGAAGGTCTTTACCAGATCTTCTGTGCCCACAGATGCACACAGAGCCAGCTTTTCCAGAGACTGTTTGAGCCAGCACAGGATATACAAAGTTTTAGCACGATTACTGGGGAAAACACATTTGCTGTCAGAATTGTGTCACATACAGTCAAGAGATGTGGGGGAAAAGCGTTGAGTAACTTTTATGAAAGACTGAAGACAACGTAGTGCCTCCATCATTCCGGTCAGTGATGAGGCTGTAGTGTGAGACTGGTAAATAATGGGTTTAATTTCATGCTTTGCCAAAGGCTTCTTATGGGACATGAGGGAAGTTAGAGCCTCTGTTTAATTCTTAAAATAAGGATAATGATGTTTCCTCACTTCAGAGGTGTGCTTGGATGAAGATAGAAGTAGGCTGCTGTAATGTGCAACCGGTTAACATCAGCCTGTTCCTATATATATGTACACATATACAGATGTACAGATATTTTCAGCAATGGGTCAATGTCAAGTGTAGATAAACATCCCAAGTTCATGTGCTTTCCTAAAATTCACAGGCACTTAGAAGGAGAGATGATTTTGTAAACAGAAATAGCTTTACAATATACTTCTTATATCCATCAAGGACAATATAGTGCACCCAGGACAATACAGTGCAATATTCTTCCTTTAGTTATTTTACCACTTTGGCATATAACATATTGTTTGTGAACATATTTAAGTGAGTTTGTTTGGGTTTTCACATTTTGTATATTTAATCCAAGCTGCTTTGAACAACTTCACTACTTTCCTTAATTAAAATAAAATAAAGCAGAAAAGGGACACATTAATTTTTCTGCCAGAATTGCATTTAGCCTTAAGCACTTTGAGCAAGGCACAGTGATGCACAATATGTTGCTCAGTAATTCCGCCTGAGTAAAGCTCCTGGTATTAAAGAATAGCCATGCATCCAAAAGACAGTCAGCCTTAGATGCAGACAGATTGACACAGCGTGGTGCAACATTTTTGTCCAGAATCTGGAAATGCCTCCTTATAAAACTTTGGCAAGAATAAGTCTGCACCATGTGCATCTCCTTGCAAGCTTAATTGTCTGGATACAAGCTATTAGTCTACCTGTAGGAGTTACTTTTCTTGAATGTTTTCCTCCTCCTTTTGCAGCATTCTGGCTAAATCAGTATGATTAAGTCAAATAAATGAAAGGTAATCCACAGTCATTTTAGGTGTTTGACCAAACCTGAAGCCAAAACTGAGGAACAGGATGAATAAAAGATTGAAAAATCTTTGGATCTAAATCAGTACTGCTACTCCACAGGCTGAATTATTCAAGGCAGAGCTATCTTTACCACGGTGTCTCCAGAGCTAATATGTTGATTTCCTGTCATCATTGCACCATAGTGCAGACCTCTTTCTCTTGTATTCCTCAGTATTATCAGTTCACTGGAGTAAATATGGAACTACACTTGATGAAAAGGGATATTACATAAAGAAAAATTAATAAAAAGTTGCACTATGAAACAGTGGTCAATCCCATCGAAACTCAACAGCTCTGCATCAAAATCACAGTATCACAGTATCACAGTATCTCCAAGGTTGGAAGAGACCTCAAAGATCATCGAGTCCAACCTGTCACCACAGACCTCATGACTATACCATGGCACCAAGTGCCACGTCCAATCCCCTCTTGAACACCTCCAGGGATGGTGACTCCACCACCTGCCTGGGCAGCCCATTCCAATGGCTAACGACTCTCTCCGTGAAGAACTTCCTCCTCACCTCGAGCCTAAATTTCCCCTGGCGCAGCTTGAGACTGTGTCCTCTTGTTCTGGTGGTGGTTGCTAGAGAGAAGAGACCAACCTCCTCCTGACTACAACCACCTTTTAGGTAGTTGTAGAGAGCAATGAGGTCACCCCTGAGCCTCCTCTTCTCCAAGATAAACAATCCCAGCTCCCTCAGCCTCTCCTCATAGGGCTTGTGCTCAAGGCCTCTCACCAGCCTTGTTGCCCTTCTCTGGACACGTTCAAGTGTCTCGATGTCCTTCCAAAACTGAGGGGCCCAGCACTGGACACAGGACTCAAGGTGTGGCCTAACCAATGCAGAGTACAGAGGCACAGTGACTTCCCTACTCCTACTGGCCACACTATTCCTTATGCAGGCCAGAAACATCTGAGATTCCTTAGGAGAGTTTGTATGCTGGTTACCTAGTTATTAGCACTAATCAAAACATGCCTCACAAATAGATCAAGAAACCTACAAAGTCTTAACTTTGAAATTAAATGTGAAAATATGCACAATACATTTACTGTCTCCACGATGCATTTCAGCACCACAGCACAATGAATCACTGTGAATTGTATGGTGATGGTTTCTTTAGAAGACCATCTACCTGCCTGCTAAAATGACCACAACAGTCTTTGTCCTGTGGTCTATTCAGTTTAACTGCATTACAAAGTTCACAGTCTATACATACCACTTGGTATTGTATCATTGTCATTGCCATAGTCCATCACATTCTCTTATTTTCTTAGTGTCCTAATTGTCTTTTTGAATTATACAGGTTGTTTTTTATATATATTTGCTTTGGGCTCAGTTTCATACAAGTCATAATTTAAATAGACAGAATGTTCATTCTCATGTATCTGTAGGCTACACAAGGGGCTACATGTGGACTCAAATAGGTGTCACTGCCAATAGAAAACATGAGAAAAATTCTGAAAAGCATAGTTCTGCATTGCTGAGGGAATCTCTTTGAAGATGTGAATCATTTTGCCCTCTATATGTGCACTTCTGCAATAAGGGAAGGTGCATCTGAAGTGATCTGGATTGTGGATCTACCCACATCCAAAGGTATGATCAAATCTCCACTTGTAAAGGAGATATACTTCCGAGTGCTTGTTTCAGACAGGAGCTCCTGGATGATAAGATGCTGTGCAGTGCTCTGAAAGCAATGGGTCTAGCTGTGTGTCAGTAAGACATTTCTCCTCAGTCTGGAAGATGTTCACTGTGAGCAGCTGGGGCTGGTTCCCTCTCAATCATGAAGGGAAGATTTTCATCCCCTCTTTGTAGGCTGAGGTAAGGATACAAAGCCACAGAGGCTGTTCTGATGCCCATTTGCTCTCATTTCTACCATGCTTGATGTCACACAATTCCACCTTGTCTGGACCATATCACAGAGGGGGCGGGGGGGGGGGGGGGAGGGAAGGCATACATCTTATTGCTTCTGCAAATACATTTTTCCACATACTGAAATGTTTTGGAAATAATTGATCTCCACTCTCAAACTTGAGGTTTCTAACAAAACTACGAAAGACTGGAGCATCTCTCTTATAAGGAGAGGTTGAAAGATCTGGGGCTCTGTAGCCTGGAAAAGAGACATCTGAGTAGTGATCTTATCAATGCTGATTAATATCTAAAGGGCTGAGGTCATGAAAATGAGCCTGGCCACTTTTCAGTGGTGCCCAGTGATAGGACAAGGAGTAATGGGTACAAAGCAGAACACAGGAGATTTCACCTGAACTGAAGGAAAAAATTCTTTACTGTGAGGGTGCTGGAGCAGGCTGCCCAAAGCAGCTGAAGAGTCTCTTTCTCTGGACTTTCAGATTCCGCCTGGGCGTGTGCAACCTCATCTAGGTGAACCTGCTTTAGCAGAGGGGTAGGTCCAGATGACCTCTGGAGCTCCCTTCCAACCCTCAAAGTTCTGTGGTTCTGTGATAATACTTAAAAGAGTATTTTTATGAACTGAAACACAAAGAAATTTATCAAAATATACATATTTTGGAATAATTCCCTAAAAACTGGGTTTCCACACCTGGAAATTTTCTGTGACAATTTTAAAAATCAATGCAACAAAAACTCCAATGACATCACAACAAAATAGATTATGTTGTGATTAGATGAATAGGTTATCTTAAAAAGGAGAAATTCAGGACAACTTTGACATTTCAGATCAAGGCTTCATTTTTCTTCTCTCATGAGAAAAAGGCAGAAGGCACCTGTGGCAAAAGTTCACATTACTGAATTTTCTATTTGGTTTGCCTAGACATCATTACCTACACACCACCCATATTACCTAAGGCTCTTTAAATTGCTGGTCCATACTGTGATAATCAGATATATTAAGTACTTTTTATCTTAAACATTTTTAAACCAAAAAAAGCACTGTACTCGGCGCAGGTGCCCAGGCACTGGCAGTGAGGGCTGCAGATGGTGGACTCTGTGAGAAGATGCCAAGATTGCCCTGTCCTGGACACAGCTGAGCCTGCAGCCAAGGTAGTGGTGCTTTGGGGAAAGTGTATTTTAGAAAGGGCAATAAACACTGAACAAAAGTGAGGAATGAGGAAGGAAATGAGAGAAACAGCCCTGCAAGCACCAAGGTGAGAGCAGGAGGAGGTGCCCCTGCAGCCCATGGAAAGGACCATGGTGGAGCTGCACACTGCAGCCTGTGAAGTACCCATGCAGAAATTAGTTTATCCTGAAGTACTGCAGCCCATGGAAGGACCCACAAGGGAAGTGGGGATGTATGAGGAGGAAGGAGCAGCTGACAGCAGCTGTTACGGACGGACTTCAACATCTATTCCACACACCCCTACACCATCTGGGGTGGGGGACACAGGGGAATCAGATATGAAGGAATGAAGCTGAGCCTGAAAAGGAGGCGGCCAGGGGGAAAATGTTATTCTTATTTGTCTTTAGTGTCTCACTATACAAACTTATTTTTAATTGGCAATAAATTAGTTTTACACATGTAGTGTTTGTTTTGCCTATGATAGCAATTGGTATGTAACCTCCCTGTATTTATCTCATCCCACAGGCTTCTTCATGTTATTTTCTACCTCATCCTGCTCAGGACGGGGAGTAATAGAGCAGCTGGGTGGGCAGCTGGCAGCTGGCCAAGGTCAACCCACCATAAGCACTGAAATTGGAAACACACTGCTCTAGAAACAAAGTATAGCATGACATCACAGAATTATTGAATGGCAGGTGTTGGAAAGGACCAATGAAGATCATCCAGCACCCCATGCTAGAGCAGGAATGCTTAAAGTAATTCATCCAAGAACATGTCCAGGTGGGTTTTGAATACCTCCAGAGATGGAGACACCAACACCAAATATTTTATTAACTAAATAAAAGCACTACTTTAAGTCATCAACACAAAAATACATTACAGTTGTAGATGTTTGTATTTATAGCTAAGAGTTACAGAAAAGTTAATAGATAAATGTTTATCTGTCATTTATAACAACAATATATAAAATGATTGTTAAATAGTTTGGTGGAGAGTACCTTACTCCTTGCTCTTTCTGCAAACTGAAAACCATGAAAGCCTTCCCCTGCTTGAGGTTATCTAGCACGATTTTGATAGCAGCATAAGGAAACAGATTTCAATATTCTGCCTAGACAACTGATTTGGGGAAGAAGCACGTTTAACCCCAGAAGTACATCAGTGACAAGTGAAAGAAGAACAACATGAGCAGAATAAGGTAGGGAATGGGCCATTTAGTGCAAATAAGCAATTTAGTCCAAGCTAACACATAGGGAAATCAAATCAGCTCTCCAGGCTAAGCCTTTAGTTACAGCGATGTAAACTTGGAATAATTTAAACTAATGCCTTGGCAATTCAAAAGATAATCTGCTTCGCATAAATGCTAAGTCACTAACCCCTCTACCAAACCTTGAAAGAAGATGATCTATAAACACATTCTTATTAATCTCCATAAATCAGTGTTGTCTTGCTGAAAATAAAGAATTTTCAGCTCTCACTTCAGATTTATGCTTAGATCTTGGGCAAAGAGCTTACTTTTTTCCCTGCCTCAGCACCATGTGCTACTCATATCTTATTATTGCAACAGATCTGTCCAATATCTTTTATTTTTGCAATATACTAAGCTCTTTTCTTCATTTAATGTTGCCATTACTGGTGCAACACCACTCCACTTTTTGTTTTATTCTTGTTTTAATAGAGAGAAAATAAAGTTACAAAAAGGTCTCCAGAAAAAGTGTCCAGCTGATTGATGCAAGACTGTTGTAATTCTGAGTTGTACAGGTCCCTTTTGGTGCATAAATGTGTAAGGAAAACTAAGTGAACTTTAGAGCATGTATTTTAAAAACTTTCCATGAGCATTCTCATTAATATTTTGTCTAACCTGATTTTGAATGTATGAAGAACAGCTAACCGATTCTTCTGGATTCTTAGTTTACCACCTAACACATAACTTTCAGGAGATGTTTCTCACAAGTCAGTAAGGGCCAAGGCTGTAGTTTCAAGCAGCAATGTGTTGACCACAAAGAACCACTTTTGTGTACTCTAGGTAGACATCAGGATACTCTTACATCCATTTTTTTTTCCTACTAGTAAATACCCATATCATTTAATTGAGGAGATAACCTTTCTCTAAAAAGCAAGTGAAAATCACAGAAACGTAATTTTGAATCAGTCTATAGAATTCTCAGTCAAATGTCTGAGTCTATTCATTTTGTAGATTTAGGGAAGCTTTGCTAGGTCCCTACTTCTCTTTACTTGTGCACATCTTTATTTTATTTCTCTCATGTTCTAATAAAAGTTCTCCATAAGTGTCCTTCCTTTGAAGACAACAGCTGCTAGCATAGTAATCACAGTGTCCCCTTCTGTGTCAGGAGCAGTAGCTAGGAATCCCGTTCTCAATCATTTTCCTGTTCATGACACATCACAACTGCATGAATTAAGACTACCTAAATTTAAGCATGAAAGCGTTTAATTTTATTTCAAATGTTTTGTTTGGAGGAATCACTGTACTGATCTGTTTACAGATTTCAATATCTCAGAAAAAAATTCAAGCAGGTCAGGTTTGCCTGAATTCCCCTGGAGCAGGGGCACAGGTGCCATAGCACGTGACTGGGGCTACGCAGTCCGCCAGCCTGCAATTCCAAGGAAATCTCATCTTTTCAAAACCAACTGACTATCCTAAATGGGATTCTTAATGGCACACTACCTAAATGTGCAAGTGCAGCCTCTTTTCATAGTAACCCATTTGAAGACAGTTAAACTTACTTGTTACAACCGTTTAACACAAATGAAAACTGTAGACAGCAAAAAATATATTATTTCACCCTTGGGGGATAGGGAGGAAAATGGTCGTATTTTATTCAGAAAACTGGCACTGCTAAAGAGAAAAAAACCCAAACAACTATAATGGCTGGTTTCCGGGTATCTAACTGCTGATAGAATTTGGAACAGGGATCACTAAACCAGAAATTGTGCCATTAAATGAGCAGTACTCTTCTGAAATAAACTTTTAAATATCTGAGTTGATTTTCAGGTCTGTATAGTACTTGTGGATATGATTTCTCCTCTTTCATTCTCATGCCCAATGCAGTAGGCACACATGACAGCTTTCAGGGTAGCTGGTTTGCCTCGTGCTTTAAAGCTAAAATACAAGTAACACAAGTAAGAACACTGTACTTCCAAGTACTTCCTTTAGACAATCCTAAACCAAATTTAGCAGTGGCAATATCTTCCATATATTCTCGATTTCAGGACCTTAATTTTTGGAAGCTAGTTCCCCCTTGCTTGACTACTGCTCTACTTTTAGGCTTTAAATCTAAAGAACTGGAAAATATGGTTGAAGAGGAGATTTGAAAGTGAGTGCATTAGTGGCTAGGTTCCCTAAGTGCCTTCCCTGATTTTTGCATGCAGAGTCTCTTTCACTGGACTTCTTCAGAGTCCTAGTAATCAGACAGAAGAGAATCAATGGAAATGGCTGCCTTTCTGTGAGGATAATTCCCTCTTCCTCAGCATAGACAAACATTTATGAACACCATCAATGTCATTTCTATCAATTTATGTCAGTAGTGCTTCCACCTGCACTTTTATCTGAAAGAAGAAAGCTTCCTGCTACCTGGTAAAGTATTATCATTCATACTTCACAGAAGAATGTCTTGTAAAGAAACTGCATGACTTTTCAACAATCAAAACTGTTTTTAGCACAGTTATATCTCCACCCTCCACCACAGTGCCTGACAAACATATCTTGGTCTTTTTTTTTTTTTTTTAATCAGAAATAATGTCTATATTCCAAAAGTTTGGAGGTTTTTCCAAATACCTGATTATTTTACCATTCTATTATCTGCTGTTAATGGCATGAGCATATAGGTGAAACACTTGAGTCTAAGAGATTAATCTGGTAAGAAGCTTTTTGTTACTTTTCTGAAAAAATCATGGATTGGTCCCACAGGGGCCTGGCTTGCAAAGATCAGAATAAACAGTGTCATTACTTGAAGCAATGAAGACTGAAGTATTTATGAACTGGTTAAATTGCAGCCTTGCATGAGAGTTTGAGGAAGGCTGTTAATTATTCATGTACAAATTAAGAGTGCGAATTTTAGATTTACTTATCAACAGCCTTATTCACTTCAGAATCCTGTCACTACACAATGACTTAGTCTAACATTCACCTATTATTGATCTGGCTATTTAAAATGTAAACAATTACAGAAAGGGCTTATCTGAGAACTGCCTACCCACATCTGAGCCAGAACTCCAGTCCATCGCAGTGTCAGGCAGGACACTGACCTGAGTGAGGGAACACACCAGGTGGCTTTCAGCATCCTGCCCGACTTTTGTGACCCATGTTATCCGGCAGTGTCTCAAGAGGAGGCACATGCTACTCTTTCTGCCTCTCTCACTGGAAGTGTGTTTGCTTATGAATAAATTCCTGCCTCTGCTCACATGTAACAGCATTCCTATAAGAGACCAAGCACGGGAGACATAAGATCCTAGGAGAACAACATAAATCAGAAGTGAATCTCAAGATTACATTATAATAAATATGCATCTGTTGTTTACTGAAGCACAGGTGCATCCATAAATTCCCATGCTCAGATCAAATACTGAGGGGTTTAATACAAAGAAGATAGTGTCCTACAGCTTTGTCCTGTCTGGGAATCATGAGAACAATAAGAGGCAGGCACTCACTGCACAACAGGCATGTGAGGGATTCATCAAAGCAGTACCACTACTAGCTGCAAGGGACATCAAATACATAAGGTTGAGATGACACACTCAGTCCTGGGAAAGTTTCCGATGTTAGAAAGGATTTCCCTTTTCTCACAGAGCCCTATCCCAGAGCCCACTAAAAACAAGGGGGAGCTCACGTTCATTTTCATCTGGAGTGCACCCAAACTGTTACTACTACTGCTTTCTTTATAAGGCAGTATTGCACTATAAGTTACAATGCTAATATTGACACGAATATAGTAAGAACCATGAAGCAACATGAAGGGCTGAACTGTGCCAAAATCAGTAAGATTTTAGAGCATGGTCATAGAACTGCCTTCCAGTGAGGCCTGTGCAGGAAACCTCAACAGCACCTAGAAGGCTACACAATGGTATCACATCCTGTCACTGAGAAGTGTCCTATGTCATCTAACTTTTCCACCACATATTACATCAAAACAATTTATAGCTAAGTAGCTTTACTGGCATTTTTTCAAAATCCCAAAATTGGATTTTATCTGCTTCATCACCCTGTCAATCTAAATTTTGACAGCTGCAGTGACAATGCCAAGGACAGGGGTTCATATTTGTTTCCTGCTCTTAAAACAAGGTCTTGCTCAGACAGTACTTAGTTCCATGAATTCTTCATCCTTCATTTGCTTTATAGGTGCCACTCTAATGGAAATTTTACTGATAACCGAGTTGTCCTGTTCTGATGTAATATTGAAGAGAAACATTCTACCAAAATTGGCTGCAAAAACCTTGCAGATACTTCTCCCCTCACAAGAGGCTGCTAATTTGTTGTTAATTCAGTCTATTTTACAAATACAACATTTAGATCAGGTAAACTGAGCAATCTTGTTTATAGGTCTTTGGCAGCAGGCCTCAAATTGCACTATTCAACAAGTTATCTGGTGTGCTTTAAAAGAGAACTGTGAAATGTTATATTCTAAATAAATGGAACTATGAGCATACAAACACACACACACCCCACCACCACTACCCCCAAAAAAAAAGGATATTTTGAAAATGTCTGTTCAGTCTGTTCTGTCTCTGAGTGTTTCTGAAAAAGTCAGTCTTGCCAAAGCTGTGGTTTGGAGTGTGGTCACAGAGAGAGCCAAGTCAGCACAACTGGGCATACTTATGGCCAGGCAGTGGGAAGGAGCAAGTGTCTGTAGGCAGGATATGAACCTAAGCTAAAGGAATAGTGAAATAATGCCACAACTTCAGTTAAAATATAGGGGAAATAAATGCTTAGATGACAGTTCAGGGCAATAGCACAAATTAATTGTCTAATCGTAAGGTATAATTTAAGCTTTTACTAACTGTATAAAAATATATATGGACCACATATTTATAAGAAAATACCACTGACTCCATATAATCAATACAATCAAGAGTCCCTATGAGATTCAGCTGGTTAGCCTGCCAGTCTTTATGGCATTGCAGTGTTATTCCTCTTGGTTTAAGATATTTTCTCCTTTCAGCTGCTATTATGCTTGCACAAATGGGAAGAAGCCAAATGATTGCACTGAGGAAACAGTGAGGCTGAATAGATACAAAATGCTGTCAAACACACTGAGCAAACAGAAAAAAATATGCCTTTAATTTCCTTTAGTTCTTGCCTATTTCTTCTATCAGTAGGTGGTATGGGGGAATGAAAATAAAACAGAGGCAAGAATTATTTTCCAGGTGACAATACCCCACTTAAAGATCCATTGATAAAATTTTGAAGACTAAAAATGCATTAAGAAAATTAGGATTAAAAAATCATCTCTGGAGGAATGCACACAATATCCTCCAAGCTTCTGTGCCCTCTCCTAGGCATGCAGGTGCTGTGAATGGTGAGGGATGTGGGGCTTTGAAGTGTTTAACCCAGGCCTCATCTCTAAAAGGAGAGAGCTAGCACAAAGAAGGGCTTTCTAACAATAAGCACCTCCTAGAAAAAGCCTGATTTCCTCAAAATCAAGAACTGAATTGGACCTCAAAGTAGTGATGAGCTCACTGCCCCCTCCAACACCACAGCAAAATTTCTATGGGAGATGAACTACCTCCATTTGTCATCATGCAGAGGAGAAGCCAGAGCGTTACTGTGGCTATGTGATAACATCTGATGACCAACACTCATTTTCCTTTTTGATTCTCTGCATTCAAAGCACAGGACTCCACTGAGGTCCTGACAGCAGGGGCATGATACTATAGATAAGCACACTGCTGCCCAGCTGCAGAGCCTGAGGATCACTGTATGGATGCTCCCAAAGCCCCATGCTCACCAGCTATGCCACTGCCTGTGCTCTGTTGCAGAAACATTCATCTTGATGCAGCTGGCCTGCCCTTGCCCTCCTCTCTCCACAGGTAAAGCACATGAAGTTTGGGAGCTCTTCTTCTTTGTGAACTGCTGTGAGATTTCTGCCCTGGATCTGATAAGTGAAAAGGCAACCTGGTATTTTCTGACCTGTATTATTAGTATTACTATATATTGTCCTTATCACGATCCCAGTTAGGCCAGTTAAGTGTTTTGCCATCAGCTTTAGCAGAAACATGCTCAAGCCCTAGATATCAAGGATTTGATGATGAAAGATCACCTAGAAAATGAACTGAAATCTTTAAAGGGTGGTATTGCTCTAAGTATCAAAAGACAAAGTGGTAAAAACCAGGAGGACGGACCAACACGTGACTGGTTTTGCAACACTTTACTATACAGATCAGCTAAACCTTGAACCTGATAACAAATAATTCCTTTCTCAGAAATTACATGGATAAGCACAATTTATTTCGGTGATTTTCTTCCTTGGATCTCTCTCTCGCTTTCTTTTGATGGGCAACGGTCACCTTTAATTCTTTGACTTGAATACTGCGAGTAATGACGGCTACCACAAATGCTGCATAGCATTTATTAATTGCACACAGTCCCTCTTCAGATGTAAATGGTGGCTATCATGCAGTTAAACTTTCCTTCAGCAAATATATCTATGAACTACTATGTAGTTTTCTCTATATTTCACTAAACGCTCCACTGTGAGGGTTGTCTGACAGTAACAGACTTGTTACCCTATTTGTACCTTGGCAATGTACTGCAAAGAGGACTTAATAGCTTGCTAAGCAGGACTATGCCGCTTTCTGTATGCTTTGCTGGTATTCACACTGTCCTGTATGTTTTTCAGGCTTTAACATAAATTTTGCAAGCATATCTATCAAAGACAATTAAATTACATGACAGATATAATTCGTATTGGACCAATCCATGTAAATCTTTCATTGTTGCAGATATTAATATTTTATATTACACAATGAGAAACTAAAAGCAATTGAATTTGATTAAGCCACAGGGTCTCTAGTCAAGGATGCATGGTTTTGTAGATACTCCAGTCCTTTGCACCAACTTTGAGTAAAATATTTGAGGTATATATATTTTTTAAAAAAATAAAATTGTGTGTGGTATTCAAAGAAAAGGAATCTGATGCTCAGAGCCCCTGTGCTATATACTAAACTCTTATCAGTGAATAGAAGTTCCTTTTAAAATGGTGTAAAAAGCCAGCTCATTTTCCTTGCTACTTTAGAATAATTTATTAGGACTTTACTTTTGAGAGCAACTAGGAAACACAGAAATGTGGATCCCACAGTCTTTCTTTTATGTGCATGTTCAGCTCCCTTTATATTCACACCAGAGACATCTATCTGGTCTCATTTATACTACACTCATGAAACTTGAATGTACAAAAGTCCAGTTACTCAAGATTTTCCCTGATGTACTCCAGCTCAAACCTCAGTCTTTCTCTTCAGAACCAGAACAAAATTAATAACTACAGAAACTTAGAGCAATGATGAAGTGCTAAGAGCATAAAATGAAGTTCCTAAGAACAAAAACTCCATGCATATAGATCAAAAAGTTTTAAAAAAAAACATGGCTGAGATTTCTAAAATACTGGCAATAACAGAATGTAACAAATAATAAGGAAATTTATGGAGTATAACAACTATGATGTAATCTATGTTGCAGAGTTGTATGAGTACTGGACATGTAATTCGAAAACTTATTAGATAAAGGAAAAGTGGAACATGATATGCTCTCTGTTATGGTCATTTCTCCTTCTCTATATTTGCTAAATTCATTTAAGAACTGTATATACCATTCAAAATATAATGCATGGGATGTTTTTATTCATATGCCCTTCAGCACGCTTATTACTCCAATTATGTTGATTATATTTCCTATTCATTTTAAATTATCTTATTATTTTTAAAAAGCTGCTGCCACACCTGCTTTCCTTTAGTGGGAAATTATGAGAGATGCAAAACTGGTAGAAAATTATTCATGCAATTTGTTTGGAAATAAAATTTCAAAATAGTAGGTGGAGGACAAAAAGCAGTGACTGCACAATCAGTGCTTTATGGTTATTCTCTAAAAGATACACCCTACAAACCACTCAATATTTGAAATTTGATCAGTTAAGCTACATAACAGTTGTATGCTTAAATTATAGACCATGTAATTTGGCCTCTACATTCAATATATGCCACTTTCCTTCAGCTTTTGCTTAACATGCATAAATGGAACCTGTGGAAATGTCTTCATTTTTCTAGATCACTTTAAGAGGCGTTTACAGTGAAATATCTTCCATGAAACATATTAAGCAAATCTAATTATGCAATTATTACAACAAAATAGCCTTTATTCTGTGGGGGTTTTTTGCAAATGCAAAGGATATTGTCATGCAGAGTGCTGCTGTTTAATATGCTCACATGCTGAAGTACCTTCACCTGCCTTCCAGCATTTTAAAATAGCATGTTTCATTCAGAAAAGGGTGCCAGTAGCCACCAACTTTGCTAAACACACAGATTTCAAACACCTAGCAAATATTGCTTAACTGTTTTCATGTTTCTGAGAATACATTTAAAAATAGTGCTCTGGACACTACATGATCATGCTGATCACTTGTTGCTAAATTAAAAGGATGTAGGCTGTCTCAACTGACAAGGAAACATGACAGATATGGATCCATGAACTAATTATGAGCAAATGCAAGAGCTGATATTAATGCATGCCTGTAAAATAATCACACTGGTACTACAGAAATCAAATTTTCAAACTTCTCCATGGAAGTGAAAAAGCAACTGTAATTACAACTTGTGAATGGGTGACAACCAGCCTTTACTATCCATGTTCTCATTTCATACAGATATCACTTTTTCCCCTCCTTTTTGGCTTGGTTCCTGCATGAACTTTTAAAAAGCAAGCTATTTCACTTGAATATCAGAAACCTGTACTGGCAAATAAAAGTGGGTTGATTTTTTTGACAGGCATATCCAAAACAAGGAGGACTAATACTCATGGGAAAAAAAACCCAAACCCTCTATTGTTGAAAAGTTTAAGACATGAGAGGGAAAAAAATAGAGAGAATACCTCCCATATCCAAGCATTTCAAGCCATCTGAACACTGTTCACTTGCTGCAAAGTTGCCAATTCTAAAAGCAGGATTGAATTAATCTTACTAAAGGGGACCCAGTAACCCAGTGATCCTCCAGACCTCTGCTTAAAGGTAAGCTTCTACATAAAATTCTTACCAAATCTTAACTCTTACTGCACAATTAATGGTAGCAATCCAAAAGAGTGCATACTATGTGCGTGATCACAGCACTTTTAAAAAGCTCTTTGAAAAATATTTCTGTTCAATAGCAATTTTGTTAGCAAAATTTCTATAATATAAAGGCTCCTATCACTGTGCAGTGAATATGTGAGGGTTTTTGCTCTTATCTCATGTAATGCACTTCATAAGGGATACTAGTGAATCTTCTGCACGCTGCATTACAAAGAAAACTGTCTTTTTGTGAGGCATTTTCTCTCCACTGCTTTCACATAAAATAAAGGCTCTTGTGGCTGAATGTATCTGACTGTATTATTAGTCAAAGGAAAACTGAAACCCTTCTACTTTATCTGAAGTATAAATCCCTGAAAAGATTCTTGCCTTTCCAATTGTGTTTGCTGTAATAAAGGTTAATATTGAACTGAACTTATCATATTCTAGCATCACATGTTAAGTTCCAAATATGTGAGTGTGATCTATTATCTTTTTTATTGTGGAAATTAAAGAATAGGGGAAATGTTGGCAATATTATGAAAAATAACAAAGCAAAAGCATGTTACTTAAAGACAGTTCAAACCTATTGCTTTCATGAAGAGGAAAAAAAAAAAAAAAAAAACAACCCTGGTGCAAAGTACTGGGGGAGGGAATGGAAGAGCATCTGTTGAAAATTAACTATTTCAATGTTAATTAACACATCGTTTTCTACCTGATGAGATGGTGTTGTAGAAAGTATAAATTGAAGGCACAAGAGTAAGAAATGAGTCATCTTTGACTTACCGTATCAAAGACTATTGCTGTATTGCAGTCAGCATCCAAACACAGAGCATGAAGCTTCTCACAGATCAGAAAAAACACACGGCCAGGGAACAAATCAAATTCATTGTAAAAATAAAGGCCAGAGATTATAGTATGTATCCAAGGGTCTGGTTAGTCACAGCTTTGACTAGCCTGCTACAGAGCTCTGCAAAACAAGTATACTGCAGCAGTGTGGCAAGCATAGGATTGCAATGCATGTCCCATATATTCAAGCATAATAGAAAACATGGTCTGGAGCTTATTCCATGTGGAAGTGGGGTTTGTTTTATGCAGGCAGAAAAAAGACTTGGTTTTTTTCCCCCCATATAATAGAATTAGAAATGAAGATTTCTCTTGATTATTGTACACGATAATTCCCCAGGATATCAATTACATAAAGCAGGTGCCTCTGTCTCCTGTTTCCCAGATAAATGCTTGTAATCTCATTTCACAAATGATCCTATTTAGACAGGAGCCACCTATTGTGATGATATCATTTGCTCTAGTATCCATAAATGGGCAACTTCCTATCAAACGTCACGACCACTGACGACACAAATTTTTATAATATTGAGTGGGCAGGGTGGTTGATGGGGTCCCATCAATCTACAGCAGCTTCTGCTGATGTGATAGCATGAATCTTGCATAATCATCTAAAAGGCTGAAAATGAAGAGAAGCATTAAACCTGTCTAGTGGAGCTCATTTAGAAAAGACACCTAAAGCTGAGGGGGGGGAAAAAATCCTAGGGAGGTAATGAAGGCAAATAAAACATAACCATAGAGCAGTGGCACCTTTTCAAATTCCGTTTGCACTCACAAGGACACCGGTAGATATGAACAAAAATCACTCTCAGTTAAGTGTAGCTGTCAGGTGCTTTTGAACAAATAATAAAGACTGTATATCCTCTTTGCTTGCAAATGCAAAATATACATTGACAGCAAAAAAGACCAGTGATTTAATGAGGCACAAATTAGCCCAGCCTTAGTGAGTATTTTTAGAAATAGCAACTGCTTGTCACAGTAGCTTGGAATATGAACTTAGACTGTTTCAAATCCAGTCTGCTAGACTGGTTTACTTCATGCTCTACTTACACAGATTTAATTTCTGAAATCAGTGTTTTCTTATGAAAAATCATACAATTAAATATACATGTTGGGGAAATGTTATGATACTCAGCTGAAATAAATTACCATCTACCTGCTTTAACACAGAGATCTGAGGAGAGTTAAAGGCGATACAGTGTTCATTTGCTTTCCCACCCTTTTCCCATGGGACTTGGTTATGCCTGGTGGCTAAAGCAAATTTCTTAAAGACTTTGCATTTAATATTCTTCCTGTCAGATGTTGGCAAGAACTTTAAAAAAAAAAAAAAAAAAGTTTTTAGTTCCCAAATATGACCCAAGTGCATTTTTCAACAAGTTTTCCACAAATCACGGTTTACATACTCCTGCCTTGAACAGACTGAGCTGCTGCTAAACAAATTCCTAATACACAGTCAAAAAGGCATAACATTAGGACCCACCTACATTGGTGTTTGGACAATGCTCACCACAACACCAGTGAAGCTGGGGTTTGGGGTAGAAAACTTTAAAGATTAAAAGCACAGAAATCAAAAAGACTTTGTATACATTCCTGCTGAGGTAGTTCTACCACAATGGATCGCTTCTATTGTACATGGCCCTTGGTATAAATTGCATTTACTTCACAGTACCTTTGAGGCAGGGACCATCCTTCTCTATTACACACAGAGACGGTCCCAAAGGCCTGTGGTGCAAACATCAATAAAAGTAACTCTTTCAGAATTGACCACTACCACAGTGACTCACATGAGGTCTAGATGGGGAGAAAGCAAAGTATGAGCACAGCATCCATGGCTGACACAGCTATACTGTCAATTCAGAAAACTCAGTGCATTTTCTAAAACCACCCTAAAGAGAAGAAGTCCTTCCTCAGAGATTGAAAACCATATAGGAAACCATTTAGACATGAGCAGGTGCTTTCTGTCTCCTTCTCTCCTGTGCTCATGTACAAGGTAACACAAGCTTATCTCCCCAGATATGCTGTCTAGGAAAAACAAGCACAGCTTTGACTCTGTGGATCATAACCCCTTCATTTCAGTACTGGGTGGAAGTAGAGAAGCATATACTCTGTGTGTCCAGATGGTATAAATATTTTCCATGTGTTTCCATGACAAAAGATAAAGATAACACAAGAAACAGTTAGAAAGTGGAAGCATGTGTGAGTGTAAATGAGATTGATGGTCCAGAAGTTTCTCTCTTGGCTATACAACAGATGAGGAATGAAGAAAAAAAAAAAAAAAAAAAAAAGAGAGAGAGGCAGAAAAGAGCTAAAAAGAATATTCATCACTGCTCTATCAAATTCAGTCTTGCCTTGGGAAACGCCAAATGTCAGATTTTCTTGGTAATGTACAAAGGCTTTTAAGGCTGTTCCAGGATGTAGTAGGAAAGCATGCATTTTCTTAGAACAATATCCTTTTCAGCATCTGAGCCCAAGGATGTCACCACTCTTCCTTAACCTAGTTTTGAGTTTACTAAGCACACAGTGGTGAGCTTAGAGCACAGCTTTCCCATGCAGAGGATGTTAAATGTGGTTCAGTGGAAAATAGCCTGATGGTTCTGTATTTGATTAATGGCCTCTAGGCTATACAAGAAATAGTGCTAAAAACAACAGACTATCATTTGCAAGTGGTCCTCATTTGTGCAGGGAGATACTGTGAAAAAATTCCCCAGGAGTGGCCTGAAAGATTGTACTGAAAGAACAAGTTACTCCAGCGCAACCACAATGTCTAATGTTAAGCAAGTCAGCAGTGGACATCTGCAAAACTGTAGGTCATACAATAGAGTGCACTTATTGATGTATTTGATTTACATTTGGATCATTAAAATATATATATATACCTCCTAACAAGTAAGTCTAAACATGTATGCACCACCTTCAAAATTCCTACTGGTCTTCCATTTATTAAGCTGCTTCTCTCCAACATACGTGGAAACAAATCTCTCCAGGCATTAGAGTCAGTCTATAAATCTGCACATTCATGGGCAGAGAATAAGCAAAATGGCTCTTCTTTAAAATTTCTAGACTTTCCACTAATTAGAATTCAAACCTAAGTCAGAAAACACTAGTGGATTATTGAAAATCCACTCTGAAAGGTAGGACACAGAAAGATACCACCTTCTAAAATACCTAGTTATGTTTTAGTAGATAGTGTCTTTCAAGTTGAAACAGAAGGATCAGCTTCATTTGAATAAGCCTGTCTGCTGATTCAAGTAGCAAAACCCCCTGACATCTCCAGTGTCACTGTAGCTAATATTAATTAGTGGGGAAACATATAACCAACAAAAGATTACACTTTAAAAAATTCAATGCTCTCCCCTCAAACTGCAACCAACCACCACCACCACCAAGAAAAGTAATTCTTTCACGTTATCCTTCAGAAACAGAGCAGGAGAATGGTTACTGCACACTGTATCACGCTGCCTTTAGTTGGGTTACTCTAGTCATCCCATGTGCGTGTCAACTAACAAGGAGCATACACACTAAGACAATGAAAAGCTTTATCAGAACTTGCACCTCCACTTGTTTATACAGCAAATAAACAGGAAAATTAAGCGAGGGTCTTGGACAAGGTAATTTTAGTCTGCTATTCTTTTTAATGTTTGCAGCCAGGATTAGAAATGCTAAGGGCCAAAGAGGACCTTTTAGCCAGGTCTACTTGGGTCTAAAGATCTCTTGAGGAGATGAACCTAACTAATAGGACACAGCGGACAGGCATTACTGCAAGATGCATCACACTGCTGTACTCAAAGATTGTTCCTTATGTCCCTGTGAGATTCATCACTGTTGCTTTTTCAACAAGGCCACTGATAACTTCAAAGGGGGATTTCAGCCTCATAAGGCCAAATGTAATTTTTCATAATACAATAATGATGATGAAGAATAATCTACAGTTTTTAATTGCTTGTCAAAATCCTATTGCCTAACAAAAAAATAGAAATCTCTATTGCCAATATCACAGCTAAATAAATTCTTAAGAATAACAATCATGATAAATTATTACTTAATAGCTAAAACAATCAGGAAAAAGCTGTTCATAAGCTCATTTCTATGCTACCAGCTGCAATGCTGGTATCCCAAAGAAAACATGACTGTTCATTTTAATTTCACACTCCATTAGGAATACAGGTGTAAAAAAACTCAACCAAATAAAAAGTGACATGTTCTGATGGGAAAACACATAATTTTCATTTCCATATCAATATTAAAATAATTGAGAGCAGAAACATTGAAAGTTTTTTTTAATGTGGGTTTTGCTTTGTTTTTTGAAGCCTGGTTAACTCCATTATTGATTGATAAGGGATGACCATGCTTTGCATCTAGTGACCCTCATGGATAAATCACCATTCTTTGGGAGATTGGAAGAAAATGAGAAAAAGTTCTGTCTGATGTCACTCTGCTTTTGAAACGGTGCATTTTACTAACTCCTTTTCTTTTCAGTGGAACTCCCTGCTGCTTTGAAAGGGAGATGTGTTGAAATACTTACGGTCCAAAGGTTTGGGCAAAAAGCTGTTTAGCAAAAGCACTACCTAAATACTATCTTCTACTATAGACCTCAATACTGTAGGTGCTAGAAAGAGCCAAATGTCAGATGGTTGGCAGGCTTCATTCTCATAGCCTATAAATTTAACACTTAGAGCACTTTAGATCATGATTCTCTATAAATTACAGCTATTGTGACAAAGCATTCCCATTGGCAGATAGGTGATTTATAGAGATAGTGGTCTTCATTGAAAATCAGAGCTATAAAACAGTCCTAACTTTGACCATCAAAACTGTGATATGGCCATACATATACGACACTAAAAAGGAAATCTCTTGCCGGTTAAGATGTCAGAAAATCTGATATTACCAAGGTAGAAGATGCATCTGAGAACAGGACAGCTTTGTGAATGACAATTCTTTACTCATTTGGACGCACAACTGCAAAAAGCTTTTGGCTACCCTGCAATGGAAGCACTGAAGATTGGCAATAATAATAACAGAGAGAAAGACAACACCGAAAGACCACATACCAGTAACACACAAACCATTCAGGCCTTCCTTAAAAAACAATGAGATTGCGTCAAATAGTTCACTTTTTTCTTCTCACCAGCATCTCCAGAGGGCTTCATTTAGAGGCTCCTAAAAGCCTACCATGTCTTTCTTCCTTTTCAGATCCTCCATCCTTTTCTTTGCTTTTGCATTCTCAGATTGTAGCCGAGAACTTGGTATATCAAAATGATTATGGGGAAAAAAAATTAACAGTGAAAACTTGCTCTCCCTGTGGAGATGTGTAAACTTACAGCAGTTAAGAAGTGTCTCAACTTTGTGCTATTACATTTTAACAGACTTTCTAAGAGGGAAGATATTTTTACCAAGCCTACAAACATTTTTCTCAGGTGACACTGCCTCAGAAACCACTGGCCTGAGAATGTCAGTGTAAAATTTCTGAGCCTTTCTTGTTTTGAGTAAAATTAGTTACCAGTGACTCATGATAAATGACAGGCTTCTCTCTTTTTATCTTTTTGTTTCCTGATCTATGTCCTATGACAAATACAGTGTTTTTTTACTTGCAATCTTGCATACCTTGCCCTGACTTCCCCTTCCTCTTTCTCCTTTCCAGTTTTCTAAGTTCAAATTGACAATCAAGTTATGACAGACAATCTTTTCCTATCTGTTTTTTAATTTTACACATTCCTTATGTCTTTGGAAGATGGCCAGTAGACTTTATCACAAAACTGAAGACACTGCTCTAAGAAACTATGGAAAAAACACAATGAAAAGGAAGGATATGAATAGGTCTGAAGGATGATCAGGTACTTATTAAATCTCACATCCAGGAATCTGATCTCCCTTGATAAGATGAAGAACCTGGGAGTATAATTATGTTGTCAGTTTGTAAATGTGACTAAGAGCCACATTTAAGAGAAAAACATTGGCACAGGACTACAGGCTTATGACATGCTCATGTCAGTTCTGCGCAAGGCGGGGAAATACATGCATGTTCTCTTTATCTGGAACCTCCCCTTCACACTTGACTTTAATCACCACGAATGACAGTAACACCATTCAAAATGTGAAGATAGCAAAGGCAAGGACTGTAATGCCTTGGTTTGTGGTTTTAGGTCTTAAGCAGTGTAAATGCTTGCTTGTTTGGACAGGGCATTGTAAATAATCCAAACCAGTTTGGTCTTCCTTGTTAGGGAACTCAAACATGGGCAAACTGTCATTTATACATGTATCAGATCTGTCCTGCAAAAAGCTTGCTACCATATATGCTCAGCCATAGGTGCTAGAATTAATAAGATATTAATAAGCAGCGCAACTACCAGGATTGAGCTTCTGCTTGAGGCTTACCCAGTCACACAGTTTGAAGTGAAAAAAACTTATAAATTAAATTGTTATGTCTGAATTCCTGAAAATTAAGATTTCCTTTACTTACTTTTGTATTGACTTTAATTATTTTCATGTCTTAAAATAAAAATAAAAAGGAAAGGAAAGGACAAGGAAAAGGATGAGGACAAGGAGAGAAAAATAATTGGAAAGATGTAGTCTTCACAAGCTGAACTTCTGCTTGTAGAAGAGGAAAGCAGGATCCAAGGTTTTAGCCCAACACATATGAAGAGTATGAATTGAAGAACTGGCTTTGTACAAGAAACCAAGGACAAAGTACCAGGGAAAAGCAAATGCAAGAATTTGGGGAAGAGGGAAGACAGACTTGCACCAGAAGCTGCAGAGAGCTTGAAAGCTTTGTTGGGGACCAGGGAACCTGAAAGAGGCAACTCACACACGGGAGATTCCAGGTGATTTCAGTCACAGCCAGAAGTAGACAGCCTACAAGTTCTCATTAATATATCTTGGCTATTTGCTAATAATAACATAATTTTGATTGGTGTATAAATAATACTTTGCATCACATAATCTATGCTTTGCACCTCCAGTATGCAAATACGACTACTATGTAAGGCCAATATTCAAGGTGTGCTGTGCTGCAACAGCTGGAGTTTGGACCTTTTCAAGTCAAAATGTAGCTGATACACAGTGATATGAGATGACAAACTTTGTTCTGAAGGTGAAACAAAGTCAAGATCTGTAACCTCAAATACTGTCATGAGACAAAACAGTTATCTTCTGGCCATATCTCATCATAGGCACAAGCACTAATCCATTTCCAGGCATCACAGCTCATAAACTCAGAACTATTATGGACTCAATAAAGTCAATCAATACATTAGTTAAGGGAGATGGAATGATTTAGCTCTTAGGGAAAAAAATATAGGGCTCAGTATCTTTCATTGCTGGTTTTGATCATCTTGGCTTAACAAATTTAAAGAAAACTAAGTTCAGACTGACACCCATGCCTTGGTACATTCACATGAAATACAATCAGGAAAACAAAAACATTTTGTTTTCTTTAAATAAAATGAGAGGTCCTCAAGACAAGGACTGCTTCTTACTACCTGTTTCACAAAGCCCTCCTGAAGGGCTTTTCTGCTGAGACCCTTCATACATTCATTTACAACAGTTTGACAATGTACTGGTTTTGTGCCCTATAAATCTGAAAAGTCACTTGAGTTTCTCAAATGTGGGCAAACATACAACACTTAAATGACTTTTCCCCAGTGCCAAATATGAGACAGATGGAAAAAAATAGTACAATCGTAATGGGAGGACACGTAGTACAATGAATGCCAGCTGGGGTTGCATAGCCTGGAGAAGAGGAGACTCAGGGGAGACCTTATTGCTGTCTACAACTACCTGGAAGGGAGGTTGTAGCCAGGTGGGGGTTGGTCTCTTTTCCCAGGCAACCAGCACAAGAACAAGAGGACACAGTCTCAAGCTGAGCCAGAGGAGGTTTAAGCTGGATGTTAGGAAGAAGTTCTTCACAGAAAGAGTGACGGGCCATTGGAATGGGCTGCCCAGAGAGGTGGTGGAGTCAACATCACTGGAGATGTTTTAGAAGAGACTGGATGGGGCACTTGGTGCTATGGTTTAGTTCATGAGGTAGTGTTGGACGATAGATTGGACTCGATGATCTCGAAGGACTTCACCAACCTGGTTAATTCTATTCTATTCAATTCTATTCTATTCAATATGCATTAGAAACATATTTTGATGTAAACTCTCTTCAATCTAGCATGATGCAGTAACAAAGGTAAACAGCTGCATGTATTTACACACATCAAAATAATCAATAACATATCTTGACTTATCACAACCTTGACAAGGCCTATTTTATCAGCAACTGTCTTTTATTTTAGAAACTAATTACCTTTAATGCTTCTTTTTTAAAGCAAACAATATAACAAATTCACCAGATGGTATATGGAAACTGCATTTTTGTAATGAAAGAAACCCCAGAATACTATAATGAAATTATATACAATACTCAATATTGCTGTCCTGCTTTAAGACATCCCACTCTCACAAGCAAGCCCTCCAGACACAGATCAAGAGGGAAAGTAATGCAAAAATACCCATATTGAGATAAAGAGAGAGTTCAATGGAAATAATACAATGTACAATTACCTTAGATTATTTTGCAGAAAAACAGAAGCAGTAGCAGAAGCCAACCCTAAAACAGCCCTCCCCCCTGGCCCCAAGCCTGAAGCCAGCCCAGCAGAAAAGGCCAACTTCCCAAAACCAGAAACCAGAAGCAGCAAACAGAAACAGGAAGAGTCTCATGTTACAATCCCCACTACAAGCCCCATGATACTTTGCTCCAGCCAGCACTCTGTTTTAATGCTGGCATGACATCAGCATGGGATTGAATATTCACCAGCAGATTCAACTGGCTAAACCCATGAAAATTGCAATACTCAATATTCAAATATACAATAATTTCATATAATAGCAGTTGGATCTTACGCATCTTCTATCAGCCTACATTTTTATTTCAGAGAATCTTGCTCTTATCCCAAAAGAAAGTTGCCAAGATGACACCTACTACAACTTTCAATTCACTTTTTTTTTAACTTGAATAAATTCAGAAGCTTCTAGCATAAGATATGGCAGTGAAAATGTGCAGTGATAGCACTGTTTAGCATGACTACCAAAAATAGTTGTTTCTGCCACAACAAACAAAATAGTAGAATTGTTCTTTCAGTACTTATTTCTATTAAGTTTCATGTTTCTTGCAGAAAGACAATGTGCACAAGACTACTCATTAGCTGTGGTAAAGAAGAAAATATAAAATCCTCTAGCAATAGCTCAGGAAAGCATATTATGGTCCATCTTCAATGGCTCTTCTTTAGGTGTGTCTGAAAGCCAGAGAATGATATGACAAAAGTGTGGGTATCACTGATAGAGTATTTAACCCTGCCAGTGCACAAAGGAAAAGCATCAGCAGTGACATTAATATTCACAGTGGCAACTTTTGCTGCTCTTGTAATTTAGATTTGACCTCAGTGAGAAACTGTTGTGCTCCTGTGACTCTAGTTTTAAGTAAAGGACAATAAGCCCCTGACATCAATCCTTCCTTGTGACTGCCCAATAAGAACCTACAAATGTTTGATAATTAGGATTTTGCAGACTAGAACAGAAGCTCACTGGCAAAGCTGATATGTGTAGAAGTCACTATGGTTACTGCCTACACTTGCCTTGCCTCCAATAAAATCTTTCATTTCCATAAGCATTAAAATTCACCAAATGCACCAAAATTATTCAGGGGGAAAAAAAAAACCTCTTTGGTTTATAAGCCTTTTAGCTCTATTGCTTCTATCTTTTTAAGTCTCTTAGCTGAAGCATATTATTACACATCTGTGTATAAGGACAATTATTGCAATAGAAACCTTGCATTGGAAATGCTTCGTTAGACCCCAGCTTCAGCAGCATGTGTGGAACAGCTCTCTGCTCTTGGCTACTGCAAAGCTGAAAACCAGAAAATTATGTACAGGATGCCAGATGAGATTTAGCAAGCTGAGGATTTAGCAAGAAAAATTAAGATGATTTCACTTAGTATTATTGTAAATCTTCCCACTGCTAAGAAAATTAAAAGTTTGTCTTGCCTGATTAGATAGTCTGATGAAAAAAAAAAAAAAAAAAAAAAGAAAAAGCTATACATAAATCAAATTTCTTGTTTATTTGCTTTATCTGATATTAATCAGCATGATTCTTCCTTTCATTATTCATTCATTGTAATATTTCCTGAATTCACTCTCATTTGTTATATCATAAAACTGTTCTTTAAAACTGTGTCCAGTGGTGGTGTCCTCAACAGTCACTAAAAAACATTTCTGACTGTTATTTGTTTACTGCACATAGCTTTCTAGGTCAGTTTCCCCCAGTATGCCTAGCTGGTTTGCTCCCTGCTGTGGCATTATTTTCAAAACCTGCCTGAACCACCCTTACCACTCCTCCTATATCTAAGTCACCTACTCTTTCTCTATTCCCCTCAATACCTAATTGCCTTTTTTCACCAGGTGACATATCTCATGGAGGGGGATCGATGCACTTTTTATCAGTTCAGCAATTTCCCTTCCTTTTTACTGTATCTTATGCTGCTGATGATCTGTTTAGTTGAAGGTTTTTAATACTACTCTTCATACTCCTCCTGAAATCTTTGAGAAGGTTTCACTAAGAATCTTTCCCCCGTTTCTGAAGAGCAGAGTGCTGACTGAGAACACAACATGCAGGTAGAATACCTGAGACCTTCAGCAGGAATTGCACTGAACTACATCTACAGTTTGTAGAGAAGCAATGCCATTACTGTCCCTGAGGCAGGCTATATAGTCCTCTTGACATCCAACTGCACAGAATCTCCTAGCATTGCCAGCCCCAAATATTCCAACATGCAAAAGTCACAAAATGGAGCTTTCTCAAAATCAGAAACACTGTCTCAAAAGAAAGACATGCAAATTTCACCTAATACTGACTTTTTAGTTGGTATGCTATATTCCGAACAGATTTCCAACCTCTAAGAACTAACAATACTGTTTGTCATACCATGACTTTCTTAACTCAATTGAAAAACAAAGCTGTTCATGTAATCCCTCACTTTCAATAACAGACTTTAGCCAATGCATTACGTCACATCAGAAAACAAACCAGCAGTGATAACTTTTTCATGCACAATTTCTATTTATGGCAGGTAGGCACATTAAAGAGCGAGGGAAGTACTTCCCAGAAGTTCAAAGGACTCAGCTACTGGTTTAAAACCATTTAATCCACTGACTTTAATCTACAATGTTCAAGGACAAACATGTCACAAGGCAACTTTATAAAACTTCAACAGAAGTCATCAATAAAAGTCATAGAAAGTGGTATGAATACTACTGAACAATTCTCTGCTCAAAATCTTTCAGTATATATGAGAATGTGAAAAGGATTTTCCTTCTGATGAAGTCTCAATAAATACACTTTGTCCAGGTTGAAGCAAAACCAGGATAGCAGTTTGGTGGGAGTTTATAAAAGCTGGGTAACTGGAAGGAGAGTACACCAAAAGGCTGATACTTACTCGTAGAGTGCTACTCTGACTTTTAAGCTGGTTACTTTTGCTTACCTACTTGTATTCCAGTCTTGTCTCCTGGGAGAAATGCCAAAAATATAGTGACCTGTGTATACTAACTATTAAGCATTTCACATCATGCTACTTAAAATACATTACAAAGGGGCTGACACAAACACATTTTCTTCTGTTTGGGAACATTTATTCCCAGTACAATGTAAATCCACAGCCCTAGCTTCTCAGGAACTGAGCAGTCAGCCCTAAGTATGGCTTCATGTAGGGCTTCAGCTGCAGCATTACAAGACATGGCACAGAATATTAATCCATAAACAAGATAATTCATAGTGGAATAATATTTAAAACAAATACAGACTTTGTTCAGATTAAAGCAGTCCAAGTTAGGAATCATGTGACATGTAAAGCAAAGAATTATGCTTTAGAAATCACACCAAGTAAAGCTACAAGCATATAGAAGATATGCCCCCACTTTACCTGAAGCACTGACAGAGTGCAGATTCACAATCATAGCAATGGAGTACACAGCATCAAGACACAGCTATAAAGAAGCCATTATCATATAGACCATACCAAGCAGATAGATTTAAACAATGAAGATGCTGAGGAAATGGCAACTTTTTTTGGTCTGGAAGACGCTTAAAGCAAAGTGAGCTGCAAGTGGTGAACAAGAAGAGGAAGTAGAGCAAATTAGCCAGGGATGGAAGCAGGGATGAAAGTCTGCTATAGAGAGGGAAATCAGCCCTGTGGCCTGTGCTATCACATCCACATCTGTAAGACAGGCAGAGAAGAGTTTCTGTTAGTTAGTGCCATACCTAAACTGGGTGTCTCCTGGCTGCAGGGTTCAGCCTTCCACGAGACAGATTTAATTGTAAACCTTTGTGCTTGCAATCTACTGTGTAGTAATACAAGTGGACAGCTCCATCTAGAGGGGAATTATTCCCTCAGCTGTTAAAATGGCATAATTGCAACTCTAAATTAGTCTTTTATTTATCCACAGGTCAGCACATACTCGAAATAGCACTCCAAACTGCTGTACCCTTGGCAGGCATTTCCAGCAGAGGAGACCAAGTCTCAGCCACCTCACCTTCTGCAAAGGCTGAGCAGCTGAAAATAACCCCAAACTTTTCCCAATGCCTACTTCTTTCTTTGAATGTTCTCCAGCATCAAGCCTGACAGATTCTGCAGCATATATAAAATACCACAGATTGAAGTCTCCTCACATTCTGCTAAAAATAATGGTTCCCAAAGGCAAAAGGTTCATGAACTCCTGACCACTAGTGTCTCATGAGAATCAGACAATGTATTTCCCACTCATATAAACACATCTATATTCAGTAGCTAACAGAGCATCAGTAGTTAATGTGAAATTAAAGGAATGGTTTTAAACTCTGAGATTGTCAGAAGATGATGTTTGTATTCCTCCTGTCAGAAAGGCTTTGTATACTGAACAGAGAACAAGCCACTCTTTTCTATCAATTGATTAACACATATGTCCAGCAACAGATTAATACTGTTAAGGAGCCTGACAGCACCAAATCCAAATCCCACACTGTAAAAATTATATGCAAGTCTAACTTCACCCTGTCCATTGCTTGGATGTGGGCTTTGTGCCAAGCTGTTCTTACAGAAGAGCTTCTCTTCTTCAGAAATAAAAAAAACCCCAACAAATTAAAAATGAAATAAAATTTAAAAAACCCTAAGCTTTCAGTAGATGTCTCTGAACTCTCTGTTCTGCTAGTCACAGGACAAATCAATGTAATTTTAAAAGCTTAACTCCGCTCTAGCTTACTGTACTTATTCAGATAGGCAACCAGTAATATCAATATTCTTCTGATTCACTGTTGTTCAGGCTCATAGGGTATGTATCACCAAATATGCACTTTTTATAAATCAATATATTTAGATTCAGGCAAGCTGTGTATCTGAGCAACAGCACAGCAAGAAGAGACTGTTGTCTGTGCATTACGTTTTCTCAGATTACTCACTTATTACACAATACTGTTCTAAATTTTACCCATCACTGTCTTCTGGTTGTTAGTGAGGAAGAAAATTTTGACTCAAACAAGTTCACCTTTTTCACAATTATGCATTCCACAGGTTAGGTTTAAGCAGGTAATGTGAACCAATTTAAGATGAAAACTGCTGAGTTAATTACTATAAGCAAGACATATTTTGTGGGGGAAAAAAACAACAACAATGATCCTTTCCCCATACAGTTTAATTGCACAATTGGCTACTCATTTCTTAAGCTACTCTTTTTCTGTGTTTGTTGCCAGGTTAGGCGATGCCTTGAGTCCTGTGTCCAGTTCTGGGCCCCTCAGTTGGTGAGGGGTTTGGAGCACAAGTCCTATGAGGAGAGGCTGAGGGAGCTGGGGTTGTTTAGCCTGGAGAAGAGGAGGCTCAGGGGAGACCTTATTGCTCTCTACAGCTACCTGAAGGGATTGTAGACAGGTGGGGGCTGGTCTCTTCTCCCAGGCAACCAGCACCAGAACAAGAGGACACAGTCTCAAGCTGCACCAGGGGAGGTTTAGACTGGATGTTAGGAAGAAATTCTTCATAGAGAGAGTGATTGGCCATTGGAATGGGCTGCCTGGGGAGGTGGTGGAGTTGCCATCATTGGGAGTGTTTAGGAGAAGACTTGATGGGGTGCTTGGTGCCATGGTTTAGTTGATTGGATGGTGTTGGATGATGGGTTGGACGCAACTATCTTGAAGGTCTCTTCCAACCTGGTCTATTCTATTCTATTCTATTCTATTCTATTCTAATTCTATTCTATTCTATTAATCTGCATTTTTGCAATAAGAGTGGAAAGCTCAATGAAGCAGAGGCAACAAATGTTACAGTTCTAGATTTTTTTGTTGTTTTAGTGGGCATATATTTCATGAAGCACTGTTTGTTTTGAGGGATTCATTGCTTAAAAGAAAACTAGCAAACTACACAGTTATTTCTTCCCCAACTTCTTCCCACTTTAGGAATTCAGATCCACTTAGTTATTATTCAAAATAAAATTAGTTGCCATAATGAGTGATATTTTTATGGTAACAATACAAGATGCATGACTCTTTATGTTGCATATGGAAAAAAGCATATCTGAAGCTTTTTAAGCTCTCTTCTGGCAGAATTATATGACCATGGATGAAGAGCACGATCAACGGTAACAAAGAAAGAGCCTCGTGGACTCTCACATGTGTTTGCAAATACATGCACATACTACCCAGTGGCACTGAATCTGTACAAACACCCATGGGTAAGGGTTGAATATCGAGCAAATGAAGCTGACCTCCAAGCACCTCTACTGATTAGCAATCACTTATGCTCAAAGACATTCCCACCTTGCAAGCTCAGCTTGTGTCTTGGCTTCAGACCCAGAACAGACCAACCCTCAAGCAAGTCTTGCCTCTTTGCAGCATTCAGCCCTGATTAAATCAGTGGCTCAAAAAACAGTGGGTTAGGTGACCACAGAAGTGGCACCCATTTGTGTTATCTCTGAAACATAACCCATAGTCCCAGTCTTTCATTTAGTATTCTAAAAGAGAAGATGAGACCTTCACTAAAGGTGAGAGATAGACAATAGACTGATTATTTCAGTGAGTTTTTGGAGATGGTCTCATGAAAACCTGAATTAATCTAACTAGATAAAAGAGAAGAACTGCTTAGGTCAAGGAACAGTGCTCAGAAAGGTGAATACAGTACAGAGGACAAGGTCGCATGCTCAGAAAGTTGAAGATAGCCCATTATGGTACATAGCTAAAGAAGTGATAGAGGTTGAAGATTGATTTACAAAAAATTAACATAGCCATCTCCACGTGTCAGGAACACACATGACATAAAATTGTACCCTTTATGTGATGTTTGGAATGGTTTATACCTTTCTTGCTCTAGCCAAAAATGGCAGACTTCCGGAAGCATCCATGAGTGCAATCTCAAAACTTCAAATGTCGAAATCAGAACAAGACTGAGACTATTTCAGTCATTGTAGATCAATGTTCCTGGTCTAAATTAGTCAGCTGCCTGTTATGCAAGATCATCCTCCCTGCTAGTCATTCTCACAAGGTATTTACAGAACACTACATGGGAATGGTGAGAATCTGAGTGAAGGTACTACCAGGAGGAGGCTACTTAAAAAAGAATATACAGCATACAGTTTCAGGCAGACATTTAAGCAGACATTCCTGTAAAATATCTGCTTTCTCCCATTCCGTTATACGTGCACACATACAAACATATATACAGACATGCACACACCGCACTTGCATGTCGCTGCACATGGGAAGGAAGGAATACATCAATACATTTTGTTTTTGTTTTTAATATTTCCAGGGCATGAAATATTTCTCTTACTTCTACACAGCACAGGGTCACTGAGAAATAGCTTTCCAAACGTGGCCTTAGGAGAAAAGTATTTTACAAGCTAAACTGATTCTCTCCAAGCTTATTTTGCCATGATAACGTTTACTAGAGTAGGGGAAAGATGAAAGAGAGAAATCAGGGAAATTTGGGTTTCTGGCAACCCAGGGGGATTCAGATCTTTCCTCTTCTGGATGTTTGATTCAAGCTGTAAACCATCTTGTCAAGAGAACCGCAACTAAATGCACACATGATATTTTAGCATAATGACCTGTTGCTTTTCTGCTCCCTTTTCGATCTTGCACTATCGTTTCCTTATCCTAGCTGGCTTAGGCTTGAGATACAGTTTCTTCTGAATGGGATAGTTCCTGCCTGCTTAATTCATGCTAAAAAGCCCTTTTTAAAAAAAACGGCATAACAAGTGAAGTGAACATAAGGTGAACTAGCTTGGAAAATCTCTCTGAGTAGCCTTTTGCTGCTTGCATCATAACATAGCATTGCTCTCTGTGCAGTTATTTCAATTACTGTTCTATCAATATACTCACAAAGAAACCAGAGAAGCCAAGTAATGTTCCAATTTGTCATCATTATTTTTACTGTATGTTTTTATTTTTATATTTAAGAGGTATAGTACACGAATTAAAAGAAGTTTGATTCATTTTATTTACAGAGAATACCATCTGACCTGCAATTATTCAGGGTCCATCCTATTTACTAAGGCATGGCAGAGGAAACTAGGACTGTTGAACCAAGCCAACAGTTATGCTACTTTTGTTTGATAAATAGCATTTTTCTATAGCACTTGACCAAAAAGGCAGGAGTTTCAGCAAAGCCCGCCAAACTCCAAATGGACTGTCTGATCATTTGGCACAACTAGAGATAACGCTGAAGGCAAGTACAGCCAACTTAGTACTTGTATTCAGTTAAAATGAAATGGACTATAATATAAATAGATCAAAATTGGGCCCAGATCCTGCAAATCGCTATGCAGGCAGACTGTCAAGTGCAGAATCAGCACTTCGGTGAGATGAAATCTAATGAGGAAAAGCTCTAAAACCCCCAAAATAATTGCTAGAAGAAAAAGTATTGATATCCTCCACATAACTAAAGATATTTGCTAAACACAACAGACATTAATAAACAATGTAAAAGCAATTACTTCCAGCCTGCAAATGATTCTCTTAAGGCAGTCAAAAGAATTTAATGCAACAATTTGTCAAGGCAGTTCAAAAAAAGCTCTAAATTAAGTCTGACGACTATGTTTATCCACAGCAAAGCAAGTGTTTTAATAAGTATTAACCAGTTCAAGAAGCAGTGCACTTCCTAAGCACAAAGCAAGTGACAGAGATTTTGGAAGAAGACTAAAGATGAAAGAAAAGGAGTGAAAGGTTAAACATACAAATCCCAGAACGAAAGGAGTCTTTAAATGCTGGGCTTTTTTGAGATTGGCAGCCTACAATGCAGTCCCTTCCTCTGCTTCATGTTTGCTCTGAATTAAAAATAAAAAAATTAATGAAGCAGTTTGGTATTCATAAAGAATCAGTTTTACAGAGAAATCTATTTACATTAACACAATAGGTTGCATCATGTTATATAAATAAAACCTTACACTGTGACATGAGAATCTGTTAGGAAAGTCAGAAATGCAACTGAAAGAGATGCTGCGAAAAATCTGCAAAACTGAACACCAAGGGGGGAAAAAAAAAGAAACAAAGAAAGCAGAACATGTTTCTAGACATTTTACAGATAAAAAATAGGTACAAATAATAAAGGAATAACAACAACAAAACCAAAAAGCCTTACCATGATGTTTGCACAACTGTGTGTCTGTAGCCCATGCTATAAATGTGGATACCTTCTATTCCCATCATCTCAGCCCCTCTAGTGGCCAGTACCTGAAGATCTTGCCTTCAGGAGGGACAAGATCTATCAGTATGTACCATTTGCTGCTGCTCCTGTATCTTGTCAGAGATTTTTTTCTTAATTGTGTAATTTTTTTTTGAGATATAACTTGTCACCTTTTATTAGCATTTTTGTCAGTGCTGCTGCTACGTGCATACATTTAATTGCTAAGCAACAGAGAGTAAGCTCTGCACAGCACAGTCAGTTACTGCATTCCCTGTGCCATGCATTGGTACAAGTGCACTTACATAATATGGGATATGAAAAAGGCTTGAAGCATTTGTTTCTTTTTTCATAGCATCTAGAAGCCAGATTTTGGAATTGGGCTCCATCATGCTAGCCACCAGGCAGAGAGTTAATGAAAGAACCAAGAGCTAACAAGTGAACCAATGCAAAGCGGAGAAAAGTTAAAATATATCTGAGTTTCAGCATTTTCATAGAGGTATAGGCTAAATTTAGAGCTCAGAGGTGACTACTCACCTAAAGCTAGACAGTCAGGATTTTCAGGCTTTAAAGAACTATCCCTGTGGCTAAAATTCCTCAAATACTTCAGGCATTTGTAAATGTAGCCTTGAGGCACAAAGCAATAACAACACATTGCCAAAGCTCAGTTTGGAAGGAGAGAGACATCTGCACTGTATCAAGAAACAACCTCTCTTCCCTATTCTCCTTCAGGTACAGAAACAGCAGGGCAGGCAGCATTTTCTCATCAAAAAACTACACTTTCCCGTCTGCTTTTCCTATCTAAATGTGCATTTGCCCCTGTAATTGAAGAGTGCTGCCTCCAAAATCTGAGCTTGGCACAAACATGAATTATTTATCAGAAAAGAGACTGTAGTTCTATCTTCCATTTATTGAAGAACTGATATGTTTATCAAAGGGTTCTCTTTACTCCTGAAATAGAAGAGATCAGTGATCCATATATGCTCTTACCATGATTACTAGCCATCACACCAATCAGTCAGCACTGCATTTCTAGATAGTGCCTTATCTGCAATAGTCAACAGGAAGAGCAGCTTGGAAAACAAAGCCATTATCATGTAGGTGTATACATTTGCACAACCACGTACTACTAGTTTTATTTCTGCAGTTAGATGGGAATTCAGACACTGGGCCTGACTCTTGATGTGTACCTTTGCCATCTCCCAAGCAGCCCAAATGGGATGAAAGCTGGCTACAAACTTCTCTGGGCAACCCATCCCAGTGTCTCACCACCCTTTACTATAATAGTAAAGGAAATGGATTGCCCAGAGAAGTTATGGATGTTTCATTCCTGGAAGTGTTTAAGACAAGGCTGGCGGAGGCTCTGAGCAATCTGGCATAGTAGGAGGTATCCCAGTCCATGACAGGGGGCTGGAACTTGAAGATCTTTAAGATGCCTTCCAACTAAAATGTTTCCCTGATTCTGTGATACAAAGAATCAGTTAGGAAGACCTGGTAGAATCCTCCTCAACCTTACTTCACGAAGCCATATCTGAAGAACTACTGTAAGTACACTTTGAGACAGGTATCTGGTCTATCAGTCCAAGGATCAAGCTAGAAAAATAGGCAGTTGCTATTAAGTCATGGACAGTCATATACACAGTCCTGATGAACAGTACCAAGATTTCCTTAGGGTTCCAACATTTTTACATATACAGAAACATCTCTAATAACTAATGAGTCTTGTTGCATTTGGAGTGACTGAGACAAGGGCTGTGGTTGTGTTCTGGATAACCTGTCCTTCATATACCCATGGGAAGGCCAAATGGCATTCTTCTAAATGAACCACAGCAGGAGTTGACAAAGAACATTATCAAAAGCCTAAACTAATTAATTAAAGCAGTACTTAATCATACAAAGGGCTTCTGCATTAAGCTACTCAAACCATTAATTACTTAACCCTTAAAATATCTTTGTGAATATATTCTTTTTATTGTTATTTTATAACAGGGGATGCTTGGAGAAGCCACATATTTTCAAGAACTAAGGAGTCAAATCCTATAGCTACTTGATCCAAAACAGATGCCAATCATGAGGCCATGTTCCTGGGTGACTTTGGATGAATTCAGTATAGAACTGAGAGACAGATTTGTGAGATAAATACACATTGAGCTGCTCAATGATTTTCATATGATCCAGAGTCCTACAGCTCCTCAGATTAAAGGTTCCACGAAAGACAGCACAGAAAAAAGTCACTGGCTTTTAAGACAGAATCTTTGAGGTAAGTTAATGGCATATAACATTATAACTGTGTGCTGATAAAAATAAGATCTTAATCTTTTACCTACCATTTAACTTCCTAGCATTCAACAGCTACTAAATTAATAGGTATGCTTCTACTGTTCATAACACATGGCTCATTTTAATAATAGAAAATTCCATCACAACAGGAGAAAAAGTTTTTCAGATACTGGATTCAGCTTACACAGATCAGCAGCAATAAGGCAATTTTCAGCAAGTACTTAGCTAAACATATATATATATATAATTCTAATTCAAAGCAACTTCAAGGATGCATCACAGAAGACTGAGTCCAAGCCAAATTAGAACTGTGGATAAGAAAGACAATTCAAAAGGTGTAAAAGACCTATGTGTAAAAGACTCAGAGATATTTCTCAGCTCAGGAAACAAGACTTATAGATTCAGAATGGTTTGGGTTGGAAGAGACCTTAAAGATCATCTAGTTCCAAGCCCCCTACCAAGCGCAGAGACACCTTCCACTAGTCCAGGTTGCTCAAGGCCTTATCCAACTGGGTCTTGAACATCTCCAGGGAGGGGCTGTTCATGACCTCCCCAGGGCAACCTGTTCAAGTATCTTACCACCCTTACTAGAAAGAATTTCTTTCTAAAATCCAGTCTAAATCTGCCCTCTTCAAGATTCAATCCACTCCCTCTCAACCTATCACTACAAGCCCTTGTAAAAAGTCCCTTCCCGGCTTTCTTATAGGCCCCTTTCAGGTACTGGAAGGCCACTATAAGGTCTCCCTGGAGCCACCCTTTCCCCAGGCTGAACTTTGCTTCCTGGTTGCTTTTTTTCCTTTGCAGACAGATCATTCAAAAGAAGCCAAACCCACACATTCACTGAGAATACGCATATGGAGCACCAAATGCAGTTCTTCCTCAATTGCAATGCTTCAGGCATATTTAACACCACCACCTGCCACATTTTTCCTGAACAATTATCTTCCCTTTTTCTATACCCATTTTTCTTTTCTTTTTTTTTTTTTTTTTTTTTTTTTTTTTTTTTTTTTTTTGGTGAGGTATGTCTTTATACCAATCTGTTAACATATGCAGCCAGCATGCCCTTTTTTGCAACATCACTATGGGGAGAGAATTTCATCCTTTCTCCAGTCTGGAAGTACTGACAGAACAGACAGCAGCTGGACAGTAGCTGTAAATTGTTGCAATATTACTAATTTAAACCCTGTATAAATCTGTTTGTTAGGATTTGGTGTAAAGGAGAGAAATTTCTGTAATTTACCTCAGAGTGAAGAACAGTAGAGCACATCTTCAAGCACCTGTCTCCAAACCAGTGCCTCCTTGCTTGTAAGGTAGAGATATGGAATGTTTTATTCACAGTATTTCAGAAATGGCTAAATGCAGCTCAAATGACAGAACCTCTGGAATATAGGCTTAAGCTTTGAACCTTCAAGACTTTGGTAGGATTCACACATTACAGGAAAAGGGCTCGTTAGCTCCTGAAATAGTGAGACATAGTCAATCTCTATTATATTCTAAATTTTCCTGCCAGTATAGTAAATGAAAAATCCTTCCCAATACCAAATGTTTCAGTTAGCTGAAAGTGGGTTATGGGGGAGTGGGAGGAGATATCAAGTGTATGGAGGTGAGGGGAGACCAATAAAGTACGAGGAATTATTCAAATCTTAGAGTAATAGCTCTCTGTAGAGGGGCAACAAATATTTGACGGAATCTTATCATTCTGTAGAAAGCACTCTGTGATGCACACCAGGGCATCTTTGCCTGCTGCCTTGATTTGCACATGACAACAGGAACAAAACACCCAAACCGACAAATACAAATTTTCAATGGTCTTTATTAAGATGTCCTCATTTGCATACCCAGGGCAAAACTGAACATCACCCTTCTAAATTTCCCAATGGAAAGAAACAAGATTGTTTTGAACACAAAACTCCACTTTCCGTAGCTGTTGTCAACTATCAGCTCTTATGCCCATGCCACTAGTTGCATAGCATTTGTTAAATTTGCCAGGAGACTTGTTGGGAAAAAAAGGGAAGGAATAAAAAAAAAAAACAAACAAGCAAGCACACACACCCCCACCTAACACAACAAAAACATCATCACCCAGTGAGTATTCTTCAGAAAGAATACTTTCTTCAGAAAGAATACTCAGGAGGGTGAAGAAAGCCTTGATGACAGGGAAAGGGGTAATTGTTTTTTTTTTTTTTTTGGTATATTGTAATGTGAAGAAGAAAATGGTGATGTTCTATAGGCATGCAAAAAGTGTATATGAAGTAGTGCTGAATTATATACAATATAAAATTACATACACTGGAATTATGCAGTATGTTGTCCCTCACTAGCACTGATAAACCTCTAGTATTTTAACAAATGGAACAATAGCATCCATTATGCTGTCTCAGAATACATATGCTTCCTAATTAACATTATTAGAAGAGGAAAACTCTGTTCTGTAAAAGCAGTGCAGTAATGACATTCATAATACCTACCGTGCAGTCCATTAACCTCAGCAATTTTAGTCATCCATGGCATTTCAGATTTCTCACAGCTTCAAATCTGTGAGCAAGCTTCACAGCATTTTGTGAAGTTTTTCATGACTGGGACATCTGTAAAATTCCCTCCAGACCTTTCTTCAATTCATCTTGTTATGCACTTAGTAATTCACATCTCTGAGTAAAGATGAAGATACATCCTTAAAACCACACTCTACTGAACACAGTATCTTTTAAAAAAACCCTTATTGGTAATTTTAGGTGCTGAAAATATTAAAAGCCTACTATTTCATTAGCTTACCTTTTTTATTATTATTATTTATTATTATTATTATTTATTATTATTTTTCCCCATTTCAGTGTGAGTTTTTAATGAGTAGTGTTCCCATCTGAGTCTCACAGAGAGGGGCCAAAACAAGTATCAGTCTTCTGCCTCTTACAAACTAATCTACTATGAACTTATGTGTCATCGAAGTTTTTAGCAACTTCACTACTTAGATGAAAAAAATGTATATCGTACATTGTATGTCATACGAAACAGTACAACCCTGCCTGATGTGTTGCTTAGAGATAACAGCTCAAAGCAGAATCTTAAAATATTCAAGAAATTACAGTGTGGGGTGAGAACTAGTGGCTAGTATTTTAATGTTTGGGTTTTACGTTTCGCAAAAGTGATTTTCAATCCAGAAGGCAGCAAAAGGAATCCACTCTTTTCAGGTAAATAGCTATTGAAGCTTTTAATTTCCACTTGGTTGCTGTCACGTTTGGCCTCTCTCCTGTAGTCATTTTGCTGAAAAATTCTTGTTGTTCAGTGACTGTAAAAGAGAGAGTATTAAATAATGCTTCAGTGTCAAATTTTCAACCTGGATGTGTACTCAGGAAATGTGAAAGGGTAGAAGTGGAAAGGGAAATTTTGGTGTAGTGGTTTTTGTTTCTTTAATTTGCAGAGCATAAAGGCTGATTCATCTCTGATAATTCTGATCTCATGAAAGTGTTTTTTCTGCAAGGAACTGATTAACTGATTCAGATTTCATCATAAAATTGAAGCAGAACTGATGTAACACTAACAACTTTAAGTTACATCTCTTACTAAATACTCATAGTCCTGCCTACTTCTGATACAGGTATGTGAGAGAGGCCTATCTGAAAGGAATTCAGAGATCAGCAGGCACAGAGAAATGCCATCTCTTCCTCTCTGGATGGCAGTGCTAAATAACATTGCACTACATAACCCAATGTAATACAATCTGAAAAAGATTTAGATGCTCAGAGCACACTAGTGTTGAAGAAAGAAATACGAAATACACTGGATCTGTTACACCCAATTTACATTAGTGCTAGAAGATGAGCAGCAATATATTCACTCTCAGAAGTCTAATCCTACCTATTTAACTTGCTATTCACCTTGTCTGATGCAGACTGTAGATACAGTGTCCCCAAACAGCATGAGTGGACAGCTTTAACTGGTCTAGGTTATCCATAAAAAGCCCCAAGTCTGATCTGCTTTAGGGTTTTGAGTCTGAATATCAAGCTACAAATTTCATTTTTTAAGGACTGTATGTGCTTGTAGTCTTGTGAACAGGGAAGTAAAAAAGCAAATAACCAAAAATCCCAACCAGAAAAACCCAAACCAACCAAGCAAAAAACCCACCAGATTTGTGACCTGAGTACAAGAGAAAAGTGGTTGCTTTAGATCTTGGTTGCGCTACAGAACTAAATTTTCTAAATTAAAATCTAAATTTGCAATGGCTCATTTGTATCACGGTGCTAACAATTTACCAATTGCAGGCAGCAATCATACCAAACACCTTGGCATGCTTCATTATAGTTACAGAATCATTTCAGCTAGAAGAGACCTGTAAGATCAAGTGCAACCAGGATCTAACTACCAAGTCTGGTGCTAAACCATGTTTCTTAGCACCACATCTCTGCCATACCAAACCCTGCTACACCAGCACAAGCCTGGCAGCTTTCCTACTCTATGCACCAGCCCTAGTCAAAGCACTCTTTGACAGAACAATGCCTTGAGCCTCCAAGAATTTCTGGAGAAGGGCTCTCTACAAGCTGCTTGAGCCACTGTGTCCCACAGCCACACAACAGAGCCTACCGAGCCCTGCAGAAGGCCAAAGAGACAGCTGCGGCACCACCCTCCATGCTCTGCAGCTCCCACCGACGCCTCAGCTCTGTTCCAGCAGCCCACTGTGCACACTGAGTCACAACTCCTAACGTAAAACCTCCGTCTGCAAGAGCCTTCTTTCTTTGCAAGTAATGAGAGATGATTCTCTGACTGGAAGGGGGGAAACATCCAGAAGGTGGCTTTCATCTGAGGAATGATGCTGTAGCCAGTGTGCCACACCGTCAGTCAGTTCCACAGCTGATTTAGACTTGTAAAATGAGGGGGGAAATTTCAGATTTTCTTGACACGTACAATATGACACTTCAATTTAAAGATTAATAATAGAGGAAAAACACATTTTTGCACTTTTTGACATCTATCTGTGCTGTCTACAAGTACTTTTTTGCTTGTTTTCCAAAGAGAACTGCATACTAATGAAACAGTAAGAATGTTTGACATAACTAGGTATCCAAATTTGTAAATTACATTCTGAAGGTCATTTTCTGTAATGATCACCACCTGATTAAATTGCCTACTGCCTATTTAATGAGAGACTGAAAATTCTCAATGGTAACTGGGACAACTGATTCTTTAAAGAGAGAAAGTGAGTGGGTAGCCAGTCGAAGCACAGAAGAATGTTTATTAGTGTAGAGATGGAAGAAGTCTTTCCTAAGAAAAACAACTGAAGACTATTTTATTTGGAAAACACTGAATTTTTATTTGTGGTATTTCACAGGAGTCCTCTATACAGTATCAGCTCCATAACTGGTGGAAAAAGTGTCCAACAACCAATTAGGCAATACTCTTGCTTACAATCACATACTGTATGGTAAATTTAATGATTTCACATTTTTCAGTATAAAAGATCTACAGGTTTTGTCAGGAACTTTCTAAAGTTTTTTTGGTTTGCCCTGTTATTCTTGAATTTAAAAGTTTGTTACTCAAAACAAAGCCAACCTCAAAAACATAAACTCACAGGAAGATATAAAAAACAAAGACAGTAATGACTGACAACATTACAGAAGCACTACATTAGGAAATAAGAAAATATTTCAGCTTAATTAATATAAGTCACATAAGAACACTAGACATTATGCTATTGCAACAGGATTATCAAAGAGATTTACTGGGGACTGAAATGGAACTAACTAGCTGCTGTTAAGTGTGTGGCTCAGATGTGCACTAGGAACACAATAAAGGGACAGCTATTTAAATGGCTATTTTTAAAAATCATAATCAGATATTTTTTTTCCTGCCTAAAAGATGTAGCTTAAGTAAATATTATTTAATGGAAATCTCATGAAGTGCAAGCAAGCACTTTTACTTGAACTTCTGCATTCATAACAAACAGAATTACTGCTATTTTAAAGTCTTCAAGCCTGCAACTCCATCTTGATATTTGTATTTTACCCTCACTGTAAAATGCCTATCAAAAGTCCAGACAATGTTTCTGCCCTAACTGAACTTTTAGGTCTATGTTTAGCAAATGGTTTGTAACTCTGGGAGAGGAAGGGAAAAAGAAACAAAACAAAAGGGAAAAAGAAACAAAACAAAACACACACCCCCACCACAAAACCCATACCAAAACAACACCAAAAAGGAAAAAAAACCCAAAACAAACAACCCTCCCCACAAAACAAAACAAACAAAAAACCACCAAGTGACTGAGAGAGAATGAAAAAATAGTAAAAGCTATCTTAAATGTTCAAGCCATAATATTTCTAGCACTGTTTCCATATTGTTCAGATTACAGTGGCATTATCAGATAAGGAAGAAAATTTTTTGTACAAGGGTGATGAAACATGAACAAGTGGCCCAGAGAGGTGGTAGATGCCCCATCCCTGGAAACATCCACAGTCAGGCTGGACTGGGCTCTGAGCACCCTGATCTAGATGGGGATGTCTCTGTTTACTGCAGGGGGTTGGAATAGATGACCTCTAGAGGGCCTTTCCAACTCAAACCATTCTATGATTCTATGATCACCATTCAGTGATCAAGTGAGCAGACTGCTGCTTTAGAGAATCCTGGACAGAATACAAAGAGAAGAGAAGCAGGTAAGAGAAAGACACTAACAATTACTAAACTACACAGTGGTTATTTGTTTCAGGTCTAAAGAGGAAGTATATTTCATTAGACACTTTGAACTGTTCCATAAACCTGGTTCTTTTATACAATGAAAAGTACAAACTGAAGTACTAAATTACTATAAAAAACATTTACATTCAGCTTGTCGTTGCTGTGTCACAAAGCTTAAGAACACCACGTAGATAAATACAAACCAGTCTCATTTCACATTTCATGACAGAAAGATTCAGGAGTAATAAAGCATAATAATGGAAGGGGAAAAATAAATCCCTGAACGATATTAGTGTTTATTTTATTCTCTGAGAGATAGACATGGCCGTTATTTGTGCAGGCTATATACTAAACAAGGACATTCAGTCAAGAAATCACTGTCAGTGAATCAATAACTGTCAAGAGTCTGTTGAGCATAACACTAGTTTCTTCTCAATTTACTTTAACTTAACAAAACTGAATATTAATGCACAATAAAAATAGTAATCTCTGCATGTAAAACTTACGTGTTTCAATGAAGACACCCCCACTTCCTCCTACCAAACAGCTGTGTACAATAGTATATTCCAAAAAAATTTCTTTAATACTGAAACACCACAGGATGGGTGAGGTAGCAGGAAGTCTTGTCAAATGCCTTGTTTAGTGAAGGCATTTGAATGTATTTTTGTTTTCTTTACCAATTAAAAAGCAGCTATCACATTACATAACTTATTCCAGGCCAGAATTAACCTACAATCAATCTGAATGAATCCTTAACATATTATCAGCACTTTCTACACCATCTATTGGTAAACTAGAAAGAGGCAACAGGAGAGGTTTGACTAGGAAAATAAACATTATGGATAGATACAAAAACCTGTTATTAATAAACTATTCATGCACGTAAGCACAGCAGAGAAATGTTGAGAAATGCACTTTCAGTCCACAATAGGAATAGTAAATCCCCAAACAGTCATGAGCCAAGAACGATAGTTCACAGTATTTATCTTGTGGCTAACTGGTGCACCAAATAAAGCCTGTTATGTCTTGCACTGTGCAAGGACATGGTCTGAAATGCAAGACTTTTGATAGTTCCATACTTGAGCAAACCTATGATGGTAATGTCTCATGTGGATGTGTCAATTTTAAGACAAAAAGCTCATGATAATGTACTGATTTGTTTCAGCCAGTAGGGAACACATGCAAAATGACACCTGTCCATTCAGGAGAGTTTGAATGCTACAAGGGGTGGTTCTGGGATGATTTATTTCAGGACAAATTTTACATCCAGTACAAATTGCAACTGCTTAGTGATATCCTGAAGAGTTTCCAGCCTGGAAGAACAAGCAGTGACCAGGTATGCAGAACCAATGAGTTTTCTTTCACACTGTAGAAAGTGAATGCATGGTCACCAGGTGGTTTTCCCACAAGCTTGATCTATTTTTAATAATAAAGCATTCTTGGTGAACAACAGCTTCCTTTAGATTGTGCACTGGGCCTTGTTTTGACTCTCTGCCTTTTTATTATGCACTGTCCTGCTTGTGACCATCTTGCTTAGCCATTTAGCACTAGTTCTACAGCAGAGGGCTGAAGAAGACATTTCTTTACTGAGGGACAATGAAGCCAGGGCTAACACCCCTGAATTAAATCATATTGCACTGAAAATTTAGATCCAAGGCAGTCACTATTTGTCTGCTAAAAATAAATAAATAAAAAGGATGTTTCAATTACTGATTAGAAAAAGTATTTTTTATCCAACTGCTTTGTTTCAAGGAAGAGGTGACTGAGAGCAGAGGATTTACCACTAAAGCTCTTGCACCACTGAGCTATGACAGAAGTAATGTAATCTAAGACCTCAATGATAAAATCACAATATTTCAGCAAGGGGATTCCTGATCCCTCAAAATATTTAAAAGACATGTAGATGTTGTTCTTAGGGACATGGTTTAGTGGTCAGCTTGGCAGTGTTAGGTTTATAGTTGGACTTGATGATCTTACAGGTGCTGTCATAAAGACTATTTATGGGACCTTACTTGGAATAAAAATAATGACCCTGTTCCCCTCTAATCTCAGGTAGCAGGGAAATAACACTAAAAATATTTTTCTGGTTATCTTAGTATTTCATTGCAATATTTGAAACCTTCAACATCCATTTGAAAAAAAAAAGCATTTCCTGTTTGTATCTTAGTTCAAAATTATAACCTAATTAAACATCTATAAATGGTAATCTATGTTTCTGTAAATTGCAATCAAGAGAAAGCAGTTCAGGCACTAAAAAGTTAAAATGCTTCAGAAAAATTCCTGCTGCATACAAAGGTCTCTTGCCCTTTTGTACTTCAGGTCAAAAACATTGGTCATAGGTGATCTTTGAAGTGTGCTATAGGATCCTCCAGGTCTAAAAGTTTGACATTAAGCTTGCTCAATGATCACACATAACCAGTTCAAAGTAGTCATAAGTCACTGGCCTAAGTGAGATGGTTATCATCTCCTTCCCTTCCCCCCAGCAACAAATCTACAAGTGGCAATACTATTGCCTTCTCAGTTCCTCCAGTTTGTCTGCCTACGTGCAATCTTGCCATCTTCCTTAGAATATGGAGGTAGCTACATAAAGCCCTACCAAAAAAAATCTGTGGGGTTTTTTTTTTTTGTTTGTTTGTTTTCAGTTCAGTTCATTTGGCAGAAGCTGAGGAACCAGCTGGCAGAAATGACAATCTCTGAAGGACACCCAACAGTGACCTCTGAGGCACAGGACATCCTTCTCTTGGCAGGGCAGTAGCAGGATCTAACCCAATCCTGCTAGTCTGTCCTCAGATATTCTCAAGGATGCTGCCAGCTCATTACTACTGTGATTTTAACATTTGAGGAAAACTCTGAGAGCACCCTGTAAGTCTCTGTAACTATTTTTTCATCAGAATACAAGAAGTGGCTGAATCAGCATCCATGCCCTTTTCAAATTCCAAGTTCCCAGCAGCTCCAGAAGAGGCATTATGGCTGTGTCAAGATGGCACAGTGGAGTGTTGGCTGCCAGTGGACAATTAAGAAGAAAGCATTCAAATAACCCCGGCTGAGAATATACTAAAAGTGTCTCAGCCAAAAAAAATGGCCAAAGATCAGTGCAGAAAATAAGGCATTAATAAAGTTTCAAATTGAAAAAGACCTCTAGAATAATATAGCTTCCATTCTCAAACAGAATAGGTCACTGTAAGCTTCATTTGCCTTTTTATTGGAATAAACATGAATATCCCAAATGTGTGTGACCACTGTAAAGAAACTAAGAATTCAGGGTACGTGTGTATCATGTTTACATTTTAAGAGTTTTCTTCAAAGACTTGAGTGTCCACAGATGTGCAGTGCCCATGATTATAATTTGGTCTATGATTACCAAGAGGTTTCTAGGCACTAAGTTTTCTACAGATACACAACTTGTGAAACTGCCTTTCTAATGCATGTAAGCACCAAGCCTTGTCTCTTGCTGTTGTTTTTCTTCCCAATTCATGTGCCACTAGGTGACAAATGAAGGCATGGACGCCGCTGCCATATAGCAATGAGATTCCAGAAATTCAGAGAATCTCAGAAGTCCTCCCAGAAGTCCTTTATTGCTGCATTGTAGAATCCCCTGCATTAGAGTCTTAGAGTCCCACTTACACAAGAAGTCCTGGACACCCTTAACAGACGAAGCAGCTAACAGAAGTCCTGAGTGTATCCCTAACAGCATCCCTGCACTAGCCAGAAGTAGCTAACAGAAACAGAAGTCCCTAACCCAAGATGTAACCAAAGATCCCTAACCAAAATGACTCTTGCTCAGAGCGGCTGGTTTTAATACCACATATATAAGCTAAAATCTTTTCCAAGTAAGAGGTGCCAGCATGTCAAGGAGGTGGCTTCTGCAACATGTTCCAATCAAAGGGTGTCAACGTCATGATGTTGTGCTTGGCATACATGGAGTGGTATTGTTTTGCTCTATGCAGCATGCTAAAGAATTGGTCAGCTAAGGAATAACGCACTTTGCATGTGTCCAGCAGCTACCCTCAGGACAGGGGCTGCAACAACTTGCTGTCTTGATCCAAACGTTTGAAGTCTTACTTTGCTTTGGCTGGCTCACGTAACTAACTGCGCATATAACCCCAGGAATGTAAGCCCAAGCTTCTGGTGCCATCACCAGCAAATTTGTAGAAACTTTAATAAGAGTAATCAGAAATTTAAGACCACTTTGGGAGCCACCACAGTATAAAGAAAAAAATATTTTGATCTCTCACTTTTAGATTCTAATATCACTGCTGAAATAGGATAACATCACAGGCTAGAATTGGAAGTATGAGAAATTAATTTATGACCGAACATGAGTAATTCAAGATGTGTACAGCTTTCATCTTCTACTCAAAAAAAGGTGGATGGCATCCCCCAGTTGCCCTCCCAGCACACACAGAGAAACACCTCAGGTTTGGCCCTATTCTCCAAGAGAGCAGTTTCTTACCACCTGTAGTTCCTCTGCTGCACAGCTCACAGGTAATTACTGCCTGAGGTTTACAAGATGTTCCCCATCCATCTCACCTATTGTTTTCACCAGCTATTGTCAGGAGCTTTACATGTTTGATAGTGCAATTTTCCTTTGTTTACTATTTGGTTTTATTATTATTGTACCATTATAATCTCATCATAGTCTTTTCTAGCTTCAAGTTTGGGGTTGGTGGGGTTTTGTTTGTTGGGTTTTTTTTTGTTTTGGGTTTTTTGAGTCAGTGTAATTACTTTTAGTTTTTAATAATGTTTAAAATGTCCACTCTCTGAATCACACATCATTCCTATTATAAAATTCAGTTAAGAGGTTGCCAACAATGCTGGTTTGCAGTAGTCTTGGATTGATCTTTCTTCTGTGCATGTTACATGGAGTCTGCTTTGCCAATGCCTCCAGCCTACATAGGTAGATTCACTTTTAAACAACACGTTCATCGGCACAGAAGAACTCACCGGAGAACTGGTCTTCTTACTTGTAAGGATGAGAAACATTTTATAAAATCCTTATAGCTCCTGCATTATGAAATTATTTTCCAGTCCATACAGCTGGTTTTCTACTCTGGGTAGAACTACAATTTTATTACAAGATTCTGAACTTTAGTGACTGAGTGACCATTAAGCTTACAAAACATAACTGCATCAATAAAGTGTAATAAAATAACTCTCTTCTGACAGAAAATTATATTCTCCTCATTTCCTAATTCTCTCAAATGTGAGATTAAAGCATATAGCCACCAATCGTAAACACCCTCAAAGAAAAAAAAAAAGAAAAAATAAATAAAACACCAAGAAGTAAAGGAGGTCTGAAAATGAATCCTGAAGTGTTCTCCTGCACAGAAACCCTGCAACATGTCAGGATAACAGTTAGAATCAGTGCAGCTTTGCTTGGTTGTATGGATTATCCCTGAGATATGTTTGCAAAAATGTCAATTCAAATTGTAATGGTGCAGCACTTTAGTTAACAGAGGTACCTTTGCTCTCACATCTGATTAAGTTAATTTACATGTGTCTGATTCACCAGGATTGATATTTTCCTAGAAATAGAACTCAATGCAACTAAAACACATTGATACTGCAATATAGGTCAGGTTTCTGATGCGTTGTGGAGGGTTTTCTTGTTTGGTTGGTTTTTAAGCTTTATTATTCTCTTGTGTAAGCACAGAACTAATGTATGCTTGTTTGTTGGTTTTTATGGGTTTTGTTTGTTTCAAATTAAGGCTTCTTTCCATGAAATAATAACAGACAAATGCATCAACAGCTTGGCAACACCTAAGCCCTTCTTTATCTAGGAACATTAGAACAGTTCTTCTGAGGAGCAGCTGAGGAAACAGGGATTTCTGATGAAGAAATGGAGGCTGAGGGGATAGCCTTCAATTCCCATTCTGATTTTATAACAACGTGTTGCATCCCTTGTCCAGATACCACAGAATAGAAAAGGTTAAAACTTCCAAGTATTGTGATCTTTTCTTGGTCCCATTGGTCCCATTGTTCTGCCAATCTAAGTGCTTTGCTATATCACATCCTCATCAAGGAAGGAGTCAAGCCTATAGAACTTCCCTATCTGTGACAACAGAAATCCCTGGAACCAGTTCCACATAATTTACACAGGCATATTTGAAAATAATCTTTACATTTTTTAACCAACCCAAGGTGATCCTGAGCAAAGATAAACTAACTGAATTCTGAAATATTACTTTAATAGATTCCCCATAAGCATTGGTAAACAATCCAGACAGAAGATAAAGCTACCTTTGGACTACAAACCAATAGTCAGACCTAAAATTTAATAGGGATTAAAAAAAAAGACAGAACTGAACTGAAGTAAATGCTTCCACAGCCCTCATGATGTTAGAATTCTTCTATGGTTTCTTGAGGTCTCTTACTTTCAAAAAAACTAACACACACAGTTTGAAAAAAGTTGATTAAGCTTTAATATTAAGAAATCTACAGGAGAGAAAGCCTAGATGGAAGGCAGTTATGCAGCCTTTACTATATTCATATATACCCCTTCATGCATTTACATAAAATACTTAGATGTTCAAAATCACCACCACAACAACATACCTGATATCTAGGAAACATTTTTTTCATGATTAAAAAAAAAAAATACACAAAAATTCAGGTAACTTAGAAAGAACAACATTAGAAGATCAAAAAGAAAGGCAGTAAACCTAGAGAGACAATAATAAGCACATAAAATTCTACAGGGAACTGCAAAACCTTAGGCATGGAAATCAGCAAAATATCCAATAAAGTGATAAAGCTGCCAAATAAAATAAAATAAAAGGATGACAACAACTACCAACAAGGGAGAAGACTGGAGTTATTGACCATGCTGAATTATGAAATGCCCTAAGGAAAAGGAAAATACAAAACACCAGAAAATATATCTGTGTTGCTGTTTAGTTACAACTCAACAACATAAATAATCAAATGGCATAGGATATCTTCCACAAATACTGAAATGGTAGAATTTCAAAAGAATAAAGATGATTATAGCCTTCCTACACAAATTACTTCAGTAACCAAGTCAGAGACCAGCTCTAGCAGGAAATAATGAATGCTGCCCAGTAACTATTACTTGTAATGATTTCCAACAGAGTAATATTTTTGTGACTACAAGGCTGAGATATTGAAGATGCCTACCTAAAGGCCAAAATCTGTCTTTATCATGAAGGTGAATCTCACACTAATTGTTTGCAACCAAATCTCAGAGTTTACCTTTTCTTGAATTCTAATTCCAGTATCATGAAGTCAAATTAAAATTAAAGAATCATAGAAAGATAAAGTGGTTAGGGTTGGAAGAGACTTTATCTAGCCCAATGCCCCTGTCATGGGCAGGAACATCTTTCACTGGATTAGGCTGCTCAAAATCCCCTTGAACCTAACTTGGAACATTTCCAATTATATTGTAGACACAACATTTCTTCCAGTGTTTTACCGCTTTCCTACAAAAAATTCTTCCCTATCTCCAATCTAAGTCTACTTCTTTCAGTTTAAAGCCATTGTCCTTTGCACTGTAATTGCAGACGCTGGTAAAAAGCCTTTCTTATAAGCTCCCTTTATATGTTGAATGATGTATGAAGAAGTCTATTTTGGTCAAGTTAATACAAGAAACAGAAAGGCAATCTTATTGAAGGCTTACAATCTGTTCATTACATAAAAAAAAAAACACACCCCTGTCAACCCTAAACAGCCCCTTTACGGGCCTGATGATCTTGGAGGTCTTTTCCAACCTTAATGATTCAATGATTCAAATCTAATAGCCTATCTAAAGAAGTCATCTCATTTGGGTCATAAAGACACTTGAGTTTGCACAAACAGAAGCAGGTAACCTTAAGCACCATTCAACAGCCTACTTCTCAGTGGACATCAAAGCATTCTGTGCCTTTGAGAAGCAATGTTCATTGCCATTGTGCTCAAAATCCAAAACATTTCAAAATCAGAAAGATGATCTCATTCCTTGTAGCAACAATGATATTCAGAAAACTGCTAAGGAATCTGAAGGAAAAAAAAAAAGTCTACAAATGTCTTGCACTAACACCACCAGATCAGCAAGGCTTCAAGACATTCAGACATTTTATTGGATCAGTATCTTTCCTTCATCAGGATCTTCATCCCCAATTTCTCTCATGCATTTTTTTTAAAGTGTGGTAGTTTCAGGCTGTGCCTTGAAAATTTTCCATAGATCTTGAACAGAAAGTGGTAGAATGTAATCACTGTTGGGTGTAAAAAGGAAAACCCATCACATAAAGCAACTACCATTAACTAAAGTTATCAACCAATTTTGCTAAATGCTTAACACAGCAGGTCTTCAATGAAATAAGCATTATAAATTGCCCACAACAAAGAAAAAGAAATATCTTGCTTGTTGTATCATTGTATTCACTGATACAAACTGAAGATGATTGCCTCATTGCCACCCTGCAGTCTAGGGGAAGAGTTCAGAGAAAATTCCATGTAACCTGAGTGCCAGCAATCTCTTCATCACACCAAAACCAAACGGGCTTCCCCCATCCTAACTTTGACTATCAGAGCTTTGACTTTTTCACTCCCTGTAAACCACTGCAGATTTAGGACCCAGTAACTCACTGAGCTACTTCAGCAACTTATCCGGTTACCATGTTTGAAAACCTGACTACCTCTTATAGTCGTAGTAAGTTACCTTGAAATGGGTTTCACAGAAGGAAGGTTTATTTGAACATGAGCCAGCAGTGTGCCCAGGAAGCCAAGAGGGCCAACAAGATGCCGGCCTGTATCTGTGGTGTTTCCATGAGAACTGTGAAAAATATAGTGGTCCTGGTCCAGCCAGCCCCACCACAATGAGCTAAAATACAAACTGACAGACCAGTCTGCAAGGACCATGGCTGGGCCAAATGGTGGCAACCTGCTGAGCCCATGGCTGTTTAATAAGGAGTTTGTGCATGGTGTTCTCACACCCTACCCCCCATTGAGCCGCCTGTTTTATCTTTATTTTAACAGGTGGCTTTCTCCCCAGTTGCCTTTCCCCTCTGCTTCAAGGATACAGCATTTTGTAATCTTTACTCCCATCCTTTCTCACATGGTACAAGGTACAACACCTCTTGTCACACTCTAGGCTCCCACACAGACACAAAAGTCAGCTAAACATCCTATTAGCTAATCTCTGGGTTCCCACAGCCAGCAAGAGCAGGGAAGTGATTTTTCCCCAGTATTCAGCACTGGTAAGGCCAAATGTCAAATACAGGGTTCAGTTTTGGGCCACTCACAAGACAGACATTGAGGTTCTGGGGCTTGTCCAGAGAAGGGCAACAAAGCTGATGAAGGGCCCCCAGAACAAGTCTTATGTGGAATGACTGAGATGAACTGGGATTGTTCAGTCCAGAGTAAAGGAGGCTGAGGGGAAAGTTCCTAACTCTAAAATTTCCAGAAAGGGAGAAAATGGCCTCAAGTTGCACCAAGGGAAGTTTAGAATGTATATTAAGAGGAATCATTTTACTGAAAGGGTTATCAGGCATTGGAACAGCTTGCTGAGGAAAGTGGTGGAGTTCCCATGCCTGGAGGTATTTAAGAGTGATGTAGACATAGTACTTACGGATATGGTTTAGTCAAGGACTTGTCAGTGTTAGGCTAATGATTGGACTCAATGGTGTTTTCTAATCTAGACCTGTGATTTCTAAAGCAGAAATCAGTAATTGTGCAGGAACTTCCTAGTATTATCAGTGTGTATGAAGTTTGCCTCAACTGAAGGTCCCTGGCTTGGCACAGGTGCCTGTAAGACACAGGATTCTCAGCACTGCAGGGGTGCATTTTCTACTCCTGCCTGCAATCTCCCAGTCCTGCCAGGAAGAGCAGAGGCAGATGGAGCTCAGCCTCTACATCACCGTTGCGGCATCTGGCTGTCCAGATTATACAAAGTTCTTGTTGCTGCACAAAATGCTTCAAGGACCACAACTGTGCATTGCTTCAGAAGATGACACTCCACTTTGTGAGATGTATTTTTTTTCCACAAAAGGCATACTCTTTATTCCTAAAGAGCAGGCTATGCCTTTCTAGCTGTGTCCCTGGAAGATCACACAACACAGACATGTTCAAAAGCATCACAGGCAAAAGAAGTTCTTATTTTCTGCATTAGCTACCAACAACTTTACTCTGCACTTTCAGATTTTCCCATTTCTGAAGAGTTTTATAAAGATTACTAAGCACTCACTGCTCTCCTCTGAGCTAAGCAAGCATTCCCAGCAGTAATGTACTAACCACTGGCATATACCACTCCACCACTGGGTTAGGAAAATGATTAAAGATCAAAGTGAAAGCCCTTGAAGATAGAAGATTACTCTTTAGTGAAAATGAAATAGATACATTCCTGTTTGGATGGCCAAATGCACAATACCTGTTACCAGATTAATTTGGACAGATAATAAAATGAATGACCTGCTAAAGATGAGCCTTATAATACAGTGCACTTGTTTACTGTGTCTTCTTACTATTACAGTCTCCATAGAAACAGGAGAGTTAGAAAACTTCAGCACTGTGCAATAAATTCTAATGATCTTTCTTTAAAGAATCATCATATATATTTAGTGCAAAGAGAATATAAGAGCAAGACTTAACTCAGATATGTGAAACATGGATCACTAGTCTCAATGTAAAGGTGCTTGTACACCAGTTCTACATCCTTCTGGCAACAGAAGAAAGGACACTCCCTTTAACACACATTAACAGTTCACACCACGCGGTATTTTCTTCAATTTTGTTTTGCTTCCTCCACCTGTCCTCCACACCAGCTGGGGATCAATGCACTGAAACATTTTCAAGATATACTTCCCTTTTCCTTGAAGTTTATGTGATGTCTAATCCCTCACATTTATAATCACCTACATCTTAACCATGATGTAATTTTTTTATGCCTTGTGGGCTGATTTCTGTGACTCATTTTCCAAATATATTTGTGAAGGTGGTTCATGAATTAAACTTCTGTCAGCTGAAGCCTCCAGCATTGTTCTGCCCATGTTCAGTATGGAGGCTTCTGGCTCTCAAGAAGTTTTAATGGTACAATGCAAAGGATCAGTCTCAGGGTTTATAAAGGACATTCCAGAAGCCATTACATAAGGTAAGAAACACTTGAAATGCCCCCATGACTTTCTGTCATGCCATCGCTACTCTTCGGTAAGTTTAGCTTTCCTACGTATACCACTGAAAATTTTCAGATGATTCATCCTCAAGTTTTGATGTCAAATAAGCACAGTTTTGAGTTATGCTTCTCATAGTTTCTCTGGTACTGTGCCCTTGCCCCTCACTTCTTCCCTGGTTTTAAGATGTGTCCAGATAAGACCTGGGGTACCCTAGGACAGTAGCCTTGGTCAACTACAAATTCACACTCGCTTAAGCATTTAACTGTTTAAGTATAACAAATCAACATATTTTAATGAAATTAATATTACCTACAAGTGGCAGCACACATCTGAACTTGCAGAATTACTTTCCCAGAGGTACACTGAAGTATCACCTTCCTTTATGGTGAAACATCTTCACCTTCTCTGACAATTTTTGCTCTTCCTTTGCTTTTTCCTGCTTAACAGCATCACTCCTCTCAGCTGGCATTTTGGGAGAGATTCTCTGGAGACAGAGCTGGTGTTGTACCCAATGCAGAGTCATACTGAGATGACTAAATCACATGCATGGAAGCATTTGCTACCACTTAAATCTCAAGCGCAGAGGGTGTAGCACTGCCTCTGGTAATATACTTCGACAATAAGCACCACTAACAGCTTTGGGGATCATATGCATTATTGGTGCAGAAGGGTTTGATATTCCCCTTGTGACAGAAGGGAGACAAGTAGTTAAAATACTGCCTGTTGTACACAATTGTAGACATTAGCAGCTGTTATTTATAGTTCCTATTATAGGATCCCAAAAGACAGAACTATGTCACACAGCATTACTACAAATAAGATCATTCTAATCATGAAGAAAAAGAAAACACTACATTTTAAGCAGAGAATATCACTTTAGTTTATCTTTAAATAGAAAGCATGAATGCAGGTGTTTTGATAACAAAAATGCATGTTTCAGTACTGCCATCCCACCAGATAATAGGAGAAGAAATATGAAGGACAAGGAAAAAAAGTACATTAATAAAATCAGCTGAAAGAAAAAGAGGTATATCTGGAGAAGTTTCCACCAGTACAGTGGAAGTGGGATATTCTGGAAAACACACAGCTGAACGAAATGAGCTCTTGGGGGTTTAATCATTGAGAGGTTTCTATGCTGTATCTTTTTAAACCTATTTTTTTAATTCTAGGGAGTTTAATACAAGTCAAAAACATGTTGCAGACTACTCCAAGCCAACAGCATGCCTTAAAGCAGACAAACATTGTTCAGGAAGCTTATGAAAATAAGTTATCTAACACTGAACATCTTGGATACAGAACCAATTCCCCTCTCCCACTCCTCCAGTAAAAAGAGGTGGTGGAGGAGTATGGGGGTGGAGAAGGACAAACTAAAGCAAACTAGAATTTCTTGAAATAGATTTCAGAAGTTGGCAATATGAATTCTAATCCTTTTTTTTTCTAACTGACATTCTTTTTGGAAGAAAACTTTCAAAATAAAATCCATTATTTCTACATCCTCTGAAAAAAAATATTTTGCCCTTCAAAATGTTAAAGAGCTTCCACAAAATTGGAGATGATGATACAAGCAAAATGAATCTGGGAGAAAATACTTTCTTCACAGACATGGTTATCAAGCATTGGAACAAGTTATCCAGGAGGTGGTGGTTGTCACCATCTCTGGAGATATTTGAAAGACCTGGATGTGGTGTTTCAAAGCATGGTATAGTGTCTATGGGATTCAAAGCTCTACATGAGCAGTTGGACTTGATCTCAAAGGTCTCTTCCAACTTTGACAGTGCTATGATTCTATGATTCTGATGCTGTTTCCATTGCTTACTCCTCTCAGGACTCAGAGTCTTAACAGAAAATAAAAGGCTTTCTTTAAGATACCAATCTACTTCAACAGTTGAAGTTCAATTTAAGGGAAAAAGGAGCATAATCAACATGTGAAGAACACGTCTATTACTTCTATTCTTTGCACAACTGCATTATGCAGAATTAGTGCATACCAGCCAAGAGATCTGTCCTTGCTTCTGAGTTTTCTCAAAGGAGCAAGAGAGAGAGGCAAGACTACTGGAACAGGGAATGAAGGTACTTGTGTAGGCATCCCTGAGACCTTTAAAAGCAGCAGCAATGAAGTATCAATGTGGTCTGCTGTACCCATGTGAAACCAATGAACCCAAGACTCCTCCAGCATTACAGCAATATTCCTCTGAGACCTATATGAATTCCCTGTGCTCCTCACTATTGACCGGTAGCTGTTCTAGAAAACAGTACTAGCATCTTACTTTACTCACTGTACAAACAGAAATTCCTCTTTTGATTTCCCTGCTCAATTACATGTTATTTAACTCTACCCACACACTGCACTGTGTTGCCCCAGTTCTACATTTTGGCAGTGGACTTCAAAGCTGCATCCCTCCACTAGAGAGTGCCTGTGAAACATGTAAACTCCAACAAATAAACACCCCCTCAGTCCATATGATTTACATACTGCCTAGGCAACCATCTCAAATAGATGAAAGCACTGAAAAATAAAAATCCCAAATTATGGCATGTAGAAATCCATCATTCCACATAATGCTTTCACTTAGCTATAGTCATATCAGTAACATGACCAGAGCTGCCTGCAGTTTTTGATGATGATAATGATGTACACTTCTCTCTTCCTTCAGTAGCTCAGCTGTACACATTAGGAACGCTTTACAAAACATTTCAGAACTAAAGGTCAAGTAAGCTTTCTTGAAAAAAATGTTTTCTGGAGAGAATTTCCTTCCTACACACCTTCATCTGGCAAGGCTCTTATGTTGTTAGGCACAGAGAATGCAAATACATACTCTCATTCCTGCCTCTAGAATTAATCTTCAAAGACTTAGAGTCCCTTTTTCAGTCCCTGCTCCCCAACACATCTCAGGGCGAGAGGCTTGTAAAAGCGCTATTTTACAACTAATGGTTTGTATCCAGTCCCAAAAGCACAGGGGCTAGTCAGCATTCACCTTTCAGGGGTAGATGCTTTAGTAATCTTGGAACATTTAGCACGGCATTTACGCATCAGAGAAATCACTTCCTTAGGGTTTTGGTTTCAAGAATATCTAAGTTTTGGGTGAAGGACAACTGTGACTTCTCATAACATTAGTAAAGGGAAAAAACTTCTCTCCTGGAGGTAGTTGTAGTAGAGGACTCTGAACTCGGAAAAAGGACTTTGAACTATGCTAGCAGCAAACAAGGACCTGGTGCAAAGACTGACACATGAGTACACTGTGCTTTGACCATGCTTTTTACTTCATAAGCAGAATAGCCCAGAGATGTGCTTCAGCTGGAGCCTTAGAACAGTTCTACGCTGGCATGTATCTGTCATCTCTTGGCCTGTCTGTTTCAGGTGGGCTGATATGTATTAATTATCTCTAACTGCAAGTCTTGATACTGAAGTCTGAGGATCTTGAGACAATAGACCTGACCCACTTGAAGTCTGAGCATGCCCCAAACTGCCTATATTTTTGAACTCCAGAGATCAGATTTCAGTGTATTAAGCTAGGTAAATCATGTTAGATATGATTCCTTCCTACACAAGTAAGGAAGGAATCATAGCTAATAAGACAAGGCAGTCTTCTAGCTGTTTTCAGATTGAAATCATATAGCTCCTTATTCTAGCTGGTGAGAGCCCAATGACTCTATTGACTCAAAACAAGGTGTGGCATACCTGGTCTGAATAGACGGGGTGATGGCTTTGATGAACCTTAATAGCCGACAAGGAGAGGGGCTCACCTGGCAGAATGACTTAGCAATGAAAAGAGAGAATTTCTGCCAAGGTAGGAATTCCCTCTTTCCTTATTTTAAAGCCACTGCAACAGCACCACGGAAAAGGCAATAGCAGACATTGCACTGGAGCACTTACCTCTGTGCCCACCTGCACACTCTGCACATCTCCCTTCATGATGTGAAGGAATGCACAAAAGGGCATAAAAGAACCACAACTTCCTAAGTCCATGTACTGCATCTATGACAGAAGACCCTGCTGAGATGTACAACTGCCACTGAAGGATGTAGACCATGCCTGTGAAAACATCGGTGGATGCAAAGAGCGGTGAAACCTTTCTCTTTGCTCTTATTTCTTAACCCTCTCTTCTCACATCTCCTTTTTCTTCTTGTTTAAAAAAAAAAAAAAAAAGGGGGGGGGGAAAAGCTCGTACTTTGAGTTACAACCCAAACACATCAAGTTCAGATGTACACGAGTGCAACATACACACTTCTGACCAAAATAAAAGGGAGTTCTGGCCTAGAGATCCTGGACCTTTACTTTCCAAGGATAGGCTAACAAAGGTGTAGCTGGGTCTCAGCCACTGAGGAAAGGGCAAGATTTTGCCTATATGAATATGATGGTGATCAAAAACCATGTGAACATGGCACTTTAGGACATGGTTAAATGGCCATGGTAGTGTTAGGTTGGCAGTTGGACTTGAATTGCTTCAGTTGGAAAAGACCTTTGTGATTCTATGCTCTTTGCAGTACGTAGAGATTTTACCTCATCATACATCCAACTGTATGGCACCTGCTCTACAGTCCTGACTTCGTTGATAGGGTGGAGCCAGTAATCACAGAATCACCAAGGTTGGAAAAGACCTCAAAGATCATCAAGTCCAACCTGTCACCCAGCACCTCATGACTAAATCATGGCACCAAGTGCCACGTCCAATCCCCCTCAAACACCTCCAAGGATGGTGACTCCACCACCTCCCTGGGCAGCCCATTCCAATGTCTAATGACTCCCTCTGTGAAGAACTGTCTCCTCACCTTGAGCCTAAAATGTGGAGGAAAAGAGGAGAGCAGGAATGTAAGGAAACATAAAAGCCCTAAATTATGTTCTCAATGCATTAGATGATATCTTTTGTTTCAGTCTGGAGCATTTAAATTACATTCAAACTGTGTTTTCCTCCCCATATTCATGTGTCACTACTCAGTGTCAACATTTTTCACAATTCAAGCTTGGTCCAACAAGAAATTCTGTCATTGGTTATCATCTATGTCACTGTGTACTGCCTCACTGTGTACTGCCTTTTATCAGTTTATCCTTGCGTACTGCACTTCTGTTTTCCCTTCTCCCTTCAATGGTGACCTCCAGCACCTCTACAAAGTTTTGGTAACAGATATGGTTTGTAACAGCTCTGACAGGCTTGATATATTTTATTTTTTGGACTTTTCATCATATGCCTGGCCAACTCTAAGCAAAACAGCTTTGATGCCAAGGTAGGAGAACTTCCGGATTAACTAGAAGATTAAGAAAAAGACTTACTCTTGCTTTATTTTCACCCCTCTAATTCCGATTTCCATGGAAACCAGGCTGGAAAGTACCAGCAGGCAGCCTGCAGCTGAACATCTGAATGAGAACACTCATGTTGAACTCAGAGAGCAGGCAGCATGTGAAATCTATAAGAAATGTCTAAAAATCTATAGCTACATCTTGAAAGTAGAAGTACAATCTCAGTTCAAGCAAAGACCTTATAAAGAGGATGATACTTCCATTGCACCAGCTGATAAAATTTGACTTTTTCTATAAAATATCAGAAAAAATTTCTCTACAGCACAAACCAAAGATTTGTGAAAATTAAGTACTATGAAATATTCAGATGGAAGATGATATGCTAGGAAACATAGTAAGTTATTTTTATAACAAGACTTTGACTTCTGAACGTTGTCCTGCAATTCCTTCTGTGAAATCAAACTGGCTGCTTTACAGTTCATACATATGCATTGTAAGCCCTGTCATCTGGAAGGCTCTTACAAATGTCCATTGCATTTGAATATGTATACACATACAACAAAAAGTTTACTAGCAGTTAGTCATACATCTACTAGTTATTAAAAAATTAGTTTGGAACACCAGTGCACTCCTTTTAAAAGTTACTATGGCAAAAGGGTGGTAGATATAGTGGTGTGTTGGGTTTTGTTTTTTTTTAAATTAACTTTATCCAGCTTAGTAAAGTTTAATGTGGGAAATCTTTGTAACACCATCTTAGATTTTTCTCCTGCTCAATATTTGCTCTTCAAGCAAAAGGAAGAGAAGCAAACAAGCAAAGGATGAAACATTACTGTCTTGGACTATACTTTAACCAGTGTAGAGATTGGTTATTATTAAACTTCTGCTTTGTATATAAAGCAGCTACCACTCTCTCAAGCAGGTATTAGTCATTCTTTGCAGAGAGCAGGACATTGGTCACACTTTTTTATTTTCTCCCAATGTAATTTTAGCCAATGCACTAGACAAAAGAGAATGATTATGCCAACGCAGCCTAAGGTTAAACAGCCTTCCCCTGGCATCAGGACTTGCTCCCTAAAAAAGAAAAGGAGGGTAATTGTTATTGGTGATTCCCTCCTGAGGGGAACAGAAGGTCCCATATGTAGGCCGGACCCATCTCATAGGGAAGTTATTAGCCTAGCAGGAGTCCAAGTTGGAGATGTTACCAGAAGGCTGCCCAGTCTGGTACAGCCCTCTGATTATTATCCCTTATTGGTCATGCAGTTAGGGAATGATGATGTTGGTACCAGGCCTCCCAGGGCTATCAAAAATGACCTCAGGGCCCTGGGAGATCTGGTTGAGGGGTCAGGTGCACAAATAATTTTTACATCGATACCGTTAGTTGCAGGAGGGAACACAATAAGGAACAGGTCAGCCGCTGTAGTCAACAAGTGGCTTAGGGGCTGGTGCAGACGAATGAATTTTGGGTTTTTCGATCTTGGGCAACTTTCTACTGCACCAGGTCAGCTGGTAACAGATGGAGTACATCTGTCCCAGAGGAGGGGAAAGGTCATAATACATGAGAATGGCCTGTCCCCCAAAGGTAAAAAGATTCTGGGAAGGGAATTAGCAAGTCTCATTGACAGGGCTTTAAACTAGCTTCGAAGGGGGAGGGTCGGAAACCAGTGCCCTCAGGCAGGAGTCTGGAGGTGATAAGCTAGACCTAGAGGGGAAATCAGCAGCCCAGCTGCAGTGCATGTACACTAATGCACGAAGCATGGGTAACAAACAAGAGGAGCTGGAAGCCTTGTTGCAGCAAGAAAGTTATGATGTAGTTGCCATCACAGAGACGTGGTGGGACGACTCGCATGACTGGAGCGCTGCAATTGACGGCTACAGGCTCTTCAGGAGAGACAGGCAAGGAAGAAGGGGTGGAGGGGTGGCCCTGTACGTCAGGGAGGCACTGGATGCTGTTGAGATGGAGATCAGGGATGATCGGGTTGAGTGCTTGTGGGTGAGAATTAGAGGGAAGACCAACAGGGCAGACATCCTGGTTGGCGTCTGTTATAGACCACCCAACCAGGAGGAGGATGTCGATCAGGCATTCTATAGGCAGCTTAAGGCTGTCTCAAGATCACCTGACCTCATTCTCATGGGTGACTTCAACCTGCCTGATATCTGTTGGGATCTCAACACAGCAGAGAGGAGGCAGTCTAGGAGGTTCTTAGAGTGCATGGAGGACAGCTTCTTATCCCAGGTGCTGCGTGAGCCTACCAGGGGTAAGGCTATGCTTGACCTCCTCTTCACCAACAGGGAAGGGCTGGTGGGTGATGTGGTGGTCGGAGGGTGTTTAGGCACCAGTGACCACGACATAATAGAGTTTTCAGTATGCAGCCAAGCCAAGAGGGGGAGCAAGAAGACCTCCACTCTGGACTTCCGGAGGGCAGACTTAAGGCTACTCAAGGAACTAATTCAGAAGGTTCCTTGGGAATCAGCCCTTAAAAACAAAGGGGTCCAGGAGAGCTGGACCTACTTCAAGGAAGAACTATTGAAGGTGCAAGAACAGGCTGTGCCGGTGTGCCGGAAGATGAGCCGCCGGGGCAGACGGCCAGCCTGGATGGGCAATGAACTTTTAATAGAACTTAGGGAAAAAAGAGGGTGTATTATCTTTGGAAGAAAGGGGAGGCAACCTACAGAATGTTTAGGGATGTTGCTAGGTTGTGCAGGAAGAAAATTAGGGAGGCAAAAGCCCATTTAGAACTTAGACTGGCCTCTGCTGTGAAGGACAACAAAAAGTCCTTCTATAAATACATCAATAGCAAGAAGAAGGGCAAGGACAACCTCCACTCCTTGGTTGACACGGAGGGGAACGTTGTAACAAAGAATGAGGAAAAGGCAGAGGTACTTAACACCTTCTTTGCCTCAGTCTTCACTAGCAGGGCAGAACGTCTTCCAGACAGCTGGCCTGCAGAGCTGGCAGAAGGAGCCAGAGAGCTGCATAGTTTCCCACTGCTCCAAGAGGAAGTTAGAGATCTACTGAGCCGCTTGGACCCCCACAAGGCCATGGGACCGGATGGGATCCATCCTAGGGTGCTGAGATTGCTGACAGATGAGCTGTCCAAGCCACTTTCCATCATTTTTCAGCAGTCCTGGCTCACTGGAGAGGTCCCAGAAGACTGGAAGCTGGCTAACGTGGTGCCCATCCACAAGAAGGGCCGGTTGGATGAGCCAGGGAATTATAGGCCTGTCAGCCTGACCTCAGTGCCAGGCAAGATTATGGAACGGCTCATCTCGAGCGCGATCACACAGCACTTACAGGATGACCAGGGGCTCAGGCCTAGCCAGCATGGATTTAGGAGGGGCAGGTCCTGCCTGACCAACCTGATCTCCTTCTATGATCAGGTGACCCGCCTGGTGGATGTGGGGAGGCCTGTGGATGTGGTCTACCTGGACCTCAGCAAGGCCTTTGACACCGTTCCCCACAGCAAACTCCTGGCCAAGCTGGCAGCCCGTGGCTTGGACAGGAGCACACTGCGTTGGGTTAGGAACTGGCTGGAGGGCCGAGCCCAGAGAGTAATGGTGAATGGCACCACATCCAGCTGGCGGCCTGTCACTAGTGGTGTGCCCCAGGGATCAGTACTGGGCCCCATGCTCTTCAACATCTTTATTGATGATCTGGATGAGGGCATTGAGTCCATCATCAGTAAATTTGCAGATGACACCAAGCTGGGGGCAGCAGTTGATTTGCTGGAGGGCAGAGAGGCTTTGCAGAGGGACCTCGACAGGCTGGACAGATGGGCAGAGTCCAATGGCATGAGATTTAACACATCCAAGTGCCGGATTCTGCACATTGGCCACAACAACCCCAGGCAGTGCTACAGGCTGGGGTCAGAGTGGCTGGAGAGTGGCCAGGCAGAGAGGGACCTGGGGGTGCTGGTTGATTGTAGGCTGAACATGAGCCTGCAGTGTGCCCAGGCAGCCAGGAAGGCCAGTGGCATCCTGGCTTGCATCAGGAACAGTGTGGCCAGCAGGAGCAGGGAGGTCATTGTGCCCCTGTACACTGCACTGGTTAGGCCACACCTTGAGTACTGTGTCCAATTCTGGGCCCCTCAGTTTAGGAAGGATGTTGACTTGCTGGAACGTGTCCAGAGAAGGGCAACAAAGCTGGTGAGGGGTTTGGAACACAAGCCCTATGAGGAAAGGCTGAGGGAGCTGGGGTTGCTTAGCCTGGAGAAGAGGAGACTGAGGGGTGACCTTATTGCTCTCTACAACTACCTGAAGGGAGGTTGTAGCCAGGCAGAGGTTGGCCTCTTCTCCCAGGCAGCCAGCACCAGAACAAGAGGACACAGTCTCAGGCTGCGCCAGGGCAGGTTTAGGCTGGATGTTAGGAAGAAGTTCTACACGGAGAGAGTGATTGCCCATTGGAATCGGCTACCCGTGGAGGTGGTGGAGTCACCTTCACTGGAGGTGTTCAGGAGAAGACTTGATGGGGTGCTTGGCTGTATGGTCTAGTTGTTGGGTGGGTTGGATTGTTTGATGGGTTGCACGCGATGATCTTGAAGGTCTCTTCCAACCTGGTGTATTGTATTATTGTATTGTATTATTGTATTGTAAAGGATTTAATGTCTTGTGGAAGTCCAGTATCAGCACACAATGCTTGACCTGAATATGGATGATGAAGCTCAAGACAGTTTTGTTTTCTGAGTGTTTTTTTCTTTGTTGTTGTTGGGTTTTTTTAAGTGTTGTTTCAAGTTTAAAAGAGCTGTTTATCAGAATCAAATCAGCCAGATAGGTACAGATTCTCTTTATTGTACCTATGGTCTCCTTCACTATCGGAGAGGAAATTCAAACTTAAGGCATCAAAGAGCAAATCAACCCAAGAAGCTGTTAAAGACTATTGATTCACTCTTTCATTTAGGATCTTCAGTGGAAAAAGCTAGCCCAAATTTGCAGTCCACAACACAAACTCATGACTATGACAGAAAAGGATAGTACAGAAGCTGTTTGTGCCATTTCCTTACATGACAGGAAACTAATGGTTGTGTTTCAAGAACACTAGAGCAACACACAAAGCACACAGCTATCAGCACCTCTGCAGTGCAAGAATGTCCACTAAATAGCTGCCTTCAGCTAATGAGTCCCATGGATCTCTCATATTTTACTGCACCAAGTGTATTTGTGTTCACCTTGAGAATCATTTATTGTGTTAGATCACAATACAGATAGCTCTGGGATATAGAAATCAAATCAAAATAATTCACTTACTCGCCTAAGACTGCTTAAACACAGCAAGTATACACAAAAGCATAAGCTTTCAGATACATTTCCTCTTTATTTGCATGAAAATATCTATAGCTAAACAACCCACATGCACTGCCTGAATAGCTCTATTTCAAGCAATATTGGAAATGAAAATAAATCTTAAAACTACATAAATTTAAATAAAAAGCAACCCACAGAGGGTACATTGGCTTCTCCATTTCAAAACTGCAATCCTACCCATCCATTTTTTAATATTAGGGATGCCAAAACATTTTGTATTTAATGGCTGTCTTCATCAGAAGGTACCTTGAGAAACAGCCCTTTAAAACAAAGGGGTCCAGGAAGGCTGGACCTACTTCAAGAAAGAAATCTTGAAGGCACAGGAACAGGCTGTGCCAATGTGCCAGAAGATAAGCCACCAGGGTAGATGGCTGGCCTGGATGGGCAATGAACTTCTGAACAAATTAAGGGGAAAACAGAGGGTGTATCATCTTTGGAAGGAAGGTGAGGTAACCCCTGGTATGCTTAAGGATGTTGCTAGGTCATGTAGGAAAAAAATAAGAGAGGCAAATGCTCATTTAGAGCTTAGACTGGCCACTGCTGTGAAGGACAACAAATAATGCTTTTACAAATATATTAATAGCAATAGGAGGGGCAAGGACAACCTCCACTCCTTAGTGGACATGGAAGGGAACATAGTAACAAAAGATGAGGAAAAGGTACTTAACACCTTCTTCGCCTCAAATTTTTAATAGCAGGATAAGTTGTCTGCAGGACAATTGGCCTCCTGTGCTGGCAGATGGAATCAGGGAGCAATGCAGGTCCCCTGTGATCCAGGAGGAAGCAGTTAGAGACCCCCTTATCCCCACAAGTCCATGGGACCGGATGAGATCCATCCTAGGGTGCTGAGAAAGCTGACAGATGAGCTGTCCAAGCCACTCTCCATCATTTTTCAACAGTCCTGGCTCACTGGAGAGGTCCCAGATGACTGGAACCAACGTGATGCACATCCACAAGAAGGACAGGTTGGATGAGCCAGGGAATTAGACCTGTCAGCCTGACCTCAGTGCCAGCCAAGATTATGGAACAGGTCATCTTGAGTGCAATCACACAGCACTTACAGGATGGCCAAGGGATCAGGCCCAGACAGGATGGATTTGGGAAGGGCAGGTCCTGCCTCACCAACCTGATCTCCTTCTATGATCAGGTGACTGGCCTGATGGATGTCGGGAAGGCTGTGGATGTAGTCTACCTGGACTTCAGCAAGGCCTTTGACACTGTCCCCCACAGCAAACTCCTGGCCAAGCTGTCAGCCCTTGGCTTGGACAGGAGCACTGTGTGCTGGGTCAGGAACTGGCTGGAGGGCTGAGCCCAGAGCGTGGTGGTGGCTTTTCCTCCAATTAACTTTAGAACTGATAATGTGTCCTCATTGTTGCTGGCTAGTTAACTTATGGGAGATGAAAAGAAACTGAGAAAGGACATCGATACAGCTCTTACAGTATGCTTATGGCATCTAAAAAGGAAGTTCAGAATAAAGTGTCTGGTATGTTTTGCTTCTTGAGACACAGGGTATATGACAAATACAGGTTCTGGATATCAGCTAACATGATAATGAATTAGGCCAGGGCAGGCTATATGCACTTTCAATTTAGAAACGAATATTTAAAATTTGTTTGTGTCTTTCCACTAATCAACACTTCAGGAAAAAAAACAAACAACATAAAACTATTTTAAAAAGATACTGAGAATTTGTACATCTTACATGTTAGAAAAAAGTGAATTGTTCTTTAACCTTTGTAACAATTGTGTTAAATACCTATCCTCTTCCAAAACTGCATTGCTGTTGAATCACCAAATTACCTTTTTTATCCTCCTTTTTGAAAGGCTCTGCAGGAGAAGTGTTTATAACCACATTATAAGCACCAAGAATAAAAGTTTATGGTAGAAGTACTAACATCATCACCAGGGGAAGCCAATCATTGCTCCCATGCACCTTTCTTCTCTAGTTTACAAATTCACAGTATCAATACTGACGAAGCTTTGCAACTTCAAACTCTCACACAGTGCAAAAAGAGACCATGGAACATGCAGTTTTCTACATTACAGGAAATCTGTAGTCAAAAACTGAGGTTGGACTTTGTCTGAGGGGCAGTCAAATGAAAGGATGGCCTGGCAGTGCTGGTCCAGCTCTCCCCAAGAGCTTATTTCTTTCTCCAGGGTGCAGCTTCTCTCACAGCTTGAAAGAGGCCGGTTATGGCAGCACTCTTGAACACGGAGACCAAGACCCCCTAACTGGCCACACCCGACCTGTTGAAGGGATCTGCTAATATCATTATCAATGATCTGGATGAAAGGATTAAGGGCACCCTTATTAAATTTGCAGATGATACCAAGCTGAGTGGGAGTAGTGACCTGCTTGAGGTACAAAGGCTCTACAGAGGTATCTGAACAGGCTGAATCAATAGGCCAAGGCCAATTATATGAGATTCAACAAGGCAAAGTCCAACACTACAAGCTTAGGGTACAGTGGCTGAAAAAACTACCCAGCAGAGAAGGACCTGGTAGTGTTGGTCAACAGCTGTTTGAGTGAGTCAGCATGTGCCTTGGTGGCCAAAGAGGCCATAAGCCATCCTGGTGTGTATCAGGAATAATGAGACCATCAGGACCAGGGAAGTGCTTGCGCCTCTGTGCTCAGCATTAGTGAGGCCACACTTGGAATAATGTGTTCAGTTCTTGGGCCCCTCACTACAAGACATTGAGATGCTGGAGAGCATGTCCAGGAGGGCAAAGCTGGTGAAGGTTCTAGAGAATGAGGAGCAGCTAAGGGATTTGGGGTTGTTTAGCCTGGAGGAAAAGGGGCTAAGGAGAGACTTTTTGAACCTCTTACAGTTACGTTGAAGGAGGTTGTAGTGAGGTAGGTGTTGGTTTCTTCTCCCAAGCAGAAAGTGACAGGATGAGAGTAAATGCTTTCTAGTTATCCCAGGGGAGAATTTCTTCACTGAAAGGGCTATCAAGCATTGGAACAGGCTGTCAAGGGCAGTGTTTGAGTCACCATCCCTTGAAATATTTAAAAGATGTGTAGACATGGTTCTTAGGTATATAAACAAATGGGGAATCTACTACTGCAATTCTCACTTTTACCCATCCTCACTCCATAGATCATATGTTTTTCACTAATGGTTTTGGAGGTTTCAATTTATTCTTCCTGCCCTCCTTTTCCCTAGTCCATCTCTCTTCATCCTTCTTTTTCTTAGGAATGCTACCTAAGTCTGCACATTGCAAAATTCCTTCAAATGTCAGCAGCTGATCAGACAGTCCTACAGCTTGCAATCAGGCAATTTCTCTGGGCTTGCTCAGTGAGAATGGAGCTGGACAAGATTATATGATGTATACATCTGAATGCAAATAGTACATTCCATATCTACACAAATGTAGTGAATGTTGTCTTAGTTTAGAATAGCTGATTCAGGTATAAACAAGGAAATGGTTAACCTGTGTCAGACTACAAATCAAGCTCAAAAATTCCATTATTCCTTTCCTCCAGAAAGAGGCTGAAAAATTCCATGTTCTGTCTGAACTCTTCTGCTTCATCTCTCTGCTAAGTATTTGAACACCATAAATGGGGAAAGTGGGGACAATGGAACACACATCACTTACTTTGTACCTGCTGGCAATTCCCAACTACACAACAGGCAGGCATAAAGATACTGCAATAGAAGTTACAGTTATTTTCATACCATGTGTGCTTGAGCTGTACACCAATTGCTACATACAAAAACCTGACAGGTTTCTACTTCAAAGAGGTTCAGAATTTTCAAACCCAAATTATACATTAGCAAGCTCTTCCCTTCTCTTACATCCAAATGAAGACATTTGAAGGTGACTGGGCTATTAGATAAATGGCTTTCTTGATATTGATTATAAAGGCACATTTCATCCTCTTCATATAAATGATCAGTCTTACTGCCCAACTCCAGGTAACACTGGCTTTGATAACTACTTGATATGCTTCTATACAAGTCAAAAAGACTTTGATCAAAGGACTGAATTCTTGTATTTAAAAAAATAGGTAATTGGCACATAGACTAGGGTGAGGTCAGTATCTCATCATTCTTCAGTCCAATTTAAGGAAGCCTGAAATAAATAAGAAGGCCAAAGTCTGCCTGCACTCTGCTCACTAATTATAAACTTCAAAATTCTTACTAGAAGATATGCATTATTAAATGTCTTATTATAGTGCTTCTCCCATGTTCACAGATGAAAATGGAAATGAGCTTTTAAATTTCATTTGAGCAGTTGCAGGTAACCAACCACAAGTCACACTACAGTTCAACACAGCTGTTGGGTTCTCTGTGCAATTACACTTAGTGCAAACTGTGCTTGAAACAAGTAATAGCAAAGGAACAAAATGGTTTATTTTAATGGTAGCTATTGAGGAAAGGGGGGACAAAGCCTTACGAGCTGCAAGCAATCACATATGTTCTATTAAAAAGATATAAAAAATCAGCAACATTTTTCCTCCTGCTTCTCTGAGTCTGCTAAATCAAACTCTCATTGCATATGCAATCACTTTCACTCAATTTATAAAGTATTTTAAAACTAATTTCAAAAGAAATTGTTTTTCTAGTAATAAAGGAACATGAAATTATATCACTTCTCATTCATGTTATCGCCCTCAACTAATTTGCTCTAGTCAAACATTAAAGTCTCCTCCTGCACTACAGCAAGGCATCATTAGCGATACACCTGTCTGTTCCTTTAGCCCACTCCTCTAGTTTCTGAATAAGCATAAAGCAAGCTTTATCTGCAGAGCTATGCATAAGACTTAATGCACCTTTGCGAACCAACAGGATCAGACTGCAGACTTCAGTATTAAATCCCCCTTTATTCCCAAAATTGCAACTTTTTAATTAACAAGAGACACTTCAGAGGTTCATATAAATACCTTTATAAGTAACACCTGACAATCTCTACAATATCAACAGCTCCAGAAAGTTGACAGAACATACATAATCTTCACATGAAAGCAGGTAATTTAAACAAAACATCCAAGCTGTCACTCCCTAGAAGAGCACTTCAAACAAGACTTCTCTATATTATCCAATAGGTGTCTGCATTTCTCCAAATCATTATAAAATTAACTCATTTAGAAACATTTACCTGTGTTCCTGTCAGGTAAGATACAGCAATGCTTCTGCAGTATGCCAGGCAGAACCTATTACAAAAAGAAACAGACATTACTGTACATACTAGTTTAACATCATGTAAAGAAGAGTTAATGACTGCTGGAGCATGCTTCTGATCAAGCTTTGTGCTCTCATTCTGCATCAAATTAGCTATCCCAGTGAAAATGTAAACCTCACTCATTAGGAACTGCACACAGAAGAAGCATACTAAGTTAGCTACTTATTACTTTCCACTAAAGCTAGTTTCACCCTCTCCCATAGACTGCAATATACAATACAATAATACAATACAGTACACCAGGTTGAAAGAGACCTTCAAGATCATCGCGTCCAACCCATCAACCAATCCAACCCATCAAACAACTAAACCATGCAACCAAGCACCCCATCAAGTCTCCTCCTGAACGCCTCTAATGAAGGTGATTCTACCACCTCCCCAGGCAGCCCATTCCAATGGGGAATCACTCTTTCTGTAAAGAACTTCTTCCTAATGTCCAGTCTAAACCTGCCCTGGCGCAGCTTGAGACTGTGTCCTCTTGTTCTGGTACTGGCTGCCTGGGAGAAGAGGCCAACCTCTGCCTGGCTACAACCTCCCTTCAGGTAGTTGTAGAGAGCAATAAGGTCACCCCTCAGTCTCCTCCAGGCTAAGCAACCCCAGCTCCCTCAGCCTCTCTTCAGAGGGCTTGTGTTCCAAACCCCTCCCCAACTTCGTTGCCCTTCTCTGGACACATTCCAGCAAGACAACATCCTTCCTAAACTGAGGGGCCCAGAACTGGACACAGGACTCAAGGTGCGGCCTAACCAGTGCAGTATACAGGGGCAGAATGACCTCCCTGCTCCTGCTGGCCACACTGTTCCTGATGCAGGCCAGGATGCCACTGGCCTTCTTGGCTGCCTGGGCACACTGCAGGCTCATGTTCAGCCTACCATCAACCAGCATCCCCAGGTCCCTCTCTGCCTGGCCGCTCTCCAGCCACTCTGACCCCAGCCTGTAGCACTGCCTGGGGTTGCTGTGGCCAATGTGCAGAACCCGGCACTTGGATGTGTTACATCTCATGCCATTGGACTCTGCCCATCTGTCCAGCCTGTCGAGGTCTCTCTGCAAAGCCTCTCTGCCCTCCAGCAGATCAACTCCTGCCCCCAGCTTGGTGTCGTCCGCAAATTTACTGATGATGGACTCAATGCCCTCATCCAGATCACCAATAGAATAGAATAAAGATGTTGAAGAGCATGGGGCCCAGCACTGATCCTTGGGGCACACCACTAGTGACTGGCCGCCAGCTGGATGTGGCACCATTCCCCACCACACTCTGGGCTCGGCCCTCCAGCCAGTTCCTAACCCAACGCAGTGTGCTCCTGTGCAAGCCATGGGCTGATAGCTTGGCCAGGAGTTTGCTGTGGGGACGGTGTCAAAGGCCTTGCTGAGGTCCAGGTAGACCACATCCACAGGCCTCCCCACATCCACCAGGTGGGTCACCTGATCATAGAAGGAGATCAGGTTGGTCAGGCAGGATCTGGCCTTCCTAAATCCATGCTGGCTGGGCCTGATCCCTTGGCCATCCTGTAAGTGCTGTGTGATTGCACTCAAAGAATATCAAAGAATAAAAGAACATAAGACCACAATGAAACATACTCAACTACAAACACAGTATCTTACTAGTCCCTGATGCTGCTGTTACCAATTTTGTACATGTGGCCCTGGGGTTATGAGATCTAGCTCTTCATAGAATCAAAAAAGGAAAAGACCTCAAAGATCAAGTCCAACCCATCACCCAAGACCTCATGACTACTAGACCATGGCACCAAGTGCCATGTCCAATCCCCTCTTGAACACCTCCAGGGACGGCGACTCCACCACCTCCCTGGGCAGCCCATTCCAATGGCTAACGACTTTGTGAAGAACTTTCTCCTCACCTCGAGCCTAAACTTCCCTGGCACAGCTTGAGACTGTGTCCTCTTGTTTTGGTGCTGGTTGCCTGGGAGAAGAGACCAACTGTCTCCTGCCTACAATCACCCTTCAGGTAGTTGCAGACAGCAATAAGGTCTACCCTGAGCCTCCTCTTCTCCAAGCTAAACAATCCCAGCTCCCTCAGCCTCTCCTCATACGGCTTGTGCTCGAGGCCTCTCACCAGCCTCATTGCCCTTCTCTGGACACGCTCTGGACCCACCTGGTGGATGTAGGGAAGGCTGTGGATGTAGTCTACCTGGACTTCAGCAAGGCTTTTGACACCATCCCCCCACAGCAAACTCCTGGCCAAGCTGTCAGCCCATGGCTTGGACAGCAGCATTCTGCGCTGGGTTAGGAACTGGCTGGAGGGCCGAGCCCAGAGAGTGGTGGTGAATGGCGCCACATCCAGCTGGCAGCCAGTCACTAGTGGTGTGTCCCAGGGATCAGTGTTGGGCCCAATCCTATTCAATATCTTTATTCACACTACCACAGGGACAGAGTCAAAGGCCTTGCTGAAGTCTAGGTAGATTACATCCACAGCCCTCCCCACATCCACCAGGTGGGTCACTCTGATCATAGAAGGAGATCAGGTTGGTCAGGCAGGACCTGCCCTTGCTAAATCCATGCTGGCTGGGCCTGATCCCTTGGCCATCCTGTAAGTGCTGTGTGATTGCACTCTTCATAAACCACTTAAGACAAGACTCCAAAGCACAGCATTTCCCTCCGTACATGGCCAGTTCCAACAGACAGCACGAACCCCGAAGTCTGAGTAGGAAATTGAATGCAACAGGAACAGAAGAGCTGAAGTTTGCAGCTCACATCCACCACACTGCTACTGGCACCCAGCAAGAAATACAGCAGAAGCCTCCCAGCACCTCTGGCCCTTTCTTACAGGCAGGACCTCACCCTTCTTCACAGATTTACACATTGAAGCTACCTGCTTTGGTGCTCCTACCAGCAGCAACCTGAACTTGAAGCACCCAAGACCTTCTCAATCTGTCTTAAAAATCATTCTCCAAGATGTGTTTGTTAAATCATCTCTTGGGGGTCAACATGCACCCTTCAAACTCCAATTTATTTATTTTTTTTTAATGAAAACAAGGCCAGCATAACCACTGTCTGGAAATGCTGGGCTTCTAATCTCTAAGACAAGCCCAGGCACCACCACAGTGCATTAGAGGAGTCCTGCAGGGAGGAATGGGGACATGTTACTGCTGCAGGGGTGACTGACTCTTAGCAGTCTCATCCCTAGCTGTAAACCTTGGCCAGGCAGCTATAGCAGACTTTGTGAAAAATTTCTATTCCCTAAATTATTTTTCTTCCTGAATTTCAAAGACTTAATGAAAGCAAAATGAAACAGAATGAAAAGAAAACACAGAAAAAGCAGGTCTGGAATGACAAGGTAACTTCAGTGGGGGGAAAAAAAAAGCAGCTCTAGAACAATTTTTCCTTCCTCTCAGACTGGCTATAGATAAGAGTCATAGTGAAAAGCATAAGCTGGAAAAACCTTTCTTCATACCTTCCCTTCACTCTCAAGTGTTAAGTAGGCAAACAGGATGGCAGAGGCTAAAACAATGCATCCTTCTTTCCAGCCCTTTAGCATGTTTACCCTGCACAAAGCCAGTTTCTGGCTGGCAAGAGTTTGATATCAACCTCCTACTTACTTGTCTACAGTATACAGATTTTTACACTGTACCCATCTCCATGGTATCCAAGAGCCTCTTCACACTGCTCTACTCCCACTTCCTCCCCACTCTGTTTTTCTCCTCCCTAGGGAAAATGACATGAGAATTCCTCAGTAAAACTGTGACTTTTCCCCCTACATGCCTCTCCTTTACCCTGCTGTTTTCCTTTCATTCATTTGCATGCTGTAATCTCCAATTTATTCCTTACAATGCCTTCTGCTCAGAACTTTTTTTTTCATTTCACAAGCAATCTCTAGATTAAGTTGTGTTTTTCCTTTGTATTTTGAAGCTTTATCTACACAGGCAAATCTGAGAATCTTCACTCAAATCAAACCTGGTGTGATTTCAGCTGTAGAAGTTAAACCACGGGAGCAACTGGAGGAACTCATGTAGGGAAAAAAAAAGAGAATAGAATAAAATTTTAGAATATTATTTTTCCTCAGCAGAGGAGAAAGATTTCAATTATATTAGCTAATGATTTAACCTTCAATTGTCTTTTAAGCTCTCAGCTGGGAGCTAAGGCATTACAATACTAAATTAAAACTGGACACAAAGATGCAGAAGTAAAATAAATAATACAGCAGGAGGTATGTCCTTAACATCAAGGTGCTTCCCTAGTGGCAGCCAAATTAGCTTGGGTCCACGGTACAGAGTTAGGTAAACACATGTAGCAGGAACATTGTCTTTGCTCATGGTGCCAAACTGAGAGCTTCCTCACAATCGGTGAAAAATTCTGACTGATGTTGGTGGACATTGATGAAGACCTCCTTATATCTGTTTTCCTTACAGCCTGCTGTGCTTAGAGATATCTAAGTACAGATCTGCATAGCTAGCAGTCAAATTTTTACTTGCAGCCCTACATAATACAGATATGCAGAAAGCTTCTCAGAGCAGCACAGGATGGTTACATAGTTGTTCACAATTTAGCAAAACTCCTACTTTTTGTTTGCCTTCAAACTTTTCTTCATTTCCTAAAAACAAAATATATATGAAGAATTTTGATGGCAAGAACACAGTAGGTGATATTCAGACAAAAATGTGCCAAATGTAGTAGGCAAATACACACTGACAGATAAAATTTCAGAGATCCAGAGTTTGATCATTACTCATGCACTGATGGTTACAAATAACTGGTCCTCAGGTAGAGTTACCAAGCACACCTTGCATTTTTTGTGGAAGCAGTGCAGTACTGGAGAAGTGAGGTTACATATTACGTTGTGATCCAGTCAGTGAGTTTCTGTCTTTCAAATGTTGTATCACTTTTGGAAAGGCAGTCACCTCCTAGACCCTGCTATCTGCGCTGCTCTGTGCCAAACATTGATGCTTCACTACCATCTGCACAAATCACATGAAAGGAATTGTAATTGCTCTCACTTTAAGGATCATAATCATTCTATCACTATTTTCCTTATACTTGTCTCAGCTCAGGATTTTTTTTTTTTCTAGGCAAGATTTTTGTCAGCTGCTACAGAGACATCTGTAACTAGACCTTAAAAACACTGGAAATCCTACATCTGCACTTTCCTGAATTAATTTTGTTTCCTCCTGTCATTACAACAGCATGTTATATTTTGGGTTCCATTTTTATTATTGTTTCCTTCTCTTTTGGACATCATGCCTGAGGACTTTAGATCTGTCCCAATGACACTGTTCAAAAGGAGAAGATTCTATTGTTCTAGAACCAATTCAATACAATACACCAGGTTGAAAGAGACCTTCAAGATTATCGCGATCAAGCCTCTTCCTGAACACCTCAAATGAAGGTGACTCCACCACCTCCACGGGTAGCTGATTCCAATGGGCAATCACTCTCTCTGTATAGAACTTCTTCCTAACATCCAGCCTTAACCTGCCCTGTCGCAGCCTGAGACTGTGTCCTCCTGCTCATCATCAAGCTGCAAAGAAGCACTCTGGGTTTGGCTGTTCACAGCAACCAACTATCTATCCATCTTTGGATAGGGTGCAAAAAGCATGCAGATTTCCTGTTCACAAACTGTTGGGCAATATGAACCATCATAAAACAAAAGTTTATCATTATTATTTAGTATTTCTTCAGGACAGAGAGGTTCCTGCAACCAGGTGCTCAAATGGCACGTCACGCTATTGCCTTCATTTTCCTAACAATATGCAGTTGGTTCAAGCTACAAGAAGGTAAATCTGAAGTTCATTCCACTCACAAGCATAATTACACTTGGTTATGCTTTTTAAGGTATCTAGGGAGTGTATCAACAAATATCTGGAATCATATTAATTCCTTAAAGAGCTCAAAAACAACCTAAGATTACTGGTGGGTCTCTGTCTCACTTGAAGCAGTTATTGATACAACCCACACTGTCATACTCATAAAATCAATCCTTGAAATACATCTCTGGAGGAAGAGAGCACCAAGATCAGAGGGACCTGCCTTCCCAGGGCTTATCCAAACCTACGTGTGTTCCCTGCCAGTGCCACATGGACCTCACTTATAATGGTAAAGCTAGTGCAAGAAGAATACATTAAGACTGTTTTGTATATCTGGTATTGCTGAAAATAGTAGATTTTGCAAGACCTTTCAATCATTCGCTGCTAGCTGTCAGTTCCTCTGCCCTCTCAAGGAAACAACCTTTCCCTATAGCTCCTGATGAGCTGCACCCTGCTGAAAGGCAGCCTGTGCCAAAATGCCTCCCACCCACAGCAGTGCAAGTAAGAAGCCTGTATTGTCAGTTTATTTCGTTGTATTCTGATGAAATGGCTCAGACTTGTCCAATAATGTTTCACAAAAATTGGACTGCTGACCAATTTCACATATACACTGGTGAATTTTCATGATAATTTAATGTCAAAACAGAACTTGCTAATGACTCATCTGCTTTCTGGGCTTTATAGTAAGGGTATTTTCTTCTCTTATCTTCTGCCTTAGTCTACCACTTCCAATTCAATACCAAGAACATACATAAGATACGGTGATTTTGTTGAAAGTATAAGTTACACTGAAAAAAGATAAATTATATTTACAATATCAAAGTATTTGATATATGGTACCAATGTATGCATCATCTCACACCAAGTAACATCTTAATATGCATATTGTTTCCTTTTCTTCTTGAATAAAAGGAAATCTTGACTACAGGAAATTTCAGAAATACTCTGAAAATATTACAACGCCCATACTTACATGTGTTCTTTCAGATTGCATCACACCTCAAAAAATGGAAGCTATCTAAAACCCTTTAAAGAGAGTAGTGACAACAATAAGAAAAGCAAAATCTCCTTAATGGAATTTAACTAAAAGTGCCAGGCATTTCAGTGATGAGCAACTCAGTGACTGGATATCCTATTTTGTACATCTGAATCAAAACTAAATAAGGGAAAGTAACCCTGAAAGAAGGCTTAGTATTATTACAACCTCAGACATCACAACTGAGCTCCATGCAGTGGAGCCAGGGCAAACCAGGCAGTGGCCTTTGGCTTCATCACTCCTTTTACCCAAGTCACCACAGCAAATTAATCTGAAACACAGGTACCATATTTCAATGGGCCATTAAAAAAAACAACAACAACAACAAAAAAACCCACCCAAACCACACACAAAAACCACAATATAATTATCACTATGGCACATTTCAGACTCATGTCACAATGAATCTGCTATAGCCTAGACTAGACTAGAATCAACCAGGTTGGAAAAGATCTTTGAGATCGTCATTTAGTAGTTGTCTACATTTAGCCTGTATTTGGGGCTAAAGTCAAGCAGTTATTGTATCACCCAATGACCCCTCCCCAGTGGAGACGGAAAAGTAGAGAAGACCCACGTGTGCATAGGAAAAGGAATGTCATGAAATGGCAAAACTGATGCTAATGTCAATACTAAGAAATTAACAGTACACTTGCCCAGCAAAAGCAAAGCAGTCAAAATCCAGGAAGGCCAGCCTTAAGAGCAGGAAAGGGGTGAAAGAAGCTCACACAAACAGCCCAGATAGGAAGCTCTCACAGAAAACACCCCCCACACACACACACTTCCTCCTTTATACTGAGCATGATGCTCATGGTCTGGGATACACCTGTGAGGCAACTCCAGCCAGTTTTGGTGGCTGACTTAGAACTACTAATGGCCTGCTGTCCATGGCTGTCCTGGGATTTTTCCCCAGCAAAGCCAGAACGGTGTGAACTAATTACAATTGTTCTATGATTAATGAGTACTTATAAACATGAATCTTTTAAAGGCTGCCTCCTGAAGTATAACCCCTCCACACAGATGCCATAAGAATATAATAAGCAGACTAAAAAGCGTAGATAGGCAAATCTGAAGGGGAGTTGGAACTATGTACTCTGGGATTAGCAGCACATAAGCCATTTTTTCCCCTATTTATTAGTACAGGAAAGTAAGTTGTGGTACTAGCAACAGCCACAAACCCTATTTCTTTATGACTTCAAGAACAATACATCAGTATCAACAATAACTCCTTTATATCTTTAACTTTTCAGAAGTTTATACCCCTTACTGGCAGAACAGGCTTTGTTATGTATCTCTGACCTCCAGGTGCAATTTTTGTAATTGGTTACACTTACAGAAGAATCCACAAATTAAGACACTTCAGACTAAACACAGCATGATGCATACAGGTCTATTGGGAACACTGAGTCCCCTGTTCAAATAATTGCACCATTGCACCACTGTCCAAAACTAGGCCTTCAAAAATCTTGAGAAAGCAATGTCAAAGGGCTCTGAATGTGAGAGATGATGATGTTGCCCTTCCCGGGGTAATACTGCTGGATGGAAGAGATCAGGAGCTTCCAAATGATGTTCTAATCTCTTTTATCCAAAAGTAAATAAATAGAAGGAGAAACTTTAGAACAAAATTAATTATATTTACAAATTCCCTTCAGAGTAAGATCAGATGTACAGTCACTGCAGGATTTGATTAAAACCAGAAATCATAAACATTTCTTCTGCCTGTTACCACCATAAGCAGCAGTAGCACCTAATGGCAATGCCTAGACCTGAGATATCCTACCTCTGGTGTGGATCATGCTAATCAAAGGACAGAAATAACTGAAGTAGACTGCTAATACTGCAAAGGATGGTCACAGTTCTTCACAGATGCTCTGTAAGTGCAAGAGCCCAAGCATCATCTTGTGCTGAAGGAGGGATGGCCAGAGAACACCCTCAAGGGGTGGGGCTGACAAAATCCCCCACAGTACTGGACCATGGCAGCTAGAGATTTCCAGGGCTTGAAGGTTACTGAGTCTGTTAAAAAGGAAGTAATGGGTAATAGTGGTTGGATATTCCCTTCTGTGGGGATCAACACTTACCTGCTGACCAGATCAGCTGTCTCAGCAGTTTGTCTTTCCTGGACCCCAGGTTCTGCATGTCTCACAGAAATTGCAGAGGATCACCCAACCTCTGTGTTATACTCCTGAGAAGGATGAAAGAATTTAACTGGATAGAGAAAGTCAACAGGTCTGGGGGGGGGGAACTGCATCCCAAAGGGACAGTGGTGATGACTTTCAGTCCTCTCCCTGTCATTTTTTGGAAGATGGTCATATATTCAGGGCAGGAGGTAGGGAGATCCTACAAAAGGGAAGAGAAAGCTAAAGAATTGCACTGAAAGCATTATGGCGAAGACAAGGCACAGAGTGAAAGGACCCAAAGCAGCAGTTTCAAGTTGGCCCAAATGAAATTCTGATTGGATATAAAAACAATCCAAACCAATACAAAAACTAAACAACCCACTAAAAACCACAACCATCCCAGATATTTTTATATTTTTAGGAGTATCTCCATCTTTGAAGATTTTCAAAACTCAAATGGACAAGGCCCCAAGAAACCTGTTCAGATTTTGAAAGTAGAGACCTGCACTGTGCAAAGGGTTGGAGTTGATGCCCTCTAGAAGTCTCCTCTAATCAAAATTATTCCACAAATTTAATAATTAGATTTAATATATTAATACAGTCCAAGTCAAATTAAAATATACAATTTTAAAAAGGCTTATCAAAGCATAGCAGCTTTAGAAGCCAGTTAAGAACAGCTATTCCCTCAGAAGTTACAAAGTAGTGACCCTAGAGCTACAATTCCTTAATTAATTTAGGAGTAAGCCATGAAGAGTGATTTGGTGCAAGGAGCTGCTTATGAAAAATCTTTGACAGACTTATGATTTATTTATCTTTAAGCATCTGATGGTGTTTTGAGTAAACCAAAAAAAAATTCTAGACATTGCTATACATATTGGAGAACAAATGTCTTCATTTTCATTCTCTAAAATACAGAACTTGATAATAATAGTTCTTTCATTCCCCTGAAATACTCTGTTTAGATACACAGTATGTATGTGCCTTGCAATGCCTAAACTGCGATGTCTCCTAGTTGGAAATGATGGTACTACAAGGGATGAATGATGAACTTTGAGAAATAGTTTAGTGGGCATGGTGATGCTGGGTTGACAGTAGGACTTGATTATCTTAGAGGTCTTTTTCAACCTCAATGATTCTATGATTCTACATGCCAAGCTGCTCTTTCCATAGGGTTCAAAGATGAATCGTCACCACACAGAGCTGGCTGGAGTAACATGCAGCAGATATACACAGATGAAAAATAATCCTCCTGCCTCAGGAAGATTCTTCAGTGAGAACACCAAAACCACTGCTGGAGAAGTAGAGATGCCTGGCCATGGGGGAGAGGGCTGGACCTGGTGGCACTGACCTGCACCATGCCCCTGGTGCCTCAAAGGTTTTCATAAGTTGGTTTCTTCTCCCAGGCGGCCAGCACCAGAACAAGAGGACACAGTCTCAAGCTGCACCAGGGGAGGTTTAGGCTGGAGGTTAGGAAGAAATTCTACAGAGACAGTGATTGCCCATTGGAATGGGCTGCCTGGGGAGGTGGTGGAGTCACCATCATTGAAGGTGTTTAGAAGGAGACTTGATAGGGTGCTTGGTTGCATGGTTTAGTTGATTAGGTGGTGTCGTATGATAGGTTGGACATGGTGATCTCGAAGGTCTCTTCCAACCTATGGTCTATTCTATTCTATTCTATTCTATTCTATTCTACAGAGAAGTGAGATATCTCCTTCCTTCCATCTCACCCACACACTGCTGAGCAATGCTAGCTGTGGCTTGGTCCCTCAGGAGTTAGTCTGAGAGAGTGTTTCAGAGCATGTTTTCATTGTGCCTTGTACAAGAAGTCTTTTTAATGCACAATGTCAATAAATTATGTGATACAAAAACACAGATTATGCAGATAATACCACAAGATGCAAGGTAAATTCCAGGGAATCCTGAGTGTTGTTTCTCCTTGCTGCTCTGGAATTGTGTTTAAGATTTACATGTGAAACACAAGGATCCTGAAGATTTTGGCAGCTGTTTTTGCATTGTAGAAGCACTTCCATTAAATATGTTTTTAAAAAAAAAAAAAAAAAAAGAGTTCTTCCCTGCATCTTTGTTAGAAAGAAACTAGTCTTCATTAAAAATTAAAGTTTATGGCTTTGTACTAGGAGCTGGCAACAAAACTCTCCCAGTGGCCTTCTTTATTCTGCCGTGTAGGAGTCAAAGATATGCAAGGAAATTCAGTTCAGAAATTATGAGAAAGGTGAGAGAAGATGTTTTAAAGTACAAAAGTTACCACAACAAACAAAACAAAACAAAACAAAGAAAAACAAAGGAGGGAAAAAAAAAAAACCCACAAACACATACCAGGAAAAATCCTAGCTGTTTACCTGCATTAGTGACTGGTCTTGGAAATGTCTCTTCCAACCACAAATGATTCTATGGTCCTGGTATCATCATGGATCTTTTCCATTGTGAATCAAAGAATAACTCATGTACTGAAAGTGGTGAATCATGACTTGAACTAGCAAGGAAGTCATCTAGTACTTTATAATTTATTAGTAGCTTAACTGATATGGTTACTTTCAGAAGTTATTTGCTATATCCAAAGTCATGTTTATTAATAGCTGAGAAATAGGAGGCACCTATCTAAGTGTGGGAAATTGAAGTCCCCACTGCATCAGGACCAAAGTGTATGTGTTAAAACTATCTGGTATTATACTTCAAAGGTAGGTTTTATATGTTTATCACTTTAGAATTGTCAAAATTCTCTGTCCTCAATGAGACAATTGCAGAGATGAATCAGTTGTCTGCAATTCCATCTAGCCATTTCCCCTGGCCAGGTGCCCTGAAAACTGGGAACCAGGCATAGTTTTTCCAACAGCTGCTTTGCTGTTCCAAGGAAGTCAAGTCCACTTTGTCATCTTTTGGCCCAACTCACAAACTGAGGTAGCAACACACTGCAGAACTCATGCATGCACAGAACTGGGACATTTCACTCCTGATGGAAAACTAAAAATGACAGCAGAAAAACAGAGAAGGAGGGCTTATTTTTAGGAATATATATACCACAGTTTGAGGTTACACAAATCTTTCATACACAGAGAACAGGACGCCTGTGCCTCATTCATGCCCTTGGCAATGTTCAATAGCACAGGGGGTTATAGATTTCAGAACACAAAACTGCCACCCACACGTCCTTCCCAAATGAGCAGGCATTCTTAGGGAAGTAATAGCTTTCTCTTTAAGACAGAAATTTGTCTTTATTACCCTGTGTTTCATTCAATATTGAACAATATGATAGCTTATTGCAAGCCCAAGACATTTGCAGAGATTTTGATGAAGGTGGGATAAAACAAAGATAAGTCTCAGTAAGCAGGTTATTTTTTTTTTTTCAATTCCACTTGAACAGTTATGCTTCTGGTGAGGATTTCTGAGGAAGAAGACTGCATAATTTGTGCAGTCCCTTTTTGAGAATACAAAAAGGGAAGAGCAGCAGGGCAGGTTTAATCCATGAGATGATAATGCCACACTGTTAAAACTATGTAGCTTCAATAAATTGCTCTAATCTTTAATCAATCTAAAGTCTACATACCACTAGATGACCCAAAGATGTATACACAAAAAAGCTATCTTTGATGCCTATAAAGGTGAAAAGACAGGTGTGAAGCACTCACAAAAGGGCCCATTTCTCTGCAGCTGATGCTTCTCTAGTGCAGTGGAAGGAGGTGAGGCCAGCCTGGGAAAGCCCCAGGAGTGTTACAAAGCTGGTAGTCATCAGTGACCTGATACACCCTTGGAGATAGTCATAAACTGAGCCCTGGAGATGACAGTGCTACCTCACCTTTTGAGAAACAGGCAACAGAGGCACAAATTCAAACATGGAAGATTGAGCTGCAAGTCAAATAGAGATCACAGCATCATAGTATGCATTGGATTGGACAGGATGTCTAGAGGCCATCTAGTTCAACCCCTCTGCAACAAGCAGGGACATCTCCAAATAGATCAGGTTGCTTAGAGCTCCATCAAAACTGACCTTGAATATCTCTAGGTATGGGACTTCCACTACCTCTCTGGGCAACCTGTTCCAGTGTTCCACCACCTTCATTGTAAAGAACGTCTTCCTAACACCCACTCTAACTCTGCCTTCATCTTTTAAAAGACTGCTGTGATCAGTCATTGTGAAATAACATCCATCTTCTGAGATGAAGATTTTCATGGTTTTGCACAATTAGCGAAATGTTACTCAGATCACAAAGAGCTCTGCAATTTAGCAGTCAGAAGACATGTTAGAAAAAAAAAAAGAGAAGAAAAAAAAAAGGCAAGTTCCTACCTCTTTGATAGCACTCATTTAAGTATTTTGTACAACAAAGAATTACTTTCACAGAGAAATGGCCCCAGCGTTGGTGCATCAAAGTGGGTTACAGCACTCTTCCAAGAACAAGAAAGACCAAAGGTGGACACCTGACTTGCATTTAATCAGGAGTATTTGGAAGAGTGTTAACTACATCCCACAACAGCACTCTAAGCACTCCCCTAAAAGAGAACAACTACCCTTTTCTGCTGTTTTCTAAAGCTTGGAAGGGGCAGTGGAACTACACAGACTGTTCTTTTGTGATGCTGCTAGAGCCATCATTTGCCAGCAGAGAAATAAGCATGAGAACTGGTGGAAGAGTAGGGAATCATATTTTGTTGGTAAATGTATTATGTGAAATATCAGAGATTTTACATTTGTATTTTCTTAACTACAAGTAAAAATAAATGTAGTTTTAGATGATTTTGTTTCCTTGCTGTCTTGGCTATCTAATTGTTTTCAGCTTGTTTATTTTTAATTCTTCCTTTCATGTTGCTTTCACCTCCTGAGAACAAAAGGCTAAAGTCACACAATGCTTAACTATATGATCAGTCTGTTTGACAAGCCTAGTCTGATGATGTCCTGGTTTGTAAACCAGACAGATCCTATCTTGCCCCTAACAGGGGCAAAAGAATGACACCACACAAATGGATTGCAAAAGTGATGGAAAGTTTAAATGGAAAAGCAGCAAGTGTTTCACAGAAGCTACAAGCATAGTGACAAAAGAATCCCAAAGCATACAGAGTCCCCTATAGCACACACAAAAGCTTCCCAACACTTCCCTTTTCCCCACCTGAGGGTATACCCAAAACCCCCAGGGGTCGTTCTTCCCCCCCACTGCTAGGCTAGTCTCAGGCTGGCCAGGTCTGAGTCTGCCCCCCCCCATCCCTTCTCCTCCTGGCATTAGACCTAGCCAGGCCTAAGAGGCCTTGAGATACTCCTCCACCATTACCCAATAGGGAGCACCTCCCACAGGAGCAGAGAAGGAAGAAAGAGGAAGAGAAAGACGTTGCAGATGGATTTATAGGGTGCAGGATATTATGAGTATGAAATATGCTGTTTCCTGTGTCCACCTTATTGGGTTGGACACTCTGGACATCAGAAGCATAGCTTGTGTGGCAGGAACAGGAGACACCCAGCCTAAACTGCCACAGATGAATATATTGAAGAATGAGCACCTGACACGTTGAGAAGACATCCCCATTGACACAAGATCCTGTTTCAGTATTTTAATTATTCTCATGGGTCATCTCATCTTCAGACACATCAGCATTGGTGTTACCTCACCACTGGTAAACATCAGCAATTTGTGTTTTTCCAAGGACTGAATTCAGCCTTTCCAAACCAGAATCAAGAATTAGTAAATAAATTGCTTGAGCCTGTCCCAATTACACTACTTGTTGACAGACTAAAGGGCTCTGCCACTGACTACTCAGATTGCTCACTCTAGCCAAAATGCTATTTTAAAAGCTACCACAAATGTTTTGATATCCGTCAAGATTTTGAAGTGTAAGTAAAGGTTCTTTTGTAAAGTACATGAGGTCTCCTAGAGCAGGTTCAAAGCAATGAAGCTGGTGAAGGGCCTAGGGAATAGGTCTTGTGTGGAGTGACTGAGGCAACTGGGGTTGTTTAATCTGGAGAATAGGAGGTTGAGGGAAGACCTTGTTCTCCACAAATACCTGCAAGGTTTTAGTGAGGTGAGAGTTGATCTCTTCTCCCAAGAAACAAGTGATAGAACAAGAGGAAATGGCCTCAAGTTGCACCAGGGAAGGTTTAGGTTAGACATTAGAAAAAACTTCTTGATTGAAAGGGTTCTCAAAGACTGGAACGGGGAGGTCTTTTCCAACCAAAATGGTTCTATGAGTCTATAGATGGTCTGTTTATTTACACAACTACTCTGTGCAAATAGTGCAACAGCCCACTGAATTTCAGACTGCCTTAGATCTGGTTTTATTATTTAAACATACAAAAACCCATGAGGTAACTGCAGCTCATTGTTGTCTGGAGTGCTCAAAGTGTTTTGAAACATTGGGTGTTTGTTGCAATCAACACAGCAGAAAAAATAATATGCAATGGATGTTTCATACTAACACTCCAGAATCTTGCAAATTTTTTTAATAGTTTTTCATTTTCCTGTGATTATTTTATACTGTCTCATGGAAGCAACAGTAATTAATTTTGTTGAACTATCTCATTACAACACCAACAGGAGCTACTGTGATCTATGAGCTAGAACAGAAACATTACTGTTATGTGTCATAATGTGGAAATCTATATCAATGCAAATGTGAAGAAAAAAACCCCAAATGTTAAATTAAATAAACTACTTCTTCAGTGCCTGTAGGTATTGCCCTTTGACTTAGCTTCAGGAAAGGATACCCCCTTCAATATCATGCTGATTTTTGTGGCAGGTGAGCCTCCTGCTTGTCAAAGGTGGTTTGCTATTAGCTGTTCCTATTTTATCCATCTCTAAATTAATTAGACTATTAGGAACAGCAAAACTATGCATATGCATGTGTGACAGATGAAAATATGTTTGAAGACCATCCTTGTAATCAGTTATATTAAAAAAATAATACATTCCTGCTATAACCTATTCCAATTCATGGACGTGACATGGGCTGACTTGATGACAAAGCAAATACCATGAATGCTAGTTCCCTCCACAGTACTGGCTTCCTCACTGACATCTGTTGTGCACTTGTCACTCCTCCTAACAATGAAATCCAACAACTGGAAACAGGAAACAAACACTTGGCATTCTTTGATGGAAATTAGATGTTAGAAAACATGGAAATCTAGAAGTCTAAAAATGGTTACAGATTTAACAACAGGCATCAGAGATGAAACTATGTAATAATAATAAGACTTTGTTTAAGGTATTTGCACAACAATGACAGTAAAGAGTAAAATTCACTAAAACCGATATCTAACTGGAGGAAGCATGTGACAACAGAAGGATAGAATGGTTTGGGTTGGAAGATACCTTAAAGAGCTTTTAGTTCCACAACCCCTGCCATAGGCAGGAACACCTTCCACCAGAGCAGGTTGTTCAAAGCCCCATTCAACCTGGCCTTGAATGCTTCCAGAGAGGGGACATCTACAACTTCTCTGAGGAAGCAGAGAATAGTATTAATTAGCTTCAGGATAATATAATAAATATTCCAAGAAACACATGTGTTTGCTCTTTAACTCAGCATACAGATGCTCATTATGTTTCAATACTTTGTTGTGATTAATATCCATTCACAAGTCACTGACTTGAGCCCTGATTCAGCAGTATGCCCACATCTAATCACATACACAGTTTCAAAGTGCATGCTTCAGCATTTTGTTGGATTGCAGCATAGATTTTAGAGCTAGTAAATCTATACTAAATCAATAAATATTTAAATTAGTGAATCTTGTAACATTCATCACATACATGTTTGGGTCACAACTTCAAAACCAATCTGTATCAGTATTTCAACTGCAAAACTGAACACATGCGTAAGTAATGCAAAAAGTAAACAATTGTCCCCATTTCTTACCATTTCACAGAGATCACAGAATCACAGAATGTTAGGGGTTAAAGAAACCCCTGGAGATCCTGAGCCAGAGCAGGATCAGCTTAAGCAGGTTGCACAGACCAGTGTCCAGGCAGATTTTGAATGGCTCCAGAGACAGAAATACCACAGCCTCTCTGAGCAGCCTGGTCCAGTCCTCTATCACCCTCAAAGTAAAGAAGTTCCTCCTCACGTTTAGATGGAACTTCCTATGTTCAAGTTTGTGCCTGTTACCTCTGGTCCTGTCACTGGGCAACACTGATGCCGTCATCAGTACCCATGCAGTTTATATATCTGACAGTCCCTGAATCACACCTTAAGTACCAGCCTACTTTGTGGTGGCCCTGAGCATGGTTTGTTACATATTTCACAGTTTTGAGCCTCTTGCTGAGAAAAAGAAAGTCCAGACTGAACACCCGAAGATTACAACTAATTGTCTACTGTTTTGCTTATGTAATCATAAACAGGGCTTTGAGTACTGCTAGTCTGAATTCACAACAAATTTCAACATGCCTTTGCAGAAGCAAATGAGGAGAATAGTTACTGATTTCTAATTATTACTATCATCTCTGTGTGTGTGTATATATATACACACACAGCAGTATTAAAATTATGATCTCTCTTTCATTATTGCTCATATAAGTAAATGAATGTCCTGAAAGATTTGGTTAGTATTTTTATGTTTTAGTGTTGTGGTGGGTTGAAATTTCCCCCCCATCATTAACTTTGCCAGACTCAGTTAGAAGGAAACTGTATTTACAAGCAAAAACTACACTCTACAATGGAATGCAATGAATATGTATAAAATATACAGTATTTACAATATTATACAGATGTTTACAATTAGCAAACAACATGAAAAACCCCTGGTCAGAGACCAGGGAAGCCATTCCACTGCCCACCCCCAACCTCCCTGTCCCAAGAGAGAAGAGATTCAGAGAGAAAAGCAATGGGTTAGACTTAACTAAACAATGCAGCCAAAACAAGGTCAACTAGAAGCAGATTAGTCTCTCCCAAGTGAAGCAAAGCAGAGAGATCAGAAAAGAAGAAAAAATTTTAGCCTGGAGAAGAGGATTTAGCCTGGAGAAGAGGAGGCTCAGGGGAGACCTCATTGCTCTCTACAACTACCTGAAGGGTGGTTGTAGCCAGGAGGGAGTTGGTCTCTTCTCCCAGGCAACCAGCACCAGAACAAGAGGACGCAGTCTCAAGCTGCACCAGGAGAAGTTTAGCCTCGAGGTGAGGAGAAAGTTCTTTACTGAGAGAGTCGTTCGCCTTTGGAATGGGCTACCCAGGGAGGTGGTGGAGTCACTGTCCCTGAAGGTGTTCAAGAGGGGATTGGATGTGACACTTGGTGATCTTTGAGGTCTCTTCCAACCTTGGTGATACTGTGATAATTATTTACATACAGCCTGTTTTATGGCAGATATTTATCCAATGAATTTGTTTAGAATAATCTTTAGTTTTCCTTTTTGCACCCAATAGTGATTTATTTACATTTTTCTACTTTTTCTGCTCAAAATCTGTAACTAAATTTTAAAGGCATAGCCTAAAACCACCACAAGTGTCTAAGGGTAATATTCATCTGTCAGGCACTACTTGGAGAAAAGGATGAGAATGACACAGAGCAAAGCAAAAGCAGACCCATGAGGACGCTTTGCAAATCCAAAAATGGACCAATACATACACCTCTTCTGCTGCCTTAGTTACACTGGAGCAGGTGGACTTGGAAGAAGAGGATGGGCTTTGCTGAGGGTATAAGGAAAACAGGAATGTATAGCATATGTTGCCATACCTATGCAGGTTTTAGTCCATACTAAGTTAGTAAAATTAGGGTATACACATTTTCTTTGAATGAGTTTGGGAGGGGAACAGAGAGGTTGTTTTGGCTTATTTATAATTTTTAAAGTAATGCTAGGAATATTTGCTATATTTTTTGATGCCCACTAATGCAATCAGATGAGAACTTGGGCCTGCTCTCTAAAAAGTTGCAACAGCATAAGAAATGCAGAATGGAAAATACATGCAGCATCTTTTCCTCCCTGCTGGTTAGTCCATCACCACAAGTGCAAAGAAGCAAAAAACTCCCCAAAGTTCAAATAATTCAATGGTCAAACATGGCTCTACCAAGTGATACAAAACAATCATTACCAAAACCAGCTAGAGCATAAGAATCAATCTGGACATGGTTCAAATTAACCTAGTAGTCTTTCACATTACGAGTATATTACAGATGGCATTTCTTACAGGAACAGCTAGGAATAGTAACCTTTTGTTTTTCCAGTTTACATTGAAAATTCCTGATTTCCTATGGTGAAGGAAGCCACAACAGACCAGTGGTGTCTTTTTCATTGAGGGGTGAACAAGAAGAGCACAGAAAATGTGAATGCAGAGCCTAAAACACCATTTTTTCTCTCATAGCATGATACTTCAGAAAAGCATTATCAGTTTGTGGTTTTCCCAAGCATGTAATTAGCTTATACATCCATATACACCTTTATATCCTACATGGTATCCTAGATACCTTATTAAACAAATCCTAAAAATAGTAGTGTAAATAGACAAAACAGTAACTCCTTATTCTTCCCACATTTTTCACCTGATTAGACAGCATTATAGTTTTCACAGCAGCAAATACTATAATTAAGTCTATCAATTTCATTACAACTTCTCAAGCTGCGCCAGGGGAAGTTTAGGCTAGAGGTGAGGAGAATGTTCTTCAAAGACAGAGTTGCTGGCCACTGGAATATGCTGGAGGGTGGTGGAGTCACCATCCCTGGAGGTAGTCAGGAGGGGATTGGATGTGGTACTTGAAGCCATGGTTTACTTAGTCATGAGGTGTTGGGTGACAGGTTGGACTTGATCTCTGAGGTCTTTTCCAACCTTATTGATTCCATGATTCTATGATTTTCACCTGCTTATTCCCCTTCCCCAGAATTATCCCTCTATAGCTGGTTTCATCCAAAATAGCATCTGGAATGCATGATTATAATTTGGAGTTTATTATGGAGGCTGGTTTTAGAAAGTCCATAAAAATTGTTCATCCCTGTGAACTGGGTATAGTGGATGAAAGAAAACAACAAGGGGTTTATGTGAAGCCTTGGGGATGGAATGTCTTGGGAAGGTTGTTGTCCTGCTCCTCGCTACCCACACTGCCCTTGTCACACAAGCTACACCTGCACTGCAGTTAGCTCAGCTATCAAACCATCAAGCTAGCAGCTGCTAAGCTGCCCATGTTTGCAGCTTAGAGTAGGGAGAGGTGACTAAAAGAGATGAGCCAACACCGCTGATAGCAGGAGACTATCCTGCTCCTCCCACCTACTGCCCTAACATCTCTTACAATCATTTGGGTGTTTATCCAGCTCAATGCAGATCCCATTTAGTTCACCCAACTGACAGAAAACAAATCCAGAAAAAAATGGAAACACAAATACAGTAATATCTGATGGTTTATTGAGCTGGATCTGGCCTTGGTGATAGGGCAGAACCATACAGTCAGAGATGAGAAGGTGAGATGGAGCAGAACCACCTCATTTTATGTCAACAGGACCACTTTGGCTCCCTGGTTCAAGGGCAGGGAACTGCTTGAGAGGGTACAGCAAAAGGCTACAAAGACAATTAGGAGACTAGAACATCTTTTATGAAGAAAGACTGAGGGATGTGGGGCTTTTTAGCCTAAAGAAGAGAAGACTGAGGGGGAACTTATCAATAAATACTTAAAGGGTGGGTGTCAGAAGGATAGGGCAAGTCTTTTTTCAGTGGTGCCCTGTGACAGGGCAAAAGGTAACAGGCACAAATTTGAACACAGGAAGTTTCATCAAACATGAGGAAGAATTTCTTTACTCTGAGGGCAGCAGTGCACTGGACCAGGATGCCCAGAGAGGTGGTGGAGTCTCCATCGCTGAAGTCATTCAAAACCCACCGGGAAGACATCCTGTGCAAGCTGCTCTAGCTGATCCTGCTCTGGAAGGGGGCAGGACTAGATGATCTCTAGGTGTCCCTTCTAATCCCTACCATTCTGTGATCTCCGTGGCCTGAAAAAGATGAGCTCAGTGTCCTCTTTCATAGGATCATAGGATGTTAGGGGTTGGAAGGGACCTTCAGAGATCATGAAGTCCAACCCCCTGACAGAACAGGACCATAGAATCTAGCACAGGTCACACAAGAACACATCCAGAGGTGTCTTGAAAGTCTCTAGAGAAGGAGACTCCACAACCTCTCTGGGCAGCCTGTTCCAGTGCTCTGTGACCCTCACAGTGAAGAAGCTCCTCCTCATGTTGAGGTGGAACCTCCTGTGCTGTAATTTACATCCATTATCCCTTGTCCTAACACGGTGCAACTGAGAAGAGCCTGTCCCCTCCTTCTTGACACTCAGCCCTCAGATATTTATAAACATTTATTAAATTCCCTCTCAGTCTTCTCTTCTCCAGACTAAAAAGCCCCAGGTCTCTCAGCCTCTCCTCATAAGGCACATGCTCCAGTCCCTTTATCATCCTGGTAGCTCTCCATTGGACTCTCTTGAGTAGATCCTTGTCCCTCTTGAACTGGGGAGCCCAAAACTGGATGCAATATTCCAGGTAAGGTCTCACCAGGGCAGGGCAGAGGGAGAGCAGAACCTCCCTCAATCTGCTGGACACATTCCTCTTAACCCCAGCATCCCACTGGCCTTCTTGGACATGAAGGCACATGGATGACCCTTGGATAACTTGTTGTCTACCAGGACTCCCAGGTCCTTCTCCATAGGGCTGCCCTCCAGCAGATCACCTCCTTACCTGTGCAGTTTATTATTCCTTCCCAGATGCAGGACTCTGCACTTATCCTTGTTGAGCCTCATTAGGTTCTTCTCTGCCCATTTCTCCAGTCTGTCCAGGTCTCGCTGAATGGCCACACAGCCCCACAGGCATCTTGAGTGCAATCACACAGCACTTACAGGATGGCCAGGGGCTCAGGCCTAGCCAGCATGGATTTAGGAGGGGCAGGTCCTGCCTGACCAACCTGATCTCCTTCTATGATCAGGTGACCCACCTGGTGGATGTGGGGAGGCCTGTGGATGTGGTCTACGTGGACCTCAGCAAGGACTTTGACACAGTCCCCCACAGCAAACTCCTGGCCAAGCTATCAGCCCATGGCTTGGACAGGAGCACACTGCGTTGGGTTAGGAACTGGCTGGAGGGCCGAGCCCAGAGTGTGGTGGGGAATGGTGCCACATCCAGCTGGCGGCCAGTCACTAGTGGTGTGCCCCAAGGATCAGTGCTGGGCCCCATGCTCTTCAACATCTTTATTGATGATCTGGATGAGAGCATTGAGTCCATCATCAGTAAATTTGCGGACGACACCAAGCTGGGGGCAGGAGTTGATTTGCTGGAGGGCAGAGAGGCTTTGCAGAGGGACCTCAACAGGCTGGACAGATGGGCAGAGTCCAATGGCATGAGATGTAACACATCCAAGTGCCGGGTTCTGCACATTGGCCACAACAACCCCAGGCAGTGCTACAGGCTGGGGTCAGAGTGGCTGGAGAGCGGCCAGGCAGAGAGGGACCTGGGGATGCTGGTTGATGGTAGGCTGAACATGAGCCTGCAGTGTGCCCAGGCAGCCAAGAGGCCAATGGCATCCTGGCCTGCATCAGGAACAGTGTGGCCAGCAGGAGCAGGGAGGTCATTCTGCCCCTGTATACTGCACTGGTTAGGCCACACCTTGAGTCCTGTGTCCAGTTCTGGGCCCCTCAGTTTAGGAAGGATGTTGTCTTGCTGGAACGTGTCCAGAGAAGGGCAACGAAGTTGGGGAGGGGTTTGGAACACAAGCCCTCTGAAGAGAGGCTGAGGGAGCTGGGGTTGCTTAGCCTGGAGGAGACTGAGGGGTGACCTTATTGCTCTCTACAACTACCTGAAGGGAGGTTGTAGCCAGGCAGAGGTTGGCCTCTTCTCCCAGGCAGCCAGTACCAGAACAAGAGGACACAGTCTCAAGCTGCGCCAGGGCAGGTTTAGACTGGACATTAGGAAGAAGTTCTTTACAGAAAGAGTGATTCCCCATTGGAATGGGCTGCCTGGGGAGGTGGTGGAGTCACCTTCATTGGAGGCGTTCGGGAAGAGACTTAATGGGGTGCTTGGTGACATGATCTAGTTGTTTGATGGGTTGGACGCGATGATCTTGAAGGTCTCTTCCAACCTGGTTTATTGTATTGTATTGTATTGTATTGTATTGTATTGTATTGTATTGTATTGTATTGCTTTGTATCCATTCTGTTACAACATCACAAAAGGCTATCAGGTTAATCAAGCATGATTTCCCCTTGGTAAATCCATGCTGACTACTCCTAATAACATTCTTCTCCTCCAAGTGCCTAGAGACGACCTCCAGAATGAGTCGCTCCATCATTTCTCCAGGGATGGAGGTGAGGCTCCCTGGTCTGTAATTTCCTGGAACCTCTTTCTTGCCCTTTTTGAAGACTGGAGTGACACTGGCTGGCTTTCCTCTGGTCCTCAGGCACCTCTCCTGTCTGCCACAATTTTGCAAAAATAATGGGTAGTGGTAGAGCAACAACATCAGCTCTCTTAACACTCTTGGGTGCATCTCATCAGGGCCCAGGGACTTGTGAATATTCAATTTGACTTCACTCTGAGTCAAGCAGGTACAGATTTCAACAGTAAACACTTTTGTTAAGTGTTTAGAAGTTAAACTGAGCCCTTTAGAGAGGACAGCCCTGGAGCTGAGGAGAAAATAAACTCAATGGAAGGGTGAAGGCACTAAGCAGGCAGAAGTAAGCCAGGGTAGGGACTCCCTTCCCTGGCTGAGCTGAGGCATTCACAACCATACTTCTCTTCAGAGAAAATTTAAGAGCTTAAACTTAAAACATCAAAACAGGAAAGGTAAATAGTTACTTTGCGAGAATTGGAGACAAGAGCAGAGTCAGGAGAAGTTTCAGCTGAAACTTTTTGCTTAGTGCCATGAAAGGCAGGAACCGGATTCAGCAGCATCAAATGCTCCTGGAAACCCACGTAGGAGTCCTCACACAGTCAGCTACACTTTGATGGGTACCAAGGTCATTTCTCAGAGTACTGATATAGCCATTAACAATGTATTTTTAAAAATTCTAACTTAAAATAAAGTTTCCAGTACTAAGGTTGTAATTTTTTATTGCAACATTCCTGATTTTTTCCCCAAATCTCCAGGAGAGTGAAATTCTCTGTGAATGATTCCTTCACATGAAAAACTCTCCTCTGCACTGTAAGCATAAAAGGATCTCAGAAATCATGTCTGACGAAGTGGATGTCTCTTGGGAGAGTGTCGAATGAATTTATGTGCAGTTTATGAAATGTGGGTGATGGAATAAAACTGCTGTATTGCTGAAAGCCTTTATGTATGTGAAATCTGCTATTTCTGCTATCGGTTCTGTCATTTCTCTCCCAGGTTAGAGATAGAGAATGATTATTGCACATAAAAGCATCCACACAGGTGAGACAGTTGCAAAGCAAAAGGCAGGCTAAGGACCAGGCTAGACTTGGTAAAACAGTTCCCTTTGTTTTACCTTAGAGAGAACATCTCAGGCAGTGAAAATTCCCTGGATGGTTTCCAGATTTTGTTCAGCAACTATCAAAACACAAACATCCATGGCAGTGCCAGAAGCAGGGATCAGAGCCACACACCCTTGCTCTTGGGGGAGAGCCCTGAAGAGCTAGCAAAATCTACCTTATCTTCTCCTGGAGAGGAGAGAAATTGCAAAAGAAACAGTGTGCAGATTTTTTTTTGCCTCTAAAATGACCCATAGCAGGTACAAGACTTATTATGACTCATGTTTATACCTCCAAGGGCTTAAAATTAGACTTCCTCAGCTGCCAGGGACAGAAGCTACTCTGTAATAAGCTGGGGCTTAGATACGCCCTGTGAGTTCAGCTCCCAGAGACAGGCACCTGACTTAACATCCTTTTGGGTCTGGACTCTAAGAGTTTTAACTGCATTTCCCTGGCTGCACTTATCTAACGTTCTATGCCGGCTGTTCCAAAGTTGATCTTGTTCTTGTATTGCACACAAAGATAATTTTTTCTTTAGGCAGTTTGCTCATGAATTTAATGTTAGATGCTGCAGGATATGGACTCATTTGCACATAAATGCAAAATATCTTATGAAATTCTGGCAATGGAATAACATTCTGCTGTCTGTACTTTGGCCTGAAGAAATCTTCTTGTTCACTAAGTCTAAATATGAATATACTTGTTTTCTGATTCAGGGAGAGCAGTGATGTTGTCCACCTTGGCTTCAGCATGGCTTTTGACACAGTCCCCCCATAACATCCTCTTAGGTAAGCTGGGAAGCATGGGTCAGAAGAGTGGACGGTGAGATGGACTGTCAACTGGCTAAATGACAGAGCTCAGAGAGTCGTGACCAGTGGTGCAGAGGCTAGTTGGAAACCTATAGCCAGTGCTGTTCCCCAAGGGTCAGTACTATGTCCAGTCTTGTTCAACATCTTCATCAGTGACGTGGATGAAGGGATAGAGTATACCCTCAGTACATTCACTGGTGATAAAAAACCTGGGAGGATTGGCTGATACACCAGGAGGCTGTGCAGCCATTCAGCGAGAAATGGACAGATTGGAGAGATAGGCAAAGAAGAACCTAATGAAGTTCAAAAGGGATAAGTGTAGAGTGCTGCATTGGGGAGGAATAGGCACAGTAAGGGTTGAGCTGCTGGAAAGCAGCTCCATGGGGAAAGACCTTGATGGACAGTAAGTTGTCCATGGGACAAGCAATGTGCCCTTGTGGCCAAGAAGGCCAAAGGCATCTTTGGGGGGCATTAAGAAGAGTGTGACCAGCAGGTCAGGGGAGGTTCTCCTCCCCCTCTACTCTGTCCCAGTGAGACCACAGCTCGAGTATTATGTCCAGTTCTGAGCTCCCCAGTTCAAGAGAGACAGGAAAATACTAGAAAGAGTCCAATGGAGAGCCATGAGGATGATTAAGTGTCTAGAACATCTGTTTCATGAAGAAAGGCTGAGAGACCTGGGGCTGTTTGGTCTGGAGATGAGAACACTCAGAGGGGCTGTAAAGAAAACCAAGAAAGGCTTCTAAAAGGACATTAACCAGAAAAGGAGGGTTAAAGAAAGCACTGTCCCCGCATGATGTGCAACAGTGGGGAACTAGTAACAATGGATGAGGAGAAGGTTGAGATTCTCAACAACGTTTTTGCCTCAGTCTTCACTGGCAACCCCTCTTCTCATTGCTCTTGTGTTGATGGACCACAAGTTGAGACCAGGGTGACATGGACCCTCCCGCTGTAAGTGAAGACAAGGTATGCAATCATTTGAGGAACCTGAAGATATACAAGTCACCTGATGAAATGCATCCCAGAGTCCTGAGAGAACTGGCTGATGTGGTTGCTCAATTCCTCCACCTGGGCCAGAATAATCCTCACTATCAATACAGACTGTGGGTGTTAGAAAGCAGCCCTGTGGAAAAGGACTTGGGGCTGCTGATGGATGAGAAGCTGGACATGAGCAGACAGTGTGCACTTGCAGCCCAGAAGGCAAATCACATCCTGGGCTGCCTCAAAATACATGTGGCCAGCAGATCCAGAGAGGTGATTCTGCCACTTTGCTCTGGTGAGACCTCACCTATGAATACTGCATCCAGATCTGGAGCCCGCAATATAGGAAGGATATGGACCTAATGGAGAGGGTCCAGAGGAGGGCCACGAGAATGATCAGGGGGTTGGAGCATCTCTGCTATGAGGACAGGCTGAGGGAGCTGGGGTTGTCCAGCCTGGAAAAGAGGAGGCTCCAGGGAGACTGAATAGCAGCCTTCCAGTACCTGAAGGGGGCCTACAGGAAGGATGGAGAGAGACTGTTTACAAGGGCCTGTGGTGACAGGACAAGCAGCAATGGCTTCAAATTAGAAAAGGGCAGATTTAGATTGGATATCAGGAAGAAGTTCATTACTGTGAGGGTGGTTGGAGTCCCTTCCCTGGAGATACTCAAGGTAAGACTTGGTGAGGCCTTGGTCAGCCTGGTCTAGTTGAGGATGTCCCTGCTGACTGCAGGGAGGTAGGACTAGACTAGATGACCTTTGGAGGTCCCTTCCAGCCTGGACCCTCCCATGATTCTATTAATGTTTACAAATATCTGAAGAGCGGGCATCAAAAGAAGGGGCCAGTCTCCTGTCAGTGATGCTCTGTGGTAGCATGAGGGACAATGGGCACAAGATAGAACACAGGAAGTTCCACCTCAACAGGAGAAAAATTATCTTTACTGTGAGGGTAACAGAGCACTGGAACAGACTGCTCAGAGAGCTTGTGGAGGTCTCCTTCTCCACAGACTTTCAAAACCCATCTGGGTACGTTCCTGTATGGCCTGCCCCAGCTGATCCTGCTTTGGTAGGGAAGTTGGACTCAAGGATCTCCAAGGTCCCTTCCAACCCCCAGTGTTTTCTGATTCTATGATTCTGTCATTACAGATTATCGTTATGACCTTACTCTAACCTGCTATTTTCCACCAGTCCAGTGATACATGAGACTCCCTCAAGACTTGAAACAAGCTACTACATATACAACACAAGCACCAGAGCTCTCCAATCTCAGTCTCCTCATGTATTGCTGCATGAGGCTTCTTATACTACTTTCATGAGGTTTGTGTTCCAGAAAATCAAGACTTTATATATAAAAAATTAATGTACCTGGTGCCTATTTCTCTACAACATCCCTGTAAGAGGGCAGAGGATGGCAATACCACATCATTAGAATCAGAAATACAGAGGCTCACATTTACAAATCTTTTCTTAGTCAGATAGTTGTCTGGAAGAGGAAATGAGCAACAGTTCTCTAAAGTATTTCATCAGTCCTTTGTAGTTCAGATCTAGTCTGATCTAAAGCACTGCTGGCAGTTGCATTACTAATGTGCATTAGCCAGAGAGAGCAGCAGAGCAAACTTTACCTTTGCTATTTTTTTTTCCCCTCAAAAATGCTCTGAAGCTATTAGAGAAGTCCTGATCCCATGCTCCAGACAGGACAGCAGAGGAACACAATGGCTTGCTCTCTGCTTATGTGTTTGATTTTCTGTCCAACAAACAGTGACTGACAGTCTGACCTGAGTATTCAGTTGAAGGGACTGGGAAATGTTCCAAAATCCTCCAGTTAAGATGTACCCAAAGAAGCTCTTATGGTTATATTTGCTTTTGGCATCCTTTGCAGTCCCTACAGGCACACACCTCACACTGATTTCAAAGAGAAACTATAGGAATCCACGCTGATGCTTTCAACACTGACACTTCCAGCACACTGACCTTATGTTTTCATAAATGTAGCATCTTTAGCCCTTCCATTCCAGCATATGGGCTAGAAACAGATACTTGGGTGACTTGCTTGTGACAGTGGCTGATGCTGAACTGAGTAAGTTACTCATGCAAGTCATGTGGAAAAGCTGCTAAGGTGAAACATTTGAGAAGAAATGAATGGGGTGGATAGGAGGATACTGGACAACAGCATTTGCAACTACAGTCAAAGAGCCTGGAGGAGATATTTGGTCTAGGCAGAGTAACAGGGGGATTAAGTGTGACACAAAGTGAAAAAACAAGTTGTGAGTGAAAGGGGAAGAAAACACTTAGAAGATGTCCATTGTGCAAGTTGCCAAATCTCATTCAGACCGAGCTCAGATGCAGCGTTGCTTTGCCAGCAGTAAGTGGGACTCCAACAGAGTCTAGCCACCATGCTAAGAGTATCTTTGGAGGAGCACCATGGCATCCAGTCCACCCCTTCTCTTCATGTCATGGTGAGAAGATGTTGCAGTACAGAAAATCCCTGACTTGCACCCCAAGCAACAACTAGGCAAGGTGTACTAGGAGGCCTTAGAGGTGGGTGAAAATGCAGCATGAGTCTGCCCACAAAGAACTGTAAAACCGGCAGTGGCTGCAGAGGATGTCCAGCATTCCTGGAAACACTCAAGGTCAGTTTGGATAAGACTCTGAGCAAACTGATCTAGTTAAAGACGTCCCAGATCACTACAGGGGGAGCTGGACCTTTCAAAGGTCTCTTCCTTCCCAAACCATTCAATGATTCTATGATTCTACAATCAAGCAACAAAGCAAGATCTGAGGATACACCTAACGTGTGGACAAGGCTGGGAATGCAAGTTCTGGAATCTGTCAGGAGACCACAATCCCAAAAAAATGGTATCTTTGCCACCTAAGCACAGCCCTAAGTCCTGATGCTGGCTTTCATTTTTCTTAAAATCTGATGTCTTCCAGTCAAATACAGGAAAGGTGCTACAAAGGTGAACATATCATCTGCTGCCCTCTGAACACCACTACCAAGAACTAAGCTACCTGCAGCTCAGGAACATTCTGGAAATGTTAAGCTATACATTTTTGATGGTGATGAGCACTGGGATGACCATCATTTACTCTAACACAAATGCCAGAAATAGAGGGACATACAAGTCTTTTGAAAGGTTATTATCAAGTGCAGACAAACCTTGCCCTATGAGGGGTTAAACAGGAAGTCTCAGGAGGCAGCTCCTAGCTAGAATTACCTACAGGGACTATTGATGTCTCTGCTAAGAAAATGTCAGTGGGGTGGAGAGAAAAGATCTGCTCAAGAATAGAGAGAGGATACTCAGAAGTGCTGAAGAATCTGATGGATATCATTAAGGTTAAGAACAAATCCCCAGAATTTTCAGGTTTGATCCCCCAAATGGTTCAAAATATCTACTGTCATGTTTCTTTATATCTATCACAATATGACTTAGATTGGTCTGTCTGTACTGAAACTTTTAGATAAAAGTATTATGAAAGCTTGTTTATGGCTAGGATAGACCGCTTTGGGGCTTTCTGCTGGCTGGGTATACTGTGCTTCAATATCTTCAGAATATCTGAGTACTTGCTCACACTTCCTGTTTCTAAACAATAGATGAAGGGAGGGAAAAAAGGAAAAAGAAAAAGCCTTAGAGGGATGAAGCAACACATCTGACTCAAAAACTACCTTTTGTTCGTTTCCAAGTAGATGGAAGGAAGTACAGCAGTTAGAGATTTCAAAGGTGACAATCATTCTTTAAAATTCTCCTCTGGTCCTACCTTCTAAGGAAAGGTTCATTGGCAATAAGAAAACAAAAACTAATTTTGGAAGTAAACAATGGCTTGAGATTAGGGAAATTTGACAAGGAAGATATCCATGTGAACCATAGTATTTGGTGCAGGGTAGCTAGCAACGAGGGAGAAAAAGGATTTAAACTGTTCACACAATCAAGGATTTTAAACTGTCTACTTTGCTTTCATGCAAATTTCAATACAGATTTTCGTGCCTTTAATCCTGTGAAGGTGACTCTCCACACTGGTTATTGCTTATAAAGGAGAAGAGACCAACCTGCCTGGCTACAACCTCCCTTCAGGTAGTTGTAAGAGCAATAAGGTCAAACAACCCCAGCTCCCTCAGCATTGTGTTCCAAACCCCTCACCAGCTTTGTTGCCCTTTCTGGACACGTTCCAGCAAGTCAACATCCTTCCTAAACTTACTTAGATTAGCTGACCTGTAACAGTGACTTTGCACAGACATAGCTTCAACCAGTACCCCCAGGTCCCTCTCTGCCTGGCCACTCTCCAGCCACTCTGACCCCAGCCTGTAGCACTGCCTGGGGTTGTTGTGGCCAATGTGCAGAATCCGGCACTTGGATGTGTTAAATCTCATGCCATTGGACTCTGCCCATTACTTAGATTAGCTGCTGTAACAGTGACTTTGCACAGACATACTTTCTTCTAGAGAAGAGACTCTTACCAATTGTAATGCACAATGTCAAAAAGCTAAGAGTTCAGAACTGACAGCTGTCTCACCGTCATATTAAAGGGTCTACTTAGGGCATACTTTTGTGTGCCTCCACTATTACTCAGGCGGGATGCTGGTGATGGAAGCAGCACCAGCAGCTTGAAGTGTTGGGAAGCATGAGAAAGTTAAAAAAATGGCTTCATATAGCAAAGCCCTCTGTCTGGTGCCTTCAAACCAAGGTGGAACATGAGTCAGCCAGCCAGTGCTAGTGGCAATGAAGGTCATTTCTTCCTTGAGGAACACATGCTAGCTGGCTGTCTGGTATGCAGTTGAATTCCACATCATCATCAAAAAGAGGCTGGGAGAGAGGGTGATGTGAGCTGTCATGGGAGGTAATGTATGGATCAGAGGCTGGATATGCCTGATTTAGGAGATTTCTTTGTGTACATAAAAGCAGAAAGATGCTTGAGTGATTTAACTATTCAAGGACAGCCAGCCCATCACTGCAAAGATTACATTCGCACACAAGCAGCTGTATTCATAGGAAAGGTTGATGGCTGGTTCTCTAAGAGTGGCACAGATCTCTGTGGCGTGATTTATTGCCCATATGAACGAGTTAGCCTTTTGCGGGGATTTTGTTGTCTCCTTTTTTGCTGCCTCCATTTTTTCCCCCGCAAGGACATCATTACAAAACTGAAGCCTAACATTTCTGTCAGTATAAAGGATTATTTTTTTAATTTAAATAAATATGGAAAATTTCTATCTCTTTCTATTCATCCTTTCTATTGGTATTCATTACTTTCTATGTCAAAATTTTCAGTCATTCAGTAACATAACAGAAAGTATAGGAGGATCTCTAGTTTGATCTTGTAAAGAAGCTCCTTCTATCCCTGGGAAGGGAAAAGGAAAAAAAGCCACACACTGTTTGCAAACAAAGGTCAAATCAAAGCAAGCAAGCCCAACAAACTGGAGTGAATGGAACAGAATGATCCATCTGCATTAGCGCTTCCCATAGCACTGCCAACTCTTGTGTTATTATTTTACTTTCCCTAATTTCTTGAGGTTCCAGATCGTTGAATCAGGAGACTTCAAAATAAACATAACTTCCTTTACTGAAAGGTGTTCTAATCCACCCTTCTTGCAAAGAAAAGCTTGAAAATGTGAAGCAAAAGAAACCTGAAGGTTTAGAAGTGAAAACCAAAACCCACATCATTTTGAAACAATCCCATGATTTTCTGAGGCTGACTCATGATTTTGTAATGTTTAAAGTTGGCAGCACTGATACCCTGTGATTTAGATGACTAATCACACACTGAAAAGCTAATAATCAAAGTAAGCAGTTTGTGAAGTACACACAGACTAGAAAATATGTATCTCAACTACTCAGCAAAGGCTTATGCATAAATTGAGAGCAAATAAAATGAGTTTATATAACTGCTTCACAAAGAGAGAAAAGAGCTAATCAGTTAATCAGTTATTTTATTTGTATCACATAATGCTACCAGCTGCAGTAGTAAGCATGAAGAAGGGAGAGTATGAAATAGGATAACAGGGTAGCTCATCAGCAATGTATCCACAAGGAATAAGGGGGCATGGATAGAGTTCAGCAAGCAAAACACGAGGGTAAAAATCAATTAAAAGAAGGCTGCAATTACACTGCACACCAGACATGAAAAATACCTGGGAGAAGGAGACAAGGCAAACACAAAAGGAAGTCGGGATAGAAGTAGTCAACTGTCTACAAAGAGTTAAATCTAGATGTAATGTGCAGTCACAGAGGATGACTATGGGAAGGAACAAGGAGAACTAAAGCAGCAAAGGAAACATCATTTGAAGACAGGAGGAGACAATAGGGGTGAATCCTGATTTCTTGGTGGGTTTTCTGATTAAATCACTTGTTCATGCACAGTGGCTCTCAACTGGGCTCTTTCCAACCTTTTATCTTACCTGATATTGAACAGACAGCAGAAGGAGGTGTATACAGCACATGCTTGGCATCAACTAGCTTTCCTAACAAGAGGGATTATTTCCTGAAACTCTGCTCATAACAAAATTATGTTGATATAATCTCAAGCATCTACACTTAGTAATGCTGCTCAGGCAGCTTAATTCCCTCAAAATAAAAATGGCAAGGGAAGATGATTTCTGATTTTCAGAAGTTAAAGAGGAATTGAAGAAATAGAGCTAGTATGGTGGGACTGCACTTACTGACTTACTAAGGCAGAAAACAAAGTCAGATCAATCATCCCATACAATCCCCATGCTGTGAGCCAGGACAACTTAAACTAGATCAGCTTGCTCAGGGCCACATCAAGTTTGACCTTGACATCAAGTTTGACCTTGAATATCTCCAGGAAAGGGACCTCCATCACCTCTCTGGACAACCTATTTATCTGAATAAGTATTTATGTAGCTCCCTCATCGCAAAATATAAAATACATGTAGCACTGGTCTACAAGCTTCCATCGTCTTTATATAAAATTTCTATCTTTTTATACATAAAACTCATATTCTATCTAAATTTAAACAGAGCTGTTAAGCAGTTTCAGAAAGCTCTCCCACAAAGGCACACTTAATTACAAGTCTGCCAAATGGAAGTTTCATTTTCTTTTGAAGAATCTGTTATAGACAAGATATTACATTAGTGGGATCTCTAGTCTGATCCTGTAAGGAAGCTCCTCTATCCCTTGGGAAAAAAAAAAAATTAAAGGTGACATACTGTTTGTAAATGAAGGTCAAATGAAAGCAAGAAAGCCCAACAAACTGGAGTGAACAGAGCAGAATGATCCATCTGCATTAGGGCTTTCTCTAGCAGCTGTCACAGGCTCACCACCACTGCGATGTCTGAGGTGCTCTGTAATTGGGGCGCATACCCAAACTCGAGGGCAGACTGCAGGCTGAACAGCAAAGACAGAAGGACCTATTTCACAGCTGTCAGCCAGCTAGGAAAAATATTTCACTCGTTACTCCAGATGGAGAGTGGCTTACATTTTGGTGCAGTGAGTGAGGGGGTGACTGAAATGCTCAGATTCATTCATGAGCTGCACATACAACATGGCTTTTGAAAATGCAGTAGTAATGGACAGAAAAAGGGGCAAGGGAGGTGTCAGCATCATTAATCCTTAGTGCAGCAGACACTGGGGTCACTGAAAATAAGTAGTCACAGGATACATGCCTCACATTAAAGCCCTTCTATTCTGCTTTTACATATATTTTTAATAAATGCCTCAACACTATGGCCCTCGCTGCAGGAGACCATTCTCTGGTGACAGCTTTCTACCTCTGCTGACACCATGTGACACCATTTCTTAATTAACTGCAAGTATAAGATTTACTCAAAAAGGAAATATGAAATATTTTCCTAGAAAAGTATGCAAGTACACAAAGGAAAAATATTTAAATAAATATGTTGGGGGAAACACATGGGGTGACAGAAGAGTCAATGACTAAAAGCCCTTCATGTTCTGGATGACATGTTTTCTGTCATGCAGAGTAAATTAAGAGCTCTGACAGATGTATGTTAGGTGGAGAAAAGTTGCTAGAGAGATTGGCAAATCACCATGCAGCGTGCTCTCAGTGTACTGACAAAACAGCCCTGTGTATTTTCAAGGGCTGCTTTTAACATCCAGAACATTTCAGAGTATTTCTTTTACTGAAACAAACCACTTACAATATTGATGCAAACCATATAATAAATAAAAGTTAAATCAATCTTCATTATTCTGCCTTGGTATATAGGTTTTGAACAGCAAATCCCACATATTCCGTGCCCTTACTATTCGTACCATTGAATATGTTCAGGTGATACTGTATTGTTCCACATGGCTCCTTCTGCCTAGATGTCTGTAAACTAAACTGATCTCATGGTAGACATTAAATATGACAGTTTGGGGATCTGCCTAAGGGAACTCAAACATTTCATGAACACTTTGCAAGCTTGTACCCTTGTTTATGCTTTTTATTGCAACCTTGAAACGTTTTTCAAAGAAAGGAGATACTGATCTATGAGGGGTGGATTGTATGTACTTCTGTCATGTATTCTGCTTTGGATAAAGTCTGACTGATGCAATAATGTCTTTGCTGGGAGCCTACCTGTCCCTAACTGAAACTGCCACAGCCCCTGCAGAATGAAACAGCAGTCCAGGATGGGCACCATAGGGGACAGTATGAAGAAACTGGGTGCAGACTATCGAGAGAACAGAGTCTCAGCATGGCTCTGGAGACACTGCACCACAGAGCTCAGCCCTCCAGGAAAGACCTCAGCCTTGGCTTCAGTATCCACACAAGTCTCTGAGTGCTGTCAAAGGTCAGGCCAGGGCATCTGAGGGTTTGGACAGAAGTTAGGGAGTCCTGGAGACAAAAGTCTTCCCAGTACTAGAAGGATGGTTATAAGGAAAGATCAGGACAGCAGTGGGTGCCAGCAACAGCTGTCCAGCAGCACTGCCTGATGCAACATGCTCGGAGTCCTGCTCCAACATGCTCGGAGTCCTGCTCCCACTAATGCTCTGAAATGCCATCAGACCCCAGGGAACTGCTCTGCCCTTATGATCATGAGCTTGTAGCTGTGTATCTCATCAATTTCGTCCTTCCCTCAAACACTGAAAAATGTGGATTCAGCAAGACAATAAAATAAAAAAATAGCAGTGTTTTATGCAAGAATATGAATTCATGCATTTCATCCTCCATGACACCCAACAAAAGCTGCCCGCTGTTCACCAGCACCCTCTCCCTGTTTCACTTCCAGTGCACACATCTCTTCATACTCTGCAGTCTCTCAAATGATCACTGAAGCCTCCATAAACACAGTCCTTATCTGAAGATCTGTGAGTCTTCAAGAGATCAGTGATTTTGGCTACAGAAAGAAATAACAGGCAGCCTTCACACAACACCAGCAGGGTGCATCTTATCTCTGAGAACTGCCAAGATATAACCATTAACTGCCCCACTGATGATTATGCTTCTAGATCCCCTGACACACAACCAATATTGTGTAGGGACAAGTGACTGTGTCCCAAAGAAAATGCAAAAGCACACAACCATCACTGATGCAACACAACAGCTCTTGGCCAAGGTCTGTGATGGGCGAACTCTCCATGTAGCAGTGGTGAATGTGGGGAGGAGCTGGGGCTGCAGCCTGCAGCCTGCTGGGCAGACAGCAGGGACCATGAATGGCCAGAGAGCTGCCAAAGAACCTGGGAGTAGCAAAAAGCCAAACCATGACAACCATATAGGTACAGTAGATATAGCGGATGGGATTCATATGATTCATATTCATGCTGTCCACAGGCAACGGAACGAAGCAGGAACCCTAAGAGAGTGATCCAGATGGGTTTCTATGGCAGACAGATGAGCCATCTCCAAAAGCCTGCTCTCTCCATTGACTGCAAAGGCTGACTATGCAGGATCCACAGCAGTGTACTCTGCAGCTCAAAAGAAATGAAAATGATTTCACTGAAGCTAGATAAACTCTATTTTTAAGATACCCTTCATGTCCCTCCTAAATTTTGAAAACCAATCACTTATTGCTGCTGGTTTAAACACTAGAGTCACCTGCCAGTCAGTTTTGCATTTTGCTTCTGTTATATTGTGTGAGGAAAGGCATGGAGGACTTTTTAATTTTAATATTTATAAATATATTAACACACATTTACTTAGCCTACACATGCACACAAATGTGAATTTCTTTTAAATTTCATTGCCAGCCTCCACTAGCAACTCTACTTTTATTTTAAAAGCATTCGTATTAATATTTACATTTGAAAGTGTGTTACTAGTTATTTACAGTATGCTTTTAGCACGCTGCATCTCAAATGCATAATCAGACATATCTCTTTTTTCCTTTTTTTCAATAGACTTCAGCATAATCCATTTTATATTTTCTGGGGTCTTCTGCAGCCTTTGAAACTTTAATCAGCTTGCAGTGATTTCGAGGATGTTTGGATTGGATTTTGAATTATCCTGTCAGGAGAGGTAGTTAGGTTCACTTCTATTCTAAAATTCTCTCTAGGTTGAGAGCTAGAGTAGTGACACTGTCACTTGGAAACGTCACACACCTCATCTAGGAGGCAAAATGCACCTCTTGGACACGTGTTTAGAGATGCAACTCGCACATTTGGAAAGAAAACTCTGTCATCACCATAAAAGTCACAGGCACTGTGAGATTGGGAGTGATGAGCAGCAAATGCAGTGGTTAACTTCACCCTTCTCATCTGCTCCATCCTTCTGTATCATCCATTTCCACATAGGCTGATGTTCACATTCCAAGCTCTATGTGGAGAATCGTGACCAAATTCCCGGCTCCCACATCAAATCTTATATAAATGTAAATTCCTGCTGTGCCTTTGCCTCCAAGGCAGAAAAGCACCTTCCTGTTGGACACTGGAGGAGGTTCAGAAAAGGGCAATGAAGCTGGTGAAGGGTCTGGAGAATAGGTCTTAAGAGGAACAGCTGAGGCAAACAAAGTTGTTCAGCCGGAGAAAAGGAGGTTAGAGAGATCTTCTTGCTCTCTATAACTCCCTGAAAGGAGAATGGAGCAAGGTGGGTGTTGGTTTCTTCTCCCTAGTAACAAGTGATAGAACAAAAGTAAATGGCCTCAAGTAACACCAGGCAAGGTTTAGATTGGATATTAGAAGATGCTTCTTTAGTGAACATGAGGCAATTGAATCCCCATCCCTGGAGGTGTTTAAAAACACAAAGATGTGGTGCTAAAGGACATGGTTTAGCATTAGACTTGGTAGAGTTAGATAATGATTGGACTTGATGATCTTACAGGTCTTTTCCAACCAAAATGATTCTATGATACTGTGAGCCCTTCACTCTGCTCAAGGACTGATGTTCAGCGATCTGGGGACCCCTCCACCTCCCCTCCACATGAATAGATGCTGCTGGCATGCCCCTCACAGAGCCTCTTCTGCTGCAGAGAGCCCCACTGGAATCCCTATCCAGCACCTCCATGCCTGTTGGGAAATGCCACCAGCAGATCACAGCACTCTGATGGCCACCCTACCCATTTAGGGACCAAGTTGCATCACATCTTCTGCATGGTACTCCTCTCTCATATACCTTCATTCTTCACTTTAAATTCATTATTGCATTTAGATTAATCAAACCAAAATTTTAAACAGAAACTGTGCAGAGAAGAATTTACATAATTTCATAATAGCTATGTACCTTTCTCATGCTTCACCAGCCATGAATGGTCACACAGACCATTGCCAAAAATCCTGAGCTACTTTCAGTCAATAACTAGCATCTGCAGATCCTCTCTAGGTAAAGACATGGTCAAATTTGTAAATGAGAGAGTTGTTTATTCCTTCTAACACAGCTGTAGGTTTTAATCAAAATATCCTGTCATACTAAGCCAAATACTTTGGAGTAATGAAATTGCTTCTGTATCCAATCTATAATCCTGGTAAAGAAAGAACATTTATTTGACAAGCCTTCCTTGCCATCAAACCATATTGACTGGCATCATTTACATTTGGTAACATTTAGTACTTTCTGTTGGCTCTTCTTAGGTAACCGTGCCAGTTATGCAAGGGTGGGTTTCTAGGTCCCATTTTCTATCCTTTTTTTAACATTTGAACTGCATTAGCACTTTTACAAGTCTCTGAAATTTTCTTAGTTCCTTAGGATTCAAACTCATAGTTCAGAAACCACCTCAGCTATTTTCTCCATAATTCTTGAAAGGGAAAATTACCCATAACTGACAACCTGGAAAAGCTTAGATTATTTCCATCATCCAAGACAGGCCCATAGCTTTCTCAGAGAGTTTTTTGCCCTTTGCTGAGACAACAAAGGGAGCTCAGCCACTTCTGATACAGAAGGGGAGAGCTGGGGCTGGAAATACAGGGAGCATCCTGAAGAGTCAAGTTGTTGTATCCATTGCTTCTCATCCTGTGCACATCTCCTCAACAGGAAATGCACACCTTTATTATCATTTTGCTGTTTTCTTCTGAGCACAATCACAATTAGTGCAATTATTAGAGATCCGAGAATCTGCCACTGCTTTACTGTTACCTGACTATCCACGTCAAGCAGAACGTGGACCCCTCAAGATGGGTTTATCAAGCTAATACAACTGCTACTACACTTAAAACCTGATAAATTCAATGGGAGAAAATAAGAAAAATGAACTAAAGTTCCAGTAGGAGAAAATGAGGAAGAAGAATTCAGGTTTTATCATAATGGCAGGGAGAAAATCAACGGACAATGGTTTGTCTTTTGTCTTTCAAATGCAGTATTTTATCTTCAGATTCATTCATTTTATACAATGAAGAGCACCAGTATACATTTCCACGATAAAATCAATTATGTATTATCCTTCAGTTGTACAATCTCATTCTCCACAGAGGCCTTAATATGACTTACATGTAGTACAATTCTTATTCCAGTTCTCTGAACAAAGCTAAATTTCACTGATAGTTCATTGTGCATAGTCCAGATTACAGCCAGTATTCTCAGAGTATAAAATTACAAAGGCCTTCTCAGCTTGATCCAGAATATGGATTTTGAAATATAATAAAAATAAAGGAGCAAATTAAGAGACTCATTTGATTCAATTCAATACCTCAGAGAACTTTCGCTTAAAATGCTCTCCTTTTCAAAAGAGTAAAAAATGCTCCTCACAAACTCCCTAACTGTGGCCAAGACAGCCATGCCTTAATTGGTTTCTTAATCTATCTCTGTTATGAAATAAAACAGGGAAATAGCTCTTGTTTCTGTATTCCATTAAAATGTTTCTGTACAAGTTAAATACTATTTTGTTAGCATGGTATTCCAAGTTTTAAGCCATCTATTTTTGTAAAAGCTAAAAATAGTACACCGCCCTTCAGATTACCCTCATCTACCAAGTTCTGGCAGAAATCACAAAGGTACAGCAGAATTTGCTGGAAAATGTGCAGGGTTTACAATGCTTAGCCCATGTACAAAGGAGAATATGATCCCTAATCAGCTCTTTTCCATTTTCAAGAAGGTTCTTTTAGAAACGGCACACTTTTTCCTTTTTCAGCATGAGGCATTTCAGGCACTTGAATTTGAGCTTTTTCTTGACTATCCACCCTGTGATCACATTGTGTTTCAGGAGTGTTCTCACTGAAAAGGCCGTGGCCATGCCACAAAACTCATTCACTCTGAACATATCTATTCCCAGTAAATAATCCTCCTGACATCTCTTAAACAAGTCAGGAATGGAAGGACAGTGACAAGCTATTGGGAAGGTAACCCTCTGTGCATCAAGGCAAAAGATGTTTTTAAAGTGTGAAGCACTAATAGGTAAGCTATCAACCTGGAAAAAATTTTGCCTTGAGAGCATGGTTAATGTAAGGTACAGTCGTTCGGTGCGTCCTGTCCAGTGATTTACTTTCAAAAGGAACTGTCACCAAAATAACACCAACCATCGTCTTTCAGTCTATTGACAGAACAGCTGAACAGAAGAAACATGAAATCCTAAGAAGGAAAAAGAGGCATGGCAAACCACCTATATGAATTCTGCTTTCTTAACAATAAACTTGATTTTTTTAAACTAATTAATTCGTCTCCACCACTTCCATAAGGCCCTTAGTGATCATATTTTATGGAGGGAAATATGTCCAAAATAAAGTGTAGCATGACAAGAAAAGTATTAATGGTAATTAATAGCACAGAATAGTGAAGATACTCTTAAGTCTGCTTGACGTGGGACTATCCGATGAGGAGTGACGTGTGCCCAGCAACCTTTGCAAGATGCAAAATAAACTTATGAAAAAGAATCTGGCATAGATAACATTCATAACAACCACCTGACTTCTCAGCTAGCCTGCCCTGAAATGTGATTGTCCAAGTTGAAGAGCAAGACACTGTATATAGCTTTGGTCACGGCCACTAGAAATGCAATACTTTAAGGTCAGTATACTCAAGCCCAGCCACCTGCTCCTAGCCCTGTGGATAACAGGAGGTGGTCCTCCTCTCTTCCCCAGTTTGTCTTCCAGATTCCTGGTCACAGCCACCACCATGCTTACACAATTTTCTGCCTCTCTGTGTCTAGTGTCCCTCAGTGGGCATGGATCAAGCACACATTTAGAATAATTTCCCTACTAAGCAACTCTATTTTGCACAACTGTGATATTATGTACTTACTGCCTACTGAGTGTTCTACGTTTTACTGACAGATAGGGAGACAAAATTGGAGACTGATTTATGGGCTCAGGTGCTGCAAGACTCAATGCTCCACTGGTTGCCTACTGCAACCAGCACAACTCTGTTAGAGACACAGGAGTGCATCTTCTCTAGACAACTCTGGAAAACAGGTGCATACAACGGGAAACACAAAAATGCTGCAGTAAGCAGGGGCATTGCCTCGTCAATGGAAATGATTGAGGAAGAAACATCACCCAAAGCCTAGCTCTCTCAGGCACTCAATTTCAGACTGGTGGCCTTCCCCAGATGGAATTTTCTTCCTTACATAGGTGCCTATGGCACCTCTTTCCCACAAAATAGAGCTTGAATGCTTCAGACTCTGACAGGAGATGATAAAATGGGATTCAAGTTGCTGCCATAGTTGACTAGATTCAAACAACCAGCATCTTCTGTCATTGAGGTGAACACTCTTATTATTAACTGCTTGATCCTTCTTACTACAGCTCTTCCACTTGCACGGACAATTATTATTTTCTTGAATAATTTCTCTCTCTCTTTTTTTTTTTTTTTTTTTTGTTTACCAGAGTAGTTTAAAATGAATATTTCTGTAGTGTGTATGGAGCTATTGCAGAGTATATTGGGCACTAAATCATTCACAAGCACAGCAATGACACAGACACTCCCTTGCACAGACAAGTATCCCCAAGAAGCTTTAGCACCTAGTTTACTCTCTCTTGCTCCATTAGGATTTAATTTTTTATTTTTTTTTTTTTTGGCAGAAGGAGAAACACCAAACAACTTCCCAAAGACAATAAAATAAGACACTCAGACCAGTTACTGGTAAACTGGAAGACAAGAGGCTGAGCGCCTTCAGACAGGACAGCGAACTGAATGCTGCTCCATCTAGCTGGGAATGGTACAGCTGTTTGTTTGCTAGAAATGTGGTCTGCTCTCTTGGCATGTTTTCTTTCTGTAGAGTACCAGTAGGGAAATGGTTTCTCAGAATGAACTCCACAGATAAATGCATGTGTATTTTATAAACTCTAGAGTTTAGGTGTGAGACCTCAGCTGCTGCAAATTAACTTACTTATTTCTATCACATTTCCTTGAGGTATGGAAAAATATGGACTTTAAAAGAAACAAACTGTCTTTGAAGAGCACAGCTGGGGCATGTTTTGTGGCGACTGCTTCTCACAATATGAAAAGGCTACTGCAGAAATCAAACCAAACAACCCAAGGGATCAAAATGACATAGGAACGGTCCTCCCTTCCCCCTCAAGCAACCCCTCCATCAGCACATGGCTGGGCATCTCTTCAGGAAATTAGTAAGAGGAGTCAGTACCTTTTGATTACCATGAGACCTGCTGAGTGGGTTGGGGTTTTTCTACTATTGTTGGAGGCTTTTCCTTAGCCAGTGGTTAGGATAAGTACACTTTCTGCTTGATGTCATCTAGACTGCTAAATAACCTAGTTTCCTCATCTGCTGTGCCTTTGTCTACACTGAAACTAGTTAGCACTTCTAGAGTGATACTCTACTCTATAAAGTGATACTCTATGAAGTGATATAGCAATAGAGTATTACTCTATAAAGGAAGAGTAAGTAGCACCATTTACTGATAGCAATCAAACTGTACTTTACCAATCTTCCAGCACAGAGAGCAAACAGAAGTCAGGAAAAAAAGGAAAAAATAAAACAACAGGCAAAGAAGTATTATCCATAATCTAAACTAATTCCCACTCAGAACTAATTTCCTTATTTGAAGCTTAAGGAAATAACATATGATCCACATGAACTCATATATTCTTTGACTGGATAATAGGTAGGGGGAAGACAGCTGACACAGAGACAGATGAAAAGCAGTGGTGAATTCTGTGACAGGTACATTAGCACACATATTTATTTAATTAATTTTATCTATTTACGCATATAGACACACACAGTCTAGAAGCTGTAGCTCACTGGACTAACTAAATTGTCCTGCAAAAGCTCCAGGCTACCTAGCTAGAGTTTAATCTGTCAAAATTAGCCTCTGGCAACATGGTTTGGCAGTGGACTTGACAGTGCTAGCTTAACAGTTGAACTTGATGATCTTACAGGTTTTTTCCTGCCTAAATTATTCTATGATTCTAGCTCTGTAAACATGCCATCAAATTCTGACAGGTAAGCAACCAGGAACCACAACATTTGAGTTAGATCACATTATTGCAGTACATGATGCAGCCCAATCATTTACAACAAATGCAGCAACTGACTTTTCTATTAAAACTTGCTGGATATGTACCAGGAAAAGGCCATGCCTTTTGTAATTGTTTATAAAAAATGTTCTTTGAAAACTTCAGTCTTTCAGGTACCTTTTGTCTTTGGCACTTTATTAGAATCATGTCTTTCATGTTTATTTAGGATAAGTAAAAGTGTATAGCACAGTAGTTTTGCATAGCATTTTGGACACGTTACTTGGAAATGAGTATCTAAGGCTATCACAAGCAGTTTATCAAAACTTTGGAGCATGACACATACTGCAAAGCAGGGTCGTTGTGCACACAATCTGAATTACATCCTGCTTTATAAAGCACCAGCCAGACTCCACAGAGAGTCATACAGGAGTTATACTCCTGTATTGCTGGAGTTATTAATTTCATTCTATTTCAACAGCATTGAAAAAATACCTATAGCAGCCTGTGCAGAGGTTTGCTGAAGCAGTCCAACTGTGTGTCACTCCAAACCTGTGCAGCCACCACAATGCACTTCATGAAAACAGTAAGAGAGGATCAGTGACTCACTGTTTGAAAGCTCTGAAACTCTTGGCACTTGAAGGGTCCTGCAGCAAGGAGTGTCACAGATTGTCTGTGTGCTGTAGGCAGAGCCCTTTCTTTTCATATGTTTCAAACCTGCCACCTGCAAGTTTCAGCTGATGCTTCCTGTTCTCACATGGGAACAAAGAGCTTTTCTTTGCTCACCTTCTTCCATAACTTTCAACTTTTTGCCCTCTCCCAGCTATTTGTTTCCTGACCTGACCCATTCCAGGGTGTGTAAATTCAGAAGCTATTCCAGATCTTTATCCTCTTTCCTCTTTGCTGTGGTATTTCCCACTTCTGCTAATACTTTTTCAGATGACCAGCTTTAGGAAAATCAAAAAGTCTGCTTTGTTTTTAGCAGTGACACATTAGCTGAAGCCTTTGAGTAAATCCAACCTTGATTACTTTAAAAAAAAATTGTTATTTTTCAAAGGAATGGGTGAAGAATTGAATTTTCCCTATAATTTGGATATGAATTTCTGTGTGGCTGGAGTTTAATACAGCAGGAGAAATAAATACACAGATCTGTAGTTGCAGTGTTCTTTGTATTTGCCATCAGGATAAATAACATGCATGCCCATAGTCCTGGAAACCAATTGCTTCTGCCTGACATTTAGACTATCACAGCTCAGCGGAATAACCAAAATGAGACACATACCCATGCACCACTTCAAATGACAGCAGTTAGCAGCTCTTATGGAACTGTTTCTCGAAATTTTGTCTTCCCTCAGAAAAGGCGTAACTTGACCTTGGAAGGTAACTAACACATGAACTGTATCTGCACGAAGCTGCACTGTAGAAAAAGGACTTTACAAGCTGCATCATGAGGTAAACTAGGCAAGGTCGATCACACCAGAGATGCCATTTGATCCTTAAGATGTTCCCTCTTTTGAGAAAAGAAATCATAGTGCTTTCCTACAATGCCCTTATCTCAGGGTGGTTTGTGTCAGTTAGTTACCCTGCAGCATAACCACATTTTTTATGTCAAAACTACAAGCTGTAGTAAAGGACAAGGAGCAAAGATGAAGAGAGCAATCAGCCACCTCTTCAGTGTTGAGTGATTGAGCCTGGCTGGCAAATTGAACACAAGGCAATTACTGATGTGCAAACAGCACTTTTCACATAGTTTTAATTTATATATTTAAATAGAAAAAACATAGTGCATTAAATCTGCTACATTTGTACATTTCTCCTGTAACAAAAAATTGCTCTTGCAAAAGAAATTCATTTGATTGCAGTAGGAAGGCTCTGTACCATGATCACTGCAAACAAATATAATATACTTGCCCTGTCCCAGGTTTTAATCGGTACCATTCCTTCAAAAGAAGCACAGTGTCACAATGTTTGACTGATTTCCATTGCCTTTTTTTTTTTTTTTTAATTATATCTGAGGCTGGAATTATTCTTACAACAATTTATACCTCCATTCCCCCAACATCATCTTTCCCTGTCCTTAGCAGTAGCCTGGCAAAGGTGTTAACACGGTGAGAATCTCCAAAGCTTGCTCTGCTATTACATGCTGTCATACACAGAGAAGGTTCAAAATCACTGGCTTCGGTGCCAAATTGGGACAATGGAAAACCTGTGAATTGCTTAAGGTCTGCTTAAGCCCTCAGAGAGTGCAGATTGGATTCCAAGTCGACAAAGACAGGTTTCTTACTTTGCTTGGTTAGCAGTGGGTTCTGGATATAGTGGGTGCATCAGGATAACCTCATGCAGATAGAGCAGATGCTGGGTATTTTCTCAAGCTGCTAGAATTGTGATTAAAAAGTGTCTGATTCTGCAAATAACTACAAGATGGAAGATGAAACAGAACAAAATGTAGTTCAAAGGCTGCTCTAATACTGGTGCCACATATATAGTGTATTATTATTATATAGTATTAGTGGTTTTAGAAGTCATTCTGTGTTTGCAGCTGGTATACTCCAGAGAAATCATAGTTTGGCAGAAAAGAACATTGACAATGTTAAGGAATATTAGGAAAGAAAACAATGGAATAAAGAAGATAGCTTTCAAGATTAGAGCTACCTTACATTCAACCAAATGTATTTAAATTGCTAGGCTTGGAAAAGGTCATGGTCTTCATGAATCATTCATAATGCATTTCTGACTGGGTTACTTTATATATGCTGGCATGTATCTTCCTTTGTGTGAGGACACATATTTACATCTTGGTAACAGCCCCGGGATGGAAGCCTCTCTAGTAACGTAATTGCTGCAAAGAGAAGTAGCCCACTCCTACTAACAGCACATCATTTACTTGTAAAGCAGCAAAGAAACTGAGAAAGTGACAAGCTGTTAAAATTATACCCTTCAGTACTTTGAAGTTAGTGAATCTATAATATAAAGACAGTAATAACCTTTGCCCAATATGATGAACATAACTGAACTTGGATTCATTTCCTTTGGTATATTCAAGTTTGTATATTCCATGGAATTCCTGTATTGTGGTCTTAATCTCTCCAGAAACATTTCCAATATTGAAATATATTCTTAAAGCATATGAGGTAAGTAACTTAAATTGTGTTTTTCATTGCATCCATCACTTCTTCATGTTCACTCCTCATTTTCCACCATTACTGTGTGTAATTAGAAATAGAAATCATAGCATCATACAATGGCTTGAGTTGGAAGGGAATTTGAAGATCATCTAGTTCTAATCACCTTGCCAGGGGCAGGGACACCTTCCACTAGACCTGGCTGTTCAAAGCCTCATCCAGGCTGGTCTTAAATACTTGCAAGGATGAGGCATCCACAACTTCTTCCTAATATCTAATCTAAATCTACCCTGCTCTAATTCAAAACCATAGCCCCTTATCCTATCACCACAGGTCCTTAAAAATAGTCCCTCTCCAGCTTTCCTATAAGCACCTTTCAGGTACTGGAAGGCTGGTATACAGTTTCCCCAGAGCCTTCTCTTCTCCAGGTTGAACAGATGCAACTCACTCAGCCTGTCCTCATAGGAGAGATGCTCCAGCCCTCTGATCAACTTTGTGGCACTCCTCTGGACCCTCTCCAACAGATCCATGTCCTTCTTGTGTTCGGAGCTCTAAAGCTGGATGCAGAATTCCAGGTGAGGTCTCACAAGAGCAAAGGGACAGAATGATCCCCCTTGACCTGCTGGTTTTCTTTTGATGCAGCTCAAGATACAGTTGGCTTTTTGGGCTGCCAGCACCTATTGCCAGTTCATGTCAAGTGCCTCATCAACCAGCACCCTCAAGTCCTTCTCAGTTGGGCTGCTTTCAATCCATTTAACATTCATCCTGTATTTGTGCTTGGCATTGCCCCAACCCAGGTGCAGGACCTTGCACGTTGCCTTGTTGACCTTCATGAGGTTGGTAGGTTGGTATGGGCCCACCTCTTCAGCCTGCCAACATCTGTCTGGATGGCATCCTTTCCCTCCAGCATGTCAACTGCACCACACAGCTTGCCATCATCAGCACTCTTGCTGAGGGTGCACTCTATCCCACTGTCCATGTCACCAACAAAGATGCTAAACGGCACCGGTCCCAGGACTGGTTAAACAGGATTTGTAAACAACACTACCAAAAGAGTTTGGGGATGAACTTTTCATTCATGTTTCTAAATATATCTTTAATAATAAGAGACTACAGAAACATTAACCAGCAAAGAATGGTCACATAAAGAAAGTGGAACATGCACAGCTGTACAAGATCTACTATATGTATATCCTATAACACTGATTTAAGGCTAAGGTAGTTTATAATCCACTCTATCATCAGATACTGTAACTGTAAAACTCTACTTCAGGTCCTGCTCTCCTACTTAGAGTACTGTTAATTAATTAATTATTAACATTTTTTTTAAAAAGCCCTACACTTAGTTCAGTTCATGTGTTTTCTGAATTACAGCAACGCATTGATTTGTTCAATTTTATAAACCTAAATCAAATCCCAATAGCACATGAACACCTAAAATGGAATTAAGACTTGGAGGTTTAAATTCTTGAGTTGAAGGTTCAGGGAAATAGAGTAGAAAAGTAGTGCTGTAATTGTAATTGTAAAACTATTCAGTCCATTAAAAAAGAATGCAATAAAATATAGATAACTAAACACACATACAGACTCACACGTCCCCCCCGCCCCCCAGGTAGAAATTTTCCTGGTAGGGAAAAGTGAAACAGTCAGAATCTGCTTTGCTCCTGGCACAGCCCGTGTCAAGGGCTCACTCATGCAAAAAGACAGGAGGGCGAAACTCCCTTTGCAGCTGGGGATGACGGCAGCCGCTGACACTTTGGGGAAGCCAACACTAGAGGGCATTGCTGGTATGTTCTTAGCACGGTGCCTGACAGCTCCAGCGCTTGCCTTCCCTTCAACCTTCATCTCCTCCAGCTAGTTAACAGCACTGCTCTGCCCCTTGCCTTGTGCAACAGCCAGCTCCCGGCCATAAAAACTTCACCGCAGCCAAAGAGCTTTCTGGAATACGTGTCGATGTGCAGGGTTTCTGCCAGCTGCCTGGGCACATGATTAGACACCAAAAAATCCCCTTTGGGCCACAACCTGCCACCTCTGCCCAGCCAGTGTGAGGGGCTGCACCTCAGCTGCCCTCCAGCAGCAATGCTCCATGGCAATGGTCACAGATAGGGGCACAGGCATGGAGTCATGCTGGCTGTCACCACATGGCAGATGGACAAGGAAGGAGAGCTTAGGGAGATGCTGGGAGTGCCACTGTGAGGGGAATGACAAGCATCAGCCAAGCATCACCTAACCTCTTGTTGGCCTTTCTATCCCAAAAGCACCATCACCTGAGGCCTGAAGGTCATACTGTACCATCAGCCTACTACTTTCTCCAGAAGTACAGGCTGTTGTGCTAGGAGACAAGAGCAGTCCCCAAGTCTGATTCTTGTGCAGCGCTGCAGGGACACAGATTGAGCAGCAGTGGGTAAACTTGGGGTTCTCATCCTCATGCTTCAGAGGACAAGAAACTCTAAGGCAAGGAATGAATAGCAGTGGGGGAAATGTGATAAAAATGCAAAATATTCCATCCCAGAAGAAAGAGAAAAAGAATAGGGAACAGGTTTAAAATTCTTGTGGAGTGCACATAAAGTAAAATAAAACCATGGTCCTAAAATGCTTTTAATTTAATTGAAGATAGCAATGTTGCATGAAACAAGAAAGAAGGACCTGTGTTGCATGTTAACAACCATACTATGGAAAACCTTTTTGATGTATTCACTTTGCCATCATACATTGCCAATGTTTGTAACAATCCTTTTACTCCTGACATACAAGATACTGGAAAAGAGATAATCTCTAATTGAATCACCTAGTCATTCATTCACCAAGTAGGATGGACATTATCTGCTGAAAACACATATAAGTGAGTAGAGAACAGAACAAAAGTGATTAAAGAAAGAACTGATCTTGGCTAAGATAATCAGCACAGCAATGTAGGTAATCTGAAGTTCCCTGTGTGGAAAATGCAACATACTGAACCCTCCACACAACCCAAGAAATGTGATACCACAGTGCAAAAGAAGAAATGTCATGTACTTAAGAAAAATGAGTTAAAATAATAGTTCTAATTAATACCCAGTACCTCCTGGGTTGAATCAATAAAATCAGCAATGCCATCTGACAAGTTTTATATTGGGATAAAAATAAATGAATAAAGCACAAAGGTGAACCTTTGGGAAAGGATCTTTACCTTTTGTTTGAGAATCTACAAACAGAAACCCACAGGGTAAAACCACATAGTACATTCATTATGAATCTGAGATACCCATCTAAACATGAGGAGGAACTTTACTTTGATTATGGTAGAGCACTGGAACAGGCTGCCCAGAGAGGAGGTGGTGTCTCCATGCCTAGACTTATTCAAACCCCTCTTGGACATGTTCCTGTGCAACCGGCTCTCAGTGAACCTGCTTTAGCAGGGGCTGGACTAGATGATCTCCAGAGGCCCCTTCCAACCCTTCTGTGATTCTGATTTCATGGCAAAATTTTACTATCCTCAACAGAAGCTTCACTAAGGTGACCCTGAGGGGTTCCCTGGGCAGACACAAGCAATAGGACATTACCATATTTTCAGGTACTTGTCCAAGTGTCTGTGAAAGAGCTAAAAAATATGGAAACAGGAAGAAAAAGCTAATAACCTGGACCTAAAATGACACAGACAAGACCTCACATAGCACAAATGGCTAGCTGGGAAATAAGTAGTAATTATTTGTACAGCATTCAAGAATTTCAGCTTTTGGCTTCATTCTACAAAGGTAAGGAATGCAGTACCTCTACTCCACAGTGATGGTCTTCCTACACTATATCTGAAGAAAATTTGAGGTACCTATGTATAGGTCCCACATAAACCAGTGCACTAAAGTAACCTACTGGAGATTACAGAGACAGTGGAATTTTACTCCTCTTTCTGGTCTTGTTTTTTTCATTTGTTTTTCTTCTGCAATTCAAGACCTTTCCAGCAAACAGTGGGAAGGAAATTCTTTCTCTTTGGGGATTGAAACATTAAGCTGTGAGCCCTGCAGCTACATTAAGAAATACTTTTCTTTCAAAAACTGCAGTAAAATGTTCTTTCTTCAAAAAGTACAGAGTTGTCTTATAAATCTATAATTCCATCTACTGTGAGCAATTCAAAGCGCTCCAATGGCACTGCAGTGCTAAACTCAGAATGCACCAGTATTTAATTGCCATCAGCATCTTAGTGAGCCCAAAGTTCTTTTCAGTCTTATGTGCCTCCATTTCCCTGTGACAGCACTCCCCCAGTTCACAGTGCTGACATGAGTAGAGGTACCCTGGGCCCGGATGATGCTCAGGTATAACTCAAAATACCTGCAAGTATGTATGGAAAAACTCATATTCCTCTTCAAGAAAACAGACTGAGTCATCTTCTCAGCCACACCACCTCAAAAGCAAACACAACAGCCAAAGACCTGGAATCACTCACTCTTCAGCTATTGGCACCCTGAGGGATGGGGTCACCTCTTAATAAAAGGGGCATCTAAGTTTCCTCCTCCCAAAATGCAGAGCTGCATCAAAGCCAGGTGTCAGAGTATGCTCCTACAGGCAACAAAGACAGTCTCATTCTACTCCTGAGAGCTGCACACAGCAGTGTGGATCCAGCCAAACCCACTTGTGTTACATACTTTTGCATTTAAAGCCAAGCTAAACACGTTGGTTTAATTTTCAGAAGGCATTTTTACTTTAGCAAAATCAAAACAAAACAAGTCCTATTCAGAAACCAGTAAAATATTTTTTCCCATAGCCTTTAGATGTTAGTTTGAATGGCACTGAACACTGAATTGCAGCTGTTGGAGAATTTCATCCATGCTTTTCACCAGTTTTAGTCCAGCATGTTCTACATGCTTGCTTAGTGTTTTTCCCCACAACGATTCATTCTGTGTTGATTCAGAGAAAAGGTATCAGCTTACCTGATGAGCTACCAGGACGGTCTGACGCAGGAAACGAGTTCAGCAATACAGGATCAAATGATAATGTGGCTCTCTCAGAATTTTGCCTCAAATCTAGTGACAAAAACCCAAATACACACACTATAGGATCTGATGCTTAACAGCAGTTTGTCTACCCAAAGGGTAGGTAATAATGGATCAGCATTAACCAACTGTGCTGCCCACAGACCCCCATCTACTGGCAGTGGGGAAAGAAGCCCACAGGATGAGCTCAGAAGTACAGAAACAAGAGCCATGAAACTGGAAGACAAACCAGGAGTGGGGTGAGCAGACTCTGTTCCCACACTCACAACAGACTGGTCCATGAACACAAAGACAGTGTGGGCTTGACCTCTCTGTCAGGGCACCAGCCACCAGCCTCTCACTCAACCCTCTCTAACTGCCCTTCTGGGCTGAAACACCAGATTTTAGGTCACATCACTGCAGGAGATGCACTGAAGTGCAGAGAAAGGGGGCTGGCAGGCAGAAAGGTTGACGGAGAGGAGGTCAGAGGCACAACAGCTTTTTGTCATCACATGGCTGCCCCAGAGCTGCAGCATATCATTCCTTCTCCAGCCTCACAGCCAGCATTTCACACTCTCTTCATGCTGCTCCTGTGCAAAGGAGTGAGGAAACACAGCCACAGGAAGCTACAGTTCAAAATCACAGCCACCACACCACTTCCATCTGTGGCATCCTACAGAAAGAGTGGTTCAGAACAAGCCTTTTGTGCTTTCCATGGCCAAAGCTGTCCTACCCGGTGAGACGTTCACTTCTGTCCCTCCCTCCTCTGTACATATGCTTGGAGACAGCATGGGGTTAGCAGAATTAGTAAGAATTAGTATTTTTGAAACATTATTATCTATGTTTATTGTTGTTTATATTATTCCTTACAATTAAAAATAAGTATTTATTTAGATAACATTGCATTGACTGAACAAGTTTATTTGAATGATCTAGTAGTGCTTCTCGACACCTCACTTGACCCTCAGCACAGAAAACAGCTGAGATAGATCATAACTAAAATTAAAGACATGATGCCTTTTATGAATGCTTGAGGATTCAGAACAGGACCAAAACTAGAGCAGGACAATAGTTTTGCCTCACATTAAAACATCAGAAAAATAAAGAAAGTGTGTAATCACATGTGTTTATGAAAAGTTAATATTTTGAAATCTTAAGTAGAGGGAGGTCCCTACCATATGTATCTAAACCTTGCAAAGGTCTAAAATGTAGGTCACATCTATTTAGGACACTGAGCATCCCTTCTGGCTAGTTCTACATGGCTTCACACTGAAGAGCTGTCTGGTTAAACATGCTAGCCATTTAACATCCAATTCTAAAACACTCTTCTCTCAGTCCAGATAATTTAAAAAGTTTGTATGGGATTCATCTCAGAACTCAGAACTCTGCTTTTGGGAGACCAAAAAACAATCACTGCAGTGCTGGGGGTGGGAGTGTACACACTTTCCACAGGTGTTTCCCCATATCTCTCAAAGTGCTTCATTGGTAAAGGTGTTTTAAAGTAAACATGGGAATTTGTCACCTGAACAACACACAGTTCCTTTGTGTAACAAAGAATCTGGCCAGTTTTATCTTAACTATTAATTTACTCATAGTTGGGTCAAAAGTAGGAAAATTCAACAGGTTTATAAAGAATGATTTATCAAAAGCTTAAGTATGGCCAGGACCAGTTGTTCGCTAGATACCCAGCCCTCTGAGCTGGAAGACAGGGATGGGGAGCAGAAAGAAGTTCCCATACTCTGAGGAGATGGTTAGTGATGTGCTGAGTCACTTAGACAAGCACAAGTCTATGGGCATACATCCCAGAGTATTAAGGGAGCTGATGGAAGTGCTCACCAAGCAACTTTCCATCATTTACCAGCAGTTCTGGCTAACTGGGAAGGTCCCAGCTGACTGGAGACTGGCAAATGTGCGACCCATCTAAAGGAAGAGCCAGAAGGAAGACCCAGGGAACTACAGATCTGTCAGTTGACCTCACTGCCAGGGAAGGTCATGGAACAGATGATCCTGAGTGTCATTATGCTACATTTGCAGGGCAGTCAGGTTATCAAGTCCAGTAAAAATGGGTCCTGTTTGACAAACCTGATTGAGCCCTTCTGCAACAAGGTCAGCCACTTAGTGGATGAAGTAAAGGCTATGGATGTTATTTATCTAGACTTTAGCAAAGCCTTTGAGATTATGTCCCACAGCATCCTCCTAGGGAAACAGACTGCTCATGGCTTGGATAAGTAAACACTTCACAGGATAAAATCCTGGATGCATGGCTGGGCCAAAAGAGTGTTGAACTAACAGAAACCAGGAAATTTTGAAGTAGAAAATACAGGAGATAAAAGAGAATGCAAAGCATCTCATCCTCAGATGAAGTTTTAAATCTAACAATTTTAATAGAAATATTATTGACATTTATAAGCTGTGATGGGTTTTTGGGGATTGTTTTTCTGGGTTTGGATTGGGGTTTTTTAAGTAGTTTAGGGTTGGGGTTTTTTTAGCAGTCTAGGGCTTTCTTTTCAAACTAGTTAGTGCATCTGGGCTGTATTTTACACTTTGGCAGAAGTAACCACAAATCAAAGGTTCTCTCTGAATGTTTTCCATATTATGTGTCAGAAACAACAAGTATACATAGGGAGCAGCAATGTTTAACTTTGTGAATTAAAAGTTCTCCTTCCATTTGATAACTTGCATTAACATAGGGACTGGAAATACATATCCTCACTGCTGACGTGGAAGGCAGAAGATATTCTTCAACTCTTTCTGCAGAGCAGTTTGTCTCTATCCATGTGTATCCACCAAAGGCTAAAGAAGTATCAGGTTATTCAAACCTCAAGAGAAGGAGCATGCTGGAATGAGAAACAAATTGGGTACAAACTGCTAACTGTTGAAATAAAAATCTTTTACTTAGGAATACAGTGAAACTGAGTCATTACCTTCTCATTTACTCAAGTAACCATCTTACACTTCAATTGATTTATCAATGAAGAACTTAGAAAAAGAGATCATAAGAATTTGGAAACTTTAAGGCACATTTGTATTGCTTGCAATTGAGATCCCTTGAGCCTGCAACATAGCTGCAGATGAATAAACCGGATGGCCAACATTTTGTGTCTGAAAATGTTTCTCTGAAACAAGCTTATTTGCTGTAGAACAGACTTCTGTAACAATGTAAAAATGAGTATGTCCAATGTATTCCTGTAACATCAGTTCATTGCAGTTTTGCTTTTCCATTAATAGAACAAGTCTTTTCATACACAATCTTTTCCATAGATACTTGGAGAATATAGGAATATACAAGCTTAGGCTTTCCTTGCTTATTTGAATTTCACAAATGTTCCAAATAATTATGACAACTATTTCCTTTCACTGTGGAAGACCCCTATGAATCACTGAAGATGTTCATCATTGTAGCTACAGATCTGTATCTACCCTCTCAGTACGTGTGTCTTGGGTCTAGAACAAAGCTTTAAAATACAATAATACAATACACCAGGTTGAAAGAGACCTTCAAGATCATCGCGTCCAACCAATCCAACCCAACTAAACAACTAAACCATGGCACCAAGCACCCCATCAAATCTCCTCCTGAACACCTCCAATGAAGGTGACTCCACCACCTCCATGGGTAGCCAATTCCAATGGGCAATCACTCTCTCTGTATAGAACTTCTTCCTAACATCCAGCCTAAACCTCCCCTGGCGCAGCTTGAGACTGTGTCCTCTTGTTCTGGTACTGGCTGCCTGGGAGAAGAGACCAACCTCTGCCTGTCTACAACCTCCCTTCAGGTAGTTGTAGAGAGCAATAAAGTCACCCCTGAGTCTTCTCCTCTCCAGGCTAAGCAATCCCAGCTCCCTGGAGCTATTTTGTTTAGAGTTCAGTATTAACTTATTCCATAGGAGACTGCAAGGATTACTTAGCACTGGTTTAGGGAAATATCGAACCTTTAGTTACATATTACCGATACAACACGATTGCAAAGTCATTTATTCAGGAAAGTAAATTAAAGAGGTCTTCTTTAAAAAGCAGAGAATGGGGAAAAGAGACCACTTCTTGCTTAGATTTCAGGCTGCAGTGGGTATGGTCTCTACCCCAAAGCCACCATAATTTTATAAAAGAATACAAAGATGGTCCCCATTTGGAGTGAGTGAGAAGTGAAGCTGAGTATACTGCTATTGAAGTGTGAAGTTCTTTACACCATTTTATTTTTCTTTTCAGAGAAAAAAAAAAAAGACCAATTTTTAAGGGGTTTTGAACTCTTAGAGCAACTGTGTTTTTTGTAATAAACACTTCAGACTGTATCTTCTGGACCCTTAGACTGTGCCGTGGGTATGGTTTGGAAATGCTTCATTGAAGACAATGCTTTAGCAACACTGAAGTGTGACTGTACAAGCACTGATACAACCTTGCATTTACATTTGAATCTGGTTTGGATGCAATGGCAATTGCTTATGCCTCACATGTACATACAGCAAGTTCATCTATAGAATGAATTTGGTATCTTGCACCAGTGATGCCTCATCTTTGCTACTGGAGACTGATGAAATGTAACACTGGCAGAGGCTTGAATCAGTGCAGGAACCCTAATGATGCTCTGAGACGTTCCTCGCAAACAAAACCCACTTTCAACTCCATAGCATATGTACCAACAGATTGCAAATTCATGTGTTGGAGAGGCTCCCAAAACAATCTTGCAAAGACTGCTGAACAGCAATGAAAGGCCAGCAGTGGCTGGTATTTGAATCTACCCAGCCCACTAAAGTATGGGGTTTTTTCTGCCTTTCCTCTTTTCTTGAAAGAGATTTGGGAAAGAAAGGACACAAATCTCTCTGAACTGAGAGAATAAAGAGCAATGCTCTCAACTCCAGGCTATTAATTTCCACAAGCTACCAGGAGATGCGAGGAACGAAAAAGAGAGAACAAAACACAGAGTAACTTTATCCTTCTACCAGCATTTTCACAATGTGATGGCACCCCTGAGACTTTAATATCATTGCTAAAAGGGGTTTTAAGCACTGCACTGCAGTGCCAGTTTGCTTGGAAATTGCATTATAACCTCTATTTGTTAGACTAGTCCTTCTGTACCTTATCCTAACTTAAATGACAACTGAAAGGTGGCACACATCAGGTGTTTTTGTCAACTTTAAGAAACAGCCTAACAAAATTATAAAAAAAAAAAGTTAAAAAATAATATATATACTGCATCTATCATTCCTGGGCTACAAGAAAGAAATTACAGTCCATAATGAAATTCTAATATCAATTCACTTATCATGCACAGAATGACAGAATGGTAGGGGTTGGAAGGAACCTCTAAAGATCACCTAGAGCAAGTTCACATAGAGTAAATCACATAGGAACATGTCCAGGCAGGTTTTGAACGCCTCCAGAGACAAAGACTCCACAATCTCTCTGGGCAGCCTGTTGCAGTGTTCTGCCACCCTCAAAGTAAAGATTGTTTTTTTCCCTAACACTTCTGTGGACCCCACAGAGAAGTGTCTGGTCTATCCTCCTGCCACTTTAGATATTTTTATATTTATGCATCAAAACAATTGAAAATGAACTCTTTCAGAAGTGCAACAACTAGTTACCACTTTTCTTTGGATCAGATCATTTCAGTAATGAAATAACATTCAAACCTCCCAACCAAACAGTCTGAGCCTGTGCTGTGATAGCAGACTCATCAGTGGTAAGTGTAGGCACTGTCCAAGTCGGGTGCTGACCTCTGCCCAAACAGTAGCTTTAATTTAATGAGTTGGACCACTGGAGAGTAATAAACACTTCCAGATACTTGTCCTACAGATACCAAACAGAAATGGAAAGCCTTTGATAATAAATGGGAGTAATGGGCAAAGCACTGGTCACGTTAGCAGTGCACTCTTGGGCTAACTGGTCAGCTAAGAAACAGAAAGGTTTGGTACAAAATAAGGGGCTTGCCTGAAAAAACATTGTCTGTACTGAGTTTAGGCCAAGTTGTGTCAGGAAGAAAAGTGGGACATGGAGCTTCCCAGGCTATGTCCTTGAAGGAACAGGCAGTGGAGAGGAAGCAGCAGAGGTCAGGGAAGAGGGAAGGTGTTGGGGAAGGAGTGGGGCTGTCTGGGGCTAATCCATACAGCGGATCCTGCACTAGCTCAACAGGGACCTGTGGCCAGAGGCAAGAAGCAGGCAGTGCAGCAAGGGGAGAGGCGAAAGCAAAATCACTGAAAAACGCTTTAAAATGTTTCAAACTACTACACTAAAAACCTTTAACTTTCATAACATTAATTTGCTTTGTAAATGAAAAAGTCACTGACTTGTCCATGCTGTGCAGCACAAAGTAGCATACAACCAGATCAACATGTACATTAGCTGTGTCTTTTAAATGCTTTCCTCTAATGTTTTGTCTCACTGGACAAATACTGCCCAGTAGCTAGAGAACAGAAAAATGAACCTGAATAGAAGCTGAATAACTTAGATAAGAGCTGGAACAGCACCTAGATTTTGGTTGCAATGTAGGTTAAAGGCTGAGCTTACATCCAGACACAGGACCAGGCATCAGACCTGACACCTGGAGGACTCATTCCAGAGGGACCAGAAATGGGACAAAGTTACTATTAATTCCATAACTGTGTCACCAATCTCAAGCAAGGACTCACGGCCAGACACTTCATGGAACGAGACAAACTTATCTCTTACTGCTACTCCTCTGTCTGTGTAATATATAAATGAATGCTTTTATCTATTAAAAAAAAAATCACCAAACATCCTCTGACCTAATAATACAGTCCTCAGTCCTTAGTCTTGGTAATACACTCCACAGGATTAATAATAGTAGTAATAGTGATAATAATTTGTTGTTGCTACTCACGGATTGCATTACCCTGTAAACTAAGGTTCAATTGAAATAATTCAACATTCACAAGTATTATATTAATAATTGTTGTTGTTTTTACTGTTGTTGTTGTTATTCTTATTGCACTATTACCAAAAGTCCTTGGTATAATAACATGTTCTAAAACTATAAATTGTTCACACAAGAGATGAAGGGTTAATATTTTAATCTCCCCCCTGATTACTTAAGAAAAATTGTGCAATAAAAACAAAGGATTCCCAATTGTTTCAGAATACATTCTGAGCAAAAGTAAATCACTTGAATTCCAGAGAGATTTCTGACAGTGAGTAAAAGGTGTATTATGTGACAGTAGGAGACTCAGTGGGTGAATATAATCACCGATTACCTATGAGGGGTGTATTAGAATCTGTAAAGAGAAATGTGTGGTTTCCCAGCTTAGTGGACATTAGCCAGAAGAGCAGTCACACAATTCATCTTTGCTAACAGTTCTGGTGAGCAGTAGGGATTTTTAAAGCACAGCCATACATCAGCATAAAACAATTATTCAGTTAGATGGTAAAAGCTAGTGCAGCACCTCTGCTTCTTTTAAATGCCATTGTTTGCATTTTCATAAGCACAGGAGAACCAAAAGAGAACAAAGATCTTCATTTTTGATATCCCGCTTCAGATTTCCTATCCAGATCTTCATGTAGCCGACTATTACGGTCTTCTCAATATTTTCCACCAACTTCAAAAGCACCTAAACATAGACCTGCAATCAAGCACTGACAGTTTGAAAAACATGCTTTGCCCTGTTGAGAGAATTCCTTTGAAATGCATATAGCGTTTTATTTAAAGTATTTTGTTAAATTACAATGTGGTGTTACTATATATAGTGCATTATATACTTTGCTCTTAACTGACAGCTTTAAAAGAGACAGGAACTTAGATAATGTGATTTGATTGCATAAGGTGCTGTTGAAATGTGGTTTTGTGTGCTTCTGTAGGTTTATATTAGGACACAGTGCCAGATTTGGAGAAACTGGGCAATACAAAGAAAATCAATCACAGCTACATCTCCACACTTAACATAGAATCATAGAATCACCTGGCTTAAAAAAACCTCACTGCCATTGAGTCCAACCATAACGCAACATCTCCCTGGACACAACCGTTAGACCATGTCCCTAAGCATCTCATCTGGATGTCTTTTCAACACCTCCAGTGATGGTGAAAACATGGGCAATTTTATTCAGGTTAGTGTCATTCACGTAGTCACTTAAGCAAACAACATATTGGTTTTAAAGACTGTTTAAATGTATTTGTTAGTTTTGAATCATTTCAGCTGAACCTTCCTTCACAGGGCAATCCAATCTATGACTAACACCCATATTACAATTTTCTTTTGCTAGCGCGTTCCTTACCTTCAAGACTCATCTTTGCTGAATCTTAGCATCTGTTTTGCAAAGCCAGGGCTGCTGTCCAAAAATATGTTCCAGCTTCCGTACAGTATGTACTCCCAACAAAGTGTTTCACTCAGACATTTTTAGTTAGAGCACAGTATTCCACAGTAAGCCTAGCAGTGGGTTCCAGCATTCATAATCACACTGCTTAACCATACAAACAAAGCTGAGATCTGTTTGGTTTTCACTAATTTGACCGATATAACTGACATTTCATTAAGTCATCCTATGAACAAAATATTGGATCAAATCAGTTATTGGTACAACTCCACTGAAAGCAACAGAATGACCCCAGGCAATAATTTAGACTGTTTAGTTTCCATTTAATTGTGAATGCTTAACTTGTAATTAGAGACTTATTAAAACACAGTTACATCCATTCTAGCTGGTGAGTCTGGGCCACGTCCAAAGACCATCCTATCCAGCAGAAAACTGCTTGCTGACCTCAGAGAGCCTTAGGCTGGGTCCAAGATATGCTACATGGGAGACTTCAAATTCATTAGAAAATTCAGTACCATGATTGAGCTGAAGGTATTGCCTTAGACTGTGACTTTCTGATCAGACCAAACAGCCCCATAGGAAGAGCAGCTCTGTCCTTCTCTGAGAACCACAGCCAAAACAGCAGGGTAAAATAGGAAAGGCAGAATTGGGAAGGTAGAAGTGGGACTAAATTGTTACTTGGAGTGGCAGTTCAGAATGAAAAGGCAATGTTTTATTCCATCCCAATACCCTGCTTTACTGCTTCCCCAGCAGAAGAAACTTACACAAGTCAAAAACAAATAGGCACTTTTCAGATTTTATAGCAAGAGTCCTGTGTCCTAAATTCAAAACCTCTAATAAAGTGAAAGAAAGCACCTGAATCTCCTCTATAGTCTAATGAAAATATAATAGGTTTCTAGATGGGAGCCAAATGCTCTATGTGACCTACAATGTCTAGTATGAGATGGGACCATATTACCTGAGAAATTGCTTCTGTCCCTGTGAAATCTTACTGCACCCAAGATCCACAGGAATGCTGAGTTGCAGTTTTATGACATAAATGAATTTTTTTGTGATGGGGGCTCAGTTTGGGATTCACTTACCCCAGGATTTCTAAAAGCTTGTGTTTGTTAACCTTCAAAGAGTGCTACAAAACTCCTCTTTCTCTCTTTTCTTCAACTGCAGTACAAGGTCAAGCCAAAAGCAGTGGAAAATGTTATATTCATGAGCTGTTCTCTGGCACTATTTACGGTGTGTTAACATATAGAAAATACAAGCAGAACACATCTGTACTTGTTGTGCGGCCTGTAATTATGGTTGATGTCGAAGGGCATGGAAAACAGGTGAAGAAAAAGTGCCAGCTGACAATCTATTAAACCTGCTAATCACTGGCCAAGTGGCAAGCTTAGAAATGGAAATTCATCTGACTGTTCTATTCATAACAGTATTGTCTTCTCTGTATGACTGTTTCATTGCTATTATTTCATTTCTTTTCTGTGAAAAGGCAAATAATCTACTTTATTTCCCTTCTCGGTTTCTCCCCATTTCATCTCTACTTCTCTGCCTTTTCTTAATAACTTTTTTTTTTTTTCGTTCAAGAAGTTCAGGGTTTGAGGCAGGAATTCTCAGATGAAAGGTTAGGGGAGGAAGCTCCCACTCATTGCTGACCAATGGGCAGCAATTTCTGGTAACCACTTCTGGAAAACACTTTCTTTTGTTCTGTCAGCCACAATTGTAGACTACTTAATTTCAAGCTTCTATGAGCAACAACGAGTGGTCTTCAGAGGAGCCTAAGTTGAGGATCATTGGTTCCTCAGCAGCAACATTTAGGAAACAAGTTCAGATATTCACAGTAGCACTTTTTAGCCTTAACGAATCAGCGAAGCTCTACTTTGTACCAGTTTCAGCTCCTTTCCAGACTATGTACTTTAACGTAAGAGGTCACTGTACCTGCCCCACCGCAGTGCATCAAGCAGGTGTTTAGGCCATCTCCATGCTGTATGTTATGCAATATGACACTCAGCAGAAACACTATCTGACATAGAGTGATTATAGATAGGGCAGAGAGGAAGAGAGGGAAAGCCCAGTGATGGTGGACATTACACCAAGTATGTAATGAACACAAATTTCTTGATAGTCATGCATCCTAACCAAGTGATATAAAAATATGAGTTAGGCTTCTCAAATTACCAGTAAAACTGCTTGAAAATACTTTTTAAAAGGGATAAAGGACTCTGAAGTATCAGTTATGATGTCCAGCAGAGAGATTCTGATGCATGAAAAGCCTGGAGGGAGCTATGGAAAGAGTGGCACTGAGAAGTCAACTAATTTTAACCATGGGAGTTAATTCATTTAAGCAGATAATTTCACAAGTACAAGTATATGCTGTATTGGGAGCTATCTTTCTGTAGGCTCTGAGATCCAGGGAAGAGTTTGAACAGGGAAGAAGCAATAACTCTTAGAATTCCACTGTGTATTAATTTCCACTATAAAACATTTGCCATTTCCTTTTAGACGTTCTCTTCACAATTCTCTGCAGGCTTCAAAGTCTAGCAGCCACATAAATCATGAAGGTACTTTCTGCCTTGTCCTGGAAAAAAAATCCATTTGTATTTGGAGAAGAGGACTGAACGCCAGCATTTCTTGTCCATGCAGCAGACAGCATAGGGCACTGTTGTCAGCCTGGTAACACTCTTCAGTATTTTATTTCTATTCTGCATACATTGCTTTAGAACTAATATCGGTTGGGAACAACTTGATAACATAGGTATTTCACTTGGAACAATACTCAATTCTTGAAAATGCTTTGCAAGTTAAGAGTGATATTTTAGTGAGAGTGGGGGAAACAGCCTTTTATCTTGAGCACTGACTACTGACGTGGAAAAGACAAATTAAGTTAACCCTCTAATTCTATTCACAGTAAAGATAGAATATTGGTCTTCCACTTCCTAGGTAAGTACCTTAAACAACCTGACAGTATTGAGGTGGGTGAGGAAGGGAAGTGCTGTGTGATACATCCAAAAATAAATGTAGTTTGCTTTAAACACTTGGAGTTGCAAATATCTAGAACAGTTTTCCAAAATATGAAATAAGGACAAAAATAAGGACAAAAATAAAAATAACCAACAATAAATAAAAATGGGACTTAAATCTGTCATATTAAGATAGAAGATTATGTTATGTCACTGATAAAAGTTAATTTCTTCAGTCCTAAGTGCTGTATTCCTAAGAGTCATTTGTAATGGAATCTTATTTTTAATGGAAGTCTATTCCAGCATGTGACTACAGAAATCAACAGCCACATTGTGGGGGGAATAAAAAGAGAAGAAAATAATAATCATCAAATGCTTCTGCTTCATCTTTTATTTTATCTTTATCTTGTTGACTTGTTGCTCCTCTGGCCATAAGTTGTGTGGCTCTGGGAAGCAGAGCCATCACTTCCAGCTTCACATCTGTGACTCCTCTGAATCCTGAGCCCTTCCCTGGCTGTACAACAGAGCAGAGCAGCACAACCTTGTCTGGCATAGTGTCATCTTGCGGTGAAGACACTTCTTTTGTAGCCTCAGACAAGACACTACACTTCTCTGTGAGCATCTTTCTTTTAGACAGTGTTACGCAGATTGTGAGGAACAAATGCCATCAGGACCTTTCAACATATGCATTGCTGCCATGGAAATAAATAAGGATAAGAAAAATATACCACCATTTTGCCATGTAGCTACACTGGCTCTCAAAGTCACCCAAATATCTGTGTGTACCTATTGCTGAAGGCCCTTCTCACCATTCCTAATTATTATCTGTCTTCTTCCCTTCTAATTATAATGAAAACCTTCTCCCCCTGTTGGATGTTATGATGTGTGGCAGCAATAAGTGTGCTACTGATGCAAAGTTCATTAAAAATAAACACTTTTTTGAAAAAAGAAAAAAAAAAAAAAAGTCCAGAAAAGCAAGTGAAAATAAAATATTTTAGGTTGCAAAGTCAGGAACTTGTAAGTTAGGGAACATGGAATTCCTTCATTTGGACCCTTCTGATTATGTGTTAGGACACAAACCTAAATGACATGATGCCTGACTGATGACCAGAAGGACTCCCATTTCATCCACTCAGTACACAAAAACAACTGTCATCTTGTACACAAACTCATACTAACGATTAGAGAATCTTCGGTGTTGCTAAGGGTAATAGAAGCCATATTTCATGAAGTATACACGCAGGAGGACATTAAATTTCTTCAGAGAACAAGACAAATTAAAGAACAGGAGCATGTCCAAAATCTAGATACCATACAGAATTGTTCAGAAGAGATTCACACAGGTTTACTGCAAAGTGCAAGAGGGGGTTGAAACTGAAAGCAAGAAATATTTCAATGGTTCTCAGGGGGAAAGAAGAAAAGAGATTACTTCAGTCTCTATAAAATTTAACAGGGAAATCAAATGTATGTTCCAATACAACAACCTGAAAAGCTCAAAGCAGGGATAACCTTTTAATCTGTAATGGGATAAAAATATGTAATTGCAGATTTAGACAGCCAAAGCCTGATAGCCAAAGGCTTACATGGAATACATTAATTAAAGTAGGTTTGATAATTTACTGTCCTTGCTGATGAGCAGCTTCCACAGCTATTGACTGGGAAGCTGATACTCTTCTATGCAAGTCATTCCTGAAGAGTAGAATTAAACGCTGTAAGTCCCTACACAGAGTTGGTACTTTCAAAGAAATCCAAGACACTAGGACAGAAAATGTATGTAAATGTATGTATTTAATTTCTTTAATACAAATACAAAATTTTTTACTAACTCAGGTTGTGGCCAGATGTCCACATCCTTAAGAGGTTAACCCAAGAATGGCTATACCACCTCAGACCCACAGCTCATGTAACAGTAGTGCCCTATTTTCACCCACAGCTAGTAGGAGGTATGTCAGAAAAGTGAAGAAACTCTTCTCTGGATACCTATTCCTGGCTTTCAACAGTGAGTGGTTTGAGATCCCCCTGACAAGAAGCAGCATTTGATCACTCTGTGAAACAGCTGCTAAGAGCTCATTTTTCTGCCTTATGTCCAAAAAGGTAATTCTTGGTTCATCCACAAACACGTAAAAAGCACTGGAATAATTCAAAGTCTAGGCTAACACAGTGAGCCAGATTGTAGCCATGTCCACCACTCTTGTGGCTCCTCACTCTCTTTTCAAGTCAACTTTCCACGTACCATCTTCTGAGTCTCAGCCGATGACAGCTGGGCATGAACAACTGACATACATGACCCAAACGGTTGACTGAACTATTTCCAATAGCAGGGGCTCTGGGAGGATACACAGGCTCTTTGAAAAGCATTGCTCACAGAGAAGATCCAAGAAGCAGTCACGGCTCAGACACAAGGACTGAGAAGCAAGGGCATGGAGATAAGAGCAGAGGAATAAAAATGGATGATTAAGAATGTGACTAGAGTATGATAAAGTAAAAAAAGGAAAAATGGAAAACAGCAAAAAAAGCACAGCCACAAGCAATTCAATGAAAAGTTTTGTAGACAACATAAAGTCTCATTTGATGAAGCTTAGTGTTGCTTTATTTTAGTGATCTTTGGAACTGTTTCTCCATCTTTCATATAATGTAGGTTTCTTTTGTCAACTCTTGATTTACACAATAGCTATTCACACTTCCAGGGTCTTTTTTACCACATATCCACTCTGGATTTCACAATCTGCATTTTATAGTCTCATTATACTAATGTAAATTTAGAGAGAAAATCTGAATAGCAAGTGAAAAGGTTGCACTGCTAGGCTGCTTTTCATTCTCCATTTAGGGCAGAAGTGCCTTGATTCAAAAGCAATCACATAAAGGCACACTAAAACATTTAATAGGGTTGATATAAAAGATGTTTATTGACGAGAGACAACAGTTCTTGGCAGATCTGAAGAGATGAAATAACAAACCACATTCATATATGGACTAATAAAGACTACCACTGAAATTTAATATCAGGTTTGTGGCTTTGAGTGTAACTCCCCTATGCATTTATGAGTCAAACCATCACAGCATTGTGTTACTACACTGACAGCATGAGAAACTACTGAGCTGTTACAGACTGCACACCACAGATAACTCAAGTGTATCCTCTGTTTAGTGATTTACTTACAAGAGTAAGGTAACCATGATACACCATTGACCCAATCTGTTTACCCTCTCACCACGTAAAAATTTCTTTGCAGATACCACAAAAGGCAAAGTGTCTGAATTGAATGATAGGCTAATTCAAAAAGATATTTGTATACAAAGCCTTTATAAGCCTTGAGGAGTTTACTGACAGAAAAATTTTAGAATACATTTCAGAGTGGGGCTAAATGTAACAGAAAGCTTCCTTTATACACACTCAGTCTGAAATACCAGCTAATTTCTTACTGCTATGTCTTAAATGCCAGTTGTGTAATTTCTGAATATGCAAAATCAGTTGCATTTTCCCACAACGGCCAAGATCTTATGCCTATCAGCAAAAGTGGCAAGAAGAATCATTAAAAACTGCAATTTAGCACATTTCTTCACAGACACACCAGGACTTATTGGACACTGCATAGCACTGCAGCTTTTGGAGGAGAGGAAATGCTCCCTTAGTTTGCTTTTCCACCCCTCCATTAAGTGATGCCATTTACTCTACCACTGGAGACAGTGAATATAAGGCTGCTGTGCAGTAGGTGCAGGCAAAGCAAACACACACTTGTCCACCACTCTGCTTAGACACACACAGCTTCTCAGCATGACTCATTCTTGTTCTACTCCCACCGTTTATAACTGGCCTTTCCTATGCAGCAGCCTGCAGACGCTTCCAGCCTTTCTTCTTGCCTGGCATTTTCACTAGCAAAAGTAAAGGATTTGGAAATGTACTAAATTCAGATTGGTATGAATGGATTTGCCCTTCCTTAATTAATGTTGCTCATGATTGATATTGAGTTTCAGCATTAAAATTTTATGATTTATTTTAAAACACATTAATCCATGCTTTGTAGCTCCAGCACTTCAGCAGGTTTCAGGATTTCTAAGTTCTGTGGCTTAACTGGTCACACTCATTTAGAATACTTATTCCTTAGGAAAAACATCACATGAATCACTTTATATTCTTTTGCAGCTGCTATGGATATCCCACATAGCAAACACAGGGCTTATATATATTACCAACTTTAGTGTGAATTACCAACGTTGCTTCTTCTTCATATTTAAATCATCCAGCATTTGATTAAAGAAGGGAATTTCAAAGAATTTCCTAATAACATCCATTTATTTAAAAAAAAAAAAAAAGAAATTCAGCATCAAACTATTGGTTTCAGTAACACACATACACATTTCCTAAGATTTCACAAAGACATTTTCTTAGTGCTCTAAGTTGCTTCAAAAATATTTTTTATTATTTCTTTTGGGGATTTTTGCTTCACTACTGATTACTGAGACATCCCCTACTGGTCAAAGCAGGCAGAAAACTACATCACTCCTAGGTTCCCACAGAGATCTGCTTTCTTCCAAAATGAAAGAATCTCTAACTCTTTTGAAAGTGATCAAAATCCAGTAAAATAATTCCAGGATTAAAATGTGAGGTAACAATGCAAATATCCACCTATTGCTGCAGAAGAAACACTTTATTGTGGAGAATGGCAAAGAACTATACCATAAATGCTACTCACTCACTTTAAAATACTAATTTATTTGCCTGGTAGGAAAATTGGCCATGACTGTGAAAGAAACAAGGCAGAAGGAATAAATCTGACCTTTTGCTCTGTGGATGTCAAGTTTAGATACCTTAGCAGTATGGAAGATGCAAAACCCTCTCATCCATCCCCTGAATATGCATGCTTTACTACATTAAATAATGACATCTTAGAGGTCTTTTTCAACTGAAACCATCCTATGATTCCATGATAACTGACCAAGAAAATGTAAGCACTCAGCATACTGGCATCCTCCTACATGTAGAAAAGTATATTTACAAACCCTGATCTTGATGCAAAACTTATCAACTCTCCATATATGATGTCCTGTGCCATTCTGAGACATTCAGGTACCAGTAGCCAAGTCACCTGCACAGTGGCAAGGAAAGATACAGAATCGATAGAAGACCGCACCTTCCTCAAGTGCCAGCGGGAGATAAGCATGGTTACAGGAGGGCATGTACTCTTGCATGAGAGTGGGGAACTTGCACTAAGTTCCAAGACATCATGTTAAGGAAGAATGTATAAGTTCTAAAAATTAAGAAGTCCTAGAGGTTTTCCTCAGTCTTCCACCGCAAAAACTCGTTCACTGCTTCGCTTGCTGCTTCATGTAACTGGCAGATATCATGGGTACTGGCCTCCTGTTTCTGTAAAATGATGAAACAATTATTTGGTATTTTTAAACAAATGAAAATTCTGATATGAAAATCTGTGCTTAGAACAGACTTATTCTAAGACACTTCTACATCTGGTGTGCTAACTGTGGCTCAGTAAAGTTAAATGTGTATTTTTGAAGACAAAATCATAGCAGTTTTGCCCACGGAACAGGTAGTATGAGATTCAGTTCTCCTACATCTGAACTTGTCACCCCCATGCATTCTTTGCAGTCAGTCTGAGCTATTTAGATACCTTCTTTAGAATGAGATTAATTGCACTTAACATTGACTAGACCTCCACTGACTGTAAACACAAGGGCACCAAGCTGAGACATCTGCACTGTATGAATTCCACACATTGTGATAAATGCAAGCAAGAAATATGCACTAAGTCCCTATTTACATTATTTTTGGCTGCAAAAACACCCCTACATTTGCCATTTGTAGATAGCAAAGCACCCGAGCTACCCAGTGAACACAGAGGCAGCTCCACTACCCAGCTATAACAGAAGTTAGCAGAAGGAATGATTTTTCCAAGGGTCTCAGGAGGAGTTTTTGTTCAGTGCTCATTCTCGCAGACTTGGACACACAATAATAATAATACAGACTTTGCTTTGTTGTGATGTTAATTAATATTTGCAAAACACATTTTAAAACTTCAATGATCCATAATTAGGAGATATTGTTACTCTGGTTATTACATTATTTGACTTCTGTTCATACTGCCTAGTTTTACTCTGATGAGAAGGTTGCCACAGACATCAGATTCTCACATTTCAAGCATTTGAGCTTCATAAAACCAAAGTGACATTTCAGTAGTAGAAGGTCAATAAAGGACTCATTAAGAGCTTGTAGACATGACTTGCCAATCATGGTCCTCAGTACATGGATGTTGGTTCATTAAAATTAGTGATGCATATTCAAAGATTCAATCAGGCACAGAAGACGTAGGAAAACAGGGTGTTGTCTGCTTTTCAGGTGAGAATCTTGAATAAGATTTATAGGCCAAACAGCAGAGGTTAGTTTATGGGAAAATGGGACTCTTCCATTGATGGACTAGTATTTGTCATATATGCAGGACAACAAAGTCTTGAGTTACCAAAGGTAAAAAGCCACATAAGAAATAATCTAAAGCATTTGAAATACCATAGGATGCTAAAGTTTACTGCACACATAGTGGCTGATCAGCTGAATTTCTCAGTTGCATAAACTTTACTGACCAGATCTCAATGGACTATAGAGGGATCTTAGGTATGTAGAGATTGAGTCAGTGAATGCATACAAGTTTCTAATGACTTCTGAACCTACTTATTCACTCAAGAGCTCTGCTGAGGATGGGAAACGTTAGACAGGACTTAAGAAGGACTGAAGGCCTTTGCTGTAGTAGCTGAGCGCCATATGGAATAACAGAGCTTCTGAAAAGACTCTAGATGTCAAAGTTGATAGGATGTTGCTTACCTGGACTTCCATAAGGCCTTTGACTCAGTTTCTTGTGGCATTCTCATAAAAATACTTGATATCATTTCTAAAATGGTTGTATGTGCAGCTTGGTAGAACAAAATTTTGCTTGCTTTTAAATCTCAACAATAAGGGCTTCATTTAATTAAAATAATTTTTTTAAACCTTAAAAATTGTCAGATGTATCTGCTACTGACAAAGATAATGGACATGCATACAATGAAGTGCATAACATACACTGACAATCCCTTTCAAGTCAGCAGGATGGTGGAAATGTAACTTTTGACTAAAGACAGTTTCAATGGCAATTTTCTCTTTAACATTCTAATGGGCAGCAGTAGATTTAATTCACAAAAATCAGTTCAGCTGGAATTAAAATGCATAAGAATTCTTCTTCTAAAAGAATGCAGTTCTTTTGTTACTTTTTGTTTTCTTAGTTTAACCCTGGCATAATTTAAAGGCAGGATACTACTGTATTGCTGCTTCTGAAACTGACAGCAGATCACCCAAGTAAATGCCAGATGTATATGGTCCAAGAGCACTATGGATGGAGTTGGCATTTCAAGATCACTAGTGGGCTTCCTATTTTCTGGCATTTCAAAACCAGCACCACAACTATCTAGAAATGGGAAATGTTCATGTTAAAAGGAACAACTTAGAAATCAAAGTTCCCATTTCAAATGCAGCTGGTGAGGGAACACAAACACAGTCCTTACACGACTGCTAAACTTTCCTCACAAAACTCGAAGCAAACACACTACCAGGTATTCCAAATAGACAGTTTTGCCTCTACCTTATATTCCTTAAGTCCCAACTGCACCCTATTTCTCTGCCCATCTACTTTGTTTTTTTATGCCAGAATATTTTATGCTTGTGATATTTTTATGTACTTCACCACATGCAGCAATTAGAATGCTGGCACTTCCTGGCTACTAATATTTAAAGCTTCTATCACCAGAAAGAAGGAGTGTGCCATGTACTAAGAAGGAATAAAATCATTACCAACAACTGCTATTATTGGCATGTTCCAAATAGGCTCCAAACCAGCCTTTTTCTACTTCTTAATCTCCTGTTGCTCAGCAAGGGATAGAATCACTAAGCATCTCAGGAGACTAGGCAAAAATGCACTTATAATTTATTAAAAAGAGGTGAAAAACCCAAGCCTGTTCCTGTGTGGAACTATTCCAAATTAGACTTTTATCATCTATTTTAAAAAAAAAAAAAGTGTGCATGAGGCAGGACATATATTTCAAAGCTGATGCAATGTCATGACACAGTTTTCAACTTCCTGCAGAATTCAGTGAATGAGAACAGTGAGTTCAACTGCAGCCCTAATGGCTTTATGCACAGATGCTAATTTTTCCTAAGAGCATCTTTATCAACAGTAAGAAACTACACTTGAAACATTAATTCCTTCAAGATTGGTTTAACATTATGGCTAAAAATCTACCTGAACGTACTAAAACCAAAACTGCCTATGGAATTCCCTTACAGAATTCATCACACCAATATATACATCATTCACAACAGAATTCCACCTCTGAGTCAATTACCCCAAGCTCCAGTGTCGACATAGCCAGAACTTCCCAGGTGTTATGCAGCCAACCTGCCTGACATCATCAGAGCTGCCAACCTCTCTCCCCTCACCGCACAGAGAACCAAGTACCAGACAGAGGCAGTTACAATGCATATTAAATCAGGTCAATCTCATATCCAGCAACCAAAGCCTCAAAGAATGAACCATGTCCATGAGTTCACCTGCCCACGATCTCTCTCTCCTGTAAAATCAAACTGACAAAAGCATGTAAAATATATCAAATGCTGTGAGAAATAACAGATGCAAGTTATAAAAAGAATCAAGAATTTAATCAAGAGTCACAGAATTTGCTAGGCAACACTTCCTAGTAGCATACATATGGGATCAGCATTACCCGCAGATGAAAGCAATGTTCTTATTTAATTCAGAAATATTCAATACAGCAAATGAAAGAAACAACATCAGAATTATAATGGTGAGGCAAGGAGACAGCAAAGAGAGAGCATTAGGAAGATACAAAATTAACTATGAATGGCTTAATTATTTTTTAGTTAAAAACTTTAAAAAGCTTCTGTTGGGAAAATCCAGCCTGTTCTGAGACCTTTGGCAGTGAGAGGAGGGGCAGGAACATCGTTTACACCCCAGTGCCCACAAAGCTCAGCCATGCAGTACCAGTACCAAAGACTTCATAACAGTGCAGGTGAGGGAGGTGAAAACTGGGATTTTACCAGTACCTGACTTTGCAGTGGGCTGCACAGACCAGGACTGGGAAGGTAGCCTGATGCCCCTGAGGAAGTGAGAGAGAACAAGGTCCAGGTTTATAAAGCAATGTGCAAGGTCCTGCACCAAGGTTGGGGCAATCCTTGGTACCAATGCAGGCCAGGGGATGATGAAATAGAGAGCAGCTCTGTAGAAAAGGACTTGTGGGTACTGGTGGACGAGAAGCTGAATGTGAACCAACAATGTGCACTTGCAGCCCACAAAGCAAACTGTATCCTGGTCTGTATCAAAAGAAGCATAGCCAACAGATTGAGAGAGGCGATTCTGCCACTCTGCTCTAGTGAGACCTCACAGAGTACTGCGTCCAGCTCTGGAGTCCTCAACACAGGAAGGGCATGGACCTGATGGAGCAGGTCCAGAGGAGGGTGATGAAGGTCATTAGAAGGCTGGAGCTCCTCTCCTACAAGGACAGGATAGGACATTTGGGGCTGTTCATCCTGGAAAAAATAGAAGGCTCTGGGAAGACCATATTGCAGCATTTCAGTTTCTGAAGAGGACCTATGGGAAGGCTGGGGAGGGACTGCTGAGAAGGGCTCGTAGTGATAGGATGAGGGGCAGTGGTTTTAAATTAGAGCAAAGCAGTTTTAGGTTGGGCATTAGGAGGAAGTTCTTTGCTGTGAGGGTAGTGAAATACTGGAACAGGTTGTCCAGGGAAGTGGTGAAGGCCCCACACCTGGAGACTATTCAAGGACAGGCTCAATGACACTCTGAGCAACCTGATGTAGTTGAGGATGTCCCCACTTACTGCAGGGGGCTGGACTACATGATCTCTAGAGGTCCCTTCAAACCTAGTGCATTCTACGATTCTATGAACAGGTACACCAGAGGAGAGAGGGAAGCCTGGAAGAAAGGAGGAGTCACCACACCTGCAGCTGTTACTACTCGTGCCTTTGAAGGACTTCAGAGTGAGGTTTTGTTGGTCTTCGTAAGCTGGCTGCTTTACAGAATGGAGTATTAATTAACCAATAAAGGTTGTCATAGCAGGTCTGACACGGTAAACACTGAGGGTCATTTGATTTTTTTAGCTCACTTAAACCTTACCTTGTATTTAGTACTGCTTATTGATTTCATCTAGACCAAAAATACTTTCATCTTCTGAAGCAGTATTTAAAATAGATAATGCATTGTCAGCTCTTTCAAAGGAAATTTCTAAAAATTATGGGAAAGCACATGCAGCCTTGTTCAGAATAAACACTACATCTGTTCCCTTTCTTGGTCCTAACGGAAGATAAGCAGAGAGCAGTGTTGACTGTGGTCCTCCCAAACTGTTTCCTGAAGGGTGGTTGGTATCTGAGCCGTGGGGTAAGTTTTAAAGCTTTTAATTGTGGTTTGGTGGTGAAATGCAATGTGCTGCTCAGCATTAGTATGGCCTGAAGACATCATTTTAGATGGAGAAGGCAGCAGTCAGGTGACCCACCACCCCAGACACCTCCTTCAGGTTTCTCTGATGACAGCACAGGAATGACACTAAGTACTCCACAAATTCCCTTTGCAGCATGTTCAAAGAGAGGCAAAACTCACACCACAGAAACATGGACTTGCCAACTTGCAGACAATTTACAGCCAGCCACACACCCCAGAGGTCATACACTCATCAGCAGTGCAGAAGTAGGGCAGGTGCTGCTACGGCACCTCATGTGGTGATGTCCTTGGTCTTGGGAATCTGGCACACCATCAGTGGTCATCAGTGGAAGGAGAAGCCATCAAACCAAGGAGACTGAAAAGTTGAAGGAGAGTAATTTGGTGATGTACTCTCTTTAGGTACTAGTAACCATATATCCCAGGCCAGTGTTTCACTATTTTTCTGACAAGAGCAAGACCAGAAGGAATATGCTGTTTCTCACTTTCCCATTACAAGATAAATGACAACATAGATTAACTGCTCTTAAACAACATAGGGAAGCCAAAAATACTGCTTCTCATGTAAGTAGGCAGCCTTCACTCTTTAAGACTTAAAAATCTCATATTTGCTCTGTCCAAATCAGGTGGTCTGTTTTTTTTTATAAAGCACATTTCACTCAAAGTTAATATATTCAAGCTATTCCTTCTGAGCAAGGCTATGGGGAAAACGACTGAAGTGTAACAGCCCCAATACAAAGCTAAACCCAAAAGCTCTGCTTGCAACAAGTCATGTGCTTAGAGATGCCTTCACCAGCTGTCACCTAAAAACCCATTCTGAGGTCAGTGGCAAAACCTTTGTTCACCTCTAATTCAAATGGCTAAATCCAAACATTTCCAGTATTTGAGATGGCTGGATTTCATCAGCAAGTACACTAATTTGTGAAAATCAAATACAAACCAGCTGAGGTCTTAACAATTGACAGCTCAGATTTGCACACAGGCAACACAATGTTCTCCAAGCCTACCTGGAGAGCACTTCATGTGTGCTCATTTATTATATCAAATAACAAACACAACTGCATTTAAATCCCTAGGATCCATTAGTTTTCAACTTGTATTTTCCAGTGAAGTAGTTTCCATCAAAGTCAGTGTTTAGTTCAGTACAGCCTCTCAGACATGTCCCTTTGGTGTGCTGTCAACAAATGCCTAAGGCAGGATTTGGTTCCTTGCAAATGGGTGCTTGATGTTATTTGGGAAACCTCAAGATACTTGAGGGTATCAAGTTAGCAGATATGGCACGTGGCCTACATGGGACCCTTTTGGAGCAATGGCTAAAGGACAGAAAGGTGACTATGTAGAATCCCTAACATGGCTTTGAGCCTTGCAGCAGGGGCAGGGAAAGGGCATCCTGGGCAGCTGGTGCTCCCTGAAAGGGAAGAGGGGGTCTCTGAACTGGACACCAGCCACTCTCTGTTGTACCAGCCAGGTCTGCATGGGCATTGCAAGTGATGCTGAGCCCTAATGGGAGTCCAACTGCATTTAGATGCTAACACAAGCCAGTGCTCTCAAAATGCTTCCTATCAAAAATGAGGATGTCTTCTCCTTCCCCTCAATTCACTCAAATGACATTATATGTCAGCACAGCTAACTGCCAGCCTGCAAGAGAAAGCCTGCAGTCTTTGCTGGGACCAAACCCCAAATGAAAACAGATTTCACTCCCTGCATCAAGAAACTATGTGAAGGACCCAGGTTCAGGAATAAACATACTTGGAGGGTATTTTTAAATGAATTCACATATATACTCCTACAGCACCTGACAAAATTTCTGGGTAGTCTGCTGTGGGGAGGAGGAGAAAAGAAAAGAAAAAAAAAAAAAAAAAAAAAAAAAAAAAAAAAAAAGTTAGTATAAAGGAAATTCAGAAAAATGTCATTGTTTCCTGGTGAGAAGAAGCAACATTCCAGGAAATTCTTTTCATTGATTTCAAAATAAAAATTTTAAGTCACATGGGCAACCTGATCTAAAGGAGGGTTAGACTAGATGATCCTTGGAGGTCCTTTTCAACCCAAATGATTCTATGATTCCATGACACATCATATTTCAATTTTCACAGCATTTAGTCCTATTCTGTTTTAGACTTTCAGTTCATGATTTTTTCCATATATTTATAAACAACTTACTGCCTGCATATGGGAAAAAAGTGAAATTCTTACTACTTTCATCTTCATAATGACTGTGATATTAATTTGCTATTCCTTAGTATTGTTAATTCTATATTATCTCCTGACTTTACACTTTTTTGTTGTATTTTACTATACTTTAGTCACTTTTTTTTTCTTGTGAGAACTTTTAAATTACTCTTAAAATAAATAATGTGAAATCTAAGGATACTAAAAATGTTGAAAAGTTACTGTTGCATCTGCAATCTGAATTCTTTCTTCACTACCTTTTGTGGAAGGTATAGAAATTCTTCGGTATAATCACAATTTATTGCTTATGTATACAGTTGATTTTTCTAATAGGTTTACACAGGAAGATTTCTAATAGATTGTCAAAACAATAGAGGGGAAAACAACCAGGTAATACCATGAAATCCTCTAATCAAACCACACACTATTAGTAGCTAGAGCCAAAAAAATAGTAGTACTAGACATAAAGTAAATTTCATAGATTCAATTTTAAAGGGAATGCTTCAATAAGCTTTTAGTGAAGAGTATTTCAGTGAATCCATCATTATTTCCTAACTGGCACATCTTGCATGCACATACGTTGCTGTTTACTGTGGCAATTATTGCAGATCTTTCAAGTGATATTTCACCCATGGTAGTGATTCCAAGAGCTGGACTTTTTTATGAAGGGAAAACAAGGCTGGAGAAAACATTTTTATGTTTTGCTTTGAAAAAAATGAAGACTAATGATCATACTGATGTCTTTCAGAAGAGAATTTGCAGGGGAACAACCTGTGTGTCAAAAATACCTTGTTCCTTGTGCTCCAAATTCAGAAACACGAAAAATTTATTCCATTGGTCTGGAGAAATGCCTCTTATATGGCAAGTCAAGACAAGAGGAAAATAGCTCTTTAGGGTAACTTAGACCAACCCCATGAAAGATATTGAAATAAAAGCAAATTTTATTTATCATTATGTGAAATTATGTAAATAAAATAGAGTGGGATAAAGTTTTCTTACAATAAATTACTTCCTGGGTTGTTTTGTTATGTTGACAAGTTATCCAATTTTGTGGGTAACCTGTTTTGCCAGTAAAGAACTCTACAAACACAGCCTGGCAGCTACCTCACATCAGCCGAGCTCCTTCCATACATTTTCACATATCAAAATGCATTACGTGACTCTGATGACTGTTTCTATAGTCTGTGCACTTTTATCTTGTACAGGTAACAATATTTAAGTCTGTCAGTCTTTCATGATGCAGTTTGTGAAACATGTACAATACCTCAGGAAAGAGATACTATGGATCTTGCTCCCTACAAGATAACTGATGTAGTTATCCTCTGTACTGCTCTGTTAGGATCTCTTCACTGTTATACTTAAACACTTTCACCTATCATTTGTCTCCTTTTCTTCTGGTGCCAATCAGTACCACAGTGTTTCCCTAAACCCTTGCATTATCCAGCGTTAGCCTGGGCTTGCTCTTGCATTTGCTCACCCTTAGGCTGATAAACTGCAACATTAAGAATTGCAGGAAAACACAAATGTTAGTGCAACTGATCTTCCAAGTAGTGAAGCAAAATGCTAATTTTCATTTCAACATTTCAACACAGTAATCAGACTGTAAGGCTTCACACATTCTCTTGATTCTCAGGCATCACACTAGTTTGCTAAGTTTCAGTCTCCATGTATGTGCAGTAGAGTAACAGACGGACAGTGGTTCGAACAGTTGAAATCAAATCCATCAAATTAGGACGAATACCATGATTTCAATATAACAGAGTGTAAGTTCAAAAACATAATAGCCACATAGAAAATATTCTATGAAAGACAGCTTGGGAAAGGCGTTTGTTATCTTTCTGGAAAACAAAACAAAACAAACAAACAAACAAAAAATTATTACATTACTTGTTAGGGCTAGAATGCTACCCACAAGAATATGCCAGGAAAGCTCCTGATTGCAGTCTGAGTGTGATACACTTGTAGAGGCAAAATTTTTCCACTTTACTGATGAAAGCAGCATTCTACATCCTGATGTACACTTGTGGTGGTTTGAGCCTTAAATGGGATTTAAGAGCTCAGATGGGAAGGCAAGACTGAGAATCCCTCCCCCACTTCCCCTCACACTCCTTAAAAAAAAAAAAAAAAAAAAAAAAAAAAAAAAGGGGATAAGGGAAAAAAGGAGGAGGTAAATCTACCGAGAAATAATTTGGAGTTGGTTTGGAAGTAGAGAGGTAAACATTTTCTTTAAACAATATAGATATAGATAACAACAGGAAGGGTTCACAAGGGTAAGGAACGAGGATAGATAGGGAGAATATATATACAAAACCAACAGTCCTTTGAAGATGCAGCAGGGAGAAAAGACCAGGCCTGACCATGTGGCAGAGAAGCAGGAAGCCAGCAGTGACTCAGTCCTCTAGTCCAGGCAAGGCAGAAACAAAAGAGAGCCAATGGCTGTAGTGTCTTCCTTTTTACAGGCTTGCTGGACAGGGAGGGGGAGTGGAACAGACTAACTCAGTTTCCCAGGGGGAAACCTCCCCCTCCTGGGAGGGCAAGGCTCCCACATGCCCTCCCCACCTGCTTTCAGGATGGGCATAACCCATCACAACACTGCACTTCTCAGATTTGCATTTCGCTCTTTCTGCATAATCTTCAGGACAGCGATCCATGACAATTTTGGAAAGTTTGAACAAATTGAAAATCATAGGGAACTGATCAGAGACCTGACACTGGTTAGCAAAGAAAGTGTGTTTTCATAAGTTATCCATGACAAGGAGTAATTCAGAGTGATGTCCACCCTGCTCTAAATCATGTATATGCACAGCATATATTAAAAATATTAATGCACCAGATGTGACATTTACTAAGGGATGTACAGTCTCCAAAAGCACCGTACAATGAAAATGCTATTTTGAAATACAATCATTAAAATAATGAAATGTACATTAGAAAGAAAACTCAAAAGCCAATAATATGAAAGAACATTAATTGCACTGTAAATTACCTCAAGAATGAACACACATTACTATAGGAGATCTTTTATTGCTGGATGTAATAATATTTCCACTGATTTACGTAACCTTGAACAATTTACTTTAGCTGTAGAGAAACATTTTTAGGGAGGAAAAAAGATAAAAACTTTGGGAAGCATCCAAAATTAATCAATCAGTTTTTAATTTGAAAAGAAAGATAATGTATCTTTGAACTATTAAATTTAACTATTTAGATCTATTATAATGCTTTGGTCATCTGTTTCATTATTTTCAAAGGTCACTGTATGTGCTTTTGAATTCATGAAGTAATATATAACTTTCTGAATCTCGCTGCAGCTGAAATCTTGAAGTGTAGATAGTTCCAGTTTTCCTAAGAAAGGTCAGCAAAATATAAGGATGCACTACTTTACAGGAGGAGGAATAAGGCTGAAAAATAACATAGAGACAAGGTTTCTCTTTCAGAAGTGTCATGATTTTTGAGCAGTAAATTCTAAACTACCATTTAAGAAAATTGTTATCAAATTACTTACCACTGATATTCTCATACAAGTACAGGAGATCATAAATAATTGCATCCCTCTTCAATTTCTTCAAAACAATTTATTTTGAAACACCTCACTTCTTATACTCACCTGTGTAACGAATAAAACCTGATCTGCATGGAGATGGAAGCTGTTGAACAATCTAATACATTTCACAACTGGCAGCAAAAGTAATGCTGCATTTTCTGTATATAATGCTATGAATTGCAGATACTTGTGACAAAACCATTCTGATCTACAAATCACAGTATACTGCAGTTTAAATAATCTGTGTTTTGTGAAAGAGCCATGCCCAGACTGTTTAACATTTTTATTTCTCAGCCTACTAAAACTGATGGGAAAAAAACAGCAGGCCTGTTTATCCATTTGAATTCTAGGAAGGAAAGGAGTAAATCTAAATTTCTTTTGAGCTACTAAGAAAACATCACATACATTAGTTATTTTTAAATTAATCTCTTAAATATCAGTTATTCTTTCAAATCCAGTAATTTATCTAGTTCTAAAAACTAATTTTGGACATTTGACACATGAATAAGACCTAGAATAGCTATTTTAAATGACACAATTTGTAAACAGGCCCTCAAATTAGTGGGATAAAAATCTCAGACTGAAATAAAAACCAAATTACAGTGTATACAACATATAACAGGGCACTTAACAAATCATGTTTTTAAAATGTCTTACCTTTAAGTAAAACATTACAGCAAAGATAACCCCAAAATAACCAAAAAACAGGCCAGACGCTGGATAAGAAAGCCTCAGGTCACACCATCAAAGAAAAGATCAGTTTCACGTCTTGCAGCCAGAAAGGGCTGGAAACATCAGAGGGGCTTGAACTGTCCTTTAGAGGGAAAGTGAACCTTGTGTCACTCTTACCAATGGGAGCCCAAAGTCTTCCCTGCTAGAGGATATTAATACTTCTTACTTATTTGCAATACCTTGCTATGTGACATCTTCATGTCCCAATTTTAAAAAACAAAACCAAAAAAACACAACAAAAACCAAGTAACACTGAGTCTATGTTTATACCTTCTACACTGTGTCATCATGAGGAAGCCTGGTTAAGGCCATGATGAAGAATCCTGACAGTCTTTTCAAGAAACTTGAGCTTTTTCATTTCCTTTTCTAGCTTCTACTATGCAGGATTTGAAAGGCTGCAAGATCAAGGCAAGTAAATCAAAGGAAGAAAAGCAAGCTTTGTCCTTCTTTTTGCTCATTGGAGAAGATAATTGTTATCAGTTTCTAAAACTAAAGAATGTATTTGTTTGTTTAAGTGAAATCTGCTGTTCCATAAAGGATAAAGGTGCCCTTATGCTCTTTGGAAAGAAATTTCACTCTGCCTGAATGAAGCAGAAGTGCTGTCTTCTGACTTACTTGGACTCTATTTAGACAAATTCAACAGAGTCAGAGAGTTCATGCTCTGGAGGTTTATATTCCAATTACATATAAACCTATAAGTCAGTAAGAATGTGAAAGTGGAAGATCCTTTGGGGTTTATCCTTCCTCTCCCCATTTTTAGATTACTCTTATGAGAAAGAAAAGGAGTTACAACTATTTGAGATTGTCTCTCCTCCACTGTCTGCCATTCAGGGGCAAAAATAGTCAAAAGTAAACTCCCACTTTTGTTGAATTAAGCTATTTGTTCAGCATTATTTTTATAGCCTACTTGTGAAACTACAAGACAACCATGGAAGCTACAAAGTCCTTTCTACTTTTTACTTTTCTCACTGCCATTAAAACACACAATAACTTACTTCTGTACCCCTCCAGCTGCACCAGCTCCAAAAATGACCATGCAAGAGTGAAATGATTTGGACAAAACTTCCTTAAAGGCTAAGTTGATTACTTGATTCTTTAATAACACCACATAAGATTTTATGAAAAGTCACCAGCCTCTCCAGATGTAGAACTAGGAGAATCGCTGTAGACTTTGCTGATATTTTACGTCATTTGCATAACATTATTAAGGCACGATCAAGTTTCACAATGAAAGTCATGCTGTCAAGAAGTAAAGAATCACAGGAAACTAATTCAGTTGACCTCCAATGCACAAAAATGAATCTCATATAGAAAATTAACACATTAAAAAAAACCCAGCATGCTAAGGACAATTAGATTCCAGACAAGCTTAAACAATTAATTCTCTCCCACACCTTAGGAATTACTGAGAATACAGCATCACCTAAATAAAAGAAGAAAGATAGTAAGTACATGGTACAAAGAAGCGTTTTGCTCCACATGTTCCACACTGCCCTGCCATCTCTCCAGGGCATTGCAGGAGATTTGTGCCCTCTGAAAGGCAGCATTCCAGAGGCTGCACACAGCTCAAACATCCTCTCAGATTCCAAGATGGAAAATGTATCATTTACATGACCACTATGCATTTAAACAACCACTATTCAAAAGACTGGCATCCAATTTCTCCGTCTTTCTTAGTTCTATGCTTTCCTGTTTTCTACTTTATTTTCAAGACTTAACCCTTACATTTGCTAGAATAAACTTCAGATTGCAACTACTTTTTGTGTTCAAAATGAGCTCAGGTTAATCTGACAACCTTAGGATGCTCTTCTTTCCTTTGACTCTACAGATTTCCCTTTAAAGAGAGTATTTAAGATGGAAGATACAAAACTGATAGTGATGCTGGGGATACAAAACTGATAGTGATGCTGGGTAGAGAAGGAGCAGCTATGATGGATCCAAAATGAGAAGCTATAGACAGACTGGTATATATTTCTCTGTTATTTGTGCATATGTGCAGTCTGAATCTCTAAATTATTGAACTGTTGGATTTCTGTATTTAACTGTATTTTTGACATTTCATTATTGTCAATTTATCTACTTTGCCTACACATGGTGGTAGCAGCATCTGCTGAACACAACAGACACTGATTCCCTTTGTGAGATAAATGCCTTTATCTATGCTATACCTCATGCATCTTTGCTATCTGCAGGTGTATACTGTATTTACTGCCAAAAGTGGACAGAAAGCCTTTTTAGGTCATTAGAATATATGTTTATAAAGGCCAGTGTCATACCAAAAGCTGTTTGTTGCTCATTTTCAAAACTGCCAAAGAGAGAGAAATGTGACAAATGTGGAATGAAAACATATGGAAGATAAGTAAATTTTATGCACAGAAGAAAGTACAGTGAGAAACAGATAAAAGCAAAGTGAGACCAAATATGCATGCATAGAAACACTGATTGAGAAATCCAACTGCAGTGATTTCCATCCTCTCATCGCAACTGAGTGTGTACTAAATGAATAAACTGCTACTTGACATTTCTCAAATAAATACCACAAGAAGAGTACTTATTTTATTTTAATGAATCATTTTGGCCCCTGTAACTGAAAGTAGCTGCAATGAACTAGAATTCCTTTGGGGAAATATAATTCTGTACAATTCTGGACTAAAATATGAGAAGTTGTGGTCTCCAACAGGTCTGCTTTAAAAGAGATTCTGATTCATCCATGCCCACTTCTACTATATTTGATCATAGCTGTTGACATACTGTATCTGCCATGCGGAGAGATATTTCTCTACTAGAAGTAAGGAAGCCATATGGCTTGTGGATGACTATGAATTTTTTGCATTTTTCTCCAGCTATTCTAACAAAACTACCCATTTAGCAGACTATTTTTGATTCAGGTAGGATATTTTGGTGGTATATGACACACTTCTAAGAACTTAAAATCTTCTTAAATACAACCATAATTGATGGGCTAACACTAACTGTCTGCATTAGCGGTCCTTTCATTCATCAGGCATGGCCAGATAAACAAATTCACTGTAGTGATGAACTGAAGCAGCAAGTAAGACTTGTCTTGTTCGTAGAGTAGAACTGAAACAGCTGTTTTTGTTTGACTGATGCAGTTTGAAAGGGCTCCCAATGGTATGTCTCAGGATAAAAAAAATGGGGTTATTTCAATGCTCATTATCAAAACTACTCATAGGATTATCACAGCTATACAAGGAAATTATTTTGACTATGTGTAATTGCCAACAGGAAAAAAGTTCCTGCCAAAGGCAGGTGTAAAACAACATTTTACTGCCTTTGTTAAGGCACATAAAAACTATCCTAATAATTACTCCAGTGTCCATGTTTCAGCCAGATAAAGCTCTCAATCAAGCTGAAATTTACTCCTTCAGACTGCATCTATGAATATTTCCTACTAAAACATCCTCTGTCAAAAGAAAACTGTGGTAACTGTGAAGTGGCAACTTAACGAGGACAGGGAACGTTCATCAGAGCTTGCCATAGGTACCTCCCCTCTAGATGGGATGCAACCTGGTCTTCAGACACGGTGGAAATCAAATATCCAGTTTTCCTCAAGATCAGGTATAGAAGTCCTGTTTAGGGATACATTTCTTCTATCACATACACCAACTAATATCAAAATGCCTCATATATGGACATTTATTAGAATATAGCTTTTAGTTGGCCATAATGGACCTTGACATTTATGTCTTGATTTGGTAACTTTTTCTGTTAAAAGGTTGGCAAACACAACAATGACGCCATTCACACTGGTGGGATTTTGCCCTACACAAACGTGAAATTATGATCCCATTAAGTCATTAGGAATATTACCACCAATTCATCAAATCTGGACTTGACTGTGCAGTATTACACACTACATGGACAAAACATGTTTTCCTCAACACCTCTGTCAAAAGCAGTATATGCTTCCTGGTTGTTAAATGCTTGTTTAAAGCATTTACATCTTCACTCTTAAGTGTAACTTCAACTTGGACCAGAAACTGAAACTCATTGAAGAGGGACCAGAAATTCTAAAAGTTAACAAAGAGGTACATGTAACTAAATGGAGATACACGTGTAACTAAAAGGAAGTAGCGCTTCATAGTACTAAAATGAAAAGCTAAAAACAATCTAAAATAGAACCAACAGATTTGACAGTCCTAGTTTTGACTCTGTAACTGAACAGTGACCTAATAAATGCTTCTTTAACTTAGGAATATTATGTCAGATCACACAGGGTCTGACCACAGCACTCAGAATTAAATCTTCACTGCATAACATTTTAATTCATAAAGCTATTAGACAACATTGGAGTCCATTTTAACCATACACCAGACCTTGAAAAGCATGCCAAATGATGGGGGACGGACAAACATTTCAAATATAAATGACAGAATCTGGTTAGCACTGCTAGCTACACACAGTAAAATTACAATTTGTAATTCTGAAAGAAAGTGCTTTGTAAAACCATCTGGAAATTACTTGATGTATAATTGCTATATCACTTAAAGCATAGAAACAGAAAACTTCTGTTCATCACATTTTACCTCTTTTCCAGATAAAACACAAAGTACAAAAATGAAATTAATCAGAGATGGGAAAGGTTGATACCTCATATAAATTTGTGTTATAAAATAGTGTCACTTTTGCTTGACCTCACAGTTGCTTTTTCAAACAAGTCCAGTACAATTAATACTGTCTCCTGACACATCCCAACCTGCAGCACAAAGCATTCAGCTATTAAGACCTCCACAGCAGATTCCTGTCATCTGCACTTGTCTCTGCGCAAAGTGACACTGACGAGACCCTTCCACCTCTCACGATATCCATTTGCAGCCACCCACTACCTAAATGTCTGGAGGCAGTGACTATTTCAAATTTTGGTAGCACTTCTCTTGCAATGCTGCTCCGAAGCAGATCGAAATCTAGACAAAACACTCCAGGACTGAAAAGGGCACTTGAGCTTCACAGCTTTATTCTGGGGCTCACATCTCCTGATACACCTTAAGTGCTTTAATTTGGAAAAGATTCAAGTATCATACACCTTGCTCCCAAGGCACGTTGAGACGGTGCAAGCCTGTCCAGTAAGGAAGCACACACGGAAACCAGAAAAGGTTCCTCGCTGAGGATTAGAAACCTTTGCAAGTTCCAGAGAAGTTGCGGCCGAAGCACTTCCATACGCATCTATTTACTGGCAAGGTGCATGGCGCCGGCATTGCCGCTGGATCTGGGGCACCGTCAGGATAAGCATCAGGCTACGAAGGCAGCAGAATGCGGGGCGGCAGAATAAAAGGCCCTTCGCCACTGCCCCGCTCCCCCCGCCCCGAGACAAGCCCGGATGGGGCAGTACCCCACCCCGAGGTGGCAGCTCCGCGCTGGGAGGCGAGACGGACCGGGGCGCGCTGTGAGCGCAGTGTCCGTTCATTATTTCATGGTCCCAGGCAGACGGCGTTTCAAAGAACCGCGGGAGCGCTCTGACAAGGGACAGCCGCCCCATACCTCCCCGGCGCCCAGGGCCAGCGTGGAAGGCGCGCGCGGCTGCGCCGAGCTCTGCGGGGCAGGTGCGCTGAGCTGGTGCGGACCCGCCGCCCACCCTTCCTTGGATGCCAGACTACGGCCTCACCGCGGGGAGCGAGGTCAGGGGGAGCAGCGCGGTGCCCCTCAACGTACCCCAGCCCTCCGCGGCATGGCGGCCGGCAAGGGAAAGGGACCCTCCGGTTTGTCCGGAGGGAGCTACGGGGCGGCTGCATCCCGGCTGCCCCCGGTCTCTCCTGGCAGGGCAGCCCCAGGAATTCCCAAAATGTAAATCGCCAACAGTACCGTGGCTCGGAGCGCAGCATTTCTCACCCCGCTGCTCCCTCCGGACAAACCGGCCGCACTGAAGGTCCCTCCGTCGCCCCCTCCCCGCCGCCTTTCCCCGTAATCTGCAGCCAGTGCCAGCCCTGCAGCCGCCCCGCACCGGCACAGGGTACCTAGCCCTGCCACCGTCCTGCCCGGGCTGTGCCGAGATGAGACCCCCGCCACGGCGAGACCCAGCGCAGCACGGGGACGCGCCGATGATAGGAGTAAAACACCACCACCGACGGCGCGGCCGGCGAGCCTGCATCCCGTTGCCCAGAGCACCCATTTCTCCCCGACGGCGGCGGCTTCCCGCACGCAGCGGCCGGACCCACGGCACCAGCAGCCCGTTCCCTCCGCCTGCCTGAGCGGGGGCATCCCGCCAGCTCCCGCAGCCCCGACGGCGTGCCCCCACTTCTTCTTTTCTCCCTCCCTACCTTTTTCAGCGCTGACATTCTAGTGCATTATTACCGCGGCGGGTGCGGGGTGCGGAAGGGCTGCCGGGTTAGAAGAAGGAGACGAGGGAGCGGGAGCAGCGGCGAGCGCCCAGCATCACCCCGGCGCCGCTCACCCCGCCGGGGCGCCGCCGCCGCCCGCTCCCCGCGCGCCTCTCCGCGCGCACCCCGCCGCCCTCGCTCCCGCGCGCGGCGGCGGCGCCCGGCGGCACTTGCGCAGCCGAGCGCCCCCTACCTGTGTCCACGGGCGCCGCGCCGGCCACGGCGGGAGGGAGGGAACGGCCACGCGGCGCGGCGGACCCGCCCCCTGCCTCCACTTCTCAACCAATAGGGCCCCTGCAGTCCCCTGACGGACAGGTATGGCGGCGAGCAGGAAGAAGGGCGAGCGAGGGCTGGCGGTCGAGCGGGGCTAGTTGGGTTCTTCGTAGGGGGCGACCTCTGCGCCGTGGAGACATGGCCTTGAGCAGAAAGGAAGGTAAGGTGCGGCCGTGCCGGGTTGAGCGGCATCGAACTTTCAGGGGCGTCTGTGTTGCCGTCAGTGGTCCCGGGCACGGCCCTCCTTAGCAGAAGCGCGTTTCGGGACGGACGTGCCGTGCTGCTGTGGCTACCCACGGCCGCGCCGCGGACCTCGCGTGGCTTATCCCTCCGCGCCCTGCCCTGCGAGTGAGGGCGGTGGGAAGCTGGGTTGGGTTACTGGAGCAGCCCGATAGTGGGCTGCCTGGTGTCTTTCAGGGTCTCCTCTCTGCAGGTGCCCTGGGGTGAAGCTGGGAAAGAGCTGGGCTGGGACTTGGGAGAGCAGTGGGTGTAGAGTGGTGAGCCTCTGCTCACGGCCAGCAGCATGGCCCCGTAAACTGAGCCCTTCGCGGAGCTCCTGGCCTGTACCTATCTGTTTCGGAGGCATCGGGGACGCTTCCCGCTGCTGGGTATTCCTGCCTGTGAGTGGGGAGGAAGAGTAAATACAGTTGATGTCTAATCATGAAGTGTTTTAAGGATAATGCCTTCTTTTTGTTTGTGTTCCCCCCCCCCCCGCCCAGTGTGTTTATACACTGTGCTTAGTTGCTGTTACTAAATACACAGCTTGCCTTGTTTAAAGTGAGTTGATACGATTCTGAGAAAAACAGTCCTCTATCCAAGTATAACTTAAGTGCATTAGTTTTACCTTCATATTTTATGAGATGCAGTAGTCAAAGTACAGGAGTTCTTGAAGTGATGTTGCATTCTTAAGAGCAGGTGAGTAGAGCTGAGTGCTTGCCTCCTGTAGTGACTGTGGCTGGCTCTTGAGTTTTTGAACCGTTCCAGCATCCTGAAATTCGAATCATTTCTGTGAGGATAACACGTGTGAGAGCGAGACTGAGCAATGAAGGCTAGTGTTAGCTGGCTGCTTGCAGCTGGTGATAGCTTTGGAGGAGCTATAAAAGCATACTAGTATTCTCTTGTGTTAATAGAAATGGTAAATGGGAGAGGAGGTTATGTGTGCCAGTTTGGTGTATTGGTTTGGGGTAGTGTTATCTTTTTAAACCATTAATGTGTGATGCCTTTCTCTCAACAATACTTTTTCATCTTGTTATCAGTAGATTTCTGGAGCATTCCATAAGAAGTTAAGATTGTGTCATGGTTTAACCCTGCTGGCACTTAAGCCTCACACAGCTGCTTGTTCACTTCCCCCCGGTGGGGTGCGGGAGATAACTGGAAAAGTAAGAAAACAAACAGGTTGAGATAGACAATTTAAAAGGTAAAGCAAATGCTGTGCACACATGAAAAGCAAACCAAGGAATTCATTCACCACTCCTCACTGGCTGGCAGGCATTCAGCCATCTCCAGGAAAACAGGGCTTCAAAGAATCAACAAGGTTGGAAAAAACCTCTGAGATCATTGAGTCCAACCTATCACCCCACACCTCATGAGTAACTAAACCATGGCTTCAAGTGCCACATCCAATCCTTATTTGAACACCTCCAGGGATGGTGACTCCACGACCTCCCTAGGCAGCACATTCCAATGGGCACACTGCTGGCTCATGTTCAGATGGCTGTCAACCAGTACCCCCCGTGTCCCTTTCTGTTTGACAGCTCTCCAGCCACTCTCAGCCCAGCCTGTAGCACTGCATGGGGTTGTTGTGACCAAAGTGCAGCACCCAGCACTTGGACTTGTTAAATGCTATCATGTTGGACTCTGCCCATCTGTCCAGCCTGTCAAGGGCCCTCTGGAGAGCCCTTCTACCCTCTAAGAGATCAACACCTGCTCCCAACTTGGTGTCATCTGCAAATGTACTAATGGTGGACTCAGTCCCCTCATCTATATCATCAGTAAAGATATTGAATAGGATTAGGCCCAACAGTGATCCCTGGGGGACACCACTAGTGACTGGCTGCCAGCTGGATGTGGCACCATACACCACCACACTCTGGGCTCAGCCCTCCAGCCAGTTCCTAACCCAGCATAGAGTGCTGCCGTTCAAGCCATGGGCTTACAGCTTGGCCAGGAGTTTGCTGTGGGCAACGGTGTCAAAGGCCTCGCTGAAGGCCAGGTAGACTACATCCACAGCCTTCCCCACATCTACCAGGCAGATCATCTGATCATAGAAGGAGATCAGGTTGGTGAGGCAGGACCTGCCCTTCCTAAATCCATGTTGGTTCATCCCTTGGCCATCCTGCAGGCACTCAATCCTTTCATCCTCAACCTCAAGTTCTGTGGCATCAAGAGATTCCCTAGTATGCAGGGCCACCCCTCCTCCTCTGCTCCCTCGCCCATCTCTCCTGAAGAGCTTGTAACCACCCAGTGCAGTACTCCAATTATGTGAATCGTCCCACCATGTTTCTGTAATGGCAACTACATCATAGTTTCCCTGGTGAACCAAGACTTCCAGTTCCTCTTGTTTGTTACCCATACTGCATGTGTTGGTGTACATGCACTTCAGCTGGGCTGCTGATTTCTCATCTAACTCTAGTTTGTCCCTCTCTCTCTTCTCCAGAGAGACTGGTTTCCTCACCCACCCCCTTCAAACCTAGTTTAAAGCCCTCCAAGTGAGCCCTGCCAACTCTAGTGCTAGAGCCCTCTTGCCCTTTCTAGATAGATTCACTCCATCTAGGTCCAGCAGGTCAGGTATGGTAAAAGTTGCCCCTTGATCAAAGAACCCAAAATTCCACTGCTGGCACCATCACTTGAACCATTTGTTGATGGCATGGGTTCTCCTGTTCTTTCAGCAGTGGGTAATAGTCAGAGGGCTGGATTAGCTTTGGTAGTCTCTGGGTGATGTCCCTTACCTGGGCCCCAGGTAGAGAGCAGACTTCCCTGTGAGATGGGTCAGGATGACATATAGGACCCTCTGTTCCCTGCAGGAGAGAGTCACCAACAACAATTACCCTTCTCTTTTGCTTTATGGCACTAGTCCTGATGGTTGATGGGGACTGATTTGCTTTAGGCATCCCCGTAGAAGGTTCCTCTTCTGCCTTTACATCTGCATTGCCCTCAACCTGCAGGTCCTCATACTTATTGTGCAAGGGCAACGGGGAGGCAAAGAGGGCCGGGATGGATTCCCCATGCCTCTCCTAAGAGGGACCTGTATCCATTACCCCCTTTTTCCAGGGATGCCTCCCTCAACAGGGGAGGTCTGCAAAGCCTGCTCCCATATATCTAACTGCCTTTCACATTCCCTTGTAGTCCTGAGTCTTGATACTTCATCCTTTAGCTCAGCCACCAGATTGAGAAGATAATTCACTTGGTCACACCTCACACAGGTCTTGTCTCCTTCACCCTCCATTCCAAGTGCCAGGCTCCAGCACTCTCTGCAGCTAGCAGCCTGGACACCTGCATGCTTGTGCACTGGCTCTGTCTGGGTACCTTCCATTTTTCTAGTAGCCTTTGGCCAAGTTGTTACCATGGCTGGATCTCTTCAGGTAGGTGAAATTAAGTTTGGGGGTTTTATTATTTGTTGTTAAGTATATATATTCCACCTATATATTCCATATATTTTGCCCAAGCTACCACAGAGGCTTCTGCACTCTGACCCAGCACGTGCCGCTCGCTGCAATCCAGCCAGAAGGCTCTCTGGCCAAATGGTGGTCGCACAGCTTAGCTCTCCTGCGTTTAAATTTCCCAGTGCCAACGTCGCCCTCTTGAGCAGGCACGCAAGAAGATGACCCTGCCAGTCCTCGCTGTCTGCCGAGGTCCTCCCCCCAAAAGAAGCCCTAAAAAGAAACCAAAATAGAGACCTCTCAGCTCGAGCACGTTGGTCCTGGTCCTGAGCAGCTCCCTTGCCAAGTGGCGATCATGTGGTTTTGGTCTGCCTCATCACACGTAGCAATGACTTGGGAAGACAAATGCCATCACTCCAAACATAACGCCTTCCTCTTCCTTCCTCCCTCCATCTTTATATACTGAGCATGACAGCATATGCTATGGAATATCCCTTTGGTCAGTTTGGGTCAGCTGTCTTGGCTGTGACCCCTCCTGTCTTCATGCCTAGTTATTGGTGGCATGGTGTGAGAAGTAGAAAAAGCCTTGTCTCTGTGTGAGCACTGCTTATCCCTGCATTATCAACACTGTTTTCAGCACAAGACCAAAACATAGCCTCATAGTGGCTACTTTGAAGAGAATTCACTGTATTCCAGCCAAACCCAGCAGATTATTTCCAGTACTGGTGGTTTCATAAGTTATCATAGAATCAGTCAGGGTTGGAAGGGACCACAAGGATCATCTAGTTCCAACCCCCCTGCCATGGGAAGGGACACCCTACACTAGATCAGGCTGGCCAGAGCCTTGTCCAGCCTGGTCTTAAACACCTCCAGGGACAGGGCCTCAACCACCTCCCTGGATAACCCATTCCATGGCTTCACCACTCTCATGATGAAGAACTTCTTCCTCACATCTAGCCTGAATCTCCCTATTTCCAGCTTCATTCCGTTCCCCCTAGTCCTATCACTACCTGAGATCCTGAGAAGTCCCTCCCCAGCCTTCCTGTAGGCCCCCTTCAGATACTGGAAGGCCACAATGAGGTCACCTCGGAGCCTTCTCTTCTCCAGACTGAACAGCCCCAACTCCTTCAGTCTGTCCTCATAGGAGAGGTGCTCCAGCCCTCTGATCATCCTCGTGGCCCTTCTCTGGACACGCTCCAGCACGTCCACATCCCTCCTGTAATAGGGGCTCCAGAACTGGATGCAGTACTCCAGGTGGGGTCTCACCAGAGCTGAGTAGAGGGGAAGAAGCACCTCCCTTGACCTGCTGGTCACACTTCTCCTGATGCAGCCCAGGATCTGATTGGCTTTCCGGGCTGCAAGCGCACATTGAGAGCTCATGTTGAGCTTCTCGTCCACCAGCAGTTGTCTTTAGTTTAAAACATTGAACGCGGTGCTCCAGAAGTTTGCATTTCTTTTAAATGTTGCTTGATGGATTAAATTAAAACTCTTAGGACAAGAAAGAAAAATTGTCATTGAAACTTCCAGTGCTTCATAATGATGGGACATTTGGTATACTGTTGATTTTCATTTTATGTGTGTGAGGACAATGGTAGGGATTGCTGGATAACTGTGTTGCAATCTAATGTTCATGTCACAAGAAAGGATAATATATTTACTTCCTCAAGAAGGCTGTGTAGACATTCAACCATATCTATATATTATGATCTTCTGAATATTCCTTTTAAATAAAACTTAAATGATGCATAGTCTTGTTGAACTTTTGCCTTTGCTCAGTGATAGTACTCCTGCCAATTTCATGGTTTCTTTTGTAAGTATTAGTCTATTGAGCTTCATTTTAGTTTCCTATGAGCAGAGGGAACAAGCTGGCTCTTTTTACAATTTCCAGGTATTTTTCTCTTCAATAGTCTGAACTCTGAATGACTCTTTTTACTATTTTTAGCTTTTCTTACAGCCCACGTGAAGTTGGAATTCCTTCGTAAGAGTGAGCAAAGTATCTTTAGATGTTTCAAGTGGGGTTTGTTTAAGTGTGCCAGGTAGGATCAAGGTAATGGTGTAATGTGAGACCTATTTTAAGCATTGTAAAAGATGTTTAGGAAAAGGGGCAGCATGCACAGATTGAAGTAATGCTGAAAATGCTCTGTTTCCCTGTACTCTAGCAGGAGTAAACATCTTATAAGGTCTTTGTCTATGAGGCTGACAGAGGTTCAATAATCAAAGTGTAAGGTCCTGCACCTAGGTCAGGGGAGTCCTTAATACCGGCATTTCCTTGTTACTCTGTATCTTGTTGGTTGTAAAAACTCTCTCTTCATGTTTGAGTTCAGCTGGTTGTGCACAGCAGACTTAAGGCTATACAAGGTTTTGGTGAGATCTCTCCAGATTCATATATTAATGTCATTCATTTTCCCATTGCAGAATTAAAAATACTTGGCCCAATAAGGTCTTGAAACACATTGTCGTCGTATGTGACCTCCATCACAGTAGTAGTTCGGTCATTCATGATTGATTAAACACATCTGTAGTTATCTCCAGTTTAGCAATCTCTACTTAGGAATGCTTCCTTGTCCTGTTAAGTATTAGGCATCCCCCACCACCATGGGGAAAAAGTCCATAAGCTTTCATTTTCCTTTTGAATCTTTATAACCTTGCTAACAGAGGCAGTGTCAGTGTAGCCTGGTCTGCCCCTACAGCAAGAGTGAGGACTGTGAACCTTTAGAATTTGGGCCAGGTATTTCTGTTAATATTCTGTTAGTATTGATGCTGCACAGCAGTGCAGTACCTTGTTTTGGCAGTATGCCTGGCACTAACATTGTGATGTTTCCTTTGTGTAATCTTGAGCTGTGTTCAATTTATTCCACAAAACTGTTGTGGCATGCACAACTGTTTCTGCTCCCTCTGATATGTGCACACATGGTTTGATGTCTGGTAGATTCAGAACACAGTCACCTTTAGTTAATGCCTGTAAAAAGTCTAATGCTTCTCCCACCTTCACGCACTTGTCTTGTTTTCAGTGTTACACAACTCATAGCATGAATCTGTCCATTGTTGTATTAAAGTCCTGTCAGATTCCTGGAGGTGAATGATCACACAAAATGTGACAAGCACTACTTCAGTTTTATTGGTGCTTCTCTTTGGAGATACCAACAATGGAAATGTTTTTCCATGCACCACTCAAAACCAAAATGGCAACCAAGTCTGCTATGACAACACAACTGCAAAATGTGGTGGTCCTTGGGCCATAGTCACCTAACCTTGAGGCTTAGAGCTTTCTCCAGTTGTAGGCATAACCAGGTGTTCAGAGCCCTGTCTTCCTTCAGTAACATAGCTTCGTGTTGCAGAGTGCATTCCCTATCAAGCTCAAAAAGTATCTTTAGTCTTCAATACATTGGGAGTAATAAGCCATCAATTATACCTCAGAAAAACACCGCCATGATAGGCTGCTGTGGTAGTTTTTAAAGACTTACCATGGGCTGGGTCTTAATGCATTGAGTCTTGCCTGGTCTATGCCCTATAAAACTTCTTGGATTACTACCTGCTATCCCAGATTTTGTAGAGACATAAGGATAATTTAAAGCAATGCAGTGCTAATGCTAACTGTTGCTTTCAGCTGTATCCACATCATTGCCATTCCTGGTCTCTAAACTACTTGACTTTCCTATCCCAGTTTCTCATCTGTTAGTTCCAGAGACTGCTTTGGTCTAAGAGTAGAGATATTTACAAAAGTCTGTGCAACAGGGCTTCCCTTTTTACCCAGTGATTGGCTTCTTATTGCTGTTCACATTTCTTTCCTGTTCTAAGAGAGGCTCAGTTCCAGAGATAATTCTCCTTAAATTATTCTGTCTCTTCCCAAATGAAACACCAGATTTTGTAATATATGAATACAACTTTCAAGAATGTCCTCAAAAACATACCCAGTAGAATATATTAAATTAACTCCTTTGTACCTCATGCATTAATGCTGTTTGTAAATGTGGCAATTTTTATTGGTTGTGACTCCAAACAGTGTATCCCTCATCTTTTCTCGAGGTCTCTGTAAAATCTCTTTTAAAAATTGTGTATGCTTGTATAGAAACATCAGTCTGTTACGAAAAGCGTTGCCAGACTGATCTCTTGAAAGATTGTAGGAATCTGTAGAGATTCTCCATTAATTACATTGACTGAAAAACAACAACAAATAGCTATATGTACTTGGATATGCTACAAGTGTAGTGAGAGCAACTCTTGCTCAATTTTGGAACTCTTGATAGGTTGTCTATGTCACTGGTAGTAGATGTTTAAGCTTGACTTTTCTTTATTGCTAATCTCCTGCTAAGAGGTGGGGTTTTTTGAGGTTTGACCAGTTCTTTCCAGGTGATCTGATCTCTGATGCTGCATAGTGACAAAAACACCAAGTTAAAGAAGTGTTTTCAATAGGGGAGAAAAGATGCTCAGGCAAGACCAACTTCCTGTGGTTAAGCTGGTGCTCATGGATATCACAGGAGTTTTTTTGTTTCTTGGTAATTATAACCTTGAAGAAAGCTGATACTCTGCCATCTGAAAAATACCTTTTTGGTAGCTCAGACTCTTTAATTGCAAAGCAGAGTGTAGCTTTGGAACACATGAAACTGCTGAGTACGGCAGAATGAATATTCCACAGAGCCTGATTTCATTGTCCATTGATACACAAGACGGAGTTGTTCCAAAAGTGTTGGGCTGCAGGTGGACTTCTGGGATTCCAAATAGTTTTTTCAGGTACTCTCCAGTAATACCATCACCTTCATTCTCCTGAGGAAGGTGTCCCACTGGGATACATTGTTTCCTGATGTCTTCAGAAGGCTCAGAACACATCAGGTTCCAAACAAGGACTTGCCCATTCCTAGGTGTCACTGATGCTTATTTCCATTGCATTGTGGTTATTGGAATTTACAGGTGGTCTTAAGAGATGATTTTGCAGTGCTGAGATGCACTGGCAAAGGTGTGAAAGCTTTGCTGGCAGCAAAGAATTGCCCTGCTCTGCACCCAACTACTGCTTCCTGTATCTGTTGAAAACTCCCAATATGTAAGACTGGATGCTGCTTCAGTGTTGGCAGCTAAACAACATCTATGCTCAAGTAAATCTAGCACTGCTGCTGATCTAGGTATTTCTTTCTAAGCAAGAGATTTCCGTGAAAGAACACTTCCCTCAGTATTCCTACCCTCCAAACATGAGCACTGTTTCAGCTTGCTTTCTGCTGTTTCAGCTTGCTTTCTGAAGCATGGAGCCCCACATGAATGAGAAGGAATGGACGTATCAAAGCTGGTCTCAGTGCTATCTGAAGCAGTGCTGATGTGTGCGTGTATATAGTTCCTGTACTTTAAAAAAGGACATTAAAAAGTAATTGTGGGGTTTTTTTTTGTTTTGGTGGGGTTTGTGTCTTGTTTTTGTGTGGATTTTGGTTGGTTGGTTTTGTGGGGTTTTTGTGGGGGGAAGGTGAGGAGGTGAGAGTAGCCAAACAAATTACTAGAGAAATCGATTTCAAGATGGGGAATATAACATCTGCTGTAACTATGAGGGGGATGGCTCTCAGTACATTTGAAGAAAATGTATTTCCATATGTAGAATCATTTGCTTTGGAAGAAAAGCATCCTCAATGCAAGTGCTTGATTGGTAGTTTACATATAATACAGAATTAACCAGGTTGGAAAAGACCTTTGAGATCGTCGAGTCCAACCTGTCACCCAACACCACCTAATCAACTAAACCATGGCACTAAGTGCCTCATCCAGTCTTTTTTTAAACACCGCCAGTGATGGTGATTCCACCACCTCCTTGGGCAGTCCATTCCAATAGCCAATCACTTTTTCTGTGACGAATTTCTTCATAACAGCTCCTGTGGTGTGGTGTGATGTATTTTGGCTTTTTGGAGAAAACAGTGTTGATAACATACCAGTATCTTGATTATTGCTGAGCTGTCCTTGCACTTTTCAGCTTCTTGTACCAGCCCACCAAGCGAGTAAGCTAGGGGTATTAAGAAGTTGGGAGGGGATACAGCTAAGACAGCTGTCCCCAACTGAGCAAAGGGCTGAGGGGAAAAGGTGCAAGGGGTGTGTGTGGAGGGGTATGTTTGAAATGCTGGCATTCATCTTTCTGTGTCACCTTTATGTACTAAAGGACAACTGCTTTCCTGGAGACGGGTGATTGCCTGCCTGCCAATGAGAAGCAGTTAATTAGTTTCATATTTTGCTTTGCATGTTGGCATGGCTTTTGCTTTACTTATAAAACTGTCTTTACCAACAAGTTTTCTCAATTCTGCCTTTCCAGTTCTCTTTCTGATCATACACAGAGGGGAACGAGCAAGTGGCTGTGTGGGACATAGCTGCCTACCAGGGATAAACCATGACATTTTGTAACAACTCTACTGGAGTTCATTAAAATGCTGCTACTAACGCTGTAATACTCGGGGAAAGACTCCAGATAAATTTCTTGGTAACTTGCTTTGTAGTCAGAGATCTGCAAAGGGCAGTCAACTTTGTCTTATTACACTGCTTGTTTCTGTCTACTTTCTCTAGTTGCCCTCTGAGGAGAGTAATTGGGGATTTTATCTTTTAGCTGTAGAATATCCTGGCAAAGGAACCTTAAGAAAAGAAAACACACTTATTGATGTCTGTCTTTCTGGGAACAGTCTCAACTCCTAACTTGCAAAATGAATTCTGCATACTTGATGGAGACATGGATGGTGTTTTGTCACAGGTGTTTTCATGTCACTGAGTGATGGATAAGCATAGAAAAAATAAAATTTAGGCTTTATAAATGAAACTTTCTGCATGAATACCTCTTCAGTCTTACATCTTGTCATAGGCCTTTCATAAGGTCACTGTTTATTCAAAAGACTGAGCACAAGCAAAGAGTAAGGGATCATATAAAAGTCCAGAAAATGTCTTAAAATACGTTCTCCTCTATAGATAGTCATTAACATGACAGTTGAAGCATATTGCTAAGGCATATGTGGAGATAAATTTTATCGTTAAAGGATTTCCAAGCTCAATCAAAGCAATTTTTGGTTTTTCAGTTGTGAAGGAAGTAATTTATTAAAGAATTACATGATGATAGTATATTCTTCTGTTAAGCTATAGTAGGGGTCATTCTTCATGTAACAGTGTAAGTCCTTTCCTTTGGCAGAATTATTTTGTTAGGAATCTGCACCAGTTTGCTTGTTTTATGTCTGTACACTATATTAAATTTAAAATTGGAGTTTAGATAACATGCTTTTCTCCAAATCTTCTTCCCTCACCCCACACTATCCGCTTGACCAGGTAGAATTTATGAAACTGGGGACGTTGTTCTGCAGTAGATAAACCCTTTCTTAATATTACTTTATATTTTAATGTGAATAGATGATTTGCATATATTTCTTTTCTTTAATCAAATGATGCTTCCATTTGAGAAACTAGTAGCAGATTGCTAGTGTCGTCAGAAAGGGGCCCATAAGAGGAAGAGGCATAGAAGAATATTGCTAATTCTGTAGAAATAATTGGGTTACCATGTGTTTCTGCTGCTGTCTACTTCTATTTTTTTCTGTGTGATTAAATAGTTGTAGCTTGCTGATTATTTTTTTTTTTTGAGTGTATCGATTGCAGTGTCTCTGTGCCAGAAGAGACCTGCCTTTTGAGCAGTCTTGTAACACTAATGTAGAAAGATACTTTTTTTTTAAAAAAAGAATATTTTTTTTTAATAATTTTTGGTCTCTAATGTACTGATTTAATTTCTTGCCAAAATGTAGTTAAAGAGAAGAGTTTAGAAGGAGCCTTGGTAGTGAACTCAAGGATTTTAAAGGTGCTTTTCTGACTTAAGTTTAGGACTTCATTATTTTTTCATCAACTATATTTAAGAATTTTATGTACTTTTGGCTTTTCCTGTGAGGGACAGGGACTGCTGAAGACAGACTTGCAGGGAATAAAAGGGAAACTATTTTGTATCATCAGTTGTTGACTTTTTAAAAATCTTAAAATCCCGTTAAAACATTGCATTTTTTCTAAGAAAGTTTTCTTGCCCCACAGTGTTCATAGAGAGAGTACTGAAACGACTCTATGCTGAAACTTCACCATCTTCTCTTGTTCATACGTCAAGTAGAGAAGAGGAGGCAGTTCTCAGGAATCTGGGCTCAACATCCAATGAAGAGTGTTTGGCTAATGTTCAGACTTCAGCAGATGCAAGCACTTCAGCTGATAGACCCTGCGAGTCATTTCAAGGTGAGGCTGCATAGTTGTTTTTCTGATAATGTGGTTTTAAATATAGTTACTTTGCTTGAGAGCAGTATTGTATCTATTTCTTTTCATCTGTTGGTACCAACAGAGAAAATTGAAGACAAGTGCTAGTGGTACTCAGGCATTGACCTTTAATGTCCTAAGTCCTGTGAAAGCCAAGAAGTAATCTTGCTGTATATGTATGAGCTCAGTGTTTATCAGTAACTAATAGGAAACTTTGGTCTAAGCTCTGTCTTTGGTTTAATGTCTGTTGAACAGTGAGGAAAATTACTTATAGCAGTAGAACTCTACTCAGCTATCAGAGTTACACCCAAAGAACAGTGGGAATTAATGATCCAGCACTTCTCCTTCCCTCTTACTGCAACAGAAACCTCGTGGGGGTTGGAAACCCATCAGAGGGCAAATATCAGTGCAGATACTTAGTACCCTGCTGAAGAACAATTTTTTTGTGTTTGTTTATGCAGTGACTTGAAAATTTTGATGTGCAAGTAGGGGTGTTTTCTAAAGGGGTTGCAAAATGTGGGTACTATGCCAAAAGATGGAGTTGCAAAATGAGATAGCTGTGGTATTACTTGTGGATGAAAGGCTCAGTACATAAACATAGAGGTGTGTATTGCTTTGCACTGTAGCTCACCTAAAACCAAATTTTCCTTAAATGAAGGAGATTGTTAAACTAACCTGATAAAAGGCATGTTTCCTGAGAGTATAAAAGCTTTTTCTAGGGAAGGTGTTCAGCTAGACCTGTGACTCACAAATAAAAACGGGTGGTGCATGTAGTGTGGGACAGGAGGCTCAAGTCCTGGAAGAAGTTAGAAAAATGAGTAGTAAGATTATAATTCTAATTCTGTACCTACAGAGCACAAGAATTTTGACATGCAGAAAAACAAGCAAGTGTGGCAGGAGCTCAGATGTGTCAGGGAGGAGCAAGAGAAAGGTGAGGGAAAGCTAACTAGGAGAAGGAAGGCACCAGAGCTGTCATATCACTGTGGAAGAAGGCCCACGGTACCTGGAAAATGAGCAGAGCATGTCTGGTAACAGCTGACAACACAGTGGCACTGGGCAGGTCAGTAGTGACAAGGCGGGTCTGAGGTCAAGGCAGTAGGTGAAGCCTGTGAGCCAGGGTGTGCATCAGCTGGGCTATGTGCCCAGACACATACGTGTCTGTAGTCTAGCTCAGGGTGGGAGCTGCTTAAAAACCTCCTCTTAAGAGCAACTCCTTAATGATGCAAGGGGAGCCTCTGTTGAGCTGGCTTCTTGCAAGTCTTTCATAAGCACCTCTTTCTTCACAACAGTCTGGATCAACAGCTGGGTGCAGCTTAGCTCCTAGGAAGGAGCTCTGACCACACAGAGCAAAAAGGAAACATGGAGGAGGTGAAGGCAGATGCTAGCTACTGAAGAGAAATACAGAGATGTTGTCTGAATATGCTGGCGAGAAGTTAAAAAGGCCTAAGAGCAGATGGAGTTGAAACTCTTGAGAGATTGGGGATGACAACTGAAAGACTAAAGTAAATGTGGGCCCACTGGTCAGTGGGCAAGGGGCTAGTGATAGACAAGGAAAAGGCAGAGCATGCCTAGTGCCTTTTTTGCTTGTTCATACTGGTAAGATTGGTCCTTAGGCCTGACCAACAGACCCCTGAACCTAATGATAAAGTCTGTGGAAGAGTGAAGCATTGCCCACAGTAGATGATGATAGCTGGGGAGTCGTTAAGCCAGTTGTGTAATTGCATGTCAGTGGGACAAGTTGATGTGCATCCTGGGATGCTGGCTGATGTCATTGTGAGACTGGTCTCTATCCTCTTTGAGAAGTCACTGCAGTTGAGAGGTTCCTTGGTGACTGAGCATCAAATGTGTTTTCAAGAAGGGCAAGAAGAAGAGTCTGGAACACTGTGAGTAAATCCTTCTGGAAGCTCTTTCCAGGCACGTGAAGAACAAAAAGGGAACTGGGAACGCTAGGTCTTGATTTACCAAAGGCAAGTTGTGCAATCCAGTTGCCTTCTCTGATGACACAACTGGATTGTGGGCTCTTTGGTAAAAGGCAGTGACAAAGTCAAGTGAGCCCAGTGGAGGGTGCTGTGGTGGCCAGATGACTATGTAAGAGAGACAGAGCTGTTTGTTCAGTCGTAAAAGGAAGCTAAGAAGAAATCTTATTACTTCCAACTACCAAATATAAAGAATTAGTATAACAAAAGACTGAGCTGTGCACTTTTTGGAGGTGCTAGTAGTAGAGAGGTTAGCAATAGAGAAGGGACAACAAAGAATTTGTGGCAAAAGTAATTTCACCTGGATTAGGGAGGGGATTTTTACCTTGGGAATGATTGACCATTGAGAATAGGCTGCTCAAAGAGTTTTGATATCTGTATCCTTGAGGGAGCTGAAAGCTAAACAACCTGTGAGAAAACTTCATCTAATTGGGTCAAATTTTTAATGGGGTTTGAGCTAATGATTTCCAGAAATCCTTTCCAACATATAGCAGTCTAGAAATCTATGTTATTGGGGGAGCAGTGCTGGTGTTTTTTGTTGTTTTGTGTGGGGTTTTTGATTGGTTTGGTTTTAAAAGCACAGAAGATTGGACATTTCAACTTCTTGTGGTTCTGCTTTTGATACCCATTTTGTTGTTCTAGGTCAGTGCTTCTAAGGCTGGTTTTTGTCTAGTCAGTATTGAGAGGCACATTTTCAAAAGGCTGATAAAGCATTAAGCTTATTCTATAAAATGATAGCACTGAGAGTTAACTGTCCTTTTGAAATAGGAAACAATCTGTTTTCTGGATTTCCAATGAAAGCATGGTAAATTGGCATGACTATGGAGTTATTTCTTAAGCTAAAAATGCTTTCATTTGTAGTGAATCTATACCATTCCTTATAAATTAGGACCTGGCCAAATGAAGTGGGAGGTGAAGAGGAGAATTTAGTTGACCCAGTGATGTGTAACTGCTGATTGTTTACACCTGGTTCCTAATACGATGTTCTTCAGTTCAATGAACCGAACACTTTTGATAGAGAATCCTAATACAGGTTCTTATCTGTAGAGCTCATGGGAAAGAAAGCATGGAGCAAAAAGAACAGTTCTTTTATTTTGAGTTTTTGCAACAAAGCAACAAAGCTGTTCTTGAAATTACCAGCACACTGTTAATTTTCTGTTGGAGGCAAGCAAACGCTATGGTACTCCAGAAAGGCTTCTGCTTTCATTAATGTCCTAGAAATGAGTACTTCAAGGATGATGATTGTTGTTGTTAATATTATTAAAAAAGAATGGCAATAATAAACTCATAGCAAAAAGAAATGAGTTACCCATCTGTGAAACCATTAGGAAATGTAAACATTCTTCTCTGGTTGTGATTTCATTTAAATTTAAGGAGCTCTTGCGTAAGTGATCATTTGGAGGTTGTAATTTTGTTGCATTGGACGCTGAAAACACACTGTTAGTGATAGGATAACATTTGGAGCTATAAATTGTGTGGCCTTGGAAAAGGAAAAACAGGCATCCATTGAATGATTTTTTTTTTTTTTTTCTTTTTTATCATGTACTAATTAAAGTAACTTCTTTCTTGTAAATTAAAGGTTATGCCCATCAGCTTATCTTTTCAGTAGCAGCAGTCTGTAAGATGGATAATGGAAAATGAGAGGGTTGGGGGTTTTTTTGGTGTAAATACAAACTCCTCCATAGTTTGCAAGTGATTATTTCAGACCTGCGAAATCACCTGGAAAAAATCATGTCAATAAGAAATAGAGGATTTGTTTAAAAAGAAGCTGGGTTGAAGTCTTAAGTATTTTCTAACATTTGCAGCTTTTACTATAATTCTCATCATAGCATTCTACTTGCCTTTGACAATTATTTTCGGATTATGAAAATTCTGTGACCAATACGCATGAGTATTAAACCCCTGCCAAGATTCTGGATTATTGGAATGCAGTTTGCAGTATTGCTTAAAATGCATTTGGAAGCGCAGGAGAGACTTACTCCCATAAATTTAAAGTGCATAGTTTTATATCCTGTAAATATTTGCATCTGTGTGTTTCTTTAGAGATCAAGTTGAAGTTGAGATGCTTAGGGACCCTTGTTAATGACCCATGTTCTTAATTAATTGTGGAAAACCAGTATCAGTCAGGGTTGGAAGGGACCACAAGGATCAGCTAGTTCCAACCCCTTTGCCATGGGCAGGGACACCCCACACTAGATCAGGCTGGCCAGAGGCTCATCCAGCCTGGTCTTAAACACTTCCAGGGACGGGGCCCCAGCCACCTCCCTGGACAACCCATTCCAGGGCTTCACCACTCTCATGGGGAAGAACTTCTTCCTCACCTCCAGCTTCATTCCGTTCCCCCTAGTCCTATCACTACCTGATAGCCTGAGAAGTCCCTCCCCAGCCTTCCTTTAGGCCCCCTTCAGATACTGGAAGGCCACAATGAGGTCACCTCGGAGCCTTCTCTTCTCCAGACTGAACAGCCCCAATTCCTTCAGTCTGTCCTCATAGGAGAGGTGCTCCAGCCATCTGATCATCCTCGTGGCCCTTCTCTGGACACATTCCAGCACCTTCATGTCCCTCCTGTAATAGGGGCTCCAGAACTGGAGGCAGTACTCCAGGTGGGGTCTCACCAGAGCTGAGTAGAGGGGGAGAACCACCTCCCTTGACCTGCTGGTCACACTTCTCCTGATGCAGCCCAGGATCTGATTGGCTTTCCGGGCTGCAAGTGCACATTGAGAGCTCATGACTTAGTATCAGAAATGGTTGTCCTATAAAGCTCCCCACATACTTACAATAAGATCCAGACTAAGAGACTGAAGGCAAGTTTCGAGAGATGCGCTATGCTCTGTGACTATAAAGTCATCTTCTGAATGGCATTTACATTTTCTTGGGACGGTAGCTCTGTTTGAAATAGAGGTGCCATGCTTTTTCTGAACCCCGAGGAAGGAGGATAGTGTCTTGTATCTTATTTCTTGAAAATAGAATTTTAATTTATTTTATTTTTTGTTAAAGCGACCTAAAAAAAAAACCCAACCACGTGTTGTTTCTACTCAAGAAACCTAGCCTTTGGCTTCTAGTTGTCCTGAATTGGTAGAACAGGGGGAAATGTCTGAAGTACTTGGTGAAAAAGTGAATATAAGGAAAATAGTTTTGCAGACAGAGAGAATTTAAGTTTTTGATTGAAGTGTCTAGAGGACAAAACTTGTCTGAAGAAAGATGCATGGCGGCCCTGGCTTTTACTTGATTGAGTTGATAAGTGTGTATGCTTGAGAAATTAAACTCACAGTATCCAATGAAGTAAACCGCTTTAGAGAATTGTTAAACAATTCAGCTTCATTTTAGTTAATTACTCTGAAAAGCTGTCTGTTGTGAATAAACTAAAGTGCAATGGAGGTTATAATTATTATACAACAAGTGTTGTCAGACATTCTTATCTTCCCCTCACAAGTATTTAAAAATTCTTTCTTTACAAGCTATATTACAATGGAATTATATTGTGAACACAGGACAGATACTTCCAGACAGAGACTTTGACTGAAAGCACCAACCTCTTGTGGATCTGGTAGAAATGGTGCCCAACCAGATCTACAAGCTAGTAGCTGTATGCCTGGGGGAGAATAGAGAGCTGGAGTTTGGGGGAAGAAGGGAGAGAAAAACAAACAAAAGCCCCAAACAAGCAAGCAACCCTCCACCCCTAAATAACTGTTCAGTCTGAGTGGGCTGAATGTACAGTACCTATAATTCCTGTTGTGACAGAAACGGCCTTGTAGGGCAGGCTCCAGTTCCCCACTAATGCTGGTTTGGTTTATTTTCTGCTGGGTGGCAGATCCTTTCCTTAATCCAGTATCATTAAGTATTTCTTCTTCCCGTCTTAGCTGCCATAGAGAAATCTACCAGCATCAGTGACAACTAAACGCAATCTACCAAGTAGCTCTTCTGGTAGTTGTTATGATCATAAGGAGGTTATTAATGTTTGCTAAGCAGAATGATTAATAAAAATACTAATAACATTATTAACTGAAAATCCTGTGCCAAACATCAATTAACTTATTTACAATTCGTTCAGGTTCGTGTATCCGGTGAAGAATTACCTACATAAAATGTTGATAATGATAACAGAGTTAACAGTTTAGGGAAAGGAAGGGTTCAACAAAAGTAACTATACTCCAAATACCAAATTCAAAGTTGGAGGGAGCGTGAGGAGCCGCAATTCCTGACTCAGTAACAAGGTTGTGAGAAACGAGTTCACTGCTAAACAATCAGTTTATTATAAAATAAAGGCAAAACCAGCACTGGGCGCATAGCAGGTTTGCTAGAGGCGCACCATAACAACTGAAGTTGAACTTCTACAGACATCAAACATGCATATTCATACATTTCCCCAGCACGCTCCCACCCCTTTCCATCAGGGCTGGGACAAAACCTGCACTTTTGACCTGGCCAGTCTTCAGACATCTTGGCGCCTCACCTTTCTCTCCCAATACACAGGGATCGAACCCCACCGTCCTCAGCAATTCCCCTTGCAAAAGCCAAATACAACATTCTCACAAGGTGGGCCTCCTTTGCTCCCTGCAGCAAAGGCAGAAAGAAGGAAAACTAATATCCAATATGCTTATATAAGGTCAATAATCAGGATCACTTACGAAAGCAGTATTCAGTTTGGAAAATTCTGGTCAATCCAAGATGTGGTGTTGAGAGCAGCAGTCAGGAAATTTTATAATCCAGAGATTATGTTCTTGATATAATTTTGTAAAGCCAAGGGAAAATACAACAGGAACCAAGCACATTGTCCAAACCAAAAGTAAAACTGAAACCGCATGGTGCTCCCTGGAGGGGGATGGGGCCATTTCAAAGATCCACCCCCCATGGCTTTAAGACTGGTCTTCAACAAACCGTTGTAGCGTTCAATCTTCCCTGCAGCTGGTGCGTAGTAGGGAATGTGGAATATCCACTCGATGCCGTGCTCTTTGGCCCAGCTCTTTGCAAGGTTGTTTTTGAAGTGAGTTCCGTTGTCTGACTCAATCCTCTCTGGAGTTCCGTGTCTCCACAGGATTTGTCTCTCCAGACCGAGAATGGTGTTGCATGCAGTCGCATGTGGAACTGGGTAAGTTTCCAACCATCCAGTGTTTGCCTCTACCATAGTAAGCACATACTGCTTACCAGAACGAGAACGTGGTAGAGTGATGTAGTCAACTCGCCAAGCTTCACCATACTTGTACTTGGACCATCTGTCACCATACCATAAGGGCTTAAGTCGTTTTGCCTGCTTAATAGCAGCACAAATGTCACAGTCATGGATGACTTGTGTGATAGCATCCATGGCAATGTCTATGGATCTGTCACGAGCCCACTGGTAGGTTGCATCTCTGCCTTGACGTCCTGACGAATCGTGAGCCCACCGAGCTAAGAATATCTCACCTCGGTGTTTCCAGTCGAGATCAAGATCAGAGTCCATGTCTACTGGAGAAACTCTTGCAGCTAAATCTGCCTGATGGTTGTGTTGCTGTTCCTCAGTAGCTTTGCTCTTAGGAATGTGAGCATCGATGTGTCTCACCTTCACTGGAATTCTCTCGATTCGATCAGCAATGTCCTGCCACAGGTCAGCTGCCCAAATGGGCTTTCCTTTCCTCTGCCAACCACTCTTTTTCCAGTTCTTTAGCCAACCCCACAGAGCATTGGCTACCATCCATGAGTCGGTGTAGAGATAAAGCTTTGGCCATCTCTCACGTTCAGCTACGTCGAGAGCTAGCTGGACAGCTTTTACCTCTGCGAATTGACTGGATTCTCCTTCTCCATCCTTTGCCTCTGCAACTCGGCGTGTTGGACTCCACACTGCAGACTTCCACCTTCGCTTGTTCCTGACAAGACGACAGGAACCGTCTGAACAAAGCATATTACTTTTCATCATCAGATAGGTCATTGTAAGGAGGAGCTTCTTCGGCACGAGTTACTCTCTCCTCTGGAGGTTTAGTACAGTTGGTACCTTCAGGCCAACTTGAGATCACCTCCACTAGACCAGGTCTTTCAAGATTTCCCATTCGAGCTCTCTGTGTTATCAGAGCCATCCACTTAGACCAGGTGGAATCTGTTGCATGATGTGGTGTGGAACCTTTAATTCAAAACTGGTAATCTGGGAGCTAAGAGAAGTTGTGATTCAGTTCCAGTCACTTCTGAAGCTGTTTTCACTCCTTCATAGGCAGCTAGAATCTCTTTCTCTGTTGGAGTATAATTAGCCTCTGAACCACACAAACCCATCAGGCCAGTAGATGGGCAGGATCCAAGAGGAAAAAGGGGAAGATTTACCAAAAAACCCTGTACTTAACTGCCTTTTGAAACAAAATGGACCAGTGGCAGGAAAGTGATTTGAAACTTAGCCAATTACTTTCTGAGCATCAGCACAGCAGTGAGTGGTCAGGATACCTACCAAACAGGTTTGTTGATTTTATGCTGCGGGTAAGTCTGGACAAATCTACGTGCATGTTTTCTTTTGTTTACCTCCCCCTACTTCTTAGGGACTCTTACTGAAACCTGTTTGGGCCTGGTCATGCCCAACCAGGACAATGGTATGTAACAAGTGTCTAATTGGAGTAGAGAATGCCAACTTCGCCTGTAAACAAGCTCTAAACCCAACTGTAGCCAGCTGCAAGACTTAATAAGATGGCTGACAGGGTCCTGAGCTGGATTCAGCTGTAGCATAGTAATTGTATGTATAATTGGCATCCTTGCTGTCCAGCTTGTCTTCATTTGAAATTCTTAACGTATTGATGACAGAACAGGTTATATGATATGCCTCTCCTGCTCCCCTTTAGACTATGGAGATTATTACTGAAGCTGCCATTGTCAAAACTCTGGTTATTCAGGGTCAAATTTCATCTCTTCTGCTCTGACACATGCTTCACATTCTTGTGTCTTTTATACCAGCTGTGTCTTCTAGCCACTATGTGAAAAGTAGATATGCTTATTATGTGAACTTGGTACAGAAATATGTTCAGGGCAAATTATATTCCATCATCTTTTGTACCTCTGAGATTTGCATTATTTTCATATAAAGAGGGAAATGGGCTCTTACAGATGGCTTCCAATTATGGAATTTTGAAAGTGAGGGTTGAGGGGAGGAATTTAAAACTTTAAATTTGCTGACTTTTATTCTGATGAGCATATCTGTTTATTTCCTGGTCTAGTTTCTTGTAAGTCACAGTAATGATAAAACCACATCATCAGTGAAGGTAATTAACTAATTGCAATTTAGACACGCTCTTTAAGATTCAGTGTTGCTGCATTTATTTTAAAAATAAAATAAAATACCTCTTGATTGTAAGGGATGTATTTAATTTTTGAGAAGTGTGTTGAACAAATACGATCTGCAGCACGAGGAGAAATCAGGGAGCTTTATCTTCTTTCTGCAGCTACAACTCTGAGATGTCTAATCAAAATATTGCTTATGATCATATACCAAACAGTGAAGCTTTTAAGTTACATAACTTGCAGTTAGCTGAATCGTTTTTCATCATTACCTCATAGCTTCAGCTTTCAGGGGAAAAAAAATAGCTAGTACCACTTTTTTAATTTGCTCTCTTGCAATTGTAAACCTGCCATCTGCCTGTAGCCAGTGTGCTCTGGAAAGTGTTCTGTTTCTTGCTTTCCTTGATCAAAGTGTTTTTCATGTTTCACTCTTACTTTGTGTTGCGCATTTTTATTTTCATTAATTTTTTCCAATGGAATGTAGGTGTTTAAGGGTTAAAGGTGAAAATCCTTCCTCAGACAATGAGTGACAACAAGAGGGAGAAGGATTATTATTTATTTAATTTTTAACTTGTTTTGCTTCTTTTTCCTGTGACAAAGAATGGCCCTTCTAATATAATGAAGTGGAGCCTGAGTTCTAATGGCAAATTCTGGCTCCAATAAAATGGGCTATAATGCAGCCTTTCTAGGTAACGCAGGAGTTAGTGTGCACAAGGGAGGTGGTGAGGGAAATAAATTTGAGCTCTCTTGTTCCGTGTTTTTTATTAATTTCCCATCTCAACTTTGAGCCTTGTAAAAGGGTATGTCCTTATTGACCTCAATTTTCTTTTGAAGGTTTTGATTTCCATCAGTCTAAAAGACAATAATGAGGAAATAGTACTTAAAATTTTATGCTCTCCACAGGGGAGAGATCAGGGAGGAGAGCTGCTGTAGGAATTGGGTCTGGATTCTAAGCCATAGGCAAATATTAGCTCCTTAGAGATCTGGCTGGTGAAACCTTACACTCATGTGAGTTTCTGAGAAGCATGGTGGTCATAAAGACCAGGTGCAGACAGTCATACACCAATCTTATTTCCTCACATGTAGAAAAGGTGGGATGAAAGAGACATTTCTGGTACTTGTGCTTGTCCATGCAGTGGAAATGTGCTATTTCCTGAACATTGAAGGATACTGGACTTACTCTGTTTAAAGATACCTGAATAAAATCAGTCCAGAGAATTCAGTATTGCTGTCTGCACTGTATGTAGTGACCAGTGGTATCATCAAAAAGAATATTGGAATAAAACAAGTGGTATTGTGCTTCTTCCTCACAATGTTCTCCAACCATTTGCTGTTTGAGGATTTTCTGAGACAGAGGACACTATGTATTTGTTTAATTATTTGACTTTTTTTCCGAATGTATATTCAAACAACAAATTAATTAAATTGTCTCATTTGGAATAGAACTATATACACTTTGAAGTTTTACTTGGCAAATGGGGAAATGGGTCATTCAAAATAGAACAGCAGATATCTTCAAAATTTTAAAGTAGAAGTGAACTCTGCAGATGGAAAAAATACTCTTTCAGTATTTTGTTGCAAGTATTGGTGCAAATAAAGTAAGTTGCAGTAATATAATTAAATGTGTAAAAGACCTTCAGTAAGCTTTTTACTTATTTTAAAAGAGGTGAATCTTTGGAATTCTTTTTCATACATCTTTTTCATAGCCACAAACTGGCTTTAGTGACTCTTCTTGTTTATTCCAGTAGAGTACAAATAATGAGGGGCTTGGCTTGGGCACTAGAATTTGCAGAGGAGAGAGAATTTTCTGTTGGTTAAATTAGTAAGATTGGCCTGTAGAGGTATTTAAAACAAGCTTAAAGGAATTACATTGCAATAGTAAGCTACGTTTATTAACTCTTTATAAAAAGAGTTCCATTATTTTGAGAGGTAAGTGTCTAACTGCAGCAGTGAACTTGTAGAGAAATAATTCATCAACTACTTTAATCAGCCAGCAAGGTAGTGTATTTCTGCTGTTCTGTGATGGTTATCATTTGAGTTAAAACAAATGACCTGCAGCGAGTGTCTGTTCTTTGCTAGCTTGCTTGTTATCAGCATTTTTTGTTCTGCCCAATGTGACTTGTTTAGTATTGAGGGAGAGAATCCTGCTGAAGACTGAAGTCAAGTCTCAGGAATTACACAGCACTCCAAGGAAAAGGGTTATACTTTCTGTTTGCACAGAAGACTTTGTGAGCTAAAACATTCTGCATATGTATATGTTGATTGAAGACAGTAAAAAAATTCCTGGGAAAATACAGGTTTTAATGTCTTGAGATTAGAAGATCAGTTTTTTTTTTTTTTTTTTTTTTAAATGGTGTGAATCATCACTCATTTACATGCCAAAAGTCATTACCGTTCTTTGTAAGATGAAGTGTTCCCGATAGACAAAACAGCTACATGAATGGGAGACTGAGTAAATCTACTGCTTTTATGATTGCAGCCTTTGAATTAGAACTGCTGTAAATTGAGTTTAATATTTTGTAAAACAAAGATGACCATGAAAACCTAAATATGAAGGGGGGAAGGGGAAAACTTGGAATTATTCATAAGGTAGTAACTCCAGAAACATTTATGTCCTTGTAATTTAAAACTTCCACCAATTAACACTTGATGATTAATCAACCTATAAGTGGGTGGGGGGCTGGGGAATCAATGCAAGTACTGCTGTTTCAGTGATTTGGCATCGTCTTCATAGGAAGGAGGATATGTTGAAGGTTTATTCCAAAGTAGGTTTTAGTGGACCATTTTCCAAATGATAAAATTGTTTTTTATTTCTGTATTATATATTCCTTTTTCTTTATTATCCTTTCAAGTCAGCATCATCAATATCTGTTGGAAACTTTGTCTTGAAGAAAAAAAGTAACTTTCTAAGGTGTTCTCAAAACACCTGTGATGTAGTTTTTCAAAAATGCCTTGACTGTTCTGAATTGTACATTCTCTTCAGTATCACTCCTGCTATCTGAGAAATGTCAGATTGCATATTTCTGTGTGATGTGTATGCTTAAATTGCATATCAGAAACATAGAAATAAATCAGAACCACATATTACATGGGTAGGAATTAGTCCAACCATAGCCACAGCGTGGTAATAGATTCTTATCACCTGGGGTCTTGCAAGTTTGTGGTGTAAGGAGGTTAATTGTGTCTACCCACCAAAGATGTTCTTACTCTGTATTACTTTAACAGTTCTGTCTGGTATAGAGAGGGAAGATGGGAAGGCTAGTGCTGTCTGTGATGTTTTTTGGAGCTGGCTGGGTAGGAAAAAACCCAACACACTCAACCATCTCAAATGTAGCATGGAGACATGTAACTGTCATACCTACAGCATTAATACTTGTCTGATGAACAGAAAGTTTTTATACAGCCCCTCTTGCAAGTGTTTTTTAAATATCTTATTGGGTAAAGAAATCCTGCAAAGCCAGTCTACTGCCATCATCAACAATAGTCAGAAAGCTGGCCCCTGGCACTCTCCCATCTCAAAAAAAACACAACCAACCAACCAAAGGCAGCCAAGAAAGGGTGAACAATTGAGCTCTCTTGGGCAGGCACTGCTGAGCTTAGTCAAGTGTGGCTATAGAACTCCATCTTTGCACCCTTCAGAACACCATAGGATATGTTTAAAAGGTCTGCAAGTGGACAAACCGCAGTTCTTTAATTCTATTTCCGTTGCTTCTGGCATTTCATAATCCCCATCCATCTTGTATGAAACAGTTCTTTAAGAAACAGCATCTGTGCATGCTGAATGTGTAGTGTCTCTTAAAATAACATTTCAAGTGGAAGATTCTTCTGAAGTGAAGGCAGAAGACTTGTGTGACATAAGGGGAATTTCTGGTAGGAAGAACTAACCTGTGGAGTATTTGTTTATTTGTAGCTTTAGCAGAATTTGCAGTTTTGTTGGTTACAGGATAATTTCAGTGTTCCACACTGGAGGTTCTCTCAATTTGTTTTCCTCTATAAGGGTTTTAAAGACCACTTTCTATCATTCCCATAGTTGGGAAGATACTTGAGAATCTATACTGAGATCAGTAGCCAGACACTCTGTTTCTTTTTATCGTTCTTCAGGTAGTGGCAATACAATTCTGTCTCCAAGAAGAATGTACACAGTGAGTCTTCCCCCAGAGGGTTATGTTGCAGTTACTCCAGACACTACTGGTGTTTCAGTTTCTGAACACTCAAGCAGTAGTGGTGACTCAACAGGTAAGTCTGTATGCATGTTACTATGAGCAATATTTCTCAAGAGAAACTTCTTGGCAGCTCTTACCAAGTAGATCCACAATGCACCAATTAAGTATTTGTACTGTTGCTGCCAGTGGGTGTCACTGTTTTGCAACATGAGCAGAATGAGGATGTTCATCCAACACCAGGATTTCATTTCCCTTGTTAGAATTTGAAGACCAGTTCCAGCATTTGATTGGAGCCACACACTGCCACTGTCTTACTGAAGTTACATGAAGTGTAACTCAAGATAGTCTTCAGCTTCTCCCACTCAAGTGCCACCTATATAGTCATAGTGTATCTGCATACAATCGTATTATTTTTAAGAGTAAATGATAGATAAAGCTGTTTTAATAACTCTCACTTCTGATGTTCTGAGAAATTGGGCAGAGACTGTTCACATTTAATTCTTCCATTTAGAGAAAGTGTTCACTTGATTGAAGCGGGGGGAGGGGGGAGGAGATAACAGTCCTTTTTCCAGTCCTTGGAAACTCTCTGCTCTATTCTGAGCTCCATTGGGAATCTGAGTATCAGAGTAACCCAAGAGACTGAAACATGACTGGTGGCACAAGAATGTTACTTCTTGATGTGAAATTCTTTAAAGATGGAGTCTTTTTGGACTGGGAAAGAAGCAACTTTATCAGAATGACATAACAGTACATCTTGATAGGAAGGTACTCTAAGGCATAGTTTGTGCTTTTCCCTTAATGCCTATCTTCTACTGCATTTCCTGCAAAATGAAGCATGCTGTATATGTGCTGAGTAGCAGAAGGCTGATGTGCCATCCTTTCCTAGCATTTGGACTTGGTAGTAAAGGACATTCTGCCCCTGTACACTGCACTGGTTAGGCCGCACCTTGAGTACTGTGTCCAGTTCTGGGCCCCTCAGTTTAGGAAGGATGTTGTCTTGCTGGAGCGTGTCCAGAGAAGGGCAACGAAGTTGGTGAGGGGTTTGGAACACAAGCCCTGTGAGGAAAGGCTGAGGGACCTGGGGTTGCTTAGCCTGGAGAAGAGGAGACTCAGGGGTGACGTTATTGCTCTCTACAACTACCTGAAGGGAGGTTGTATCCAGGCAGAGGTTGGTCTCTTCTCCCAGGCAGCCAGTACCAGAACAAGAGGACACAGTCTCAGGCTGTGCCAGGGGAGGTTTAGGATGGATATTACAAAGAAGTTCTATACAGAGAGAGTGATTGCCTATTGGAATGGGTGGAGGTGGAGGTGGTGGAGTCACCTTCATTGGAGGTGTTCAGGAGGAGACTTGATGGGGTTCTTGGTTGCATGGTTTAGTTGTTTAGGTGGGTTGGATTGGTTGATGGGTTGGACGTGATGATCTTGAAGGTCTCTTTCAACCTGGTGTATTGTATTATTGAAATACATTTTTGTGGAAATTCCAGCAAACAGAAGCCCAACTCAGAAAATTATTTTAATGAGACAGATTTGATAAAGAACAAAATTGTGATCATCATGTTTCAGTTATAACCTAGTTGATACATCAGTCTGATTTACTTTGCCATTTCAGTAAAACAAGAAAACTATAAATCCATGTCTATCTGATTTACTATGACAAGGTTATCAAGAGAAATAGACATGCTATGGCTGACATTTCATTCCATTGAATTCATCTTTGGAAGAATATTCAGTTACTAGAATATGAATTTAAGCATCAGCTGGTTTTGAAGTTATTTAGAAGTTGATTACAATTATACATTGAAACTTCTTGTTATCTATAAAGTGTGGTTTGGATTTTTTTCTATTACAGTTCTTTAAACTAGTAGTTACATTATGGTTGACACTGTCAGAATGAAACAAATCCTGTGGAGACTGGCTTCTGAACAATCAGGGGGATGGGGGCAGGCAGGTCTGTGTGAATATTTCAGAGTTTTTCTCCATCTGTCTACGTGTTGGTTTTAGCAGTTCAGATAATTTTTCAAGTACTTTGAAATACTGAAATAGTTTCCTCTATGTGAAGTAAATTCTGTCCAGTTATGCCCTTAACATTATGCAGTCCCCTTGCATAGACAAATAACTGATGGTGTGGGGATTTGAAGTTTCATGAAGCATCTTTGCTTCCTTGTGTAATTCTTTCGTACATTTCCCAGAGGTGGAGGGAGTAAAGCTGCTCTTTTAGGACTGCTTTCTCCATGAGAGCAGGTGAGGAAGATGTAGAAATAAGAAGAAAAAATCTAAGACTGCCTTGCCTTTGAAGAAAATTAAATTTATCCAACATTATTCACATAATAGATTAGAATTAGTTGATTAATTTTGAAAGTCTCTCTTTACTGTCTTGGAGGAATTGAGTCACTCTGGTGGCATGATCCATGTTAAACTTCTGCTGACTGAATTAAGTCACTGGAATTAGGCAAAGAAGAAATAATGCAGAGAATTCTGGTTTTTACATGGGGTTATACTGACTTTAAGAAATACATCAATGCATACTACATTCTTTTAGCATGTGATAAAGTTCAGTTGTGGCATTCCTGTTTCTTATTTTAAGACAGGTGATGCTGTATCTTGCCTTAAAATCTGACAGATAAAAATGTAATCTTATTTCTTCCAGAAGATAAATTGTTTGATTTTTGTTTCTCCTGAGATCCTCTAGGCTACCATAACAGAATATAACATATAAGTATTTTGGGTTTCATGCACAAAACAGTGTACTGGATTAGAATTTCTCTCAGAAGTGCTTTAATATTAAATCCATATTTTTAAGTAGAGCTGCAAAGTCATATTTGCTGTTTCTTACACTTGTGGCAAAGCACATTCCTGACCCAGTGACTGTGGAAAATAAAATCAATGTGTGTGAAGCAGTTCAGGAATATGGAATAGTTGAAGGCACTTGTAAGAATGGATATATTCTTAGGAGGTGTTTTTTCCATAAGCCGTTACTATTTGGTGGCATCCTTCATTTTTAAACCACAATCCAGTGTTCATCTGCTAATATCCTGTGGTTGCTGACATCCCACCCGTTTTTGGTGAAAAACTTTATACAGACAAAAGGAGTAAGATGTAACTATGTTTTATTCTACCTCCTCATGGGTGTGTTATGAGACAGTTTTAGCTAGAAGAATCTGGTCTGGGTGCTCTATTGCCGTGCTGAGAAGTCATCAAGATAAAGAAATAGAAGCAAGTGACCCTTTCCACCCCCCCTTCCCCCCATCTCTTAGCTGCTGGTAAGTCTGAAATAATGTGGAAGGTGGTACTTCTGTGGGACACCTCCCTCACATAGTTAAATTTGCTTGTTGACCTGAGGCATTGGAATTGCACATGATTGGTGTGGTTATTAATGTAGCTGGTCTTGGGTCTTTTGCTGCTTTTACTGGTTTCTGTCAGAAAGGGCAATACTTAAAAGTAACAGTAGTGCTGCAGCAAGAGGGAGAGAGATCTTATTTACATACAAGTAAATCAATATACTTAAATATTTGGACTTAGAGCAGAAGATGCATTTGGTAAAGGCATAACCAAGTAGTCTCTTCCTGTAGTGTTTTGATTCACTTAACAGTTTGAAGCGACCATTTTCAGAGGGATTAATAGCACTTAAGCCTGTGTTTGTTGTTAAGGAGATGCTGGTATAAATCATGTGTTGACTGCTTATGTTCTAGGCAGGTGGTTGGGAATGTGATATATTACAGAAGTGATACTGAGCACGCCAAGGGAACAATGTGTTTTAAGCATATAAGGCTGGCAGCAAACCTTTTGCACTGGTAGGGTCATGGGTAGCATCTGTTGTCAAACTCAAGCATTATGAATCTCTTTGTAGCCTTCAAACCAGAGGGGTCATTACATTGTAATTTAATCTTCTCTACCTGTTAAGAAAGGTCTTACCCCATATTGATCTCAGCAGTTTGTGTTCAAAAAATAGAAAAAAAATAAAGTAAAACTCCTGCACGTCTCAACTCATGGAAGCTCCACAACTTTCCTGTGATTTGCTCTAATAGTTAATTGGTCTCTACTGAAGAAAAAAAAACAACACCCAAGCAGTTTTATAATTGCTTTTTTCTGCCTTCTTCCATTTGAGTAAAGAGTCTTTATGAAGCAGTATTTTCTTCCCACGAAGAAGCACAGTAATCAAGTCACCATCAATTGAACAGATGCACTTGTGTACTGCTGAAAGGTATTTACTTCAATCCTCAAGTCACCTTTGTAGCTCCTTCATGTATCTCCTTTTTAGTACTTTATGGAGTATTTATGGTTTCAACAAGGCCATGTGTTGAAACAAAACAATCTTTGTATTTCTACTCACTGCTTTGGGGGTTTGTATGTCAACATTTTTCTGCCACAGCGTTCCACCAAGGGCTCCCATTACTTGCTACATTGATACCTTGGCTGTTGCCAAAATTCAGTCTCTTGAAAAATGTTTTCTGATAAACAGCTGCATATGACTGTTTAAAGTTTCCATAGTTTAGGCTCTCTTTTTTTGGTCGGTTGAGTGTTGTTTTGGTTTTGTTTTGGTTGTTGTTTTTGTTTGTTTGTTTTAGTTTAGGCTTATGTGTAACCTCCCTGTCCTTGATGTGTTTGGGTTTTTTGTTCTTTAATATCATCAGTAATTTTTATGTTAATCACAACAGGAAAAGCCAAGTAGCTGCAATTTTCCTGCCATTCCCTGCAGAACTGGACCTTTTGTTCTTGTTGACAGCTTGGTTTTTTTAAGTTATCTCAAACTATGTCTCAGAATCTCAATGCTGTGAGTTCTCAAACTGTATGTGTTGCAAGAATAAGGTATCCAAAGCCGTGTATTAATAACTCATGTCTTGCATTTGCCATTCTAGGATTCTTACTACATGATTTCAGCATGACCCAGTATCCCAGTTTCGACATCCCTATGAAAACAGACTTCCCAGAATTCCTTACCAATTAAGAAATTAGTAGTAGGTCAAAGTTAAAACATTTTCATATTAATCAGAAGGGCTACTGGTAGAAGAAAATTAAAAGATATATTGCATTAAAAATTCTTATGCTTGGAACTCCGTGTCAGTTCCTTTATACATACAGTTACCTCAGATGTTACAATATGTATTATCTGTGTAGTACTTCCTCACTAAATCAAAATGTTGAACAGTACTGTGTGTTGATAACTGACTTAACTGTTTAACCAATGCAGTGACAATTACAGTTTTTAAATAAAAGGTTTTGGTTCAGGAAAGAACTCCACATAACAAACTCTACTTAAATTGAAGACTAAGTCTTGTATTGGAGAGATTTAGGAAGAAAAACCCTGTGAATCATGTTGACTTGTATGTCACCTTCTAGTGAGGTGGGAGTCAGTCTCTTCTCTCATAAGAAATGACAGGGGGAGTTTTAGGTATTAGAAGAAAATTCTTCACTGAAAGGCTTCTCAAACACTTCATAGGCCTCTCAGGGAGGTCATTGAATTTCTGTCCCTGGAGGTGTTTAAAACACACAGATATGTGCTACTGAGGGACATGGTTTAGTAACAGACATGGTTAAGTTAGGTAACAGTTGGGCTCAATGATCTTTAAGATCTTTTCCAACTGAAATGATTCTGTGATTCTATGTTATGTCAGTTGCTCCTAGACACCCGATTTAAGAGTCATTGAGAATTCTAGTCATGTGTTCAACTGTTGTTATATTGACTTCCAAGCAATTAAATGTATGCTTAAATGGAGTTACTTGCTGATGTACTGTGCTGCAAAAGCTAGATAACTGTGATTATTTCTTCTTGGAAATCTTTCTTTAGTCCTATGTGTAAGATACTCCTTCTGGAGTCTTGTGTCAACTTCCTGTTCTGAATATTTATAGATTTTAACAAGACACATTGAGGAGATTGTGATGATTTGTGGGTGAGGTTTCTGTATTTTTAAACAAAGAAGGAATAATAAATTTTCTTCTGTGCAGTTTTATTCCATTTTTAAAAAATAGAACAGTAAACCTATGAAATAATCTTACAGATAAAAATCATACCTGATTTAGGACTTCATTAAGTATGGATGAATAATAAAAGATGCTAAATAATCATCTTCAGTTAATGGGATGCTTAAGTACAGCTCTTAATTTAGTATTATAGTCAGTGTTTTGCAACATAGATCCACAAATCCTGTTTCAAATGATGGCAATAAGTAGTGAATATAGTTGCTATGCTTATCTCCAGATTTTTCCTGCAACTTACTGGGGGAAAACTCTGTACCTCTAATCCTGAGTTATGACTTTACATTTTAACAGAGTACAGAGAACACTTGGTTGGAACCCAGAGGGCAGGTGTATTCAGAGTAAGAACTTGCCAAGAAGTGCACATTTAATGAGGCGTGCCTACTCTGTTCATTGCCTTTATTTTCTGTGGTGGTTCTTTTCCTTCATCTTTCCTTCGTTTCTTACTCCTCTGTGATACCATCACAGTGTCTCAGACTCTTGTTTACACCTCTGTAAGTCTGAAAATAATTTGATTAGTTTCCACTGGTCAGGTGACAGTATGTGAAGCAGGAGAAGAGAGAATCGGGGCCTTTTTCTCTGTAGCATTTTTCTTTTTGTTTTATTTTAAATTACAGTGACAGATATTTTGGTTGAGCCATCTCCTCCTCTAGTAGATGAGCTTCACAGAATGAAGAAGCATTATGGCCTTCTATTTTCTTTTCTGACTGCATCCCTTAGCTTCCCATATCATTTTTCTCTTCTTGCACCCCTCCCACTGAGTCACTTCTCTCTGATGGATCACTCTCCCCTTTCTCCTCCCTTGCAGCTGTTGTGCCAGCTTCCTGTTGTCATAGTGACAGTAGGCTGCTGATGGGGAAGGAAAAGAAAAACACAACTACTACCTTAAATCCCAGCAAAAAGCCAGTGCTGTTAGAATTGATGCCTCGTGAGCAGCCAGGGAAGCACTGCTGAAATCTGACACTGCTTGACTACTTTCACTTCATTTTTCATAATGAAAACATAATCAAGACCTAAGCTTTTGTACTTAAATAATCATGAAGCAGCATATAATCATGGTTGGTTGGTTGGAAAATACCTTGAAGATCATTAAGTGTGATGGACAGTCAACCTAATGCCACTGCCATTAAACCATGTCCCAAAGGGCTTGTGTCTCCACATTTCATTTTAACATATCCAGGGAAGGTGATTCCACCACTTCCCTAGTCAGCTTATTCCAATGCTTGATCACTCTTTCAGTAAAGTTTTTCCTAATATCCAATTTAAGTCTCCCCTGGTACAACTCAAGGTTGTTTCCTCTCATTCTGTCACTTGTTACTAGGGGGAAGAGACCAACACCCACCTCAATACATCCTCCTTTCAGGCAATTATAAAGAGCAGTAACGTGTGCCCTCAGCCTCTAGCAATGCAATGCTCCACTGGTGAGGGCCCAAAACTGAATGCAGCATTCAGTACGTGGCCTCACCAGTGCAGAGTACAGTGGCATGATCACTTCCCTGATCCTGCTGGCTGCACTATTCCTGGTACAGGCTAGGATGCCATTGGCTTTCTTGGCAACCTGAGCATACTGCTGGCTCATATATAGACAGTTGTCAAACAGCACCCCCAGGTCCTTTTCCTCCAGGAAGCTTTCTAGCCAGTCCTCCCCAAGCCTGGAGCAGTGCAGAAGGTTGTGACCAAGGTGCAAGACCTGATACTTGCCCCTATGCAACTGACCTTAGCCCATGAATCCAGCCTGTCTAGATCCCTCTGTAGAGCCTTCCTACCTTCAAGCAGATCAATGCTCCCACCCAATTTGGGGGTCAAGCTTACTGAGGGAACACTCAATCCCCATGTCTATTATATCAACGTATCATTGATAAAGGTATTAAATAAGACTGGATAGGGGCAATAGGATGCTGGATTAAGGAGAAAGGCATGTTGGTAAACTTACAGCATGGTCTGATTGCTCAAGTACTTCATCATTCTGTGTCCCAGTTCATCACTTGTAAAAGCAGATTTGATTGTTTAGTAGCTTTTGGAGAGGTTTCTGATCACCGTGATCATTATTTATATACATGGTATTTTCACACTGACTACCAGTTGTAGAGTTGGTTGCATGTAAAACTGAAACTTCCACTGCTCTGCTATTCCCTATGAACATGTTAGTGTTGAACCAGAGCAATGTGTCACTGTCCTCCATATCAAGACCCAAGTATCCATGAAAATGTGACCCTGGTTCATCATTTTACTGTTAGGGTTCAGGTTTGGGATGCTCTTTCTTACTTTGTTTCAATTCAGTCTTTTCAGTTCTCCTCTTCAAAAAAGTAATAGGCAGCAGAGGAAGAGGAAAGCTGTTTGAACACAGAGTTGGAATTGTTATCTATTATCCTGCTGTTTAAATATTCTGGGCTTTGTGAAAACTGAGTAGAAAGATTGTTTCTAATATGCAGCAACTTACAATTAATATGGCTGAGTGGATGATGAAGATGAAGGTGGCAGGAAGAAGAATGAGTAGTAGTAACCATGTTTGCTTGTTTTTTCTTAAAAAGTTCTATGTAGCTGTTTTATATAATGTACAGAAAATGCTGCTGTCTCATGGTGAAAGTCAGAACCAGGCCAATGCAGTGATTTCATTTTATTGTTATTCTGTTAAAGAAGCTGTTGTAATTTATAATAGCTTCCAGCAGACTGTCTCCACTCATTCTCCACTTGAGAAATTTCCTGATCCTCTATCCTTTGTCATTGGTTTCTGCCTTCTGCAAAATCTACAGGTAGCAGTCTTTTAAAGTACTGAACAACCCTCTGTAGAACTGTAACTTGTGCTGAGGAAGCTGTGAAAATCATTCTCCATTCATTTTCCTTTCCCACTACTTTTGCTAAATAAATTTGGGGTTGTTAGTTTCATGATATCTTCCTCGCATTTTATCTCTGCAAGTGGAAATTGCTTTGTAATTGGAGTATGCCCTGTTAATGATTTGAAGTCTCTCCAAGCCTTCTGTGCAGTAGACTAATGGGGAGGAAGAAGTCTCTTACTTCACTGTAGGGCCCTGATTGCTCAGTAATCCGGGCTTTGCATCGCACATACGCTCTCTGTCTAGTGATCTATGGAGGGCTGAAAAAAATGGCAGTTGATTAAAGCAATGGCACTACAGGCCATCTAAGTGCATTCCAAAGATCCTTAGTTCTTTGAACAGCATGTTCTGGCTGACCAAAGCTACTGCAGTTTTTCTTCTACCAAAGCTGTGCATTCTTTTACTACAGCTATTAGTTTAGATAAGATTAGGTTCAATTACTTTCATTTCACAGCTGTCTTGGCAGTATGCAACTGCATGAATGGGCTTTGGGGTGAATAGAATAGAATTAACCAGGTTGGAAAAGACCTTTGAGATCATAGAGTCCAACTTATCACCCAACACCATCTAATCAACTAAACCATTGCACTAAGTGCCTCATATAGTCTCTCTGTAATTCCCTGGTTCCTCCTGCTGGCCCTTTTTGTGGATGGGCATCATATTGGCCCAACTTCCAGTCATCTGGGACCTCTCCAGTGAGCCAGGACTGGTGGTAAATGATGGAGAGCAGCTTGGCCAGCTCATCTGCCAGCTCTCGGCACCCTAGGATGGATGCCATTCAGTCCCATGGACTTGTGGTGATCCAAGTGGCTGAGCAGGTCTCTAAGTGCTTCTTCCTGGATTACAGGGGAACTATACTGCTTCCTGACTCCATCTGCCAGCTCAGGAGGCCAGCTGTCTGGAGGACAGCCTATCTTCCTATTAAAACTTGAGGCAAAGAAGGTGTTAAGTACCTCTGCCTTTTCCTCATCTTTTGTTACAATATTCCCCTCCATGTCCACTAAGGAGTGGAGGTTGTCCTTGCCCCCACTTTTGCCATTAATATATTTATAAAAGCATTTGTTGTTGTCGTCCTTCCCAGCAGTGGCCAGTCTAAGCTCTAAATGGGCTTTTGCATCTCCGATTTTTTTCCTACATCACCTAGCAACATCCTTAAGCATTTCCTTGGTTACCTCTCCTTCCTTCCAAAGATTGTACACCCTCTTTTTTTTCCCTTAATTCGCTCAGAAGCTCATTGCCCATCCAGGCTGGCTGTCTGCCCCGGCAGCTCATCTCCCACCACACTGGGACAGCCTGTTCCTGCACCTTCTAGATTTCTCTCTTGAAGTAGGTCCAGCCCTCCTGGACCCCTTTGTTTTTAAGGGCTGTTTCCCAAGGTGCCTTATGAGTTAGTTCCTTAAGTAATCTGAAGTCTGCCCTCCAGAAGTCCAGAGTGGAGGTTTTGTTGCTGCCCCTCTTAGCTTGACTGCATATTGAAAACTCAATTATCTCATGGTCACTGGACCCTAGACAGCCTCCAACCACCACATCTCCCACCAGTCCTTCTCTGTTTGTAAAAAGAAGGTCAAGCAAAGCCTTACCCCTGGTAGGCTCACGCAGCAGCTGTGATAAGAAGCTATCCTGCATACACTCTAAGAACCTTCTAGACTGCTTTCTCTCTGCTGTGTTAAGTTCCCAGCAGATATCTGGCAGGTTAAAACTGCCCATAAGAACAAGGTCTGGTGATCTTGAGACAGCCTCTAGCTGCCTATAAAATAATTCATCAACTTCTCCATCCTGTTTGGGTGGTCTATAACAGACTCCAAACAGGATGTCAGCCTTGTTGGCCTTGCCTCTAATTCTCACCTACATACGCAGTCTCTCCTGACAAAAAGCAAATCACTCCACCAGCTGTATCTCTGGTTCACAGTACTAGGTGATTTGTATCTAGCTGATGATGCTCCACCTCACAAACTCCTCTGCACGAAATCTGAGTTTTCAGGCTCTCAGCTGAGTAGAACTATACTGACATGAATGAATCTGCTAGTTTAGAGTAGCCAAGCACTTGTGGTTGTAGTGGGGAGCATAACTTCAGTGACCTGTGAGCCAGTGCCACCATCTGTTATTTTCCTCCTTTTATTGATGCAGGTATTTAAAGCAGTAGTCTTGAGCCTCCCATCTTGGCCCAGCTGGTCTAATGAAAGGTGAAGTTTTATGTGAGTTCATACCTGTTCTGCCTGCTTCTGTAATTTTCCACAAAGAATGAGTTATCGTACTTTCTCAGAGCTGTTTATTTCTGTGTGAGTTGATTATACTTGGCAAGGACTTCCATATCTCACCCTGGAAATATTTTTGCCTCATTAGGCTCATTATACCAATTTTTCACCAGCCTAATTTAATAATAGTGAGCAAAAGGTTTCCTGAGTTGCTTTTCTAGAAGAGATTATTTTGAAGCTGAATTCATGAATATTAGGAACATTGAGAGAATGTAACATAAGCCTAGTTCACTGGTAAAACCAACCTCAGGGTGTGTAGAACAGGACAAAAAATGCCCCACAACACCCAAAGTCCTGACTGCTGGAAACAGATTGTGCCAGTTCCAATGTGTTTGGTGCATTACTTTCAGTGAAGGACATGCTGGTGAGATTCTGGGATACAGGATCAAGGTATGAGTGTAACGCTGAACTGGCTATCAGCATCCTTGCACAGCTAACCACAAAAATAGATGTATTTTGTTGCTTTGCTTTTCACTGGCAAATAGAAATTGTACTGTCACAGTGCCAGCTATAATATGAGGTAAAAACTTTGTTTTGATAGCTTGAATAGTAGACTAACCAGATGCAAAAATCTTAAGTTCAATGAAACTGTAATGGTTAGAGCACCTTAAAGAGCAATTGGCAAACATTTACTAAAAAAGACACATCCTTGATGACTATGAGCTTAAATGTTTTCATGCTTTAATCCTGAATCCAGCTTAGGTATTTTCTTACCTGAATGGCTTCAGTTTGCAATGTGTTCACAGACCATTCTGTTCTGTTTGCTTCTTTAGTGTGCACTGACCTCCATTAGTGTATCAGCATTTCTTGAGTATTTGCAAATGGAAACAGCTTCTCTCAGTATGAATGAATTGTTAATTTTTTAATCATTGTCTCTCTAAAGATGATGAGTTAGATGGTGTATGGAGTTTGGGTTTATTATAGAATGCTTTGTTATCCTGATTATAAAACAAAGCGTACGGTATGCTTTCCAAACGTGACAAAAGCATGGAGCTGTTTAATTGATAGGAAAATTATTTACTCTGAAACTATGAAAAGTGACTACCATCATAGGGATTATATCTGTAGCTATGCAGCTAGCATTCTAGAAGCAGCAGCAGCACATAAAGTGAAGATGTCTCAAGTAGTTCTTAGTGCTCAAGGGCAGCACATATTCTTCAGCCTTCATTCAACATACTTAAAAGTCTTAGTTCTTCTCTATTTAAGAAGTTAAAGTTAGCTTTTCATTAACTTTGAAGTTAGTTATTTGTCTGGTTTCAGTCTTAGCTATTCCTTTGTGTCTTTATATCTCTGTCTATCATCTATACTGATGCTGATACAGTAAGCTCAAGTGTCTTTGCATGATGTTGTAATAAACAATTCTGTTGGCTTTGAAGACAAGACAGCTAAATTAAGTACACAACTTTATTAGGAGTCATTCCCCAGGGAACTGGGCTTTACTGAATGCTCACATCAATGCACTTTTCATAACACAAGCTATGTAAAATAGTCAAGATTCTGCTGTGGAAGCCCAAAGGTATAAAGACGTGAGCAAAAATTTGCACATGGGAATGTGGCTGAAATTGAGATGGTGTTGATAAATCAGCACAGAGAGACGGCGACTGCTGCAGGTTCCAGAGCTGGTCTGCAGGTCTGTAACATTTCATACCCTGAGCTGCTATATGCAATGACCTGATTTTCATCCATCTTATCACTGAAGGATATGAGAATACTGAGAATACCTTACTAAGCTGCTGGTATAATTGGAAGAGTGAGGCATCTAGTGATACTAGAACAAGTGATGGTTGTCAAGTCTGGCTAGGATGAGACATAGCCTTTGGAGAAGCCTATCTCTTTTTATGTGACAGCAGAAAAGAGGGTAAACATTATGGTAGTTGATAGATCTCTGTTAGATACCTCAGCTGAATTGTAGCATTTTTACTGAACAGAATGTTGTTTTTTTGATGAAAACAACAGTGTCCATCCATCTTATTCTTCTTCCAGAGAAAATAATTGATTGGTTCTTTGTTCAGTGCTTCTTTATTTAGTATTTTAGTGAACACTGTAGAGGAGAAAAATGTTAATTTCTGCTTATTGCAGCTATCTTAATAAATGGAAATACATAGCCCTACAATAAATAGGAAGACTTAAAGCAATAAAGCAGTGATACAGGTCTTCCACTTTCATCTCAAGATACAAGTTCAATCTTGGTGTTTTTTGCCCAACTTTTATCCTCTTAGGAAAAAAATGCCAGATTTTCTTGACATCTCCTTTGCTGCACTTGCCAGTGAAAATCTCACATTTACCTCTTACTAACTCACTGTCTCTTGGACTTTTTGTTTCTTTTGGGTGCTTCTCCCTGCCTCCCTGTGCTGTTTTCTGTTGCCCCTTTTGTCTACACATCAGTGACTTTTAACGGTGTTTGCCTATGATTATTTTAAGGCATGGAGGTGCCAGGTGAAGTAACTGCCTGTAGTCAGTTCAGAAATGGTGATCAGCTGGACTTGGGTACCATAATTTTGAATATGCTATTGATGTCTGGACCCTTCAATGCTAAGTATTTTACAGCTTTGCATGGGATTTTTTCCTCTGAAAGGGAAGAAGAATCAGTTAAAAAAAAGGGATAATTATCAAATACAATATACAGTACTTCCTATATGTTAGATATGTGTGTAACTCTGTTCCTGATTTCAGCCAGATTGTCACATACCTTAGTGATTACACGGAATGTAGATGTATAAGCAATCTCAGAAATTACTTCACCCAAGGAAAAAAAAATCTGTGACAGTATTTTCTTTGATATATGTCTAGATATTGTAATGGTTGCTATACAGCATCCACTAATAATCAGCAATGTTTGCATTTGAAAATAATCATCACACTTGTGTGTAAAGCTGTATATATATACTTAGAGACCTCAGCAAAAGCTTTAGAGGTGGTGTTAAGCACAAATGCGGAATGCAATGGATAAGTCACTTGAATCTGTTCTATAGTGATCATTCTTCTGTAGATACCAAGTAGAGAACTCAAGATGGAGCCCTTTGGAGATGAGACATTGCTGAGAGACAGTAATTCTCTAGAATGTGAAGGACAAACAGGTTGTGAAGGAATTTTGATGGCCAAGGAATAAACCTTAAGTATAGCAGAGGCCAGGTGTCTGCTGAGAACAGCAGGAACCCTGGCTACAGAGGAACTTTCCCTAGAGACCCAAAGAGGACTGCAGACTTTTCTGCAGCTCTGGAAGTTGCTGGCATTCTGGACTGCGAGCAAGCAAAGGCGATTGATTTACCAGGACACAGTAGGCAAGGTGGAGATACGGTTATAGATTGTTCTATTCTTCCTTACTTTTTTCCCTTGCACCTAATCTAGTGTCTGTTCTAATAACACTTAGCTTTCCTATTTAAAAGTAATTTTGGAGTATTCACTGGGGGGTGGGAGGGAGGGAAAGGGACTGAGAAGTCTGACCTCACAGATCTGGCCAGAGCACATCCCCACTGCAGCACAGCATGCAGTCAAGGACAAACCTACATCACTGGGAAGTCTGTGGCACCAAATTCCCACCTATTATAACCTGGCAGATCACCAGCTGTAACAGCTGTTCTGGATGTACCTCGTGGTGCTTCTCATTTTTACAGCATACCTGTCTGCATGTTTCTGTTTACGATTAGCTTAACGAAAAGCACTTGGTCATTTGGAAATTACTTACATCAGTGTTTTCAACTGTTCTTTAAAATGTAATTAATTTAGATAATCATGATTAATAGAAATAAGATGAAGCCAGACCCTGAAACATCTATGGTTTTACAAAACTGCCTAGAAACTATATAATTTAATTCAAATCAGATTGAAGGTCCAAAGATAAATGGATGAAGGAAGTGGTTTAAAATAAAAGAATTGAAAGATTTGCATTCTTTCAGGCTTTACTTTTCCAAAGTGTTTTGAAATGTAATTTACCCAAAGAACCATGTAATAAATTGTATTTGTGGCAGCTCTTTCATATATGGTGTTGAATATGATTGGTTATTGGATGCTATGTGAAAAGTTAGAAATGTAAAATACTGCAAAAAGTGAATTGAGGTGTCACATTTCAATATTTGGTAACTCTAAGTGATAAATTGAGGCTGAGTTTTGTTGCTGTCTTCATTTTGTTATGTCATAGCTCTCATGTACAAAAGGTTTTATTTCTGGTTTAGATCTGCTCGTTGATACTGTTTTTGCACAGGGGGAAACTAAATATCAGTTTTACATTGGATTGCTTATCATTTAATAGTTTGTGGCCCTGCAGTCTAAGTAACTTCATACATGTTACGCCATTTCAGCTGGTATATTTGGAAAGAATATTTTAAGTGATGGACAGGATTTTAAGATTGGAGCTTTTCTTAGCATTTCTGTTATTCTGAGCAAAAGGGAGAGCTTTGGATTTTTAAAGTATTGGTTAAAAAGCCAGCTGTGGGAAAATAAAGTAATTAAAACTCTGGATGTGTATTTGTGTCCTTCTAAGCTAGCAGGGACACAGATTTTTAACGTGCAAATGTGACATCAAATGTTTAAAATATTTCCACTTTTTTAATATAAACATTATGAATCTCCTCTTCTTGTTGATGCTGATGCCTTCTGTTCAGATACAGAGACATAATCTTACTAGCCAAACACTTAAGAAGATTTCTGCATTAGCAGCAGTTAGTCTTTGTGGCTGCTAAACTGTAGAAACTCCATAGGCAGCTTTAGGATCTTTGAACACTTCTGATTTAGCAGCCTTCAAAACAGTTACTGATTGTCTTTGAATCTCTGTTCTTAGTTCATGTCTGTGAGTATACTCAGCTCCCTGCTCCCTGACTTGCCTTGATTTTCCTCACTCAACTCATGACACTGAGTCAACATACTAGTTCTGAGTGTCTGGGTAACACCGCCAAGCCCATTTAGGACATGGTGCGATGCATCTTTGCAATGGTGACTGACTCACACTGGTTGCACATCACCCCCAAAAAGCTAACGTGAATGAAGACAGTGAGCTGGAGTTTTGAAACGTAGCCATGAGAAAGATCAGTAAAAGGTCAAAATACTTGCTGTTATTTAAAAATTAAGTCATCAAATGGTACAGAACTTAAGTCAGAACAGTTGTGACTGAAGAAAACCAACCTAGGGGCTTCACCAAGCATAGCTTTTTGCATAAAGTGACACGAGGCCCAAAACATTATGGGCAAAGTTAATTTATTCATTGGGATAATTTCAGGTATCTCCTGCATGCCTTCGATCAATGTGTGTGTGAACCGAGTGTCCATATCAAAACACAAAACAAACTTAGAGTCTGTTTCATCATTATCCATCTAGGACTGAAAATAGTCATTGCTGTGTGCTGAAAGATCAGAGGACAGCAGAGAGAATAGTAATAGGAACTTCAGTTTTCACCTGTTCATGTGGTGTGACTGTTACATCAGGATGTTGTGCAAAGTCTGAGTTTCTAGCCACAGCCAGTAACAGAGGCATTGGGTAGTGGGGCTGTGGTAGAAAATGGGTCTCTGTCCTGGGTGCAGTTTGGTTCACAAGAGACACATTTCAGCAACCATTAGCCTGACCATCCTAGTGAAATCACAGCAACTGTGATCCACTTCAGTAAGGGACACTACACTAAAATAAAGATAACTTGCTGAAAAGAACCTTTAAAAGGTCAGCTAAGAGAAGGAAGTTGTAACAGGTGGTGTGGAAGTTACTTAAGGACACCATATGTGATATTCAAGACCAGCGCCCACCACCTGTCTTTTATGAGAAAAAGCAAAAGGAAGATAGCAGAGCTAGACAACGGAGTAAAGGAAGTTGTTGGAAAGAAGTGGGTGTCCTTTAAAAAGCCAAATTCACACCTAAATGATGTTTTAAGCAGTTTTTAAATGTGAAAATGTGATAAAACAAGCTAAGGAATATTTGAGCAAATGGCACAAAGAATTAAACTGGTAACTGATCATACTTCTGACGCTTCCAGAGCAATGTGCCTGACAGCCTTTTGAACCAGTGGTCATGGTGTAGAAGGAATTCTGTTAAACAGATCAGTTCCATTGAAATTACTTAGAAGGGGAAAAAATGAAGAATGCCGTGCTGTTACACTGCTAGAACTATCTCAAAGGATATGTGAAATTGAAGTGATTTAATGGTCATGTAACAAAACAAATGATAAAGTGACCAGTACCAGCTTTATTCACACCCAGCTCTATTCACATAACATTTCTGAAGGTATTTAAGGAGGAGGGGGAGAGGGCAGGAATAGCTCATATTACTGGCAGTGGTGCATAACCACTTGCTTTTCAAATTGCCTTGTTGTCAGAGACTTTAAGGCTGGATAGCTTTTTTGTAACAGTTCATAAACCGTCCAAGGAGCTAAAAGCCTGTAATCCTTATATTTGCCTTTACAATACAAAAACTAAGATATGTGGATGCCCAGAAATGTGTGATCTGGCTGGGAAGCATCAAAAGAGGTTTGCAAAGAGGAAATCTATAGATGGATAGGAGTGCTACAGCTGATGTGGTCTCATTGATTTTCCACAATGTTTTTGATAAAACCATTCACCAAAGGGGGCACACAGGCACAGCATGAAAGGCCAAGTTCCAGAACAGGTAAGTAGATGGAGAGAATGCAGCAGTTCTCAAAACAGGGAGGTCACAACCAGAGGTTAGTGTTTTATAGATGGTCAAGTAAAAAGAGTGACAATGAAGGTAGAGTTTCCTGATGGCTACACGATTATTGGCTGTGCTAAAGGCAACAGCTGGGTGCAGAGTAATCTTGTATCACCTGGTTTGTCAAAAATGACAGGTGAAGCACGTTTTAGAGAGTTGACAAGTGATGCACTTAAAGAATGGCTTGTCAAAATTCACCTGGGCTTGGGGCTGGGTGTTAGCAAGCAGGAATAAGATTTTACAGTGTGATAAGTAGCTCTTGTGGAAACAACATCTCAATACTGGGTAGCCAATGTAATGATGACAATTATTAGGATAAGAGGTACAAAAGAAGGACCATTATTATACCACTGCTGATATCCAAAGCTCACCTTATTTTGAGTGTGGTATGAGGCTACTGGGTTTTTGATGCTGGTTCTTATACTAGGTAGATGTTTGTTGTGACCAAGTACAGTTCCTCTTATGGCAGGAGTTTTCACATGGCTTATGAGAAAGAGAACTTCAGCTATATATACAGTCAGATAAACATTTAGGGTTGCAGACTATTGCAGACTGTGATAATTTCCTTTTCTTATTGTCATTACTATTAATTGGATTTGCTTTAAATCCCAGAAGTAGTGCTCTGTTGTGGTAGGCAGTGTACATAGAACATTTGCCAGTTTCATATGAATACATAGTATAAATGAACAGACAGAAGATTTTTCTATCCTGAAGAGCTTCCACACTTTTGCAATTTTCTCTAACATCAGAAGTGTTGTAAATCAGTAAAATATTTGAAGTGGGTGTTTTTGGTTTTTTTTCTGATTTCAAATGATGGTTTGAAACCCCTTCCATTAAAAACAAACAAAACAAAACCATAAAAATCAGGAGAGGACGTGGCCTCTTCCTTCTGAGCAAAAGAACAAAATTGCTGTGAACAACATCCAGAAAGCCTGCTCTGGGACTTGGTCCTTGAGCACAAGAGCCAGCTGTGTACTTGAGTCATGATGAGCACATTATAGAGGCGATTTCTAAAGCTCAGAGGATGTTCTTTGTATATTTTCTTCAGCCTGCTTCATCATTTATTCTTTTTAATATGCTGTTCCAGAGGGTTTTTTCTAATAATATTTAGGGATCTGCTTTTTAAGAATGCCTGCTTCAATTTGACATTCTGTGGAACTTCAGATTTACCTGAGTAAACAGGCTCCCAGTTTTCATTGTCTTCTATCCTTCTTTTCCTGACTGGGATCAGTCCTGGGACCAGTCTTGTTCAACATCTTTGTGGGTGACATGGACAGTGGCATTGAGTGCACCCTCAGCAAGTTTGCTGATGACACCAAGCTGTGTGGTGCAGCAGACATGCTGGAGGGAAGGGATGCCATCCAGAGGGACCTGGACTGGCTGGAGAGGTGGGCACAAGCCAACCTCATGAGCTTCAACAAGACCAAGTGCAGGGTCCTGCATCTGGGTCGAGGCAATCCCAGGCACAAACACAGGCTGGGCAGTGACTGGCTGGAAAGCAGCCCTGAGGAGAGAGACTTGGGGGTGCTGGTGGACGAGAAGCTCAACATGAGCTCTCAATGTGCACTTGCAGCCCGGAAAGCCAATCAGATCCTGGGCTGCATCAGAAGTGTGGCCAACAGGTCAAGGGAGGTGCTTCTCCCCCTCTACTCAGCTCTGGTGAGACCCCACCTGGAGTACTGTGTCCAGTTCTGGAGCCCCTATTACAGGAGGGACATGAAGGTGCTGGAACGTGTCCAGAGAAGGGCCACGAGGATGATCAGAGGGCTGGAGCACCTCTCCTATGAGGACAGACTGAAGGAATTGGGGCTGTTCAGTCTGGAGAAGAGAAGGCTCCGAGGTGACCTCATTGTGGCCTTCCAGTATCTGAAGGGGGCCTACAAGAACACTGGGGAGGGACTTCTCAGGATATCAGGTAGTGCTAGGACTAGGGGGAATGGAATGAAGCTGGAGGTGGGGAGATTCAGGCTGGACGTGAGGAGGAGGTTCTTCATCATGAGAGTGGTGAAGCCCTGGAATGGGTTGTCCAGGGAGGTGGTTGGGGCCCCATCCCTGGAGGTATTTAAGACCAGGCTGGATGAGGCTCTGGCCAGCGTGATCTAGTGTAGGGTGTCCCTGTCCATGGCTGGGGGGTTGGCACTAGATGATCCTTGTGGTCCCTTCCAACCCTGACTGGTACTATGATACTATGACTGTTCACATCTGTCCTTGTTGGAAGGAACTGAAATAATATAAGTAAACTTGAGGAAGGTCCTCTTTTCAGTCACGGAGTTGCCATTGTCATGTCAATGGTTAGTCTGGATGGGAGGAGTAATCAGCTATTGCTCGTAACCTGTATTAAGCTTTATGTCTCAAGATGACCTGATGACAAAAAAAGATAAGAAAAAGTATGCTGCTTCTGAGTCTTGATGTAAACAATTATTTTTATCAGTTTCCCTTTTTCTCTGAAGATGTAAACTCGAGTGTGCTATTTTTCATTTTCAAGAGTCAGTGAGCTGTATCTATTAACCTCTATTTCATTCTAAGGGGTTTTTTGGGGTTGTTTTTTTTTGCACATTTCTGCCTGTGTTCTGTTAAAGAGACATGCAGTTTGCATGGAGGAATTTTTGTAATGCTAGAAGGGACTGGATTGGAAGGGCCTTCCAAAGGTCATCCCCTTTGATTCAGACCAGATTAGATAGGCTGTTAGAAGATCCCTGTAGGTATCTAAAAAGACATGGAGATGTAGTGCTGAGGGACATGGTTTAGTGCTTACCTGGTAACGGCTGGACTTAATGATCTTAAAGGTCTTTTCCAACCAAAAGAATTCTATGATCTTTTCTTTTGGTGCTGACTTTTCAGACTACTCATTCCCCCTTCCACATCATTCTGTCAGTCAGGCTAGAGTGACTGCATCTGCATGGTGAATGACATCAGGAAAGTAACGTAGACTAAAAACTATGCAGAATGAAAACCTCAAACCAAAGAAAAAATTGTTTTCAACTCTGAACACTTCCTGAGAAGGGTGCTATTATTAAGGCTGAAAGAAATGCTTATGGAATTATAATGGTGGTTGGAAAAGATATACAGGCATTCAGTCTGGCAGCCACTTGGCTCAATCTGAGAGGGCACCAAGTGCAAACTACCCAGGTTAAAGATAGTTGTTTCTGGATAATTGGATCCTGTGATAAATTAAACTGCTTGCAGAGCAGAGATGGGTCTTCGGAGGCAGAGAGGTGACAGACCATTATGGAACAGCAGGAGACAGATCTTGTGGAATTAGGACAAGCTGTTGTGGCTTCAGTTAGTGTGTTCCAAAAGCTGATATTCCTGTCAGCTGTTCAACACTTTCCTAGGATTGCTTTTGCTGTATCCATTCCCTGCATTTGTGGCAATTGTGCTGCTTCAATGCAACAAACCTCTTCAGTCAGTAGGATAAATTATTTGAACAGAATTCATATCTACTGAAATGTTATCGAGCCTCTCTACTGAGTTGAAATGTAAAGAATCAGTCAAAATGGGGTCTTTCTTGTTTGTTTTAAATCAAGCAGTGAATTTTATCAATTAGTAAAAATCATCCTGATGAGCAGGCTCGTATTAAGAAGCATCTTACTCCACACAGTTAATTTTGGTAGAAGAGACTAATTCTCCTCTGTTGTTGCAAGCATTTAGTCCAACTACGTTGTCTGTATTTCCTTTGTAGTTAATGGAAGGAGAGTGAGAGAGAGAGTAAGACCTTCAGAAAGCGTTCTCATCCATCTGGTTTCAGATGAGGTAGCTTGTTTCTGAAGATGCTAGCATGTCTTGTGTCATCAGAGGCAGCACGGGTCTAAGGATGCACTCTCTAAGTGTTTTGAGAAGGTGAATCCCACTGAACAATTAATTTGGTAAGAGCATTGTAGAGGCTGTCACCTACATATTAGGGTTTATATTTCTTCTACAACTCTTATTTGTATTTCAGCATAGCTGTTATAATCAGATAGCCTTGCTCACTGTGTAAACAACCAGTTCTTGAATGCCATTAAGCTCTTGGCTCCCATGTGTGCCACATTCATGTGAATTCAATAAGCTAAGTATCCTTTGTAAAACAAATAATTACTTTCTTCTATTTGCTTGTGAAACTGCTTAGATTCATTAGATTTCACCTTGTTCTTGCATGAGGAGGGAGAAACAGAGCCCCTTTTATTGCTCTTACTTTCAAGTTAAATCATACAAATCTTTTTGGATTTTCTTTATCTTGTAGCTCCTGTTGTCTGCCAGTCTTACTGCGCTAGGTTTATGCTAGGAAACATAGCATTACAAGCTTGAAGAGAAAAACGGATTTGTACTATAGCTTTGGAATATTGTTCCTGGTATTTTACATCTTTCTAATGTATGCAAACAAGGTGTTTGCTGGTTTGATCGCTGATACCCACTGAGCAAATGTTTTCATTGAGCTTTCTGTACTGATGCACAGGTCTGGCTTTCGTTGTGATTTTTTTCCTGAGCTGCTAGCAGTTCCCTCTGGCCCTAGCAGTGAATTGTTCACATTAATCCCTTTCGTGTGTGTTGCTTTGCATTTTTTGACATCTAGTTTTGTCTTATCCTGGTTTTGAATCACTAGTAGCACCCACACGTGGAACACCAGATACTAAAGAGATATTAAAATATGGAGCAAAGAATAAGGACTGCCAGTTGAAGAGAACTAGGTAAAGTCTTGTGCTTGTTTTGGTTTTTATGCTGAAGAAAACTCAGCATAGCTCCAGTTTCTTTTCAGTCAGGTGTTTATCTTCCCATATATGTGGGAAGACTACACTCATTCCGCCTTTTAATAGCTTCACCCTGGTCTGTTCAGAGCTTCTGCTGTACTGAACTACCACAGATAAGAAAACTTTGGGATTTGACTCAAAACTTCAATTGTCTTAAGCCAAATTCTGCCTTCTGCACCGTTTTTTTTTAAGTGGCTTCAAGCCAATTGAGGATGCTTAGCTGCATGATTGCTGTAGTTTTACTGTTTTAATGATTCTTGGATACTTAAAGAGCACATTGGGCCACTTTGCTGAGAGCTCCTTTTGGAGTAGCTTTATGAGCAACCAGAATGGTTCAGGTTAACAGGGGGGTGAGAAATTTGTGTAGAAATATGTCTGTGTTTACAATTAAATTCACCTTTTATAACACAAATACTCCTTGAAAATCCAAATTAGATTGTAAGGTGAAACATTGATGTTGCATTTATAGCATCTTTCACCATTCATATCTGCCTTCAGCTCTCCTATTTTATTCTTACAGGATGACACAGATATTATTTTTCCCACATCCCATATGTCCAAGTCCTGTATAAAGATATTTAGTTCAAATACCATACGTGCAAAACACTCCAGACTGTGGGTATGAGGTGACGTTTGGTGTCATTAACATGCTGCAGTGTTCAATTACAATACAGCAATTTTATTTTTATGCAACCATCTTCATAGAAAGTATGGAAATTTGCTTTGCAGTGAGTCATCTGTCAGCTAAAGAACTAAAAATCTTGTAGTGATATTTTAAGAGAGAAAGTGGCTCAGAGCTGACAGAGTTCAAGACAGAAAAAGAAACAGAAATGAAAGAGAAGGCCTGCAACCATGGAGAAAACCGAGGCAGACTAGTAGGGGGAGGAATGATGAAAGAGTCAAACAAGCTGAGAACATCCAAAGCAGCTCAGGAGACTATGCAGATCATCCAAAACCAAGTGTTGACCTTTCACCAACTTCAGCCAAGCAAAGATTCTTTGACCCTAAGGAAATGGCATAAAGCCGGTTAAATAAGAACACTGGGCTGTGCACTGTGCGGGTAGAGGCTGAGGGAAGACTAAATGGCATAACTTTCTAGAGCCAGACATTAGAAGAACACTGACATTCTACAGTTCATGATGTTTCAATTTGTGAGGATTTTGTTAGACCATGAAAGAGGGAATTCCAGCTAATTCGAAAGGAACTATTATAGGCATGAATGTGGACTTGAGCAGCAGTGAAGTCAAAAGGAAGATAGATTCTGTCAGTGTTCCCTTGCTGGTGCCAGGAGGGCTTATACAGAAGTAAGCATGTAGGAAAGGCAGTCAGTTCGGAGTCAGAGATGACTTTAGAACCCTGGCTTTGCATACAGAGATAAGATCTGAGTAAGGAAGCATGAAAGTTGTCTTAGAGAGCAATGGAGAATTCTTTCCCTTGACATTTGTGCTTTTTGAAGAGTTAGCTAGTAAAGAAATTAGAATGTAGCAAGGGAATGACAGAGCAAAGACAGACTGTTAAAGATATCAGAGATAACTTGCCAAGGTCATTGATGCCTTGCATGCTTTCCCTATAAAGTTGATGTCTAAAGCTGAGCTAGCAGTAAGGTATCCCAAAGGAGGATGTTTAAGGGGAGAAAGGAGAAGAATCAGAAACAGATGCCTGCACTATCATGCAGGGAAGTCATCATAAGCATTACTGTCTTACTGTGAACTGCGTGCATTCTTTTTGCATTCTTGGTCAAATCTACCACCTGGTGGTGTGGTACTCTTGTGGTAGCTCTCATGCTTTGTCCCTTTATGCTTGCCCATACTGATTTTTGCCCTGACAATTGTTTTCACCTCAGTCTTTGTATGAACCCATATTGTCTGCCTTAAGAAAGTAAATGGGATGTGTATAGCATGAAGGAGAATACAGTCTTTATTGAAAGCAGAAGGGAGAAGAACTTGTCATCTTAATGCATTCAGAAAAATTGTCTTTGGCTGAAAGACATTCTAAGCATGAAAGTAAGGTTATAGCCACTCAGACATCCCACAATTTGAAGGGAGTAATATTTCATTATATGCAGTTCTAAAATGCTTATTACAGATCTTCCTATTTACAGCTATCATGTCTCTTTTGAACCTGCAGAGGAGGAATATCAAGGACAAACCAGGAGAAAGCGCATTCGAAGGAAGAAACAAAAGAGCAGCTTGCAAAACTGTAATAATTTACATGGAGAACAAATGGAATCTGGAATGCAAGAGAGTCTTGTTCAAGATAATTTACAGTTGCAGCAGATAGACAGTCCCAAAATAAGTAAAAACAAAAGGAGGAAAATGAAAAAGAAGCGACGTAAAGAAAAAATGAGAGCAGCTGGCCTGGTAACAAAAGCTACCAGTGTGGATTTTACATATCAGCCTGACAAAAACAACAGAGAAGCAGCAGCAGGCTTAAAAGACGTAGATGAAAAGGCAGATAACATACTGGACTTCCTGCAGACAACACAACAAATTTATTTTGCTGACAGTATGTACCACTCTTTCTCCTTTCTTTTCATGAGTATCACTGCATAGGGCAAAATAGATGTGCATTTGTTGCTGTAGAATGGGACAAATCTACTGCAGAAGTGTCTCTTTTGAACTCAGTATAAGAACTTGCTATTGGTCCCATTTTCTGTTGATAACATGAATATGCAAGGATCCACATCAGTACAAAGAAACTCTGTTCCTCCTCTTTGTTTCTGTGGCTGAAAATGCACATCATATTCCTCTCTCTTTTTTAAAACACTCCAATGGGTTTGGGGTAAATGTAGTTGTTAAAATGGACCAAATCCTGCCACCTTCTTAAGCAAAAATGTAGAAGGATGACTTGCTTTCTGAGAGCTTCAAATGAGGGCAATAATTGCTATCCTAAACTACGTTCATGCTCGCTATCTTTGAACCAACCTACTTTTCAGAAAGTTCTCCTTCCCAGGAGGAGATTTGTGATACATAAGGAAATCTAGACAGACAACATCCAAGACGAAAGGGGAAGATACTGTTGGCACCAGGGAAAATGTATTGGCATAAAGCACTTGTGAACAAAATGGATGTGAAGTGATGCTCAGTGCACATTCCACAGCAGTTTAAAAGGGGCTGCATGGGTGTTATCTCTAATGGCCTACTGAATGCCCGCTAAAATTGGGAATTCTACTCTCTAAGTTTCTTCCATTGCCTTCCAAAAACAGCTGCATGTATGGTGCTAAGTCCTGGCTGTCTTTGTGAAGAAGAATGTCTGTGACTCCATTTTAAGTCAGATCTGTCAGCTCCTAGTCCCATAAAATTCATCTTTAGGTTACAGAATTGCCTTTAAAATCCTGTTAAGATTTTATCAAGGCTTTCATGTTAATCTTTTTCTCAAGATCTATGCATAGTATTTGCTTACTGTGTCAGGTCTTCATACTAGGCCTAGCACTGGAAATCCATCCTGCCTTCATGGGTGATGTATTTCCATCACCGAAACCAAGAGTTTTACTTTTCTCACCTGTGTAACTAAAGTATGTAAGCCAAAACCCTCAGGCATTTGCTGTGGTGGAGCTCATCTGTTGCAGGACTTCACATTCAGTATAAGAGTTCTGCTGTTAATAAATGACCCAGAAGAGGAATCTGGTTAATTGCCTACAGTTGCTGTACACCTTGTAGTTTAAGAAAAAGTGATGAGCTTCCAGCTTCCCTGGAAGTTAAGTTCAGCTTTTAGTAGTGGTTTACAGGCTGATGCACCCTGCTTTTAAACCTGCAGATTGAATGCTCTAGCCACTGAAAACCTTGGAATCCACAGAGAGAAGTTCTTAGGTAAAAGCAAGTTTCTCTGCAGATGAGGTGTTACATCCAAAAATCAGCGTGACTAACTTCCTTGTTAGGCAAATCCTGGGTTAGAGATAGTTTTGACACCTTTGCCTTTTCTCAAGGGTTTTGTTGGTTTGTTTTGGTTTGGATTGGTTTGGTTTTGTGAATAAAACTGGAAGCCATTGCTTTTAGCAGCATTTTCAAACGGTCATATCAGATTAATGACTCTTGTACCTAGGTCAGAGAGATAAAAATCTGTTCTCTGATGTCTTGCTAGTATAAAACAAAAGAATTAAAATGAGTTAAAGTGCTTTGTTACTAGAGTGGAAGAGTGAATTTACCTGTAGTACTGTAGAAACAATGTGTGTCCTTCTCTGCTGTCTTGCATCCTGTAATATCTGCTTTTTTAAATAAAAATGCAAAAGTATGATCACAAGATAATTGAATGCTTCCAAAAGTGCTTTGTGGTAGTTCCTGAGTAGTTCCCTGTCTCTCTGTGTGTCTCTATTTTTATGTACTAGTACAAAGTATGTATGAAGCAAAACCACAGTACTTGGGCCACAGTACAGTTTCTTCAGCATACCTTCTTCCTGTCTTAATCTTGAAAGTTTAGATTCATCTTGTATTCCTGACACTATGACTCGCATTGCCCTTTTTGCTTTCTGAATTTGATACATTCCCCTCGTACCATTGCTTTTGTCTTTAATAAAATAATGGGAGAAGCAAGGTGTTCCTTTAGTACCTGATACTTGATTGTAAGTTGTATTGAAAAGGAAGATACTGTTGTTGAAAAGAATACCGGTAAAGATATAATTAGGAAAATTCTCTGTGCTCACTGAGTATTTCTAACATGGTTTCCCAATTGTTTTTCCAGATAAATCGGCAGGCACAGATTCTGCTGTAAATTCAGCAGCTGCCCAACAGCTTTTGCAGTCTCTTGAATCTCACACCATCTCTTCCTCAGATGTGACTCTTCTGCATCAGCTGAAATCCCTTGTATTGCTACAGGATATTGACAGACTGAAGGATGCTTTGAAACAATTCAAAGAACAAGCCATGATGCCTCCTGGTATGTACCATTCACTGATGTTCTTTTTTGCACGGACTAAAATTCAGATTTGTCACAGGATTTTTTGTTAGGAAGCTGTACATAATTATATAGTGGGAAATCTGTGCTTATACAAGATTTGGAAGCATAATTTCCACCAAAAAATGCAATGGCTTTCCTTGTTTCTTGTTTGGTTACAGTCAATACAAAAAAGTTGCAGCAACTATAGATTACAAGATGATTCTGGTTCTTAAAACAGTGGGTTTTGAATCTGAACTGGTTTAAGATTTAATCATGTCTTTGTAGACTTTTTAAATCACAGGAATTGACTTACTTATCTTTGACATTTCACTCCTCCAGTTAAGGATTAATTTTACATGCAGAAAAAGCAATAAACCCCATCATTCCATTTCTTCTTGATCACCTCCGTGGCTTCTGTAACATAGACTTTGAATGCCTAAGGTTGATTTAAAGCTTTGGTTTTGGTTAGGTTTCTAAAAATTACTGTTGGTTATGTAAAAACATAAAGTCAGTCTTCATAATGAATGCTCTTACAAAGTCATTCATAAAAAGAAAACTTATGCTGTTACTAAATCTTTTTTCATCCCTAAGGCACAAGTCTGATTTCATTCATGCTCCTTTCTTTCTCTATTATAAGCCCTGTAATTTTAGTAGATTTTTTTCTTGGACAGTTAATAGTTTCTCAAGTGAATGTGGAACCAGCATGTAGTCATCACATGTTATAATAATTAATTTTCCAAGTAGTCTTCATTTAGACAGCCATTGTTACTTGTCATTAGAACATTTGTTGCAGCATCAGCCAAATCTACAAGATGGGCTGAATTTTCTTGCTGCCCAAAGAATTCAATCAGAGTTAAGAGCACTTGCTATGGCACAGGAGATTCTTTGCTATTTTAGAAGGTGCTCTAAGTCTTTTGAAGGGTAATGACTGAGCTGCTGGTTGTGTGATAACAGAGCAAATAAAGATCATAATCATCAGGGGCTTAACAATGAAAACCAGAGAAGAGACTACTGCTTGTAACATCATTAAATAATTTACAGTGTGATAGTGGTTAAAAATCCCAGTCAATACTGGTGCCTACTGCATGCTGTGCATCGTAAAAACACTATTGCTTGTAGAGTCCATAGCCAACACATTCTGAAAGACACTCCAGCAGTAGTATATATGTATTCTTTACTATGTGTATACGCACTCTTTAAAGTGAACGTGTAGAGTATGACTGACCCTAAGGTTCTGATTGATCTGAAGTATCTGCATGTAGTTGGAGAAAAATCCTCCCGTGCATTCAATAATTAATTTCAAGCCTAGATTCTGTGACCTTAATTATAATTAGTCAGTCTTGTTGGATGTGATACACATTTGCAGGCCAGGTAGAACTCAGCAGGAATTGTGGTAATGGTGTTGGCCCTCTGTTGAATTACCTGGTTCAGCTTCTGTTGATTAAATCAAAATGGAACTATTGAAGTGACCACATTGAAGATACTCCTTACAGGCCTTATCCAAATTCTGCTCAATACAGTAGGAACTCTCTTGGGTTTTGCTGCCTTGAGGCAAGCTGCTCTGTTTACTTCTACACAGCAGCAATGTCAAATTAAAAAAGACTACAGAAACAAATTAGAAACAAATCCACGCAACTGCCCCAATTTTCTGATAGATGTGTTTGTCATTTGAAAGAGCAGAAAACACTCTTCTGAGTGATTTTTTTCAATTCACTTACATTTCCACTGATGCAGCCTGAAATTGTTTACCCTTCCAGTCAATTTTTGTCTTAGTACCTGTGGTTGGTCTGGGCTCAATTCTAATCTCATTCACAGTGATGTAACCATAGTAGTTGATTTGATATTCATGAGGTACAACAACATAAGAAAGAGGGAAATATATTGTTACAAATTGTTAAGGGATAATTAAACACCTGCTAGATAATAATTTGCCTCAGCAGACTTTAGCAGTACATTCTATTCATAATTCAGGAATTTCAGTGAATGGTAATATAGTGTTCTGAAATGTTACCTTGAATTTGGCTTTTAATTACACATGGTCAGCTTGCCCACTTTTTCTAAATTTCAGACTAATTTCCAGCAAACAGGTAATAAAAGTTAAGAGTTGTTACAAAAACTTACTGTCTCAGCAAACTGAAGTTCTTGTTATGGAAGTACAGGTTAGGGCTGTTTATGAAGATAATATAAGTAAGATCATAAGTAAGATCATTATGAAGATAAGAATATAAGTACATCATAGTAATCTCTTTCTGTTTAACTAGTTTCACTCTTTTCTTGTGTGTCCCAGAAGAAAAGGTCACTCATTAGCATGATAAAAAGAACATTATTTTTCTTAATTTCACCAAGCTGCACAATTTTTTACAAAATAAACTTTTTTTTTAGTTCAAGAAAGCAATGTGTTAACCCTTTAAGATGTTACCATGAAAGGAATAATAATGGGTACTAAGTTTGATTCAGTTTTGTCTTTAATTCAAGGAAGGAAACAGGAGGATGACCTGAGAAATGATCAGTCTCTTTCACATAAGTGCACATTCTCCATTAGTAAACTTTACAAAGTAAACACATCCTTATATATCTTTTATTTCTTCATATGTATGTGTACATATATATATATATATATATATGCATATGTATATATATATAAAGGTTTCATGTAATTTTCACCGAGGCTACAAAGTCCCACTTGGCAAGTTTATGCCTATTCATGATAAATTTGCTTTTTGTGTATCTATTGCTAACCGTTAGAGTAAAGCCATGAACTGACCAAGGTCTGCAGACCACAAATTGAAAACCATTGGCTCAGGACCACGTTTTGCCATTTCCTTCACCCCTCTTAGCATGTTGTTCAGATTGGGAGTCATGGTACAACCAAAAGAAAAATTTTCTGATTTATCTTAAGCTCTTAGATCCCAATATCTGCAGTATCAAATATTTGGCAAATACTGCAGTATCAAAGAAATGTCTAACAAGGTCAGTGGAACAGAAAACTGCTAAGGAGTTTGAATCAGAAAAATTATTGACATTAAGGTATTATCTTTAACGCTTATTGATATTAAGGTATTATCTTTAATCTTTCATTTAAATGGGAAAACTTAGTTGAACAAGAAATATCTACGCTTAAGAGATACTAATCCTTCTGTCTAGTTGTCATCCTCCTTCCAAATTACCTTATACTTTGTTCTTGAAGTTGTCCATCAAGTTACCTCTGACCTTGTACTTCAAAGCTGAGGTTGGTCATGGGTTTTTGTTTCAACATGGCTAAAGTGTCATTATTCTTGTAATGAACACGACAAATGTCCTATTACTTTTTCCATTTATTTGATAGTCCTTAACAAATTAAGTACTTAACCTCTATCTACAATCCTCTATAAATGCAGGAAGACAATGTTTAGGAGTCAAATAGACAGATATGTTTCTCATGATGGGGGTTTGTCTGACCTATGTCAGAAATTCAGTGGCCATTTGCAGAAGGAAGACAGTTACCTTCATGGTCCTGCGTAGTGCAGTGGGCAAAGAGTAAGAGCTGTGACTGGAAGTAATGCTCCATTTGCTGATTGGAAATTGTAGCTTTTGAAATGAGGGCTACTTATTTCCCATTTCACATCAATTATTAAAGCATAGGTGATCACCTAATTAAAAAAAAAAAAAGTCATTATCTCCTCTAATTTAAGAACTCGTTGAGCTTCTACTCAACTTCATTCCATTATCTATTAACATTTTCTCTTTGTTGGTTAGTATCAAGTCTCAAATATAGTCTTCCCTTGTTGTCTAGGAAATTATCACTCACAGAAGGCCTAGAAGCTTCTTTGAACTGCCTGTTTTGGAGAGTTGTCCATTATATATGTCTCCATTGTGGGGAGTGGATGAGGGTACATTTTGCAGACCAGAATTAATACGGTCACTGTGTGCCAGTAATGTACAGACTGGGTACATAGAAGCCCTAAAATGGTTAAATTTAACCTTTTTTTCCCTTTTTCTTCTAATTGAATGAATGTTCAAATAAAAGGAAATTAAATGTGGATACTATATTAGCATAGCATTATAGAATCACCTTAAATGTGATATTATTTGCTAAGTACTGTAGAAAGCCCTGTTGTTAGAAATAAATATAGCCACAGAGATAATCTCTGAATTAAGAGAGAAGCGATGGCATTTTGAGACCTCAGTGTACCTGTCTGTGCGAGACGACTCATTCTCAGCTGGGGCTTCTGGGTGCTCCAGTGAGTTAAATAATAATAATGTGTGAAATGACTCTCCACACAGAAAGAAGTAGAGAGGTCTGTGGTGACGGGTTGGACTTGATGATCTTTTAGGTCTCTTCGAACCTTGGTGATTCTGTGAAGATTGTGCTCTTTTAGCCTTACATATATGATCATGTTATTTCAACTGTTGGGTTTTTTTCTAAATTCTTGAATCATAATAAATAGTACATCCCAAAATGCAGAAGTTAAATAGTTTCACATAAAAATACCTTACCTCCTAAAAGAAAGTGCACCTGTTCAGTCTGGAGAAGAGAAGGCTCAGAGGTGACCTCATTATGGCCTTCCAGTATCTGAAGGGGCCCTACAAGAAGGCTGGGGAGGGACTTCTCAGGCTATCAGGTAGTGATAGGACTAGGGGGAATGGAATGAAGCTGGAGGTGGGGAGATTCAGGCTGGAGGGGAGGAAGAGGTTCTTCACCATGAGAGTGGTGAAGCCCTTGAATGGGTTATCCAGGGAGGTGGTTGAGGCCTCATCCCTGGAAGTGTTTAAGACCAGGCTGGATGAGGCTCTGGCCAGCCTGATCTAGTGTAGGGTGTCCCTGCCTATGGCAGGGGGTGGAAGTAGATGATCCTTGTGGTCCCTTCCAACCCTGACTGATTCTATGATATGATACTATGAAAAATGTATGTAGATATGTTAATCTTCAGGCGCCCATGTCTGCTCTGGTTTTACTGAAATGCTAATAGCTAATGGAAACAGGTGTTTCCACAAATCCTTTCTGTATTGCTCAGAAATGTCCTAGAGGTATTTCAGGAGAAATGTGTTTTCTTTGTTTCAGATCATACCAAGATAGTCACGTCTCTGTTTCACTACTGGATTACAGATATCCTTCCTGTGAAGAACAGGAAATAAAGCCTTGCCTGTGTCCATATGTGCAGGGTTAAAATTTAATATACAGACTCTTAACCAAGTAGCAATTGTTGAGGAAGAGCAGTGTCAGTGCACAATCTACACCTTCAAGTAAATGAATTGGTTTTCTGCACTACAAACTCCAGAAGACAATAAACGGGATCTTTGTGTTTGGTTGGTCAAAAATATCCAAAAATGGTGTGTGTGGCCTGCATCTTCAGCTTGGTTAGCATGTACAGTTGACTTTAGGATAGTGCACTTATCTGGAATGATAAAGTCTGTATCAAATATTTTATTTAAGAAGTACAGTTGTTGGTGGTTTGTTTATAAATTGGTTGTTGCTTTCTGGAAGTTTTTTTTCTGACTTTGATTGTTTATCTGATACATGTTTTCCTGAGAAAGAAGTATTTTTGGTATTTAAATCTAAGCAACAGTACATCTGAAGGATTCCTTCTTGCTGAATAAACTGCCAAATTATGGAAACAGGAACAAATCTGCACGTGGGTCTTGTAGGTACTGTTCAGAGTCATGCAGAAACTTGGTTGGCATTTTCCAAACGGTTACACAGCCCAGCCAGTGGGCTTCAGTGACTGCAGAATGATGGAACTGGCTTCTCTCACTGATTGCTGTGCAGTCTTTCTGAAACGCAGTTTATTAGTGTGTAGATGGCACAGTAAGTAATATGCATAGTGTAAAATATTCTGGAATCCTGAAGAAAAAATGCTTCATTAGTGAGAGGCTCTTCTCTCAGATGAGTCATTCACCTGCTAGGTGATACAGAGCAAACCATTTCTCATCCCGTAGTTGTTATCTTCCTCATCAGTAGGATACAGCAACATATTTATCTTCTCCAGCATGTGCTTGGAGATACATTATTGACAAGATTATAAAAACATTTGGGGGCGGGGGAGGGGTGGTGGTGGTGTTTGCTTTACTTTTTTATTCTATTGCCTGAAATCTCCTATATCAGCGATACTCAAAAATGTATAATAAAAACACAATCATACCTCTTTTTCCTTACTTGAAGAAGATAAAAGGGCTTCACAAACATGCCAAAGGATTGGAAGTGGAGAACTTCATTTAGGTGTGTATCTGCTAGGAAAGATGTTTAAACCCAGCTTTGCAGAGGGCAAATAGTGTGTTTCCTGCTTCAATGTTCCTGACTTGCTAACGCGTAAGTACTGTGAATTTTCACTGAGATGTTGTGTGCCTTAGTCCCACAGCTAGAGAATGAAGAAAATTTCTCTTGAATGTGAAGCACCCAGATAATCTACTGACAGAGCTCACAGGAAATTAATCACTTCATCCTCAGATTCAGGTTTGAATGTTGTGCAGTAGATTAGAGTAAATGTCATGCCCAAAAAGGAGAAACTCATTGAGTAAGCATCACCTATCCTATATGCTGAATATGGAAAAAGATAATGAGATCATGTAATTAAAGACAGTATTTTGAAACACAAGTACAAAAAAGGTCAGATGAAGACCTTACAAACAACTGTATTGCCTGCATTTCTCAAGTGACTGTGCTGAGGCATGTTCTAAGGCTTCTGCCTTGGGTGGACCCCAGGACCTGGGGATTCCTTCTCTGGATCCCAGGGTGCTACCCCTGGAGACCTGGGTGGTTCCTCTTCTTACAGTGAGTCAAGCATAACACACACACTCATCTCACAAGTACTTCCACACTCGTCTCAAAGCATTGTTCATTGCTTTAATTTCTCTTATTATTTCAGTGCTTGGCCATTTCTTATAACATTTAAGTGATTTCTTAAATCAGGCTGAATTTAAAATAGCTGCATACAAAGAGGCAGATTTAGGTAACTTTGCCAAACAGAAATATTTTGTTCTATCAGTAGCCTAAACCCAGAATGTGAGTAAAATTTCTCTAGTCAAATATATTTTTGGCTTGAATTGGATAATAATGGAGAAAAGATTGCTTTCTGTCTCTATTCCTCCTTCATTTTAACCACTCTAAGAGCCTTATATTTTATGCAGAAATCAGCTGGTCGTAACAGCAAGCCTAGGAACAGTTTCAGAGCATATCTTGTGGGAGTAAGTGATATCTGATGTCTTTGTAAATGACCTATAATAGGACCTGAACTCTTACACTTATCAAACCAGCCACTGTTACACTAACAGGTACTGTAAAGAGTAGAAGAGATAGTAAAATCTGAGATTTTGGAGAGTTCAGAAAATTGGACCAGATAAATAGTAGATTGCCAGTGCAGACAAATGCAGTCACATAAGAGTGTATTTGTTTCTGAAACAAATGTGCCAAACAATGGTGCATGCAAGGACACAGCAGTACGTGAGAAAACACAGCACAAAGATCTGGTTTAAAAGCAGAAGAAATGGACATTACTCATCCTATAATAATATCAATTAGGTAATGTATGGAAAATAGCAGGGTGGAAGGATTGTTTGCTTCCATGTTTAGCATCCTATTTGCAGTCAGAAAGATTTCCTACACCAGAATTTTAACACCTGGTCACTTTTCTGTGCTCCTCTAAAACAAATGGTGCTGAATCTCCCTACACCCTTTATGGTTTGTTTGTGGCAGTATAACCAACACAGCTGGAATATGAAGACTGAAGAATTGACATGAAGAGCCACCAGCGAACACATTTCAGTGTACATGATTCCTTCAACAGAGCAATGAAACATCGCTTTGGATTTTCATGCTTCTTCTGTGTCATTCAGTCTAATAAATGTGCAGTATCATGTGGCATGTCTGAGGCATGGAAGAGTATTTTGGCTGGACTTTGCATCAGAGAACTTCAGGCTGAGCTGCACACATGCTGTTACCAGCTTTGGGGAAGACAGAGCTTTAAAATTTTGAAACGGACTATGTGGACACCAACAGCAGGAATAATTTAAGGATCAGCTAGAAAGTAGCCTGCTTGTGGCTTCAGAAGTTAGCTTTGTAGTTTGCATAGTTTAACGTTACACATAGGGAAGGAACAGCAGCACAGTGGTAGAGATTTTTGTTTGTTTGTTTTTGTAGGTGGTGGTCTCTTGCCTAGGCACTGTGCACAAGGAAGACCACAGAGACTTGAAGTAGTTTGGGACTTCTATAGTAGTGAATAGCTGGAATCAACCTCTAATGGTTCCGATTTTTACTGCTCAGTAAGGTGCAATATTTTATGTAGTAGTTTACATTATGTGGAGTTACAAATTCTTTAATGTATATTCCATGACAGCTGGCTTTTCTCTCCGGCACCAGTGCAGGGGGCTGCTACTCAGTAGGCTGAAATGGCATCTGAGAAAAAATTTAAAATACCTTTATAATAGGAGGAAGAAAGAATGGTGAGTGGCAGCATGAAAGCAGAAAATTGCTAAGCTGTCTTTGCCAGAGAAAACACTTTTCACCCAATAATGTCTGGTATAACATAAGCCCAGTCCACAAAGTAGAAGGAAAAGTGATGTGTTATTCTTGTACAGTACGCTACACATTGTGTGGTTACAAAGAGTGGTAGCGGAAAGAAAACCAGCAAACTCTTTAGATTGGAATGAAATGCATTGTATTTAAGATTTAGGCCAGCCTCAGGTTATAGCTTAGTAGATTTGGTGAGTAATTGCTTCAGCCCTAGATTGCTCCTAAGGAAGGCTGCACTGCACATGTTTATACAGCTAATTTAGCTTCACTGTTAACTACTTTATCCTCTGCATTGCATCTGAGTCAATTCTGTTGAAATCGATAATTATAATGTCTGAATATTCCACAACATTTACTATATGCTTTTTCTTAGATGAAAAAAAAAGTGTATTTTTCAACAGCTAGATATATGCTGAAGTAAGCCACTGGTGAAAGGCACTACACTGTATGAAGAAATAGCAGAAATTTACAAATGCTGTGTGTTTTCTACATCTAAATAGCTCAGAAAATATTGGCTGATTATTTGCAAATAGTCACTATGCTCCACATGTCCTCAAGGTCAAATATATAGCTTTAATAAGGATATTCTTCAAGTTCAGTGCTTAACTTCATAGAATTAATAGGCTGTCCTCATTTTATTGAACTGTACACATTTGTTAAAACTGTAAGCGAGCTGTAGTTCTCTTCTACATTATTACTGCAGTGCTACACTCTGCTTGATGATATGTAATGGAGAAGGAAAGAGTTACCTAATACCGAAGGGGGCTATGCAAAAATAAAGAAGGAATGAATCTGTGGTTCCATATCTTCTTTTTGCATCAACTTGAGGCTGCTATGGAATTCATAAACCATAGGCTGCTTTTCTTCACTCTCAAGGTCTTGTTGGTCTTGTCAGTCCCTCGGTCACTGCACAGATGATTCAGCCTTTCAGCCTCTGGTACTCACTTCCATCACCCTTTAGCTACATTTTCAGATGAATGCATTTGTGCTTTTTCCACAGTGCTTTTTACAGCTCTCTGGAGCAATCTTTCTACTGTCTCACTTCCATTTTAAAACTCTTCCTTTGCCATGATGCTGCCCAAAAGCTTGGCAACAGCTAGGTCAGTGGTGTGCTAAGACTACCAGTCTACCATGCTGACTGGTGCTGCCTATTGTATCTGTCTACTCCCACATGTATCTGCCTGTTTGCTCCTGTTTTCTCCCTTCTTAAACAAGTAGCAGTTTGATGCAAATTTCCTTTACCTCTGAGATGCCACGGTGCTGGGGGAATGGACTAGACTTTAGTACAATCAAGAATATGCTAGAACATTAAGCTGCTGATAGTTGAAAATGGTGTAATAACTGTACGTTACACAGATGATCTGTCTAGTGAAACTGGGACCTGGTTCTCTCTGGTAGGCACTTTGGAGGCAGTGTTCATCTGCAGCTTGCCAAGGAGATCTTGGAGGCATGCAGGGTGGGATTAATTTTTCCTAACTTCAGATGTCTATAGTGTAGATGTTTCCATCTGAGCTGCCTGTGCTAAGGAACTTTATAATCTCTGGTATGAAATAGATACTTGTACAGCACAATAAAACTGATTGCTTCTAGATCTCTGGTTTATGTTAACTGTTACAGGAGCATATACAGGTCATATGGAAACTGATGCATTGCGGGCATCCGGATCATGTCAAGAGTATTAATTTACTGCATCTGAAAAGGGACAGAAATGTACATGTTGCATGACTGAAACATCACATGCTCTTGGTGCTGGTCTGGCAGTGGCAAGCTCCTTCAACTTGGACAAGGCTGTGACCCCCTTCTCCTTGCTGTTGGGAAACCATAGCCTGGGAGTCATAAAAGGGAGAACGGTAAGGACTACTTGTGCAGCTGTGCTTAGAACTCACCTAACTGAAGCTGAGGAGGTGCTTCTCCTATTCTTCCTTTTGTTCCTTTCATGCCAGCATGCACAAAGTATTCTCCCTAGTTCTCAGATAGGTTCAGTAAAAGACAGCTGTGTGATGTATTCCTCTTTGCAGTAACAATGAAGTGAAAGTGAATAAAATGCACAGAGGAGTAACCATTGCTCGGACTATCAAACTGATTACCCATTACCTGTGTTCTAGAGAGTGAATCAATAGCAAATAGATTTTAATTTTTATTTTTTGGGGGGAATCACAGGAGTAATCACCAAGTTCTGTAGGCATAATGATAGCTGTTTGATCTGTCTGGCATGTTGGAGCTTAGAATGAAGGTCATGTTCAAATCCGATTGGAATTCAGGGAAAGCATCTTAGCTTATTACCGTGACTGTAGTGCTGGGTTCTATTTACATTGGTAAACAGTTTAAAATACTTGACATGTTATTCAATTAAATCTGTGATTGCTAACTGATGCATTGATTTTTCCAACCACATTAAACTAAGTACATGGCACAGTGTTTCATTAGTCTGTCTGCTTAACCCTTTCACATTAATTCAATTACCCAGTATAAAATTAATGTGTAAAATATTAAATAACTCTAAATTTCTAAATTAGAAGCCATTGCAAGAATATATTCATCTCAGTAGTTTCTGACATGTATTTATTACTGGATGATTTACAACCTGCTATCGAGCACATTGTGATCCAGATGGCAAAAGTCACTCAGAACATTTGTACTCACTCAGTAAAACAACAGATTCGTGGAGAGGAAGTTTAACAAGGACATGAGATTATCTTCTCTGATGCCATCTAGATCCCTGGTAATAAATTTTCCTTCTTCTTCAGGGTGAAGACCAGTAGCTCAAGTCTGACAATAGCACAATTTGTGGGTTTTCCTAAAGCAAGTCTTCTGCAGAGACAGGAAACCTTGATTTAAAGGCATCAAGAAATGAAGACTTAGCCCCTTCCCTGATCATTTATTCCAGTACTCAATCACTCCCACATTAGAATTATGTGCCTTATTTTAAATATGAGTTTGTCTAGATTTAACTTTCAGCCATTAGTTCTTGGTATGCTTTTCTTCACTAGATTAAGTAGTTCCTTTCTAGCCCCTTTATTTCTGCCCATGAAAGGTTTGGAACACTGTCATCAAGCTACAATACATCCTCCTTTTTACTACCCTAAACATTATCTCTTTAAATTATTTGATTTAAAGTATTTTCTACAGCCTTCGAATTGTTTTTATTGCTCTCTCCTATATTCCTTTCCCCCCACACTATTTAAAGAACAAATCAGCTGGAACTTCAGATCTCAGCAGTGCCAGATTTCATACTCAGCATTCCACTGTTCGTAGGTCCACTTTTTGCCATAAGATTGTAGGATCCCAGGATGTAATCCCTGGCTTCATATTTCATGTTCTTAAATGTCTGACTTCCTGTTTGGCCTTATTAGTGTTCATTTTCCTTGACTATGTCTATATTAGTAAATGATGGATTGGTTCTGTGCCTGTAGTGTTTTCATTGGTATTGACTATCTGATAATCTTGGTGTCATCTGCAAATTTTAGCATCAATGACTCTATGTTTACTTACAGGTCATTAATACAGTATTGAAAGTAAATAGCCACTCAGATTTGTTGCTGTGTGGGGAATGGTTAGGATAGCATGATTGTTGTGAAAAAAATCCTTATTTTTAAACATCAAAAGAAAACTCGTATTTACTTCTTTTCCTGCAAGATGCTATCCATAACTTTAGTTATGAAGGCGTTTCATGTGTGCAGAAGGGTCCTTGTGGTGAGTTAATCAACTGTGGATTAAAGGGGGGGGAGTGGAACACCAGGTTTGAGGTTTCTTAGGAGTTTGCTTAGGAAGCTGCATAGTTGCACAATTTTATAGAGGGATATGCAAATTTTCAATTAGAGAAGCACTCCTCTGAGCAGATTCCCAGGCCACAGCACAGGCATGTTAACTCACTATCAGCATTATCTATCTCAACCCTAAGCTGTTGTTGTGTAAGACCAGTGTAAGGATTCATCAAAGACATTAATTGAGCTTCAGCTTAGTCTCCCAACTTCTGCTGCTCCTGCCAAGCTTCAGTGAGTATCACAGATCAAAATGCAGGCATTACCATTTTCTGTTGAAGCTGGAAATGGCAGAGAGAATTCCCAGTTACACTTTGCTGAGAGCTCTCACAATCCAGTGAGAAGTAGGAGCAGATTCTCAGGAGGATGCTTAAATGAGACAAAATCACCAGGGGGATTCCCATTTCATTGCAGTGGTTCATCACCCTCATGGTTCCCTGGCTGGCCCCAAAGCTACACAATGGAAAGACAAAAGAGTAATAACAGCATAGCAGTGCAGTAATCAGCAAAGTCACAGTAGGGCCAGTTAGTACAAGAGCTAATCCTGAAAGGAAAAGGATTTTTAAAGTACCACTCCTGCACCAGCTGCATGAGCCCACAGTTCCAAGCCATAAGAGAAAACTGTTTTGTCCCAGAAATTGCAAAAGAGCCAAGTATAGGAGATGCACAGAGTGACACAATGATTTGTTTTTAATGCATGTAAAGCTGATGAATGTAGTTCTGCTTTATTGGAGAAAAGTGTAATTGTCTTAGCCAGAATCTGACCTGTGGCTGTATAAACCCCTCATAAACAAACAGTAGTGAACCTCCAGCTCCCAGGTACTGGCTCTGTGCTAACACAGAACATGCCTTTCAGGGTTCCTTAATTCTCTCTTACATTGGAAACCTTAGGGGAAAAAACCCAGTGTTTCTGTCAAAATGTCCTGGCAGCATCTTTTCTGACAGTCTGATTCTCTTATACATAACCAAAAAACATGAAAGTTCATTATCAAGCCCAAAACATTTCAGATGTCATTGTCAGGGCACCTGAGACACAAAGATAACTGTTGTGTTTCTAGAAGTTTCATGTCCATCTACTTTCTCCATAACTTACAAGGATGGAAAACCAGTCTCAAACTCTCTGCAGGTACCATAAGTGTCTGAACATGGGCAGATCCTGAGAAGCAGCTGGCACCAGTGACTTAGGTGGTGCAAACAGGAGGGAAGGAGATGGGGAGCTTTTCCCTTGCAGATTGTGGTGGTGATTTGCAGACCTGTTCTGCTCTGTGCTCAACAGCGTTCTCATGAACAATCTGACACTTGCACTTTCAAATGAGCATGGTGGGAAACTCAGGAGATAGAAGTCACAAAGATGAAATAGTATTGAGCATTTTTCTCAGAGAGGATGATCAGTCTTTTGAATAACAACTAAGGGTCTTCTCTGTCAACCTGTCTGAGGCTTATACAGGAATTTACTGGTATCCAGAAATCATAATGCTTTATAAAGCAGCCTGTTGCATGGTGTTTTGTTTGAAGCCAGCCAGAAAAAGTCTGAAAAAACCCTGCAATACTTAAAAAAAAAAAAAAAAAAAAAAAAAAAAAAAAAAAATCCAAACTAGGCCACTGTATAATAGTGGGAAAATATGTAACAGTTGGGAAAGACCTTTAAGATCATCAAATCCAACCAAGTTTGTGGCTAAACTCTGTCCCTCAGCACCACATCTCTGTGAACTTCTCTTTTTTCCTGGGCCCCTAAATTGTTGTTGTTATTCTTTGGTAACATCCAGGATAAGCAAGTCATCTGAAAAACCTACCCAATAAAGGCATGCTAGCTACAGTTGCTGTTCCTTCTCTGGGTTCACATGGTCCTAAATATTGTCTCACTGCACGGAATGGTGTGCTTTTGTGTTTGCCTTTACACCCTGCAGGGATATTCATTCCCTTTCCCAATCTGGCAGCCTGTGCTTGCGAGCAGGAGACATTCCATCTGAGCATGCTGTGGTGTGGTATGTCCCAAGGCAGCGGAAATGACTGTGGTCCAGCTCCTAGCTCCAGAGTTTTGTGCACCAGGATATTATCTGTAAAGCTGGCAATATTGCTTTGGTGCAGAAGCTTCCTCCAGGCACCCACAAGACAGATGGCTTTATCAGTACACAGCCATTCACCTCTGCAGTTCAGTTGGGAAGAAATGCAAGCGAATCTCCAACTATCTTTGCTAAGCAGTTTTACAGCTGCATATCCAAAATCAAAGCACCCTCCCTTGATTGTGCCTTGCATTTTCATGGTGACTGGCAGTCTTTTCCTCAATGCTGCACTCAGCCTTCCACATCTCTTAATGCTCACAAAAAAATAGGTGACACTAAGTTTACAAAGATGAATGTTTCAGATTAAGGAACCAAGAAAAGGGAGTTTCTACACAATCTGTATAACTGGATGTTTCCCACAGACCAGTGTAAAAACCAAATTGTCTCTGGCAGGGAATGGCTTTTGTGTAGAAGTTCACAGGAATGATTTGATGTGCACCTCATGAAAAGGCTTTGTGGAGCCTACACAAAGGGCAGCTTGGAGCCCACAGCCCATCAGTCCTCTTCCTCCTGAAGTGAACTGTCTATTAGTCTTTGGTGTGAGCCAAAGGCTGAGGTGGTGTATTTCTCAGTAACTGAATATCTCTTTGGATGACATGAGTGGTGATCCATGAACATGTCTCTCAAGTTGGAGTGAGTTTTCAATCAAAGCTAACAGCTGGTCAGAGCTACGTTTTAATACGAAGCAGCCAGGGCATCTGCTCCCCTTAGGAGTTGTATTACCTGTGCTGCTGTGTCCAAGTACAGTCGACACAGGTTTCTCATAAATGAGATACAATTGAACCATGCTTATCTAGTTCCACTTTGCCATCAGGGAAAAGCAGATGTTGTCTATAAGCTGTGAAATGGGAGGAGTTTACCATCAACTCTGAAAGTAACTTCAAGGTGGAACAATTTGTCACAGCAGTTCCTAATTCACAGAGAAGCCATGTACTGAAAGCAGTGTCTCTGCCTCCAAAGTGGAGGAGTCAGTGTCTCATAATGAGTAAAAATTTTGTTGACAAGGCTATGATGTAGGAAGGAGGTAAAAAAAGTCCAAAAGAGGGGTTTATTTTTGCTTTGTATATTGAGGCAGGGAGACAGTGAAGCCTTGAAGAAGGAATATGGGAAGATTGGCGGAGGCCTTCCCACTGAGTGAGGAAAGAAAACCCAATAGCTTGTATTTCAAACCCTCCGTTTGTCTGCAGGGTTGGGAACGCTATGGAAGTGTTGTTAAGAGCACAGTAACATCAAAAGGAGATGAAGGCATAGAGAGGAGGTACGGTAGAAAGGAAGAAGAGTAAAAGGACACATCCAGCTTGAAGAGTCCAGTCTGCTCATTCTTCATAAAGGAACTTTTCCTACTTTTCTTTATACCCCTTTTGCCCTTTCCTGTATCTTCTCTGAGTTTGCTTCATCCTTTCAGAGATGAGAGAACAAAACTGTCCGTGTTACTAAAAATGCAGGTTGGTCCTATGTTTTTTGAAGTGTACTTTGATTTGCTCTCTAGTTCTTTCCAAATAATTCTGTTGCTTTTTTGACCCCTTCTGGGGTAGTGAATTGACATCTTCGTATAACTTACTTCATTCCCAAATGGTCCTTATCAGTTTAAGTAATTATGTGCACCACTGCAGTACTCTATGTGGAATTTCACGTGGCATTTAATCACAAGTTGTTCCTGGTCACAGTGTTCATGCACAGCCCTGCATTGTCAGCTTTCAATTTTAGCCTCTGTGATGACTGTAGTGGAATCAGCAGTCTCTGCTCCCCCATTAGTCATTATCTTTTCCAGGTCATTTAGGACTTTGCTGAGCAGCACAGATCCTGGCACAAAGTCCCATAGGATTGTGTTGGTGATTTCCTTCCAGTGGGAAAGCTGCATTCCTGCTTCTTCCTTTGTCTCTTTTACTTGATTATTCATTCAAATGAGGACTTTCTTGACCCATGAGACTTACTTTTTTAAAGATTTTTTTTTTTTCCCAGTGAATTTTGAAGATGCACTTTACTACACCTTGTCTTATTTGTTGATTCCTCAGCAGGCTTGTGAAGTATCTTATCACTTTACAAGAAGCTTCATGGAGCTTCCCAGTATATTCTCAAGAGCATCTCCCCTTTCTCTCCCTTGCAGTGACTCCTACTGACTTGCTGAACAAAGGCATCAGGTTGGCTGGTTTGATAGTTCCCCAGATCACCCCTGGAATCCTTTGTCAAAATCAGCCATTGCACCACCTTCACATCCCCTGACAGACAGTTCCAGTAAGAGTTTACACACCATGGCTTGCAGTTGTGCTATTTCATCCTTCGGTTGGTTTAGAGCTCTTAGGTGAACACCATCTGGTCCTGGTGAGCTGATGGTGGAGTGCCATGGGAAATATGATGTCTGGAGGGAGAACTCCATGCTAAGTCAAGTGCATTGTGCTTATGTTCAAATGGAGTAAGTTGCCCAGGGAGATGGTGAAGATACTCAAGAAATGAGTGGACATGGCGCTTTGGGACATGGTGTAATGGCCATTGTGGTCTTACGTTCATGGCTGGACTTAATGATCTTGGAAGTCTTTTCCAACCTACACGATATTATGGTTTAATGAACATGGCTCAATGGACATGATGGTATTAGGTCAACAGTTGGACTTAATGATCTTGGCAGTCTTTTCCAACCTACACGATCCTATGGTTTAATGGACATGATGGTGTTAGGTCAACAGTTGGACTTGATGATCTTAGAGGTCTTTTCCATCCAAAACAATTCTATGATTCTAAGTTCATTGTTCTTCCCCTCTTGTTTTGTTTTCCAGTCCTACATAATCATTTCTGCTTGGCCTCACAGTCAGAGAGGTACAACACTAAACTGTAATAAAACCCACCTCACGAAAAAAATAAACACTATAGAAATACTACTCTTCTGATTAATGTGTTTTTTCTGCTTTATTTCCTGAACAGATTGGTTTACCTTCTTCTTACGTTGATGAAAGAATCATGCAGTGTTCAGCTAGAGTTCACAACATAAGACAGGTACTTTTATGCAGGATTATGCCTAAAAATAGATTCCAAATCGTGTTAAATAGCCACAACTGTGCTGGTACAGCCCCATGCCAGAAGGAATAAATATCTCTTTAAGGGATTATAACATTTAAATAGGAACACAGATAGTAAGGGAGGGGAACTATGTATAATCAGCAATGTGAAGGCAATTACAAGGAAACAAAACCAAGGGGCGGGGTGGGGCATGTCAGAAAGTGTATGAGAACACAAATTCAACTAGCAAGGTTTCCACTAGAGCCATGCAATTTAATTTAAAGCTTTGAAGCATTTTTGGTCATATTTGAAGGCTCTAGTGATTTATAGCTTCACCTGTTGCAGTTTGAAGTCTTACAAGAGAATTTACAGACCTTTTATGGGTTTGGTGGGCTATTTCATTAGCCTGTTGCACCAGAAACATGTAGCATACGGCAAGATATATTCAGGCCTTTGCATCTACAAGGGTGGATCAAAGCATTTAGAGTTTCTAAATTAGAAATAATTTTTGGATGTTATCAATCTAGACATCCATTATTGGTAAATATTAATAACTTCCCTGGAAGAGCACGATGGAAGCCTTAAGAAAACTCAATGTTTAGACATATTTGCTTATGCAGAAATGGTAAATGTCAATACAAATCTACATTTTGATAGTATCTCCAGATAATTTTAACTTTTATCGCATGTAGAACAAGTTCCAACCCTTCCAAAAAGAAGATTCTACAGGTTGGTTTAGAAGGTGGGTCAGGTGCCTGTGTAGGATTCACGACTCATCATGTACAAAGCCATATAGAGTATAGTAACCCACACATTATGTCTGAAAAATTTGTTTGAAAAAACAGAGATGTGCCAGTGAAATAACTGACTGAAGCTGGGTTGTTCTGTTGAAAATTAGAACAAAAATTATGGTCATGCTTTGAAAAATTAGACTAGACTAGACTAGACTAGACTAGACTAGACTAGACTAGAATAGAATAGAATAGAATTAACCAGGTTGGCAAAGACCTTCAAGATCATCAAGTCCAACCTATCACCCAACATCATACAATCAACTAAACCATGGCACCAAGTGCCTCTTCTTGAACACCTCCAGTGATGGTGACTCCACCACCTCCCTCGGCAGCCCATTCCAATGGGCTTCTTCTTTCTGTGAATAACTTCTTTCTAAGATCAAGCCTAAACTTCCCCCTGCACAGCTTGAGACTGTGTCCTCTTGTTCTGGTGCTGGTTGCCTGGGAGAAGAGACCAACCCATACGTGGCTACAACCTCCCTTCAGGTAGTGGTAGACATCAATAAGGTCTCCCCTGAGCCTCCTTTTCTCCAGGCTAAGTAACCCCAGCTCCCTCAGCCTCTCCTCGTAGGGCTTGTGCGCCAAACCCCTCACCAACTTTGTTGCTGTTCTCTGGACACATTCCAGCCATTGGTCTTCTTGGCCACCTGGGCACACTGCTGGCTCATGTTCAGCCTACTATCAACCAGTACCCCCAGGTCCCTTTCTGCCTGGCCACTCTCCAGCCACTCTGGCCATGCCTGTAGCACTGCGTGGTGTTGTTGTGACCTGTGTTGACCTTGGCACTTGGATGTGTTGTCTCATGCTGTTGGACTCTGCCTATCTGTCCAGCCCATCAAGGTCCCTCTGCAGAGCTCTCCTACCTTCTAAGAGATCAACTCCTGCCCCCAGCTTGGTGTTATCTGCACATTGACTGATGATGGACTCAGTCCCCATGTCCAGATCATCAGTAAAGATATTGAGCAGGATTAGGCCCAACACTGATCCCTGGGGGACACCACTAGTGACTGGCTGCCAGCTGCATGTGGCACCATTCACCACCACACTCTGGGCTCAGCCCTCCAGCCAGTTCCTAACCCAGCACAGAGTGCTGCTGTCCCAAGCTGTGAACTGTCAGCTTGGCCAGGAGTTTGCTGTGGGGAACGGTGTCAAAGGCCTCGCTGAAGTCCAGGTAGACTACATCCACAGCCTTCCCCACATCCACCAGGCAGGTCACCTGATCATAGGAGATCAGGTTGGTGAGGCAGGACCTGCCCTTCCTAAATCCATGCTGCCTGGGCCTGATCCCTTGGCCATCCTTTAAGTGCTGTGTGATTGCACTCAAGATGACTCGTTCCATAGTCTTGCCTGGCACTGAGGTCAGGCTGACAGGTCTGTAATTCCCTGTTTCCTCTGTCTATATGAGCTTCATAGAATGAATCCTTTTCCATTCCAGAGTCCTTGTACCCGAAACATCCCTGGTCCAATTATTTTTCATGCTATGGCTGTGCTCTGAAACAAAGAAGTCCCTAGCTACCTTCTTTGGTCATCTTAGTAGCAGGCGTTTTTCATACCAGCTTCACTTCAATCTCATGCTTTGATCAGTGGAGAGCAGTTCAGGTGACTGGCTGCATTTACACTGTTGGAAATAGAAGGCTCATTGCCATTCAGAAAGACTTAGACAGGCTGGAGAGTTGGGCAGAGAGGAACCTCATGAAGTTCAACAAGGGCAAGTGTGGAGTCCTGCACTTGGGGAGGAAGGACCCCCTGCACCAATACAGGTTGGGGTTGTCCAGCTGGACAGCATCTTTGTGGAGAAGGACCTGGGAGCGCTGGTGTACAAATACACCAAGAGCCAGCAATGTGTCCTCATCACAGTATCACCAAGGTTGGAGGAGACCTCAAAGATCATCGAGTCCAACCTGTCACCACAGGCCTCATGACTAGACCATGGCACCAAGTGCCACGTCCAATCCCCTCTTGAACACCTCCAGGGATGGTGACTCCACCACCTCCCTGGGCAGCCCATTCCAATGACAAATGACTCTCTCCGTGAAGAACTTCCTCCTCACCTCAAGCCTAAACACACTCCTGTCTTCAAGAAGGCAAACAGTATTCTGGGGTGCATTAAGAAGAGTGGCCATCAGGTCAAGGGAAGGTATTTTCTTTCTCTACTCTGCCCTGGAGAAGCTACACCTGGAGTGTCCTGGTCTGGGCTCCCCAGTTCAAGACAGACAGGAAATACTGTAGAGAGTCTGGAGGAAGACAAAGATGCCAAAGGAACTGGAGCAACTCTATTATGAGGAGAGGCTGAGACCTGGGGCTTTTTGGCCAGGAAAAGAGCAGACTTGGAGGGGATCTTATCAATGTTTATCAATATATAAAGGGGAGAGGTCAGGAGGATGCAGCTGGGCTCTTTTCAGTAGTGCCCAGTGAAAGGACAAGCAGCAACAGGTGCAAACTAGAACATGGCAGGTTTCCCTAGAACTTAAGGAAAAACTTCTCTGCTTTGAGGATGCCAGAGCACGGGAGCCGTCTGCCCAGAGAGGTTGTGGCACAGTGTCCTTCTCTGGAGACTTTCAAAAACTACCAAGATGTGTGTGTTCCTATTCAACCTGATCTAGGTGATCCTGCTCTAGCAGGGGGGTTGGACTAGATGATCTCTAGAAGTTCCTTCCACTCTCCATTGTTCTGTGATTCTGTGATGTCTGTGTCTGCTAGCTGCATTAACTGGACTATAAAGCATCACTTCTTTCTCTGACCTTGACATAAACATCTAAACCAGGTAAATTACAGTGGGAGTTCAGAGGGGCTGCTTTGGAGGCAGGCATCTGTGCTGGGTAGGAGAGAGGAATCCAACCCAACTTGACCAGAACTGAGTTCCAGATGAGCTGTACTAGTGCTTTTGCACAACACCTGTGCTGTTGTCAGTGACAGTGGCATTTACTGACCTTTGCTTTGCAAATACTTCAAAAAACCATTCCAGGATTATTTTCTTTACCCTGTGGTTTCTAACAGGTACAAACTGCATCAATCTGTAACAACATTTACTTTCATGGCAGAAGCTCTCCTTTATGCATAGCAGAAATTAACAGGAATTCGCTGTTGTTGTTGGTTTCTATTATTTTGTGCTTCAGTAGCATCAAAGCAGTATGGGTAGACAGGCTGCAAACACAGGAGTCACACTTAGCGGTGAAGCTGTGGGAAGTGAACAAGTCAGTTCCCAGCAGGAGATTAATGAGTAGTTTAAGCTGCTGCAATGGTAACTCCATCAGCCTCATCAACAGAGGCTGCTCTCTACCTGTAACCTTAGATGACTTTGAGTGCTGAACTATCTGCAATTGTCTGTGTGTGCCTCAGCTCACCTGCACAGTATTGCAGTCTTCTTCTATTGACAGCATTTCCTATTTCTGTCATCAACATATCCCAATACAGCCCCGTAATTTTGTGCTCTGCAAAGATATTACTGTGTCATGCAACATGACTAACGTTGTTCCTGTTCCTTGCCTGCCTTATCATCTTAAAATTCATTAACCACCTTCACATCCCTCCTTAGCACTGTGCTTTGCTGCTTTGCTGCAACGCCTACAAAAATTTGGAAACAATCTGACTGTGAGTGAGCTGAGAACATTGCCTTGCATGCCAAGTGATATGTTCTCTTTGTTTCACTTGGCTCCTCCATCTGGTGGCACCCATCTGCCTCCCTGTGGACTGTAGGCTCTTTGGGGCAGGAGTATCTCTCTGCTCTGAGTTGACTGCCAATCCTGCCACCCCTACAGAGCTGGTAGTTTAGTTACCTTTGTTTCAGGCAGCTGTCTTTTTTTTTTTCCCTTTAAAAAAATCCCAACTTTTATTTTGAAGCAATGCACAGAATGATTTGGAGGATGTACTTTAAGATCTAATAACTGTTAGAAACAAATAGCCCAGAATTAGTCATATGGTTGTGTATAGAGGAAGAATTGCTGGATTGTTTTCTCTGTGTGGTTATTTATTTGCCTACAGTGAAAGCACTTTGTGTTCACTCCTATCCAGCATAAAGAGCTACAGTGGAAGCCATAGGTAGGTTCAGAATCCTGCCTGTATTCTATCCTAGCCTCTTTAGGGATGATGAGTTTTGGAAAGTACATATTTAGTTAAATATCTGGATTAATTTCAAAATTAAGACTTCAAAATAATACATTTTGCTATTGTTGTCCAGGTGTGAAAAGAAGTTGTTCCTGTTGGTTGATTCCTGCTGCACTGAGGGAAGCAGCCCTTGCTAGTCCCAAAGGCACAGGACTGCAGCAAAGAAACTTTTAATTTCATTATTGATTTCTCCTCTTAATGGAATTAGAGCACAAGGTGGTGAATATTGACAGCTGCATTCAAAGTGTCCCTCGCCTTTAATTTGGAAAGAGGGAGGATGTCAGCATGTCGTTTACATTCTTCCCTGCTTGATGCTTGTTAGAAAACTGCCTCCATCAAGCAGTGAAAGCATTAGTAGATGGGTGAGGTGAGCAGTCTGCACTGTGTGTGGGATCTCCATGGATTTGCCCAGAGAGCCCTTTTGCTGCTTGTGCTTTCCCTTCTCTGTTAGCCAGTCCCCTGCCCAGCAGGAGCATGTTCATCTCTGCATTCTGACAGTCAGGCCTAAATGCTCAGAGGCTTGAACTTCAAAGGGAATGGAGGCAGTTCCTTTTTTGCTCAAAGTTCTCCTGGAACAGCTTGGTAGAGTTTTTCTTTCAGCGTCCTCAGGAAAGTGACACAGATTTTGGCAACACCTGCAATTACAGAAATCGCTCTACAATTCAGCTGTGTTGAGTAAGGCAGCTGTGGCATTCAAGGCATACTCTTTCCCTTAGCTATTATTTTCTACACAAAGAAACTTGGTTGGAAGGCTCTCCCTTTCTGAATACCGTGCCACAGGAATCTCACTGCTGTTCTCCAAACAGAATTACACACAAAATGACAGAAATTGCTAGTAACACATGTTTTTTGCAGCTCCTGAAATATTCAGTGAGTGATTTTTGCTTTGAATCTAGGCAAAAAAAACCCTCAGTGTTCTATGTATTTCCAGAAGAACCCAGCCTCTGCAGCATTAGCCTTGTCCCATTCTGGGCAGCAAGCCCAGGCGCTCTCCTGCTTGTACAGGAGAGTTAGGTGGGGCATACAGTAAGAAATAAGAACAAGAAAAAAGCCTTTGCCTTTTTATAGTTTGGATTTTCTGCCCAAATGCCTGTGGGGGCAGGTACAGTAACTTGTATTTACTGATAAGTTTTCATAGAATCATGGAATTGTTTTGGTTGGAAAAGATGTTTAATATCATCAAGTCCAACCATCATCTATATCTATGAAGTCTGGTGATAAACCATTTCCCTCAGACACATCTCTTCATCTTTGAAGCACCTCCAGGGATGGGGATTCAACCTGCCTGGGGAGCCTGTGCCAGTCTTTGAGAACCCTTTCAGTCAAGAAGTTTCTCCTAATACCCAGTCTAAACCTCCTCTGGTGCATCTTGAGGCTATTTCCATTTAACTTCAGTCAACTTCAATTTTATGTTGATTGTTTCTGGTTTATTCTGGAATTTCCTATGGCTTACTATGGGCTATACTTAAGGTTTTCCATGGGACCACTGTGCAATACACTGTGTGTATTTATAATAAAACCCAAACCAACAAATGGGCAGGTTCCCAGTCTCATGCTTTAGGTTGATGCTATAGCACTAATTCAGTTCGAGTTAACTTTTTTGTGAATGAGATATTGCTCCTCTGGTGCCAGTGAGGTTCACGTGGTATATACATAGTGTGGTGAGGGGAAAATGAGCTATGCCTGCTGTGTCCTAGGCAAGCCAGAGCCTGGGAAGAAAACAGCCTCATGACTTTGTATAACATGAGTTAAGCATTTGATAAAAAGTAAATGAATCCTGAGAATTCTTGATAATTGGTGTCATTGTGGAATACTTAATACAGAGTATTTCTCCAGGTAGAAATACATCATGTTTCTGCTCTTCCACAAGCAGGACTATTTCTTGGAGATTTTAGGCTGCTGCAGCAGAGACTAATGGGGTGTAAATCAGTTCTGTCCTATGGAACAATTGTGGTGAAAACTGATGTGGACTGACTGTGATATACAGACTTGTACCACATTTTTCGCCCTGCACATTTAGAAATATGGCTGCAACTGAAGCCAAATTCTACATTGGTCTCCTTATTCAAGGTTGCAAGTATTGATAATGGGAGATAGGAGCTCTCTTGGCACAGACTATCCATGGACACTCCTAAAAGAAAGATAAATTAATTTTGTAGATTAGATTTCATCACCATCTCTCACACTGTGAACTATATGACCCCAGGAATAGAACTGAATCCAGGCTCACGAGAGCGAGAAGAAATTACTGTTAACAGAAAATAGTAATAACAGTAATTAGGTTAAGTATTTTTTAGTGGTAAAGCTTTGGCAGCAGAAAAAGGGGCAAGAACATGCATAATGCCAAGGGAAGGAGAATTCTATCGGAAAAGAAAGAAATTATTTTTAAACCTGCCTCCAAATAACCCTGTTATATTACCACATCCTTTTAACTCAGGTCACGGCCACATTAAGCTTTCTATCCAGTCAGGTCATCCTCTGGGTATAAATATATGCTCTAAGTTAGATAAAAGCCATCCAATCCTATTTGCATTGTCACTCTACAACACCAAATGCTATCACGACCTCCTTTTTTTAATGTCCAGTGCTATCTTTAAAGCAGGCTTAAGCCCTTTTGTTCTTAAGGAGGTCAGCTGTCCCAGTGCTCTCTTAATGAGCTTCAGGCATTCCCAGAGAGTTTTCCAATATTGAAAGACATACCTGGCCCCAAGCTGGACAGTCAGGGCTCTGCCAACACCTAAGTGGTACAGACAGGTCCCATGTGACAGGTTATGCAACTGAGCTTGGCTTTATATACCTCCAGAACCTCGAGCTTGTAAAGGGCTCCAGGGAAAAGAGCACCAGGTGAGGAAAGTGTTTGTATATGTTACTTCTTGGAGTGCTGTTGTAGCAAGCCATGACAGACTTAATCTTATGTTTCATTAAGAGGTCAACTTCAAAAAAAATTCCTGGGATCCAGTAATTTTTTTTTTTTGTGTTTGTAGGGGGCTGAAATTCAACAAAGACTCAGAAGTCATGGTTGTTCCTCTCCGGAGAATGACACCTGGCTATATAAGGTTGTTGCAGGTATGGAAATTCTGCCCTTTTTTAAATCTGCTTTTATTTAGATCTTTAAAAGGATACTATTTCTCTTGCTCAGGCTGATTGTATTTCAAATTATTGCTTGACCAACCCAAAGGAACACTGGCTTCTGGTGGGTTAACTTGCATAACAACTCGAAGATCTCTTAATTAAGCCTCTGCTGAAAAGTTAATGAATTATGATCATCCTTGATAATTGGTATCAGGGTGGAATACTGAATACAGAATACTTGGAAGGAGTTGATGTTTCTGCAATGTGTAAAGAGAAACTACTTCTCCATCATTTTCTCCTGCAATGGCTTTATGAGTTTGGGGCAGAGTGATGCCTTCCTGCACAACTCAGACGAGCTGTCAGTGAAACCCTTCAGCCAGCTTCTGAGGTTATGATAACGAAAGTTCAGAGAGTATTGACCTCTGGAACACCTAGGGACCAGGGTATTGATACTTACATGAGTTAAAAATTAAAAGAATGCCCAGAAAATGTTTTAAATAAGCTAAATAATTGAAAATAAACCAGTCAAAAATACAGCTATACCAAAATCGAGCATCTTCCTTATTGTACTCCATAGTTTGATATTTACAGAGTATATTGGAGAATCATTGAAGAATCATTGGAGAATCTCACACCTTAGCAATGTGGTCTGCATCCAAAACCTGAGAGGTGATGGTTGAGTAGCTGAGAGAGGCTGAGCTAAGGACACTGTGTTTCAGTCCTTGCAGTCAATTTCTGTCATGCCTCCCTGCATATATTTTGATGCCAGCTTACAAAATAATTCTATTTAGAATTTCTTCTGTCTTTCTTTATTCTGCTGCTGAAGTAGGCCCACTGTCAGCCACATTTATCAAGGTCAGAGCACTCAGCTCTGATTATTTAAGCTTACATAAAAGACCTGGAATCTGGACATGAAAGTAAGCCTCCTTGGAATCTGTTATTTGCTTTCCATCCATGGTGCCATGGGCTTCAAGGGGAAGCATTAAAAAAAATTATTATGTGATGCCTAGTCATAATTTCGTGTGTGAAATGCTGCAGCTAGAAAGTGCATGATATGTTTTAATTCACAGTGCCAACAGGTACAGGAATTTGTTTGCTGTCCAGGGAGCCCATTCTGCTTCTTGGTCACTGTATCATGTATTAGTTAAGCACCAGTAACTAAATTTATTTTCTGATTGTATTCAGTTAATCAGTAAATAATTGTTTTTTTTATCTTTACTATGACTGGCATTTCCCATTTCTTTGTTGCATTTGACAAAAAGACTGTTAAAACTTGTCTGCTTGGTCTAGTCCTACCTGTGGAGCTAATAAAAGCTGTTACTGATCCCTTTTAGCCTTGCTTTCCTGAATTAATAGCTAACATTCAAGGGACCATTGCTGCTTTAGTAGCTAATCTGTACGAAGGAAAAGATCTTTGTACTTCACAGAAGGCAAAACTCCCTTCTGCTTTGTGCCTAAGCCTCCACGCTTGATTCAGCTCTCCCTCTCAGCCAAGTAGCCACAGGGAACCCCACTGAAGTCACTGAAATCGAGCAGTTACAAATGAAAGAATCAGAAATGTGTCCTTTCTTCTACAGAAGGATAAAAAGGGGGGCCTTCCAAAATGTGTGATAATTTGTGCTCTTCGGCAGAAAGCAGAGCCATACTGTATTAAATTACATAGAGGAGAGAAAAAGTGCTTTGTAGGTTCCCAAGCCCCAGTTTTGTTTGCACTCAGCTTAATCAGCAAGTAACGATGTGCCCTGTTTCTCCCACAGACTCAAGCTGCAGGGAAAATCGTTATCAATTCCTCAGATGCACTGCTGCAGCGGACGGCATTGCTGCTGGGAATGTTTGGGATCAGTATATCCAGCTACAGTACACACCAGCTAACTCAGAATAAGAGACTTCCCTTGACTTTTCAAACTGCATTCAGAAGTGACCCCAGAAGTAAATGCTTGTGTCAGCAGTGCTGAGGAGTGGCTTTTCTGCCTCAGTTACTGGTGAGGAGGTCATGAAATACTCTGCAGCCGTGTTTTCTACATGCAGAGTTGAAAAGGTGGAAGAATTACAGACTCCTTCGAGAAAGAAAAACAGAGGCATCAGGTCTCCAGACTACTTGTAAATACAAAGGACTTCTTCTCTTATTCAGTGTATACATACAGATGTAAAGGTAGAATATATCGTTAAAATTGGAATAGGTGTAAACAGTTGGGTGGATATGTCACCTTTACTAGTGTCACTTTGTTGCAGCTTTTGTTGACTCCTATGAAAAAAAACCTGATTTTAAAGAGCAAACATTGAAACTAGTATATTCCTCATGACAAGAGCTAGAGCAAATAAAGTAAACATTCACAGACTCTTTGTGCTGTTATTACTAACTAGATTTGTACATTTGTGTTCTAACCTTTCCTACTGAATCTTAAATATTTATTGATGCCTTTTGTGTAGAAATGTTTGTATATTGTACCACAAGCTGGTAGCCTTCTGTAACAGCAGAGATGGCCTCAGGCTACACCATCCATATGGTGTTGGGAAGGCACCATGGCACTGGACTAGATAACTTTGTAATTCTGTACAGAAGCTCTCTACTTCCGTAAAGGTATTGTGTTGGGTTTATTGCAGAGTTCAATACCTGACCATCCTCCCCTGCAAGGCCCATTAATCCCATAACATACATTTTGATTAAAATAAAACTAGACACTGACCTTTTTTTTTCCCCTCTTCATCCCTTGTTGTCTTGTTCTTCTCACTCCATGCAATAGCTTATTCAGGAATGTTCTCTCGCTATTGGTTTGCATTTTTCCAGCTGTTTCTGATGTTTTATGTAAACATGCCTTTGTGGGCCCTTCTTGCATATGTTAGCCTTTAGAATCCTTTGGTCTGAGTTACTAAATACAAATATTATTTTTGGAGGGTATTTTCGTGTTTAACATTATTTCTTTTGTCAACAGTGTTTATATTCAACCACTAAGGGGCATCCTACACAGATGAATATTTTGAAGTCTTCACATTGCTCCTTGCAGCATTACAAACCACAAATGGAATCAGGTTGACACTTTTACCTTTCTGTTTTCTTTTTTAATTGTTTCTGTCCTTGTTTCACTTTTCTCACCCCCTCCAAGAATCGTTTCTCCTCCCTTCACAACTGTTGTTACATTGAAGAGGATGAGGAAAAATCAGTGTTTACAGGGTCATTTTTTAACAGTGTACCAAGTCACAAATTGCATCCATCCTCTATAGCCTTCTGTTTAACATTTTTTTAAAATCCCATAAAGGAATATCTCATCTTCTGCCTTCACCTGCATGAAATAAAACAAAATACTTGGCAAAATACTTTGACAAAAGCAAGAATTATATCTCTGGAAAGCATTTAATCACACTGATTGAAGATACATGGTGTCACACCCCTGACCACCCTCAATATGCCTTATTTCTAGCTTTTTAGTGGTTTGGGGCAGCTTCATTTTTGTTAATTGATTTCTTGCCCCCATGCAATATGGATGGCAGATCACCAGCCATTTTCAGTGCCATTACTGTGCTAATATGAACTCTTTTGTTAGATAAAAGCTAAGTGCAATAACAATATCATTTTAACAGGATATACTAGAATAGCATAAATAATAACATGACTGTTGAGATCTTCCCATTTTACTGTATCATGGAAATGATGCTCGTGAAGAGTATGGGGTTTTTTTCCACAAGTTTTGGAAGCTTTTGGAAGCTTTACCTGGTACCACAGGACAGGACAGGCAAGAGACAAATTGAGTGTAGACTCAGAAAAGGTACTGGCCTGAGGAGCCTGAGGAATATACAGTGAAGCACCAGAAAGGTATAATGGAAATTGATTACAAAACAGATACATTTAGACTTTCTGATGATGATTTGGGCCCAAGCTGAAAATCACCTTTAGATGAAAACTTGGAACTGCATCCAGCAGAAGATGTAGGTATATGCAGCTAACCTTTCTGCTCCTGTAGAAATCTAAACTGTCCGCTTTCTGAAGTACAGCTACCACCTTTTGCTGGGCACAATAAATGGCCATGTCTCTGTCTCTTCCACTGCTGCAGTTCCCTGGAAGATCTGCTTTCAAGCTTCCCCTTCCCCTCATCCAAGTGAAGCTTGAGTGTGCTGAACACCAAGACATCAAAACCTTGTGGGGGTGTGCAACAACATGCCCATCTTTTCATCCTCCCTCTGGCTGGAAACTCAGAGGTGTACTGGGGCTGCCCAAAGTATAACCGGAAGCCAGTACCCCCTAGCCCCTCTTGTCTGCTGTTTGTTAGAACATTCTTCAGCAGCGGAAGGAAAGGCACCTGCACAGCAGCTCCTACACAGCTGTACCTCCTCTCTGCAAGTTATTCTGAAGGACCAGCATGGTCCCATGGTGTCCTGACTCCTAGGGAAGGCCGGCCATATGAACCTGTTCCTGCATCCACTAAGGTAGAGGCACAAATTCACAATTAGGATAAGCTAAAGATTTTTTCCTTCTAATTGCCTACTTGCTACATTTGGCCCCCTCCCTCTGCTGTGTGCCATGTACTTGGGCTCTACCTAAGTTTGCCATGTTTATAGGCATATCACTCCAGCCTGCAGGCTCAGTATGTGGCTGGGCTCCCAAAATCTGGGCAGGATACCACTCCGTGCTGCAATTCCCAAACCTGCCTCTGAATTTAGTCTTCAAAGCTCTGAGCACACCAAACTTCAAGCATATGTTTATGTCCTGCTGAAGTCAAAGGGGGATTTAAAGAACATCCTTATATCCTTTGCCAGACTGAGATATTTAATCTTTTCCTTGATCTCCCCCAAAATCATTTACATTTTAAACATATTTGTACTTTTGTTTATATGGCTTTTACTTCAAAAAATGTTGGCAATGTATCAACAATTGAATACTGATGAAAGTCAGGAGCCTGGTGAGCCTGGGGAGGTTAATACTGCTTTACTTAGTTTGCAAAGCTTTTAAGAAACACCGGCAATGGATTTCATTTGGCACATAAATTGTTATGTTTGAGGAGTTACACTCCAGGAATTACTTTTTACCTTCCCTAGCTTGTAGAAATATTTAAATAGAAGTACTGTTTAAGCTAGTAAATATTAGACCTTCTTTACAAATACACTTTAAAAGCCATTTTGTAGAATTTATTGGATTGGATTTACCTCTACTATCAGGCAATTGCAGGTTAATATCTCCTGATACCAAACAATTCTAACTAAAGTAATCCAATTCTAACAGCTGTAACTTGTCTAGTTTGAATTGTGTCTTGATTCCTCAAGTTAATTGTTTTATTCTTTGAGAAGGAATCCAAAGAGATTTTGTAGCTGTTTGGGTTTTCTGCCTGAGTCCACCTTTTACAGGCAAATGAAATGAAAGTATTAAATAATCAGAAAATCAAACATGGTTGGTATTCTCTGAATAGATGCAGCATAGACTGGAGAGCTGTCTGAGATAAATGGCATTGCTAGTGAATGGGAACATTCAAGCTTGATCTCCTGTGCTAAATAGAGATGATTAAATTCACCCACATGTTTTATGAAAAGCTCTTTCACAGATATATATTACTCAGTTGTCCTAAGCAGAATTTCTGTCTTCTTCCATCAGGACAAACAGCCTAGGCAACTTCTCAAGGTAACACTCATTTAATAATAAGGGAAGTATCAAATGAAGGCAAAAGTCTCTAACATGTTCTCATGCATGTTCTGGAAACTGTGTTTCTGTGAGAAAATTTCCACTTTAGAGCATTATTTATCTCTAAAGCTGGAGATAACAGAGTTGCAGACTGTGCATCTCCAAATATGCCATAGACCAAGAAGGTACCCACCAGTGGATGCTTGATCACTTACCAGGCAGAGACAATGTCATCATGATGCTGAGCCTTTAATTTGTATATCAAAATAAGAACAGAACACCAGAAATTTCATTTTTCTGTCTCTGTGCCTCTCTTTTCATACAGCAGATGTGCTGCAGGCTGAAGAATCAGTCCTGCACCTGAGGAACCGTAACACCATGCACCAGTATAGACAGGAGGTTAACCTGCTGGAAAGGACTCCAGCTTTGGAGGCCTGGTGGGACAGCAATGTGACCAAGAAGGCTAATGGCATCTTGGAGTGCATTAAGAAGAATGTGTTCAGCAGGGCAAGGGAGGATCTTCTCTCCCTGTACTCTGCCCCACTGAGACCACATATGAAGTATTGTGTCCAGTTCTAGGCTCTCCAGTTCAAGACAGGGGAATGCTAGAGAGAGTTCAATGTAGGGCTAGGAGGATTAAGGGACTGGAACATCTGTCTTATGAGGAAAGGAGAAGAGACCTGGGGCTGTTTAGTTCTGGAGAAGAGAAGGCTGAGAGGGGATCTTATTAATGTTTACAAATATCTGAAGGGTGGGCTTCAAGAAGAAGGGGCCAGTCTCTTTTCACTGGTGCCCTGTGATGGGATGAGAGGCAATGGACACAAACTGGAACACAAGAATTCCATCTGAGCATAAGGGAAAATCTTTACTGTGAAGGTGATGGAGCACTGGACCAAGCTGCGCAGAGCAGCTGTGGAGTCTCCTTCTCTGGAGACTTTCAAGACCCACCTGGATGTGTTCCTGTGTGGCCTGCTCCAGGTGATCCTGCTATAACAGAGGAGTTGGACTCAATGATCTCCAGAGGTCCCTTCTAATCCCTACCATTCCATGACTTGAGTGGGCTCTCTTCTGCCCTTTAGCTACCCAGAAGTTTCATGTCATGCAGTTTATAAAGTATCTGCCACAGCCATCAATGGAGGTACCGCATGGCTTAGCAGTTGTTTTTGCAGCATAACCTTCATGCCACCAGTGCCTTGCTGAGAAGCCCTTTGTTTTACACTATGCATTTTCAATCATGCCAGCTGCCTGGATGTCAGGCCTTGGCTGTGTTTCCTGGTGCTGCTGTAATGGTAATTAATACCATCAATAAAACTGGGCACTGTCACTGCATGGGAGCTTCCTTCTTAAAAGGTTCTGTATCTGGGTCTCCTTCACAATTGCAAGCTGCACAATGGGTTTATCCGTGACAGAGCCCTGTGTTGGTGGTAATTCACCTCTCTGGCTTCAGCTGAACATAGCCTCAGGGATTTAACTGAGAAATGGTTTTACATGTGCAGTGCAGTAGGACTTTCCTATGAATATATGAGTGATAAAACATTAAAAAAAAATATATTAATGCTTGTAGTGTCTTTTCCTACCATGGATAAATTGCATTTTCCCCTCTTAGTTATGAGCAGTCAAAGGCAACACAAAATAACCCGCTAAATCAGTCTTGTCTTTCATATGACTTTCTTGTTACTATTCTACAACTATCACAATTTAATAAGGTAGCTGAAAGGTAGTTTAATCAAACAGGAAATTAATAGGGTTCCTGGGGCTATCTTCACTTCAGTTTTTAACTGAGCATGTAATCATGAGCTCTGCTGTGTCACTGACTTTTAATCAGAGTGCCCCTGTCCCTGCAGTGAGTGTGTTTATAAGCAGAAAAACATCCCAAAAAGAGACATTTCTTCACCTCCCTAGCAGCAGTTTCACAAGTGACCTTTTTTGAGAGCTCAAAGTTCTTTAAAACCATTAATCCACACCTTTTTGAAAGCTTTTATGAACTTCATGTAATCCACCACTCCCCACCACAGAATGATTCAGGTTGGAAGGTACTTTAAAGATTGGCTAGTTCCAAACCCCCTGCCAGAGGCAGGGACATCTACTAGACCAGATTGCTCAGGGCCTCACCCAACCTGGCTTTGAACACTTCCAGGCTTGTAGTCTCCACAACTTCTCTGGGCCACCTGTTCCAGTAGACGCCACCCTCACGGGGAAAGATTTCCCCCTAATGCCTGATTTAAATCTAGCTTCTTCCAGTTTGAAGCCATTATCCCTTGTCCTGTCACTACATGCTTTTGTAAAACTGAAGTCCTTCCTGCAATGGAGACATTGGAGGCAGGGTGGTGAAAGGAGGTGTCTGATGCCAAGTGGAGTGAGAGCTTGAATATGTTCTCAGAGGATGTCTCTGCGTCTTTCCATTGAGAAACAACAGGTGAGATTCAGCCCAGTCAACAGGAGTGATAGAAAGGTTGACCAAGTCTGCCAATACCCTTAGCTCCCTCTGCAGACAGCAGAGACAGGTCCTGGGGAGGCCACCTCCACCCTGCCACCTGGCAGTGGTGTGAAGATGCTTCAAGGTGAGCTGAAGGTGAGAGCGCTTAATAGTTGGGGTTTCTTTTATTTTAGTGTAATTTTTGTGACTGGGGAAAGGAGCTGTATCTTGTTGCTGTTCTTTAAATGAGAATAAGGAGCAAATGTGATCCTGCTGATGAAATTGGTTTGTCCTTCACCCTGTCTTCTTCAGTAATGAAATAAAGGAACATGAAACTCTCAGCCCAACAAGAATGGTTGCACATAAAGCCAAAATGCATGAAAGCCTGAAGAGAACTATCACTGCCCAGGAAGAACTCAAACCTATGTGCTTTCCCTGTCATAGTTGAGCCATATTGCCTTTCTAAAAGCAAATGTTGCCCTAAGGGAAAAGAAAGTCCATAGATCTGTGCTCTGCTCCCCTAGCTGCTATTCCACTGCAATGTGGAAGAGAAGACCCTTGATGTAGGCAAGGAGAGGAAGGATGGAGGAATGGCAATGAAACCTTTGCTTCACCATGACCCTCTGATGGCACAAAAGCCCATTGGCTGGTGCCTCAGTTCTGACTGATGTCTCCTGCTCCCAGCACTGCTTTCTGACTCCTCTGAAGTATGTGGAGCTGTGCCCAGCCCTCTGTGTCTCTCTGTCTGCATATGTAAGGGAGAGAAGGCAAGACAGCTTCTGGCCCTCAGGCAGCAGCATGTGGTGGATACCTAAGAGGCATAAGGAGAGATGTCATGAGAGTATCAAGTCTCCCACTGGGTCTTAGCTTTCATCTGCAGCAGAGCTCTGGCAAGAGCTTTCATCAGGTAACTCAGAGTCCCCTCTTCATTCACTTGCCAGTTACATCCCATTCCTTAGCCCTGGAGCTCACCTAAGGGATTGTTTGCAATGTTTCATCCCTGACTGAATCTGACTGCTAATTTGGTAGCATAGTGTCAAGAGGAGAAACTAAGGAAACATTGGGAGTGTTTGCCATGAAAAGATACCTGCAATGGTTTTTTTGCCACTTGCCTCCTCACTGTCGATTTTCAATAACAACTCTGCTTTGTGTGCATGTCCCTGCGTCTACCTGTCCATCCCTTGCCAAGCAGAAAGGCTCTGAGGCCTCAGCAGACCCCAGCTTGCAGAACAGTGTGTAATGGGAAGAGAGGCATCACTCAGCAAAGAACAAGCCCTGCAGGGCAAACATCCCTCCCACCAGCTGAGAGGAGCTGTAAATCTCAGCTCCTGGCCATGCAGCAAGAGCAGGATCACACTGAGCCCAGGGTGGCTTTGATGAGCTAAGGCTCCTGCAGCTGTTTAGCAAAGCTGGAGACTCACTCATGCTCTGGGGAGTTTTACATGTAGCTTAACTACCAACGTATGAAGGGAGGTGATTCTGCCACTCTGCTCTGGCGACACAACACCTGAGTACTGGGGCCCTCAACAGAAGAAAGACTGATGGAATGGGTTCAGAGGAGGGTCAATAAAAGGATCAGGGGCTGAAGCACCTTTGCTATGTGGACAGGCTGTGAGAGTTGGGTCTGTTTCAGCCTGGAGAAAAGAATGCTCCAGGGAGACCTTATAGAGGCCCTCCAGTACCTGAAGGGGGCTTAGAGGAAAGCTGGGGAGGGATTTTTTAAGGGCTTGTAGTACTCGGACAAGGGGCAGAGATTTTAAACTAGAGCAAGGTAGATTTAGATTGGACATTAGAAAGAAGTTCTTTACTGTGAGGGCAGTGGAAGTGGTGGAGACCCCATCCCAGGAGACATTCAATGTCAGACTTCATGGAGCTCTGAGCAACCTGATCTTGTTGAGGATGTCCTGCTTACTGACGGGGTTGGAAAAGTGACCTCTAAAGGTCCTTTTCAACCCAATGTATTCTATGATTCTATGATTCTAATTGTCTCAATGCAAGTCTATGCCCATGTGACAGAAGAAAAAAGTTTATACCTAGTTCCTAACAGGCTTTTGGGTTGTGTTTTTTTTTTTAATCACACAGCCTGAATCCCAATTCATAGCTGCTGTCCTACATCAAAGCAAATTTAGTTACTCACTGAGCAGTGCGTTAAAAAGCCCAGTTTGCTCAAGGACATCAACAGTGGAGTGTGATACTGCACCCCTGTCTTGCTAAAGCTTAGCCACTGCACATGAAATATTCAGCCTGAGCTATTTCCAGAGGTTCTCTCCACAGTGCAAATAATGAGCACCTCCAGAGAGCAATTTATCCCCTTTAGGATGTGTCTAGAAGAGACAGGCCAATTCCCCTCACAATGTGTGCCTCTCTCCTTACTGACTAGAGCTGGACAACTCACTTTTAGAAAGCTGAAGGTGGCAGAGACAAATCTTCCTATTTCTAGCAAAATGTCCTGTTCCAATAATGGCAACTTCCCACTGAAGACAGACACTGAGATAATCAGTCAGAGAATTCAGAGGCATGGCTTCTGGCTCTGGCCAGAAGAAGACACTGAGTTGCAGGATGCTGTCTTTGGGTCCAAGGAAACAGAGTTTGGGCACAAACAGTCCCACTGCAGCTCAGATTCTCCATGGAGCCACCTGGAAACAGAGGCTGGAGCATCAATGGGTAAGAGCATGTTGCACCAGAGCAGTGTATAGAGCAGTGTGTACCACAGTAGCAGGGCTGACTAGCAATGAAGAAGGCTCCAATGAAGGTGCACAGGTCCAGGCACCCACGTGGGAAGTAAAAGGACATTCTGTATTTCCTTGGGTGCTGTTATTGTGCTACAGCTGGACCCACTAGACAGGTGGTTGCCATGTGTCCAGTAAATATCCTCCCTGAAAGCACCTGGATGCCCTCTTCAGAAGGAACAGCTTCCAGGCACCCAGGAAACTACAACAGTGCTGAAGGATCCAGCATACTCATCCCTTCCAGAGAAAACTCTCACCTGTTCTTCTAGGGAAATAACCCTCCTCAGTAATGAGGTCCTAAGAGCTGGTTCACCTCCCACGTCCCCTGAAGCACAGGCAATGCCTCTGCCTACGGGCTGGAGGCCAGAGGGGCACTGTGGGCACAGGCAGACTGAGGGCCAGAGGCAAGCTCAGTAGCCACTAGAGCCTTATGTTGGTCCCAGGGCATGAGGCAAGGCCACAGCAAGAGATGCCCATGTGCTAAAGCAGCCCCATGGAGGTCACTTAACTTGATATACAATTTCACAAGCCTGCCAATCCTTTGCATAAGCTGTGAGGGAACAACAGAAAAGTAATCCTTTCTGGGTAAGAAATAACAACTGCAAACAACAACAACAAAAAGGAAAGTGAAGCTCAAAACTCTGCAGCTCTGTGTTAAAATGTGCTTCAAATAGTGTCCTGAATCTTATTTTGCTGTTGGAGCAATTTGTATATAAAGGCCCACATTCAAATGACATAACATTAAATAGCTGAGGTGTTTAACCTACAAATGCAATTACTTTAGGTTCTTCCCACTGGCACTCTCAATAAATGTTTCTCAATTCTTGGGTGAGTCAGTCCACCCTCCAAAGGCCTACTTCTTTCCACTGGTTACAGAGAGAGCCTACTGTGCCTGTGCTTCTAATATGGGCATCTCATTTATGTTCCAAATGATCTAATCCGTTCATCCTCCAGTCTGTGCTGACAATGAAAACTGCCCCAGCCCAGAGGCAGGACCTTACACTTGGTCTTGTTGAACTTCATGAGGTTCCCACAGGCCCACTCCTCAGGCCTGTCAAGATCCCTCTGGATGGTCCTAGCACATCAACTGCACCAGCCACCTTGGTGTCATCCACAATCCTTTTCATAGAATCGTAGAACCACTAAGGTTGGAAAAAACTTGTAAGACCATCAAGTCCAACTGTCAGCTCAAGACCATGCCCTCTAAACCATGTCCTGAAGTGCCACGTCTACAGATTCTTTAAACATCCACAGGGATGGCGTCTCCACCACATCTCTGGCCAGTGTGTTTCAATGCCTGACCACATTTTTAGTACATAAACTTTTCTTACTATCTCATTTCAGACAGAAATACTGTTAGTTGGAGATACCTTGCACCCCAGAACTGTGTGATGCACATTCAAATGAGTATGAAGCAGTGTGATCTTGCATGTGTCAGCACTGAATTCCCTTCACCCCTGGGCCATCTTGTCTTGCTCATCAACTTCACTGTCATCTCTAACATTTGAATTGTTCACTGCCTCGATTTTCAATGTTCTTTTAAAGCTGGACTTTGTGTACTCATTGTAGTCTAACAGCCCTTTAATGAAATATTCTTTTGTCAGTCCTTATACTATAGTATTCTTTCTGTTAACACAACGTTTGGCACTAAATGTTACTGGTTATTATATTCTTTAATTCCAGGGACTGCTGAGAAGTTCTTAATAAATAATAATTTTCATTTCTTTTCAACACAGGTGTCTATAAGTGATTGTGTAATATTGCTGAGAGTGAATTATCTGCAGGTCCATGCTGCACTGTAAATAAAGTGCTGTGTGTGCTGCGTGAGTTGGGGTAGTGCCAAGAATTCAAAATCATCCACTTTACCAAGGGAGAGCAAGAAAAAGTATATGAAGAACACAGCTCAGGTATTGCATTTTGGTCTGATTAGGCACTCCAGTAGTTCAGTTCCTCACCCAAGCAAGCAGGTAATAATATATCCTTCTTCTCACACTTCTGCTGTGCCCACAGCAGCAGGAGAGGGGCCAGTGGATGCCCTCCCCATGCAGTCAGCATGTGCTCCAGGTGCTGGCTCCTCTAAGCAGAGACCTGCTCTGCACTTGGACAGCACTTTGGCCTGCATAGGTTACTTTTGTTGACTGCAGCTCCCCCAGTCACCTGGTACCATGAGGCACTTGCACTGGAAAGCCTCGGTCTTTGCACGGAAGAATAGGAGCTGCTACCATAGGCAGGTATACAACAATAAAAAACTGTCCTGTGGATCAGAATACAAAAAAGATCTCTTGATTAGAACTGATACCTTCTTGGGTGCTTAAGATCCTCTTCTCTTGAGATAAAAATCACAGTCTGCTATGATCTTAAGTCATCTGGCTCCACATCTATCTCAACTAATTCAGCAGTCTTCTTTTCCTCCAGTTCCATAAGCAGAGTGTTAAGTGCCCTAAAGCAGGGATTATATCAATCCTTGATGAATTAATACCTACTACTTCTGTTGCAGATGTTTTGAGAGGCCTCCAGTAAGTGACAGCTGTGCTGGGCATGTAGCAACCCTAAACACAACTTCTTACCCCAGTTTGCTTTCTATGCAAATATGGAAGATATGAAGTTTGACAGATCACTCTGGTGACCTGTTAGTGTTTCTGAAAGGTCAAAGGTGGGTAATAGATTTTTGTTTTCTTTTTGCCAGTGGCTTCTAATAAAAGGAGTGGGAAAAAATATCAATCATGGTGATCAATATGTTTGCATGCTGTTTGCAATACGTTTGCATGTTGAGAACAAGGAAATAACTGAATCCCTCAGGCCATCAGCCTCACTGAAAATGTCTGTGCTACATTAGATAAAGTTGAAAGGGAGTTAGGCCAATACCTCAGATGCTTTGTACATATCAAGTCTGAAACAGTGATATATAATAGCTGTGACATCTAACAAACACAGTCAGTGTGTGGTTATTTTAAGTAATACTTTAGTATCAGAATCCATTTGCTTCCATTATCTGAGAGATGTTGCAGCCAGAGTACAAGAATTCACCTATGCTATTATTATTGAGGAAATTCACTTTGGAGTACTTTGGGATCTGACTGAAGGAGTCTCAAAGTCATTAATGATTATAGGTGAGGTTCACAAAGGATGGGGAGTTCCCAGAAGACTGAAAAAAGTGTAAATACCTTTCAGATGAAAAAGCCTAGGAACAGCTTGCCACTCAATGGTGCTCAACATTCATCAGTACTCAACAAATAACCAGAGCTATCTGCAAATCTATAGAAAAAAAATGGAAGGATAAAAAGCAGCTAACATGTTTACCAGGAATAAATCATGTGCAACCAACCCAGTTTCCTTCTGAGACAACATGATTAGCAAGCAAGCAAGCAAGCATCGTAGGGCATGATTTCTTCAGTAAGATGGTAGCAAATTACAGTCTCATATGCAAGATGGGGGAAAGTACTGTTAAATTAAGAGCAGTAATGAGATTACAGGATTTATCTGGAAAGCTACAAAGAATGAACTGTATTCTTTGAGTGTCTGGAGAAAAAAGTACAGAATGGGCTGCAGCATGCTGCTGTGAACGGGGCTGCCTGATATTTTTGCTAATGACTCATGGTGAGAGTGGGTATGCATAAAACATTGACCTCAGAAGGTCTGCAGGCACTGAAAGACAGAAGCAGAATTCACAGTGATCTTGGATCTTCAAAGTGCTCTCAGATTGGTAGGAGGATTCAGGGAGGACAAGCACAAAAAGCTTGATGCCTTAGCAAAAGTATCAGCTGTGTTAACACAGGGTAAGGAGCAGTGCAAGATCAAGGCAGTGGATCACAGCACTATCTGTGATCTCATGAGACCTCAAGAATGGGGGTGCAGGCTGGAAGGCACGTGGAGGGGTCCTCCTGCTTTGCCTCATGATGGTGACAGGCCAGGAAGACTGCTGTGTCTTGTTTTGAGCACCACCCTTCAAGGGAGGTGTGGACCAGGGAAACTGTACAGCCCTGCACCTAGGGAGGAATAACCCCACGTATCAGTACAGGTTCGGGGCTAACCTGCTGGAAAGCAGCTCTGTGGAAAAAGACCTGGGAGTCCTGGCAGACAACAAGATAACCATGAGCCAGCAATATGTTCTGTTGGCAAGAAGGCTAATGGCATCCTGCAGTTCATCAAGAGTGTGGCCAGCAGGTGGAGGAAGGTTCTCTTCCCCTTCTACTCTGCCTTAGTGAGGCCTCATCTGGAGTACTGTGTCCAGTTCTGGCCTACCCAGTTCAAAAAGGACAGGAACTCCTTGATAGGGTACAGTAAAGGGCTATGAAGATGATTATGAGACTAGAATATCTGTCTTATGAATAAAGGTTGAACAACTTGGAACATTTTAGCCTAGAGAAGACTGAGGGGGGATCTTATCAGTGGTTAAAAGGTGAGTGTCAGGAAGATGGGGCCAGTCTTTTTTCAGTGGTGCCAAGCGATAGGACAAGGGGTAATGGGCACAAACTTGAACATAGGAAGTTCCATCTAAACATGAGGAGGAACTTGTTTTGAGGGTGGTGGACCACTGGAACAGGTAGAGTATCTATCTCTGGATCATTCAAAACTGGCCTAGATACCATTCTGTGCAACCTGCTCTAGATGAACTTTCTCTGGCAGGGGACTGGACCAGATGATCTCCAGAGGTCCCCTCCAGCCCCTATTCATGTGTGATTCTGTGACCAGTTAATGAGAGCTCCAAGGAAAGAAACAAAAATAAGAAGTGCAGAAAATGTGACCTGCACAGAAAGACTTTGGCATCGGATATCTGGTCCCACTAGCCAACAGCTGCACAGTTACATGGCAAGCCCTCTCCCAAGGAACTTCAGGTAGATCTCTGATGAATCCACACTTTGCCCCATTAACCAGAAGGCTGAGGTTGGTGTTCAGGAGTCCAATTTTGGGTACGTAGGATGTACACAAAAATATTCATACTTTTGACATATACAACACACTGACTGGGAGCTGGAAAGCTATCTGTGACTTGTAACCATTGTGCTATGAAACATCATAAACTGTGTAGCCAGATGTTTGGGATTTTTAGGTAATAGCAGAATCGTTTTATGCAAATAACTGCTCTTTTCAGTACTGCTTTTCTTCCCATCCTGGTATTTTCACTCTTTCCATATGTCCATCCTATGCCCACCTCTAGGGTTTGACTTTAAAAACATATAATACCTTCTGTTATTTTCATTGTCACACACGGTCCAATTCATCAGCCTGAGTTTTTGTTAGGTTTTTGTTGTTGTTGCTGTTATGGGTTTTTTTTCAACTATTCAATATCATGTAACCTAAATAACAGTTTACATGCCTAAGGTAAAGTTGTGAGAGCAGAAATCCCTAGTTTATTTTTAGGGACAGAGCTTTTATTTCATATGCTACTGATAATCAAGAGACAAAATGTTAATGCAGGCTTCCTCTGCACCGTCCCTATAGGACCAAAATGGGGGAAGCATGAAGATCAAAAGAGCAGAGAAAATATATTTCATTCAGAAATTTATGTGCAAGTAGAACTGTTTAAAAAAATAAATAAATATCTCTCTCTGCACTAGTGAGGCCTCATCTGGAGTATTGTGTCCAGTTCTGGCCTTCCAAGTTCAAGAGAGACAGGGAACTAGTGGACAGAGTGCAATGGAGAGCTACAGAGATGATTAAAGGAACACCTGTCTTACAAGGAAAGACCTGGGGCTGTTTGGCCTAGAGAAGAGAAGGCTGAGAAGAGATCTTACCAATACTTATCAATATATAAAGGGTAGGTGTTAGGAGGATGTGATCAGACTCCTTTCAGTGATGCCCCACGGCAGGACAAGGGGCAACAGGAACAGGCTGAAACAGAGGAGGAGCTTCCATCTGAACATAAGGGAAAACTTCTTTACTGTGAGGGTGACAGAGCACTGGACCAAGCTGCCCAGAGAGGCTGTGGAGTATCCCTCTCTAGAGACTTTCAAGACCTGCCTGGATATGTTCCTGTGCAACCTTATCTAGATGAACCTGCTCTGGCAGGGGGATTGGACTACATGATCTCCAGACATCCCTTCCAACCCCTACCTTTCTGTGATTCCGTAATCCCCTGTCAAAATCTATCTCTTCTTTTGACCGGCTCTAGAGCAACTGAAAGGACTTGGCCAGACAGCAATGTTCTGACAATACTGGCTGCCTTTTGCACATGGGCATGTAGAGAGCTTTAAATTTAAACATTCGCTGTCAAAGCCAGCACAATTTTATCACAGTTGCAAAAACCAGTGAATGCCCTTGCCCTGGTGAAGGTGATTAGCTTCATGCAAGCCCTTACCAAAGTATCAAGTCAGTATAAATGAGCTCTCTGAGGGAACAAAGCCATCCCACAACCAGCAGCACGATGGGAAAAAAAGTGGGTCTGGAGCTCAGCCTCCCCTCAAGATCTGTTCTGATTCGCTGTGCACCATTTTTCCATGCTGCCTACTGAAGCTATTCCATACAAATGATGTACATGTTTCATTTGAAGTAATCTCTGGTGCCCCATAGCCTTGGGTCATGGATTTGAAATAATTGAATTTGAATATCCATCAGTGCCAAGTATTTGAGGGCAGATTTCCACACAGGGTCCTTAAACCATCCATGTAACATGCACGTGTTCACAAATCCACCTGTGCAAATTCCTGCATTTACAAAAATAATTAATTTCACTTATAATTAGTTTTGCCAAATCAGGAAACTTTCACAAAGCAGGAACAAGTAAGGATTAAGTTCTAAATTCACACAAATGTGCCATCAAATCAGCATCACAAAAATACGTAATTTTGTCTTAACTCTTGGATTCTTCAGACTGATTCTTTTTTCTTATATTGTAGAGGTTTTTTCCTGAGTATCAGGAAGCTAAAAAAATGGATATGATACTTAGTAATCCACATTTTTCATGCTATTGTTGCCTTACTCTTGTAAGAGTACAAACTTCAAAAATATTTTCTCAAAAAAAGAAAAAACAAACCAAAACAAACCCCAAGCCTAACCCCTGCCAATTTAAATGAAGAAACTGGAAATTCTGTCATAAAATTCAGCTTAAGCATTTCTGTGGAATAGCACAGAGGCAAAAATGCACACACAAAAAAAGATTGGAATGATCAAATGAGTGTCAGTGTGGCTGGAGACTGAGAATTCAGTCACTGCTCTTGGCTGTCTCTGCACATTTCTGCCTGTACCCAGGTGCTCAAAACGATTTTCTCCAAATTCACATCTGAAGTCACTGCCACCACTGCACTGTCCTTGCTGTAGTAACTATCATTCTTGTATTTTTCCAGAGAATTCTGACTGTTTTGTTCCTGTAAGAAGCAAATGCAGTGGTATTATCTTGAAAGTATAAAGCAGCATATTCTACCCAAGAAATACTGAGTTTTCCAGATAATCAGCACTTCCACTGAGCCACCTTCATGGTTCTGCAGAGCACCATGCGTTGTCATTATCACAGAATCATAGAATCCATCATGTTGGAAGGGATGCTTGAAGGTCATTTTGTCCAGCCCCCCTGCAGTGAGCAGGGTCATCTTCAATTAGATCAGGTTGTTCAGGGCCCCATCAAGTTTGACTCTGTCTCCAGGTATGGGGCCTCCAACACATCTCTGGGCACCCCATTCCGGTGTCTCACAACCCCCATGGTAAATAACTTGTTCCTCATGTCCAACCTAAATCTAAGCTCCTCTAGTTTTAAACCATTGCCCCTTGTCCTAGTGCTACAGGACCTTGTAAACCATCCCTCCCCAGCTTTCTTGTAGTCCCCCTTCAGGTACTGGAAGGCTGCTATTAGGTCTCCTCAGTCTTCTCCAGGCTGAACAACCCCAACTCCTTCAGCCTGTCCTCACAGCAGATGTGCTCCAGCCCACTGATCCTTTTTGTGGCCTTCCTCTGGACCAACTCTATCAGGTCCATATCCTTCTTGTGCTGAGGGGGCCCCAGAGCTGGTCACAGTACTCCAGGTGAGATCTCAGCAGAGCAGAGTAGAGCTCCGTCCCAGGACATAAATCTCACTACTCCCAGGGAAATCTCCTACAAGCCACCACTCTCAGGGAATAGCCAGTTCCAGAAATTGTCTCAATACTTGATTTTTGTTTGAGTTATCTTCTGGAAGTTAAATACAATCCATAAAAGGAAAACAGTAATCATCTGGGCAAACATGTCAGAGCGGGGATTTCCTGCAGCAGCAAGCTGATGCCTCACCAATATCTTTAGCTCAAAAATGCTGTCAGTGGGAAAAACAGTATTAAGGTGAAGAGAGGCAAGAGCTGGACATCTTTCTCCTTTATAAATTGTGTAAGGTGGCAAGTTATGGCACCTCTGCTCTCCGTGTGCTTCCTCTTCAGAAGCCACTCTGCACAGATAACAGGTAACAGAACCACCTGTTTGGGCAAAGGCACAAGCCATAGCTGACAGACCCACTTTGGTATTCCAGCTAAGGGTTTTATGTATACATATATCATACATTAAAATACCTATAGCGTGTCTTGTATGCACACATTATTATGTATATTGTAATATATGAATATACAACCAATAATACAAACCTATTGTATTATATAAATGTATATTACTTATTATTACATCTCTAGTGCATATTACATACCATAGCATATCTGTACATATGTATTTATCAATATAAATGTATTATTATGCAATTTATAACTCATATATTACAATATACAAGTTACTACATGTTATACAATGTATTTATTGTATTCTTTGCATAATATAAAATACACACATAATTTCTTATATGCTTTATATAATTTGTCTACATAAATTTATATGTTGAAAGTAGATGAAGAATAGATAGCAACTTGGAACTTAATTTTGCTCAGGACTTCATTAATATTGCATCCTTTCTCAGGACATTTTGAGGAAGGAACCCTCAAGATGAGACAGAAAGGATAAAAGACAAAAATTCTAAGGTCACAGGTCTTTGGATCCCCTTCCTGCACATTGTCCATGCACTATTAATCCAGAACATGAGCAACAGCTCTGATATACTGCTCCCGGAAGACATGTAATGCTCCAGCTCTCTGTGTTTCAGGCAGTCATGAGACACAGCAAAAGCATTTTACAGGCTGATGTGGCAGAAATCAGAGCACCCTTGGTGTGAGCCCACAATGCCAAGGCACAGGGCAGGGCAGGCACAGGTGGAGGCAGTTCACGAGCTGCTGCTTTCCAAAGGTAAGCAGGAAAAAACAGCAGCACATAGAGCCTAGTCAAAACAGGAACTAGAATGTCACTCAAGATGAGGAAATAAAAGCAACTTTTCAGGCACACCCTGGCAGAGAAGTAAGCTGGGAAGCCCCAGCACAGATTTTGCCATCTGCTCCATAATTCCTGTCCTCATCCTAGCAGTTGCATCAAAAAGCCATCTGGCTCCATCTGCAATTTCTCCATCTCTCTTGTAAAAGAATCTTAAAAAGGGATGGCTTTTCCTAAACTAACTAGTTCAGGGGAGTCAGCAGAACCTCCTCATCTGACACAACTGCAGAGTTTTTCTAAATATACAAACAACTGCAAATTTAATTATCCTGATTACTGAGTGCAAGATTATTTGTTGATTATTTCCTTTGTTCCACTACGATTGGAATCCTAATTAGATTTAATTATTGAATAACCTATTCCTATTGTTTCTCAAGCCCCTGAGCTTGAGTCTGCTCTCAGGATTATGGACCTATAAGTATGGTATCCTCTGAATTTAACTGTGTTAGCTACACAACAGCTCATTTTTACTTGGTGGCAAAGACAAGATTGTCTGCATCTCAGCACAAAACAAGTAACCAGCCTGGAGACATCCTGCATTTCCCACTGGTACAAGAAATATATTTTGTCAATAACTGCTCAGCAGTTGAATGAAAATAGCTTGTTCATCCCTGGTGTGTTGATGTCCTTGGTTGCACTGGTGTGAATCAGGACTAGCTCACTTGAGGACAACAGGTGAAATCTGTCTTTGAGTACATAGGCTGATCTGAAGGGAATCACTTGTATCTTGCTTCTTTTTTTGTGATTGCCTTGGGCTGAAGTATTCAGCCAGGCCTTGCTGTTGCCATGATGTGAACTGGGAACATCTTTGGTGCTGTCCTTCTTCCTGTTACAATATCTTCATTGATGATCTGGACGAGGGGATTGAGTCCATCATCAGTCGATTTGCAGATAACACCAAGACGGGAGCAGGTGTTGATCTGTTAGAGGGTAGGAGGGCTCTCCAGAGGGACCTTGACAGGCTGGACAGATGGGCAGAGTCCAGCCCATGAGATTTAACATATCCAAGTACCACAACAACCCCATGTAGTGCTACAGGCTGGGGTCAGAGTGGCTGGAGAGCAGCCAGGTGGAAAGGGACCTGGGGGTGCTGGTTGACAGCTGGCAGAACATTGGCCAAGAAGACCAATGGCATCGTGGCCTGGATCAGGAATACTGTGGCCAGCAGGAGCAGGGAAGTCATTCTGCCCCTGTACTCAGCACTAGTAAGGCCACACCTTGAGTCCTGTGTCCAGTTCCGGGCCCCTCAGTTTAGGAAAGTTGTTGACTTGCTGGAATGTATCCAGAGAAGGGCAACAAAGCTGTTGAGGGGTTTGGAGCACAAGCCCTATGAGGAGAGGCTGAGAGAGTTGGGGTTGCTTAGCCTGGAGAAGAGGAGGCTCAGGGGAGACCTTATTGATATCTTCCACTACCTGAAGGGAGGTTGTAGCCAGGTAGGGGTTGGTCTCTTCTCCCAGGCAACCTGTGACAGAACAAGAGGACAAAATCTCAAGCTGTGCAGGGGGAAGTTTAGGCTGGATGTTAGGAAGAAGTTCTTCACAGAAAGAGTGATTGGCCATTGGAATGGGCTGCCCAGGGAGGGGTGGAGCCACCGTCCCTGGAGGTGTTTAAGAAAAGATTGGATGAGGCACATGGTCTAGTTGATTAGTTAGGGTTGGGTGATCAGTTGGACTTGATGACCTTGGAAGTCTGTTCCAACCTGGTTAATTCTGTGATTCTATGACATCACAGAAATCATTCACAGAATTTTTTTGGTTGGAAAAGGCCTCTAAGTCCATCTAGTCCATCCATCAACCTAATGCCACCATGGCCATTAAACCGAGTCTCAAAGTGCCATGTCTATACATGTTTTTAACACCTCTGGGGATGGTGACTCCCCCACTTCCCTGGGCAGGCTGTGCCAATGCCTGACTGCTCTTGCTCTCCAGCAAGCAGACACAAGAAGAGATATACATGCTATCTGCAGGAGGAGCCTCTTTATTTTACTTTTGAAGTCAAGAAGAAAAAAGTGACAGTGCAGTTGTTTAGTTCAGTAGCTAAATTAGGTGCTGTGACCATTATAAATTCTTATTATTTATAATTGCAGTACAACTGTCTAAATTATTTCCAGACATGGCTCTTCTCTTCCTCGTACCACCCCCAAAAAGGCCGTACTGTCCATGTTCTCTCAGCCTCATTGATGCTTTTTACTTCTGGCACATTGACATGAACAGCTGTGCTACAATTAAATACTCAAACTTCAGCATTTAGTATTAGATCCAAATATTGTTCTGCCTAAATTAATTTCTGCTTAAGCCTTCCTATGTGGCCCAGTGTTTTGGCCTGCACTCTCCTATATTAGTCATAGCACTCCATAAAGAAGTGTCACATTGGAGGGTAATTTGCTAAAGAAAATACTAAGATCAGTACAAAACACAGGATGTTTGACATGTGAAACTGCCCCAAGTCAGATTGGTGTTGAGTGTCTAGGGCTGAAATTCCCTTCCAGTCAGAGAAACAAGTCATAGTTTCCACCTTTCTCTTTCTGGTGTAGGTGCTTTTCCCTGAACCAAATCTGGGCTGTCTGATGAAAGACCATCAGATCTGGATGAGCACTGATGCTCCTTCTGCAGCAGAGTCCTTTGACAGTGCAGGAGTGATGCACAGGTAAGATTAGATTATTAGAAGAGCTGTGTTAAGCAGTGTCACCTCCTCCAACAACAAATGATGAAGATCAGATTGACTACATCCACCTGATTACACATATACCTTTGGGGAGAAAAATGTCAGTGAAAAGGCATAGGCTTCACCAACTGGTCTGACATGATAGGAAATCTTCTTTAAGACACTCCCTGTGCTGGGACCACTTTTTGAACAAAAAACCTCAGTATTGGAAAGTGCCCTCAAATGCAGGTGTTGAAGGTATTTCCATCTATCCATACCACAGGTATGCTGAACCAGTGAAATACTGTTTGAAGACAGAGGGCTTAGGAGAACTCACAAACTGTTTGTCAGCAGGCCTGTCATGATTCTGATGACATGTGGTAACTTGTGGTGGGAAAGCAAACTCCATCCATATTTCTGTCCATAATCTGATGGTCTTTTGAACCAACCTCAGGACATAATGACAACTAGGTATTGCCTTCCTTCACTATGAGGTAGACTGAAGATCTTTTTATTTCAGTAGAATAGAACAGAATTAACCAGGTTGGAAAAGACCTTTGAGAGCATTGAGTCCAACCTATTACCCAACACTATCTAATACATACACACTCCTCCTTTTGTAGAATTCTGTAGAGCAGCCTAGACTGCCTTCCAGTCTAATGTGATGTGTGACAAATTAGACGTATTCCTCAGAGCTCAGGAACTCAAAATAGATGATTGTATCCTTCTGAAACCCATTTCTTACAGCTGGAAATGATTGAGTGTTTATTTATTCCAAAATTTCTGATTGTGGTATGAACTGGTAAGGACAGAGAAAAGTCTAAAGACTTGCATGGAACTGATAAAATGCACATGTTCTTTCTGCCCATTTAATTGACAAAACAGCAAGCACACGGAGGTGCAGCCTGGCCAACTTGTGTGTGCTCACTTGCTTGGAAGCTCTGCAGGGTTTGGTTTGATTCCTACAGATGCTGACTGAAAAGAGGTCACCTCTGGGCTGGAAAACCAAGTTTCTGTGATGAATTCCACCCACAATCAGTTCACAGTGAGGCCAGCTCACAGCAGGAAGGTAGGGTATAACTTGGGACAAGATCTACCTTTATCCTGCAAACCGTCTAGGTGAAAGTAGGATTGCTTTCTCTGTTGTTCAGAGACACAAAAATACTGTGAGCTTGTGATGAGCAGCAGATAGGGGGGAAAGTCTTTAGATTAAAAGCTGAAAAAAATACCCAGGCTTTCTGAATCTCTTATTCCTTGGAGTAAAAGGGAAAAGAATCCCCATTTCTGATTACAGGAGGGAAACATCAGGTAGTGAAGTTTCTTCTTCCTTATATTGTGGATTTATCTCCCTTACAGCACCCAAACCATACTGGGGGCAGTGGGAGAGCACTTCTCAAATATTTCACTTGAGGATATTGTTTGTACTGTTGGATGTTTTGATATTTTTGTTCTCAAATGACAACACTTTTTTGTTGTGTGTTTTTTTTTTTTTTCTATGACTAACTTCATGCAGTTTCCTCTTTTCTTTTTTCTTTTTTCTTTTCCTTCCTTCCTTCCTTCCTTCCTTCCTTCCTTCCTTCCTTCCTTCCTTCCTTCCTTCCTTCCTTCCTTCCTTCCTTCCTTCCTTCCTTCCTTCCTTCCTTCCTTCCTTCCTTCCTTCCTTCCTTCCTTCCTTCCTTCCTTCCTTCCTTCCTTCCTTCCTTCCTTCCTTCCTTCCTTCCTTCCCTTCTTTGGGAGAACATGTTCCTCAGACACAGCCTCATACAATTTTCAATCATTAACACTGTTTTCACTTGCAGAAAAAATACTAATTTGATGCTTATATCAATGCTGCTGCTTTCTTTCTTTCTTTCTTTCTTTTTTTTTTTTTGTTTGTTTTTTGTTCTCACACCAGGAACACAAACATCTGTTAACACTGGAATCTTCTCTATAGATATTACCTTTTCCAGTGCCACAGGTCATTTACATTTCATTGTCAGCAGGACACTATGGATGCAAGGAATAATCTCTGAAGCTGATTAGTGTGTCTGGGTTTCACCAAAGCAATAAACATGTGAAAGCATCTTGTAAACTTTTAAGATTCACTGACAAATTCTCCCCTTTACTATTTGTATTAATTAGAATGTGTGTAAATCAGATATAAATGTCAGTGACAACAGAGTAACTAGCAGAAATGTAAGTGTGCTTTTAGTTCCTTCTCTGCTGGATCATAGGATCGTAGGATGTTAGGGGTTGGAAGGGACCTTCAACCCCTCTGCCAGAGCAGGACCATAGAATCTAGCACAGGTCACTCAGGAGCACATCCAGAGGGTTCTTGAAAGTCTCCAGAGAAGGTGACTCCACAACCTCTCTGGGCAGCCTGTTCCAGTGCTCTGTGACCCTCACAGTGAAGAATTTTCTCCTCATGTTGAGGTGGACTCTCCTGTGCTGTAGTTTATATCCAGTACCCCTTGTCCTATCACAGGTGCAATTGAGAAGAGCCCGTCCCCTCCCTCTTGACACTCAGCCCTCAGATATTTATAAACATTTATTAATTCTTTTAATTAATTTTATATTAATTAATTAATTTTTTAAACTAATTAATTTATTAAGAGGCAATCCCAGGCACAAATACAGGCTGGGCAGTGACTGGCTGGAGAGCAGCCCTGAGGAGAGAGACTTGGGGGTGCTGGTGGATGAGAAGCTCAACATGAGCTCTCAATGTGCGCTTGCAGCCCAGAAAGCCAATCAGATCCTGGGCTGCATCAGAAGAAGTGTGACCAGCAGGTCAAGGGAGGTGCTTCTCCCCCTCTACTCATCTCTGGTGAGACCCCACCTGGAGTACTGCGTCCAGTTCTGGAGCCCCTATTACAGGAGGGATGTGGACGTGCTGGAGCGTGTCCAGAGAAGGGCCACGAGGATGATCAGAGGGCTGGAGCACCTCTCCTATGAGGACAGACTGAAGGAGTTGGGGCTGTTCAGTCTGGAGAAGAGAAGGCTCCGAGGTGACCTCATTGTGGCCTTCCAGTATCTGAAGGGGGCCTACAGGAAGGCTGGGGAGGGACTTCTCAGGCTATCAGGTAGTGATAGGACTAGGGGGAACGGAATGAAGCTGGAAATGGGGAGATTCAGGCTGGATGTGAGGAAGAAGTTCTTCACCATGAGAGTGGTGAAGCCCTGGAATGGGTTATCCAGGGAGGTGGTTGAGGCCCTGTCCCTGGAGGTGTTTAAGACCAGGCTGGATGAGGCTCTGGCCAGCATGATCTAGTGTAGGGTGTCCCTGCCCATGGCAGGGGGGTTGGAACTAGATGATCCTTGTGGTCCCTTCCAACCCTGACTGATTCTATGATTCTATGATTCTAATTCTCCTCACAGTCTTCTCCAGACTAAAAAGCCCCAGGTCTCTCAGCCTGTCCTCATAAGGCACATGCTCCAGTCCCTTAATCATCCTGATAGCTCTCCGTTGGACACTCTCCACCAGATCCTGGTCCCTCTTGAACTGGGGAGCCCCAAACTGGATGCAATATTCCAGGTGAGGTCTCACCAGGGCAGAGCAGAGGGAGAGCACAACCTCCCTCAATCTGCTGGGCACACTTCTCTTAATGCACCCCAGGAGCCCATTTGCCTTCTTGGACACAAGGGCACACTGCTGACCCATGGATAACTTCTCCTTCTGATTTTGCTAGGAAGGAGCAGTAAAATAAAGGTCCGCAGGATTTCTTTCCCTTTTGCTGAAAAGGAATGCGAAAAGAAGCAGAAAGTTTTAAGCAGAAATGAGAATGATAGAGAAGAAACAGAGCAGGAACTGGGGGAAAAAAGAAGGGAAGAAAATTTAGAAAAATATAATTAGATATGGAAATATGAAAGGGAAAGCTTCTGCATGGTAATACTAATTCCATGGATTACTTTAGGATTTGCTGCTTATTTATGCCTAGTTAAAATGCATCCTCTGTGTTCATTACATTACAGCAAAACCAATTCAGCTATCATTACCGCTTAATGCTAATGTCCTACATTAATAATAATCAGTGATCACTTGCTCTGGAAAACACTCAGGCACTTGTGTCATACTGAAGACAGGGAATGGCAGCTGCCAGGAGTTATTTAACCCACTGAAACCTGTTCATTACTCAATACACTTAAAACTAGTAGTTAAACTCAGGATAGTCCTGTGGAAAAGAAATGATTGTAAGAACAGTTGTCCTTTTTGAGATCAGGATGGGTGTGGGTGCTAGAGACAAGGACACTCAAAGACTTTGTTCATGAGAATCTTTTGCATACAAGCATTGCAAAATACAATAACCTGTTAGTGGTTTGGTATCTCACATTGATGATTAACACATCCACTTCTGGATCAAACAAGCCACAGGTTGGGTGTCAGTCCTCTTGGTGAGGAGATGGGATCTTAATGGATAGTTGGACCTGATGATCTTGAAGGTTTTTTCCAACCAAAACCATACTGTGATTCTACGATTCCTCATTTGTCCTTTGGGAGGTGAGGGAGGCTCATCTCTCACAGCCAGTAAAGTCCTGTGCTACCTACAATTTAATTCCCATTAGCTTCTCTGTGCACATGGCTAATGAGTTACAGGTGCTGGCAAGACATTTGGTAAGACAGTGAAATCATAGAATCATAGAATTGTTAGGATTGGAAAGGACCTTAAGGATCATCTAATTCCAAAACCCCTGCCATGGGCAGGACACCTCACACTAGATCAGGTTGCTCACAGCCACATCCAGGTTGCTCAGAGCCTGGCCTTAAAAACCTCCAGGGATGGGGCTTCTACCACCTCCCTGGGCAACCCATTCCAGTGTCTCACCACCCTCATCATTACCTGACACCCTAAAAGTCCCTCACCAACTTTCTTGTAGGCCCCCCTAAGATACTGGAAAGCCACAATAAGGTCTCCTTGGAGCCTTCTCTTCTCCAGACTGAATAGTCCAAACTCTCTCAGTCTGTCTTTATAGGAGAGGTTCTCCAGCCTTCCAATCATCCTTGTGGCCCTTCTCTGGACATGCTCCACCACGTCCAGATTTTCAAGTTACCTCATCGCTGTTTCATATGAAAGTTTTTTGTATGGACTAGTTTCATTTCAACAAGCAAGAAATGTACCTAAAAATCCCATGTAGCAGCAAAAGCTTCTTGACTGACACAGCTCTCAGAAAAGGAAGATTTTTGAAGTTCCTGATGGACACAATCAAGAGCTCAGTGCGTCTGTGCCTTGGCTTGGGCTGTAGCAAGGGCTGTCTCAGTGCTGCCAAGCTTCAGCAGGGCTATAGATGATTCCAGCAGAGCTCACAGCTGGGATATCAACGTTTTCTGCTTTCCAGCTAAGAAGCAACTTTTTAAAAACACTAAGTAGAGACTTCAAAAGGAACAGAACAGACACCACACTTTCCTTGTATGCAGCAAATTGTGCACCCTTCTCAGTAGGAGAAGATGATGACAGTCATCTATTTCTGGGATACACTAATGTTTATTGGCAAAACATATTCTCATAAACACAAAGATCATAGATAATTTCCCTTTTCCTATTTCCAAACCTGGCCTTTGACTAGCATTCTGTCCAAAAAATGGTCTTCTGGTTTTCTTTCTGACTCACAAATGTGCCTTTTCCTGTCTGTGCAGCTTTCTGCTGAAATTCTGCCTGTTCTATAAGGCACACACACATGTAAGTCCTGAGCTAATGAATTCCCAGTGTTAGTGTTTATGTCCAGTCAAGTCTTTGGCAGCCATTACCATTGTTTTAGGTCTGACTGAGCAGTGGGATATTTAATTGTTTGCTCATTTAGTCTGAAGAGACAGCAGCCAGCATAACCATAAAACCCAGTGAGAATTGGATGTGACCAGCTTGAAAAACAAAGATATATTTTCTGGATTTCACCCAACCTCTTGCAAAGCAATGCTTCAGCAGTGCAGTCAGAGAATGGCTGCTGTCTTCATAGAATCATAATCATAGGATGGTGGGGCTTGGAAGGGAGCTCTGGAGATCATCTAGTCCAACACCACTGATAACACAGGTTCACCTAGATCGGGTGGCACAGAAATGTCTCCAGTGAAGGAGACTCTACAATCTCTCTGGGCAGCCTGTTGCAGTGTTCTAGCACCCTCAAAGTAATTTTTTTCCTGAAGTTCAAGTAAAACTTTCTATAGAATAGAATTAACCAGGTTGGAAAAGACCTTCAAGATCATCAAGTCCAACCTATCACCCAGCACTATCTAATCAACTAAACCATGGCACCAAATGCCTCATCCATTCTAAGTTCTAGTTTGTAGCCATTGCCCCTTACCCTATGACTGGCCACCACTCAATAAAGCCCAGCCCCAGCCTCTGGACCTCCACCCTTTAGATACTGATCAACACTGAGAAGATCCCTTCTCAATCTGCTCTTCTCCAGAAGGAAAAGCCCCGGGTCTCTCAACCTTTCCTCCTAAGAGAGATGATCCAGTCCTTTCAGCATCCTCATAGCCCTACATTGGACTCTCTCCAGTAGTTCCTTGTTTCTCTTGAACTAAGAAGCCCAGAACTGGACATGTGCTAAAGGGAAGACTTAACAAGTCTCTCATGAAGAGGACACAGATCTGCTGCACCATCTGCACAGACTGTTTAAAAACAAAACAAAACAAACCACACTTTGTAATAATAATAATAATAGTAGTAATAATAATAATAATAATAATAATAATAATAATAATAATAATAATAATTTTTTTAAAATGTAAAAGGGTTAATATTCTGGCTGGGGTTATGAGCATGGAAAGATGTTAAGCCAAGGATTGCCACCGGCAGCGAATGGCATGTGAAACTCAACAGGAGGTAAACCCTGAATCTTATTTCCCCTTGCCAGTCCTATGCCTCAGATTGCCCATCCCTACATTTCTGAGGACCACCTTAAGATGTTGTTTAATGTTAGGAAAAGCTCTGATGTTCCTGAAAGGAAGACAATGCCATTTATAACAGAAGTTTGTTTACTTCTAGCACTTGCTGTTCATACATCAACAGGACTCTTTCCACCACCGCAGTCACTCTGTAAAGATACTGTATAAGTGTTTCCACTAAATAAATGATTGGATGAAGGAATAGAATTTGCATAATTATTGCATATCTATAATTTATACATTTCCAATACCCATTAATTCATAATTCACAACAGCATAATTCACAACTGCACTCATCTAGTATTTATATCTCTGCTACAAATAGCAGTGGCCTATTTTTGGCCAGCATTAGTAAAGAAATTAATAGGCTGACTTTACGGTTATTTATTACCTGTTGGTTTTTAATCAGTAACTATGGGAGTCCCAATGGCCTGACATCAGTCTTTTGACAAGTGTAGCATCATACCTTTTTGGTCTTGAGCATAGATTTCAAGAAAGTTCAGCTTCCCATTTTTGCTGTATGCTATAATTTTGTTACAAACCTAAATGTCTGGAGCGCTATTACCACCATACACTGGAAGAGCACCTGTTTGAGAGCTGGGAGATCTGCCTTTACAGGCAGCGGAGAGCAAGTCTCTTCTAAAGAGAACTTGGCAGCTGCTCTGAATTGTCCTTTGAGGAACTGCTGACTATGGAGGAAGGCTAGCTACCCAAATACCTTAAGCTCGCAACAGCAATGCCTTTCCTCCCATGCTTTCTAACACCCATCTTAACATTTTGATACTAGAAAATGTATTAAATTGGTAGCAGCCCCTACTGGAATATATACAAACAACTTGTTGATTCCTTTGGTCCAGCAGCATTTCTGTTTCAGTTGGCACCTCATTGTGGAACTATGTGGAGCAAACATGGGAAACAAAAGCTACAAAGGGCCCCCTGGGTAGTGTCC